>CM055956.1:25783149-27026517 GCA_029490685.1 Schizonepeta tenuifolia
TGGATGATTGAGCAGCTGGCACTCCTTGTTCTTGGGTCTCTTCTTCTTCCTGCGCCTCAACCTCCGTCTCCTTCTCTTCCCCCTTTTTGGCATCAGCAACAAGGCTTGGTACTGAACCGTCCAGAGAGTTGAGTTTATCCTCGGTTAGTTGAACAAGGTTGAAGAGTTCATCGACCGCACACTCCAGCTCGATCTTCTTCGCCAGTTCGGAGTCCTGGCGCTCTTGTTCGGCCTTCTTCAAGACAGAGAGGTTGTCTAAGACCTCTGTCTGAAAGGCAGCGAACTCAGCCCAACGCGACTCGAACCTGGACTCCCATTCTGCATCCTGTGTCTGTTGGGACTTGGCAAGATTTGAGTCGGCCAAGGATTTGAAGATGTTGAGCTCCGACTTCAATCCCAACAGAGTTGTCTTCAACTCCGACACTTCTTGACTGGTGGAGGAGGAGAATTCATTCAACTTGGTCTTCAGAGCAACATTCTCCTCCACTAGTTGTTGGTTCTTGAGTTCTTGTGCTTCCAATGCCCTCAGCTGGTCATCTTTTTGGTGCTGGAGGTTGGCAAGCAGTTCACTCGTTAACTGGTTGACCCTCTCAGCTACCAGTTCGCAGATTTCTTCAGTTGATGGAGCATGCTGATCAGTTGGAGGGGCTTGAGCAGTCAGAGCTAGAGACTCCGCTGTGACCATGGCTTGTCTGTTGGCCAGGTACAGCTTCAGTGCTTCTTCTTCTTCTTTTGCTGCTGCGGCAGCTGCATCGACATCCTCAAGAAAATCAGCTGATTTAACCAACATGCTGTCGAGAAAGTCGACGCACTCCTTTCCAGCTGTTTCCCTGGTGTCCGTCCCTTCAGCTCGACTCTGTTCCATCCGACGAGTGAGCAGCGCAATCCGATTGTTGTAAGCCACCTCTAAGTTGGAATAGTTGAAGTAGGCTCGGATGCGGGACTCATCATACTTCAGCCTGTCCCAGCTCTGCACCCTGATCGTATCCTCTTTAACGTACCAATGGCTGAAGATCAGGTGGAACTGGTACAAGAGCTCGGTTCCCAGAGTGGCAAAGATGGGCATGTTGCGAGCCTCAGGGAACAAACCTAGCAGCTTTTGAAAGCAGTAGGCCACCCTTCCTTCGTGCTCCTGCGCAACTGCCTGAAGGTCCTCCATTTCATTTATTGGGAAAGGGGTAAGATTATATGGTTGAGGTTCAAGAGGTTCATCGATGTTGGCCAAAGAGTCAGTCGCAACATCGACATCGAGCTGAGAGCTCGGAATTTGGGATTCGGTTGGGAGAGTGGTTTCAATGGTTTTCTCAACATCGGCCGAAGGAGCGGTCACGATGTTGGCATAGAGTAGAGTGCTCGGAATATCTGGTTGAGGAAGGGTAGAAAAAGCAAGAGGCTCTGGGGGCGGTACGGCATTATCTCCTGCCGTGGGGGAGGTGGTAACATCTTCAACGTCCTCAGATGAGGAGAATGCATCCGACGTCTCGTCTGTCTCCATTCCCTCAACATTATCAGCTCCGGGGGCTCAAGGGACGATCTCGAACGAGGCAGCCTCAGCTGAGCGGCTGGATTCAGAAGGCTCCTCAGCAGGTGTCGACTCAACCGGTGCCTCCTCCTCAGCTGGAGCTTGCTCCTCAGCTGGCTCCTCAGCTGGTACCTCAACTGGCTCCTCAGCTGGCACCTCAGTTGGCTCATCAGCTGTTACATAAGTTGCCTTCTTGTCCGACTTCTTGAACCGTACCCTTAGCTTTTTCTGGGCAGGTTCCTCAGTTGACTCTTTCTCCGACTCAGCACGTCGGCGTGCAGCTTTGGACTTGGTGGGGCAAGCAGCGGCTGGTTCTCCCTCAGCTGTTGACTCAGCTGTCTTTCCAGACTCCCTCTTTTCCTTAGGAGTGTAGACACTCCTGAGCACCTCCTGTGCTTTCTTGGCTGTCGGGAACAACAGCAGCTTCTTCAGCGGTGTCTCCTCACAATCTTCCCAGACCATGTTGCGGTCCTTGGTTGCGAGCAAAATAAGGGCAGAGATCTTGCAGCCGAAGTTGAGTGTCCCTTTTACACTCAGCAGCTTCTCTCCAGACTCGGTTGTTGTCTTGGAGATCTTCGACTTCTCCACCATCAGCTGGTTCAAGAAATATTGGAACCAGTTGATCTGGTATTGGTGCTCCAAGGCCACCAACTGCTTCAATTTGGGTCGGCTGATGTCGCCGAATGCGCCACTGTAACCGAACAACACCTTCGACACAGCATCGAACAGCAGGCAATGTTCTGGCTTCAGCTTCGTCCGTTGCATGTTGCTCCTTAACCTCTCCGGCTCGATCAGAGCATCCTGCAGAAACTCATCCGCCTGCTCGTCGGTAATATTCTCCAGGAACTCGGTGGCGGTGTGGTTGATGGGAATGATGTACCGGAGGACATCGGAAACATCGATGGGGAAGGAGACACGACGTATGGTCCTGGCCGGAACATCTCTTTATCGGCAGGACACCTCCGTAGATATTCCCTCTGTACTGCTAAGGGGGCGGTTGAGGTTGACGTAGAATTCCCCGACTTGTCGCCTGAGCAAGTGGGAGGGGCAAAGCATGGCCCATTCGAGAAGGTCATTCTCTCTGAGTGTGTTGGCGAGCAGGGCCAAGACCAGCGACTCCAGATCCTCGTCGGAGAGGATTTGCTCGAAGTGTATCTTCGATACTAGCATTTCGAACGATTTTTCATAAGTGGTAGGGACTAGGGATGGTCCGGATGAAGCCATTCTCTTACTTTTTGGTGCCATTTATGATCACTGCAAAGGGAATATATAGAAGAAAGGAAAGAAAATCTTTTGCAGAAAAGGGTTAGGCAAAAACTGTGAAGACGATGAACAGGTAAATCAGATATGCACGAATGAGGAAAGTAGGAGATTTCTTCCTGATTTTTCGCCTTATATAGGTCTTTGACTCGGATGAAATCGACGGCTGGGGTTAAATGGCGCGAATTCATCAACGGCTGAGATTACGCGACTGTTGACTATCTTTGACTTGACGTTTTGATCCGAGTTCCAACCAGCGCGTGAGAAGGTGTACAGTTTATCTTGTCAGCCCAGTCGCACTATAAAGTAGGCTATGGATGTTCAGCCGTACTTTACAATTAATGCGACATGATGGCTATTTTTAATGTAACTGACTAGTTCAGGAATGTTTGAATTTATTTCAAACATTCTCATTTAAGAACATATCACCTTCAGCCATAAATGTTACCTGCCAGCTGATGTCGAAATCAGCTGAGTTCCCATGTTGCAGCATACCACCAGCTGACTCGAGTTCGTCTGTTCAGCTGACGTCTGATTCCTTCGGTTGGCAATCTGCATCTGAGATTCCCCCTTCATCTGAGCTTCCCCCTCAGATGGATATCTATCTCTGTTCTCCAGTTGACTTCTCATCTGATGGATCCAACAGTCCAAGGAGGTCACATAGCATCTTGAACCGTGCTTCAGCTAGAGGTTTGGTGAAGACATCAGCTCTTTGAATCTCAGTTGGAATCTTCTCCATGGATACATCCTTCTTCTCAATATGATCTCGGATAAAATGATGATGGATGTCGATATGCTTTGTCCGAGAGTGGTGAACAGGATTCAAAGAGATAGCTATGGCACTCGAGCTATCACAATGAATGGGAACCTGTCCAGTTACGACTTCATAATCTCTCAGCTGTTGCTTTAGCCATAACACTTGCATGCAACAACTTCCGGCAGCCATATACTCTGATTCGGTTGTAGAAGTGGCATCACATGCTTGTTTCTTGGAGAACCATGAAACCAGCTTGCTTCCCATGAACTGACAGTGTCCAGATGTGGATTTCCTGTCCAACCGATCTCCTGCTAGATCTGCATCTGAGTATCCGGTCAGTTGGATATTGTCGTCAGTTGGATACCACAATCCAACATTAACAGTTCCCTTCAGATACTTGATGATGTTCTTTGCTGCCAACATGTGTGCTTCCCTCGGTTGAACTTGTTACCGGGCACACACTCCAACTGCGTATGATATGTCTGGCCGGCTGGCAGTCAGATATAGCAAAGAACCAATGATCCCTCTATACTTACTGGCATCCACGAGCTTTCCTTCAGTTCCAGGTTCAATCTTCCAGTTAGTATTCATTGGGATCCTTGTGGTCTTACTTGTCTGCAATCCGAACTTGGTGATGAGCTCCTTTGTATACTTGGATTGATTGATGAAAATCCCTTCTGGCGACTGCTTCACTTGTAATCCAAGGAAATAATTCATCTCGTCCATCATTGACATCTCGAACTTCTCCTTCATGAGGTTTGAAAATTTTTCACACAGTTCCTCCGACTTAGATCCGAATATGATGTCGTCAACATAGATTTACACAACAAGAATGTCATCTCCAATTTTGATGGTGAACAGGGTTTTGTCAACTGACCCTCGTTTGAAACCCGAGTTCAGAAGAAAACCACAAAGAGTGTCATACCAAGCCCTTGGCGCTTGCTTTAGTCCATAGATAACTTTCTTCAACTTGTACACTCTTCCATCTCCAGTATCAAAACCAGGAGGCTGTTCAACATATACATCTTCCTTGATATCTCCGTTGAGGAATGCACATTTCACATCCATCTGATACACCTTGAACTTGTGATGTGCGGCATAAGCTAGAAAGATTCGGATGGCTTCCAGCCTTGCAACCGGCGCGAAGGAGTCCTCGAAATCGATTCCTTCTTGTTGGCAATATCCTTGAGCTACCAAACTTGCCTTATTCCTCACTATGAATCCAATGGCATCTCTCTTGTTTTTGAAAATCCACTTCAATCCAATCACCTTGACACCATTTGGTCTTTCTACCAACTCTCATACACAGTTGCGTAGAAACTCATTCAGTTCTTCTTGCATGGCTGTTGTCCAGTGAACACAGTTGAGAGCTTCCACAACGTTCTTCGGTTCTGGCACATCAGCTACAAAGCAAGAAATCATGGCAACATCTCCAGCTTGCTCGAACTCCTCTAGAACTGCCAACTCCTCAACATATTGGGCATAAGTGTTGGAATCTTCCTCGGTTGAATCCTGAGTCGCAACTCTGCTTCTTGTACGAACACCTTCGGTTGGATCTCCGATGATGTTGTCAGTGGAATGAACTTCATACCATCTTCGGTTGCGTCTTCCTTCTTCTTCCAACTGTGGCTGTTCCATGATCTGAGTTGGAGTCTTCAGAGCTGGTGATTGATCAGCTGTTGAGTCTGGATCCTCAACATTGACATTATTTTGAACCGGACTTGGTTGAGCTTCGGATGCTGATGCAGTTGGAGGGGCATCAGCTGGAGTTCCCCCTTGAGATGAGCTGGGGTCCTCGCATTCATCTTCAGAGGAGTATGGATCCTCATCCTCGGTTGCCCATACCAGTGGTTCAGCTAGATTCTTTTCCCTTAGAGCTTGTGATCTAGTGAGAATAGGTGGAACTTGTGGGTTTCCCTGTTGTCCTTTAGCCTGTTCCATGCACTCAAAAGTAGATTCATCAAAACTGACATGAGGTGTTATCTCCACAACACGAGAGCTATTGTTGAAAACTCTATAAGCCTTGATCCGAGCAGCATATCCGAGAAATATGCCTTTCGAAGCTTTGGCATCGAAAGTTTTCAACTGAGTCTTCCCATTGTTGTGAAGTTTAGATGGTTGAGCCTTTTGTGCCACAGCCAGCTCACATATGAACTGCTCTTTGATAACAGGCAGGTGTCAGGGAGGCTGTTGTTCCAGTCAGCATAGTAGACGTTCCCGGTTGGCGATCGATTTCCCAATAATATGACCTGCTTTGATCCGACATTTTTAACCCTGCAACCCTGTGCATCAAACTTGACAGAGAAACCATTATCACAGAATTGGCTGATGGAGAGCAAGTTATGCTTCAATCCATCAACATAAGAAACATTAGAGATTGAAACATGATTGGTTTCAAGTGTACCGTAACCTCTGGTGTAACCTTTTGAGTTGTCATCAAAGGTAACTGATGGACCTTCTTTCTCCACGAAACTTCCAAGCAAATCCTTCAGATTCGTCATATGTTTCGAGCATTCACTGTCCATCACCCACATTGTAGCAGACGCTTTATTCTTCCTCAGCTGTTTCTCCTGTACCTGCAAAGAGAAACTCGCTTAGGTCCCCAATTTCAGTTGGGTCCTGGAGGGTTAGAACCAGTTCCCCCTGGAACTGTGTGTCGCTTTTCCCTGTATACTCGGATGGATTTATCATTCTAGATCACTTTTCCTTCATCATCAACTATAACAACACCTCGGTTATCCTTAGGCTTGTCGTTAGTAGTGATGTTTTGTTTCTTTGGAGGAGTTGAATTTCTCCCATTCTGATCTTTCAGAGGAGAGGCTTTCCCCCTGTTTTGATGGCGATTCTTTACCTGTTGAATTTGTCTGTGAGGTCGGACGCCATGTTGGAATCTTTGTGGCTGATTCTGATTCCAACTCCCTGAGTGTTGTCTATAGATGTTCATGCCCTGTTGGTGATTCATATTATGGAATGAATATCTCCAGTTGTTCGACCTGTTCCTCATTGGTTGACTCGGTTGGAACCTTTGGTTGAACTGATGTTGGAACCGCTGTTGAGTCAGATGATTGAACCCTTGTCGGTTCTGTGGTCGGTTCTATTCTTTCTGATGTTGACTCTGAGGTTGATGCAGAGGTCGGTTCTGATTCTAAGTTCGATTGTGATTATGCCTTCGACGCCTCTGATTCCTCTTCTGACTTTTGGAACATTCCCCCTCGGTTGATACCCCAACCGATGGAACATTCTGTCCTTCATCTACTGTTCCTTTTCCCTTCTCAGTTGTGGTTGCCTTGGTCGGTTGAGCTTGGTGAGAGGTGGAGGTTGAATTACTTTGTGGTGACTCAGGTTCCACTATCTTAGGTTCGACAACCTTGACCTCAACAGCTTGGATGAAGGTTGCTGGAGGAATTCCACGATCTTTAATCACATCATAACCGAGTCCTGACACGTCATCCATGTGTCTGCTGTAACTGATAAGATTCTCTATGATCTTGGATGACTGATACAGCTTGATTAGATTATCCTTCTCAGTTTGCAACTCCTTGAGAAGGACAGTTATTTGTCCATCTGACTTCTTTATCAGCTGGTCGATCTGAGCCTCTTGATTTTTCAACTGATCTTGCTGCTCCTTGATCTGCTTCGTCAACTCCTCATCAGTTGGAGCCTTAGCCTCGTTCAGTTGATTCTTGAGATTCTCAATCTCCTCGGTTTGGCTCTTGATCAGATCGTCCTTTTCGGTTAAGGAATCTTCAAGTTTGGTGAACTGAGCTTGAAGACTCTTAAACTCAACCGATTGGTGATGCAGTTCCTCACTGAGTTCTTGAAAGTCACTCCAGGAGGGTTCCAACTCTTCGTCTAGAGATTCCTGCATGTTAGAGGTATTGAAAGAATTTAACTTAGCAGGATTAGAGTGTACCTCAGTATCCTCTTGGTCGGTTCCAAGTGCCATGAGGCATTGATCCTGACTGATGGCGTTGTTGGTAGAAGTCAGCTCATCCTCATCTTCAGTGTCAGTGAAGATGTCCATGTCGTCAGCTGCTTCTTCTGCTACCATGGCCTTGTTCTTTCTAGCTTGCTTGGCCCTCATCGCTTCTCTCTCTTTCTTTGAGAGGTCTGGACAGTCAGCTTTGAAGTGTCCCTCCTTGCAGCATTCAAAGCAGCCGTTGGTGACAGGCTTTGAACTGTCTCGAGTTCAGTTTGATTTGTAGAATCGTTTGTATTTCCCGAACCGAGTGTCCATGTCGGCTAGTTTCTTTGACAGGGCTGCAATGTTCTATTGCAGTTTCTCTCTGCTTGGCTCCTTTGCAGTTGTGTCAGCTGATCTGGTCGGCCTCGATGTTCTCGATTTGGAGTAGTCAGCTCGAAGAGCAACTGACTTTGAGGCTGAACCAACATCCTCAAGTCGACTCGTCTGAACCGAGGACTGAGATCTTCTTCGGTTCACCTTATACTTATTTCCCTTTAAGATTGAGAACAATCTTTCAGTTCCCATTTCACCAAGGTCAGCTCGACTCTCGTGGATATTGGTGAAAGTATCCCACTCAGCCGGTAGAGCTTGCAACACTTTGAGATTGATTTCTCTTAGTGTGTATTTTCCTCTTCGGATGGACTGGATTCTTCCGAGGATGTCCATAAACCGGAGCTCTAGCTGATCAATTGTTTCATCTGTCTTCAGACAAAAGTTGTCAAAGTCTTGGCAAGCATGTGAGAACTTGTTCTCCTTCGTCTCATCGCTTCCTTCACTCAGCGATGCCAGGATATCCCACATTTCTTTGGCAGTCTCACACTCTTCAATCCAAGGGAGATAATCTTGTCCAACAGTGGACATAATCGTGCTTTGAGCCCAGATATCCAACTGGCTCACCTTGGCTTCCTCTGGAGTGTAGTCTTCCGGCTGCTTCTCCACAAACTTCACAACTGTATTCCCATCGTTGGGATTTGTAGGAGTGCGAGCTATTCTTTCTTTGATGATGATCGGTTCGGAAGAGAGTACTTGTTGCATCCTATGATGCTTCGACAGTAAGATCTTCTTCATCCGTGTCCTCCAGGATGTATAATTTACTACCGAGAACATGACAACTATCTTGTCTTTGACGTCCATCTGCACACAACAACAGAACAAATATGCAAGCAAATATGCACTAGCGTGAAAAATAGATCTGTTCAGTTGACCACTGAAGAAACTTTCTCGAATTCACACCTTGTGAAACAGAGTCAGTAGTCTTTTGAACCACTGCTCGGATACCACTTGATGGTCCCAATACGAGTTACTGGTGTATGGGGGGGGGGAATACACCAGTTACGATTTTCAAACTTAACCCCCAAAAAATAACTTCAACTGAGTAGAGCAGTTCAGTTGGAATCGCAACTGAGTAAAGAACACTCAGTTGGAAGTGTAGTGCTGTGCGGAATGTGGTGGAAATTAAACTCGTAAAACAACTCACGCTTTTATGCACGGTTGGTCAAAAACCAAAACAGTTGAGAATGCACAGATGCGATTTGTATGCTGGTTAGTCAGTCAGTTGATAATGCAAGAAATAACTGAATAAAGAAAAACACAAGCACACAGAGAATTAACGTGGTTCGGAGATAACACTCCTACGTCCACGGGGAGTTGTGAGTCCACACAACTCTATCCAAGTTCTTCTGGACAAACCACTCAGCTTACGCGGGCTGAGCAACCGTTAAGGATAAGTTTGTGGGTACTTATCAACCTTACAGTTTAGTTTCCGGGTACTAAACAACCTATCTACTCAGTTGCAGGAAGAGTAGGATCCTAAACCTTTTCAGGTGAAAGTAAATGGGGTTCCAACAAAAAGCTCGAACGAGAAGTGAGCTATGATCTAACTCTCTACGAATTCTCACTAAGTGATGTTCTCAAGGTTCGATCTAAAGACACAAAAACTAACTAACTCTAGAACTCTCAACAAGTGATGTTCTAGGAGATTAAATTCAGTTCAGCTTGTGAAGAATATTGCTCTTTCTTTCGCTCTCTGGTTTCTTCTCGCGTATGTGTCTTCTCTATCTTTCGAATGAATGAATGCCTCTATTTATAGGTGGAGAGTATCAACTAGCCGTTGGAGGAGCTGTTGATCTCTGATCTTTGAAAGCGATGGCTTGTCTCTCATTTCTGCAGACTTTCCCGATATGGCATCTGTGCTCATCTGCTTTCCATCTGAGATAGCCTTGTGTTGGGCCAAATGGGGTAATGACTGAACGGTCAAACCCTCACGTGACTTCCTTTTTGAAATTCAAATCTTAACAACAGACTTCCAACAAGGAGTGGTCGGTTAAGACTTTCGATCTTCAACTAACTTGTTCTTCAGCCGATGTTCTTATCTGACAACTAACAGTTGAACTCTCAGCTGACTTCATCTAAGCTGTTGATCTTCTCGGTTGAGTTCTACAACTGATGTTCTGAAACTGAACACTCAGTTGTCTTCCTTGTATCTGATCAGTTGGGTTCGAACGCTCAGATGGCTTTCTTTCATCTGATGTTCTCTTCCCCTTTACTGCTTCTCATCTGATGAACGCTCAGTTGTTTTCCTAACAACTGATGTTCTGTCCGAGTGATGCCATGTTGCCATCTTCAGCTGGAGACCTGTAAAGATAAAATCTTAACAATGCTCAAACAGCGAGCCTACCTACTAACATTAGGTTCTGGCAACATCTACTCGGTTGGGGTCAGTTGGTTTTGGAATTCATCAAAACTCTTACTAATAAATTTCCCAACAACACCAATGCTGGTAAACAGACATATAAATATATGCTAATTTAACATCAAATCTGTGTTACTTCTATTTCATAGTACCCATTGCGAAATTCCCCCAAAATCAATTACCCCAATAGAACTTCACCCAAAACCAGGAAAATGAAAGAAGTGAAAACCCTTGTTCGATAAAGGCAAAAACAAAATAATTGAACCGTCAATACCTAAAAGTAAGAAGACGACTGAAGGCGAAGATAGGAAATTACTTCATCGAGAACCCGTATAGTGTTCTCAGAGGGGGGACATGAGATTTAGGTGCAGACGATGCTCGCGAACTGAAAAAGGGAACCCTGGATGTCACAGCCCCAAATCCCGAGGGACGGCAGAAGCCGGGGTGCGACTGGGGTTGGATTAAAGAAGCGGGGAAAAAGGGGGCTAATTGACTAAACATACATGAAAAACATCGACAAACTATGAATAAGACTTGAATATCAATAAGAAAGAGTTAATCCCTAAAGATTACTCGACAAAAGTATAAAAAGAAACTAAGTTCAAAATTTACATACTTAGACTACTGAATATTGTTCAAAAGTACATCAAAGAAATTCAAAGTTTGGCAGCGGAAGGGTTCTAACTAAACATCTTATCTTTTAACTCAACATCAACCGTCGCCGCTCATCGTCGCTTCAACCTGCACATTTAGAAAACAATGCAGGGCTAAGTACAAACGTACTTAGTGGGCACGATGCCGAAATCATAATCATAAGTATAAATAATCTGGCATTTTATAACCGTAGCACATCGGGATTTTATTGAAAAGGCCCGAGCCTACTGAACCTTTTCTGACTAATTTGTATAAAGCAGCTTGCGCAAGCATTTTTAGAGTATGTTATGTTCAATCTTGACCAAAGCTAATTTACCGTGGCTGGCTACCCCTCAACAGGATACCACATACACCACAGGTTACAAAGTGCACTAACTCTGGAAAGCGCTTAATAGCTAACTCAGAGCCGATCGATAATAGTTAACAATCCTAGCGGTTAACTATAAATTCTGAAAAACCCGAAGGTTAACTCAGAAAGGTACAAGAGAACTCACATAAAACAGTTAAACATTTTATGCCAAGATTATCATGTTGATAAAACACAATTATCAAAGCTGTAAACTTTACTTTCGGTTTGTGGAAAAACCCACGTTTTATTTTCATATAATAAAAGCCCACCTTGTAAAATACAGAACTTATAAGCAAAAGCTTCCAACTTGGGATCTTCCGTCCTTTCTCTACAGTTGGCTTCCTCCTTCATCGTAAAATAAACATACTTAAAAACGGTTCGCAAAAGAATAATCGAAGAAAGAGAATCGAAGAAAGATTTAGTTATTTTATTCTTTTGGCATTTGCACGCTTACTAGATTCGTTTTACTTAAACGGGAAATGAGACTCGTACTAATCTTGTTTAGAACTCGGAAGATCTCATATTCGACTCTCGGGTCAGAAGAGAAGGTATTCGATGTCTTAATACGACTTTAAGGATTATAAGAAACTAAGTTGGAAAGAATCAACTTAGGCGATTTATATTTTAGTTCCTTGAATGACTTATGAAATTTCTCGTTTATTACTTCTTTAATGAAAGGATAAGATATAAGATCTCGACTGGTTTTCATCACTCAAGGTTCTATACTTGACTCTAAGGTCAGTAGGGAGATGTTCGTTAGCTAAAAACGGCTTAAACGTTTGAAAGAAACTAAGTTGTGAATTAAACAACTTAGGAAACAAGAAACTGAAATTTCACTGCACAGTCCAGTAACTCTGGAGGCTGTCCAGAACAGAGGACTTGGAAACAGGGGGTGAGCCCTATACCATTAGAAAGCTTAGGAAGTCTAGTTCGCACTCAAATTTACGGATCACAAATCCGATAAACGAGTTGGAAGATATTACAGTTTCCGGTGAGGGTCGCAAACTGCCGTGGAAACCCTAATTGATTGATAAGTTCGACGTATAACGTTTTAGGTTCGTTTTAAGCTCTCGTATTCATTTTTTTTTTTAGAAACTGGACTCTCAAGGCAGTCATCACGTACTTCCGTACGTGACAAACTCCTTCTCAACTCGCTCAAAAGCACGACGTTCTAACGTCTTATTTCAACTACCAAGTACTAAACCAACAAAGGAATTCCAAACGTCTTCTAGTTCTCGACTATAACTATAATCCATATTATTTCAACTCGAACGCTTATGACATCAACTAGAAAGATGTTTTAAATTTCATTATAAACAGTAATATCATATTATAATTCTCATCCGACTTCTTGATTTTTAGTTACAACTAAATGTTCGTCTCTTATACGATTTTCAAAAGTTGTCGGTTTTTGTTCAAATTTTACGACGTTAAACTACGTCTAACGTGAACCGTTTTCATGCATGCATACACATCTTAACATCATTATAACTCAGTTTATATGGTGATCTTTGCCTCTTATGTTTCACTAAACATTTTTTAGAAAATTCTCATTTAAATTCTATTAATCAACTAACATGATTTGCAACTATATTTCATTAACAATTGATCACTTATATCAAACATGTATAAACCCCTAATTACTTATAAATTTCTGGTTTTAAACATATGTTAAGGGGATGATTTTCTTCTCATATTAACAACATATATTCACTAATCAACATCTTATATTATCCATTAATCGATTATAATTCCAAAAACAACTAACATGCATAAAATTCCTAAATTCATACTTCAAAATCCTAATTGAAAACTTACAAACACATAGGGCTTTCAATCCCTTTTCATTCCATACACTAATTAATCATCTACTAGGCATGAATCAATGATCAAAAGAAGAAAAACAAAAATCCTACAAAAACCCCAAAATTCTCGGCAATAACATAGGTTTTAGGGTTCATGTTTTTGTTCCATTTTAATCTCCAATTATCCTATCTAATACATCTAATTTCATTAATCCAAGATCAATTCATCTATCCCATAGCTCAAAATTTCGATCATAAGAAGAAAAAGAAAAGAAAAGAAAACCAAATGGATAGAATTGTGGAGGATCATCATACCTTGAGAATTGAAGAAAGAACTTAAGAGGTTGAATGGATGGATTGATGGCTTGTGTTCTTTCTCAAGCTCTTGAAGAAGGCTTCAATGGTGGGTGGGAAGGATGAAGAAGATGAAGTTTGAGGGAGAGAGAGAGAGGATTGCCGAGAGAGATGGAGAGATGGAGAGAAAGAAATGTGTTTTGTCTAAGTTTGCAATGATGAAAATGGTTGAAGTGGTGTAAAGTAGATTTAGGTGTCATTAGTTTAACAAAGTCAAACATGCATGCTTACACCTAATTAAGTGAGGTGTCGGCTGCATGGAGGAGGTTTAGGGGGTTACGGGTTTTTCCGGCGCGATCCGACGTAACGGAAAAACGAACGACGAAAAACGTTGCTCGGTACAAAAATCGTCACGATTCGATTTGACTTACAAATTCTAACGTATGAACTTAATTGGAAAATAAATTATAAAATTTATTTTGACAAAAACTCGGGACGACAAATCCGAGTTTCGTCCGGAAAAACGTAAAACAGACTTTCTCAGCGTGTTCGTATTGCGATTTTGTAACCGTAAAATTAAACGGTTTTCCGTTCTTAGTTTACAAACTAAAAACTTTTCGTACGCGCTAATCCTTAATACGGTAGCCGTCTAGCAGACTTCTGTAATTTATTTTTAATAACGGATTCGACCGTTAGCCTTAGAATTCAAAAATTATAAACTTAGGCGTGCAAAGCCACTTATTTATTTAACTTTAAATATTAGAACGTAAGGAATTTACGGGGCATTACACTAGAAATTATCGGCTATAAGGGGGAAGAGTAATAGTGGTACAAGCGCCAAATCATGTGAAAAATTTAAACAATTTGGTATAGCCACAAACACGATTTTAAGATAAGAAAATTGTGAAGTTCGAAATTGAGTGACATAAGAATCGTGATTGATAGTTTTTTTGATAAGTAACAAAAGGTTTTTACCCATTAAAGCTGAATTATACTTTTTTGTGTAGTAACAAAAAAAAAGATATTAAGGAAACCACTAAAATAAATGGAATATTTATATGGTCTTTTGTTGTTAAAGAAGCAGAGAATTATATGGAGTGTTGTTGGTCTTTTATTGAGATTGCACAAAAAAAGAAAAATATTATGTTAGATAAATTAGTTATTTCTTGAGATTGCTCAATTTTTTGTTATATAAATATTTGATTTGAGATTGCACAAATTAGTTAAATATCCTCTCTAAATGTTACGTTAGGTAAATTAGACAAATTATTTAGTTTTTGAGATTGCACAAAAAAGAAAAATCAAATCTTGTCAATACTAAAATTTGTTACTGCACAAAACAATTTGAAAAATATTAGTGAAGGTAAAAAACAAATTTAAAAGTTCAACTAACAGTACAAATTCAAACTACATATGTTAGAATTAGATGTACGAGTTCAAAAACTAACAACCAAATACAAAACTAAAATAGTACAGCTTGTAACTATCTCAAAAGCTTTCGCAATAAGGGTGATAAGCAAAGCGCCTATTGCAAAATCCTTCCACCGCAACTTGAATTTCAAACAAGAAATTTCCTCCCGCAATTCAAAGTCATTCAAAGTCAGATGTCCATTGGATTCTTCAGCTGCATTCTTTGCAGTCTGGAGTTGATTACAATCAAACTCTACGATACGAAGCTTTTGTTGCAAATCATCCCTCTCTTTACGATATTGAGCAGCAATTGTAGATGCAACATTTTCTACTAAAACCATCTTCCTGTATGCTTCTTGGAGATGGCCAAGCTGTTCCTTATACATATCACGATCACGACGAAGTTCTTCGATGTAATCACGTTGAATATCCGTAACATTAGGATCAATCCAGTCACAAAACTTACAAACATCCTTCTATATATCACAAAAAAATTAAAAACAACAATCAAATAGTTGCAAAACTGCTTTAACGAAACTATCAAAAATATATGAAAGAATTCAGTACCTCAAGATTAGGACAACTAAAGTACCTCCTTGCAGGATCATCATGCGTATATGCTATGTTAACCATGGCTTTCAAACCGTGTTTACATGTCATATTAGCCATTGTTCCTGGAAATTATAGTATAAAAATGTAAACATACAAAAGTTAAATTTACAGAAAAGTATACAATATGAATAAAATTTCTTAAATCACAAAAATGCAGAACAAAAGCGCTAAAAGGAAACATAGACTAAAACCAAACAGACAGCCCCTGTGAACAAGGAAAATTTTGTTACAGCATAAATAGTTAAAAACAAAGGTACAATAAACACAGCATATACTAAGAGAAGTTGAGGAATGGATTGATAAGCAGAATACACAATGACATTTTGTTACTAAACAAAAACAACAATATTACATCAAACAAAGTGAAAACTAACTAAGAATGAGCAATGTAATTAGAAAAAAAATAGATAAAAAGCAGCAAAAAGAACACAGATCTCTACATGTATAGCTGTATACAGGGAATGAGAATTGAAAGCATGAAATTTGTGACTACACAAACCCAACAAGATTACATCAAACAAATTGAAAAGTAACTTAGAATGAGCAATGGAATTGCCAAAAAAAAAACGATAAAACGCAGCATAACGAATCAAAAACATATATAACTGTATGCAGAGAATGAGCATTCAAAGCATAAAATGTGCCATAACACAAAAAAAAAATGAGAAATCACAGAAAATGAAAACTAAAAAAGAATGAGCAGTGGAATTCAACAAACAAAAGGATAAAATACAGGAAATCGTCCAAAAAAAATGTAAAACTAGATACAGGGAATGAGCATTGGAAAAAACAAAAATATGGAACTACACAAAATAAATTTGTGACTACAGAAAAATATGTGACTACATCCAAGATAAAATCAAAGTAATTGAAAACGAACTAAGATTTAGAGAAACTCTGAAAAACCCTAATAACAAACCCTAGAAAATACCCACAAATTAAAAATAAAAGAGAATAATAGTCGAAGATGAAGGCATGAAAAAAAAAAGAGAACGAAGTTACCAGAAAGATTACTCGCAGCGGAAATTGGAAGTGGGCGAAAATGGGAGTCGCAGTTCAGGGACAAAACAATAAGGAGAAGAAAAAAGAGAGAAGGCCGACCAAGGCAGCGATGCTGTCTCGGTGTGCGTGCCGGAGCTTTGACGGTCGGAAAGAATCGCAGGAAGAAGAAACGAGCACAGATCGAGAAGTAGAAAAAATGAAAAATCGAAAAGTTGAATAGGCGTAGGGATGAGGAAGAATGAACAATTTTGAAATACAGAGAGCGAACGAAAATAGAATTGAAATCGCGAAGGGTAAATTTGAGGACATGAAGGGAATTACAAATTGTGTACAAGGGTATAAAAGAGAGGAAGTGCCAAAATTTTATTTTTAAAAGAGGTGCTAAATTTTGAATAAATTATCCTAGAAGTGCTATTTTGGGGGATTTTCTGAAATGAAAATATAGCATGTTTTTTTGTGGAGGATAGTATATATCAAATCAAAACATATGGTACATTTTGAAAAGTAGTTGGCAATTTCATCTATATGTTATGTTATGTATATATTGTATGTTATCAATTCAGGGTGCGTTTACTTTGATAGAAATATTTTCATTAGAAAAAGATGCATAAGAAAAGATGAGAAAATATTAATATTTTCATCCTTTTCTTATCACATATTTTACTAGAATGGAAAAAAAAAAATTATCACATGGTCCCCCACCCTTCCCTATTTTTATGCCTTTTATCAATTGGAAAATATTATCACACCCCACCTCCAAGTTAATATTTTCTACAATTAGTGAAAAATAAATAAAAAATGAATTGTTCGAAAAGATTATCTATTATGTCCGAGAAAAATTAATCAACATAATAAACATGTGCAAATGATGGAAAAAAAATGAAAATGTTTCTTTTCTAACATTTTCTATGAAAGTAAAGGTAAAGGCACCCTCAAAGAAAAATGTTATACTTGTATTATTACTGAAAAATTATTCAATACGAAATAATTGTGTAACTAATAGTACTACTAAAAAAATATACTACAATGTGTGCAACCGACATAACAAAAACGAAAAATAACGAACCGTGGAAGAAGAGGTGGAGCAATGGGCAACTCCGGATCATCCTCGACCGATCCCCGCTACTCCGCCGCCGCAAGGTTTTTCCACTGCTTCTTCTTCACTCGCACCAGTTTGATTTTAACGCAATTCGAAAAAATGCCGACGAAATTTTCATATTTGCAGAGCTTTCACTCAGACGAAATTGGATGATTTAAGATCGCTCCACGCATCGCTTGCGGCACAGTCCGGAGGTAATGGAAAATACGTCTCCCCTGATGTTTTCAAGGTTCTGTTTCTTCTCTCTCTACGCATATTTCTGGTGATTTTTTTGTTCTGTAGTTCTTTGTTACTAATATGAGCTTGCATATATGTATATAGGAGTATATCGGAATCGATGGGCCTTTGGGGGATAGGGTTTTCGATTTGGTTTCGCAGAAAAGGAAGGATCAAAGGCTTACTTTTGAAGACCTCGTTATTGCTAAGGTAATTTTGCAGCTTTTGGGAATTAATTTGCACACAATTCCTTTTGTTTGGTTGCTTTGCTATCATGTTAAATTCATCATTTTATTTGAAGAAGCTTGATTGGATTCACAAACTAGGGGGATCGCTTTCATTAATGTTGCTAGGTATAAGGGATTGGTTGCCAGAATCGAAATTGGCTAACTAATCCCCAATTTTTGTTAACAACTATCTCTGCCGATTAAATTGATTCCGAGAGTAAATACTGTCCTCACAGAAACACATTACCATCACCATTGAATTACTTCAAACCAAGCGCCACAATGAACTGTGCAGCAAAACTTTTATGTGAGAACAAGAAAGCAAAAAAATCAAAAGGAAAAATGATAGTTTCTAGGGTAAATCAAGCTCTATTGAACTTTTATCATTTCATGTAGTGAAGATTGTCTAATTGGAAAAGTTTCATAAGATTGAATAACTGGATGCTCGTATAAGTTTGGTGTTATACATGTGTGCCGAAATGCTACTTGTTTGAAGTGACTACGCTTAATACAATTTTCTTTTGTCATTGTCAGCTCTATCCATCTGGTTGTAATCCCAACTTAAGCATAATCTTACAATTTGAACACGAGATTCATCTAATTTCAGTACTTCAACCCAGTACCCAGGTTCACGATGGAGTTAAATTTCCCCCCAAATGTTTTGTTCCATTATTTTTGTTGGTAATAAAACCTAGGGTGCACGATGAAATTACTGTTTGCAAGCGTTTCCCATATGCAATGGGCCTAATTTTAGTTACCTGTTATAGTGAATAGAGTAATCTGAGATTTTTCCTTGCCTCATATTTCAGGGGACTTATGAGAAGGGGACTAATCAGGAAATTGAAGAGTTCATTTACCAAATACTAGATGTATCTGATGATGGTACAGTGGGAAGGTAACATATGGATATTTCGTACCGTGAAGTTCTTTTCATACATAATCATTTTCCATACTAATATTATATTATACTTGTCTGCTAGATCTGATCTTGAAGTTGTCTTAACTTCAATGTTCAATAAGCTATTTCATGAACAAGGCTCTGAGCTTAAGCAAATTGAGGCTTTCATCAATGCTACAAGTCCTACTAGTGATAGCATGTCGTTTGAAGATTTCCAGAAATGGTGTGCTCATGTTCCAGCAGTCAGGAAATATCTGGGTAGTTTGTTAACACCATCTAATTCAGGTTTTTCTCTCTCTTCGAAGTTTGATAGCAGGCGGTGGAGTGCTAGAGAGTTAAATTTATATTTCATCTCGGTGTAGTTCGTATATGCTTTGTCTAATTAATTATGGAGTCATTAGTTGTTGGGTCGTCTCATGGACCTTAGTTCATGGGCCTTAGTTATTAGGGTTAGACAATTACTTGATTCTCAAGTAATTAAGTATTTAAATATTTTAATAAGGTTTAGGAGTGGCTATCGTGTGATCAATAGGATTTGCGGCTTAAAGCTGTGGCTGCAGGATTTATTTCCTGTGAACCTCTCTTGAGGTGTTTATCGTTTTCCCTATCGTAGTTTTTTTCCTTTCTTCTCATCTTCACTCTATCAAATTGGTTCGACCTTCTCGGTTCATGACCAAACAAGGGACAGTGATGGAGAAGATTGAGAAGTTGCTGGAGGAGGTGAAAGTAACCATGGAAGCTGCCATGACTAGGGTTTCCGCCGTGGAAGGGTCGTTGAGTATGCCGAATGAATCAGTAGGCCGACATGATGCTCAGTTTGCGGCGATCATGTCTAAGTTGGATGCTCTGAAACCTGGCGACCAGCCCCTATCCTCGACGGGTGAGAAAAATACCACAGAAACGGGGGATTCTGCCTCTAAGAAGACCGACAACAGTTGAAGTGGGGTGCCGGTGACTCTTGCAGCCAACTTTCCACGGATGGAACTGCCCTTGTTCGATGGCACAGATCCACTCGCGTGGCTCGCGCAAGCGGAGCAGTATTTTTTGGTTCACCGGACACCGGTGACTGATCGAGTTCAACTCGCACTCATTGCGATGTCGGCAAGACTATGTTCTGGGTGCAGTGGCTACTCCATCATTCCGCGACCATCTCATGGGTTCAATTCACTCGCGAATTGCTCGAGCGCTTTGGCGACAGTTCAGCCGTTAATGCTTATGAGGCCATGCAAGTTACTCGACAAACAGGATCACTAGAGGATTACCTTTCGTTGTTTGAAGAGCGCATTGCTCAACTTCCACAATTGCCTACTGCTCAGTACTTGGGCATGTTTTTAGGTGGGCTGCAGCCATCGGTTCGGGATTCTCTTCCTGACTTGGAGTTATCTAATGTATGTGCTGCACTTCGGGCTGCCCGTTGTGTTTCCCGCACCACCCGGCCGCCCTCAACAAATAGCAGGTCCACTTTTGGGGTTCAGCCACGGGTTACTAGCACGTTTGGAAGTGGCACGATGATCGATAGTAGTGCGTCTACAACTCTGCACAACCCTTCTTCTGTCGTCTCTTCCACGGATCAGCCCGTCCATAGCTCTTCCTCTGAATTTTCTGTGCCTCGTACCCATCGCAATATCCGCCATCTAAGTGCGGAACAAGCTGCTGAGTATAGGGCCAAAGGGAAATGTTATCATTGTGGCGATCGTTATGGACCGCTCCACAAATGTGCTGCCAAACACCTTGCAATTATGATTGAGTACGAAGACCTGAAGGAAGGGGAGGATCATGCATTTGATGATCCGCGGCTTCAACGGGTGGAGCTATTGATAGTGGGCGGTGGAGTGCTAGAGAGTTAAATTTATATTTTATCTCGGTGTAGTTCATATATGCTTTGTCTAATTAATTATGGAGTCATTAGTTGTTGGGTCGTCTCATGGACCTTAGTTCATGGGCCTTAGTTATTAGGGTTAGACAATTACTTGATTCTCAAGTACTTAAGTATTTAAATATTTTAATAGGGTTTAGGAGTGGCTATCGTGTGATCAATAGGATTTGCGGCTCAAAGCTGTGGCTGCAGGATTTATTTCCTGTGAACCTCTCTTGAGGTGTTTATCGTTTTCCCTATCGTAGTTATTTTCCTTTCTTCTCATCTTCACTGTATCAAAGTTATTACAATCTCTTGATTTATTTATTTTTTTTAATCATAACATTCCAGTCTTCATTTTTTGTCACATTTTTTTTAGATCGCTTTAGTATAAAACCGTATGAAAATAGAGTAGAGGAATTAAGAAGTAAATAACACAAGTGTAATAATTGCACCTTTTGTTCAATAGAGTAATCAGATTTGTTTCTTTCTTTTTTCTTCCTTTTTTCAAAAGTAATTTTGTTTCATCTTGTGGTCCTGGGAATATAATATCAACTAAAGTATGAGAGGCGAGCAAGAGGCACATGAAGTTCGACTAAATGATGATAATTTGTGCCTTTTGGGCATCTATTGATTGAAGGCTGCTGCCAGAATCTCTTACTTCTCCTTTTGCAGGTTCTCAGATACCAAAGCTACTAATTCCAGACAATATTGATCGTGGTCATATCTTGTTAACAAAGGAATATGCTTGGCATATTGGTGGAGCACTCTCCCAAGCTGATTCGGATGAGTGGACTCTTCTATATCACAGTGGCGTTAATGGACTAAGTTTCAACACATTTTTGGGCCATATGATGTGAGTAGCTTGCTAATTACATCCTCTGTTTTTTGTTTGTTTTTTTCATGCTTTGGTTTTACATCTTCTAGAACGCAATGTACATACAGTCATAATGCATAAATAGGTCTGCATTTATTACCATGTGTTAAGGGACATTAATCGTGACACAACTAATCCAATTAAGTTTTGTATTGAGGCCAAATTTTTCCACATGTATACATGCGTATGACCTTGGCTCAGATGTGATATATTAAAAGGCATGGCAGTGGGTGAAAGCTAGAAGCTGTGTATTTCTGTGTCGGTTTCTAGGTTGCTGCTTCTATCTTTTTATAGAGATGGACAGGGTAACTATTCAATTGATCTGCAGAAAAGCACCTACACTATTGGTGATCAAAGATAAAGAAGGTTACGTCTATGGAGGCTATGCTTCTCAGCCATGGGAAAGACATTCCGACTTCTATGGGGATATGAGGTCTTTTCTCTTTCAGTTATACCCAAAAACAGCAATTTTCCGACCAACTGGAGCAAACCATAATTTACAATGGGTAACTATTTGAATTCCTTCTGCACCGGATCACGATTCACAACTTTTAAGTTGTGTCATTTGCTTATAGCTTTTAAAAAACGCATATTATATCGTTTTCATTTCATTCTCCGTCAATAGCCATTTATTGCTTTGCTAGAAAAGAATGCTGTTTGACCCCATAATATTTGCAGGTTTAAGCATCAAATTATCTGATTAATTTGCATGAACATGATTTGTAGTCTTGTGTTTCAATGATGGTCAAGTTATAAAGTCCCTTGGGTTTGCAGTTTGCTGTAGGTTTCAGTTCGGATAGTATTCCTAATGGCATTGGTTTCGGAGGGAAAGCACATCATTTTGGGCTGTTCCTATCAGCAAATTTTGATCAGGGTCACTCCTTCGCCTGCACTACGTTTGGCAGCCCATCCTTGTCCAAGGCCACCCAAATATATCCAGACACAATCGAATGCTGGGGTGTTGTTCCGAGAGTTGAAGAGGACGGGCCGGAAGGTCTTAAAGGTTCAGTGCTCGAACGGTTTAAGGAGGATCGCAATATGCTTAATTTGGTCGGACTTGCAAATTCAAGCCAATAGATCCCGATGATAAATTCATACTTATAGTGTGTTTCGTCTTTAGATGCCATATATCTGCTTGTTCAAGGTGTCTTCGAAGTTTTCAACGCGTAAACTGTGATTCCATAGGGTGAAATGTTCAGGCTTTACAAATGGATTCCATACGGATATTCAGATTCATTTTGCAATCCATCATCTGTGTTTTGCGCAATCGTAAATTGTAGGGTAGTTCACAATTGCATTTCAATATAACCAAAATATTAATTAAAAGACAAGGTTTTGCATTTGAAAGCTGAAAAGTACTGAATAAATAAATAAAATCAATTTCCCATGAGACTTTTAATAGTAACAAAAACAAGAAAATACAACCAAAAAAAAAAAAAATTCCGATAAAATAAAAAAATTGATAATGATAATGGTCCTTCTGCTAAACAGTCTAAATATCAAACGCTAAACAATAACGAGACACCAAAAATATTGAGATAGAAGGCACAAACTTTTTTCACTTATTTTTTTTATCAAGTGTCCACATATCTTTCCTTTGATAAAAAAAAGAAGGTTCAAGTAATCTTCCAGCGAGCCACATAAGATTGGTTGCAAAAATGTGATATTTCATTTAGATTGAAATGTAAGCGAACAATCAATAATTTGTTTATTTATGTGCAAATTAACCTAAAATAAACATTGTTTTGGCCGGATAAAGTTTCGGCAAATACTTATGGCAAAATTATTTGGCTTCAGCTAAAAATTACGGCAAAATTTAGTTAACAGATTTTTCTTTCGTGCTTCAGGCAAACAAATGAACAACCAATGTGATATCTTCCAGTTTTCTTAAAATTATGAGCAAAACTTAAAAACACATATCAATATGACATGATAAACGCTTTATTAAAAAGCTTTAGTTTGAGAATTTAAATGCAAGAGCAGAGCAGAGAACACAGCATTTCTCTAGCATTCATTGTGTGTTTGAACTTTGATATCAACATAAAAATGTAACAAACTAAGTACCAAACGTTTACTGATTAACGTCTAAAAATATTCATTCATTTTCCTTAACGAAAAGGGAGAAAAAGCGTTTAGAAAAACCAACCAACAAAACATAAAACAAAATAATCAATAACCGAAAAAATAAAAATTCAGCAACAGCAATCCAGAATCCAAATTCTTCAAAACTATTTCAATCATATAATCAGCAAAATATAACATTTTCGCATAAACTTAACCAAGAGAGGATTAAAACTTCGTCCAAAACACTTCAAAATCTCAACCATTCAAAACAGGAACCAACAGTCATCCATTATCCAACAGATTAACAAAATCCAACAGACGAAAATATAAAGAGTAAATTTAGCCTAAAAAATCTCTCACTATTTCCTCGGGGCTCCGCTTCCACGGCCGTAGGTCACCTGCGGCGCAGCTCCCATCGCTCCATCATCCTCTTTAAGGATGATACCTGGCAGATCCTTCATCCCGAGCGTCTCGAGCATATCGATGGTCTCCTGATCGACCTCGATGTGGTTGATATCAATGGCGGACTGATCGGGCACGAAGTCCATGCGGCGCTCGCGCTCCTCCTCCTGCAGTTTGAGCGAGATGCCGCGCACCGGACCCTTCTGGATGCGCTTCATCAGGTGGGTGGAGAATCCGGCGATCTTGTTGCGGAGGCGCTTCGACGGGATGATGGCGACCTCTTCGAGAATCTTCTTGTTTGTGTGAAAATCCAGCGTCATCTTCGCGTAGTAACGCTCGATGACCTGCCTCGAGGACTTCTTCACGGTCTTCGTGCGGACACGGCCCATTTTCGCGGTGGTTGTGTGGTGGCGCGGCGGCGGCGGCGGCGATAAGTTATAGTGAGAGTGCTGCTGGCGCTAGGGTTTGGGATGGGATATCATAGAAATTGGTTTGGGGATTTATATATAGTCAGTCGTAAGGGTTTGGCATGGGGGTGCCTGTAGTTTATGTTAATTTCAATATAGCCCACGAGTTTATGATAAATAACTCGGAGTTCGTTTGCTGTGGAAAATTGCCAAGTGTGCCCAGTTGTTTGTTTGAGAGTTGTTAAATTAGCCCCCTTAAGTAACGTTTTTTTCACACTTTGGATTATCGATATGTTCATTTTGCATATTTTCAGCCCGTAGGTAAAATATTTGATGGTTTTCTAAAGTTGAGCGAAGAAGTGTTCTATTTATTTAGGTTTATTTCATTTTTTGAACGAACAAATATAATTTACTAAATTTTTGTTAATCCTGAAATATATTATATTGTTAGCTAGTTTAGATAATATGACATGGTAGAAGTGAGTGGAAATAATAGTGTAATATTGATGTATTAATAGATTGTAAAGTATGTTTATAATTCTTATATTGTAATAAAATATAATTAAATAATTTGGGCTAAAAATTGTGATTATTATTATTATTATTATTATTATTATTATTATTATTATTATTATTGTTATTGCCGTGGGAACCTGCAGCCGCTACTTTCAGTGCGCACTGGGTAAACTCCGTTCCTTGTGCAATAGCCTGCAAACCACACAGGGCAGGTAAACCACATTTTCCAAGCACAGGTGTGGCAGACTCGACCTATAGAGGCGTGTCATGGGGTTTGAACCTGAGACCTTTCAGTTTCAGGCGCCCACTTTTACCACTAAGCCATTGTAATACCCCGGAAATTCCTTACGATTTCAAAATTTTAGAGTTAATTAAATAAATGGCTTTGCACGCCTAAGTTCACGATTTTGAATTCTAAGACTAACGGTCGAATCCGTTTCTGAAAATAAATTACAGAAGTCAGCTAGACGACTACTGTATTTAGGGTTAGCGCGTACGAAAAGTTTTTAGTTCGTGAACTCAGAACGGAAAACCGTCTGATTTTTACATTCACGAAATCGCGATACGAACTCGCCCGAGAAAGTTCGTTTTTATGTTTTTCCGGACAAAACTCGGACTGTGTCGTCCCGAGTTTTTGTCAAAATAAATTTTTTTATAAATTTATTTTCCGATTAAGTTTCGTACGTTAAAATTTTAGGTCGAACCGGATCGCGACGATTTTGTGCCGAGCGACGTTTTCGTCGAACGTTTTCCGTAACGTCGGACCGCGCCGGAAAAACGCGTATTCTTTTTCCCTCTCCTCACCCAACCGACATCACCTCTCACTTGTTAGATTTTTTTTTTGTGTTTTATAATGTTTAATTAGGACACCTTAGCTAGTTACTATTCACTACTTTACACCTAAGGGTACACTATTCCTACTTTACACCTTGCAATCTTGTTCCTTAAGTTAACAAAATTAAAATACATTTCTCCCTCCCAACTCAAATTCTCGGCAGCCATCCCTCTCATATCTCCTATCTTCATCTTCCATCCCCCATTGAAGAATCCTCCAAGAACACTAAGAAGAATCACACAAGTCTTGATCCAACCATCCAAACCTCTTTCTTTCTTCATTAATTAGCAAGGTATTCACCTCCTCTTAACTTCTATCCAATTGGATTTCTTATCTTTTATTTTTCTTCTTGATCGAAAATTAAGGTATGGGAATGGATGAATTGATCTTGAATTAATAAAATTGGATGTGTTAGATAGGTTAATTAGGGTATAAAATTGGACAAAACCAAGAACCCTAACTCTTGCATTAATACCGAAAATTTTATGGTTAATAGTAGGATTTTTAGATTTCTTCAATTGATGATAGATTCATGCTTAAGAGATGTTTAATTAGTGTTTAGAATAAAGGGGAATCGAAAGCTCCATGTTTTTGTGAAATTCAATTAGGGTTTGAATAATGAAATTGGGGATTTATGCATGTTAGTATGTAATTGGATTGCAATTGATTAATTGTTGATATAATAGGATGATTAGTGGATAAATGTTGTTAATTGGAGAAGAAAATCACCCTCTTAATATATATATGAAAACCGAAATTATTTGAGTAATTAGGGGTTTCCACGTGTTTGATTTAATTGATGAATTGTTGATGGAATTATGTAGTAATTCATGTTAATTGATTATAGAATTAAATTGAGCATTTTCTAAAATATTTAACGTAATGTAAGAGACGAAGAACACTTTATAAGTTGAAATGTAGTGATGATATGACATGATTGCATGCATGAAAGTGATTCACGTTAGACATAGTTTAATGTCGTAAAATTTGAACGGAATCCAACAACTTTGAAAAACGCGTAAGAGACGAACATTTAGTCGTAACTAATAATCGAGAAGTCGAATGAGATTTCTAATTTGCTATTATTATCTATGATGGACTTGAGAACAACTTTCTAGTTGACGTCATTAGCTTTCGAGCTATTATAATATGAGCTTTAGTTATAGTCGAGAACTAGAACGCGTTTTGCATAATTTGTTGGTTTAGTAATTGTTAGTTGAAAGCCGACGTTTAGAACGTCGTGCTTTTGGACGAGTTTTGAGAAGGAGTTCGCCATGTACGGGAATACGTGATGACTGCCTTGAGGGTCCAGTTTCTAAAGAAACCGAATACGAGAGCTTAGAACGAACCTAAGACGTTATACGTTGAATCTATCAAGCAACTAGGGTTTTCGCGGCAGTTTTGCGACCCTCGCCGGAAACTGTAATAACTTCTAGCTCGTTTATCGGATTTGTGATCCGTAAATTGGAGCGTAAACTAGACATCCCAAACTTTCCAGTAGTATAGGGCTCATCCCCTGTTTCCAAATCCTCTGTTCTGGACAGTCTCCAGAGTTACTGGATTGCGCAGTGAAATTTCAGTTTCCATCCTTCTAAGTTGTTTGTTCGCAACTTAGTTTCTTTCGATCGTTTAAGCCGTATTAGTTAACGAATATCTTCCTACTGACCCTAGAGTCAAGTACAGGAGCTTTGAGTGTTAAAATCAGTCGAGATCTTATCTCTTATCCTTTCCAATAAGAAGTAGTAAGCGAGAATTTTCATAAGTCTTTTAATGAACTAAAACGTAAATCGCCTAAGTTGTTTCTTTCCAACTTAATTCCTTATGATCTTTTAAGTCGTATTAAGTTACCGACTACCCTCTCTACTGACCTAAGAGTCAAGTATGAGACCTTCCGAGTTCTAAACGGGATTAGTTCGAGTCTCGTTCCCGTTTAAGTAAAATGAATCTAGTAAGCGTGCAAATGCCTAAAGAATGAAACGACTAAAACTTATTTCGATTTCTTTTGATCGATTATCTTTTATGACCCGTTTTTAAGTATTATTATTTTACGATGAAGGAGGAAGCCAGCAGTAAAGAAAGGTCGGAAGATCCGAAGTTTGGAAGCTAGTGCTTCTTAGTTCTGTATTACGTGGTGGGCTTTTATCTATATCAAATAAAATGTGAGTTTTTCCACAACTCGAAAGTATTATTTATCGCTTTGATAATTGTGTTTTCAAAGTGATAATCTTGGCATAAACTGTTTCAACTATTTTATGTGAGTTCTCTTATACCTATCTGAGTTAACCTTCGGGTTTACCAGATTTCTGAGTTAACCTTCGGGTTTTCCAGACTTTTAGAGTTAATCTAACTAGGTTAACTAACGATCGGCTCTGAGTTAGCTGCTAAGTGCTTTTCCAGAGTTAGTGCACTTTGTAACCTGTGGTGTATGTGGTATCCTGTTGAGGGGTAACCAGCCACGGTGAATTAGCTTTGGTCAAGATTGAACATAACATACTCTAACAATGCTTGCGCAAGCTGCTTTATACAAATCAGTCAGAAAATGTTTAGTAGGCACGGGCCTTTTCAACCAAACCCCGATGCGCTACGGTTATAAAATGTCAGATTATTTATACTTATGACTATGATTTCAGCATCGTGCCCACTAAGTACGTTTGTACTTAGCCCTGCATTATTTTCTAAATGTGCAGGTTGAAGCGACGGTGAGCGGCGACGGTTGATGTTGAGTTGAAAGATAGGTTGCTTTAGTTAGAACTCTTCCGCTGCAGAACTCTGAATCTTTTGAAACATACCTTATGAACAATACTCTGTAGTTTAAGTCTGTAAATATGAACTTAGTATCTTCTGTGTACCTTTGTCGAGTAATCCTTAGCGATTAACTCTTTCTTTTATATTCAAGTCTTGTTCATGGTTTATCGATGCCTTTCATGTATGTTTAGTCAGTTAGCCCCCCCTTCTTCTCCACTTCTCTAATCCAATCCCAATCGCATCTCGGCTTCTGCCGTCCCTCGGGATTTGGGGCTGTGACAGCCATCCTCAAGGGAACATATTTATGATTATTATTATATGGATGAATAAGTAGTTTCGCGTTATGAGAAAACACGAAAGCTTAAAGACAAATATTTTGGTACAACAAGTGTATGGTATACAACCGGGTCTTTTGATCCGAATTTGCCCCGATAAATTATTAATAATAAACGGTATACAGAATTAACAAACTTGTTTGCTAGCCTAGTGGGCAATGGCACCCCTTAAAGGTTCTGAACATAGAGACTTGGGGTCGATTCTCCCGTCTAGCGCCTTTATACCTTTTGGTTGTTTTTTCTTTTTTTTTTTTTAAATTTTTTAGTTTTATTCTTTTATTCTTTCTTTTTTCTTTTCTTCTTCTTTCTTTGTATTTCTTTACTTTTATATTCTTTTTTTTTCTTTTCATCTTTCTTTTTCATTTCTTTCTTCCTTCTTTGTTCTTTTTTCCTTCTTTCTTTTTCTTTAATCATTGTTAATATGACGGAATTAACATTTTTTTGTTGTAGTTTTATTCATTTGATTAATTTCTTTAATTAAAAAATAGCGATTGTATAAATAAATATTTGTCTTGATTTGTTTTTAGTTTCTTTTCCTTTCTTTGCTTTCTTTTTTTTTAATTTATTTTCTTAATTATATTTATTTATTTATAAATTAATAATAGTTATTAGTTACTTTTACAACTACTACTTTTGTTCACGATAATGTTTACTTTTATTAACGATAATTTGTACTTTTAGTTTTTAGTTAAGTAATTATTGTCGTTAAGAAAAGTAACCATTGATATGAAAAAAGGTAGTGTTTCACAATTTTTTTTTTCACGATAATATTTACTTTTATTCACGACAACTTATACTTTTAATTATTTGATAAAGTAATTATTGTCGTGGTTATAAGTAATCATTAACATGAATAAATGTAATGTTTCAATAATATTATTTTTCTTTACGACAATATTTACTTTTATTCACAACAACTTGTACTTTTAGTAATTCGGTCAAGTAATTATTATCGTAATGAAAAATAATCATTGACATGAACAAAGGTAATGTTTCAAAAATATTACTTTTCTTCACGATAACTTGTACTTTTAATAATTCGGTCAAGTAATTATTATCATAATAAAAAAATAATCATTGATATGAACAAAGGTAATGTTTCAAAAATATTACTTTTCAAACGTAAATAATTTTAAGAAAATGAAAATTGAAAAAATAAATAAAATGAATAATTGGACACAACATAATCAAAGAAAAATAGAAAAAATAAAAAAATTAAAAACAATAATTAAAATGAATAACAGGTAGGAAACAATATAATGTAAAAAAAATTAAAGAAATAAATGGAAAAAAAAAAACTAAAAATTAATGAGGCTTTAAAAAACAAAAGATAAGTGTATATAAATAAATAGATCTACATAATTGTTGCACTAAAGAAGCTTTAGCCCAGTGGCTTCATGCTTGAGATAAGTGTCCTCGGAGGTCGCGGGTTCGATGCTTACGAGGGGTAGCGCCTTTAAAGTTTTTTTTTTTTAATAAATTGAAAAGGAAAAAGAAAGTAGAGAAGTGTTGCAACTCCAATTCGAATATGGGTTTATAGCACTTCGAGAGCGGCTGCCACCACTAGGTTAGCGCTTTTCCTGCTATTATTACTCTAAACAATATTAACTCATATGTTTCGCGGGCCGACCCAACCCGATTGTATAGTATACAACCGGTGCACCAAACACACCTCAAGCTTAAATAATACTATTTTCTAAATGTAATCTATATATCTATCTATCTATATTATTAGAGGCAAATTGTCATATGTCAATAATGCACATGTACCATCAAATTTTGTCAAAAGTGTTCTTTTGACAAAAAGTGAGGAATATTAGATCAATTAGACCATAATACATTTACTTTGTACCTATTTTTTCTCTTTCCTTATTCTTCTCTCCCATCTCTCTTCCCTTTTTTCTCCTGCACATGTTTTTTTTTCCTCTCACTTTCTCTCTCCTTCCATTCTCTCCCCACCACCACCATCGTCACCTTCATTCTACCACCACCGTCTCCATTCTGTCATTACTGCCGTCACTGTCGTCTTCTCCATTCTCATCATTCATCTACCATGATTTCACTTTCACCACATTTTGAACTTTCATATGCAGATTTTCTCTCTTTTCTTGTCTCTTCTCTTCTCCTCCGTTCTTCATCCATCTCCGGTCATCCCCGCTCATTTCAACTGCCGTCTGCAACATCCAAAACCACCACACCAAACATTGTCGCCGGAAATTCATAGATCTCACTGGAAATCCCTAGATCTAAAATTGGGGTAAATGAGTTTATATTTGAAATTTTTTAAATTTACGATTTTTTTAAAAACTTATTTTTAGTCATTTATAGGTTTTTCCGTATAGTTTCTAACGATTTCTAGTGTATTTGGGTTGAATTCTGAGCGATTTCGATGTATTTGTGTAGATTTCTGGTTAGTTTTTGTTTGCAGAGTTGTTGTTTGCTGTAAAAATCTGTTACGCAGTACGTATCTGTAAATACATACTGCGTACCTAAAGGTGTTCACATGGTACGCAGTACGCATTTAGAAATGCGTACTATGTACCAAGTAACCATACTCAGGTACGTAGTACGCATTTATAAATACGCACTGCGTACCATGCGAACACCTTCAGTTACGCAATACGCATAAACAAATACGTACTGTGTACCAAGTGAACAAATTAAGGTACGCAGTAAGCATTTAGAAATGCATACTAGTTTGTTGCGTATAATGAATTTGTTCTTCGATTAGAGTACAAGTTGCTTGATTTGGGAAATTTTGAATTAGGTGTACCTATACGTTTTGTGCAATACGTAGTGGTACACACACATCTTTGATTTCTGACATTTTAGTTTGTAATTGGGAATGGTTCATTATTAGTTTTCTGAGATTATTCATGGTGAATTTTTGCATTCGGTTGATGTGAATGTATGCTTTTGTATCATTTTTTGTGAATCTAGCATTTGTTTATGCGATTGTATGATTAAACTTAGTACGATTTTATAAATGTGTACCTAATTCTGAAGCATATAAGTTAGAACGAGGTACGCATTTGCAAATACGTATAAAGTATACTTGGTACGCATTTACAAATTCGTACAAAGTTCACAAGTATATTACCGGTAAATTTGGTACGTTTTTGTAAATACGTACCGAGTTATCAAGTAAAATACAGGTACAAGCGGTACACATATTTAAATGCGTACCGAGCGTACCAGTAATATTTTTGTTTACTATTACGTAATTGCAAATACGTACATATTTTACAAGTACACTTGGTATGCATTTGCATATACGTACCGATTGTATCAGTAATGGGTACATAATTGCAAATACTGTTGGGAAAATTAGTAAAGATTTTAATAGATACCAAAACCCTACTGACCCCAACCGAGTAGATGAAAGCCATCAGTTTGAACTTAGCTAGAGCTCACTGTTTGAGCGTAGGGATTTTATCTTTACAGGTTTCAAGCAGAAGAAGACAATCGGACTGAAGAAGGCAGTTCGTGAAAAACTCAGTTGTGGTTCAGGGTTCAGGGTTTAGGGTTTAGGGTTTAGGGTTAGTTGAGGAGTCAACTGAGTTGCTGTCCAACTGAGTCCGTGGTTCAGTTGAGACCCAAGCTCAGTTGAACACGAACTCAGCTGGACCTCAACCTTAGCTGAACCACGGACTCAGTTGGACAGTAACTCAGTTGACTCCTCAACTGACCCATGCAGCTTAAGCGTGAAGAGAAGTTGTGTCAAAGTCATACATTACAAAGCTTAGAAGAAAACACTTTGAAGACGTTGAAGGCAGAAGAGTTGAAGACCAAATTCAAATCTATTCGAAAGCAAAAGTCAGCTGGAAAACTTACTATAATAGACCGACAACGGAGACGCGCATACAGCGAAAGTCACAGTTGCCATTTTAGAAATGTTTCCAGAAAAATAGGCGGAGTGCCATGCTTTTGGTAGAGATTAAATGGCTCTTTCCAACGACTAGTTAGATCTTCCTCTATAAATAGAGGTCTCCACATCAAAGCTTTGTGTGGCACGAGAGAGAGACTAAGAGTGCCAAGAGAGAAAATCAAGAGTGAAGAAGCAGCAACACACCACCACTCTGTCCAGCAAGAAGACCTCATTTGAAGACCAGTAGAAGTCTAGTGTCCATCCCTCCTCTTGTTCTTCCATCTAGCCTCTCAAAAAGCTCTATCATTGATCGAGTCTAGAGTATAGGTTCTTGCACAAATTTGTGTCCAAGCAGACTCTCTCCCAAAAGATCGAGTCTCTAAGCCTTAGGACGAAGCCTCCACTTCTCTCTATGTAGAAAGCTTCATAGTTGAAAAAATCCTCAACCCCCAAACCTTAGGTCTGACTTTAAACCCGCAATCAAAGTCACTAGGTCCCTTTGAACCCGTAATAAAAAACCAAGTTCCTTTGAACCCGTAATCAAAGACTAGAACCCATAATCAAAGACCAATTCCCTTAGGACCCAAAATCTAAGACTAGGTCCCCTTAGAACCCATAATCTAAGCCCAGGTTGTACACTTGCCCGTAAAAGTGTTGTAAGGTCTTGTTTGAACCCGTAATCGAACTAGTTAGGTTGCTTCGTACCCACAAACCAAGTGAAACGTTTGATAAGCATGCCTAAACTTATCTAGTAGATTACTTCCTTGAAAAAGGAAGTCGTGGACGTAGGAAGTCAATCTCTGAACCACGTTAAAATATTGTGTCCCTTAATTTCTGTATATACATTTAGTATTTTACATTCCATTTCCTAACCAACTTACCCAACATAAAAACTGCAGTTGAATACAAACTGCACTAACTTTGGGAACCTGACCTTTCCCGTTTTCACAAAGGTTTTAGTTTAGTAACGAGTTTAACTTTCCACCAACTTCCTCAAAAGCTAAACTCTTTGAAACCTCAGTTGGACTACACCCAATTGTTTGATCAGCTCCAACTGACGAACTCAGTTGTAGAGCAGCTCCAACTGACTTTCCTAGTTGTTGAGCCAACTGACCTGAGCAGTTAACTCAACAAAAAGATTTTGAAAGCAAAAATTGCTACTGGTATATTCCCCCCCCATACACTAGATACTCGTTACCGGGACCATTAAGTGGTATCAGAGCAGTGGTTCAAAAGAATGCTGACTCTGGTTTACAAGGTATGAGTCGAGTAGATTTTTCAGTGGTCAATTGAACATATCTTTTCTGAAAACCTTTAGTGCATTCTGCTGCATATTTTCTTGTTTATCTCTTGTGGTGTGCAGGAAACATGAACCTAACGTTGCTTGGAAGCCTACAAGAGTTCTCCGTGCATGACTATCCTACGTGGAAGTTTCGTCTGAAGATGGCATTGACTGCCATGCATCACCAGATGTGGGAGACTATTGAAATGGTCCCATCCGTGTGACTGGGACAGTATTGGTCTCTTTACTCACTCCAGGAGAAGGAGAGACAACTATAAAGGTCGAACTAAAAGCCCAAGAGCATTACACCAAAAATGAAAGAGACATCGCAGAGCTAGATGACATAGCAAAGAGTATCATCTCTTCCACTGTCGGCAAAGCCTACTTGCCAAAGATTATCATTTGCTCCATAGCAAGAGATATGTGGGAAGCCTTAGTTGCACAGTGTGAAGGCTCTGTAAAGGAGAATAAGTTCACCTTAGCTTGTCAGAAGTACGAGAACTTCTCTCAGCTAACTGGGAAGTCCATCGACAAGATGGAACTGAGATTCACAGAGGTCTTAATGGACATTAAGAGTATTAGGAAGTACAAATACTCTCAACATGAGATGAACTTGAAAGTTCTCTCCCCATTAGGTGAAGACTAAGCGATCTACAAAGTCATCCATCAAAATCGGAGTGACCTCAGTTCGATGACAACTGAGAAGCTATTCTCCATGCTTAAGGCGAATGAGTATGATATCCTCCGACTAAGGCAGAGCAAGCTTCAGAAACCAGAACAGACCGAACAGAGCTCAGCTGCCAAGCCAGTGGTGCTTCGAGCTGAATCGGGCAGATCCAAGTTTGCCATACCCTCGCGGTTCGCTGACTCCTCAGCTAGAGATCGACCGAGCAGGTCTGAACTTCAGAAGAAGGTCGACGAAATGACCAAACAACTCAAAGAGATGAACTCCAGGATCGAGAAGTTCAGGAGGATCTATAGGAGCAGGAGCTCAACTGAACCCTCTTCAAGGAATTAAAGTGAAGGATGCTTTGAATGCGGGAAGCCAGGACACTTCAAAGTTAACTGTCTTGATCTCTCCATGAAGGTGGAAGAAACCCTCCGAGAAAAGTCCAAGGAGAAGACCAAGGCCATAATTGTTGAGGATGACATTGATGACACCGATGTATTTATAAAGAGAAGAAATTGACTCGCCATCAAGCTCAACAGGAAAAGACCAGTGCTTCATGGCATTGCCGGAAGAGTCAACTGATGAGGTAAACTTTTCTTTCCATCCCTCTCATATTATGTCTTATGTTAATCAATATACAGGAGAATTAGATGAAGACGTCCAACCATTTTGGGATGAGGTCGAACACCTGAGCAGATTATGCAATGAACAAGTTGCACAGTGCAAAGAGCTTCAAGCTGAGTTTGACATTATGATCAACGAACTGATCATGAAGGATCATAACATAGAGAAGCTCGTGGAGGAAAACCAGAGACTCCATGAAAAAGTTGCTCAGTCAACCAACAGTCAGGTCATCAACTTGATCAACATGACCAGGACTCAGGCAGAATATATCTCTCAGTTACAAATGGAGCTAAAGTTTGCACATGAGAAATTAGTATCCATTCATGCCTCGAGCGCAGCTCTAGAGAGCATGATAAGCCACCAAAGACCTCCCAAATTCATTGAAGGTCTTGGATACAATCCAGAAATAGACACTGGAGCTCAGTCAGCTTAGTTCATCAAGGCAACTAGATCACCAACTGAGGCACATCAAGTTCAACTGAACTCAGTCGAAGTCATAGTTCTAGAGACTCCAGTCATCCCTTAGACTGTTGAGACTCATGTGAAGGATAAAGGAAAGAAAGTTCTAACTGAAGAACCTAAGAAGCATGAAGCTGGTACATCAAAGGATATTAAGAGATCCTCAAGGAAGTCCAGACCCCAAGGTCGCAGAGCGAGGGGGAACTGACGAAGTGTACCTTTGTAGCCAAGGCAGAATCAACCTAGGCGCATGCCAAACTACTCAGCTCAGCATCATCAGCAAAGGCATCCAAACTGGGATAATCCTCATTTCTATCATCAGACATTTCTGTGCCTCATCAATACTAGCAAACATATCAACGATAGGAAAAATACGGTGATCAGTTCAATGGTCCGAGTTATCCATAGTTCGGATATGCTCAAGGAGCAAGATAGTTTGGGTTGACTCCCAGACAGTTCTCACCTCAGAAGAATTGACCACCTCAGCTGAGTCGAAACCAAGCTCCTCAAAGACAAGGTTATCCACCACTCAACTGGATTGCACGCACACCCAAGGAATTCCAGTCGGCAGTCTATGTGGATAATGCAGGAAAGGAAATCTGAACTGACCACTCAGTTTGAGTATTTAAAGAAGCACTAGCTGCTTCTAATCCTGAATCCAACTGAGTTTGGAACAGGAGTTCATCCTGTGGGCTGCAGGATGAACTGAGGGCAGACTATCCTGCATGATCAGTATGCATTGTTGGGAAAGTTCATGCTAATCTCAGAAAAGTGAAGAATATGGAGATCACAAGTTGAGGGGCCATCTCAACTTGAGGGGGAACTAAGTCAGTCGATGACGTTACAGTTCAATGGAGGATGTGAAGATCAAACCTCAACTGAACATACAAACTTGAGTTAGTTGAGTGTATACGGATTCAGTAGGGATTCAGACCAACTGAGAAGATCTAAAGATCGTATTTGTCCCTTAGTAATTAAGGCAGGTGTTTTGAAATAAATTCAAAAACCCTCTGACGATAATGATCACAATTGAGTTGAGCCCCACAGTCGCATTCAATTCAAAGCTAGTCCTATTCAATAGGTAAGCTTTTGAGACCGCAAGTGGACTGACATGGAAACTCCTACACGCCTGATGAGTCCATATTTTGTGATTATTTTATGTGTATTTAAGGTGTCTAGATCGAGTCTTTGTCTAGTCTTTTGTGTCTTTTCATGTTTGGGAGGGCACAATTTAGACAACAGGTGCATTTTGGGCAGAGCAAGTGCATTTGGGCAATACAGTGATATATTCTGTGAAAAAGGCGAAGGTTGCAGATATAAGGCACTGAGCAGCTGAAGAAACTCCAGCTTGAACAACATAGTTAGCATCAAATGTGTCGCTGCTCAATAGGGTCGCTTTGCCCAATACAAGGACTTTGCCCAGAGGAAGTCCGTTGACCGTCTAGAGCTTGCATCTGGGCAATGGACGAATGCATCTTATCCAAACAAGCAGATAAAGACGGAAATCAACCAAGTCAATCTTTCCTTATCCACATAGATTTAGATCGCATCAAATCTCTTGAAGATAAGGATGGACGAATCTGGGCAGCACTTAACAAGGAAAGAAGAATCTGGACAGCTACAGAAGGAAAGTCTTGCAGAATAAGGCAACCCTTGGCCAAGCCCACAACTCTGGGTTAGGCCCATCAGAAACCTTATACATGCCTCTATAAATACTACTTTAAATCATGCACAAACGGATTTTTACTTTTTACTACTCCCGATAGATTAGATTTTACTCATTCTTAGTTAAAAGCTTCGGCTCACTTTTAGTTTAGTATATTTATATTTTCATTTATGTTCTTTCCAGCAACGTCGGAGTCCGCCGTTGCCCAAGACGTTCATATTATGTTTTGTTTCAATTCAAGTATGTTTTATTTTATCTCTTTTGCTTTTGTTTATTTAAGTATGTCTAGCTAAGTTTCTCTAACCTGGTCTGGACAACGATGAATTAAATATGAACTAATAAACTTGAGAGAACTAAATTGTGCTTGATAATTGCATGCATGTGTTCCCGATATGTTAATGAACTTGTTCCAATATGATATAATACGATTAAGAGATTAATAGGCCGTTAATCGCTTAGGACATAGTAGATCACAAATCAATTGGGAGGTAGGAGTGTTTTCCATAACTTATCCTAATTAAGATCGATTAGCATTAGAGGAAGGTGTCTACCCTGCTGGGCAAGATGTGATGATTCCTTGTTGGGCCTTTCTAGATTTTAATGCTCTTTGGGCAAAAAACTGAACGATGACTCTGACAGAGGTATTGCCCAGAGTAGAGAGCTGGCGGTGCATCGCCAACTAAGTAAGGATAGGTCAGAGAAAGGTTTGTTGAGAGCGTGACGAGTAAAAAGGGATCTCAGCATTCAAGTCCTATAACCAATGATGCATGCATGTGTTAAAAATATTTACACCGATGGCCGAGTAAGCGTTCATATTTAATGAGTCAAGTCCAGGCCAGATTACTTTTGTCTATTGATCAATTCTTCTGTTTAGTTTCAGTTATTTAGTTTACAGCGTATTGCCCAAGAAGGGTACTGTGACCAAAACCAAAACCTTTTTGCAAGATCGGTGGAAGGAGGCAAGAGAAAGATACTATCAACTCCTCGTGGATCGACCCTATTCTTATCGCTATCTATATAGCTGTGGGCATAGACTACAAATTTATTTTACGAGTGCTAAGGACTGCCTCGTCAAAGTTGGCGTTGTTGCTGGGGAGTTGATTTTAGTATCTTTCTCTTGGGGCGAGAAGCACGAGCAATAAAAAGTCTGGAAGCTGAGGGCAATAACTTTCCAGAAATTAACCTTTGAGAGGACGACCACATTGGTTAAGAAGATCATCAATAGGCAGAACCTATGATGGAGGCACAAGCTGAGGAGAAAACTTTGCGGGCCATGTTGTTCCTGAGCAATCTGAGTCTGGAGCCCATGGGCATCATATTGCCCAAAATCACTGGAGATTGGGAGTTCAAGCACACTTTGATTCAGTTACTGCCCAAGTTCAGATATATACCTGGATAAGATCCCATACGTCATATTCGAGATTTCGAGATGATGTGTTGGACAATATGAGATATGTCGCCCAACAACCCCCACTTTGTTGACTACGTGAGGTTGTTGACATTCCCATTCTCTTTTCAAGATGAACCCCATGAATGGCTTTACACGTTGCCCGTTGGGAGTGTCAATATATGGAAACAACTGCAACAATTGTTTCTTGAGAGGTACTACCCTTTTGCCCGAAGTCAGAAAGAAAGAAAGAACATCACTACAATCAAGATGGGCATAGAGGAGTCATTTTATGAATATCACCAGAGATTCAAGCAGATGTTGGTTAGATGCCCACAACATGGGATTCATGACCAAGACTTTATTCAAGCTTTCATGGATGGATTAATGCCAGAAGATAGGGATTGGATTGACGCAGTGTGTGGAGGATCTATTTTGAATAAGTTTCCTAGTGAAGCTTTCAAGTTATTTGCTATAATGGCAGACAATCGAAGGGATCAAGAGGAGATGCAAAGATCAGCTGCTATTGACCAAGAAGATGATAAGATGAGATATTGTGCAGTATGATGGAGAAGTTTATGGCCAACATGAGCACTCCTATTTGCCCAACGCTGAAGAAGACAATTAAAAAGTGTGAAGTATGTTCAGCCACTACACACGCTACTGACCAATATCCATCATGGTTCGAGGATGAAGAAGTAATTGTTATTGGGCAACAACCTGGGCCGAATGCAGCTCAACAACAGCAATACCAACATCAATATGTTTTGCCCCACCACTATGATCAGAACAGAGACGACTTGTTGATGACTGGCATGAATAGTCAACTTTCTCAAGTTGTGCACGCGATGGCCGGAATGGAAAAGAAGCAAGGGGAACTTCCTGTCCAAGAAGAGATCAACATGGGGTCAGCAGATGAAGAAGAACTTGCCCAAGAAATAGAAGCTAAAAAGAAGAATGCTGTTATGCCCAAGAAGGTGGAGGTACCTGTCTATGTGCCCAGAATACCATTTCCAGGAAGATTAAGAAAAGAGAAGGAGCTTGGGCAACATACTGGTATTGATGATCCTGTTAAAGAGGGCATAACTGAGGACAACACCCAAGATGGTGATTTGAAGGTTGTCTAAGAGGTTAACTATTTAAATACTGAGGTTGACGGGCAACACAGAACTGAGGCACTCAACATACCCTTATTGTACCCAAAAGACAGATTGGTGCCATCTATTGAGCAAGCACCGAAGTTGGATAGGCCATTGCCCAGACATCTGAGATATATGTACCCAGGGCAAGATGAGACTCTACCCATGATCATAAGTGATGAGTTAATCATTGAAGAAGAAAAGGTGCAAAGCGTCTTTGACATGAACAAAGAGGCAATTGATAGGACTTTGGCTGATAAAAAGGGCATGAGTCCAACCATTTGTATGCATCACCCTTTGATGAAAGAAGACATTGTGCCCAGAATGGAACATCAAGGAGAGCTGAACCAAGTGATGAAGGAGATCCTAAAACTCTTGAGTCTGGGCAGAATCTATCCAGAATTTGAAGATCGTTCGTTGCCCAAAACGCATACTGTGCCCAAGACGTCTGGCAGCAAAGTGGTGAAAGACGATATAAATAAGATGGTGGCCATGAGACTCCAAAGTGATCGGAGGGAATGTATTGACTATCGGAAGTTTAGCCAATGGAGAAGGGAAGTTCGAGACGTAATCATTTGGGAAAAGGAATTTTGCTATGGGCACTACTATGGTTAGAAGGAGGCTCTAGATCTCCTTGACCTTGAGGAACACTGAATGAGTCCCACGTCATGCCTAGGAGCAAAATAGGGCGCTGACCAGGAGGCAACCTTGTATGTTATTTGATTTTCGTAATTTTCTTTTAATAAATTTAGTTTTAATAATAACCCTAGGATAGGTAGTTGTTTTTTTCTTGCATGGTGCTTTTGTTTTTGGTGTGCAGAAGTAGAGGGGTAAGGAAAATGAAGGAAATAAGTTCTCTCGTTGCCCAAGACAAGGTACTGTTGTAGCGCCTGGGCAATGTGGAGGAAATGGTTGCTGACATCCACGCTGATCAACGAGCATATTTTGCCCACATCTGATTTAGGAGTTTGAGCAAAACAGCAAGGTTGGAATGACATTCAAAAGCGAAGGCACAACCACCAGCATGGCCTTCTTGCCTAGAACCATTCATAAATGGGCAAGAGCAAGTCTACTACCTCTGTGCTGAAAGGCATCGAGGTCAACAGCTGGGCTAGCTGAAGGAGAATCTTGTCTCACATTTTGGCACAATTTGCTTGCTCAACGTGCCATTTTCAGAATCATCAGCGGTGGGCAAGATGTACACCTGCCTAACCCGAGAAGCAGAAAGTTGCAAAATTTGAGAGCGTTGACCAGTTTGGAAGAAGTTTTTGTTGCACGTATGGAGATACTACAAGCTACTCACTTTGTCCTCAATGCATACTTTACCCACAACACATCTAAGTGTTTTGTTATACCTTCCTCATAATTGTTTTCTCCCTAGTGTTTTGTGGTTTAGTTAGTTTGAGTCTATTATTTTCTGTCTTTTCTTTTGTTTTTGTTTTCATCGAGTTTGTTGAGTCTTGACCTTTACTTTACCCACTTTGCTCAATGCAAAGTGTGTGGGTGGGGGTCGTGGTTGAGTCAGTTTTATTTCAGTAGTGTCTTGACCACCATTTCAACCAATTTGCCAAAGGTAAAGTGTGTGGGTGGGGTTGTTTTTATGTGTTTATATTTGCTAGTTAGTTGGTCAACATGATAGGAGTATTGGTTAAGATAGTGTGATAAATTCTTTGTGCTTAATTGATGCTTGTTGAATAGTGTTGAGTTTATGCATGCTAGAAGATGACTTGTATGATGGAATGAATTGTGAGCATACCCTGTGAAGATTTGAGCTTAATTAATGTATTGACCAATATATAGTTTTTTTCTTGTGTGTATTGATGGTCCCGAAACGAGTTACTGGTGTATGGGGGGGGGGGGGGGAATACACCAGTTAGGATTTTTCAACTTTCGAAAAACTTAACACTTGAAAACAACTTCAACTGAGTAAAAGGACTCAGGTGGGATCTCACAGCTGAGTAAGCAAACTCAGCTGGAAGAGCGGTGCTGTGCGGAATGTGGTGGAAAATAAACTCGTTAAAAACAACTCACGCAAACCAGCTCGGTTGGTCAAGAACCAAAACAGCTCGGTTGAAAAAGTGCAAAAGAGGTTTGAATGCTGGTTAGTTCGGTTAGTTAGAAATGCAATATGGACTGAAAAAAAAAATAAACACGACACACAAGATTTACGTGGTTCGGAGATAACTCCTACGTCCACGGGGAGATGTGAGTCCACACACCTCAGTCCAAGTTCTTCTGGACAGAACCACTCAGCTTACGCGGGCTGAGTAACAGTTACAGTTTAGTTTCCGGGCACTAAACAACCTAAGTCAAGTTTACGGGTACTTGATGACCTGACTACTCAATTACAGGAAGAGTAAGGTCCTAGCACACTTTTTAGGGTGTGAGAAAGGGTTGGATTTCCAACTACAGCTCGATCAAGAATGAGAGCTGGATCTAAGGCTTGAACGAATAAACACTCAACCTAAGATCAAAAATAGTTTCGAATTCTAGGAACCCTCAGCTACTAATGTTCTCTCAAATTGGAACTCTCAGCTGCTGATGCTCTTAGATGATGATTTTGCAGATTTGCTTTGATTTCTATCGAGAAAGCTTTAGAATTTTTAGTCGTCTATGTGTCTATCTGCATCCCTTACTTCTCGAATGAGATGATGCCTCTATTTATAGGCGGAGAGAATCAACTAGCCGTTGGAGGAGCAGTTGATCTCTGATCGGTTGAAAGCGATGGCTTGTCTCTCATCTCTGCAGACTTTCCCGATATGGTATCTGTGCTCCTTTGCTTTCCATCTGAGACAGCCTTGTGTTGGGCCAGATGGGGTAATGACTGAACGGTCAAACCCTCATGTGACTTCCTTTTGAAATTCAAATCTTTAACAGTCAACTTCGGTTTGTCGGTTGAAAGTCTTGACCTTCATCTGAGTGATCTTCAGCTGATGTTCCGATCTGTCGAGTTCTCAGCTGACTTTGAACTTCAAAACAGTTGAACTCCTTGTTCAGATTCTATAACTGAGGTTCTGAAACTGAACCCTCAGTTGTCTTCCACTTCTTTACTCAGTTGGGTTTGAACCCTCAGAAGATTTCTTTTTCATCTGATGTTCTCTTCCTTTCAGCTGTTTCTCATTTGATGAACGCTCAGTTGGTTTCCTTCAACTGATGTTCTGAAGACTTCCCCTTGTTTACATCTGAACAAATGAACTCTCAGTTGTCTTTCTTCACAACTGATGTTCTGTCTGAGTGACGCCTTGTTGCCATCTTCAGCTGGAGACCTGTAAAGATAAAAACTTAACTTTGCTCAAACAGCGAGCCTAAATTCTAACATTAGGTACTGGCAACATCTACTCGGTTGGGGTCAGCCGGTTTTGGAATTCATCAAAACTTATACTAATAAATTTCCCAACAATTTCCCCCTTTTTGATGATGCCAAAACCACTTACAACTTGAAACCACTACTGATCTAAACCTCACTAACTTATCTAAAATCTCAGTTGAAATTCTAGACAGTCTATAAGATAAAACATCAAAGGGTTAGCACAGTTATAACATGAATTGAAAGACTTTGTGATTCAGAGCTTGGACAATGAGGAATTGTTCATCAAGGTGAATCGTATTATATACTTTGAAGTTTTTGTTACAACTGAAGGTTACAAAGTTAAGCGCAAAACATAGAAAGATACATCAGTTGCTTCAAAAACTACAACATCCAAAAACATTATCAGCTCAAAAACTTTGACAGCTCAGAAATACTGTTGACCGTACTTGTTGAAGATACGGTTGAAGATCTTCTTCTTCGCTTCCGACTCAATCCCAGTGTTGACGCCGTGTTCCTTGCATACTTGCCTCGCCTCAGCTAAGATCGTATTTCTATTTGGCGTGCTTGTGCCTTTGATCATCGGAGGGCGGTATATGCACTTCTTTGGAACTGGAACAGTGTTGGGATCAAGCTGAGCATTCAGCATAGCTCGCTTGAACTGACTAAACATTCCAGGGTCTCCAGAGCTGAGTTCCCACAGGGCTTCCTTGAAGGCTAGCCTTGGGTCTTCAGTCGAGTAGACTTTCCTGTAATAGAAGTCATTGACTAACTCATGCTTGAACTGTTCCCAGTCATCGTTCCACTCCGCATTCATCCACTTGTCAACATGTGGGTATCGAGACGGGAGCGGAGCGTTCTTCTGCAGCTGATGCGTCGATTTTCTAGCCTCAGCCTTCATCTGGTGCTTGTTGATTCTTCGCACACTCCGGCTGGCTTTGTTTCTGTCGACGTTCTTCTCCACCTTGGCGAGCTCCTTCTCGAACTTGGCCACCTTCTTGGCCTGATCGGCAGTGAACTTCTTGATCCAAGAGGGATTCAAGTACTTCTCCTTAGGCACCTCCATAGCTTTGGCAGCTTCGATACAGTCTTCAACGGATATCCCGTCAAGTTCTGCATCGAGCTCGGCTGTGAGCTCGGCTACGAGGTCGTGGGAGACTTCCAGTTCGGGCTGCGACCCTTCAGCTTCAGCTGGCACTCCTTCTCCTTGCTGGAGAACAGCTTTCCCTTGTCCATCCCCAGCTGCCGGCTCCTTGTCTTCCCCAGCTGCTGGCTCCTTGTCTTCCCCCTTTTTGGCATCATCCAAAAGGGTGGCAACAGTGCCATCCAGAGAGGTCAACTTGGCTTCAGCTTGTTGAATGCGGGAAAACAGCTCTTCAACAGCGTCCTTCTCTTCCACCTTCTTTGCCAACTCCAAGTCTTGGCACTCATGCTTAGCTCGCTGCACAGCTGCAAAGGTCGCAGAGACCTCTTTGTGAAGGGAGACGAACTCAGCTCGGAAAGAGGCGAACTGAGCCATCCACTCCTGGTCCTGAGTCTGCTGGGACTTTGTGAGGTCAGATTCAGCAACGGTCTTGAACACGTTGAAATCCGAGCTGAGGCTTTGAACAGCCTTCCTTAGAGCCGAGACCTCCGAGCTGGAAGAAGTGGATAGATCTTCGAGCTTGTGCTGCAGAGAAGAGGAGAGGTGATCTAGCTGATTATTCAGGCTGGCATTTTCTGCCATCAGCTGCTGCATCCTGTCAGCTTCTTCCTCTTTGCCCAGCTGGATTTTGGACAGCATCTCCGTCCTCAGCTGGTTGACCCTCTCCGAGATCAGCTCGCAGATGACGTCGGTTGAGAGAGCTGGCTGATCGGAGGGTCCGGGCAGGAGCAGTGGTTGTGGCTGGGCAGCAGACTCCAGGACAACCATGGCAGATCGGCTGGCGAGGTAGGCCTTGAGCTTGTCTTCTTCTCTCTTGGCCGCCTCATCAGCTGCGTCGACGTCGTCCATGCAGGAGGCATTTTTGGCGAGCATGTCATCAAGAAAGTGAACAGCTTCAGGGTTGTTGCACAGCTCCCTGGTGTCTATCCCTTCTTGGATGCTTTTGTCCAGACGTCGTCGGAGCACAGCCACCTTTTGGTTGTAAGCCACCTCCAGGCTCTGGTAGTCGAAGTACTCCCTCAGGTTGGACTCTTCGACCTTTAACTTGTCCCAGCCATGGATCCTGAGGGTCTCCTCCTTCACGTACCAGTAGCTGAATATGACACTGAATTGGTATAGAAGCTCCGTCCCGAGAACAGAGAAAATAGGCATCGATGTTGCCTCGGGGAACATACCAATCAGCTTGCGGAAGCAGTAGCTGAGTCTTCCTTTATATTCAGCCAGGATTGCCTGACGGTTGGCTTCTTCATCGATCTGAGGGGGGTCGATATCGAAGGTTAAGGGTTCGATGGTTTCATCAACGTTGGCCGAAGAAGTGGTCACAACGTTGGCATCGAGCGAGAGGCTCGGAATATCTGACTGAGGACCAGTTGAGAGAACCGGATCCTCTTTGGATGGATAGTTGGCTGGCTGGAGAATTTCTTCAGTCACAGGTGGGTTAACCTGGCTGGCATCAGCTCTAGACCGACTGTCGTGGGACTCCTCAGATGAAGAAGAGTCATCTGAGGAGGAGCTGGCATCCACCACTTGGATCTCCACGTCTCCACCTGCCTCCTCAGCCACGTCCTCCTGGCGAGGTTGAAGAATAAACCCAGCTGGGTCAACCGATTGACTGGATTCGGTTGACTCCTTCTCCTCAGCCGGCTTGACCACCACTGGACTTGTTGTGGATGGTTTAGCCGCTGGTTGGATGATTCTTATCCTTGGCCTCTTCTGCAGAGGTTCCTCCTCTTCCTCCTCTTCGTCTTCTTCCTCCTCAGCTACCTCTTCCAGCTGGCGCTTCGCCGGCTTGGTCCTCGAAGGGCGACGAGCAGCTGCCTCCACAGCTGGCTTGGGGACACCCTTGGGGGTGTAGACAGCTTCTACAACATCCCTGGCCTTCTTGGCTGAGGGGAACAGTGACAGCTTGCTGACTGGAGTGTCCTCACTCCCTTCCCATGTCAGCGGCAGACCCTTTGTGGCTTGGAGGATGAGGGCTGATATCTTTGTCCCGAAATTGAGAGTCCCCTTGACACTCAACAGAACATCCCCGGACTCAGCTGTCGTCTCGGATATCTTCTGCTTCTCCGACACCAGCCAGCTCTCTATATATCCCAACCAGCCGACCTGGTGCATCTCTTCCAGGGCCTTCTGCTGCTTGAGCTTAGGACGGCTGATGTCCCCGAAGGCTCCACCATATGCGAAGATGCATTTGGAGATTACATCGAAAAGAAGTCGGTGCTCCGGCTTCAGCTTTGTCCTTTGCATGCTCTCCTTCAATGGTTCGGGAACAAGAAGAATGGTTTGAAGGAAGGCATCAGCTTCCTTGTCAGAAAAGTTCCCCACCACGTCTGTGGCTTCACGGTTTCTGGGGATGAGCTTCTCCAGCTCCTTCGACACCTTTATCTCCACAACAGAGTCTTCTACTGTTCGGGAGGTTCTGTGGCGTTGCTTGCACGGGATGATCGTGACAAGCCCGTCATTTGCGACTCGTTGCAGATTACGGTAGAAATGTACGATCTGCTTCCTGAGCAACAGGGCCGGAGAGAGGGTGGCCCAATCAAGCAGATGGTGGTCGGAGAGGATGGCGGCGATTGGAGCGAGCTCAGGCAAGGAGAGAGCCGCTCTGGATAATATCTGTTCGAAATGAATCTTCGACATCACCATGTCGAACGATTCCTGGAACGTTGCAGGCTCTGAGGAAACCATCTTTTTAGAAGCTTTTGACTTGGGCGCCATCTCGAGGAGATATATATGCAAAGAAAGAGTGAAAGACTTTACTGAAAATGGCGAAACAAGATTTGAGAAGATGATGAATAGTGAGTAAAGATATGCACGAAAAGAGAAAGTAAGGATCACTTCCTGATTTGCCGTATTATATAATCTTTGACTCGGATAAAATCAACGGCTGGGGGTTAAATCGCGCGAATCTATTAACGGCTGTGATTTCGCGACTGTTGAGTAATTTTGACTGATATACCACGCACGCGAGTGAGAAGGTGAATAGTTTGAGGTGTCAGCCCAGTCGCACTATAAAGTAAGGCTATAGGTGTTCAGCCAGACTTTACATTAAATGCGATATGATGGCTTGTTTAGTCTAGCTGACATGTTCAGGAATGTTTGAATTTATTTCAAACATTCTCATTTAAAAGAGGTCAACTTGGGTACTATTGATGATCCACGACCCACCTACATCAGCGCTTCATTGATGCCGGATGAGGAGCATGCATATGTTGAGCTCTTGAGGGAATTTAGGGATATATTCGCTTGGACATACAAGGAGATGCTTGGTTTGAATCCAAAGATAGTTGTTTATCACTTAGCTGTTAAAAAGGGGGTAAAGCTTGTCAAGCAATCTCAACGTCGATTTCGACCGGAGTTGATCCCGTTGATCGAAGCCGAAATTAACAAGCTCATCGAAGCTGGATTCATTAGAGAGGTGAAGTATCCAACATGGATCTCTAGCATTGTACCGGTAAGGAAGAAAAATGGACAAATCCGTGTCTGTGTTGACTTTAGAGATCTGAATGAAGTCTGTCCTAAAGATGATTTTTCACTCCCTATCACTGAATTGATGATTGATGCTGCCACCGGACATGAAGCTTTATCTTTTATGGATGGATCTTCCGGTTATAATCAAATTCGCATGTCGCCAGCCGATGAGGAGATGACAACGTTTCGTACTCCGAAGGGAATATTCTGTTATGTTGTTATGCCGTTTGGATTGAAGAATGCTAGCGCTACATACCAAAGGGCCATGCAAAGGATATTTGATGACATGCTCCATAAAAACATTGAATGTTATGTGGACGATGTGGTTGTGAAATCGAAGGCAAGAAGTGATCATCTCCAAGACTTGAAGATGGTCTTTGAACGATTGAGAAAGTTTGAGCTAAGGATGAACCCGTTGAAGTGCACATTTGGAGTGAAGTCTGGAAAATTCCTTGGTTTTATTGTCCGCCATCGAGGTATAGAGATCGAGCAAGCTAAGATCGACGCGATCATGAAGATGCCGGAGCCTCGAAATATACATGAGTTAAAAAGCTTGCAAGGGAAGTTGGCATATTTAAGAAGGTTTATCTCAAATCTTGCCGGACGGTGTCAACCCTTCAGTCGGCTCATGAAGAAAGGTATACCATTCGAGTGGGATCAATCATGCCAAAATGCCTTTAAGAGCATCAAGGATTATTTGATGAAACCTCCTGTTCTAGCTGCACCGGTTGCGGGCCGTCCGTTGATTTTGTATCTCGCTGCTCAAGAGCGCTCTATGGGGACATTACTTGCACAAGTTAATGAAGATGAGAAAGAGAATGCATTGTACTACTTGAGTAGGACAATGACGCCAAATGAGTTCAATTATTCGCCAGTCGAGAAATTATGCTTAGCCTTGATATTCTCGATTCAAAAGCTGAAACACTATTTCCAAGCTCACACGGTGCGCTTGATTTCTAAGGCAAATCCGTTAAAATATGTCATGTCCAAACCAGTTCTGTCGGATAGGCTTGCACATTAGTACCTGCAGTTACAACAATTCGAAATCGTTTATGTTCCCCAAAAGGCAGTTAAAGGGCAAGTACTAGCGGATTTCTTGGCTGATCATCCACTACCGGCCGAGTGGGAGTTAACTGATAATCTCCCTGATGAAGACGTGTTGTTGATTGATGTTTGCCCTCCTTGGATTATGTATTTTGATGGGGCATCTCATAGAGAGGGAGCCGGAGCCAGAGTTGTATTTGTTACACCCGAAAAGGAAGTGTTGCCCTATTCTTTCACTTTGACTGAAAATTGCTCCAATAATGTAGCAGAGTATCAAGCATTGATCCTTGGTTTAGAGATGGCTGTGGATACAAAGAGGTTGTATATGAAGGTTTATGGAGATTCCAAGTTAGTGGTAAACCAAATACTTGGACTGTATGAAGTAAAAAAGCCAGAGTTGCTGCCATATGTCAAGTACGCTCAACGCATCATCGCATGGCTTGGAGATGTGGAACTTGTGCATGTTCCAAGAAGTGAAAATAAGCAAGCTGACGCATTGGCTAAACTCGCTTCCACAATAGCTATGTCCGAGGAAAAGATTTCTGTACCAATTTGCCAAAAATGGGTTGTTCCACCTATTTTTGAGGATGAAAAGGAAGATTGTGAAGATGACGAAAGTAATGTCGTAGAAGTCTTAGAGATAGAAGAAGAAGATTGGCGTCAAGTGTTTGTTGACTACTTGAAGTATGGGAAGTTGCCAAGTGATCCACATAGAAGAATAGATATTCGTCGTCGTGCTGCTCGCTTCATATACTTCAAAGGCACGCTCTATAGGCGCTCGTTTGACGGATTTTTCTTGAGATGTTTGGGAAAGGAAGAAGCTGCAAAAGCCATGGAAGAGGCACATTCTGGGATCTGCAGTGCTCATCAATCCGGTCCGAAGTTGCATTTTCGAATCAAGAGGATGGGCTATTATTAGCCAACCATGGTAAACGACTACATGGAATATGCTCGAAGGTGTAAGCCTTGTCAGTTTCATGAAAATTTAATTCATCAACCACCCGAGCCGCTACACCCCACGGTCGCGTCTTGGCCTTTTGATGCTTGGGGCATGGATGTCGTTGGACCTTTGACAAAATCATCAAAGGGGCATTCATACATCTTGGCTGCAATAGATTACTTCTCCAAATGGGCCGAAGCAATCCCTTTGAAAGAAGTGAAGAAGGAGAATGTTGCTGATTTCATCAAAGGTCATATCATCTATCGCCATGGGATTCCTTGTTACATCATAACTGATAATGGACGGAATTTCAGCAACTCCTTCATTGATAAGCTTTGTGAGAAGTTTGGATTCAAGCAAAGGAAGTCATCCATGTACAACGCGCCGGCTAATGGATTGGCCGAGGCTTTTAACAAGACAGTGTGCAATTTGTTGAAGAAGGTTGTCGCAAAGACGAAACGTGACTGGCATGAGAAGATCGGAGAAGCGCTGTGGGCTTATAGAACAACTTATAGAACTCCGACACAAGCGACCCCGTATTCCTTGGTGTATGGTGTAGAAGCGGTGAATTCTCTCGAGCAACAAATTCCATCGCTAAGGATTGCTATTCAAGAGGGCTTAACTGAAGAAGAGAATACTCACCTATGGCTTGAGGAGCTGGAAGCCTTGGATGAAAAACGGTTGGAGGCTCAACAAAGATTGGAATGCTATCAAGCTCGCCTCTCAAAGTCTTTCAATAAGAATGTGCGGTTGCGTTCTTTTCAAGTTGGAGACTTAGTGCTAGCTGTGAGAAGGCCGATCATCACCACTCATCGTGTTGGAAACAAATTCATCTCTAGATGGGACGGGCCTTATGTCGTCACCGAAGTTTACACCAACGGTGCATACAAGTTGATTGATGAAGAACGTGTGAGAGTTGGTCCGATTAATGGAAAGTTCTTAAAGCGCTACTATCCTTGAAGATTGGAGTGCTACATGTGTAAAAAAAAATATATATATATATATATAAAAATAACAAAAAAAAAACAAAATAATAATAATAATAATAATAATAATAATAATAATAATAAAAACAAAAAAAAAATTGAAAAGGAGAAAAACCGAGGAAGAGAAAGAAGTCCGCTCCATGACGCACGAGCTTAAACTGCATGTTACTCCTGGCCCGCATGAGTATAAACTGTGTAAAGGCACCCACCAATGAAAGTGTACGTGGTTAAACTGCTAACTTCTCCACCAAGAGTTAAGTTAATGTGGCTAAACTTAATTATCCCACCAAAAGGTAAAGTTATGTGGTTAAACTGTTATTTACTCCACTTTGTCTATATAGTGGTTAAATAAATAGTCACTCATGGCCCGCATGAGTATAAACTGTGTACGGCTCCCCCCCCCCTTAAAACTCAAGATAGTTTTATTTCTTGAACTATGTTTTGACTTGATCCTTTTTATATAAAGAGGTACGTAGGCAACTTGGATAGATTCTAAGTTCAGTCATGCTTTTAAGTCAATCATGCTTTGTATCTTTCTTTAAATTGGATGAATGCAAGCAATTGAAATTCAAAATTGGAGCAAGTATTTAAGATAAAAAGACGACATCCATGAATGGCGAGAAACAAGAGAAAAAAAACAAATACTTCATTGCATAAAAGTGTTCATCAAAAGTGCAACAAAAAGAGAAAAGAAGTAAAACAAAGTACGAAACAAAAAGGAAAAACTATGTCTAAGCAAAGGGCTTTTGGTCCTTCAATGATTGTTGAGCGGCCTCCAAAAGTTCCTTCGAGTCCTTCAAGTTCTTCAACACTTCATCATTCACTAAAGGTGCATCCATAAGTTTGTCAAGTTCTTCTTTGAATCCAAGCACTTTGTTTTGGGTAATTTGGAGTGTGCCTTGGAGTTGCTTCATCTTCAATGATAGCTTAGCAACCTCTTCCTTCATGGAGTCGACTTGAGCAGCTTGTTTCTTTGCCTCTTCACTTGCATCACGAAACTTCTGTTCAACTTCTTTCAAGTGCTGTGTAGTACATCCTTCAAAGTCATAAGAGGTCGATCGGGCTTTGTCATAGTCACCAGCCTTATCAAAAAGTGCGTTCAAGTTGTCTTCAAGATGAGATATATCAAAGTCATAAGAATACTGTTGCATGTATGACATTCCCTTGCGAATTTCATCTTCTATGGAGGACAAGTCATCGACCGAAGTTCTCGCTATCTTGGCTTGAAGATCGCCCCAAAACTCTTGCAAAAGTTTCTTACATCGGTCGGCAAAGAGAGCGGTACTATTGAACTCAGACTTAGCTCTGACTGGTGGTGTTTCTTTTGCTACCGCTTGTCTATTGGAATGGTGTGTCCCAAGTGACTGACTTGACCCACAAGATTGATGGCAGCTTTGAGAGTCTTCAAGATCATCGATGCCCATGATTTTCTCTAACTACAAAACACATAAAACAAAAGTTTGTTAGAAATAACTACTTCCATGAAAAAGATGAAAGTAAAAATAGAGAAGTGAAACCTCAAGAGTAGCTTTGCATCTACGATCTACACTATCTTCACAAGAAGCTTCCTTAGGCGGACTAACATGACTTTGTCGACGAGGATTTGCATTGTTGCTAAGAGAACCATCCAAGTGATTTGATGATGATTTTCGCTTTCCATTAGAAGATTCTTCCAAAGATGCTTTTCTTTTTCTTGAATCTTTCAACGGAATTGAAGTTGTTTTCTCCTCGCTCACTTGTAACACAACTTGTACATCTTTTCCACATTCTTTGGAAGCATCATGTTCTTGAAATTGGGCCGAGGTCTTGAATTTCTTCTCAACAAACTCTCCATACACTTCGAGCCACCAATTCTTGTATCCAGGCGAAGTGAACTTCTTAGGATTTTGAAGGGAGCTCAGGATCATGGCCCTAGCTTGGGAGTCTTCAAGCACACAAGCCCGCCAAAATTGAATGCCATCATCCAAGTTAGCTCTACGAATATCTTTCTTGAAGATGTCGGGAGGAAGCTGATAATATCCAAACTGACGGCCAAAACGATGCGGACTATAAGGCTCAACAATAAATTCTTCACCAAGTCACCAAGTCAAGTAGTTGGAGCGGATGGCCATAAAGAAGCGACGATCGACTTCGTTTACTTTCTTGTCATCTTTGTATGGAGTAACTTCTTTGTTCTCGATCATGGTGGAGTTCCAAGCAATTTGATCATACTTGTAGATCCGCTTTCGTGCATCTTCCATATTGTAGTTCCTTGCCCCTCCTTCCCCCGAGAATTGAACCATTCGAGGCGCACGCACCTTATCATCAAGAGGGAAGTGAGTCTTGAAGTAAAACGCCAACCAACCATATACGAAGTGAATGGGAAAGACTGCATCGATTTTAGTAAGGTCATGAAGTTTTGAGATCTTGTTAAGACCCCTATAGATGCTCGTCAAGACAGGGACAACTAGTGAAACCTTGTTCCTATTCGCCATGATGCTCGCCATTTTGAAAGTACTCGGCCGAATTACGTTTGCATCATCTTGGGGAAGAGCGAAAGTACTCAACCAACAAGCAAGGTAGGCCGCCAAATAAGCTTCCTCCATTTGGTGATCTCTAGCGCCTACGTCCATGAATGGGGCCTTGTGAGTAGAAGTCCACGCCGCATGCCCTTCAAGCTTCCCATTTGGATTGTGAGTTACCTTAGGACGCGTCTTTCCCTTGGACTCTTTTCGGGTTGGAGGCCTTCGATGTCTGAAGCTGTCCTTAAACCAAAATCTGATCCATTCATCAACAGAAACTGAAGTGGTGGGAGCTCTCGCCTTCTTAGTATGTGGTAGCCGTGAAGCAAGTGCTTACAACTCGGACGTATAGCAGATTCTCTCTCGAACATCTCCTCCGCGGATGGAACCACCTCGTCATAAAGTATGCCGTCTATAGAAAGTCTAGACAGGTAATGCAGATCCCAAAGTGAAATTGAAAGCTCCTCGGTCGAAGTGAGTAAGGTGTTGGTGGACGAGCACCAGGACTCGCAAAAGGCTTTAATAACTTCCACATTGCGATCATAAGTGAAAAGGGAGGCATAAACAGCATCGTAGAGTCCGCTCGCTCGAAGGTCATCTTTGCAGCGGCAAAGTATGTCTTCCGTCCACTCCCAAAAGCCTTTTATGAAGTGTGCTTCTCCAGGAAACTCCGTGTGCTTTCCCCATGCAACCTTTTCAGCCATCAAGGGTCCCGTGCGCTCTCCCCATGCAGCCTTTTCGGCTATCAAGGGTCCCGTGTGCTCTCCCCATGCAGCCTTTTCGGCCATCAAGGGTCTCGTGCGCTCTCGACATGCAGCCTTTTCGGCCATCATGCATTTCCCAAGGTCGATAGTGGTTCCGAGTTGCCCACAGAATGGTGATGAGTGGAGCAAAGAGAGTAAACAATAGATAGAGATCTTCCCACTTCGTGGCTTTGGCACCATCCGTTGGTATGGAGCGAAGTTGAATATTTCGGCCATTGATCACAGGTGCTAGATTTATGCGTCCTCAAACGCGTTGCCTTCTCCAAGTGTTGACGTTTGTCATCCAAAGTGAGTAAATAAGTCCTTTTGTTCTCCGTGATATCCTTGAAGTAAATCATGATGATCTGCATAAAACATCAACAAAAGAAGGAAGAAACGAATTAATGAACAACTGGTGCGCACAAATATATGCAAGAAAAGATTTTATTCATTCAGGCTTTTCATCAAACAGATGGCGTGCAGCATGTAAACCAATCGAAATTTATTAAAAGAAGGATGAAATTTACTGATAAACGAAACAAATTGGTCAATTAGCTAAAACTCCGTCTGCCCGGTTGAGATCTAAAGAATACATCGTATTAAGGAATTTAAGGGAAGAATCTGCTGATGCGTTTTGTCAAACACATGGTGTGCAGCAAGGCACAATTTGATGAAATTAAGAGTTGAAGGCTACCCAAAAGATTCAAATCAGCGTGGTAGCTGAAACTTGAGTTCTTTGTTACTCGTGTTTCTCTGCAAAAGTAAAAAAAGGCGTGTAAAGAAACGATTTAGAATTAAAAATATCAAGAAAAAAGGGTTGTTTTCATTCAAGAGATTAATCGAACAGTTGGTGTGCAGAGAATAAAAGTGCTTGTATCTTGAATTATGATGGATGATACTCACCAAGAAAAGAGAGAAACTCTCGACGGGATCTGCAGAAACGAAAAAAGGAATGTAGAAGAATTTTTGGGTGAGGGAAGAGTTATTGAAGGATAAAGTATTTATAGGGCTAATGTGAGGTTTAGACGTATGCTTGAGAAGGAAAAGAATCGTTGTTTGAGTAGGAAACAACTTCAAGAGTTGGTAAAATTCTAGAAGAAATTGAGACTTGGTGCTCAAGAAAGAAGAATGGCGTCTTTATTTGATGGTGTAATTTGACAAATTTCCATTATTTGTACGTAATGCGGAATTTGCTGAAATACGTGAGAGATGAGAATTGCAAAGTTACAACACATCGGGCTTGAAAAGGAAAATAGGCAAGTCCTAAATCATATGGAAATTCTCCTAATAAGTCTGATCAGAGCTTGTGGTGTGATTTGTCACATTGGGCTTGAAAAGTTACGGCACATTGGGCCTTGAATATTGCAAAAATATGGTTTGTCATTAAGTCTATATTGTCATGTCTTGGTCAATAAAAAAGAAAAAAACACACGTACAGTACACAAATGAGTAATGAAAGTTCAAAACCCTTGTTATCTTGTGGGCTCGTGTGTTAAAATAATCAAGTTGTTTTTTTAAGTAAGTTGGCCGATTGATTCTACTTTGGGCCATTCAAAATTAAACTTGTAAAATTGTCAAGTTTAGATTTGAAATTCAACAATTTCTAAATATGATACGAAGAACTCCTAAATACGAGTATAAACTATTTATAAATTCAAATCCAAAATTCAAGAACTCTTTGATACGAGTTTAAACTATCTAATAAACTTCAAAGTCTTGAGACTTATTCGTTTCCAAGACAAGTTGTCCACAAACAAGTCTCAAGGGGGCATTTGTAGACGTGTAAAAGTTGATGAAAGAAATAAATAAATATTAATTTTATATTTTATTTATATTTTAGGAATTTTATTTAAAGATAAATCCTAAATTAAATAAATGTAAATTGATATTTAAAAGATGGAGATTTTTGACCAATTAGAAATTGACAAGTGTCATTTCTTGGTCATTAAGTCAAATATTTGATGGAGATTACTACCAAAATTGAGGAGCCAATAGAATTGTGCCACCTCAGCCCTAAAGCCCGTCTTGAAGTCCAAAAGCCCACCAAGTCCACTACGTTTCACCTATAAATAGGGGTGATTGGAGAGGTCAAAGGACGCACACCACAAATCATATTGAAGAGCTCAAGAGTTGTAGGAAAATTCTCTACAACATTCAAAGCGTTCTTCGCGGCATTCAAGGCGTTCTTCGTGGAGTTCAAGGAGTTCTTCACCAAAAGCGTCCTAAATCTAGCGTTTGATCCAGAAACAAGGCGTCGGCCCTCCGGATTAGCGTTATCAAGTCAAGTATCAAAACCGATCAAGATCAAGGAGGCTAAATCTCCAAGGATCCCGGAAGCTGCTTAAAGATCGTTCAAGAATAAGTGGGAGAGACGAATCAGAGGATAAAAGCTAGAGATCGAACCCGCATTTTACTTCAAATCTTCAAATATTTATTTGTACACGATTTATTGTGTTTGTTATAAATACATAAATTTTGTGTTTACAATGACCTTAGCCCATATCTAAATACATCCTACCTATTGCCCTAAGCCAAGTTACAGCCCAATAAAAGACCTAATGATGAGTTCTAAGGTTTAGTTTATGAGATTAAGACTTAAAGGGCACACAAGCCTATGGTGAATTCGAAGTTGAAATGGTCAATGAGAGTTAAAAAATCATATACACAAGAGTGATGAGCGTTGTGAGGATATCCTTATTGCTCACAGTTCTATCTTGACTTGTTTTATAGTTGTGCATGTTCTCTTCTCTTCACATGCATATTTTATGATAAGAATTGTTATGCTGTTCTGACAAATATTCTAACCATGCTGATTTTGTCTTGAGTCATTTATTTTGTTTCTGATGTTTAAGTCTTGAGTTTTGTTTGTTTATTTTGAAAGTCGATGGCAAGTCTAATTTACACACTTGAGGACAAGCATGGTTTAAGTGTGTGGGTATGATGAGTCCATATTTTGTGATTATTTTGTGTGTATTTATTTTGTCTAGATTGAGTCTTTCTTAAATCTTTTTTGTCCTTTCGTGTCTGGGAGGGCAAAATTTGGACAACAGATGCATTTTGGGCAGAGCAGGTGCATTCGGGCAATACAGTGATATATTCCGTGAAAAAGACGAAGGTTGCAGATACAAGGAACTGAGCAGCTGAAGATTCTCCAGCTTGAATAACATAGTTAGCATCAAACGTGTCGGTGCTCAATGGGGTCGCTTTGCCCAATACAAGGACTTTACCCAGAGGAAGTCCGTTGACCGTCCAGAGCTTGCATCTGGGCAATGGACGAATGCATCTTATCCAAACAAGCAGATAAAGACGGAAATCAACCAAGTCAATCTTTCCTTATCCACATAGATTTAGATCGCATCAAATCTCTTGAAGATAAGGATGGACAAATCTGGACAGCACTTAACAAGGAAAGAAGAATCTGGACAGCTACAAAAGGAAAGTCTTGTAGAAGAAGGCAACCCTTGGCCAAGCCCACAACTCTGGGCTAGGCCCATCAGAAACCTTACACATGCCTCTATAAATACTACTTTAAATCATGCACAAACGGATTTTTATTTTTTACTACTCGCGATAAATTAGATTTTACTCATTCTTAGTGAAAAGCTTCGGCTCACTTTTAGTTTAGTATATTTATATTTTCATTTATGTTCTTTCCGGCAACGTCGGAGTCCGCCGTTGCCCAAGACGTTCATATTATGTTTTGTTTCAATTCAAGTATGTTTTCTTTTATCTCTTTTGCTTTTGTTTATTTAAGTATGTCTAGCTAAGTTTCTCTAACCTAGTTTGGACAACAATGAATTAAATATGAACCAATAAACTTGAGAGGTCTAAATTGTGCTTGATAATTGCATGCATGTGTTCTCGATATGTTAATGAACTTGTTCCAATATGATATAATATGATTAAGAGATTAATAGGCTGTTAATTGCTTAGGACATATTAGATCACCAATCAATTGATAGGTAGGAGTGTTTTCCATAACTTATCCCAATTAAGATCAATTAGCATTAGAGGAAGGTGTCTACCCTGCTGGGCAAGACATGATGATTCCTTGTTGGGTCTTTCTAGATTTTAATGCTTTCTGGGCTAGAAACTGAATGATGACTCCGACAGAGGTATTGTCCAGAGTAGGGAGCCGGTGGTGCGTCGCCAACTAAGTAAGGATAGGTCAGGGAAGGGTTTGTTGAGAGCGTGACGAGTAAAAAGGGATCTCAACATTCAAGTCCTATGACCAACGATGCATGCATGTGATAAATATATTTGCACCAATGACCGAATAAGCGTTCATATTTAATGAGTCAAGTCCAGGCCAGGTTACTTTTTTCTATTAATTAATTCTTCTGTTTAGTTTTAGTTATTTAGTTTACAGTGTATTGCCCAAGAAGGGTATTATGACCAAAACTAAAACCTTTTTAAAAGATTAGTGGAAGGAGGCAAGAGAAAGATACTATCAACTCCTCGTGGATCGACCCTGTTCTTACCGCTATCTATATAGTTGTGGGCATAGGCTACAAATTTATTTTGCGAGTGCTAACGACAACATTGTCAATGCCTCACGTGCAAGTACTCATCACTGCCGGACCCATGTCCCGTGCCACGTTCCCAATAGGCAAACCGTCTCAAACCCAAGCCGTCAATCACAAAGAGGCGGGAATAATTCTTTTCCATTGATTCCATGCATCATCTTCTCAAATTCATTAAGGGATCTCATAAACCCTTAATCCAGTACAATCTCTGAGTGTGCAATTCTCCTCTGCACGAGAAATTTCTCACTGAGTTCATAACGGAAGTTTAAATTCCATTCCTTCATTGAAGATCTCAAAATCTCAGAATTCATCATCGCTATGGCAGTCTATGTTGCAGGAAGATTGTCCTCATCCTCCATGTCAATCGACGCCAAATTAAAACAAATCAGGTCAAGGATTTCATTTGAACCAGTTCTTTCTCCTTCCTATCAAGAGATGGATGCTATGAAGAAATTACTCAATCTTCTCGGTCATTCTGGTCTAAGAAATTGGGTATGCCATGAACCTCAGTATCTCCTCCCTTCAAGGGTCGCAGAATTCTATGCTCATCTGGGAAAGAACAAGACTGGAACACTCCTCTCCTATGTCAGTCTACCCACTTCCTATGAACGTGATGGAAACAATCAAGTGGAAAAACTGGATATCAACGTTGATGAATGCCTGAAGGAATTATTTTTTCTTCCATCAACCAGAGAGGATCCATCTTTGAAGGAGATTCGAAAGTAAAGAAATTTATCTCTTCAGTCACCATTGATAAAGAAGAATACAGGGCAAAAATGCAACGCACTCAACTGGAGCTCGAGCCAAAACTATTGTTCGATGTTATCTCCAGCCGTGTTCATCCAATCTCTGAATCTCCATCCAACGTTAGTGTATCAAGAATGAAGCCTATATAGCAATTCTCAAGAATATTGAAACTGACTGGTTCAACTACATGAAGAATCTTCTCTGGGCAGAAGTCCCCAAAATTCACTTGAAGGTCATATATTCAAGTGCACTGAAAATCTGTCCTTTGGCACCAAGATCAGCTCAATTATTCTTTTCTCAGTTCACAAACAAAGAATGAAGGCGAACTGGAGATGCATGGACAAGGAAGCACTAACTGAAAGGAATAAACTGTTTAGCTCACAACGCTGCATCAAGAAAATGTTCTCTCTGAATGACAAGGGAGAATCACAATCAAAGAAAGGTGTGAAGAGGAATTGGACAAATCAGTCTGAAGAAGCTGGAGTAAAAGAATTAAGACCCAAGCAGAGACTGATTTAGTCATAGCAATGACAACCTCCCTTCAGAAAGAGAAGCAAAAGCGGGAAGCAAAGAGGCAGAAACGTGTCAAGACTGGAGAAACTCAGCCTAAAATTGTTGAATTCAACCAGTACGAGACTCTAACTTCAAGCAAGATGTTTTAAGCTAAGGCAGACAAGGTAGCTGCAGGGAGATGAGTAGCAGCTACATCATGTTCACCATCCTCTGTTTCGAAGGCATTCACAGAGGAGATGACACAGATAACCTAGCTATCACTCCAGTCAAAGCTACATAAGGGACATATGACCGTAGTTGCTGGAGCTGTAACTGCCTCTCAAAGTGAAGAAAGTGTCAAAGATGGGCTCAGTACTAATAAGAGAACCACCTTGGTGCATGGTGAAGACAAAGTTCAAGATGTTGATCCTGATGCACCAATCATTGAAGACTACAAGTAATATGAAGATGACAATGAAGAAGATCAACCAGTCAGAGAACCAAAGAAAGAGTCATCGCTGGAGAAATCAGTATTCAACCCACACATGAAGTGAATCTTCTTGACCCATCATTAGAACAAGAAAAGATTTAGGATATAAAGCGTCATGATCCAACTGAGGAGGTACCTCAAGACGATGGATTAGAACCTATCTTCATGCTCTTTGATAATCTAGAAGAAGCAGGTCCAGTTCTCTCTGCAGAACAGATTGAACTCAAGGCAACCATTGTCTCCTTCGAGAGAGTGTATCTTTCATCTCTAAAGCAGGGTTTAACTAAGTTCCCTGAACTGAAAGATCTTCCAATCACTCTCACCAAGATCGTGGATCTTTTTATGTACATATCAGTTAGTTTTGGTGACTATTATGTACTGGCAGACTTCTTAAAGCTGCACAAGATCTCTGAGCTGCAAACCTCAGAAGGAATTTTGAAAAGCTTGTTCAAATTCAATACCAAGCTGGAGTTGATTCAACGCTCATATGAGCTCATCACAACTTTTCTTGAAGATCAAGCAAGCAAAAGAGCAGTTGATCCATCATTGGAAAATGTTTCCCACAACAATCTCAATTCTCTTCATGAGAATATTGAAAAATATGGATAGAAACCTCATTTTCAAGATCATCCACTGAGCTCTGTCTCTCAACCATTAATTCTTGGAGAAGATCTCACAATCAATACAACAACAGTGATTCAACCAGCTGATTTAGCATCTGCAGAACTTCAGACTTTGCGTGAGGAAGTCATTCACCTCAAAAAGTTTGTCGAGCATTTGGAAAGCCAATCATCGTCAATCAATGAAGAGCTTCTCTCTAACCGGATAGAGATTCAAAAGGATTTCTCGGAAAAGTTCGCAGAACTAAAGAGGCTAACTCAAATACTGGAAGAGATCAAGATCGGCCTTCAAGATTAAATTCAGAAAACAACTGATGATATGGCTGACATCCATGAAAAATTTGTTGCTGAAGAAAATGCGAAACATGAGTTGTAGATGTCTCAGATTCGCAACCAAGTAGATATCTTTGGACATATATTTCTGACCAGAGAAGAATTCCAGAGCATGAAGACAAGACACAACGTCAACACAAAGATTATTCAGCATCAGAAGTCCAAGATGAAGGCCATGGACGAAATAATTGAGTCTATTTAGCAGGACCCCAAAGACGTTAAAGCTCAGGAATCCTCAAATGGATTAGAGATAGCAAGCTCTCGATAGCTTCTCCGACACTTTCTCAGCACTAATTAAAAATTTGAAGACGAAATCTCCTATCTCAAAGATCAGGTTGCCTTCCTTCTTGATAATGCCAAAAAGAGGGAAGAGGAGAAACTGACAAGGAAACAGAGCTGGAAGTTGAAACAGATCAACAAGATGCAACTATTGTTGTCAAAGAGTTTGTCTCAAGAGAAGGAAAGACTCTAGAAGAATTGAAAGCAGAGATGTGCATCACATCCCCGAGGAGATTCAGACTGATCAAATGGCTCGACTTGATGCTTACAAAGATGAATTGTTGAAGACTGTGGATAGCTTACTGGAATGACAAAAGAAAAGAATCTTCCAGCACAGAATTTGCCTGGCTGATGAAAGAAAACAGTCGCGTCAAGATAGAAAGACTCAGTCCATTCAAGCGGCTTTACCTCGAAGTGACCGTAGATCCTTGAAGAACGGAATGACACTTGGGAAGCATTGAAGGAGGAGTTCATTCAAGATTTCTACTAGGAGCTGGAGTACAGAAGAATTCAAGTTCACAAAGCCTGGCTGATGCACCTATAGCCATTTGCAGCAGAAGACGTTGCTGGTATACGAATTTTGGATGTCCTAAAAAAGATAAAACAAAATTTGCCAAAAGCACCAGTTAAGAAGACGTTTCCTCCTCCCATGTCTCCGAGAACCAATCAGATTGCTCACAGATTGATTGAGATGGAAGTTGAAAGGCTTGTTGTCAAGCTAAACATTAACTCCGTCCAAGATCTTGAGAATTTTCTAAAATTCAGAAAGCACTTCTATGAGAAGTTTGGGTTGACCATCAAAGAAGATCAAGAAGCCAAATGATGCTGAGAAGAGAAGACAATGCAACTGATGCATTTTATTTTTTCTATTCTAAATTCCTAGATTAGTTGTAATGTAATCTCCCCTTCTTATTATCAAAAACAATAAGTTGCGGTTTTTTGAAGATATTCTTGAATCATTAACTTCACTTGAGGGCCACTATCTCGTTGTCCAAGTTTGAGGTTAATTTTTATATTTTATCTTGTGCTAACCTCTTTCCTCTTATAGACTAGAATTGAGTTTATCTTTCAGTCTTTTTGGTATCAGTTGTATGGTATCAGTTAGAAAAGTTAGGTGGTGTCGGTTTAGAGTTTTGGCATCATCAAAAAAAGGGAAATTGTTGGGAAAATTAGTAAAGGTTTCGATTGATACCAAAACCCAACTGAGTAGATGAAAGCCATCAGTCTGAACTAAGTTAGAGCTCACTGTTTGAGCGTAGGGATTTTATATTTATAGGTTTTAAGCAGAAGAAGACAACTGGACTGAAGAAGACAGTTCGGAAGAACTCAGTTGAGACCCAAGCTCAGCTAAACAGGAACTCATGGCTCAGCTGAACCCTGAACTCATCTGAACCTCAACGTCAGTTGAACCATAAACTCAGTTGGACAACAACTCAATTGACTCCTCAACTGACCCATACAACTCAAGCGTGAATAGAAGTTGTGTTGAAGTCAGATGTTACAAAGCTAAGAAGAGAGAAGACTTTGAAGACGTTGAAGGCAGAAGAGTTGAAATCCAAATTTAAATCTATTTAGAAGCAAATGTCAGCTGGAGAACTTATTTTAAATGGACCGACAACAGAGACGCGCATAAAGCGAAGGCTATAGCTGCCATTTTAGGAAAGTTTCCAGAAAAATAGGTGGAGTGCCATGCTTTTGGCAGAGATCAAACGGCTCTTTCCAACGGCTAGTTAGATCTTCCTCTATAAATAGAGGTCTCCACATCAAAGCTTTGTGTGGCTCGAGAGAGAGAGACTAAGAGTGCCAAGAGAGAGAATCAAGAGTGAAGAAGCAGCAGCAGACCATCATTCTCTCTAGCAAGAGACCTCAGTTGAAGACCAGTAGAAGTCGAGTGTCCACTCCTCCTCTTGTTCTTCCATCTAGTCGCCCCCTTTTTTGATCGAGTCTAGAGTATAGGTTCTTTCACAAATTTGTATCCAAGCAGACTCTCTCCCAAAAAGATCAGGTCTCTAAGCCTTAAGACGAAGTCTCCACTTATCTCTGTGTAGAATGCTTCATAGTTGGAAAAATCTCCAACCCCCAAACCTTAGGTTTGACTTTGAACCCATAATCAAAGTTACTAGGTCCCTTGAACCTGTAATCAAAGACTAGGTCCCTTAGAACTCGCAATCTAAGACTAGGTCCCCTTAGAACCCGTAATCTAACCCAGGCTGTACACTTGCCCATAAAAAGGTTGTAAGGTCTTGTTCGAACCCGTAATCGAACTGGTTAGGTTGCTTCGTACCTGCAAACCAAGTGGAACGTTTGATAAGCACGACTAAGCTTATCTAGTGGATTACTTCCCCAAAAAAAGAAATCCTGGACGTAGGAGGTCAATCTCTGAACCACGTTTAAATACTGTGTCGTTTATTTTCTGTATTTATATTTAGTATTTTACATTCCATTTCTTAACAAACTGACCCAGAATACAAACTGCATACAAACTTCACTAACTTTGGGAACTTGACCTTCCCCGTTTTCAAAAAGGTTTCAGTTTTAGTAACGAGCTTAAATTTCCACCAACTTCCGCAAACGCTAAACTCTTTGAAACCTCAGTTGGACTACACAGCTGACCCTCAGTCCAAGAAGTCAGCTATGCACCCAACTGTGTGATCAGCTCCAACTGACGAACTATGTTGTAGAGCAGCTCCAACTGACTTTCCCAGTTGTTGAGCCAACTGGCCTGAGCAGTTAACTCAGCGAAAAGATTTTGAAAGTGAAATGAGCATATTCATACTAGTAGTAAACCGTACTAGTAACTGATAGTATCTTACAAGAACTCAAGAAAATCAATGTTGTTGCAGGAAGCATCTATTTTTATAGCATAGATGAAAAGAACACTTGTAATAGAATTGACAATAACATTAGAGATTAGTGAATTTCTAGTTCTTATTTGTAAATAATTTGCTTTAATTTCTGATTTGTAAACAATTTGTTACAATATTAGTATATTAGTATGCATATTTTGTCTTCATACGGTATTTTGAACTAGTAAGCAATACGAATATGCATATTCGTACTTGCTAATAGTGGGATTTTGAATTGGTACGCAGTACGAATTTGCGTCTTCGTACTCGGTATTGAATTGGTCTGCAGTACGAATTAAAGAATTCTTATCAATTTAACATTGGTATGTTACGAATACACAATATTCATACGAGAAAAACGTAATATTACACGAACAATAGAGAGAGGGAAACAAGCTAAATCATAATCTTCATTCTCATAGTTTCACCAGCAGGTGATTGAACTAAACCATTTACATCAAACATACATACTCTTATCGTTCTTCATTTGAACTTTTAGCTTATTCAATGATCATTCAAAAGTTATATCACTAGATTCTATATCCTCATAATTGTTGTCCTTCCAATATCCTCCATGGGCAACAACTAAAGAAGATGGCATCATCTGCATCAAATATATATATAAAACACAATTTATCAAATAATGATCTTTAGGTATGCAGTACGATGCGTACCATGTAAACATAACAAGGTATGCAATACTCATTTAGAAATGCGTACTGCGTACCATGTAAACACATTATGGTATGCAGTACGCATTTTAGAAATGCATATTGCGTACTATGTAAACACATTAAGCGTACTGCGTACCATGCGAAAACCTTTAGATACGTAGTACGAATTTACAAATACGTACTGCATTCCAAGTAAACATATTATGGTACGTTGTACGCATTTAGAAACTCGGTACACAAGGTACAAATTTATATATGCGTACCATTAAACAACAAATACGGTACACATTAAACAATTTGTACTCAAATATAACAAAGTAGTCTTCAGGTATGCAGTACGCATTTCTAAATGCGTACTGTGTACCATGTCAACACATTTAGAAATGCGTATTGCATACGATGAAAACACCTTCAGATACGCAGTACGCATTTAGAAATACGTGTTGCATACCATGTAAACATATTATGGTATGCAGTACGCATTTACATCCATCCAGTACGCACTTACGAAAACGTACCAATTGAAAACAGATCCGAAATCGAAACGCAAATCTCCAACACAGAATTAATTTGAATGCCTCCATAGCTTTGTCGCTGCCACCAAACATTTCCAAAAATTGCAATCGAATACAAATAAAGCTTTGTCGACGGAAAAAAACCAGAATAAATCGCCGAAAATTACTGTAAAATCGGCGAAAGTTGCTGCAGAAAAATTGAAGGAAATTGTTGCAAAACTCCAATTGAGAGAGAGAGTCGAAGAGAGAACATAAAATCTAGCGAGGGAGAGAGAAGAGAGAAGAGAGAAGAAGAGAGAGAAGAGAGAAGTGAGAGAAAGAAGACAGAAAAAAAGAGAGGAAATATGCATGAGGGATGAGAGAGAAGAGAGAAGAAGAGAGAGAGAAGGGAGAAAGAAAAGTCAAAAGTATGAGAGAGAGTGTTGTTAGAAATAATAATAGGACAAAAATAAGGGCAAAAATGTCCAAAAAGTAAACTTCTGACATAATTTGATAAAATTCAAACTAGTGATATATTTTGACATGGTAAATGCATTATTGACATATGGATGTACTTCCTCATATTACTAAAACAAAAATAACACTATCTAAAAAAATTTCTATTTGGCACTCCACAAATTCCACCACCATTCTCATTTATCTAAATTATCAAATGTTTTGAATTTAAAACCAATATTTATCATATTTATATACCTAGAATCAATGAGTATTTTCTCATCTTGTTTACCACCATTTTTATTTAGCCAACTTATTTATTTGTCGGTCAAATAAATAACTATATTTTTATAGTTTGATTTAATTTAAATTGGCCAATTTATTAATTAGCCGATAACTAGTTATTTTTTGTAGCAAACGATTTTATTAGTTGGACGAATAAATGGCTGTATTTCTTAAACAGTTTATTACTAATTTAATTTAGCCAGATAATAAATAAAAATTAACAACATCAGTCTTAAAATACTAAATAAATCTGAAAATCCCAATTCACATCATCACAAAGCTAACTATATGATGGTTCCGGTAATGAGTATCTGGTATATGGGGAGAGGGAGGGAGAATACACCAGTAGCAATTTTTCTTGCTTTAAATCTTTTAACTGAGTTACCTGCTCAGGTCAGTTTGCTCAACAACTGGAAAAGTTTGTTGGAGCTGCTCTACAACTGAGATGGTCAGTTGGAGTTGATCACAGAGTTGGGTGCACAGCTGACTTCTTTGATTGAAGGTCAGCTGTGTGGTCCAACTGAGGTTTTAAACAGTTTAGCGTATGCGGAAGTTGGTGGAATTAAAAGCTCGTTACATAAACTGAAACCTCTGTGAAAATGGGAAGTTCCTAAAGTTAATGTAGTTGTGTCCAAGTGTAGTTTGTATGCAGATTGTATGTTGGGTCAATTGGTTAGGAAACTGAATGTAAAATACCAATATAAATACAGAATGTAAAAGACACAATATTTTAACGTATAGCTTTTTGATTATGGGTTCAAAGGGACATAGTGACTTTGATTGTGGGTTCAAAGTCAGACCTAAGGTTTGGGGGGTTGGGATTTTTCCAACTAAGAATCCTTCTACACAGAGATAAGTGGAGGCTTTGTCCTAAGGCTACAGTTGGGAGAGAGTCTGGTCAGACACATATAAGCAAGAGCTTATATTCTAAACTCGATCAAAGAAGGGGCTTTCATAGAGGCTAGATGGAATAACATGAGGAGGCTTGGACACTCGACTTCTACTGGTCTTCAACTGAGGTCTTCTTGTTGGAGAGAGAGAGAGTGGTGGTCTGCTGTTGCTTCTTCACTCTTGATTTTCTCTCTCTTGGCACTCTGCCTGCTTGTGTCGGCCAACAAGCTTTGATGTGGAGACCTAGAGGAAGATCTAACTAGCCGTTGGAAAGAGTCGTTTGATCTCTGCCAAAAACATGGCACTCCATCTGCTTTTCTAGAAACTTTCCTAAAATGGTAACTGTGTTGTCGGTCTGTTTATAGTAAGTTCTCCAGCTGACTTGTGTTTCCGAGTAGATTTGAATTCAGACTTCAACTCTTCTGCCTTCAACATCTTCAAAGTCTTCTCTTCTCAGCTTTGCGACGTCTGACTTCAACACAACTTCTCTTCACGCTTGAGTTGCATGGGTTAGTTGAGGAGTCAACTGAGTTGCTGTCCAACTGAGTCCGTGGTTCAGCTGAGCTTTGGGTCTCAACTGAGTTTGAGGGTTAGCCAAGTTTTGGTCTCAGTTGAGTTCTTCACGAACTGCCTTCTTCAGTCCGACTGTCTTTTTCTGCTTGAAACCTGTAAAGATAAAATCCCTACGCTCAAACAGTGAGCTTTAGCTAAGTTCAGACTGATGGCTTTCATCTACTCGGTTGGGGTCAGTTGTGTTTCAGTATCAATCGAAATGTTTTACTAATTTTCCCAACAATTTCCCTTTTTTGATGATGCCAAAACTCTAAATTGACACCACCTAACTTTCCTAATTGATACCAAAAAGACTAAAAGAAAAACTCAATTCTAGTCTGTAAGAGGAAAGGGGTTAGCACAAGATAAAATAAATAATATTGACCTGAAACTTGGACAACAAGATGGTTGTCATCAAGTGAGATCAATAACTGAAGAGCTTTAATAACGTACAACTTATTATTATAGATAACAAATTGGGAAGAGATTACAGTTACAACTGAGTTCTTTCTAAACTACAGTCCTACCATTCTAACCTACTCTAGGGTCTTCTTCTTCTTCTCCTCCACCTTCTTCTTCCTTCGAAGAAGGGTCTTCATCTTCAGCAAGGCTGGAGGCTGAGGTCATCCCTTCTCTGACCTTTATCAGCCTTTCCTTCAACAGCCTTGTGTGTCTTTATCAAGGTCAGTGGCATGACTCCTTCTCTTCAGCCGTCTCTCCTTCAACCTTGATAACCAACAAAGAGTTCTTCTTCTCCTTCAAGAAGGTCTTTGTTTTCAACTCCTTCGTGCCAAGGATGGAGAGGCTAAGGCTATACGCCTTTTCTTGAACATTCAATAGCCTTGCAGGATCTTCATTCCTACTTTAGTTCACCTGAGGTGGCATCAACAAAGATGTATTGACCCAAGCAAAATCTTCAAGCTGACTGCCTGTACTCCTTCCCCCCTTTTTGGCATCAACAAAAAGAAGATGAAGTACAAGATTAGCAGGAGGGAACTTCCGGCAGCTATTTATAAGGAGGCGAAAATCGCGCCTATTTTCCTTTCACTTTCAGGGCAAGGAAGACCATTAGCAAGACTAGGGGTGTGCAGACCCAAGGGGGTAATGGTTCGGGTCGGGCAGGTTTTTTAGGACCAAGGATTTTTTGGGTCGGTGCGGGTCCAAACCCGCTCGAACCCGCTGGACCCGAACCTGGACCGAAAGGTAATATAATATTAATTTTTTATTTTTATAATAGAAAATATATATAGTGTTTTAGAATTTTTATCATTCATTCAAAACCCTACTCCCATTCTCGTTTCTCTACGCCGCAAGTGAACCTACAATTCTCCCATTCTCATTCTCACTCAATCGACGAACCTGTCTCTGGAGTCCGCCGCTGCCGCTCTTCTTACCGCCTCACCGGAGTCCGCCACTGCTCTTATCAGTTATCACCACTTCAACAGAAAAGATTCCAATTTTCTTTTCCTAAATCTCTCGATTCCAAGCCAACAACTTCAAATCCTCGGTGAGTTCTCGTCCCCAAGCAATCGTTAGTTTTGAATTCATGTTGTTTTATGAAAATTTGTTCACAATTCAGCCAAAAAGATTTGTTATTAATATACAAGTAGAGATGGGTAGTTATGCAGGGAAGTTAAGTTGATAGTTAATAATAATATTGTAATATACAAATACGTATATATGCCATGTGGTATGCACGTCTGACTTGTATAGATATAATACTTTACAAGGATTAATAAGTTTAATAATATTTTAGTGCAAATTTAGTGCAGGTTTTTTTCTATAGTTTTTAGCTGTTTTGTGCATATTTTTTTTGCTGATTTTGTGCAGGTTCTTGAATCTGCAAGAATTTTTTTATTTTTTTTAATTATTGTATTGGTTGGACTCGGCCCGAACCGAACCCGGAGCCCAAGTTTGGGTTGGGTCAGGGTTGGTCCTAAGACCTTGTTCGGTCCGGGTCAGGTCAATTTTTAAAAAATGTCCGGGTCTCCGGGTCGTCCAGGTCGGTCCGGGTTGGGCCGGGTCTGACCCGAAGCACAACCCTAAGCAAGATTGTACAAACATCACTGACTCCTGGTGCTTCTACTTGCATAACTGTTGCAATGATTAAGGAAGGAAGATCAACTGAGATGAGCTTGAGAACAGGGAAAAACCTTTCATGAACCCATCTCAGGATCAAGTGCCTAGATCCGCCCGGGACATAGCGTTCTTGTTGAACCGATTGTTTCATTGATTCAGGGCTTGCAGAAGGAAAGAACCGTGTTGCAAAGTGGGAAGGCATATTCTCGATCTGGGTAGGATTTTCTGAAGAGGAAGATAAACCCTAGCAAGAGAGAAAACCACAAAGCAAAATTTACATGAGAAATGTCAAAAACTCTTGGAGTTGTTGGGATATGTAATCTGGATTGATATACAAATTGAATTGCAAAGCCACCTATTTATAGAAGGGATGAGATCCTAATCAACAAATCAAATCAATTCATGCAGTTTTTTCGGGATAATTGGTAGTCTTCAATGCACCGTTACAGAAAAAGCTGCTCTCAAGAATGACGGTGATGGAACACGTCAAGGGTGGTGAGGAACACTCGTGCGCGTGAGGAGAGTAGGTAATTCTATGTCAGCCCACTCGTGATCTAAAAGCATGGTCTATAGATTTAGACTAGCTTTTTAATGAATGTGACCGCTTGGCTAATTTAATGTGAATAACTTGTAAACAGATGTTTGAATTGATTTCAAAACACTCGCCTTAACAAAAAGAAACAAGTTAACATGGAGTATCGCTCATTCGGCGTGGATTTTGACTGTCTCCTTTTTTCTCAGCTTACACTCGACTGACTCAAGTCATCAGTACAGTCGAGATTTGACTCCATCGGTCAGCTGGACTGAATGGGGTATCAAACTTGTTCAGTTCCTCCTTATGTTGAGATTCTCCCTCAACTTGTGATCTCCATCTTCATGGCTTCTTCTTCGATTGGATTGAGCAATCCAAGGAGTTAACACAACATCTTAAATCGAGCTTCCCCCAAAGGCTTTGTGAAGATATCAGCTCTCTGAATGTCAATGTGATTTTTCTCAACAATGACGTCCTCCTTTACGAAATGATCATGGATGAAGTGATGTCGGATGTCAATTTGCTTAGTTCTGGAATGGTGAACTGGATTCACCATGATGGCTATAATACTAGAGCTGTCACAAAAGATGGGTACTTGCCTTGTCTCCACTTCATAGTCTCTTAGTTGTTGCTTCAGCTAAAGAACTTGCATGCAGCAGCTTCCAGCCACCATGTACTCCGATTTAGTTGTGGAGGTGGCGACATACACCTGTTTCTTCGAAAATCAGGAAACTAATTTGCTTTCCATGAACGGAAAATATCCTAAGGTTGATTTCCTATCAACGTTGTCTCTAGCTAGGTCTGCATCTGAGTAGCCGGTTAATTCAATGCTATCATCAGTCGAGTACCACAGTCACATATGAATTGTTCCTTTGAGGTACTTGATGATATTCTTTGCTGCTTGCAAGTGATCTTCCCTAGGCTCAATTTGAAATCTTGCATAGACTCCAACTGCGTAGGAGATGTCTTGTCGACTAGCAGTTAGATAAAGGAACGAGCCGATAATCTCTCTATACATCTTTGCATCAATGAGCTTCCCTTCCAAGCCAGGACCGATACTCCAGTTAGTGTTCATTGAGATCTTTGTTGTTTGGCTTGAGTTTAGTCTAAACTTGGAGATCAGCTCCTTCGTGTACTTGGATTGATTGATGAAGATTTCTTCTGGCGATTGCTTCACTTGCAGCCCAAGGAAATAATTCATCTCTCCCATCATGGACATCTCAAACTTTTTCTTCATGATTTGGGAGAATTTTTTGCACAGATCTTCGGATTTGGATCCAAAGATGATGTCCTCGACAGATATTTGCACCAACAGGATATCTTCTCTGACTTTGATAGTGAAGAGAGTTTTGTCAACTAAGCCTCAGATGAATCTTGACTCTAGCAGAAAGCTGCATAGCGTGTCGCACCATGCACGCGGAGCCTGTTTCAGTCCGTAAATGTCTTTCTTCAGTTTGTAGACTCTACCGTCACTAGTTTCTAAACTAGGAGGTTGTGCTACATAAATATCTTCTTTAATATCACCATTGAGAAATGCGCACTTCCATTCATTTGATATACCTTGAACCCGTGGTAAGCGGCGTAGGCTAAAAAAATCCGAATTGCTTCCAGACGAGCAACTGGGGCGAAGGAGTCTTTAAAATCTATTCCTTCTTGCTGACAATAACCTTGAGCTACTAGTCTAGCCTTATCTCTCACTACACATCCAATGGCGTCACGCTTATTCTTGAATGTCCACTTCAAGCCAATGACCTTGACTCCTTCAGGTCTCTCAACAAGTTCCCATGCACAGTTTCTGAGGAACTCATTTAACTCTTCTTGCATGGCTTGAGTCCAGTGGATGCATCCTAAAGCTTCCAAGATATTTTTGGGTTCTGGCACGTCGGCTACGAAGTATGCAATCATGCTTACATCTTCTACTTGTTGACGACGCGCTGTCGTTACACTCTTCGCACAAATAAATTTATAAAACACCTCTTGCCCAACAAGGTAGGTAGTAGTTAATGAAAAGTGGGGTCGATCCCAAGGGACTTGGCGTAGATCTGCTCTTCTTGGTAGTTCTCAACAAAAAAGGGGTTATGGTCGAGATGTATCTCAATATCCTGTAACTCAACAAGTGAAATATCAAATAACAAAGAAGTTTGGGTTAGGGTTTTGAATCAATGATCCTAATTACTCATTACTTGTTCATTGGTGCAAAGATATTCAATTACTTGATCTCATTACTTGGTTTAAGACAAATATTAGTTTATACCCAAATGGTCACGAAGTCATGATATAAACACACCAAGCCTATGTCTATCCAATTTTAAAGATCTTGATCAGAAGGCAAGATCTCCTCTTTTGATCAACAAAGTCACGAAGACACTTCAGTAATAATACTGCCCAAAAGGCATTAAGAATAAGTAGACCCAAGACAGCCAAGAGGTAGGTCAATACCGACTGCTCTCCAACACTCTTTACCTTCTTGGGCACGAGAGACACTCTCGAGTTTGATCCCAATTCCTGTTAATGACTTAATCTCAATATCTAGATGATGATCAAGCATATATCAATATCAATTAAGTCTATAATTAATCCTAAGTGTTTCGGGAATAAAATTAAATAACGAACTCACACAATTAGACCTCACGAGTTTAGAATGAGTAATTTACGATCACATCATCTACATCCAACCCAAACAATAAATTTAGCTAGACATAATATTAAACGAAAACACAAAACCTATAAGGGAATTCATAACTGAAACTGATTGGAAACGGTTGCTGCTCAAAAGCGTAAGTCAGCAACTAAGGTCTTGACTTCAAGTCAACAACTGAAAACTAATGCAGAAAAATTGGAAACGAAATATAAAAGTATTTCGTCCGTAGGACTTGTTTCTTCCTCACTTTCATTCGATCTAAAATGCAAAACTAAGCTAAAAGAACTCTCTAAACTCAAACTAAAACTCGCACACCTTACAATATGAAGTCGGCCATATATATAGGCGATGGAATTAGGGTTAGGTTAGAATCCTTGTTGGTTAAGGACTCTTTCCATCCTTATCCGCCTCTTTCCTTGTCTATCTGGCTGCGATTTTACTTCCCTTTCGTGGTAGATATCTTCATTGATTAGGTTTAGCTAAGATAAGGAAACAAATCTTCGATCCTTATCCTCTTCCTTGGAGAAAAAGAAATCTGCAGCTGCTCCGACTTACATCTTGACTTCGATGTCTGCATCCTGTATCACTTCCTATGCTGACCAAGATCCTGGCCCCTCCGAGTACTCTGTATGTTGGCTTCAAGGATATGGAGAGGTACTTCCTGACTTGTAGATTGAATAGAACGTTGTTGCCCAGCTACAAGCTTCCAGCCCTATGCCCATTTACATCATATCGCCATCTCAGCATCTCAACAACAGAATTTTCACCGGATTTGCCGAAGATCCCACTTGTTCTTCCCTGCACACCATCTCTCGACTTTGTGTCCTTCCAGACACACTTTGACTCGATAAAGACTAAAAAGAACAAGAAAAACACAAGAAAAGATGGACAAAAATATGGGTTCATCACACCCACACACTTGAATTACACTTGCCCTTAAGTGTGCAGTTGCGATTTTACCCAAGAATCAAACAGAAAACAAGACACAGACTCAATAGATCAGCACATCAACATGTCAGTCAAAACAGAATATGAAATATGTAAGAAGATATCACCATCAAATGGGTCAAGATAGAGTTATTGGGCAACAAGGGTATCCTCACCAGCACTCAACTCTCAAGTTTATATGGTTAAGTGCATACGCTCTTGACCAATTTCAACAATGTGTCTCCATAGGCTTGCCTGCACTCTACATCTCTACTTCTTTGAACAAAATCAAAATTACTTATCCTTAGGTCTTTATCGGGTTGTAACGTGGCTTAAGGCAAAAGGTAGGATAAGATAGGGATTGGCTATGTCAAGAAGAACTCAGTTGTGATGGAATAGTCTAGTCTTGGAGATGTTGGAGGTGCCGAGCTTGTTGTTATGACTTCTAGTGCAATTTGATCTTTAGTTGGAGAAGGAGGATGAATTGGGGAGCTGGCTGGTCTTGGACTGGAAGGTCCTGAACTGGGTGGCTGGTCAGTTGTTGATGTTGGCTGAGCGTCAACTGGAGTTGGCACTTGTTTGTTGACTCTAAAGTTCCCCCTTGATTTGTGATGGGATCTTCAGTCTCATCGTTAGAAGAGTATACTTCTTTCTCTTTAGTTGACCAGATAAGTGGCTCTGCAAGATTCTTCAGTCTTTGAGCTTGAGATCTAATCTCAGCTGGATGTGCCAGTGCGCTTCCTTCAATTGCCTGCATAGCCTGTTCCCTGCACTTAAAAGTAGATTCATCAAACATAACATGAGGTGTTACCTCCACAATTCAGGTGCTGGTGTTGTAAACTCTATAAGCTTTAATCTTTGCAGCATATCCTAAGAATATACCTTCGACAACTTTTGGCTCGAAGGTTTTCAACTGAGTTTTCCCATTATTATGGATATAACACTTAGAACTGAATACATGAAAGTAAGATATATTAAGCTTCTTATTTTCTCCATAGCTCGTTTGGAGTTTTTCCTTGTCTCTTCGTGAGGAGGGAGCGGTTCTGTGTGTAGTACGCTGTATTAACTGCTTTAGCCCAAAATTGTTTTGGCAGGGCTGAGCTTGTAAGCATGCAGGTTGCTGCATTTTTCAGTGTTCGATTTCTCCTCTCAGCTACTCCATTCTGCTGTGGAGTTCTTGCAGCTGAGGTCCGATCAGTGATGCCTTTCTTTTCGTAATACTCAATGATGGTCTCGTATGGAACTCAGTTCTACGATCACATTTGATGGAGACAATGGATTTTCCTTGTTGATTCGCAAGTCTATCCCTCAGCTTAGGTAATCCTTCTCTCGTCTCATTCTTGTACGTCATGAAGATCACCCAGGTGTATCTCGAATAGTCTTCAATGACTACGACAGTGTACTCATTTCCACTCACACTCTCTGGGTTACAGGACCGAAAAGATCCATATGGATCAATTGTAGAACACGATCCGTGGAAGGCGACATTTTTAGACGGAATGATGCTCTAGCCAATTTACCAGGGTGACATGCACTGCAGTGATGCGTCGGACTATGCTTCAAGTTCGGTATTCCTACTACATGTTGGTGGCGAGCTAGCTTGTTCATAGTTTTGAAGTTGAGGTGGTTGAGTCTCTTGTGCCACAACCAGCTTGTTTCTGAGCTGCTTTTGGATACGAGGCACGTTTCTGGTGAGCTACTCGACTAGTCTGTGTAGTAGACTCCAGCTAATGAAAATTGTCTACCATATAAGAGAATCTGTTTGGTCTTGACAATTCTAACCCTGCATCCCTGTGCATCAAACTTAACAGAAAAACCATTATCGCACAATTGGCCTATGGAGAGCAAGTTATGCTTCAATCCATCGACCAAGAAAACATTTTTTATAGTCACTAGATTAGTTTCGAATGTACCAGATTTTTTCGTTTTACCCTGAGAGTCATCACCAAAGGTAACAATACCTCCCTCTCGAAACTTGATGTTGGTGAGAAGATTCTTCTGATGAGTCATGTGCCTAGAGCATCCGCTGTCCAACACCCAGCCTAACTTTGCAGCTCTTCTCTTCCTCAGCTCATCCTAGTTCTGCAAAACACAAGAAAAACTTTAGGCACCCACACTCAGTTAGGTCCTGAACGGTTAGTGAATTGGGTTTCTTCGAAGACTCAAACAAAGGGATAAGTTCGAATCACTCTTCCTTCTTTATCCACATAGAGTGCTGACTGAGTTGGTCTTGAGATGCGATCAGTCCAATTTCTTGGTGGATATCTCTATTTTTGGAGCACGACATCGACTCTGCTGAGCTGGTCGACTCCTTCATGATGGGAACTGTTTGGGAGATTGCCCAAATTATCTAGCTCCAGCATACCCGAAATATGGATAACTTGGACCACTGAAGTGGTCACTGAAGTTTCCATGTCGTTGATATGCTTGCTGGTAGTGGTGAGGCACTAGGAATGTCTGATAGTAGAATTGAGGATTGTCTCAGTTCAGAAGCCTTTGTTGATAATGCTGAGCTGAGTAGTTTGGCCTGCGCTTGGGTTAATTCTGTCTTGGTTGTGAAGGTCCACTTCGTCGGTTCCCCTTCGCTCAGCGACCTCTGGGTCTAGACTTCCTTGAGGATCTCTCAACATTCTTTGACGTACCAGCTTCATGGGTCCTTGGGTTCTTTCCTTTATCCTTCATTCCTTTATCCTTCATAGGAGTCTTAAACTTCTGCTCCATTTCCAACTGAGAGATGTATTCTGCATGAGGCATGGTCATGTTGATTAAGTGGATGACCTGACTGTTGGTTGACTGAGCAACTTCTTCATGGAGTCCTCGGTTTTTCTATGTCATAATCCTTCATGATCAGCTCGTTGCTCATGATGTCAAACTCAGCTTGAAGCTTTTTGCATTGTGCAACTTGATCAGTGCATAATTTGCTCAGGTGTTTGACCTCATCCTAAGACAGTTGGATATCTTCGTCTAATTTTCTTGTACATTAGTTAACAGAAGAAACAATATGAGAGGGATGGAAAGAAGAGTTTACCTCATCAGTTGACTCTTCAGGCAATACCATGAAGCACTGGTCTTTTTCTGTTGAGCTTTATGGCGAGTCAGTTTCTTCTCCTTCTAACTCTGTGAATACGTCGGTGTCATTGACATCATCCTCAGCGATCATGGCCTTGGTTTTCTCCTTGGCCTTTTCTCGAAAGGCATATTTTTCCTTCTTGGAGAGATCAGGATAGTTGGCTTTGAAGTGTCCCGGCTTCCCGCATTCAAAGCATCATTCGCTTTAATTCCTTGAGGAGGGTTGAGCTCCGCCTGCTCCTATTGATCCTCCTATACTTCTCGATCCTGGAGTTCATCTCCTCGAGTTGTTTGGTCATTTGTTGACCTTCTTCTAAAGTTCAGACCTGCTCGGTCGATCCCTAGCTGAGGAGTCAGCGGACCGTGAGGGTCTATCGAACTTGGATCTGTCTGATTCAGCTCAAAGTGCCACTGGCTTGGTAGCTAAGCGCTACTTGGTCTGTTCTAGTTTCTGAAGCTTGCTCTGCCTCAGTCATAGGATATCATACTCATTCGCCTAGAGCATGGAGAACAACTTCTCAGTTGTCATCGAACTGAGGTCACTTCGATTTTGATGGACGACTCTATAGACTGCCCAGTCTTCACCTAACGCGGAGAGAACTTTCAAGATCATCTCACGCTGAGAGTATTTGGTCTTCCTAATAATCTCAATGTCCATTAGGACGTCTGTTAATCTCAGCTCCATCTTCTCGATGGACTCCCCGGTTAGCTGAGAGAAGTTCTCAAACTTCTGACAAGCTAAGGTGAACTCGTTCTCCTTTATCTCGTCAGAGCCTTCACAGAGTGTAGCTAAGGCTTCTAACATATCTTTTGATGTGGAGTAATTGATAACCTTCGGTAGGTTGCCGATGGTGGAAGAGATGACACTGTTGGCAATGTCATCTAGCTGCGCGATATCTCTTTTTTCTTTGGTGTACTCCTCCTGGGATTTTGGTTCGACCTTTAGTGTTGGCTTTTCTTCTCCTAGAGTGAGTGAAGGGATCAAAACCGTCCGAGTCACACGGATGGGACCATTTTTAATAGTCTCCCACATCCGGTGATGCCTGGCAGTCAATGCCATCTTCAGGTGAAACTTCTACGTGGGATACTCATTCACGGAGAACTCTGGAAAGATTCCTAGCAACGTCGGGTTCATGTTTCTTGCACACTACAAGAGACAAACAAGAAAATATGCAGCATAATGCACTAAAGGTTTTCAGAAAATATCCATTAAGTTGACCACTGAAAAATCTACTCAAGTATCTAGAACCACTTGATGGTCCCGGTATCGAGTATCTAGTGTATTGGTGGGGGGGGGGGGAGGAAGGGAATACACCAGTGGCAATTTCTATTACTTTAAATCTTTTCATTGAGTTAACTACTCAGGTCAGTTTGCTCAACAACTAGAAAATTCAGTTGGAGCTGCTCTACAACTGAGATGGTCAGTTGGAGTTGATCACACAGTTGGGTGCACAACTGACTTCTTTGACTAAGGGTCAGTTGTGTGGTCCAACTGAGGTCTTAAATAGTTTAGCGAATGCAAAAGTTGGTGGAATTAAAAGCTCTTTACATAAACTAAAACCTCTGTGAAAATGGGGAAGGTCAAGTTCCCAAAGTTAGTGTAGTTGTGTACAAGTGCAGTTTGTATGCACTTTGTACGCTGGGTCAGTTGGTTAGAAAACTGAATGTAAAATAAGTTTGTATGCAGTTTGTATGTTGGGTCAGTTGGTTAGGAAACTGAATGTAAAATATTGAATATAAATACAGAATGTAAAGGACACAATATTTTAACGTGGTTCAGAGATTGACCTCCTACGTCCACGACTTATTTTTCGGGGATTTAATCCACTAGATAAGCTTACACATGCTTACCAAATGTTCCACTTGGTTTTCGGGTACCAAACAACCTAACTAGTTCAATTATGGGTTCGAACAACACTTTACAACACTTTTACAGGCAAGTGTATAGCATGGGCTTAGATTACGGGTTCTAAGGGACCTAGTCTTAGATTGTGGGTTCCAAGGGACCTGATCTTTGATTACGGGTTCAAAGGGACCTAGTGACTTTGATTGCGGGTTCAAAGTCGGACCTAAGGTTTGAGGGGTTGGTGGTTTTTCCAACTAAGAAGCCTTCTACACAGATATAAGTGGAGGCTTCGTCCTAAGGCTACAGACTCGATCTTTTGGGAGAGAGTCCAGTCGGACACAATATAAGCAAGAACCTATATTCTAGACTCGATCAAATAAGGGGCTTTCATAGAGGCTAGATGGAAGAACAGGAGGAAGCTTGGACATTTAACTTCTACTGGTATTCAACTGAGGTCTTCTGGCTGGAGAGAGAGTGGTGGTATGTTGCTGCTTCTTCACTCTTAATTTTCTCTCTCTTGATACTCTGCTTGCTTATGTCTGCCTGACCATATTTTCTTGTGTTTTTCTTGTTCTTTCTAGTCTTTATCGAGTCAAAGTGTATCTGGAAGGACACAAAGTCGAGAGAAGGTGTGCAGGGAAGAACAGGTGGGATCTTGGGCAAAACCGGTGAAAATTTGTTGTTGAGATGTTGAGATGGTGATACAATGCAAATGGGCATAGGGCTGGAAGCTTGTAGCTGGGCAACAACGTTCTATTCAATCTACAAGTCAGGAAGTACCTCCCCATATCTTTGAAGCCAACAGACAGAGTACCTGGAAAAGCTAGGATCTTGGTCAGCATAGCAAGTGATACAGGATGCAGACGTCGAAGTCAAGATGTAGTCGGTAGCAGCTGCAGATTTTTTTTTCTCCAAGGAAGAGGATAAGAATCAAAGATTTCTTTCCTTATCCTAGTTAAACCTAATCAATGAAGATGTTTACCACGAAAAGAAAGAGAATCGCGGCTGCATGAACAAGGAAAGAGGCGGATAAGGATGGAAATAGTCCTTAACCAACAAGGATTCTAACCTAACCCTAATTCCATCGCCTATATATATATGTGGCCGACTTCATGTTGTAATGGAGGGAGAGTTCGAGATTTATTAGCTTAGTTCTACATTCTAGTTTGAAGAGAGCGTGAGGAAAAAACAAGTCCTACGGGCAAATTTACTTTATATTTTGTGTTTAGTATTTTCTACATTAGTTTTTAGTTGTTGGCTTGAAGTCAAGATCTTAGTTGCTGACTTATACTTTTGAGCAGCAACCGTTTCCAGTTCAATTTCAATTATGATTTCCTTTATATGTTTTGTGTTTTCGTTTAATATTATGTCTAGCTAAATTTATTGTTTGGGTTGGATGTAGATGATGTGATCTTAATTACTCGTTCTAAACTCATGAGGTCGAATTGTGTGAGTTCGTTATTTGATTTTATTCCCGAAACACATAGGAATAATTCTAGATTTAATTGATATTGACATATACTTGATCACCTTCTAGATATTGAGATTAAGTCATTAACAGGATTCGGGATCAACTCGAGAGTGTCTCTCATGCCCAAGAAGGTAAAGAGTGTTGGAGAGCAGTCGGTATTGACCTACCTCTTGGCTGTCTTGGGTCTGTTTATTCTTAATGCCTTTTGGGCATCATTGTTACTGAATTGTCTTCGTGACTTTGTTGATCAAAGGAGGAGATCTTGCCTTCTGGTCAAGATCTGTAAAATTGGATAGACATAGGCTTGGTGTGTTTATATCGTGACTTCGTAACCATTAGGGTATAAACTAATCTTTATCTTAAACCAAGTAATGAGATCAGGTAATTGAATATCTTTGCACCAATGAATGAGTAATGAGTAATTAGGATCATTGATTCAAAACCCTAACCCAAACTTCTTTGTTATTTGATATTTCACTTGTTGAGTTACAGGATATTGAGATACATCTCGACCATAATCCCTTTTGTTGAGAACTACCTGAAGAGCAGATCTATGCCAAGTCCCTTGGGATCGACCCCACTTGCCATTAACTACTACCTTGTTGGGCAAGAGGTGTTTTTATAAATTTATTTGTGCAAAGAGTGTGATGACCGCCCTTCGTCAAATTGGCGTTGTTGCCGAGACATCCAGTTCAGAAACAAAGACATCAATAACTGTGGCAGGACAGCAAGAAAGAACCATCCGTCAGATTATGTTCTCTGACGACAAGGGAATCAGACCTTCAAGTATCCAGTTGCCTACCATCAATGGCGACTGGGAGCTCAAACATTCGCTGATACAGATATTGCCCAAGTTCAGCAATCACCCTGGGGAAGATCCATAAACCCACCTCCGAAAAGAGATGGCTTGCAGCACCATCCGGGTTAACAACCCTCATGAGAGATTTGAGAACTACGTAAGGTTGCTCACGTTCCCCTTTTCACTACTTGATGGGGCACGAGAGTGGCTTTATACCTTGCCCAAGAGAAGTATGGATACATGGAAGAAATTGCAGCAGGCATTCATCGACAAGTACTTCCCTGTTGGGCGTATTCAAAGCGTGAGGAATTCAATCTCCTTAGTCAAGATGGGCACACATGAGGCATTATATGAGTACTACAAGAGGTTCAAAAAGATGTTGTTGCGATGCCCGCAACACCGGATTGAGGAGATAGATCTTGTTGAGTATTTCATGCGTGGATTGCGAGATTCGGAAAGGAAGTGGATTATAGCTGCTTGTGGAGGAGAAATTATCGATCAATCACCCGTAGAAGTGTTCAAGAAGATAGCTGCTATGGCCGAGCAATCAAGAGATGAAGATGACATCCCTAGAGGGGGTTCTCATGATCATGGTGGAAACAAAGATGCTCTGGTCAGTACCATGAAAGAGTTGATGGCCAAAATCGATGATAAAATGGAGGCTTTGAGCAGAAAGGTTGAAGAAGTCAAGGTGATGGGGCAGAATCAGCAAGATGGCAATGAGCAGCAGAGATTCGGTTATGGGCAAAACAACAATTTTGGATACCGCCAGAATGAGAATCTGGGATATGGCAACAACCACTACCGAGTGCCACCTCTTTACCAGCAACCTCAGCAACCTGCCCAATACCAGCAACCTCAGCAACTTGCCCAACAACAGCAGCCATATGTTCCTCCTCATCATGACCAGAACAGAGGGGAATTCATGAGGGATACCATGGATCGTTTTCGGAAGGATTTTGAGAACTTTCAAATCGAAAGTCGAGGAATGTCCAACAACCTTCAAGCTTAATTAACTCATATTACACAAACATTGTCTAAGCTTGTTGAAGAAAAGAGCGGGCGACTTCCTGCCCAAGTGGAAATCAACAAGGAGCAAGTAAATGTTGTGACTTTGCGAAGTGGGAAGAAGTTGCTAGAGTTATTGCCCAAGACCCAACCCAAGGAACCGGTTTGAGTAGTGGAAACCAAGATGAGTACGGGAGATATCAATGACCTCAACGAGGAGCTGAAGGCAAAGTGTGAAGAAGGGATAAAGGCTAATAAGAATCCCGTCTTCGATAATAAGGAGAATGAGCCTTGTTTGACTACGTGAAGATGGAGAGATCAATGCTTGGATTCGATAAAGATGATGTGTTGCTGGACTCTTTGAAAGCTGAAAGAGAGGTAGAGGCTTTGGCCAAGAGGACCGTTCCTCATACTGCTAAGGCAAAAATCCCGTACCCAAGATGTTTTGGCCGCGATCGTGATCAGAAGAAGTTGGAGGACATGATGAATGTGTTCAAGAAAGTGGAGATCAACCTTCCACTATTAATGGCATTACAATCCATGCCAAAATGTGCAAAGTTTTTACGAGAGATGTGTTTGAAGAAGACCAAGTACCCTGATAATGCCCGTTTTCATGTATAGAATATGTTAGCACTCATGAATCCCCACATCCCGGTCAAGAAGAAGGATCCTGGCATGTTTGCTATCCCATGCACAATAGGTACTGCGTCAATACCCAAGGCAATGCTTGATCTCAGAGCTTCGATAAATGTAATGTCGAGGGCCATGTTCGACGAGATGAGGTTGGGATCTCTTTCTCCTACCTGTGTTGCCATTCAATTGGCGGACTTATCCATAGTCTACCCCGATGGAGTTTTGGAGGATGTATTGGTCAGGGTAGGAGATCTTTTGTTCCCAGCCGATTTCTATGTTCTTGACATGGGAAAGAAAGCAATTAAGAATCCAATGATCTTGTTCGGGAGGCCGTTCTTGAGGACGGCATGCACCAAAATTGATTGTGATACTGGGAAGTTGATGGTTCAAGTAGCTAGAGAAGCAATAGAGTTCGATGCTTATAGATAAAATCAAGATGATGCTCTGGAGCACCTCAACACCCTCAATGCATGTGGTGAGCAAGTGGAGACGTTGAACAACTTAAGCTGTTTCTTTGAAGACAATGAAGATGCAATCCAGGCGGATCTCGATTTCATTCAGGATCTTGACCTGGATCTCGACTAGTATGAGGACAATGAGGCAGCGGGTGCCACAATAGAGTTTTCCGAAGACGATGAGTATAAAAGTGATAGAGATTTTTGGGAAGAGTTAGTCCATGGGCATAGTTTCGACTACTTCACCGACAAAGACTACTTCAAGGATGAGGAGTTGGAGGAGTGCAAAATTCTTAATAATTTCTTTAGAGATGAAGATGAGGATCAGAATGAAGGTGACCAAAAGCCCTTTAACGAGTTTGATGAGGAACTCGAGGAACTACCCCATGATGAGACCAAGGAGATAGTGGAGGAATTCTGGCAACAGATAGTTCTTGAGCAGGATGCCAGCTTGTAGACAGAAGAGGATCTTGCCCAGAACGATGAACCAACAGATGTGGAGGAATGCAGTTATGCCAGGATTCTGAGAAACATGCAACCTCAGGGGTTTGAACCACTAAACATCCCTGAGTTGAAGCCGGAGGACAGGTTAGTGCCATCATTGCAAAAGGCACCTACTTTGGAGCTGAAACCTTTGCCTAAGCACCTGAAGTACAAATATCTTGGCAAGAACGAGACTTTACCCGAGATCATATCTTCCGAGCTATCGAGGATGGAGAAGGTACGAGTTAGCGAGGTGCTAAGCAAATACAAGGAGGAAATAGGGTGGACATTGGCCGACCTCAAAGGCATTGACCCTTTGGATTATGTTCATCACATTTTACTTGAGGAAGATGATGTTCCCGTGAGAAATCCACAAAGGCAATTGAATCCCACCATGAAAGAATTGGTGATGAAGGAGATACTTAAGCTTCTTGACTTGGGGATAATCTACCCCATGTCCGAAAGCCGGTGGGTGAGCTCTGTGCACATGGTGTGTAATATCCCGAATATTTCTTTCCGTCGCGAAAATAAAAATTTTCATTTTAATTAAGGCTTTGCACTTCTAAGTTAAAGAAATTCAATTATAAGAATAACGGCGAAGTCCATTTCTGAAAATAAGTTGCAGAAGTCGTTCAACCAACTACTGTATTAGGGTTTTGGCGCCCGATAAAATTTTCGTTAGAGACCTCAGATCAGTATGGCGTCTGCATTTACATTCACTTATTTTGCGATACGAGTCTTTTTCTAGAAGTCGGTATTTTTGTTTTTCCGGGCGAAAATATTGTACTGCCATGTCTCGACTTTTTGAAGTTTTTCAGAAAACGAATCATCCTTTCCGACTAAGTGAAATATTCCGGAACTAATGGTCGTATCCTTTTTTTGCCAAAAATGTGTCCGTCTAATAAAGTAATTGTTCGTTTCTAGTTTGCAGTATGAGACCCGGAAAAATAGATATTTTGTAAGGAAGAAGGTGTACAACTTGATTTTCTCTTCTACTATATAAATATCACCCTTTATCACCATAATATCTCTCTCCCTCTCACTCCCCAAACCGCCACCCTCCCTTTTCTCTCTTCTCTCTCTTTTTCTTCAAGTGTTCTTCATATCTTCAAGTTTTTGTTCAAGTTCTTCAAGCTTCTAAGTTCCATAACTTGTTCGATTCTCGATTAAAGTCAATTCCGATTGCATATTTGATAAGGTATGAACTTTAGCTTCATTTCTATCCAAAAAAGAATCATCTGCTTTGAAGTTTGATAGATGTCGAAATTTATGAGGTGTAGGATATGATGTTCTAAGTTTTATTTAATGTTATTTTGATGTTAGAAGTAAGAATCCATGGTTGAAATCGAGTTAAAAACATGTTAATTATTTATTTGGAATTTTCGAAAATTATGATGAAGGTTTTGAAATTTCTGCACTTCTTAGATGTTTTGATTGAGCTTGAATTCTCATAAATGGTTTGTGGAATATGATTCTAGGTATTGATACATGATTGTATGAATTGTTTGAGAATTTTCTAAAAATATTTCTATATTCATTGGAAATGAAGAAGTATGTTTTTTGATTGAGCAAATGAGATGATATGGATGTGGTAATGATATAAATGTGTTGTACGAAGCATGCAGTTGATCATATATTTATGTTAGACTTTTCTAAAAATAAAATGATAATCGTTGGAGACGAACATTCGATCAGATTTTTAAGGATAGAATTTTATTTGATAATGTTGTTTGCATAAATGAGAAGTTGTATGCATGTTAATCAACATATAATTTAGTTAGAATTTTCCGATCACTTTTTATTTTTCGTTGGAGACGAAGAATTGAGATTATGTTAAGTATGAATGATGATATGAATATGTGGTTTGTATATTAGTTGATCTAAGTGTTTAAGGATCTTAAATTGAAAGTTTGGAAGAATTCTAAGAACATTTATCTTTGTGTAAGAGACAAGGAATCGAGCATAAATCTTGACGGTTCATTGTGTAAGTTTTGAGAATTTCATGTTATATATATGAATGAGTGATTATGGATTTGAGTATGATATGAGTGAATGATCATATGTTAATTAGAATGATATCATTTGATGATTTGATTTGAGAGTTAAGAAATTTATTGATATGTTGTTGAGGTTTTCTTTGAAATTGTTAAGTATAGAAGTCGAGGACAAGAGATGATAATGTTTGTCGTTTATTTTCATCGAGAACTCAAGTATATGTGAATGTGAGTTGTATGGTTTGCTTGGTTGAATTTTCAAGGTTTTAAGAGTTGTGAAATGTTTTGACAAACATAAGAAAGTGTGGTTTGACAAACATAAGAAAGTTTAGACCCGTAGGGTTTTTCTGTCAGTTTGCGACCCTTCACGGAAACGGCCATAACTCTTTACTCGTTTAACAAAATCGAGATCCATAAATTGTGCAGTAAACTAGAAGGTGGGCTTTTCTATATAGCAAAATAAAGTGAGCGTTGCTCAAAATATTTACTTATTGCTTTATAAGTATGTTTTGAAAATGATTATCAGTGCATAAAAGAATTGTTTTTGTGAGTTTTTTTGTGCCATTCTGAGTTGGTTCGCCAACTAATCGATCGGACTCTAAGTTAGTGACACCGTTAAGTGCTTTCCAGGGTTAGTGTATACGGTAGCCGTTGTGTGTGGTACTCTGTTGAGGGGTAGCCAGCCATTGTGAGGAACGTGCGCGGAAGAAGTTAACTCTCTCCCAGCGTTGAAACAGAAGTTGGGCAATTTGAACGAAACAACAGAAAAATCTTGATCAAGTAAAGTTTGAGAAAATGTTTTAGTAAGCATGGGCCTTTGAAAGAAAAACCTCGTTGTGTTACTTTGAGAATGCTTGATGAATCTATAAAACCTATGATATGATTTCGGCAAAGTGCCCACTAAGTGCTTTTGTACTTAGCCTTGTATGTATTTATAAATGTGCAGGTTGAATGACGAAGACGGCGGAGGTTGAGTGATGGTTGTAATTAAGGAAAGAAAGCTAGTTGAGCCTCGATTCCACATAATCTTATGTGAAATCAATCTACGTTTTTTCCACTGCAAGACACTCTTTTTGATGTATTAACTTTCGGTTTAAGTATTATGTACTTGAAACCCTAGAGAACTCATAGACAACTTTTGTCGAGCGATCCTTCTAAATCGACTCTCTTTTGATTAATCGAAGTACTTCATGTTTACCATCTTATCAAAGTTATGTCAGTTTATCATTTATTCAGTAATTCCCCTTTTCTTCCCCGTTTCTTTAATCCAACCCCTAGTCGCACCCCGGCTTTGCCGTCCCTCGGGATTTGGGGCTGTGATATAGTGCCCAAGAAGTCGGGAATCCAAGTTGTTGAGAACGAGAAAAATAAGATGGTGGCTATGAGATTGCAAACCGTATGGCGAGTATGCATTGATTACCGAAAGCTTGAAGGCTAGTGCTTGAAGGCCTATTTTGGTCAAGAACAGCTTGTTGATGAGGAACTATCTGGGTTCTCTGTCGAGGAGGACCTCTGATTTCAAAAGGAGGGGGTGTCGTGCCCAAGACCTTAAATGGGGCGCTGACCAGGAGGCAACCTAGTATTATCTTTCCTTTTATTTGTTTTATTTTTATTTTATTTTATTTTTATTTTTATTTATTTATGCATTAGATTAGGTAGTATTTTTGTAGAGGGTATGGTTTGTTCATGATGGACAGGAGCTTGGGCAACGAAGCAAGATTTGAATGATATTCAAAAGTGAGTGCACTACCATCAGCAAGGCCTTCATGCCCAGAATCATTGACAAGGGGCAAGAGAAAGGCTGCTACCTTTGGACTGTAGGACATCGAGGTCAGCGGCCTGGGCTAACTGAAGGAGAAAGTTTTCGCATACTAAGAATTCTTACTTGCTCAACATGTCTCCAGAAGAGGGGAAGACGTGCTTGCAAAATTTCATTCCAGAACCATCAGCGTTGGGTAGAACGTATACTTGAGATCTTGAGATCTTGACCGGACTAGAAGAAGTCAATGCAACACATATGGAGACCTTCCAAGCCACTCATTTTGCCCTCAATGAGTTCTTTCCTACAACACATCTAGGTGTTTTGCTATACCTTCCTCTTAAATTTGTTTCCTCCCTATATTTGTGTTTAGATTAGGTCATTTTTTTTTTATTTTTTTTTGTTGTTCGTATTTTCATTTTTTTTTGTTTTTTGTTGTTGGTCACGATTTCACTCACTTTGCTAAAAGAAAAGTGTGTGGGTGGGATCGTTGTTGATTTAATTGTTGAGTTAGTCTTTTATGTCTGTAGTTGTCCAACATCATACTCACTTTGCCTAAGGCAAAGTGTGTGGGTGTTGGGATGTAGGTCTATTTTGTGTGTTTTTAAATTTTGTTTAAGTTGTTGATCAGTATGTTGACATGTAGTATGATGATACCATATGTAAATAGGTAGGACGAAATGAGATATTGGGCAAGAACTGTGAGGTTTTGAGCTGTTGAATGCTATATACACGTGCAACATTTATTTCTTTCTTGTGTGATAATGACCAATTGAGACTTGTTGATCTAGAACTTGCCTGCATCTCTTATTGAAACTTCATGTAACTCAGTCAAATTGCTTAGATGAATTAGGCGTTTTTGTTCGAATTAGCCATGGCCAAAATTCCCTACCTAGATATTTATCCTTTGCTAGCCCCTTTGAGCTTGTTGATAATTCTTTCGATTCACTTATATTAGCCTGAATTTATAGGCCTTCCCGGTCAAGAACTCAGGTTTAGAAGGAGAAGGGATGAAAGGAAAATGTTGGGTAGCGCTTGCTGGGCAATATCACCTATTTTAGAGGTTAAGGACTTAAAAAATATAAAGAAAAAGAAAAGAAAAAGAAAGAAAAAAAAAGAGAAAAGAAAAGAAGAAAAAAAAGAGAAAAGGAAAAAAAAAAGAACTGAGTTCTTCTTGACATAGCCAGCTCCTATTTTATCCTACCTTTTGCCTTAAGCCCCATTACAACCCGATAAAGACCTAAGGATAAGTAATTTTGATTTTGTTCAAAGAAGTAGAGATGTAGAGGGCAGACAAGCCTATGGAAAAATATTGTTGATATTAGTCAAGAGCGTATACACTTAACCACATACACTTGAGAGTTGAGTGCTGGTGAGGATACCCTTGTTTCCCAATAACTCTATCTTGACCTATTTGATGGCAATATCTGCTTTATATTCTGTTTTGACTGACATGTTGATGTGCTGATCTATTGAGTCCGTGTCTTGTTTTGTATTTTCTGTGTTTGAGTCTTGGGCAAAATCGCAACTGTACACTTGAGGGCAAGTGTAATTCAAGTGTGTGGGTGTGATGAACCCATATTTGTGTCCATCTTTTCTTGTGTTTTTAATGTTCTTTTTAGTCTTTATCGAATCAAAGTATGTCTTGGAGGACACAAAGTCGAGAGAAGGTGTGTAGGGAAGAACAGGTGGAATCTTGGGAAAAATGGTGAAAATCTGTTGTTGAGATGCTGAGATGGCGATATAATGCAAATGGGCATAGGGCTGGAAGCTTGTAGTTGGGCAACAACGTTCTATTCAATCTACAAGTTAGGAAGTACCTCCCCATATCCTTGAAGCCAACAGACAGAGTACCTGGAGGAGCTAGGATCTTGGGATCTTGGTCAGCATAGGAAGTGATACATGATGCAGACGTCGAAGTCAAGATATAGTCGGTAGCAGCTGCAGATTTCTTTTTCTCCAAGGAAGAGGATAAGGATCGAAGATTTCTTTCCTTATCCTAGATAAACCTTGTTGGGAAATTTATTAGTATAAGTTTTGATGAATTCCAAAACCGGCTGACCCCAACCGAGTAGATGTTGCCAGTACCTAATGTTAGAATTTAGGCTCGCTGTTTGAGCAAAGTTAAGATTTTATCTTTACAGGTCTCCAGCTGAAGATGGCAACAAGGCGTCACTCAGACAGAACGTCAGTTGTGAAGAAAGACAACTGAGAGTTCATTTGTTCAGATGTAAACAAGGGGAAGTCTTCAGAACATCAGTTGAAGAAAACCAACTGAGCGTTCATCAGATGAGAAACAGTTGAAAGGAAGAGAACATCAGATGAAAAAGAAATCATCTGAGGGTTCAAACCCAACTGAGTAAAGAAGTGGAAGACAACTGAGGGTTCAGTTTCAGAACCTCAGTTATAGAATCTGAACAAGGAGTTCAACTGTTTTGAAGTTCAAAGTCAGCTGAGAACTCGACAGATCGGAACATCAGCTGAAGATCACTCAGATGAAGGTCAAGACTTTCAACCGACAAACCGAAGTTGACTGTCAAAGATTTGAATTTCAAAAGGAAGTCACATGAGGGTTTGACCGTTCAGTCATTACCCCATTTGGCCCAACACAAGGCTGTCTCAGATGGAAAGCAGAAAAGCACAGATGCCATATCGGGAAAGTCTGCAGAGATGAGAGACAAGCCATCGCATTCAATCGATCAGAGATCAACTGCTCCTCCAACGGCTAGTTGATTCTCTCCGCCTATAAATAGAGGCATCCTCTCATTCGAGAAATATAGATATGCAGATAGACACATAGACGACGAAAAATTCAAGAGCTTTCTCGAGAGAAATCAAAGCAAATCTGCAACATCATCATCTAAGAGCATCAGCAGCTGAGAGTTCCAATTTGAGAGAACATTAGTAGCTGAGGGTTCCTAGAATTCGAAACTGTTTTTGATCTTAGGTTGAGTGTTTATTCATTCAAGCGTTAGATCCAGCTCTCATTCTTGATCGAGCTGTAGTTGGAAATCCTACCCTTTCTCACACCCTAAAAAGTGTGCTAGGACCTTACTCTTCCTGTAATTGAGTAGTCAGGTCGTCAAGTACCCACAAACTTGACTTAGGCTGTTTAGTGCCCGGTAACTAAACTGTAACGGTTGCTCAGCCCGCGTAAGCTGAGTGGTTCTGTCCAGAAGAACTTGGACTGAGGTGTGTGGACTCACATCTCCCCGTGGACGTAAGAGTTCTCTCCGAACCACGTAAATCTTGTGTGTCGTGTTTTCTTTTGTGTTCAGTCTTTATTATCATATCTTAACTGACAATCTAACCGCATACAATCTGCATACTTTCACAACAACAGTTTTGGTTTTGACCAACCGTGCATAAAAGCGTGAGTTTGATTTTACGAGTTTATTTTCCACCACATTCCGCACAGCACCAACCTTCCAGCTGAGGTTGCTTACTCAGCTGTGAGATCCCAACTGAGTCCTCTCACTCAGTTGAAGTTGATTTCAAGTGTTAAGTTTTTCGAAAGTTGAAAAATCCTAACTGGTGTATTCCCCCCCCCCCCATACACCAGTAACTCGTATCGGGACCATCAAGTGGTATCAGAGCAGTGGTTCAAAAGACTACTGACTCTGTTTCACGAGGTGTGAATTCGAGAATTTTCTTCAGTGGTCAACTGAACAGATCTTTTCACGCTAGTGCATTCTTGCTCGCATTTTTGTTGTCCTGTTTTTGTTTGTGCAGATGGACGTCAAGGACAAGATCACAGTCATGTTCTCTGTTGTCAACTATACATCATGGAGAACTCGAATGAAGAAGATCCTATTGTCCAAGCATCATAGGATGCAACAAGTTCTCACATCTGGACCAATCGTCATACGAGACAGAATACTTCGCACTCCCACAAATCCCAACGATGGAGATGCAGTGGAGGAGTATGTGGAGAAACAGCCAGAGGACTACACTCCGGAGGAGGCCAAGGTGAGCCAGCTGGATATCTGGGCTCAGAGCACAATAATGTCCACGGTTGGACAAGATTATCTGCCCTGGATAGAGGAGTGTGAGACCGCAAAAGAGATGTGGGACATCCTGGCCTCGCTAAGTGAAGGAAGCGACGAGACAAAGGAAAACAAGTTCTCGCATGCATGTCTAGATTTTGACAATTTCAGTCTGCGACCTGATGAGACTATAGATCAGCTAGAGCTTCGATTTATGGACATCATCAGAAGAATCCAATCCATCCGGAAAGGAAAATACACTCTAAGAGAAATAAACCTCAAAGTGTTGCAAGCTCTACCGGCTGAGTGGGATACTTTCACAAATATCCACGAGAGCCGAGCTGACCTAGATGAAATGGGAACTGAAAGATTGTTCTCAATCTTGAAAGGAAATGAGTATAAGGTCAACAGAAGGAGGTCGCACCCCTCAAGTCAGACAAATAGAATTGAGGACGTCGGCTCAGCATCAAAGTCAGTTGCCCTCCGAGCTGACTACTCAAAGTCGAGATCGTCAAGACCAACCAGGTCGGCTGACACGACTGCAAAGGAGCCGAGCAGAGAAGAACTGCAACAGAACATTGCAGCGTTGTCAAAGAAGTTAGCCAATATGGATACTCGGTTCGGCAAATATAAACGTTTCTATAAATCAAACCGAACTCGAGACAGTTCGAAGCCAGTCACCAATGGTTGCTTCGAATGCGGCAAGGAAGGACACTTCAAAGCCGATTGCCCAGACCTCTCAAAGAAGGAAAGAGAAGCACTGAGGGCAAAGCAAACTGCAAAGAACAAGGCCATGGTAGCTGAAGAGGCAGCTGACGATATGGACATCTTCACAGACACTGAAGATGAGGATGACCTGACCTCTACCAACAAAGTCATCAGTCCAGATCAATGCCTCATGGCACTTGGAACCGACCAAGATGATATTGAGGTACAATCTAATCTTGCTTGCTTAAATTCTTCCAATACTTCTAACATGCAGGAATCTATGAACGATGAGTTGGAACCCTCCTGGAATGATTTTCAAGAACTCAGTGAGGAACTGCATGAGCAGTCGGTTGAGTTTAAGAGTCTTCAAGCCCAGTTCGCCAAGCTTGAAGATTCCTTAACCGAAAAGGACGATCTAATCAAGAGACAAGCTGAAGAAATTGACCAGCTGAAAAGTCAACTGAGTATAGCCAACCAAACTGAGGCTTCAACCGATGAACAGTTGAAGGAACAGATCAAGGCACAGAACGAACAGTTGAACAAGCAAGAGGCTCAGATCGACCAGCTGATGAAGACATCAGATGCCCAGACCGAGCATATAGCTGTTCTTCTCAAGGATCTTCAGACTGAGAAGGACAACCTGACAAAGCTATATCAGTCATCCGAGATCATCGAGAATCTCATCAAATACAGACGGCAAACGGATGATGTGTCTGGACTCGGATACGACGTAGCAAAGGACACTGGAATTCCACCAGCTACCTTCACCAGGGCTGAGGAAGTCATGGTTGCCAAACCTAACACAGTTGAGTATGCAACTGAACAAACACCCTCACAACCGATAAAGGTAACTACGGCTGAGAAAGGCAAAGGAGCTGCAGATGGAGCACCAACGAAACAGTCCCTGGAGTCTACAACCGAGGGGGAATGTTCCAAGACTCAACGGAGGAACCGGAGACGTCGGAGTCGCAATCAACCTCAAAATCGACAACATATCCAAGCTCAGAACCGATGTGATAACCGACCAACAAACCAATCACAGCAGAGATGGAACCAACCGAACCGACCAAGCTTCAACCGACATAATCAACAACGGTTCCATCACCACAACAATCAGAGGTTCCAACAGAGTCAACCTATGTGGAAAAGTTACGACAGCTATGGTTACTCATGCCACAACATGAATCAACATCCGGGCATGAACAGCTATCGTCAACAGCCAAGGCAATGGAATCAGAATCAGCCAAGAAGATTCCACAATGGCGTCCGACCTCACAGACAAACTCAACAGGATAAGAATCGCCATCAAAACAGGGGGAAAGCCTCACCTCCTAAAGCCCAACATGGGAGAAATCCAACTCCTCCCAAGAAACAGAGCATCATTTCAAACAACAAGCCTAAGGATAACCGGGGTGTTGTTATAATTGATGAAAATGGGCAGATCATTTGGAATGACAAGGCTATTCGAGTGTACAGAGAAAAGCGACGCACGGTTCCAGCGGGAACTGGTTCTAACCCTCCAGGACCCAACTGAAATTGGGGACCTAAGCGAGTTTCTCCTTGCAGGTACAGGAGAAACAGCTGAGGAAGAAGAAGGCGTCTACAACAATGTGGGTGATGGATAGTGGATGCTCGAAACACATGACAAATCTGAAGGATTTGCTTGGAAGTTTCGTGGAGAAAGAAGGTCCATCAGTTACTTTTGGTGATAACTCAAAAGGTTATACCAGAGGTTACGGTACCCTTGAAACCAATCATGTTTCAATTTCTAATGTCTCTTTTGTTGATGGATTGAAGCATAACCTGCTCTCCATCAGCCAATTCTGTGATAATGGGTTCTCTGTCAAGTTTGATGCACAGGGTTGTAGAGTTAAAGATGTCGGATCAAAGCAGGTGATATTGTTGGGAAATCGATCTCCAACAGGGAATGTATACTACGCTGACTGGAACAGCAGCCTCCCTGACACTTGCCTGTTGTCAAAGAACAGTTCGGATGTGAGCTGGCTGTGGCACAAAAGGCTCAACCATCTGAACTTCAAGACGATGAACCAACTTGCCAGACAAGAACATGCAAGAGGCATACCTAACCGAGTGTTTTCAACAACACACATCTGCAGTGCATGCCAGCTGGGAAAGCTCGCTAGAACCTCCTTCCGGTTGAAGTCAACTCCTTCAACTGACCGAGTGTTACAGCTGATCCACATGGATCTCTTCGGGCCAGTTACACCAAAAAGCATTAATGGAAACGAATATACATTGGTTGTAACTGATGACTACTCAAGATATACGTGGACCATCTTCATGCGCCACAAAAGTGAGACCCGAGATGAGCTGCCCAAGCTGATGGATCGGATATCGAACCAACAAGAGATGAAGATCATATCTATCAGATCAGATCGTGGAACGGAGTTTCTAAATGAAACCATCATTGAGTATTGCGAGAAGAATGGCATAACCCATCAGACATCAGCCGCGCGTACTCCACAACAGAATGGCGTAGCTGAGCGAAGAAATAAAACTCTGAAGGATGCAGCCACATCCATGTTAGCGAGCTCAGCACTGCCTAAGAGATTTTGGGCTGAAGCGATCAACACAGCATGCTACACACAGAATCGATCTCTTCTCACCAAGCGGTTGGGAAAGACGCCCTACGAGCTGTGGAGACGCAGAAATCCAGATATTTCTTATTTTCGTGTTTTTGGATCTAAGTGTTATATTCACAACAATGGGAAGACTCAGTTGAAAACCTTTGATGCCAAAGCTTCGAAGGGCATATTTCTTGGATATGCAGCTCGGATCAAGGCATATAGAGTTTTCAACAACAGCTCTCGTGTTGTGGAAATAACACCTCATGTTAGTTTTGATGAATCTACCTTCGAGTGCAAGGAACAGGTAAAGGAACAACACGCGGATCCAGCTGTTCTACCAGTTCTCACTAGATCGCAAGCTCTTCGGGAAAAGAACCGAGCTGAACCACTGGTATGGGCAACTGAGGATGAGGACCCATACTCCTCTGAAGATGAATGCGAAGACCTCAGCTCGTCCCTAGGGGGAACTTCAGCTGATGTCCCTCCAACTGCATCAGCATCCGATGCCCAACCGAACTCAGCTCGATCTATTGTAAATGTTGAGGATCCAGACTCAACAGCTGATCAATCACCAGCTCTGAAGACTCCAACTCAGATGTCTGAACAGCCACTATTGGAAGAAGAAGGAAGACGCAACCGAAGATGGTATGAAGTTCATTCCACCAACGACATCATCGGAGATCCAACTGAGGGTGTGCGCACACGGAGCAGAGTTGCAAATCCAGAATCAACCGAGGAAGAATCCAACACTTATGCCCAATATGCTGAGGAATTGGCAGTTCTAGAGGAGTTCGAGCAAGCTGGAGATGTTGCCATGATTTCTTGCTATGTAGCTGATGTTCCAGAACCGAAGAATGTTGGGGAAGCTCTCAATTGTGTCCACTGGACAACAGCCATGCAAGAAGAATTGAATGAGTTTCTACGCAACTGTGTATGGGAGTTGGTAGAAAGACCAAATGGTGTCAATGTGATTGGACTAAAGTGGATTTTCAAAAACAAGAGAGACGCCATTGGATTCATTGTGAGGAATAAAGCAAGGTTGGTAGCTCAAGGATACTGCCAACAAGAAGGAATTGACTTTGAAGATTCCTTTGCACCAGTTGCAAGGCTGGAAGCAATCCGGATCTTTCTAGCTTATGCCGCACATCACAAGTTCAAAGTATATCAGATGGATGTGAAGTGTGCATTCCTCAATGGAGATATAAAAGAAGATGTATATGTTGAACAGCCTCCTGGTTTTGAGACTGGAGATGGAAGAGTGTACAAGCTGAAGAAAGCTATCTATGGTCTAAAGCAAGCACCAAGAGCATGGTATGACACTCTTTGTGGATTTCTTCTGGACTCGGGGTTCAAACGAGGTTCAGTTGATAAAACTCTGTTCACCATCAAAGTTGGAGAAGATATACTTGTCGTGCAAATTTATGTCGATGATATCATTTTCAGGTCCAAGTCGGAGGAGTTGTGCAAGAAATTCTCCGATCTTATGAAGGAAAAGTTCGAGATGTCAATGATGGGCGAGATGAATTATTTCCTTGGATTACAAGTGAAGCAGTCACCTGAAGGGATTTTCATCAACCAGTCCAAATATACAAGGGAGCTCATCACCAAGTTCGGATTGCAGACAAGTAAGACAACCAAGATCCCTATGAACACGAACTGGAAGATCGAACCAGGAGCTGAGGGAAAGCTCATTGATGCCAGCCAGTATAGAGGGATCATCGGTTCGCTGCTCTACCTAACTGCCAGCCGACCAGACATTTCATACGCAGTTGGAGTGTGTGCTCGTTTTCAAGTCCAACCAAGAGAAGCACACATGTTGGCAGCAAAGAACATCATTAAGTATCTGAAGGGAACTGTCAATGTTGGATTGTGGTACCCAACTGATGACAATATCCAGCTGACTGGATACTCAGATGCCGACCTAGCAGGAGATCGGTTGGACAGAAAGTCTACTTCTGGACATTGTCAGTTCATGGGAAGCAAGCTGGTTTCATGGTTCTCCAAGAAACAAGCGTGTGTTGCTACTTCGACAACCGAGTCAGAGTACATGGCTGCCGGAAGCTGTTGCATGCAAGTATTGTGGCTGAAGCAGCAGCTGAGAGATTATGAAGTCTCAACTGGACAGGTTCCCATACATTGTGATAGCTCGAGTGCCATAGCTATCTCTCTAAACCCTGTTCATCACTCTCGGACTAAGCATATCGATATTCGTCATCACTTCATCCGAGATCATATTGAGAAGAAGGATGTGTCCATGGAGAAGATCCCAACTGAGATTCAGAGAGTTGACATCCTCACCAAACCTCTTCCTGAAGCCCGGTTCAAGATGTTGTGTGATCTTCTAGGACTTTTGGATCCGAGCTAAAAACTCATCCGAGCTGAAGAGTCATCCGAGCTAATAAGGATTCATCCGAGCTGAAGAATCGGATATCGACTTAAGGGAGAAGCTCAGATGAAGAGGGAAGCTCAGCTGAAAGGGGAATATCAGATACGAATTGCCAACTAAGGACATCAAACGTCAGCTGAGGAGATGAACTTGAGTCAGCTGATGGTACGCTGCAACAATGGAACAGACGTCAGCTGAACAGACGAACTCGAGTCAGCTGATGGTATGCGGCAACTGAGGAATTCAACAAATGAACACAGCTGATTCAGACATCAGCTGGCAGGTATCATTTATGACTGAAGGTGTTATATTCTTAAATGAGAATGTTTGAAATAAATTCAAACATTCCTGTGCTAGTCAGTTATATTAAAATAGCCATCATGTCGCATTAAATGTAAAGTACGGCTGAGCATCCATAGCCTACTTTATAGTGCGACTGGGCTGACATGAAACTGTACACCTTCTCACGCGCTGGTTGGAACTCGGATCAAAACGTCGAGTCAAAGATAGTCAACAGTCGCGTAATCCCAGCCGTTGATGGATTCGCGCCATTTAACCCCAGCCGTTGATCTCATCCAAGTCAAAGACCTATATAAGGCGAAAAATCAGGAAGATATCTCCTACTTTCCTCATTCGTGCTTATCAATCATACTATTCATCGTCTTCCAGTTTTTCTGCCTAACCCTTTTCTGCAAATAGATTTCTTCCTCCCCTATATATTTTACCTTTGCAGTGATTTAATGGCACCCAAAAGCAAAAGAATGGCATCATCCGGACCTTCCCTCGTGCCTACAACGTATGAAGAGTCGTTTGATATGTTAGTATCGAAGATTCACTTCGAGCAGATCCTCTCCGACGAGGATCTAGAGTCGCCGGTCCTAGCCCCTCTCGCCAACACTCTCCGTGAGAACGGACTTCTGGAATGGGCCAAGCTCTGTCCCTCTCACTTGCTCAGGCGTCAAGTCGGAGAATTCTACGTCAATCTTCTTCGCCCCCTTGACGGTTCAGAGGGAGTTTCTACGACGGTGTCCTGCCGACAAAGGGATGTTCCGGCAAGGATAATACGTCGTGTCTCCTTCTCCATTGACGTGTCCGATGTCCTCCGATACATCATACCAATCAACCACACCGCCACCGAGTTCCTGGAGAATATTACCGACGAACAGGCGGATGAATTTCTACAGGATGCTCTGATCGAGCCAGAGCGGTTGAGGAGCCTGAACACCGGCTGCTGTTCGACGCCGTGTCGAAAGTCGTGTTCGGATACAGTGGCGCGTTCGGCGACATCAGCCGACCCAAGTTGAAACAGCTGTTGGCCCTGGAGCACCAACACCAAATCAACTGGTTCCAATATTTTCTGAAGCAGTTGATGATGGAGAAATCGAAGATCTCTGAGACTACGACTGAGTCTGGAGAGAAGCTGCTGAGTGTGAAGGGCACGCTCAACTTCGGATGCAAAATCTCCGCCCTCATCCTCCTCGCAACAAAGGACCGCAACATGGTCTGGGCTGACTGCGAGGAGACGCCGCTGAAGAAGCTGTTGCTGTTCCCGACGGCCAAGAAAGCACAGGAGGTGCTGAGGAGTGTCTACACTCCCAAGGACAAGAGGGAGTCGGGAAGGCCAGCTGAGTCAACAGCTGAGGGAGAACAAGCTGCTGCTCGCCCCACAAAATCCAAAGCCTCACGTCGCCGAGCTGACGTTGAGACGGAGTCGACTGATGAACCTGCCCAGAAAAAGTTAAGGGTAAGGTTCAAGAAGACAATCAAGAAGGCAGCTGAGGTGCCAGCTGATGAGCCAACTGATGTTCCAGTTGACGAGTCAGCTGATGAGCCAGTTGAGGTTCCAGCTGAGGAGCCAGCTGAGGAACAAGCTCCAGACGAGGAGGGAGCGCAGGTCGAGTCCACACCTGCTGAAGAGCGTTCCGAATCCAGCCGCTCAGCTGAGGCCGCATCATTCGAGATCGCACCTCCAGGCCCCGGAGCTGATGAGGCTGAGGGCATGGAGACGTCGGATGCATCCTCCTCATCTGAGGACCTCGAAGATGCTACCACCTCCCCCACAGCTAGAGAAAATGTTGTACCGCCCCCAGAGCCTCTTGCTCTCTCTACCCAAACCGAGCCAGAAATTCCGAGCTCTCAGTTCGATGCCAACATCGTGACCTCTCCTTCGGCCGATGTTGAGGAAACCATTCCACCCTATTCCCCAACTGAATCCCAAATTCCGAGCTCTCAGCTCGATGCCGGTGTTGTGACCGACTCTTTGGCCAACATCGATGAACCTCTTGAACCCGAACCATACAATCTCACCCCCTCCCCGATCAATGAAGCGGAGGACCTGCAGGCTGTTGCTGACGAGCACGAAGGCAGGGTGGCCTACTGCTTTCAAAAGCTGTTGGGTCTATTCCCTGCGGCTCGCGACATGCCCATCTTCGCCACACTGGGAACCGAGCTACTGTACCAGTTCCACCTGATCTTTAGCCAGTGGTATGTCAAGGAAGACACGATCAGGGTACTGAGCTGGGACAGGCTGAAATCTGACGAGTCCCGCATCCGAGCCTACTTCAACTATTCCAACTTGGAGGTGGCGTACAACAACCGGATCGCGTTGCTCACTAGACGGTTGGACCAGAGTCTGGCTGAAGGGAAGGACACAAGGGAGGCAGCTGAAAAGGAGTGTGTCGACTTCCTTGACAGCATGTTGGTGAAATCAGTCGACTTCCTTGAAGATGTCGATGCAGCAGCCGCTGCCGCAAAAGAAGAGGAGGAGAACCTGAAGCTGTACCTGGCAAACCGTCAAGCCATGGTCACAGCTGAGCCTCTAGCTCAGTCTGCTCAAGCCTCTTCAGCTGCTCAGCTCGCTCCTTCAACAGAACAAATCTGCGAGCTAATGGCTGAGAGGGTAAACCAGTTGAGGACCGAGCTGCTCGCCAACCTCCAGCACCAACACGATGACCAGCTGAGGGAGTTGGCAGCTCAAGAAGTGAAGTATCAACAACTGATGGAGGAGAATGCCGAGCTGAAGATGAAGATGAATGATCTCTCCTCCTCCACTAGTCAGGACGTGTCGGAACTGAAATCCACTCTGTTGGGCTTGAAGTCGGAAGTGAATGTCTTCAAGTCCTTGGCTGACTCAAATCTGGCCAAGTCCCAACAGACGCAGGATGCTGAATGGGAGTCCCGGTTCGAGTCGCGTTGGGCTGAGTTCGTTGCATTTCAGACAGAGGTCAACGACAACCTCTCTGTCTTGAAGAAGGCAGAACAAGAGCGCCAGGACTCCGAACTGGCGAAGAAGATCAAACTGGAGTGTGCGGTCGATGAACTTTTCAAACGTGTTCAATCCACCGAGGCCAAACTCAACTCTCTGGACAGTTCAGTAGCAAGCCTTGTTGCTGATGCCAAAAAGGGGGAAGAGAAGGAGAAGGAGGGTGAAGCACAGGAAGAAGAAGAGACCCAAGAAGAAGGAGTGCCAGCTGCTCAACCATCCAAATCTCAGCTGAGGAGAAGGAAGTCTGCTGCTGCCAAGACAACCGAAGTCGGTGGAGCCGAAATGTCTAAGGACTTGGAGCAGGCAAAGAAGATTGGAGTTTCCTACAGCTCCATAGCCGAGATCGCAGCCGAGCTGGATTCTGAACTCGACAGGATAACAACCGAAGAGTGCATTACAGCGGCCAAGGCTATGGATGTAGAGGAGAAGGACTACATGAACCCGAGCTGGATCAAAAAGTTTGCCGCCAGCCAGGCGAGGAGGGTGAACCAGTTCGAGGTTGAGCTGAAGAAGGTTTCTCAGAACCTGGACCGCAACGTTGCCTCCCGCAGCCGACGCCGCATCAACAGAATCCAATCAAAGGCGGAAGCTCGGTTGAAGCAACAAAGGTTGCCTCTAAAGTCCAAGGTTAAGAGTCGGTTCAGGCATACTGACAAGTGGATGCTGACCGAGTGGAATGAGGATTGGGAGATGTTCAAGCAGGAGTTCGTGAACGACTTCTATTACAGGAAGGTTTACGCAACTGACGACCCAAGGAGAGCGTTCAAAGAGGCGCTGACTGAGTTGCACTCAGGTGACCCGGGCATGTTCAGTCAATTCAGGAGGGCCATGATTGACGCCAACCTGGACTTGAACACTGTTCCAGTTCCCAAGAGGGTTACTTATCGGCCACCTCTTCTCTCGGATTCCAGCAACCCGAACCGTCAGAAGATTGCATCTGAGGCGAAGCAGGTCTGCAAGGAGCATGGAGTGGACATCTCTAAGGAGTCACCTGCTAAGAGGGAAATTTTTGTAAGGATTTTTGGTAAGTATGGGCTACAATACTAGCTCAGTTAGTTTTCTAGCAACTGTTGTAATTTTTTTTATTTTTATTTTTATTTTTGAGTCTATATTTTGTAACAATCAGTTGTAATGAAAACTATTCCGTTATAAGATTCACCTTGATGAACAATCCCTCATTGTCCAAGCTCTGAATCACAAAGTCTTTTAAATACCATGTTATGACTGTGCTAACCCTTTGATGTTTTATCTTATAGACTGTCTAGAATTTCAGCTGAGATTTTAGATAAGTTAGTGAGGTTTAGATCAGTAGTGGTTTCAAGTTGTAAGTGGTTTTGGCATCATCAAAAAGGGGGAAATTGTTGGGAAATTTATTAGTATAAGTTTTGATGAATTCCAAAACCGGCTGACCCCAACCGAGTAGATGTTGCCAGTACCTAATGTTAGAATTTAGGCTCGCTGTTTGAGCAAAGTTAAGATTTTATCTTTACAGGTCTCCAGCTGAAGATGGCAACAAGGCGTCACTCAGACAGAACATCAGTTGTGAAGAAAGACAACTGAGAGTTCATTTGTTCAGATGTAAACAAGGGGAAGTCTTCAGAACATCAGTTGAAGGAAACCAACTGAGTGTTCATCAGATGAGAAACAGTTGAAAGGAAGAGAACATCAGATGAAAAAGAAATCATCTGAGGGTTCAAACCCAACTGAGTAAAGAAGTGGAAGACAACTGAGGGTTCAGTTTCAGAACCTCAGTTATAGAATCTGAACAAGGAGTTCAACTGTTTTGAAGTTCAAAGTCAGCTGAGAACTCGACAGATCGGAACATCAGCTGAAGATCACTCAGATGAAGGTCAAGACTTTCAACCGACAAACCGAAGTTGACTGTCAAAGATTTGAATTTCAAAAGGAAGTCACATGAGGGTTTGACCGTTCAGTCATTACCCCATTTGGCCCAACACAAGGCTGTCTTAGATGGAAAGCAGAAGAGCACAGATGCCATATCGGGAAAGTCTGCAGAGATGAGAGACAAGTTATCGCATTCAATCGATCAGAGATCAACTGCTCCTCCAACGGCTAGTTGATTCTCTCCGCCTATAAATAGAGGCATCCTCTCATTCGAGAAATATAGATATGCAGATAGACACATAGACGACGAAAAATTCAAGAGCTTTCTCGAGAGAAATCAAAGCAAATCTGCAACATCATCATCTAAGAGCATCAGCAGCTGAGAGTTCCAATTTGAGAGAACATTAGTAGCTGAGGGTTCCTAGAATTCGAAACTGTTTTTGATCTTAGGTTGAGTGTTTATTCATTCAAGCCTTAGATCCAGCTCTCATTTTTGATCGAGCTGTAGTTGGAAATCCTACCCTTTCTCACACCCTAAAAAGTATGCTAGGACCTTACTCTTCCTATAATTGAGTAGTCAGGTCATCAAGTACCCACAAACTTGACTTAGACTGTTTAGTGCCCGGAAACTAAACTGTAACGGTTGCTCAGCCCGCGTAAGCTGAGTGGTTCTGTCCAGAAGAACTTGGACTGAGGTGTGTGGACTCACATCTCCCCGTGGACGTAGGAGTTCTCTCCGAACCACGTAAATCTTGTGTGTCGTGTTTTCTTTTGTGTTCAGTCTTTATTATCATATCTTAACTGACAATCTAACCGCATACAATCTGCATACTTTCACAACAACAGTTTTGGTTTTGACCAACCATGCATAAAAGCGTGAGTTTGATTTTACGAGTTTATTTTCCACCACATTCCGCACAGCACCAACCTTCCAGCTGAGGTTGCTTACTCAGCTGTGAGATCCCAACTGAGTCCTCTCACTCAGTTGAAGTTGATTTCAAGTGTTAAGTTTTTCGAAAGTTGAAAAATCCTAACTGGTGTATTCCCCCCCCCCCCCCCATACACCAGTAACTCGTATCGGGACCATCAAACCTAATCAATGAAGATATCTACCACGAAAGGAAAGAGAATCGTGGATGCATGAACAAGGAAAGAGGTGGATAAGGATGGAAAGAGTCCTTAACCAACAAGGATTCTAACCTAACCCTAATTCCATCGCCTATATATATATGTGGCCGACTTCATGTTGTAAAGGAGGGAGAGTTCGAGATTTATTAGTTTAGTTCTACATTCTAGTTTGAAGAGAGCGTGAGGAAGAAACAAGTCCTACGGGCAAATTTACTTTTATATGTTGTGTCTAGTATTTTCTGCATTAGTTTTTAGTTGTTGGCTTGAAGTCAAGATCTTAGTTGCTGACTTACGCTTTTGAGCAGCAACCGTTCCCAGTTCAATTTTAGTTATGATTTCCTTTATATGTTTTGTGTTTTCATTTAATATTATGTCTAGCTAAATTTATTATTTGGGTTGGATGTAGATGATGTGATCTTAATTAGTCATTCTAAACTCGTGAGGTCGAATTGTGTGAGTTCGTTATTTGTTTTTTTTCCTGAAACACTTAGGAATAATTCTAGATTTAATTAATATTGACATATGCTTGATCACCATCTAGATATTGAGATTAAGTCATTAACAGAATTTGGGATCAACTCGAGAGTGTCTCTCATTCCCAAGAAGGTAAAGAGTGTAGAAGAGCAGTCGGTATTGATTTACCTCTTGGCTGTCTTAGGTCTGTTTATTCTTAATGCCTTTTGGGCAACATTGTTACTGAAGTGTCTTTGTGACTTTGTTGATCAAAGGAGGAGATCTTGCCTTCTGGTCATGATCTGGAAAATTGGATAGACATAGGCTTGGTGTGTTTATAGCGTAACTTCGTGACGATTAGGGTATAAACTAATCTTTGTCTTAAACCAAATAATGAGATCAGGTAATTGAATATCTTTGCACCAATAAACGAGTAATGTGTAATTAGGATCATTGATTGAAAACCCTAACCTAAACTTCTTTGTTATTTGATATTTCACTTGTTGAGTTACAGGATATTGAGATACATCTCGACTATAATCCCTTTTGTTGAGAACTACCTGAAGAGCAGATCTACACCAAGTCCCTTGGGATCGACCCCACTTGCCATTAACTACTACCTTGTTGGGCAAGAGGTGTTTTTATAAATTTATTTGTGCGAAGAGTGTGACGACCGCCCTTCATCACCGCCCACGAGCTTTGATGTGGAGACCTCTATTTATAGAGGAAGATTTAACTAACCGTTGGAAAAAGTCGTTTGATCTTTGCAAAAGCATTACATTCCACCTGCTTTTCTAGAAACTTTCCTAAAATGGCAACTGTGACCATCACTTTATGCACGTCTTTGTTGTCGGTACATTTATAGTAAGTTCTCTAGCTGACTTGTGCTTCCGAGTAGATTTGAATCTCGACTTCAACTCTTCTGCCTTCAACGTCTTCAAAGTCTTCTCTAATCAGCTTTGCGACGTCTAACTTCAACACAAGTTCTCTTCATGCTTGAGCTACATGGGTGAAGTTAACTGATTTGCTGTCCAACTGAGTCCGTAGTTCAGCTGAGCTTTGGGTCTCAACTGAGTTTGAAGGTCAATTGAGTTCTTCACGAACTGCCTTCTTCAGTCCGACTGCCTTCTTCTGCTTGAAACCTGTAAAGATAAAATCCCTACGTTCAAACAGTGAGCTCTAGCTAAGTTAAGACTCATGGCTTTCATCTACTCGGTTATGGTCACTTGAGTTTTGGTATCAATCAAAACCTTTTACTAATTTTTCCAATACTATATCTCCAACACAGTATCTTAGCAAAAGCTCAAAATGTCAAGAAAACCCCATGAACCAAAAGTTGCAAGAATTCAATAATTTGGATGTCGAAAATTCGATGTACATTGTCTCTGTCTTATGTGGCACCCTCTAATCCCTTCATTCATATTTAACTAAGTTTCCAAAATTTTTTGAATTATTAAACATAAACTAAGCTTTTAAATATTAATAATAATTAAATCTCCATCCCACATTGATTTTAGGGATAATTATTTGTAAAACCCAAACCTTTTTACGAATTCGGGAACTGTACACGAGCTTTTTTTTCCTCACAGATAACCTAACCTGCCATTTTCTTCTGATTTTGCACCTGCGGTCGATTTCCCCCAATTTGAATCTGACGTGGAGGTCGAAAATGACATGTTGGACGCCGAAATAAGTAAAATGACGTCGTTTTACTTATTTCGGTTTAAAATGAAAATAAAAATAACACATCATAATCCACCTCATCTTTTTCAATAAAAAAATTAAAAAATTAAGAAATATAACATATTTCTCTCACATTCTCTCTCTCACTCATATGTTTTCATTCTTCCTCCCTTTTCTCCAACCCTAGCCACCGTCTCTCTCCCACCACCGTCGGTGACTACCACAACCTCGTGCAGCGTCTCACAGGCAACACCCACCCACTCACAATTTATTTCCATTTTCTTTCTTGGACAAAAGATCCAGCTCCTTCTTCTCCATCAATTCCACTCCACTCCCTGTCCGCCGGTCTCAACCCTTCCGATTATCCACTGTGCCCAGCATATCCGCCAAAATTTCCATCGGAGACAAGCTCCCCAATGCCATGCTCTCCTACTTCAACTCCATCCAGACCGTCTCCTTCTCCGACCTGATATCCAACAAAAAGGTGATTCTGTTGGCGGTCACGGGGGCCTTCACCCCCACCTGTTTGCAGAAACATCTCCCAGATTCGCGGCGAAAACCTCCGAATAGAAGGCGAAGGGGGTGGATACGATCGCTTGCATCTCCGTGAACGATGCGTTCGTGATGAATGTGTGGAAGGAAAATCTGAAAATAGGGGATGAGGTGTTGTTGTTGAGCGATGGAAATGGGGATCTAACGTGGGTGATGGGATGCGAGCTCGATTTGAGCGATAAGCCGGTGGGATTGGGGGTTAAGTCAAGGAGATATGCTATGTATGTTGAAAACGGCGTCGTCAAGGTCTTGAATTTGGAGGAGGGCGGTGCCTTCAATTTTAGCAGTGCCGAGGATATGCTGAAAGATCAATAAAAACACAAGTATTGCTCCACAATAATGATTGAATGAGAGAAAACTGTCGAGACAGAAGGGATGAGGAGTTAGAGAGAAGATGAATCTGACAAGAGAGAGAAAATGGTGTGGATTTTTTTTATTATTTTAATGATGAATTAGTTGAGTTGGCAAATTATTTGGCTTTTTTATTTTTTTATTTTTTAATTTTACAAAACGATGTCATTTTGCAAGCTCCGACGTCCAACATATTATTTCTGGCCTCTACATCAGATTCAAATTGGGGAAAACTGATGATTGAGAGCAAAATTAGAAGAAAATAAAAGGTTAGGTTATCTGTGCAAAAAAAAAGCTAGAGTACAATTTCCGAATTCGTAAAAAGGTTTGAGTTTTACAAACAATTATCCCTTGATTTTATATGAAACTTTACATATATTGAAAAGTCTATAAACAGTCATTGTATTTTTACATCCTTCCCACTATAGATATAATTTGGAAAATTTATTAGTTAGCCGAATAAAAGTCTATGAAATCTTATAAATTAATATGTATATTTTCTAATATTACATGACTCTCAATAATAATCATTTATCCTTTAGGTTTTTCTTTCTTCTTTTATTTATAAATCTATTTAAAGAACTTAAATAAAATAACACATGTTGGAATTTTTATTGAGATGAATAACTAATTCTCATTACATTTATTTGATTATTTAATTAATTTATGAATCTAAACGAGTTTTATAAATTATATAATTTTATACTTATACTTGAAATTTAATTTTTTTTTTTATTTTTTTTTATTATTATTTTATTATGTTGTGGGAACCCGCAGCTACCTTCGGTGCGCACTGGGTCAACCCTCGTCTTTGTACAGTAGCCTACAAACCACATAGGGCAGGTAAACCACACTTTCCAACTATAGGTGTGGCAGACTCAACCATAGAGGCACTTCATGGGGTTTGAACCTCAGACCTTTCAGTCTCAAGCGCCCACTTTACCAATAGGGGGCGATTTTGACCTCAAACTATTGGGGTAGACTGGCCGATTCTGAACCGACAATTCAACAAATTTTCTTTTTAATTTCACGTTAATCTCATCATGTAGCATATTTAGCGTCGCCTTCATCCTATAGAATATTAAAAAAAAAGTAAAACAAAAAACAAAAAAATTTCTAGTCAATATGGGACAAAGAGATATTTATGACAAAAGAATCTACAACAATTCTCATACGAAATTGACGTGAGATGATATCTTTGAGAGTCAAATGTGCATTTGTCCCACATCAATTTTTAGATTAAATTAAGAGAGATTTGAAATAATTCTAATTGGACTTTGTGCCATAAAAGTACAAGGTTTTTTCGTGGCTAAAAATATCCGCTTAATTATTATTATATACATATTATATTACTCCTTCATTTTGCAATAAGTGATTCGTATTCCTAATAAGGTTTTCTCATGATAAGTAGTTCGTTTTCAAATAAGGAAATAATTGTCCCTTCAAAAATTGTTGGTCATACCACTTCAACCATTTCTTCAATAAATCTATTTGGACATATGTTTCTGGAAATAGAAGGATATATTAGTTATCTCAACTATGATTTATCAATTAAAATAATGGTGGTGGTTATTGCTCTAATGTGATTTACTTAATTACCCTTTTACTGCAATTTTTGGAGAGAGAAACAATTGACACCAAATTTAAAATTTGAAAATTAATTAAATAACTATATTTAATTTTTTAATAAAATAAAATATTAAATTATTAGGATTTATATACATCTTATGCCTCTCTATCTTCAAACTATTTTTCTTCTTTCTTGGCCGACACAGAGGTATGTATCATAGAAATCTATCCCACAAAATCATGGAATAAAACCCAGAAAAGGTGGTGAGAAGCAGAAGTTCTATGTGGTTTTTAAAGTCTCTGATTGGGATAACGTACCGACATCCATTCTAGGCTACAAGGGAAGCGTTAACATGTCATTCGACTCACAAGATGAAGCACTAGAGGCTTATGTGAGTTTCCAGTCCAAACCCGGTGCAGATGATGGTACTAGTCATGAGGGTGTGGATTTATTCCTACAAGAGAGGAAATGCGAGTGTAGTTCCACCATCAGACGCAAAAAAGATTCTCAGAAGATGGGTATTATTGAAGAAAATCAAGTTACATCAAAGTTTGTCAATTCGAATTTCCTTTTTTTTGTGGGTATGATAATTGGATTTCTTGTCGCTGTTGTTAAAGTTCTTCGAGATTGTAGCAACTTGATTATTGAATTAAAAATAGAGCGTTAAGCTTGTTCGATTTTTACATGTCTTCTTTTTTTTTGTCAAGATCAAAGTTTGTAAATCTTTTGTGTAGTCGAAGTTTGTAAATTTGAATAGAGTGTATTGCATTAATTATGGTTATAAATCAAAATTTCTAAGATGTAAAACATTAGTTTGGGTCCTTACCTTAATTAAGGGTGCTTCAAAACAATAGATTTGTTGTACATAATATAATTGAAAAATTAGTTAATAATTTTATGTTTCTAATTGTTAGAAAATTGTAGAAGATGAATGAATTGCTAGTGAAAGTAGGCCCAGTTGATTAGTATTTGTTTACGACATAATTGGATCGAATCACTTATTTTTCTCAACCTGAAACAATAAGTTGCAAAATATTACGCCATAATACTATATTCCAAAGAATTAACTTAATGAAATTAGTATAAGGTCTGTTACTTATTATAAATTGCAAGTGCAAGTGGGCTGTCCATAATAAATTAGAAGTGAAATTGGGCCCATTATAAATTGCATTTGTAAGTGCAAGTGGGCCCAATTTATTAGTGTTTGTTCACACAATTCGATCGAACCACCCCTAATTTTTAATGAAATAGTAGAGTTAAAATATATTAATCCCCATTATAAATTTATAATCTGCCGAAGAATGAACTTAATGAACTTTTTTTAAACAATTAACTTAATATAATTACTATAAGCTTTCATATTAATTAATAGGTTGTATAGATTAACTATATGTTAACTAATGTTATAAGATTTCATACAAAAATTTAACTAATATAATAAATTTATTGATTATAACCTCAAAAATCAATTAATATATACTCTGTATAAATTAATATTATAATATAAGTTTTAGAATAAGAACTTAATTAATGAAATTAATAGATTGTTGTTTTAACTAAGATAGTAACAAAAATGCCTCAATTTCAGTGACCATTTAATTTGAAATTTGACCTTTGAAAGGTAGTACAACAACACAACAACATGAAGGGAAAAAAAAAACATACTTAAACACTTAAAAACTAATGCGTAGAAGACATGACATAGAAACTTAAACAAACATCATGATCACTGGGTACATTGATGATCATAGGGGGTCTGGACCTACCCTCTTCACCTACAACAATTGCCACCTCTATACCCAAAATATATCATAGAGGAAAAGCAGTGGATCCCTCTACAACAGTAGGGTAGCAACATCCTAAGTGTCACAACAATACAACAAACGACAACAACTCTTTAAGTTGATTCTTGAGATAAATGTTATCCTCCTTTAGTCTTTGGTACATGACAACGAGATTTTCCGGAGAAGTAGGCACCTTTCACTCTATCATCCTAACCTCCTTGAATTTTCTAACTGTGGACTAGAAGTAGATGGTGAACCAGATTTTTGGGAGTTGTTTCGATATGCCTTGGTGAAGACGAATATTCTTTTTTTTTTTCTGGACTTTTTCGAAGAATTTTGTGAGGTATGTGTACCTTTTGACGCCCCATTGGAAATCGCGAATAGTAGGTGTAGATATCGAAACTTTAAGAAATATTATTAATTATTGATATTTATTTGATTATGGAATCTTATAAAACCATATTAAATAAGTTATTTAATTGATAAATATTCTTTATATGATGCTAAATATCAATTTCTTTGGTAACAAGTAAATGATATACATCAATATTCAAGAGCCAATGAGATCGTGCCACCTTACTCCCTAAAGCCCATGATGAAGTCCAAAGCCCACTTAAGTCCTCTCTTCCTACAACTATATATAGGGATCTCCATACTACTTCAAAAGCACAACAAAAATAATCTTCAAGAGCTCATGAATTGAAGAGAAATTCTCTAAGAATTCTCTCACAATATTCAAGGTGTCATGGCGATATTCAAGGCGTTTTTCATGGAAAGCAATACATTTTTTGTCAGAATTGTCTCAAAGCGGCGTTCGATCCGGAAACAAGATAGAAGCCCTCCACGTCAACGTTATAAAGTTCAAAGCTCAAAGTTTACTTTGAAATATAGCGAAATTCCTCCGCATCAATGCTATCAAGCCCAAAGCTCAAATCAAGCTCAACATTTACTTCGAAAGAAAGCGAAAGTCCTCCACATCAACATTACAAAACCCAAAGTGACGTTACTTTGGAAGCAAGCAAGGCAAAAGTCCTTCGCGTTAATGTTATTAAGCTTGAAGATCAAGTCCAAGGAGATCAAGGAGGCCCATACTTCTCCATCAAATCTCAAAGGAAGCTTAAAGATCGCTCGAGGGTTAACTTGAAGAGAATAATCCGAGGATCAAATAGAGATTGAACATGGATATCACTACAAGAAAAACTGCTTGTAGTGACGGTAATATGAGTGACGATAATGATTTTGTCACTACAAGTATATATACACTGACAATAATTTTCGTCATCACAAAAAAATAAAACAGTGATAAATCTTACTTGTCAGTATCTATTGTCACTATATCTCAGTGACGATTGTCTTTTTATCACTACAAACATACATATTGTGACAATAATTTATGTCATCACAAAACAATATAGCAGTGACAAATTTTATTGTTGTCAGTATTTATTGTCACTAAATGTCAGTGACGATAGTTATTTTGCCACTACAAACAGACATACAGTGACAATCATATTTCTCGTCACAAAATATTATAACAGTGATAATTTTATTGTCGTCAATATTAATTGTCACTATATATCAGTGACAGTCATGTTTTTGTCACTACAAACGTATATATAGTGACAATAATTGTCTCGTTACAAAAAAAATAATAGTGATAATTTTATTCGTTGTGAGTACTTATTGTAACTATATGTAAGTGACGATCGTATTACTATCACTAGAAGTCGTATATGGTGACAATCATTTATAAAGTCACAAAATATAGCCACAACGAATTTTATTATTGTCAATATAATTGTTTTTTTGATCTTCATTTTTCTCACTAGAATCATATGTAATGATAATTTACATAATAATAAATTATAAATTATATAATAAATTATAATTCATACATTTAGACGATAAATATTAATTCAACTAAGTACTATAAAGATGAATTATATAGTTGACATTGTATATCAAAATTAATCAACACTAAAATTAAATTAAATCACTAATCTTATCAATAAAACAAAATAAACAAATAAAAGCAAATACGTTATATCAGTAGAAATAAACTCATACATAGTGCTGTGAACGAATTATTTTGCAAAGAAAAATAATTAGAAAACGTTAAAACTTAAAAAATGGATGAAATTTAGCAATACAAAAGTTTCATTTTCCCGCTTGCACCAAAAAATACCCTAGTTAAAGTAACTACATAAGTAGCAGTTTTCTTTTTTCTTATCTTTTAAATTGTTATCGGCAGTTCTCTTCTAAATTTCTCCTCTCAAATCTCTAATTCTCCTCTCAATTTCCGACGACCTCGACATCAATCTTTGCCACTAATTGTCGACGGCGCAACCTAATACACTATCGCACTGCGGTTCCTATATTAATTCCTCATCTCTATCTAACGGAATTCACAAATTTATTCAATCTCTGCGTTGGTGGCTATTGAAGAAAATGAATCGGGTATATATCTGAGAAAATAATTTATCTCTTTCTCTCTCTATATTTTCTTTTTAACATTAGTTTTTTGCAGCGTGTTGTGTTGTTTTCCCATAATTTAATCATAATTATTACAGTTATATCTACAATTGAATAACACAAAGATGTGAAATAGGGAATCGTTTTCTCATGTCTTGTTATGTAACCCAGTGTGCCTTAGTTTGTGCTTGGTTGGTTTTAGTGCGCGTGTGCAATAAAAAAGAGATCGATTTCACATTCATTTTTGTTTACTTATTTATTTATTTCTTATTTTACAGAAACTATGGAGGCTTGATCAAATACATGGAGATGCCAATCAAAGTTGCTATGGGATGCCGCAAATGATTAAGAAATTAGTGAGATTTCAAATCTTCAGAAATAGGCGTGATCACGTCTATTGTGAGACTACCTTTATGCTGTTAGTTTGTACATACGTATTAATTTTGCAGTGCATTTTTATTAATTACTACTATTTGATTTTACTTTTTAGTTTGGAGTAGTTTGTAATAGTAACTTTTCTTTTAATTATTGATATCAAATTAACGTATATTCTCTCAATGATTTTTTTTTTTTTTTTTGGCTTTAACATGATTTGTTGGAGTTTCAATTTTCTATAATAATTTTTCAAAATATGTTATAAGTTGATTAGTGACTACAAAAAGTAATCTAGCAATGAGTATATTATGCGATTATATAACACAATTTTAGTGACAATTGTAAATTGTGACTAAATCAAGAAGCTTTAGTGATAACTAAATTATGTGACTGCATTATGGAGTTTCAGTGACAAATAATCCATGTCGCTGAAAACATAAACTACAGTGACAAGCATTTCACGTGACTATAACGAGCCAAATAGAGTGAGAACAAAAATATTGTCACAAAATAATTATATTTAGTAACAAGATTATCAATCACTATAATTTAATATGCAGTGACGATAACTTTACGTTGTCACAAAAGTTTTAGTGACAGTTCATATAGTCACGGCACAATGACGACCGCAAAAATTGTCACTAGCTAGTTTTAGTGACGACTTTGGCATATATAGTGTCACACCCCGACTCCCGAGGTGCGACGAACAACAATAACGGTACTAAACCATACACTAACTCAACTCACATAAGGAACTCGTGCTCGGGAAACGAGGGAATATTGACTGAAAGCAATATCAAATAAAGGCATGCTTCCAAGTCACAATAAAACATCCAACGAGCATAGGTAATTTTATATAAGAAAACCCAAAAAGGAATAAGTATGTCAAGTTCACATCATTTGGAAGTTAAGGAAAAACGGTAAATAGTTTCGAGCACATCGCTCGTGAATTCAACAAAGCATCAGAGTATAATCCAAAAACATATCAAAAGACATCATTTAATATATCGCAGCAGAGACATCGACTCAATTCCCAACAACTACATGTATGAAGACATGTAATTGTCAGCTAACTTTCGACTTAAAAGTAAAACACACCACCAAGCTGTCCACGCCATCCACATCCTGCTAACCTGCACGTTTAGAAATACATGCAAGGCTGAGTACTTCGTACTCAGTGAACACATGCCAAAATATTTTAAAATTCTGCTCATTAGAGCTATATGATTAGACTTGCCTCTCTTGCTGCATCACAAGGGTTAGATATAAGCATTTTAATAGAGTTTACCACTTGTGAGCTATAAAATGTAATACCCCAGATATTTCTTCCATTGCTAAAATAAAAATTTAATTATTAATTAAGTCTTTGCACGTTAAGTTCAGAATTATCGATTCTAAGATTGACAGTGAAATCCGTTTCTGAAAATAAATTCCAGAAGTCGGTTGAACGACTACTGTATTAGGGTTTTCGCATCCAATAGAATTTTCGTTCGAAAACTCAGATCGAAAAACCGTCAGACTTTACATTCACTTTTTCTGCGATACGAGTCTACCGGAGAAAGTCAGTTTTTATTATTTTTCTGGAGGAAATTTAGACTGTCCTATCCCGACTTTTCATCGGATTTCGGAAATCGAAATATGCTTTCCAAGTAAGTGATTTATTTCTAATCTAGTGGTCGAATTAGATTTTGTCAAAAACGTAACCATCTAGGGTTTTAATTTCTCGATTTTATTACGTCGTATTAGACCCGTAAAATGCGATATTTTGCTAAAAAATTCTCCCCAAAATCGCCTATTAACAAGGTGAGTCATCACCTTGTTAGATCTTTTATACTTTATGTAAATTCTATCACAACAACTCCTCATCATCTCTCTTTCTCTCCCACCCATTACCGCCCCCTCCCTCTCTCTTCTCTCTCTCTCTCTTTTGTTCTTCATCCACCATTGTTGAGTTCTCCACAAGTTGTTCATCTACCGATCGATCTTATTTCCGAGTCCATAAATGTCAAGGTAAGAGCTTCCTCTCAAGTTTGAACCAAACAAAATCCTTTTCCCTCAATATTAATTATTTTTGAAAATTTGAGGAAGAAGTAGGATGATGTTCTATGATTAATACATGTTATTTCATGCTTAGAATTGGATTTCTATGGTTAAAATTTAATAAAAATCACCCCTCTTAATAATTAAAGAATACTGAAATTTATATAGAAAAATAAGTGAAGATTTAGTTTGATTTTTTAGGATTGATTTGTGGATTTATGTTCTATGTATTAGTAGATGAATGTAGGAATTAATTGAGATTTTTCTAAAAATAGAAACCAAATAGTAAGAGAGAAAGAAGTGAGAATTTGATGTAGTAATTGTTATGATTTGTATCATGTGATGATATAAATGAGATGTAGTAAGTGTATAGATGATTATATAATTTAATTGGATTTTTCTAAAAATAAAATAGAAATCATAAGAGACGAAAAACCGACGATAAGTTAAGATTCGATAATAATTTGAGTATGTAGTTTTCGTATTGGTAAATCTTGGTAGTTGATGAACGATATTGGAAAGTTTGAGCAAAATCGGCAAATGTTGAAATTTTAGTAAGAGACGAAGAATCGTCGATAAGTTGAGATTGGATAATGATTTAGGTTTATGATTTGAACATATGCTAATCTTAGTAGTTAAGGATAGTAATCGGAAAATTTGAACGAATTCTAAGAAAGTTGAGATTTTGGTAAGAGACAAGAAATCGAGTCTAATTGTCGATAGGAAAGTCGGATAAGGAAACTAATCGAATATTAGTGTTTAACGTTGATAAACGAACAAGTTTGTAGTTGGTGATTTTTCCATTCGAGATATGAGATGATATAAGTTATAATTTATAAACTAGAAATTGAAGAATGAAAGTGAATTTGAATTGAAATGGTTTAGTAATTGGTTGGTTGAAAAAGACGAGGAAGTATACATCGTGTTTTTAATCGAGAAATATAAAGGAGTTCATGATGAATGATTGTGCGTATTAACTGTCTTGAGACTGAAAGTTCGTAAGTATAAAGGTGGTATAGCATTTGTCGAACCTAGGGAATTGTGCGTCGAGTTGTACGAGCACCTAGGGTTTCACTCGGACTGTTTTGCGATACATTACGGAAACTGTCATAACTTCCTGCTCGCTTAACGAAATCGAGATCCGTAAATTGGAAAATAAACTAGACATCCGTAGCTTTTGTATGGTATGAAATTCATCCCATGTTTCGCAGAATTCGGTTCTGTATGAGCTCCAGAGTTACTGCCTTGTGCAGAAATTGTTCAAGAACCTATTTTCTTAAGTTGAATCCTTTTTAACTTCGTTCCTTGTGAACTTCTAAGTTGTTATAAGTTATCGACTTCCATTAATTAACTGACCTAAGTGTCGAGTAAAGGAACTGAGTTAGTTTCTAAATGAGATATGAACGAGTCTCGTTTCTTCGTTAATCAAAAGAATATAGTTAAAGTGCAAAGGCCTAAAAATCATAAAACGAATTCGATTTCCTTTTCTTTTATTTTCTCGACCGTTTATTAAAGTGTGATTATTTACGTTCAACGGAGGAAGTCAAGTTTAGAAGATAGGATGGAAGACTAAAGCCGGAAGCTCGTGTTTTAGTTCTGTAAATCGCCTAAGGTGGGCTTTTCTATATATCAAATCAAATGAGCGATGCTCGAAAATGTTTACTTATCACTTTATAACTGTGTTTTAAAGTGATTATCAAGGCATGAAAATATTTGTTTTATGTGAGTTCTTTTGTACCTTTCTGAGTTAGCCAAAGGGGTTAACTAATCGATCGGACCGCTGAGTTAACCGTAAGGGTTTTCCAGGGTTTAGTGTACACGGTAGCCGGTGTGTGTGGTACCCTGTTGAGGGGTAGCCAGCCACGGTGAATAGAACGTGCGCGGGAGAAGTATACCTCCCCCGACATTGAAACAGAAGTTGGGCAAGTTGAACGTAACATCAAGTAAAGGCTTGGCCAAGCTATATTGTGAAAAGTGAAAGAAAATGTTTAGTAGGCACGGGCATGAAAAACCCTGATGCGCTATTTATCGAGATGCCTGATTTAATCTATACTTATGATATATTTTTGGCAATGTGTGCACTAAGTATGTTTATACTTAGCCCTGCATATGTTTTATAAATGTGCAGGTTGAGTGTTGGGAGCGGAGGAGGTTGAGTATAGAGTTGTAATTAGAATGAAGAACTGTATGTCAAGCTTTATGCTTTCCGCTGCAAATCTATTTCGTGTCTATGTATAACGTTTTTGATCTAAGTTCCATACAATGAACTTAGTTAACTTTTGAACAACTTGTCGAGCGATCCTTCAAGGTCGACTCTCTTTCTTTTAATAAAGTCTGTTCATAAATATAAGTTGTCGTTTAATTATTGTTTGATTATTCATTTATCCCCCTTGTTCCCCGCTTCTTTAATCCAACCCCTAGTCGCACCCCGGCTTTGCCGTCCCTCGGGATTTGGGGCTGTGAGAGAGTGGTATCAGAGCAGTCGTTTCTACTCTACATACAAAGTTTCTTTCAGTAGTAAGGTAGAGTATTGTATATGCTCTACGCCTAAGTCTTCTTTCAAGTAAAGTTAGGTTGTAACACTAAAATCTAAGAGTGTAGACGACAACTCAACCTCCCGCTACGTCGACTCAACCAAAGAAGGAAAGTAAGGAAAGAGTTTCGGAAGTATGATTTCTTTTAAGAAGAAATTTTTTTTTTAAATATGCAAGTATGTTGTGAATAAAGTATGCCAAGTATGAATGTTATTAAAGTATAAGAGTTATACTTTGTGATATTATGTGAATTATGTGAAAGTATGAGTACTATACTTTGTGAAAGTATGTGAAATTATGTGAACTATAATTTCTTTGATTAAGATATTTTGTTTGGCATGAGAATCTAGACTAATTCTAAGGCCTTCCCGATTCTTTGAGAACATAGACGTTCTAAGAAGCGTTGGTTCCAAAATATTCAAGAAAACGATCGGATCGGAAAGGACAGAATAGAGGGAATCAAATTGAATAAACGAATGTCACATGCATAAGGTGACATGAACACAGACTCGTTGGAGTCGACTTGTTTTTATAAATGAAAGCCGTAAGAGTTTCCTTTTAAGGAAATAAAATAAAGAATAATAAGATAATAAGTTAAAAAGAATGGAAAGAAATCGCGGGAAATGGTTTTATTTCGTGTATTGTTTGAGTGCAATTTCTTGAAATTGCTAGATGATTAAGATAAGTTGTGATTAAGTGGTTAAGTATTGCAATTTGAATAATGGAATATTCTAATTGTAATTAAAGAATTTCTTAAGATATGTTAATTATCTTACCAGTTACTGATTCGTGCTCTCTTTAAAATCTTGTAGGATGCCTGCCACACGTATCACGGCTCGGAAGAGCCAACCCCTGAGACAGCGTACTGTGGTGGACGAGATCTTAGATGAGTACTACGACTACGAGGTGGACCTAAACCATGATATAGGGCAGTTAGTCAGTGACTTCGCTGCACGCTTCTACGCAGCCTGTCACTTTATTTCGGAGCTAGGCAATAGCCGATTTGACCGTACTACTGCCCGACGAGTGGCACGGTTGGGCACACCACATCGCCTGGTACCACCTTGCACTGATCGGAGACGACACCAAGCCGATCGGCGATTTTTCTGGATTCGCTCTAGCCATACATAGGCAATTCTTTGAGAGTCGATTCATGTGGTCTGTTCCGGTTCAGGAGCACCTTCCCTACCTCTACGTTCCGATAGATTTTGAGCCTGAGCCATTTGCCATGGATCCAGAGATGGCCGCACTGTTAGAGTTGCCGCCAGTGCTAGCACCTAGTGAGGAGTTAGTTCCCGGAGAAGGATACTTAGAGGTGGACGCAGAGCTTGCTGCGATGCTAGAGTTACCATCTCTTCTTACACCACTTGAGGAGATTTGTGCTGAGTGGACAAGGGTCCGAGGACAGTTCGAGGCGGGACCATCTAGGGCCCGTTCTGCAGAGGTGTACGTGTCTAGTTCACTTCCTGAGCACTTTCTTCCCCAGAAGAAGCGTACAGTAGAGCCCAGTTTGGATGACTCTGAGAGGATAGTTTCAGACGTGCCTTCGCCACCACCACTTGTACTGTTAGACGGCACCACTTTAAGGGTCGACGAGGCACTTCAGCTCGTCTTTGGTACGGATTCAGAGGATGATCCGAAGGAGGATCCGATGGAGGAGGACCCTGAGGAGGATCCGATGGAGGAGGACCCTGAGGAGGACCCAGAGGAGGACCCCGAGGAGTTTTAGGCCGTAGAGGGCAGCAGTGACTCGATCGCAGCTAGTTGAGCAGAGCGTCTTAGACGCGTAGTAGTTGAAGTTTCTTTTTGTCTTGTACATAGTCGGATTAGTAGACTTCTTTTGTAGTACTCTTCACGGATACGAAATTTTATGAATCGTTTCCATTCTAGTACTTCCAATAGATACGGAGATGCAACTTGTTAGTGCACCCGGTACATAGATAGGCAGTTAGCCCAGCTTAGACTAGTCATAGTCTAACTTTTTGTATAAGTCCTCGTTAGAGGCAAAATTAATATTCTTTTTGACGTGTATATATATTATGACCCGAGTGTGGGCTTTGATCTTGTGAAAGTTTCTTCTAAACGCGATTAGAAGAAAAGTTTAAGACGAATATTCTGGATTAACTTGGGAAGTTAAAAGTTTAAAGAGTTAGTATCGAAGTTATTATCTTTTATCTATTCCATGAACTTGTTTTAGTTGGAAAAAAAAAAGGTTTAGTAAGTAAACAAAAGCAGAAAATCAAAATGCTAATGAGAATTCTTGTTTCCTATAGTTCAAAAATGCCGCCAAGAGTAGTTAACAACAGAGGAAGACCTGGTAGGCCCAGGGGACGTGGTAGACGTCAAGCTCAAAATGATAGAGAAGAGGAACAAGAACGACAAAATACCTCACCACCACCATCACCATCACCACCTCCACCACCACCCCGTCGTGATATTGAGGACTTATTCCTTAAACGTAACCCACCTGTGTTCAATAGATCTGGTAACCCGAGCGATGCTGAGCTTTGGGTACGCACCATTGAGAGAATTTTCAAACTCCTCAGATGTACTGATGAGGAGCGTCTGTTATGCGTAGCATTTTAGCTTTCCGGACCAGCTGACTACTGGTGGGAAGCTAGGCAAAAGGTTATACCTGCGGAGCACCTGGCTCGTTTCCCTTGGAAAAAATTTAAGGAAGCATTGTACGATAAGTACGTACCGAAGACCTATAGAGCTCAGAAAGAGGCTGAGTTCTATAATTTAAAACAAGGAAAGATGACAGTGACCGAGTACGACGCAAAGTTCTGTGAATTGTCAAGGTATGCACCTGCTCAGGTAGATACCGAAGAAAAGATAGCAAAGAAGTTATGTGGGGGACTTAAGCATGAGTTTGGTATAGCGTTAGCTAGTCATCAAGGACTAAGCTACACCGAGGTTTTAGGAGGAGCTCTGGAGATGAGGCCGTAGTGTCTGATGAAAGGAAAGCAATAACACCCGCACCAGCTCCAACTCAAAATCGAGGCTTTTACAACAACAACAATAATAACTACCAGGGAAAAAGGAAATGGGAAGGAGGAAACAACGGTGGCTACTATCAGCACTGCAATAATCAAGGAAACCAGAGAAGTGGAAATCAGCAAGGCTTTCAGTAGCCTAACCAGAATAACAATTATGGTAAGAAGCCATGGCAAGGAATCAGTCAGTCGGGACTGTACTTACAAGGAAATAATCAAACGGGACCATGGAAAGGAAATAATCAGCAAGGTCAGCCACAAGGGCAACAAAGGAATAACCCAGGAGGAAATAACCAAGGAAGAGCTACCGTTCCTGCCTGTCCTAAGTGTAATAGGGTACACTATGGGATCTGTCAAGCAAACTCTGGGAGTTGCTTCAACTGTGGGGAGAAGGGGCACATTAAGAGGGATTGCCCGAAACCGTCGCAAGCGGCAGGACACAATCAGTATGGACAACCCAGCCTTTGAGGGCGATTCAAGCACAGCCGCAGCAGCAAATGACACAGCAGCAATTCCAGCAGCACGCTCAACAGCAACAGAATGCTAGGGCATGTGCTATCAAACAGAGTGCACAGAATAAGGGCAAGGGATACCTAGCAGGTATGGGTAAACTTCATAATACCCCTATTAAGATACTGTTTGATACTGGCGCATCGCATTCTTTTATTGCTGGTTCGTGTGCGGATAACTTAGATATCAGACCTGTACGAGCTGAAAACGCTATGAGAGTACCTACACCTTCAGGAGAGATCACTAGTTCCACGCATGTTTGCTCTAACCTAGAATTAGAAATTGGAACTCTTAAGGTTAAAGCGAACAACTTGAACGTTATGATAATGTGGGACGTAGATATAATTCTAGGAATGGACTGGTTGACAGAGAATTATGCCACGATTCTCTACAACAAGAGAAAAATCTCTTGCCAACCCTCAGGAAAAGAGCCGACAGAATTTCATGGGATTGCGTTGGGCAGGAGGATACCAATAATATCCGCCCTACAAGCCAAGAAGTTGATGAAGAAGAAGGGTTGCACGGCTTATCTTGTATACCTAGTTGAAGAACCAGGAGCCACGAAGACCATTCAAGACGTGAAAGTTGTTAACGAATATGAAGACGTCTTTCCAGAAATATTACCTGGTTTACCACCCGACCGTCACATAGATTTTTCCATTGACTTAGAACCAGGATCGGCCCCCAAATCAAAAGCCCCATACAGGATGGCACCAAAAGAGTAAGAAGAGCTTAAGATCCAACTGCAAGAGTTGTTAGACCTTGGTTTCATTAGACCGAGTGTTTCACCTTGGGGAGCACCTGTTTTGTTCGTCAGAAAGAAGGATGGTTCTATGAGGATGTGCATAGACTATCGAGAGCTAAATAAGATCACCCTTAAAAATAAGTATCCTTTGCCAAGGATAGAAGACCTCTTTGATCAGCTTAAGGGCGCAAGTGTCTTTTCAAAAATAGATTTAAGATCTGGGTATCATCAATTGAAAATCAAACCCGAGGATATACCTAAGACTGCATTCTGAACTAGATATGGCCATTACGAATTCCTAGTTATGCCATTCGGTTTGACTAATGCTCCCGCAGTATTCATGGATCTCATGAATTGAATTTTTCACCCGTACTTAGACAAATTCGTCTTAGTATTCATCGACGACATTCTCATTTACTCCCAGAATGAGAAGGAGCACGAGGAACACTTGCGAATAGTGTTAGAAATGCTTAGAACTGAGAAACTTTACGCCAAATTCAGTAAGTGCGAGTTTTGGCTAAAAGAAGTGATGTTCCTTGGACACATAGTATCAGCAGAAGGTATCAAGGTAGATCCTGCCAAGGTAGAGGCAGTACGCGATTGGAAATCGCCGACAAGTCTGAACGAAATTAGGAGTTTCTTAGGTTTAGCCGGCTATTATAGAAGATTCATCGAGGGATTTTCTATAATTGGTAGACCTATGACGCAACTATTAAGGAAAGAAAACAAGTATAAATGGACGGACGAATGCGAGAAGAGTTTTCAGACACTCAAAGAAAAGTTAACAACAACACCCGTGTTAGCTCTGCCAGAAGCGAATAGGGAATACGTGGTCTATACAGATGCTTCAAAGGATGGATTAGGGTGTGTATTGATGCAAGATGGAATGGTGATAGCTTATGCTTCAAGACAACTTCGACCTCACGAAGTTGAGTATCCAACCCACGATTTAGAACTAGCAGTTGTTGTGCATGCGTTGAAAATTTGGAGACACCATCTCTATGGTGTTAGGGTTAAGATTTTTATAGACCACAAAAGTTTAAAGTACTTCTTCGAGCAAAAGGAATTGAACATGAGGCAAAGACGATGGCTCGAACTAGTAAAGGATTATGACTGCGGAATCAACTATCATCCAGGAAAAGCAAACGTTGTAGCTGACGCACTGAGTCGCAAGACTCCAACCAAGTTAGGATGTCTCTTTTGTTGAGGAAGAAGCTCTTGTACGAGAATTTGAGAAAAAGGACTTAAAAGTGCTGGATACACCTGAAACGATAACAAACCATATAGCAGCACTAGTAGCTACACCAGACTTATGAGAAAAAATCATAAGTGCGCAGAGAAAGGACTAGTCAATTGAGAAGCTTCGACTGAGGATAAGAACGGATAAACCGGACGGTTTTTCTGAAGCACCAGATAATGCGATTTTATTCGAAGCAAGACTTTGTATCCCTGAAGACGACAAATTGAAGAACGATATCATGAGTGAGGCTCACGATACGCTGTATACAGCACACCCAGGGAGTACGAAGATGTATCAAGATTTGAGAAAGAATTTCTGGTGGAACGGTTTGAAACGAGATGTTGCCTCGTTTATAGAAAGATATTTGGCTTGTCAACAAGTGAAAGCTCTACACCGACGACCATACGGGTTGTTACAGCCATTAAGTATTCCAACATGGAAGTGGGAAGATATAGCCATGGATTTTGTGACAGGTTTACCCAAGACTAAGAGAGGAAATACTGCCATCTGGGTAGTTATCGATAGGCTCACAAAATCAGCTCACTTTTTACCAATCCCAATTACCTATGGATCAGAGAAGTTGGCACAGTTATATGTCCGTGAGATTGTATGTCTGCACAGAATACCGAAGTCAATAACATCTGATAGAGGTGCCAAATTCACTTCGAGATTTTGGATCACTATGCAGAAGGAGTTAGGTACCGAACTTAATTTTAGTACCGCTTTTCACCCCCAGACGGATGGACAATCCAAGAGAACGATTCAGATACTTGTTGATATGTTAAGAACAGTAGTATTTGATAGAAGTGAAAATTGGGAAAAGATCTTGCCATTAGTCGAATTCGCGTGCAATAACAGTTATCAAGCAACGATAGGAATGGCGCCTTACGAGGCATTTTATGGAAGGAAATGTAGGTCACCACTTTATTGGGATGAAGTAGGTGAAAGAAAGAACCTAGGACCCGATGCAGTCAGTGAAATGATCGAGATCATCCGACATATTCGAGTTAGAATGAAAGAGGCCCAGAGCCAACAGAAGTCTTACGCCGACGATCGTCGAACAAATCTTAGCTTTGAAATTGGGGATAAGGTTTTCCTCAAGATTTCTCCGTCTAAAGAAATCATTAGATTCGGTGTTAAGGGTAAACTCAGATCAAGGTTTATAGGACCTTACGAGATTTTGGAGAAAATAGGACCTGTTGCTTATAGATTGGCCTTACCGCCAAGTCTAGGAAGTGTCCATAACGTGTTTCACGTATCTCAATTACGAAAGTATGTCTTTAACCCTAAGCACGTAATTAACCAGCAAGACGTTGTTCTTGAGTCCGACTTAAGTTATGAAGAGAAACCATTATCGATCTTGGATCGAAAAGAACAAGAATTAAGAAATAAGTCGATACCTTTGGTTAAAGTGCTATGGAATCACCACGGGCAAGAAGAAGCCACGTGGGAACTCGAAGAAAAGATGAAAGAGAAATATCCTTACCTCTTTGAAGAAGGTATGCAAATTTCGGGACAAAATTTTTTGTTAGAGGGGTAGGATGTAATATCCCAGATATTTCTTCCGTCGCTAAAATAAAAATTTAATTATTAATTAAGGCTTTGCACGCCTAAGTTAAGGATTTTCGATTCTAAGACTGACGGTGAAATCCATTTCTGAAAATAAATTCCAGAAGTCGGTTGAACAACTACTGTATTAGGGTTTTCGCGTCCAATAGAATTTTCGTTCGAAAACTCAAATCGAAAAACCGTCAGACTTTACATTCACTTTTTCTGCGATATGAGTCTACCGGAGAAAGTTAGTTTTTATTATTTTTTCGGGCAAAATTTAGACTGTCCTATCCCGACTTTTCATCAAATTTCACAAATCGAAATATACTTTCCGAGTAAGTGATTTATTTCTAATCTAGTGGTCGAATTAGATTTCGTCAAAAACGTAACCGTCTAGGGTTTTCATTTCTTGATTTTATTACGTCGTATTAGACCCATAAAACGCGATATTTTGCTAAAAAAATCTCCCCAAAACCACCTATTAACAAGGTGAGCTGAACCCTGAACCCTAAACAAGGTGAGTAATCACCTTGTTAAATCTTTTATACTTTTTGTAAATTCTATCACATAAACTTCTCATCATCTCTCTTTCTATGCCACCCATTACCGCCCACTCTCTCTCTCTTCTCTCTCTCTCTTTTGTTCTTCATCCACCATTGTTGAGTTCTTCAAGCTTTCAAAGCTCCACAAGTTGTTCATCTACCGATCGATCTTATTTCCGAGTCCATAAACGTCAAGGTAAGAGCTTCCTCTCAAGTTTGAAGCAAACAAAATTCTTTTCCCTCAATATTGATTATTTTTGAAAATTTGAGGAAGAAGTAGAATGATGTTCTATGATTAATACATGTTATTTCATGCTTAGAATTGGATTTTTATGGTTAAAATTTAATAAAAATTACCCCCTTAATAATTAAAGAATACCGAAATTTATATAGAAACATAGGTAAAGATTTAGTTTGATTTTTGAGGATTGATTTGTGGATTTATGTTCTATGTATTAGTAGATGAATGTAGGAATTAATTGAGATTTTTCTAAAAATAGAAACCAAATAGTAAGAGAGAAAGAAGTGAGGATTTAATGTAGTAATTGTTATGATTTATATGATGTGATGATATAAATGAGATGTAGTAAGTGTATAGATGATTATATAAATTAATTGAATTTTTCTAAAAATAAAATAGAAATCGTAAGAGACGAAAAACCGACAATAAGTTAAGATTCGATAATAGTTTGAGTATGTGGTTTTCGTATTGGTAAATCTTGGTAGTTGATAAGCGATATTGGAAAGTTTGAGCAAAATCGGAGAATGTTGAAATTTTAGTAAGAGACGAAGAATCGTCGATAAGTTGAGATTGGATTATGATTTAGGTTTATGATTTGAACATATGCTAATCTTAGTAGTTAAGGATCGTAATCGGAAAATTTGAACGAATTCTAAGAAAGTTGAGATTTTGGTAAGAGACGAGAAATCGAGTCTAATTGTCGATAGGAAAGTCGAATAAGGAAACTAATCGGATATTAGGGTTTAATGTTGATAAACGAACAAGTTTTTAGTGGGTGATTTTTCCATTCGAGATATGAGATGATATAAGTTATAATTTATAAACTAGAAATTGAAGAATGAAAGTGAATTTGAATTAAAATGGTTTAGTAATTGGTTGGTTGAAAAAGACGAGGAAGTATACGTCGTGTTTTTAATCGAGAAATATAAAGGAGTTCATGATGAATGATTGCGCATATAAACTGTCTTGAGACTGAAATTTCGTGAGTATAAAGGTGGTATAGCATTTGTCGAACCTAGGGAATCGTGCGTCGAGTTGTACGAGCACCTAGGGTTTCACTCGGACTGTTTTGCGATACGTTACGGAAACTGTCATAACTTCCTGCTCGCTTAACGAAATCGAGATCCGTAAATTGAAAAATAAACTAGACATCCGTAGCTTTTGTATGGTATGAAATTTATCCCATGTTTCGCAGAATTCGGTTCTGTATGAGCTCCAGAGTTACTGCCTTGTGCAGAAATTGTTCAAGAACCTATTTTCTTAAGTTGAATCCTTTTTAACTTCGTTCCTTGTGAACTTCTAAGTCGTTATAAGTTATCGACTTCCATTAATTAACTGACCTAAGTGTCGAGTAAAGGAACTGTAGTTTCTAAACGAGATATGAACGAGTCTCGTTTCTTCGTTAATCAAAAGAATATAGTTAAAGTGCAAAGGCCTAAAAATCATAAAACGAATTCGATTTCCTTTTCTTTTATTGTCTCGACCGTTTATTAAAGTATGATTATTTACGTTCAAAGGAGGAAGTCAAGTTTAAAAGACAGGACGGAAGACCAAAGCCGGAAGCTCGTGTTTTAGTTCTGTAAATCGCCTAAGGTGGGCTTTTCTATATATCAAATCAAATGATTGATGCTCGAAAATGTTTACTTATCTCTTTATAACTGTGTTTAAAAGTGATTATCAAGGAATGAAAATATTTGTTTTATGTAAGTTTTTTTGTGCCTTTCTGAGTTAGCTAAAGGGGGTTACCTAATCGATCGGACCGCTGAGTTAACCGTAAGGGTTTTCCAGGGTTTAGTGTACATGGTAGCTGGTGTGTGTGGTACCCTATTGAGGGGTAGCCTGCCACGGTGAATAGAACGTGCGCGAGAGAAGTATACCTCCCCCGGCGTTGAAACAGAAGTTGGGCAAGTTGAACGTAACATCAAGTAAAAGTTTGGCCAAGCTATATTGTGAAAAGTGAAAGAAAATGTTTAGTAGGAAAGGGCTGATGGTCCCGATACAAGTTCTGGTGTATGGGGGGGGGGAGGAATACACCAGATAGGAATTTTAAAAACAACCCCCTGAAAATACCACAACTGAGTAAGAAGACTCAGCTGGATTCACAACTGAGTAAGAAAACTCAGCTGGAAGAGTGGTGCTGTGCGGAATGTGGTGGATAAAAATAACTCGTATAAAACAACTCACACTCAGATGCAAGATCGGTCAACAACCAAATTAGTTGAAATGTAAAGATGCAATTTTGAGTGCTGGTTAGTTGGTCAGTTGGATATGCAAAAAGTAACTGAACAGAAAACACCACACAAAGGAATTACGTGGTTCGGAGAGAACTCCTACGTCCACAGGGAGTTGTAAGTCCACACAACTCAGTCCAAATTCTTTAGGACAGCTACCACAAAGCTTACGCGGGCTTTGCAACCGTTCAGATAAGTTTGCAGGTACTTATCAACCTTACAGATAAGTTTACGGGTACTTATCAACCTTTCTACTCAATTTCGGGAATAGCAGGATCCTAACAACCTTTTTAGGGGATGTGAATAAGGGTAGGTTTGCCAACTACTAGCTCTAACAAAGAAGTGAGCTAGGATCTAAGCTTGAATAAATGAAGACTCAAACTAAGATCGAAAACACCAAGACAGATTCTAACTCTCTATGAACTCTCAGCTAGTGATCTTCTTAGAGAATGTAAGCAGTTTAGCTTGTGCACAGAATATCGTCGTTCTTTCGCTCGTCTATCTCTCTACTTTGTCTTCTCTGTGTTCTCTGTCTTGATGAATGAATGAATGACTCTATTTATATGCGGTGAGAATCAACTAGCCGTTGGAAGAGCCGTTGATCTCTGTTCTGTGAAAGCAATGGCTTGTCTCTCATCTCTGTAGATTTTCCCGATTTGGCAACTGTGAACTTCTGCTTTCCTTCTGAGACAACCTTGTGTTGGGCCAAATGAGGTAATGACAGAAAGTCAAACCTTCACGTGACTTCCTATTTGAAATTCAAATTTCAACCTTTGTCTTTCAACATTGGTTAGTCGGTTGAGACGTTTGATCTTCATCCGAGTGGTCTTCAGCTGATGTTCCATCTGATCGCTACCTTCATCTGACATTCTGTCTGAATAGGAACAGTTGAACCCTCAGCTATCATGAACTTCATGTTGTCGATCTATCAGATTGAGTCCTGCAACTGATGTTCCACATGATCAGGTGGATTTTCACATCTGACGAGTAGTTAATTACTTAGATGTTTTCCTTCATTCGATTATCTAGATCAGATCGGTTGGCTTGAACGCTCAGTTGTCTTTCTTACATCTGATGTTCTATATCCGAACAGATGGCTTGAACGCTCAGTTGTCTTTCTTACATCTGATGTTCTATATTCGAACGGTTGGCTTGAACGCTCAGTTGTCTTTCTTACATCTGATGTTCCACATCCGAATTTCCATCTGTATTTCTATCCGAGTATAGCCATGTTGCCGTCTTCAGCTGGAGTCCTGTAAAGATAAAATCTGAACATTGCTCAAACAACGAGCCTAAATACTAACATTGGGATATGGCAACATTTACTCGGTTGGGGTCAGTTGGTTTTGGAATCAATCAAAACTTTACTAAATTTCCCAACAATTTCCCCCTTTTTGATGATGCCAAAACCCTACTGATCTAAACCCTACTAACCTATCTAAAATCTCAGCTGAAATTCTAGACAGTCTATAAGATTAAACATCAAAGGGTTAGCACAGTTATAACATGGTATTGAAATAACTTTGCGATTCAGAGCTTGGACAACTGGAAAATTGTACATCAAGATGAATCAGATATATGATGAAAGTTTTCATTACAACTGATGTGTCTACACAGATAAGCATGGAAATCAATTACATCAGTGGCTCAAAAACTTTATCTCGGCTAATACTTCAGCCCATACTTGCTGAAAATCCTGACAAAAATTTCTCTCTTGGCATCTGACTCCTTCGAGATATCTACTCCATGTTCCTGACAGACTTTTCTTGCCTCAGCTATGATCTTCTTTCTGTTAGGATTCCTTGTCTCTGGGATGAACGGAGGGAGATATGTAACCTTCTGAGGGATAGGGACTGTGTTCATATCCAGCTTTGCATCAATCATAGCTCGTCTGAACTGGCTGAACATGCCCGGATCCCCAGAGTGTAGTTCGGTTAGGGCTTCTTTGAAAGCTTTTCTAGAATCCTCAGTTGCGAACACCTTCCTGTAGTAGAAATCATTCACAAACTCTTGTTCGAATGATTCCCAATCATCATTCCATTCTTCTGGCATCCATTTATCCACATGCTTGAAGCGTCCCTGGAGCTTGATCTAACCTGGCAGTCTTTGTTGCTTCAATCTTGCTTCAGCCTTCACCTAATGTTTCTCAATGCGTCATCGGCATCGAGAGGCAACATTTCTGTCTAAGTTGTTGGTGATCTTGGCAAGCTCTTCCTCGAACTGGTTAACTCTTGTTGCTTGGTTGGCTGCGAATTTCTTCACCCATTCAGGATTCATGTAATCCTTCTCCGGAACATCCATAGCGTTAACAGCAGCAATACACTCTTCGGTTGTAATACCGTCGAGTTCAGCATCGAGCTCGGCTGCAATCTTGGCTATGGAATTGTAGGAAACTCCATACTCCTTCGCTTGCTCCATGTCCTTAGCCATTTCTTCTCCTCCGACAACAATAGATTTCAGCTGTTGTTGTTTCTTGTCAGTTGGCTTCGGAGCGGACTTCTTCTTCGGAGCTGTCTTCTTCAGCTCGGTCTTCTTCTTCAGCTGAGATTCCTTGCCGGCTGTCATCCCTTCTTCAGCATGCGTCTCATCTTCATGCATCTCATCTTTCCCCTTTTTGGCATCAGCAACAAAGCTTGCGACTGAGCCATCCAGAGAAGTGAGTTTCTGTTCAGCCTGCTGAATCCGGTTGAAGAGCTCATCTGCTGCGCATTCCACATCAACCTTCTTTGCCAGTTCCTTGTCACGGCGCTCTTCATCAGCTTTCTTCATTGCAATGAAGGTTTCAGTGACTTTAGTTTGAAAAGCGACGAACTCAGCCCATCTTTGTTCGAACCGAGAATCCCATTCTTGGTCTTGAGTCTGTTGAGATTTGGCAAGATTGGATTCTGAGATGGACTTGAACACGTTCAGTTCTGATTTGATTCCAAGAACTGTGGTCTTCAGGTCATTGATGTCCTTGCTGGTGGATGTTGAAAGATCATCCAGCTTCATCTTCAGTGCATCATGTTCTTCCAGCATCTTCTTGTGTTTCTCCTCCTGAGCTTCAATCATCCTTAGCTGTTCTTCTCGGTTGAGCTGGATGTTGGCAATCATCTCCTTCCTCAGCTGATTGACTCTCTCAGTGATCAGCTCGCATATTTCATCTGAGGAGGGGGGTGCTGGCTGATCAGATAGTGCTGGCTGTTCAGCTGGTGCTTGCTGTTCAATTGTTGCTGGCTGTTCAACAGTAACCATGGCTTGACGATTGGCCAGGTACAGTTTAAGGTCTTCTTCTTCCTGCTTTGCTGCTGCTGCAGCTGCGTCAAGATCATCTACAAAATTAGCAGACTTGGTCAGCATGTTGTCAACAAAAGTGACACAATCTTGTTCTGCTGTCTCCCTTGTGTCTCTTCCTTCTACCTTGCTGACATCCAGACGACGAGTCAGCAGTGCGATCTTGTTGTTGTACGCAACTTCAAGGTTAGTATAATTGAAGTATTTCCTTATACGCGACTCATCTGCCTTGAGCTGGTTCCAGCTGTGTATCCTGATGGTATCTTCCTTGACATACCAGTGGCTGAAAATAATGTTGAATTGATACAAAAGCTCAGTTCCGAGCGTGGCAAAGATGGGCATGTCGCGCGCCTCGGGGAACATTCGAATCAGCTTCTGAAAGCAGTAAGCCAACTTGCCTTCATGTTCCAACACGACAGCTCGACGATCAGCTTCTTCGTCAATGGGGGAGGGAGAGAGATTGTCATATGGAATCGGTTCAAGGGTTTCCTCAACATTGGCCAAAGAAGTGGTCTCAATGTTGGCATCGAGCGGGGAGCTCGAAATTTCTGACTGGGTGGTAATGTTGGCATCAAGAGGTTCCTCAACATTGGCCAAAGAAGTGGTCTCAATGTTGGCATCGAGTGGGGAGCTCAGAATTTCTGACTGAGGATCGGTTACGAGAACCTGTCTGTGCTGTACGGCATCAGCTCCTGCCGTGGGGGAGGATGGAACGTCTTCGGATTCCTTGGATGAAGAAGCTGCATCCGAGGACATGGTTGGCTCATCTTTTGGATTGGTTTCCATCCCTTCTACCCTATCTGTTCCACTTGCGCGAGGAACAATCTCGAAAGCATCTTTTTCAACTGAGTGACTCGACTCAGATGGCACCTCCTCAGCTGGTACCTCCTCAGCTGGTTTTGCAACTGACTTCTTGATACGAACCCTCAACTTCTTCTTACGCGGCTCCTCCTCTTGATCCTTATCTGACTCATCTCTGAGTCGGTGAGCAGCTGTTGATTTGGATGAGTGGCCGGCAGCTGGAGGCAGCTCCTCAGTTGTATCTTTCTCCTCAGCTGATTTCACAGCTTCCTTTTTCTCTTTGGGAGTGTAGACACTCCGAATCACATCAAGAGCTTTCTTGGCTGTTGGGAACAACATCTGCCTCTTGACTGGTGTCTCCTCACTGTCTTTCCACACCATGTTCTGGTCCTTTGTGGCAAGAAGTATCAGGGCAGAGATTTTGACTCCAAAGTTGGGAGTTCCCTTAACACTCAACAACTTTTCCCCAGAATCATTGATAGATTCTGTAATCTTCTGCTTCTCCATTGTCAACTGGTGTTCGAAGAACTTGAACCAGTTGATGTTGTGCTTGTGCTCCAAAGCTATCAGCTGCTTGAGCTTGGGTCGGCTGATATCTCCAAAAGCACCGTTGTATCCAAAGATAACCTTGGATACAACATCGAACAGAAGTCGATGTTCGGGTTTTAACTTTGTTCGCTGCATGTTGCTCCTCAATCTTTCTGCAGTGATAAGAGCATTCTCAAGAAATAGATCTGCATCTGCATCTGTGATGTTCTCGATAGTGTCCGTGGCGGTCAGATTTGGTGGAATGATAGAGCGTAGAATCTCGGAAACCGGTATGTGGAAGTTGACACGGCGGACGGTTCTGGCAGGAACGTCGCGCTGTCGACAGGAGATTTCTGACACGAGGCCTACTCCCTGCTCGTGTTGCAGATTCATGTAGAATTCTCTGACTTGACGCCTGAGCAAGTGGGTGGTAAAGAGCGTCGTCCACTCAAGAAGGCCATTATCCCTAAGAAGATCGGCGAGAGGGGATAACGCCGGCGAGTCCAGAGCTTCTGTTGATAGAATCTGCTCGAAGTGGATTCTGGATATCATCATGTCATATGATTCCTCGTACGACGACGGGACAAGAGCTGGTCCTGATGATGCCATCTTCTTTCCTTGAGATGAAGCTTTCGGTGCCATTTAGTATTCCAGTTGAGGTTTATATATAGAGAGAAGAAAAGAAGAATTTAGCAGAAAATGGTGAGACAGAATCAGAGACGAAGATGAACAGTTAATCAGATAGGCTCAAGTATTGAAGGTAAGAAATCACTTCCTGATTTTCCACCTTTTATAGGTTAGTGGGTCGTTTGAAATCGATGGCCAAGGTTGAATGGCGCGAATCCATCAACGGCTGAGATCTCGCGACTGTTGACTAACTTTGACTGATGTCAACTTTTGAGTTCCAATACGCGCGAGTGAGAAGGTGAACTGTTTTTATGTCAGCCCAGTCGCACTATAAAGTAATGCTATTGCTGTTCAGCCGTACTTTACATTAAATGCGCTATGATGGCTATTTTTAATCTATCTGACATGCTTCAGGAATGTTTGAATTTATTTCAAACATTCACATTTAAGAACTAAACACATGCAGCCATAAATGATACCTGCCAGCTGATGTCGGAATCAGCTGTGTTCCAATGTTGCGGCATACCATCAGCTGACTCGAGTTCATCTGTTCAGCTGACGTCTGATGTCTTCGGATGGCGATCCGCATCTGAGATTCCCCCTTCATCTAAGCTTCCCCCTCAGATGGATATCTATCTCTTCACCTCCGCTGATTCCTCATCTGATGGATCCAACAATCCAAGGAGATCACATAACATCTTGAATCGTGCTTCGGCTAGAGGTTTGGTGAAGATATCTGCTCTCTGAATTTCAGTTGGAATCTTCTCCACAGATATATCCTTCTTCTCAATATGATCTCGGATAAAATGATGTCGGATGTCGATGTGCTTCGTCCGAGAATGGTGAACAGGATTCAAAGAGATAGCAATGGCACTTGAGCTATCACAATGGATGGGAACCTGTCCAGTTGCTACTTCATAATCTCTCAGCTGTTGCTTGAGCCACAACACTTGCATGCAACAACTACCGGCAGCTATATACTCTGACTCGGTTCTAGAAGTGGCAACACATGCTTGTTTCTTTGAAAACCATGAAACTAGCTTGCTTCCTATGAACTGACAGTGTCCAGATGTGGACTTCCTGTCCAACCGATCTCCGGCTAGATTCGCATCTGAGTATCCGGACAGTTGGATATTGTCGTTAGCTGGGTACCACAACCCAACATTAACAGTACCCTTCAGATACTTGATGATGTTCTTTGCTGCCAACATGTGTGCTTCCCTCGGCTGAACTTGGAACCGAGCACATACTCCAACCGCGTAAGATATGTCTGGCCGACTGGCGGTTAGATATGCAAAGAACCAATAATCCCTCTATACTTACTGGCATCCACGAGTTTTCCCTCAGATCCGGGTTCAATCTTCCAGTTAGTATTCATTGGGATCCGTGTGGTTTTACTTGTCTGCAATTCGAACTTTTCGATGAGCTCCTTTGTATATTTGGACTGATTAATAAAAATCCCTTTTGATGACTGCTTCACTTGTAGCCCAAGAAAATAGTTCATCTCACCTATCATCAACATCTCGAATTTCTCCTTCATGAGAGTTGAGAATTTCTCGCACAGCTCCTCCGACTTGGAACCAAATATGATGTCGTCGACATAGATTTGCACAACAAGTATGTCTTCTCCAACTTTTATGGTGAACAGTGTTTTGTCAACTGACCCTCGTTTGAACCTCGAGTTCAGAAGAAAACCACAGAGAGTGTCATACCAAGCCCTAGGTGCTTGCTTCAATCCATAGATTGCTTTCTTCAACTTATACACTCTTCCATCACCAGTCTCAAAACCGGGAGGCTGTTCAACATAAACATCTTCCTTAATATCATCGTTGAGGAAAACACAATTCACATCCATCTGATAGACCTTGAATTTGTGAAATGCGGCATAGGCTAGAAATATTCGGATGGCTTCCAACCTTGCAACAGGCGCGAAAGAATCCTCGAAATCAATTCCTTCTTGTTGGCAATATCCCTGAGCTACCAACCTTGCCTTGCTTCTCACGATGAATCCAATGGCGTCTCTCTTGTTCTTGAAAATCCACTTTAATCCAATGACTTTAACACCATTTGGTCTTTCTACCAACTCCCATACACAGTTGCGTAGAAATTCATTCAGCTCTTCTTGCATGGCTGTTGTCCAATGAACACAGTTGAGAGCTTCCATAACATGCTTCGGTTCTGGCACATCAGCTACGAAACATGAAATCATGGCAACATCTCCTGCCTGTTCGAACTCCTCAAGAACTGCCAACTCCTCAGCATATTGGGCGTAAGTGCTGGAATCTTTCTCGGCTGAATCTGGATTTGCAACTCTGCTTCTAGTACGCACACCTTTGGCTGGATCTCTGATGATGTTGTCCTTGGAATGATCTTCATGCCATCTCTTGTTGCGTCTTCCTTGTTCTTCCAACAGTTGCGGTTCTATAATCTGAGCCGTGGGAGATGCTTGATCTTCAGAACTGGTGATTTATCTGCTGTTGAGTCTGGATCCTCAACATGGATAATATTTCGAACCGAGTTAGGTTGGGCTTTGGATGCTGATGCAGTTGGAGTAACATCAGCTGAAGTTCCCCCTTGAGATGAGCTGGGGTCCTCACATTCATCTTCAGAGGAACAAGGATCATCATCCTCGGTTGTCCATACCAATGGTTCAGCTAGATTCTTCTGCCTTAGAACCTGCGATCTGGTGAGAGCTGGTGGAACATGTGGATCTGCTTGTTGTCCTTTAGCCTGTTCCCTGCACTCAAAAGTAGATTCATCAAAACTAACATGAGGTGTTATCTCCACAACACGAGAACTGTTGTTAAAAATTCTATAAGCCTTGATCCGAGCAGCATATCCGAGAAATATGCCCTTCGAAGCCTTGGCGTCAAAAGTTTTCAATTGAGTCTTCCCATTGTTGTGAATATAACACTTAGAACCAAAAACGCGAAAATATGAAATATCAGGCTTCCTGCGTCTCCATAGTTCATATGGAGTCTTTCCCAACCGCTTGGTCAGAAGAGACCGGTTCTGGGTGTAGCATGCTGTGTTGATTGCCTCAGCCCAAAATCTCTTTGGCAGAGCTGAGCTTGTCAACATGGATGTAGCAGCATCCTTCAGCATTCGGTTTCTTTGCTCAGCTACTCCATTCTGTTGTGGAGTACGAGCAGCCGATGTTTGATGAGTGATTCCGTGCTTCTCGCAGTATTCGATGATGGTTTCATTGAGGAACTCGGTTCCACGGTCTGATCGAATAGAAATGATTTTCATCTCTTGTTGGTTAGATATCCGATCCATCAGCTTGGGTAGCTCATCTCGGGTTTCACTCTTGTGACGCATGAAAATGGTCCACGTGTACCTAGAGAAATCATTAGTAACAACAAGTGTATATTCGTTACCATTCATGCTCTTGGGAGTAATAGGCCCAAAGAGATCCATATGGATCAGCTGCAATACTCGATCAGTTGATGAAATCGTTTTCAACCGAAAGGAGGATCTAGCGAGCTTTCCCAACTGACATGCACTGCAGATATGTGTTGGTGAAAACACAAGGTTCAGAATACCCTTTGCATGTTCCTATCTCGCAAGTCGGTTCATTGTCTTGAAATTCAGATGGTTGAGTCTTTTGTGCCACAACCAGCTCACATCTGAACTGTTCTTTGATAAAAGACAGGTGTCAGGAGGACTACTATTCCAATCTGCATAGTAGACATTCCCGGTTGGGGATCGATTTCCCAACAATATGACTTGCTTTGTTCCGACATTTTTGACTCTGCAGCCCTGCGCATCAAACTTGACAGAGAAACCATTATCACAGAATTGGCTAATGGAGAGCAAGTTATGCTTCAATCCATCAACATATGAAACATTGGGAATAGACACGAGATTGGTTTCAAGGGTACTGTAGCCTTTGGTGTGACCTTTTGAGTTGTCACCAAAGGTAACAAATGGTCATTCCTTCTCCACAAAACTTCCAAGCAAATCCCTCAGATTTGTCATGTATTTCGAGCATCCACTGTCCATCACCCACATGGTATGTGATGCTTTATTCTTCCTCAGCTGTTCCTCCTGCTCCTGCATAGAGAAACACGCTTAGGTCCTCAATTTTAGTTGGGTCCTGGAGGGTTAGAACCAGTTCCCCCTTGAACTGTGGGTCACTTTTCCCTGTAGATTCGGATAGATTTGTCATTCCAAATTATCTTTCCTTCTCCATCAACTATAACAACACCTCGGTCATCCTTAGGCTTGTTGTTATTGTTGACGTTCTGTTTCTTGGGAGGAGATTGATTTCTCCCATTGTGGGCTTTAGGAGGAGAGGCGTTCCCCTGTTTTGTTGACGTTTCTGACCCTTTTGGTTTTGCAGATGAGGTCGGTCGCCATTTTGGAATCTTTGTGGCTGAGTCTGATTCCATATTCATGACTGTTGGCAACAGCTGTTCATGCCCTGTTGTTGATTCATATTCTGGCATGAATATCTGCAGCTGTTAGAACTGTTCCACATTGGTTGACTCTGATGGAACCTCTGGTTGTTCTGATGATGGAACCGATGTTGATTCTGATGGTTGAATCCCTGTTGGTTCTGTTGATTCCATCCCTTCTGAGGTCGGTTCTGAGGTCGGTTCAGAGGTCAGTTCTGAGGTCGGTTCTGAGGTCGGTTCTGATTGTATCTCTGACGTCTCTGGTTCATCTTCTGAGTCCTGGAACATTCCCCCTCGGTTGTTATCCCAACCGATGGATTCTTCAGTTCTCCAATCACAGCTCCTTTTCCTTTCTCATCTGCAGTTCCCTTAGCAGGTTGTGCTGTAGGTACTTGCTGTGACGTGGAGGTTGGATTAAGTTGGGGAGTTGCAGACTCAACAGTATTTGGTTTGGCAACCGTGACATCCACAGCCTTGATAAAGGTTGTGGGTGGAATTCCAGTGTCCTTGACCATGTCGTAACCGAGTCCAGACACGTCATTCATTTGTCGTCGGTAACTAATGAGATTCTCGATGATTTTGGATGATTGATAGAGCTTTATCAGGTTGTCCTTCTCAGTTTGTAGATCCTTGAGAAGAATAGCTATATGCTCTGTCTGTGCGTCTGACATCTTCATCAGCTGGTCGATCTGTTCCTCTTGCTTGTTCAACTGCTCATGCTGCTCCTTGATCTGCTTCTTCAACTCCTCATCGGTTGGAGCCTTAGTTTGATTGGCCTCATTCAGTTGACTTTTGAGATCATCAATCTCTTCGCTTTGACTTTTAATCAGATCGTCCTTTTCGGTTAAGGATTCTTCAAGTCTGGCAAACTATTCTTGAAGATTCTTAAACTCAACATATTGCTGATGCAGTTCCTCACTGAGTTCTAGGAAGTCACCCCAAGAGGGTTCCAACTCTTTATCTACTGTTTCCTGCATGTTAGTAGCATTGGAAGAATTTAAATTAACTGGACTAGAATGTACCTCAGCATCATCTTGGTCGGTTCCAAATGCCATGAGACATTGATCCTGTCCGATAGTGTTGTTGGTGGAAGTCAGCTCGTCCTCATCTTCGGTGTCGGTGAAGATGTCCATGTCATCAGCTGCTTCTTCTGCAACCATGGCCTTGTTCTTTCCATTATGCTTGGCCCTCAATGTATCTCTATCTTTCTTCGAAAGATCTGGACAATCAACTTTGAAGTGTCCCTCTTTGCCGCATTCAAAGCAACTGTTGGTCACAGGCTTTGAGTTATCTCGAATTCGGTTGGATTTATAGAACCGCTTATATTTTCCGAACCGAGTATCCATGTCAGCTAGCTTATTTGACAGGGCGGCTATACTCTGTTGCAGCTCTTCTCTGCTTGGCTCCTTCGAAGCTGTGTCCGCAGATCTTATTGCCCTTGATGTTCGCGGCTTGGAATAGTCGGCTCAAAGTGCTACTGTCTTTGTTCCTGAACCAACATCCTCATGTCGACTCGTCTGCACCGAGGACTGAGTTGATCTTCGTCGGTTCACCTTGTACTCGTTTCCTTTCAGAATTGAGAACAGTCTGTCAGTTCCCATCTCTCCAAGATCAGCTCGGCTTTCATGAATGTTGGTAAAGGTATCCCACTCAGCTGGTAGTGCTTGTAATACTTTGAGATTGATCTCTCTCAAAGTATATTTTCCTCGTCGGATAGACTGAATCCTTCGGATGATATCCATGAACCGAAGCTCCAACTGATCAATGGTTTCATCGACTTTTAGACAGAAATTGTCAAAATCTTGACAAGCATGTGAGAATTTGTTCTCCTTGGTTTCGTCATTCCCTTCACTAAGAGATGCCAAAATGTCCCACATTTCTTTAGCTGTGTTGCACTCTTCTATCCATGGAAGATAGTCTTGTCCAACTGTGGACATGATAGTGCTCTGAGCCCAGATATCCAGCTGACTCACTTTAGCTTCCTCAGGAGTAAAATCTTCTGGCTTCTTCTCGACTAACACCTCAGTTGCATCCCCATCATTGGGATTTGTAGGAGTGCGAATGACTTTTTCCATGATGGTGATCGGTCCGGATGTAATCACTTGTTGTATTCGATGATGCTTGGACAGCAGAATCTTCTTCATCCGAGTTTTCCAGGATGTATAGTTCACAACCGAGAACATGATGACAATCTTGTCTTTAACATCCATCTGCACACAACAAACAGACGACAAATGCAAGTAGAAATGCACTAGCGTGAAAAAGATCTATTCAGTTGACCACTGAAGAAAAACACCTCGATTCACACCTCGTGAAACAGAGACAACGGTCTTTTGAACCACTGCTCTGATACCATTTGATGATCTCGATACGAATTCTGGTGTATGGAGGGGAGGGGGGGAATACACTAGATAGGAATTTTAAAAATAACCCCTTGAAAATACCACAACTGAGTAAGAAGACTCAGCTGGATTCACAACTGAGTAAGAAAACTCAGCTGGAAGAGTGGTGCTGTGCGGAATGTGGTGGATAAAAATAACTCGTATAAAATAACTCACGCTCAGATGCAAGGTCGGTCAACAACCAAAACAGTTGAAATGTAAAGATGCAGTTTTGAGTGCTGGTTAGTTGGTCAGTTGGATATGCAAAAAGTAACTGAACAGAAAACACAATACAAAGGAATTACGTGATTCGGAGAGAACTCCTACGTCCACGGGGAGTTGTGAGTCCACACAACTCAATCCAAATTCTTTAGGACAGCTACCACAAAGCTTACGCGGGCTTTGCAACCATTCAGATAAGTTTGTGGGTACTTATCAACCTTACAGATAAGTTTACGGGTACTTATCAACCAAACTACTCAATTTCGAGAAGAGCAGGATCCTAACAACCTTTTTAGGGGATGTGAATAAGGGTGGGTTTTCCAACTACTAGCTCTAACAAAGAAGTGAGCTAGGATCTAAGCTTGAACAAATGAAGACTCAAACTAAGATCGAAAACACCAAGACAGATTCTAACTCTCTATGAACTCTCAGCTGGTGATGTTCTTAGAGAATATTTGTAGTTTAGCTTGTGCACAGAATATCGTCGTTCTTTCTCTCGTCTATCTCTCTACTCTGTCTTCTCTGTGTTCTCTGTCTTGATGAATGAATGAATGTCTCTATTTATAGGAGGTGAGAATCAACTAGCCGTTGGAAGAGCCGTTGATCTCTGTTCTGTGAAAGCGATGGCTTGTCTCTCATCTCTGCAGATTTTCCCAATTTGGCAACTGTGAACTTCTGCTTTACTTCTGAGACAACCTTGTGTTGGGCCAAATGAGGTAATGATAGAACGTCAAACCTTCACGTGACTTCCTATTTGAAATTCAAATTTCAACCTTTGTCTTTCAACATTGGTTAGTCGGTTGAGACGTTTGATCTTCATCCGAGTGGTCTTCAGCTGATGTTCCATCTGATCGCTACCTTCATCTGACATTCTGTCTGAATAGGAACAGTTGAACCCTCAGCTATCTTGAACTTCATGTAGTCGATCTATCAGATTGAGTCCTGCAACTGATGTTCCACATGATCAGGTGGATTTTCACATCTGACAAGTAGTTGATTACTCAGATGTTTTCCTTCATCCGATGATCTAGATCAGATCGGTTGGCTTGAACGCTCAGTTGTCTTTCTTACATTTGATGTTCCATATCCGAACTGATGGCTTGAATGCTCAGTTGTCTTTCTTACATCTGATGTTCTATATTCGAACGGTTGGCTTGAACGCTCAGTTGTCTTTCTTACATCTGATGTTCCACATCCGAATTTCCATCTGTATTTCTATCCGAGTATAGCCATGTTGCCGTCTTCAGCTGGAGTCCTGTAAAGATAAAATCTGAACATTGCTCAAACAGCGAGCCTAAATACTAACATTGGGATATGGCAACATCTACTCGGTTGGGGTCAGTTGGTTTTGGAATCAATCAAAACTTTACTAAATTTCCTAACACGGGCATTTGATGAAAAACCCCGATGCGCTATTTATCGAGATGCCTGATTTATTCTATACTTATGATATGTTTTCGGCAATGTGTCCACTAAGTATGTTTATACTTAGCCCTGCATATGTTTTATAAATGTGCAGGTTGAGTGTCGGGAGCGGAGGAGGTTGAGTATAGAGTTGTAATTAGAATGAAGAACTGTATGTCAAGCTTTACGCTTTCCGCTGCAAATCTATTTCGTGTCTATGTATAACCCTTTTGATCTAAGTCCCGTACAATGAACTTAGTTAACTTTTGAACAACTTGTCGAGTGATCCTTCAAGGTCGACTCTCTTTCCTTTCATAAAGTCTGTTCATAAATATCAGTTGTCTTTTAATTATTGTTTGATTATTCATTTATCCCCCTTCTTCCCCGCTTCTTTAATCCAATCCCTAGTCGCACCCCGGTTTTGCCGTCCCTCGGGATTTGGGGCTGTGACATTAAAATATTTTCATACTTTTTTGAAATCGTCTGCAGACATTTATACTTAGGTATGAATCAATCTACAGCTTATCTTTTTGTGGTGTCGAGAAGAAGGCCTCCTCCTCGAACACCATGATCGGCCCAACCGAAGCAAGGCTCACAGTCACCTTAACTAATGCATGCATTGTCCCGTATCTTACAGGAACTTTATCCCGTGCGTCCAAAGGACCTTTATTATCCCATGTGTCCACAGGACCTTAAATAACTTTAACACGTAGATGATTGCATACCAAAACATTTACATATCTAGGCAAGTCAATCAATTTGAAAAGCGCACGTAATACATAAATAGTACACGCATTCATCATTTGGTTTTAGTTCAGAAAGCCCACCTGACTTCCAAAGAACTAGCTAGGCGGCTTACTATTTTGATTGTCCTCGCTACTTTTCCGTCCCGTTTGGTCCTTCACAATTCAACATCGAATAAGGAACGAGACTTTTGTCGCGTAAGACGTAAAATAGTTTTTGGGCTTGGCTGAAGGACTTCTACATGACTCGGGTCTTTTCTATATTATTTTAACTTTTCTAAGTCAATATATTTTCTCAATTTTCTCGTTCTCGGTTATCAACTTTACTCGGTTACTAGACATAACTTCGTCTCACATTCTCATTTCTAAAGTCAATATTACTTTAATACTTTCCACTAAATGAGCAAATACTATTCGTCTTAATCATACTACTCAAGTTCTCGATTCATTATTCTCAACTATTGTCATCACAACATTCATGTTATAAACGAGCATCCAAAATAAATGAACAAATTATTTCACGAATAAACGAAACATAAACATTTCACTCAACATATAAGTTCAATCAAGCATAATAAACCTAAATATATTCGATCAACTATTAACTTGACACTGCTCAACTCAATTTTTGAAATAAATTATCTTCAGATAAACATTAATAATGATCTCATAATCCTTAAATAAATCAAACAGGGATTCAAACAATAAAAGTTTTGAATTTAAAACTCGATTAATTATTTAATATTTCTTGACTCCAAACACAATGCTATTTCAAAAATACGTCGTCTTTCCTCAACTACATACACAAACTCGTATACGTACTCTTATCTTATTTACTTATATTATATTAATATATCTTCTTTCTTTTTCTTAATAAAAACTCTTAAACTCTATATGTAATAGAATTTCAACTTCCTATAAAAACTCGATTCTTAATAATTTCGATTTCATTAATAAAATTCTCGTTTTCTTTACTCTTAGCAAACTCGACTTATAGTTCAAAACTCAACACTCGACAGCTTCATTGTTTTATCTCAAATTAAAAAGGTTTGAAATGCAAACTCAATTGATGTCACTCAAGCATTTTTAATCATTGAATACTCAACATAATATCAATAAGCGAGCATTTAAACATTCATTAATTACTAAACTCGATTCTCATATTTTTATTTAATTTTCTTTCATTTTTCTAACACTTCTTATTTAATTTAATAATTAAGTATTTAAAACTCTTTTAATTTTCTTAATTTAGTGAACAACTCTTACTCGATCCTTACTCATAAGTTTCTCTTACTCGTCGTCTTATCTCTTCGTAAATCATTATTTAATCATCTAAGCTCAACTTAACTCTTTATTCTCATACTTTACTATTTCTTATTTTATTAAGAAATTATCCCTTTAATTATTTAATTCTAATTCTATTATTTTTATTTCAAAACTCTTCGATTAATCTTGTGATTAATCGAGTAAACGAACTCAAACTCGACTTAACTCTTTATTAAATTTCTTATGCTCGATTGTACAATTACTTTTCCCTTTCTAAAAGAGATTCTTTTTAACTTAGGATTAATTCTTTTTTCAATTCTCGTTCAATTGAACGACTCAACCTCGGCTAACTCGTCTCAAATTTTATACTCAACTTTTTAAATTCTATTTTCTCAGCTCTAACTCCTCTTTTATTTCTCAATTAATATTATGATTTCTTTTTAATCTCTATTAGTTAACTCACTTAATTTTCTTCTCTTAAGTTCTAATTACTTAACAAAGAATTATTTTTTTTGTTTTTACTCAATTCTATATCTCAAAAATAATTTAATAATTTTTCTTTTTATTTTCCATTTAATTTTATTCTAAATTTTTTTGAATTATTTAATTTATTTTATAATTAATTTTATTGCTCTTCAAATCTTCATAATTCTCACCAAGAACACCAAGAACAATCATTCAAACCTTCAAAAATTCACCAAGAACACCTAGAACACACACTAGGCATTCAAACTCATTTCCATCGATTTTTGTCTATTTTTGCACTAAAATTTTCATTTTCTTCATCTCAAAAATTCCTATTGATTATCTAATACTTCAAATTAAATACAAACACATCCATAACATCAAATCATCAAAATTACTAAAAATCATCAAAATACCATTTCTTCCTACACATACATAATATCTCGATTTTTTTCTCATAACAACATAACAAATTAAATCATCCAATAACTCATACTCATATCATGCTCATAACATCATTGAATCATTAACAATAAATCAAATCAAATACTCCTCTAAAAACCTCAAAACTCACGGCATCAAGCATAGAAATTAGGCAATAATTTTTTTCAATTTCTCATGCATATATATATATATATTCCAAACATCATCATAACACATATAATCCATAAATCATCAAGAAATCATGTAAATAAATTTTTGCTTCTTTCTTTCCTATTTTTCGGTTTTCATCAAATTTTTAGGGGTTTTATTTCTCTTTTCTCTTTTAATTCTTAGATTAATTCCTAGTGTTCGATTTTTTAACAATTTCCTCACCCTAGTTTGCCTAAGAATAAATGAAAGCATGCATATTTCTTTTCTTTAGAGATTAGGGATTACATATTTACAAGTAATCAAATGAATAAACATACTTTTAAAGGAAATAAATCGAACTCCTTCTTCTTTTGAGCTTGGACCGATGGTGAATGAAAGATGAGCTTCAAATCCTAGCTTGGATTTTCATGGAGGAACCCATCTCTAGTCCTCAAGAAAGAAAAGCAAAAATTAATCATCTCCTTAGGGCTAAGTGCCGAGAATTAAGAAAATAAAAAAGGGAGATGATTTTGATTCTTGAAATAATCTCAAAGCTTGAAGAATGGGTTACCTTCCTAGATTAGGGTTTGAGAATTGAAGAGGATGATGATCTTAGACCTTGGATGCTTGAAAACTCAAACTTTAATGGATTTTTTCTTCATGTATATGTGTGTGTATATGTACGGTGAAGAGAGGGAGAGAAAAGAGAATTGTTGTTTCTTTCCTTCTTCTTTCTTACGGTAGAGACAGATGAGAGTAGAGAGAGAGATGATTGAAATGAGAGAATATTAGATTGATATCCCTTAAGAATGATGATGTTTGAAATTAAGGGATATAGGTTATGATTATATTCCTTTAGGTTTTGAAAATTAAACCTATAGGCTAGGAAGAGAATATAATTAAGGGAGAGAGAGAGAGAGGACTATGTCAGCAGAGAGAGAGAGAGGGAGAGAGATAAGAAAAATATCTCACTTTTTAACTGGTATAATTTTCCCCGGATGAAAAAGTCTTCCGGTAGAATATATCCGTATTATTTCGTTTATGCTGAAAATGGCTCTAAACTCTCCTTGACTCGTTTCCGACATCGAAAACACCTCAAATCTATCTCATATCTCACGAAATAAATCAAGGATTCTGGATATCAAATTTTTAGGTCAAAATTCTAAGTAACGAAGAAAAACCTAAAATTGCTCGGCTAATTAATCCGTTAAGAACTAAACTCTTAGAATTCTCTCATATGATCTCGGATGAGCTTCTAATATATCTCAAAGATCTTAGAATTAATTCTAGAATCAAAAGACACTAATTAGGTTAAATCCTGAGTTCATCGGTGAATAGTGTTCTCTCGGTTCTCGTTACTATTTACTGAAAAGTAAAAGTTCTCGAAATTCTCCGAAATTCCTACTCATACTCAAATTCATATAATAAAGTTCAATCAACGCATCACATACTTGATTCAAATAATCGAAACGAGAAAAGTTCACATCAAAGCACATAAGGGCATTTTCGTCATTTTTCATGAAAATCTCTTTTCTTGAAAATTTTTATCACTCAAGGGTCATTATTTAAATATAGAAATGCATTTAGGACGCACTTAAAGACTTATTAAAGTTCGGGGTATTACATATAGTGACAAAAAGTGTCGCCACTAAAAGTTATTTTTTTTTTGTAGTGTATATTTGAAATTCTTATATTTGTAAACAATTTTGTGTTTATTGAATAAATACAATATTTTGTGTTTACAGGATAGGTTAGGGAAGAATAATTAAGTGTGAATGAATGAACTTTGTGTTGCATGTATTTATAGCGCTAATTATGATTGTTGGTCTGCCGTTAAACCTTGAAATCTTTTTCAGTCTGACATGATTAATACTGCTAGGGTTTATTGGGTTACACGCAATTAATTAATGATAGAGAAGAAAAATTGAATTAAGGCAAAGTTGCTAAATAAAAACTTCATACTAAAGAAGTAATATTCATTTTTGAAAAAAGAAAAATTAAAAATACGAAATTAATAATAATAATAATAATAATAATAATAATAATAATAATAATAATAATAATAATAATAATAATAATAATAAAGCGATGAAATTCACCTTGGCATAGTAAGATTACTCGAAATTTTGTCGAGTTCATGATTGATGAGCACAATTTTTTTTTCCATATGAAATTGCAAATTGTTTGAAATTCATTATTAAATATATCTAATTTTACTTTTATAAGTGACGTGTGATGGGATCGAGATTTGTGATCCTCGAATACACAGATGTTCAATAATTGTAAACACATAATAAGTAACTTGTGTCGATGAGGTTGTGTTGAGAAGAGCTTCTCCACATGGATTTAAGCCTTGAATTATGACATACAAAGCGTAACGCCGGGTTGTGTGCCGGCGTCGTGTCTCCGACGATCATGTTAGTGTGTGTTCAACACGAAACTTGAGAAAAATCAACGAGTTCTATCGTAAATCAGAGGTAAAGATACGTGATACCTTAGATTTCTGCTGTAAAATCTGTATATATACCTGTAACGATAAGAGTATTTTAGTCATTTCGGGGAGACTTGGGAAGTCTCCAAGCCGACTTAAGTAGGGGAAACTTCCCTACTTTAGTTGATGTAATAGATCGGTTCCGACATCTATCTGACATATTTATGCCTCGAGAAGACAAATCCGTACTGTACTTTAGACCAACTGTCGATAAAGTATAAGTGGGGAAGATTACCGCTAGGCAATCTTCCTTAAGAGCAAGATTCCATGATGCAGGGCATACTTCCCCCGCTGCTACGAGCATTGGGGCAAGGTTGTCATTCAAGTAGGGGAATACTGAGAGTATTACTGGGAGGTTGCCTTCGGGCAACAATGCCATACCGAAGGTGTACCATCAACTCCTCCCCCCTCAAGTCTGAAAGGAGGAAACTTGTCTACACCAAGTAATGAATTTTCAGTAGTAACATTCCTTCGAGGCAACCTTGCATGTTCGGATAAGGTAAAGCAGTTGAGGAGTTTTCTCTCCCCGTCTCTGCGAATTCCACCTTTTCAGAGATGGGAATTTTCAGTAAGACACGTGGAGTGTTTTTAGGGGATAACCACTTTAATATAGTAATAATTTGAATTATTACTATTTTTCCTCATTTATTCCATTTCATTTTCGCGCTTCACTTCTCTCTCGCTCTACATCTTCGAATCTCATTTTCCCACCAAAATTCTTCGCCGTTGTCCCAGCTTTTCCGTTCATCCTTTCAGGTACTTCGCTGCTACTCTCTTTGTAGGCTTTATTTCTTTCAGTGCTTTATGGTAGTAATGTCGTTCTTGCCTGATTTGGGAGAGGGTTTGACCTAAATCTTTTCGAATCGTCTACTCGCTGGACTGTTTCTGCCAGCGAAGAGGCATCTTCACCCTCTACCCCTATTTACGTTCCCCACATATCTCTCAAGAAAGAAGGGTCGGGGTCTATTTTCTTTTCTTTACTCGTAGAGACCGATTCTTCTTCGAGTAGGGATAACTAGAATTTGGTTACTACATCTCCATCTCTTGTTAAGCAGGCCGAGGTTCAGGCGTTAATCAAAGATTTTAAGATTGAGGGATTCCGCCTTCAAGTTCCCAGCCTTAGTGAACGGCCAAATTATACATCTCCTCCTACATTGCCTTTCTGGAAGAAGCACTTTGAAGTGGGGCTTAGGCTTCCAATATGCCCATATCTTGCTCGCATTTGTGATATTTTCCGAGTCTGCCCTAGTCAGATTATCCCCAATCCCATTAGGACGTACTTCTCTGTCTTTCTACATAGTCTTGAAAGCCAACGGAGGTAATCCTACTCCGGAGCTTTTTCACGCTTGCTATCAGATGAAATACCAAAAAGGGATGGTTATGTTTAGTTCCCGAACTAACAATCCCGCTCACTTTCTGGGTAAGAGTACCAGAAATGATAAAACATGGCAGCCCCACTACATCTTTGTCACTTGTGTGGATAATTCTTGGCCTTTCACCGTGCAACATTGGCGGTATTCTTTTGAGAAATCCTCTCAGGTAGAGATGCACCCCATTCCTTCTTTAGATGAGGAGCTTATGAGAGAGTTGAGCACTCGTCTTAATTCTAATAATGATTTCAATATTTGGAACCTTCTCACGGATTCTTCTGCATTGGCCAACTTTGGTTTGGCTCCTCTTCCTCGTCAACCTTCCACTCCTGGGATGAGTAGGTGTTCGCTTCAGTGTTTGGTTGAATTCAAAGACTTGATAAATCTTGCAAAATGTAATAATTTCTATCTTTCTGATTATTGCAATTATGGACTGGTTGAAGACTGCTCGAGGCGTTGAGGAGGAAGATGATGTTATCGTGGTGGGATCCACCCCAGGTTCTGTTCCTCTGCCTTTATTCCCCAAACTTGAGGTCAACTTTCCCCCAGCAAAGTGACTGAGGAGCAAACTTCTAAAGGGGCTTCCTCCCAGGGAAAGTCTACTTCTGCTACTCCTGCCAATCCTTCATCTGAAAGATTGCATCTGAGGACTCGCAGTCGAGCAATGACTGATCTGCCCCCTCCTCCTCCAGCCAAGAAGGGGAAGGGTACCAAAGCTTTTAGGAGCAAGATTCCAGCTATGCCTCTCCAGTAATTTTCCAATCAACTTGAAGTTCATCTTCCTGTACCACTAGTTTTCATGGAGGGTTCTTAGTGCGTGGCTCTGTTCCGCCACATGACCATCTTCTGAGAGGAAACAAGCCTCTGCATTCTCTACTGAAGCCCTCCACAATGCCATAGGGCATGCTTTGATCTAGGTTTGAACCTTTTCCAGCAGCTGTTTTCAGATGTAAATTTTCATCATTTTTTGGTACAATGACTTGTTTTCTTCTCAGGCTGGCGCTTTCTTGACCGAGGCTGAGGAAAGGAGGAAGGAAGGTTCCATTGCTTCCTCCAAGGAAAAGAAGGAAGAAATTGCCAAAGCTCTTCTTCAAGTTTCCAAGCTGGAAATTAGGTGCAAGCAGATGGAAGGCAACCTTGCCGATGCCCTATTGCAAGTGGATTCCCTCAGTAAGCTTCTTGCAAAGACTGAGGAAGAGAAAGCTTCCCTTGAGAGGAATCAGGCGGACAGTTTGGTCAAAGCTCGCCAGGAAGGCTACGAGGGTGGCATCCAAGCTTGCCAACAAGGGCTTTTCCGCATAGCTGCAGGTCAAGCCTTTCTAAAGGAACTGGAAGAGGGGTTGGTGGAAGCGTACAAAGGAAGTGGCCAGTACTTGTGCGATCTGGGTCGTACCATTCGCCACTTTGTCCGTCAGGGAGCATCCAACTTTGCTGCACAGATGAGAGAGCCTTTATACTCGGGAGAGATGAACACGAAGGCTCTCATGGACAATCTCGAGCTCCCTCCTCATCTATAGCCCCTGAACGACCTTCTTCCCGGGCAAGAATATCAGCTTCCAGTGGTGCAAGCTTGTGCAAGGACACTTGCCCTCAGCCTTATTCTCGATTCATCCTTAACTTTCATGGAGAATCCCTTCTATGACCTCTCATCTGCAGGTGCCTCTAGTTCCACTCTGGTAGAGCTGCCAGCAATCGAGGATACTTCCGTGCCCAATGTCACCACTCCTCCTACAGAGAAGGCTGCTTCAGAGGTGGGATTCCTCTCCCTTCAGAAGGAGCCCCTAGGAGAGGAAGATGAAGCAGAAGAAGGAGATCAGGCTGCAACCAACTCTTCCTCGGAGGAGAAGCCAGAAGGCGAAGTTTCTGAGAACCCCTCTGCGTAGGGTGAATTATTGTAATTTCTGCTACAATGGTGTTTGCTACAATGGCTTTCTAGCCACTTTTAATTCTGTTTTTGCTACAATGGCTTCCCAGCTGCCACTTTATTTCTGTTTTTGTTGCACTTTACTTTTTCTTGAACAATCTGCGGCCTGTGAGCCTTTATGCCAATCGTGCTTTTTGATCATCATGCTTGAAATTTTTCTTGCCATTGCTCTTATACTTTACATTCTGCATGCTATTTGATATACCATTGCTCTTATACTTTGCATTCTGCATGCTATTTTATATGTTCATATATATGTTCTCCTCATCCCCCCTTTTTCTAAAGAAGTAGGAGTTCGTCAAACGAATAGTTGTTTAGAATGTCCCATTCTTGGTAATCATTCTGTTCGGGCAAGATTGCATGTCCACAATCTTGTTCAGCCCGCAGCATAGGGGTATTAATGCCATCCAAGTATCAAATTTTCCAGAAGAGCATGTAGCCACTGTCGGGCCAAGGTTGCCAACCGACAAACTTGCTCACCCTAATTTCTCCAGAGGCACATGTAATCACTGTCGGGTAGGCAACCTTGCTCACTCTAATTTCTCCAGAGGCGCATGTAGCCACTGTCGGGCCAAGGTTGTCTGCCGACAATCTTGCTCACCCTGATTTCTCTAGAGGCGCATATAGCCACTATCGGGCCAAGATTGCCTGCCGACAACCTTGCTCACCCTAATTTCTCAAAAGGCTCATGTAGCCGTTGTCGGGCCAAGGTTGCGTGCCGACAACCTTGCTCACCCTAATTTCTCCAGAGGCGCATGCAGCCACTGTCGGGCCAAGGTTGCCTACCGACAACCTTGCTCACCCTTGAAACGCACTGGTTTCTCATGGGCAAGGTTGCTCATCCTCAACCTTGAACCCATTTCCAGATACAAAGACTCACACAACCACAATCTTCAAAAGAAGCTGCATCATATTTACGTTCAAAAAATCCAATCTGCATGTACAAGTAGGAAAACAACATCTGCGAATCGGGCAGGAATGAGTCATCTGCGAGTGGTGATCAAAAAGTAGGGGTTATCTTTCCCTACACATAGTATTTCTTCAACTTGCTAATGTTCTATGGGCGAGATAAGACTTGTCCTTTGGCATCCATCAATTCGTAGGCTCCGCCAGCTAGGACTTCAGTAACCTTGTAAGGTCCTTCCCAATTGGGCTCGAACTTCCTAGTTGGCTTTAAGGCATAAACCCTTCTCAATACGAGGTCTCCCTTGCCAAACCGACGAACTCATACTTTGTTGTTATACGAATTACGTATCTGCTCTTTATTCCACTCTGTTTTCAAATGAGCTTGTTCTCTTTCTTCTTCCACAAGATCTAACTCTTCCCTCCGGAGTTCTTGGTTCCGATCCTCATCATAGAATCGAATCCGATGACTTTCAGAGATCACCTCTGCGGGTATCACCGCTAAAGATCCATAGACTAGGTTGAAAGGAGTTTCATTTGTAGCCCTTCGAGGACTAGTGCGGTAAGCCCATAGTACCGAATCAAGCTCCTTTGCCCACAAGCCACGCTTATCATCCAACCTTGCCTTGATGCCATTGACAATTGTTTTGTTGGTAACTTCCACTTGGCCATTCATTTTCGGATGCGTGTCTGCTGCGAATCTCTGCTCAATCTTCAGCTTTGAGCACCATTCTATGGTTCCTTGGCTTATGAACTAGGCAGCGTTGTCCGATACTAAGACTGGAGGCACTCCATATCGACAACATATATTTTTCCATAAGAATTTTGTGATCGCTGCATCATCAACCTTGCTAACAGGTTCAGTTTCCACCCATTTGGAGAAGTAGTCTACAACTACTATGAGGTGGGTCATTCCTCCCTGTGCAGTAGGCAACTTTCCCACCAGATCAATCCCCCACTTATCGAAGGGACATGAGGCATACATAACTCCCAATTCCTCAGTGGGAAGAAGAATTAAAAGTCCATGTATCTGACATTGGGAACACTTCTTGACAAATTCCTTGGCATCCTTGCCGATGTTAGGCCAATAGAATCATGCCCGCAACACTTTTCGAGCAATATCCCTTGCTCCAGTGTGGCCTCCTCCATTTCCTGAGTGTATTTCTTGCAAAACACTTGCACCTTCCACCTCTGATATGCACATCAGATAGGGATAAGTCGTGGCATGTTTGTACTGATGATCTCCAATCATGCATAAGTGAGCATAGGAAGCCCGTTTGGATGCAAGGGAACCTTCCATGCATCTTCCGGTCATCAAGAAGTGTATGACGGGAACTCTCCAATCCCTAACTTCTACAATGGCTTCTACATCCAAGGCAGCAACTCTCTCCTCTTCTTCGAGATATGTAATTGGGCCGTCCATTCCCTTTTCCATAGAACTGGCTAACCTTGCCAGCTTGTCCGCCCGAGTATTTTCCTCTCTGGGAATTTGCTCCATTCAAAATTTTGTAAATCTTGCCTTCAATTGTATCACTTTTGCTACATAGTTGGCCATTCTTTCTTCTTTGGCCAAGTAGGTTCCCTCCATCTGGGAGACAACCAATTGGGAGTCAGAAAATATCAAGTCCTTCTCAGCCCCCAATCCTTCCATAATTTACATGGCTCGTATTAGCGCTTCATATATAGCTTCATTGTTCGAAGCTTTGAATCCTAGCTTGATCGAAAATTGCACTTCTTCTGAGGTGGGAGGAATGATCAATACTCCTACACCACATTCTCCTTAGTAACAGAACCATCCACGTAAGCTTTCCATTCAACCAGTTCTGCACTTCGGGTAGTTTCCTGAATGAAATATGCTAAAGCTTGAGCTTTTATTATAGGTCGTGGCTCAAATTCAATATTGTATTCCCCCAACTCTACGGTCCATTTTACGATTCTTCCTGATGAATCCGGTCTGCTGAGAATGTTCCAGAATGGGAGGTTGTCCTCACAACCACCTTGTGCGCCAGAAAGTAAGGACGTAACTTTCGAGCAGAAGTCATAATCGCCAAGGCTGCTTTTCCACCTCTGAATAGTTCGCTTCAGGGCCTTGAATCATTTTACTGGTGTAGTATATGGGTTTTTGCTCACCACCTTCTTCCCGTATCAACACCGAACTCATCGACTTCTTTTCTACTGAGAAGTACAGATAAAGGGTTTCTCCCATCACATGCTTTGTGAGAAAAGGCAATGCAGTTAGGTGTTCTTTCAAAGCATTGAACATTGTTTGGCACTCTTCCTTCCATTCAAACTTACTAGCTTTCCTCAAGAATTTTAAAAAACGTAAGGTCTTCTCGGCTGAACAAGAAATAAACCGGCTCAGTGCGATAATCTTGCCATTAAGTTTTTGAATTTCATTCAAGTTGTGGGGAGCTTGCATCTCTTGCACCGTGACAACCTTCGCCGGATTCACTTCAATACCTCTGAGTGTGACAACATAACCCAGGAACTTTCCAGATTGCACTCTAAAAGCACACTTAGGAGGATTCAATCGAATGTCATTACTCCTGATTACTCCAAAGACTTCTTCCAAATCAGTTGCATGATCAACAACTTTAAAACTCTTGACTAGCATGTCATCCACGCAGACTTACATGATTCTTCCGATTTATTCCCAGAAAACCAAATCCATCATTCTCTAGTACGTTGCCCCTGCATCCTTCAAAACGAAGGGCATTTTCTTGAAGCCAAACGTTCCTCCTCCAACGATGAAGCAAGGTTTCCGAACATCTCTTGGATTCATCAAGATTTGGTGATATCCTTGATAGGTATCCATCATTGATAGCAATTCACATCCAGAAGTGGTATCTACCAATTGATCAATTCTGGGTAGGGGATAGTGATCTTTCGGGCATGCTTTATGCAAATCTCGGAAGTCTATGCACATTCTCCACTTCCTCCCCCCTTTAGGTACCATGACTGCGTTGGCAATCCACTCAGGGTACTGTACTCTCACAATATGCCCAGCTTTGAGCAATATTTCCACTTCAATCATGATAATCTTGTCCTTCTCCTGATCAAGCCTCTTAAACTTTTGTTTGACGGGGTGGACAGCTGGATCCACGTTCAAATGATGCATAGCAATTTTAGGATCAATGCTCTTTAAGTCATCTGTGCTGAAAGCAAACAAATCAGTGTTCCTTCATAGGCAAGCTATCACTGCCTCAGAATCCGCATGTGCTATCTGAGTTCCTATTCGAGTAGTATAACCTTGCTTATTGGGGTAAAGTTCCACTGGCATAAGTTCCTTTCCGGGAGACATTTGCATCTCCGGATGTGTTTCTTTCATTTCCATCTGCTTCATTTTTTTTCCAGTGGAGTCTCTCAGTCCTTCATTGGGTCGCTTGGCAGCCTTACCACACACCTTGACTTCTTTGACATAACATGCTCTGGAAGCATCTTGTTCTCCAGCCATGTCACACCCCGTTTTCGGAGGTGAGAGAAAAGATAAGAAACCATCGAATAGACTTAACTCACATAGGGGTTCATGCTCGGGAAACAAGAAAATATTGACTGAAAGCGATAATAAATATAAACATGCTTTCAAGTCACATTTTAACAACAAACGGCGTAGATAATTTACAAGAGTTTATCCAAAAGAGAATAAGTTTGTCAAGGTCACATCATTCAGTCATTAAGGAAAATCAGTAAATTGTTTCGAGCACATTGCTCTTGGAACCAACAGATCATCAGAGTATTATCAAAAGACACATCAAAAGGAAGTATAATGTAGCGGAGACATCGACTCAATCCCAACAACTACATGTATGAAGACATGTAAATGCCAGCTTAAACTTTTGAACTCAAAAAGAAACACACCACCAAGCCGTCCTCGCCATCCATATCCTTGCTAACCTGCATGTTTAGAAATACATGTAGGGCTGAGTACGAACATGCTCAGTTAACACGTGCCAAAAATAATTTGAAAATTTTGCTCTATTGAGCTATATAATTGAACTTGCCTTGCCACTGCATCACAAGCATTAGTGTAATTTAAAACGTTTACTTGTGAATGCAAAAATATTTTATTTTCTAAATGGACTGCGCAGTCAAAATACAATATTCAATACAGGTATGAATCATCTACCACATCATCTCAGTGTCGAGAAGTAGGCCTCCTTCTCAGACACTGTGACCAGCTAAACCAAAGTAAAGCTCACAGTCACCTCAAACAACTCAAATACCACACGTGGGTTCTTGTATTTCATAGGACAATAATAACTCAAGCAGATGATAAAGCATACCAACTCAAATAAATGGCAATTCAATTGATTTAAAAACTCACATAATAATTCTCAATAATTAATAACATTCATGAGTTTTTCGGTTTTAGAAAAGCCCACCTGGCTTCCGAAGATCTAGTCGAGGCGGCTTACTCTTTTGTTTCCTCGCTACTTTTCCGTCCCGCTTGGTCCTTAAAAAATAACATCATATAAGGACAAGATTATTATCTCGTAAAATGTAAAGTAGATTTTGGGCTCGGCTGAAGGACTTCTACTTGACTCGGGTCTTTTCTATTTTATTTTAATTTTTTTACATCGACATCTTTCTCGATTTTCTCGATCTCGGGTTATCTTCTTTACTCGGTTACTAGATAAACTTCAACTCACATTTTGTTTCTAGGGATACTATCATTTTAGTACTTCCCGCTAAACGAGAGATTACAATCCATCTTGTCTTATGCTGCTCGAGTTCTCGAATCATTAATTCTTAACTATTGTCATCACAATTCATTCAGACCGTAAACGAGCATCCACAATAAGTAAGCAATTAAATCCATAAATAAGCGAAATAAGAACATTTCACTTAATCTCATAAGTTCAATCAAGCACAATAGACTCAGAAACGATTTATATCTCGAACACAGACAACGGCTAACTTAACACTGCTTGACTTTATTCTTAGAAATGATAATTTTGGATTTAAAAATAATTTCATCAAACTTTTAATACGTCAAATAATAATAATTTTGAATTTAAAATTCAAACTTCTATTTAATATCACAAAATTCTAAAATACGCCATCATTTCTCAGAATACAAACATATACTCGTATAAATTCTCATTTTAAGAATTCAACTTCCAATAATATATACTTATTATTTTTCTAAATTAAATTTTCATTTTTATTCAATAGAAATTTGACTTTCTATTTTAAAATTTCGACGCTCGATAACTTCTTCGTCTTAACTCCGATTTAAGTAATAAAAAAGAAAACAAACTTGACTATTTTTACTCAAACATCATCATTTTAATTACTCAATACTCATACCATCAAGAATTGGACATTCAAGCATTCAAAACTTACTAAACTTGTTTCTCAAATTTTAATAAGCAACACTTACTTAATTTCAAACTTATAACTTTCTTTCACTCAACTAACACTTCATAACATCATTTAAACATTCAAGTATACTCAAGAATACAAACATAAATCTCAAAACTTATATCATACAACTTCTTAGGTTTTAAGAAAATATTTTAATAAATTAATTATTCTCATTTTATTAGCTCTATTTTAGCAATTAAAAATCCTTTGATTGATTTCTTAATCAAAATGAATAAACGAACTCAATCTCGAATAATTTATCTCTTAAGCTTTTTATGCTGATCTTCTAAAATATTTTTCTCCTTAGAAAAATTCATCTTCTTTTATTCTAATTCATTTTTTATTCCTCAACTAATATTATTATTTTCTGTTAAATGCCAACATTATACTTAGGCATTTTTTTCTTCTCTTGTTATTTAAATCTTTATGTTCTTAACAAAGAAATGCCTTTCTTTGTTTTTATTCAATTCATAATTCCATTATAAATTATTTATTCTTTCTCTATCTTCTATTATTTATATTTTTTATTATTTTGATTTAAAAAAAATTAAATTTATTTTATAACATTTTCAAATCTTCATATTATCACCAAGAACACCAAGAACACATACTCATAACTTCACAATTAGCTCAAGAACATCATGAACACACACACACACACACACACACACACACATATATATATATATATATATTTATATATATATTTATACTCATTTTCTTCAACTTAGATATATATTTATGTCTAAAAATTCATTTTACTTCATTTCTTAAATTTTTATGCAACCTCTAACTCTTAAAAATTATCAAGATCATCACTATATCATCAACATCTGCAAGATCATCATAAACCATAAAAAATCATTATTTCCCACAAATATATATATATATATATATATATATATATATATATATTGATTTTTCTCAAGAAAAATTAACAAAATACTTCAAACTTTTAACTTAATCAAATTTCCATGCTTATATATATACTCATATCCTTCATAAACACAATCAAATCCTCAAATAAGAATTAAAACAAATATTCTTCATTTAATCCTAAAATAAATCATTAAAATTTCTCATCTTCACATTAGCATATAAATCACTCAAGTTAACGCCATAAGCACATATATAATCAAGAAATCAACAAAATTAATTTTCATCATCATCATCTGTCACAGTCCCAAATCCCGAGGGACGGCAGAAGCCAGGGTGCGACTAGGGGTTGGATTAAAGAAGCGGGGAAGAAGGGGGGTGAATAAGAATGAATGAATAAACAGACATTAATAACAAAATAACTTCTATGAACAAGACTTCATTAAAAAGAAAGAGTTGATCTCGAAGGATCACTCGACAAGGTTCTCAAAAAGAAACTGAGTTAATTGTACGGGCTTAGACCCAACAGATAGATACAATAACTTCAAAATGATTGGCAGCGGAAAGCGTAAAGCTTGACATACAAGTCCTTTATTCTAAATATGACTTCTTAATTCAACATCAACCACCGCCGCTCCCGTCTCTCAACCTGCACATTTTATAAAACATATGCAGGGCTAAGTATAAACATACTTAGTGGGCACGTTGCTGAAAACATATAATAAGTATGGATAAATCAGGCATCTCATTTCTGTAGCACACCGGGATTTTTCAATAAAGGCCCGTGTCCACTAAACATTTTCTTTTCTCATAAATTACTCGCGCGAGCATTTTCTGACTGATGTTACGTTCAATCTTGCCCACTAATTATCACTGTGGCTGGCCACCCCTCAACAGGGTTCCACACACAACGACTACTGTGTACACTAACTTTGGATAGCAGGTCGGCTAACTTAAAGTCCGATCGTTTTAGTTAGCAAGTCAGTTAACTAATAAATCAGGATAGCAGGTCGGCTAACTCAGAAGGGTACAAGAGAACTCACATAAAAACAAATCATTTCATGCTCTGATTATCACGCTGAAAACACAATTATCAAAGCTGTAAATAAAAAATTTTCGAGCATCGCTCATTTTAGTTCGTATATAGAAAAGCCCACCTTACTGATTACAGAAACTACAATTCGAGCTTCCGTCTCTGGTCTTCCGTCCTATCCTCGGTGCTGACTTCCCTCTTTTATCGTAAATAAATAAACTTAATAACTTTATCGCAACGATAAAAGAAATAGGAAATTGAAATCGGTTTAGTCTCTTTTAGGCCTTTGCACTTTATTACTTTCTTTTGATTAACTAATAAACGAGACTCGATCAATTCTCGTCTACAAACTGACTCGGTTCATTACTCAGCACTTAGGTCAGTAGGTAAATGGATGTTGATAACTTATAACGACTTAAAAGTTCACAAGGAACGAAGTTGAAATGGATTTCCGTCTCTTACGTTTTTCAATTTATTTTTAGAAAAATTCCAAATAATTATATATTCATCTACATGCATACTACATCTCATTTCCATTAACCATTCATGAAAAACATAACATCTTCTTCATCAAAACCTCACTTGTTCTTCTCTTACATTTCTACTTTTATTTTTAGAAAATTCTAATTTAATTCATATAGTCATCTAGCATCATGTAGAACACTAATCCATCAATTAAACATCAAGAAAATCGAGCTAGCAAAAACCCCTAAATCTCACAAAAATTTCGGTAATCACATAATTCAAAGGGGGATGATTTTCTTCATGATTCGATTCGTAGAACCTAATTCTAAGCATACTATATCATGTATTAACATAGGCTCATCATGCTTCTTCATCTCCATTATTTCGAAAAAAAGAAAGTTGATGGATTCAAGATTTTGTTCGGTTCATAACATAGAAGAAACTACTACCTTGTGAAATATGAAGTCGGAAATGAAATCAATTGGTAGACGGGAGACTTGATGCTATTTGAGAAAGCTTGGATGAACTCTTCAATGCAGGAATTTGAGAGAGAAATGAGTGAGAGAGATAAGGGGGGCGGGGGAGGGGGGGGGGCGGTATTGGTGGAGTGAGGAAGAGAGAGGATGACTCATGTATTACTATTACATAAAGGTATAAAAATCTAACAACAAAGGTGGTGACTCGTTAAGGGGCATTTGGATGCGTTTTAATTAACCGAAATATCTCGTTTCCGGGTCTAGAACGACGTTATAAAAGTTGAGAAATAATTTCTTAGTTGGTTACGTATTCGACAAAATCTAGTTCGACCGTTAGATTAGAAATAAATCACATACTCGGAAAACCTAATTCGTTTTTCAAAATCCGATAAAAAGTCGGGATTAGACAGTCTAAAATTCGCCCAGAAAAATCATAAAAACTGACTTGCTCCGGTGAACTCGTATCGAAGAAAAAGTGAATGTAAATTCCAATGGTTTTTCAATCTGAGTTTTCGGACGAAAATTCTATCGGACGCGAAAACCCTAATACAGTAGTCGTTCGACCGACTTCTGGAATTTATTTTCAGAAACAGATTTCACCGTAAATCTTAGAATCGAAAATCCTTAACTTAGGCGTGCAAAGCCTTAATTATTAATTAACTTTTTATTTTAACGACGGAAAAATTATCCGGGGTATTACATCCTACCCCTCTAACAAGAAATTTCGTCCCGAAATTTGCATACCTTCTTCAAAAAGGTAAGGGTACTTCTCTTTCATCTTTTCTTTGAGTTCCTACGTGGCTTCTTCTTGCCCGTGGTGATTCCATAGCACCTTTACTATTGGTATCGACTTGGTTCTTAACTCTTGTATTTTTCGATCCAAGATGATTAATGGTTTTTCCTCATAACTCAAGTCAGATTCAAGAACGACGTCTTGCTGGTTAATTACGTGCTTAGGATCAAAGACATACTTTCTTAACTGAGATACGTGAAACACGTTATGGACACTTCCTAGACTTGGCGGTAAGGCCAATCTATAAGCAACATGTCCTACTTTTTTAAGAATCTCGTAAGGTCCTATAAACCTTGGTCTGAGTTTACCCTTAACACCGAATCTAACGATTCCTTTGGATGGTGAGATCTTGAGGAAAACTTTATCCCCGATTTCAAAACTAAGATTGGTTCGACGGTCGTCGGCATAAGACTTCTGTCGGCTCTGGACCTCTTTCATTCTAACTCTAATCTAACGAATGATCTCGATCATTTCACTGACCGCATCGGGTCGTAGGTTCTTTCTTTCACCTACTTCATCCCAATAAAGTGGTGATCTACATTTCTTTCCATACAAAGCTTCGTAAGGCGCCATTCCTATCGTCGCCTGATAACTGTTGTTGTACGCGAATTCAACTAAATGTAAGATATCTTCCCAATTCGCGCTTCGATCCAATACTACCGTTCTTAACATATCAATGAGTATCTAAATCGTTCTCTCGGATTGTCCATCCGTCTGGGGGTGAAAAGCTGCACTAAAGTTAAGTTCGGTACCCAACTCTTTCTGCATTGTGATCCAAAATCTCGAAGTGAATTTGGCATCTCTATCTGATGTTTTTGACTTTGATATTCTGTGCAGACGTACAATCTCATGGACATAGAACTGTGCTAACTTTTCTGACCCGTAGGTAATCTTAATCGGTAGAAAGTGAGCTGATTTAGTGAGTCTATCAATAACTACCTTGATGGCAGTGTTTCCTCTTCTTGACTTAGGCAAACCTGTCACAAAATTCATGGCTATATCCTCTCATTTCCATTCTGGAATACTTAATGGCTGTAACAACCCATATGGTCTTTGGTGTAGAGCTTTCACTTGTTGACAAACCAAACATCTTGATACATTTTCGTACTCCCTGGGTGTGCTGTATATGGCGTATCGTGAGCCACACTCATGATGTCGTTCTTCAGTTTGTCGTCTTCAGGGATACAAAGTCTGCCTTCGAATAATATCGCATTATCTGGTGCCTCAGAAAATCCGTCTGGTTATCCGTTCTTATCCTTAGTCAAAGCTTCTCAGTTGACTCGTCCTTTCTCTGTGCACTTATGATTCTTTCTCGTAAGTCTGGTGTAGCTACGAGTACTGCTATATGGTTTGTTATTGTTTCAGGTGCATCGAGCACTTCTAAGTCCATTTCCTCAAATTCTCGTACAAGAGCTTCTTCCTCAACAAAGAGACATCCTAACTTGGTTGGAGTCTTGCGACTCAGCGCGTCAGCTACCACATTTGCTTTTCCTGGATGATAGTTGATTCCGTAATCATAATCCTTGACTAATTCGAGCCATTGTCTTTGCCTCATGTTCAATTCCTTTTGCTCGAAAAAGTACTTCAAACTCTTATGGTCCGTAAAAATCTCAACCCTAACACCATAGAGATGGTGTCTCCAAATCTTCAGCGCATGCACAACGGCTGCTAGTTCTAAGTCGTGGGTTGGGTATTCAACTTCATGAGGTCGAAGTTATCGTGAAGTATAAGCTATCACCTTTCCATCTTGCATCAAAACATAACCTAATCCGTTCTTCGAAGCGTCTGTATAGACCACGTATTCCTTATTCGCTTCTGGCAAAGCCAACACTGGTGCTGTAGTTAACTTCTCTTTGAGTGTCTGAAAACTTTTCTCGCATTCATCCGTCCCTCTGAACTTATTTTCCTTCCTTAATAGTTGCATCATAGGTCTAGCAATCGTTGAAAATCCTTCGATGAATCTTCTGTAATAACCGGCTAAACCTAAGAAACTCCTGATTTCGTTCGGACTTGTTGGCGATTTCCAATCGCGCACTGCCTCTATCTTGGCAGGATCTACCTTGATGCTTTCTGCTGATACGATGTGTCCAAGGAACATTACTTCCTTCAGCCAAAACTCGCACTTACTGAATTTGGCGTAAAGCTTCTCGGCTCTAAGCGATTCTAAAACTATTCTCAAGTGTTCCTTGTGTTCTTCCTCATTCTTGGAGTAAATGAGAATGTCGTCGATGATTACTAAAACAAATTTGTCTAAGTACAGGTGAAAGATTCTATTCATGAGATCCATGAATACTGCGGGAGCATTAGTCAAACCGAATGGCATAACTAGGAATTCGTAATGGCCATATCTGGTTCGGAATGCAGTCTTAGGTATGTCCTCAGGTTTGATTTTCAATTGATGGTACCCGGATCTTAAGTCTATTTTTGAAAAGATTCCTGCACCCTTGAGCTGATCAAAGAGGTCTTCTATCCTTGGCAAATGATACTTATTCTTAAGGGTAATCTTATTTAACTCTCGATAGTCTATACACATCCTCATAGAACCATCATTCTTTCTTACAAACAAAACAGGTGCTCCCCACGGTGACACACTTGGTCTAATGAATCCAAGGTCTAACAACTCTTGCAGCTGGATCTTAAGCTCTTCTAGTTCTTCGGCGCCATCCTATATGGGGCTTTTGATTTGGGGGCCGATCCTAGTTCTAAGTCAATCGAGAAATCTATATGACGGTCAGGTGGTAAACCAGGTAAAATTTCTGGAAAGACGTCTTCATATTCGTTAACAACTTTCACGTCTTGAATGGTCTTCTCGTTTCCTGGTTCTCCAACTAGGTATACAAGATAAGCTGTGCAACCCTTCTTCTTCATCAACTTCTTGGCTTGTAAGACGGATATTATCGGTATTCTCTTGTACATCGAAATCCCATGAAATTCTGTCGGTTCTTTCCCTGGTGGTTGGAAAGAATTTTCCTTTCGTTGCAGAGAATCGTGGCATAATTCTCAGACAACCAGTCCATTCCTGATATTATATCTATGTCCCACATTATCATAACATTCAAATTGTTCGCCTTAACCTTAAGAGTTCCGATTTCTAATTCTAGGTTAGAGCAAACATGCGTGGAAGTAGTGATCTCTCCTCAAGGTATAGCTACTCTCATAGCATGTTCAGCTCGTACAGGTCTGATATCTAAGTTATCCGCACATGAACCAGCAATAAAAGAATGCGATGCGCCAGTATCAAACTGTATCTTGATAGGGATATTATGAAGTTTTCCCATGCCTGCTAGGTTTTCTTTTCCTTTATTCTGCGCACCTTGTTTGATCGCACATGCCCTTACATTCTGTTGCTGTTGAGCATGCTGCTGGAACTGCTGCTGGGTCATCTGCTGTTGCGGCTGCGCTTGAATCGCCCTCAAAGGCTGGAGCTGTCCATACTGGTTCTGTCCTGCCGCTTGCGGTGGTTTCGGGCACTCTCTCTTCATATGTCCTTTCTATCCGCAGTTAAGCAAACACCCATGCCTGCTTTACAAACGCCGGGATGCGTCCTATTACACTTAGGGCAAACAGGAAAGGTAACCATCCCTGGGTTATTATTTCCATGGTTGAAATTCCTTTCTTATCCCTGTGGCTGATTCTGCTGGTTATTTCCTCTTCCTGACCCTGCCTGTCTATTTTCTTGTAAAAACAACCCTGATTGATTATTTCCCTGCCACGGCCTCTTGCCAAAATTATTGTTCGGGTTAGGCTGCTGAAAGCCTTGCTGATTGCCACTCCTTTGGTTCCCTTGGTTAATAAAGTTTTGATTATAGCCACTGCTATTTCCCCCTTCCCATTTTCTCTTTCCTTTGTAGTTGCTATTGTTGTTGTTGTTGTAATAGCCTCGGTTTTGATTCTGGGTTGGAGCTGGTGCAGTTGTTATTGCTTTTCTTTCATCAGGCACTACGGCCTCCATCTCTAGGGCTCGCCCTAAAACTTCAGTATAGCTCAGCCCTCCATGACTGGCTAACGCGATTCCAAACTCATGTTTCAGTCCCCCACGGAACTTCTTCGCTATCTTATCTTTGGTATCCACCTGAGCAAGTGCATACCTCGACAACTCACAAAACTTGGCGTCATATTCTGTGACTGTCATCTTCCCTTGTTTCAATTTATAGAACTCAGCCTCCTTCTGAGCTCTATTGTCTTAGGTGCGTACTTATCATATAGTGCTTCCTTGATTTCTTCCCAGGTAAAACGAGCCATGTGCTCTGCGGGTATAACCTTCTGTCGAGCTTCCCACCAGTAGTCAGCTAGTCTGGAAAGCTGAAACGCGACACACAGTAGTCGCTCCTCATCAGTACATCTGAGGAGTTTGAAAATTCGCTCAATAGATCGCACCCAAAGCTCAGCTTCGCTTGGGCTACCAAATCCGTTAAACATAGGTGGGTTACGTTTAAGGAACAAGTCCTCAATGTCACGACGGGGTGGTGGTGGAGGTGGTGATGGTGATGGTGGTGGAGGGGTATCATGATGTTCCTGTTCTTCCTCCCTATTATTCTGTGCTTGACGTCTTCCACGTCCCCTGGGTCTACCAGGTCTTCCTCGGTTGTTAACTACTCTTGGCGGCATATTTTCTTTTGAAACTATAAGAACAAAACTCTCATTAGCACCTTACTTTTAAGCCTTCTTTTACTTACTAACCCTTTTCCCTTGCTTAAGTTGGGAAAAGAAAACTGATAATAGCTTAGATTCTTAGCTCTTTAAACTTTTAACTTCTTGGTTTAAACCGGAATATTCATCTAATGCTTTTCTTCTAATCGCGCTTAGAAGAAACTTTTCATAAGATTTAAGCCCACTCTCGGGTCATCATATATATATTATATACACGTCAAAAAGAATATTAGTTTTGCCTCTAGCGAGGACATATACAAAAAGGTTAGACTATGACTAGTCTAAACTAGGCTAACTGCCTATCTATGTACTGGGTGCACTAACAAGTTGCATCTATGTAACTACTGGAAGTACTAGAATGGAAACGATCCCAAAAACTTCGTATCCGTTTGGAGTACTACAAAAGAATGGTTACTGATCTGACTATTTATAAGACAAAAAGAACTTCTACAACTACTAAGAGTCTAAGACGCCCTACTCAACAAGTTGCTGTCGAGTCACTACTGCCCTCTACGGCCTGCAACTCCTTGGGGTCCTCCTCAGGGTCCTCCTCAGGGTCCTCCTCGGGGTCGTCCTCCATCAGATCCTCCTCCGGATCCTCCTCCTCAGAATCTGAACCAAAGACGAGCTGGAGTGCCTCGTCAACCCTCAAAGTAGTGCCGTCCAAAAGTGTAAGTGGTGGTGGTGAAGGCACATTAGAAACTGTCCTCTCCGAATCTGAAACCAAGTAGTCTGAACTGGATACCACTGCACGCTTCTTCAAGGGAAGAAGGTGCTCAAGAAGTGAACTAGATGGGTACACCTCTGCAGAACGGGCCCTAGATGGCCCCGCCTCAAACTGTCCCCGGACTTCTCGTCCAATCAGTACAGATCTCCTCAAGTGGTGTAAGAGGAGATGGTAACTCAAGCATCGCAGCAAGCTCTGGGTACTCGTCTAGGTACTCGTCTCCTAGAACTAATCCCTCAACAGGTGAAAGCACTAGCGGCAACTCCAACAGTGCGGCAAACTCTGGGTCTAGGGCTAACGGCTCAGGCTCAAACTCGGCCTCAGCCTCTGTCGGAACGTGAAGGTAGGGCAGATGATCCTCAACCGGGATAGTCCACATAACTCGACTATGAAAGAACTGCCTATGTATGGCTAAGGCAAAACCAGCAAAGTCGCTGATCGACTCGGGGTCATCACCGATCACTGCAATGTGGAACCAGGCTATGGCATGTGCCCAACCATGCCACTCGCCGGGCAGCCGTACCGTCAGGTTGGCTATCGCCTGATACTCAGAGATGAAGTGACGGGCTGCGTAGAAGCGTACAGCGAAGTTACTAACCAACTGTCCAATATCGTGATTCGGGTCCACCTCATAGTCATGGTACTCGTCTAAAATCTCATCAACTACTGTACGCTATCTCAAAGGTCGACTCTTCTGAGCCGTAACACTTGTAGCAGGCATCCTACAAAGTTTTAAGAGAACACAAATCAGTAACTGGTAGGGATATAACATATCTTAAAGAATTCTTAAATTACAATCAGAATATTCCATTATTCAAAATTGCAATACTTAAATCACTTAATCACCACTTATCTTAATCATCTAGCAATTTGAAGAAATTGCACTCAAACAATACATATATATATATATATATATATAAAATTCACGATTTTATTGTCACCCCTTTTACTTATTATTCTTTTACTTTCTCACTTTATTTCTTTCTCGAAGAAAATTTCTTGACGATTTCTTTTCATTCTTTTAACTTATCCACTTAGTTATTCTTATTCTTCTTGTTATTTTTTATTTTATTTCCTTAAAAGGAAATTCTCACGGCTTTGATTCATATAAAAACAAGTTGTTCATGTCACTTTACGCAGGTGACATTCGTTTATTCTCTTTGATTCTCTTTATTTTGTCCTTTCTGATCCGATTGTTTCTTGGATATTTCGGAACCAACGCTTCTTAGAATGTCTATGTTCTCAAAGAATCGGGAAGGCCTTAGAGTTCGTCTAAATTCTCATGCCAACAAAACATTTTGAAATACAGAAATTATAACTTACATAATTTCACTTACTTTCACATACTATAGCATTCATTCTTTCACATAGTTCACATCATATCACAAAGTATAATCTTTATACTTTAATTAAATCATACTTGACATACTTATTCTCAATCATACTTGCATACTTCAATCAAAAATTTCTTCTTAAAAGAAATCATACTTCTGAAATTCTTTCCTTACTTTTCTTCTTTGGTTGAGTCGACGTAGCGGGAGGTTGAGTTGTCGTCTACACTCTTAAACTTAGTGTTACGACTTAACTTTTCTTGAAAGAAGACTCGGGTATAGAGTATATACAAATACTCTATCTTACTACTTGAAAGAAATTCGTATACAGAGCAGAAACAATTGCTCTGATACCACTCTGTCACAGCCCCAAATCCCGAGGGACGGCAGAAGTCAGGGCGCGACTAGGAGTTGGATTAAAGAAGCGGGGAAGAAGGGGGATAAATAAGAATGAATTAATAAACAGACATTAATAATAGAATAACTTCTATGAATAAGACTTCATTAAAAAGAAAGAGTTGATCTCGAAGGATCACTTGACAAGGTTCTCAAAAAGAAACTGAGTTAATTGTACGGTATTAGACCCAACAGATATATACAATAACTTCAAAAAGATTGGCAGCGGAAAGCGTAAAGCTTGACATACAAGTCCTTTATTCTAAATACGACTTCTTAATTCAACATCAACCACCGCGGCTCCCGTCTCTCAACCTGCACATTTTACAAAACATATGTAGGGCTAAGTATAAACATACTTAGTGGGCACGTTGCCGAAAATATATAATAAGTATGGATAAATCAGGCATCTCATTTCTGTAGCACACTGGGGTTTTTCAATAAAGGCCCGTGTCCACTAAACATTTTCTTTTCTCATAAATCACTCGCGTGAGCATTTTCTGACTAATGTTACGTTCAATCTTTCCCAATAATTATCACCGTGGCTGGCCACCCCTCAACAGGGTTCCACACACAACGGTTACTGTGTACACTAACTTTGGATAGCAGGTCGGCTAACTCAAAGTTCGATCGTTTTAGTTAGCAAGTCGACTAACTAATAAATCTGGATAGCAGGTTGGCTAACTCAGAAGGGTACAAGAGAACTCACATAAAAACAAATCATTTCTTGCTCTGATTATCACGTTGAAAACACAATTATCAAAGCTGTAAATAAAAGATTTTCGAGCATCGCTCATTTTAGTTCGTATATAGAAAAGCCTACCTTACTGATTACAGAACTACAATTCGAGCTTCCGTCTCTGGTCTTCCGTCCTATCCTTGGTGCTGACTTCCCTTTTTTATCGTAAATAAATAAACTTAATAACTTTATCGCAACGATAAAAGAAACAGGAAATTGAAATCGGTTTAGTCTCTTTTAGGCCTTTGCACTTTACTACTTTCTTTTGATTAACTAATAATCGAGACTCGATCAATTCTTGTCTACAAACTAACTCGGTTCATTACTCGGCACTTAGGTCAGTAGGTAAATGGATAGTGATAACTTATAAAGACATAAAGTTCACAAGGAACGAAGTTGAAAAGTATTCAACTTAAGAATTTAAGTTTTGGAAACTTTCTGCACAATACAAGGGTTCTGAAGTTCGCAAAGAACGGAGAAATTTAAAACAGGGAATGACATTTATACCAAAAGAAAGCTACAAGTGTCTAGTTTACTCTCTAATTTACGGATCTCAATTTCGTTAAGCGAGCTAGAAGTTATGACAGTTTCCGTGAAACGTCGCAAAACAGTCGCGCGAAACCCTAATGCTCGACAAAACTTGACGTATGATTCCCTAGGTTTGATTATAGCTATTCCACTTTTATTTTCACGAAAATTTCATCTCACTGCAGTCAACATGCAATATCCCATAATCGGGTTCACAATCATGTCTTTTGATTCAACAAACGACGAGCATTTCCTCGTCATTTCCAACTAACCAATTACTATACCAAAACAAATTTCAATTTCATATTCATTCAACAACTTCTCGTTTATTAACTAAAACTCAAATAATCTCGTATCTCGGATGGAAATGTCGTCAACTACAATATTGTTCATCAACCGACAACAATCATTATTAACAAATTGGTTTTCCTTATTCGACTTTTCTATCGGCTTTTAATCTCGTTTCTTCGTCTCTTAACGAAATTTCAATCTTCTTAGAATTCGTTCAAATTTTACAGTTACAATCATCAACTAACAAGATTAACATAGGTTCGAATCACAAACCTAAATTATTATTCATGCTCGACTTATCGACGTTTACTCGTCTCTTAACAAAAATCCTACGTTCTCCATTTTCGTTCAAATTTTACAACATCGATCATTATCCATCAAGCATCACTAATATGTAAACCATATTCTCAAAACATTAACGAATCTTGACTTATCGATGGATTTCCGTCTCTTACATTTTTCAATTTATTTTTAGAAAAATTCCAAATAATTATATATTCATCTACATGCATACTACATCTCATTTCCATTAACCATTCATGAAAAACATAACATCTTCTTCATCAAAACCTCACTTGTTCTTCTCTTACATTTCTACTTTTATTTTTAGAAAATTCTAATTTAATTCATGTAGTCATCTAGCATCATGTAGAATACTAATCCATCAATTAAACATCAAGAAAATCGAGCTAGCAAAAACCCCTAAATCTCACAAAAATTTCGGTAATCACATAATTCAAAGGGGGATGATTTTCTTCATGATTCGATCCGTAGAACCTTATCCTAAGCATACTATATCATGTATTAACATAGGTTCATCATGCTTTTTCATCTCCATTATTTCGAAAAAAAGAAAGTTGATGGATTCAAGATTTTGTTCGGTTCACAACGTAGAAGAAACTCCTACCTTGCGAAATATGAAGTCGGAAATGAAATCAATCGGTAGATGGGAGACTTGATGCTCTTTGAGAAAGCTTGGATGAACTCTTCAATGGAGGAATTTGAGAGAGAAATGAGAGAGAGAGATGAAGGGGGTGGGGGGGAGGGGGGGCGGTATTGGTGGAGTGAGGGAGAGAGAGGATGACTCATGTATTACTATTACATAAAGGTATAAAAATCTAACAACAAAGGTGGTGACTCGTTAAGGGGCGTTTGGATGCGTTTTAAGTAACCGAAATATCTAGTTTCCGGGTCTAGAACGACGTTATAAAAGTCAAGAAATAATTTTTCAGTTGGTTACGTATTCGACGAAATCTAGTTCGACCGTTAGATTAGAAATAAATCACATACTCGGAAAATCTAATTCGTTTTTCAAAATCCGATAAAAAGTTGGGATTAGACAGTCTAAAATTTTCCCGGAAAAATCATAAAAACTGACTTTCTCCGGTGAACTCGTATCGAAGAAAAAGTGAATGTAAATTCTGATGGTTTTTCAATCTGAGTTTTCGGACGAAAATTCTATCGGACGCGAAAACCCTAATACAGTAGTCGTTCGACCGACTTCTAAAATTTATTTTCAGAAACGGATTTTACCGTAAATCTTAGAATTGAAAATCCTTAACTTAGGCGTGCAAAGCCTTAATTATTAATTAACTTTTTATTTTAACGACGGAAAATTTATCCGGGGTATTACATCATCAATCATCACTATCATCATCTTTGGTTTGCCTAAGCATAAATAAACATGCATATCTCTTTCTTTCTCTTTATCACCATACATATACATATACAAAAATTGGAGGAATATCATACTTAAATAAAAAGAATCAAACTCCTCTTTCTTCAAAGCTTAGATCGATGGTGTAAAGAGAGAAGAGAGCTCAAGGGTTGGCTTTAATTTCCATGGAAAAACCTTGTAGAATTCACCTCTAGACCTCAAAGAAAATGAACAAAAATTGATCACCACTCCATGGCAAAACTGCCAAAATGAGAGGGAAAAGAGAGGAGGGGGGGGGGGGGGGGGGGGGAGGGGGTGATTTTGATCTCAAAATGATCACAAAACTTGGAAGATGAATATTACCTTATTGGGTTGGATTGAAGGTAGAAGATGAAGATGATCTTGGGAGCTTTGGAGCTTGGAATCTCAAGCTTCCATGGTGATTCTTCTTAGTGTAAATATGTGTGTGTGTCAATGATGAAGGAGAGAAGAAGGGAAGAAGGGGCTGCTGCTCCTTTTCTTCTTATTTTTTCTCGGTAGAGGGAGAGAATAGAGAGAGAGTGTGTTGTTTACTTCTTTGATAGAGAGAGGAATGAGAGATGGAAATGGTTACACAAAATAAAAGAATGTATTTAGTATAGAGAGGGGGATATCGGCTGTGAGAGAGAGAGAGGGAGAGAAAATATCTTGTTTTATCTGGTAAAAATTTTGCCGGAAGAAAAAGTTTTCCGGTAGAAAATATCCCTATTTTTCCGTTAACCCTCAAAACGTCTAAAAACTCTCCTCGACTCGTTCCCGGCATCGAAAAGACCTCTACTTCATCTCATATCTCACCAAATAATTTAAGGAATCCAAATATCTAATTTTTAAATCAAAATTCCATCTAACGAAGAAAAACTTAAAAATTGCTCGGTTAATTAAACCGTTAAGAAATAAATTTTTAAACTTCTCTCATACAATCTCAGATAGACTTCTAATATAACTCAAAAGTCTTAGAATTAATTCTAGATTCAAAAGACACTAATTAAATTAAATTCAAAGTTCGTCGGTGAATAATGATTTCTCGGTTTTCCATTACTATTCATCAAAAAGTAAAAGTTTTTAGAATTCTCCGAAATTCATACTCATGCTCATTCTTACATAATAATGCTCAATCAATGCATCACATACTCGATTCGAATAATCGAAATGAGAAAAATCACATCAAAACACATAAGGTCATTTTCGTCATTTCACAAGAAAATTTGTTTTCTTGAAAATTTTTATCACTCAAGGCACGTTATTTAAACGTATAAACACATTTAAAACGCACTCAAAGATTTATAAAAGTTCGGGGTATTACATCCTCACCCCCTTAAGAAAAATTTCATCCTGAAATTTACTAACCTTGAGAAAATAGCTCGGGATACTTTTCTCATCTTTTCTTCAAGTTCCCGCGTAGCTTCTTCAAGATTGTGGTGTTACCACTTGATCTTAACTAAGGGAATCGATTTCGTTCTAAGTTGCTGAACCTTACGATCTAGAATTTGCTCGGGCCTCTCTTTGTAGCTTAAGTCTGGCTTCAAAGCCACGTCTTCTTGACGAATCACGTGCTTTGGGTCAAAAACGTACTTTCGCAATTGCAACACGTGAAATACGTTATGGGATGAAAAGCTAATCTATATGAGATGGCTCCAATTCTTTCTAGGATTTCGAATGATCTTATGTATCAAGACATCAGCTTTTCTTTAACATCAAAGCGGTGTACTCCTCTCGAGGGGGATACTTTCAAAAAGACTTTACTTCTTACATCTAACTCTAACTCGGATCTTCGGTTGTCAGCATACGATTTCTGCCGACTTTGACCTTCCTTAATCTTCTTGCGAATCTGACGAATAGATTCTTGGCCGTATTACTTTTCTCTCGCCTACTTCGTCCCAATACAACGGAGATCTACACTTTTTTCCATAGAGAGCTTGATAAGGAGCCATTCCAATCATTTTTTGATAGCCATTATTGTAGGCAAATTCGACAAGAGGTAAGATTTTCTCCCACTCGTCTCCTTTGTCTAACAATACGGCTTAGCATATCCTCAAGAATCTGAATCATTCTTTCTGACTGGCCATCTGTTTGATGATGATAAGCGGTACTAAACTGCAATTGCGTTCCCAATTCTTTTTGGAAACTTTCCCAAAAATGGGCTATAACCTTTGAATATCGGTCAAAAGTGATCGTACTCAGAACTCCATGCAACCTTACAATTTCTTTGACATAAATCTGTGCCAACTTGTCTTATCCATAGGTGTGTGGAATAGGTATGAATTGAGCGGATTTCGTCAATCTATCAACAATTACCCACACAACTGTATTTCCTTTCCTTGTCCTTGGCAAACCAGTCACAAAATCCATAGTGATTTCATCCCACTTCCATTATTGAACTGGTAGTGGTTGTAAGGATCCATACGGTCTCTGATGCAAAGACTTCACTTGTTGGCAAGCTAAACATCTTTCAACATACATGGCCACGTCCTTTTTCAGTCCTTCCCATCATAACTGTTGCTTTAAGTCTTGGTACATCTTTGTACTGCCGGGGTGAGTTGTATATGGGGTCTCGTGAGCTTCACTCATTATCTCGTTTCTTAACTTTTCGTCATTTGGCACACAAATCCTTCCTCGGAACGACAAAGCGTTGTCACTCGACTCTATGAAATCCTTGACTTCTTCTTTTCTAACCTTCAATCTCAATTTCTCTAAATTCTCGTCTTTTCTGTGACCTTCTATGATACGAGATCTCAAATCTGGCATTACTACCAATGTAGCAATCACTTGCTCTACCATTACCGGAGGTAGAACTACGTCAATTATCATTCTTCCGAATTCCTGATCAACTTTTCTTTCTCAGATAGCAGAAATTGTAACTCGGTATTCTCTGAATTTTCCAATTTCTTTTTTATGCTTAATGCGTCACCTACAACGTTAGCTTTCCCGTGATGATAAGAAATCTTACAATTGTAGTCTTTTACCAACTCAAGCCACCTCATTTGTCTCATATTTAGCTCCTTTTGTTCAAAGAAATACTTCAGACTTTTATGGTCTGAAAAGATTTCACATTTAGCTCCGTAGAGATAGTGCCTCCAAATTTTCAAGGCATGCACTATGGCTGCTAATTCCAAATCATGCGTCGGATACTTCTCTTCATGGGGTTTAAGTTGTCTCGAAGCATAAGCTATCACTCTTCCATCTTACATTAACACACACCCTAATCCTTAGGCTGATTCATCTGTATAAACGGTATAGTCTTTTCCTGCTTCAGGAAGAGCTAATATCGGAGCTGTAGTCAATCTCGTCTTAAGCTCTTGGAAACTTTTCTCACATTCTTCTGTCCACTCAAACTTTGATTCTTTCTTCAACAAACTCGTCATCGGCTTTGCAATCTTGGAAAGTCCTTCTATGAATCTTTGATAGTAACCTGCTAAACTGAGGATACTACGGATTTCATGAACTGACATCGACGATTTCCACTCTTGAACAACTTTCACCTTTTCCATATCAACTTTAATTTCTTCGGATGAAACAACGTGTCCTAGGAAATTTACTTCTCTTAACCAGAATTCACACTTACTAAATTTGGCGTATAACTTCTCCGACCTTAACTTCTCTAACACGATTCGCAGATGCTTCTCTTGTTCTGCTTCATCTTTTGAATATACCAAGATATCATCTATGAAAACAATCACGAATTTGTCCGAAAGTTCATGAAAAACTATATTCATTAAATCCATGAAGACGGTTGGGGCATTAGTCAATACAAAAGACATTACTATGAATTTGTGATGTCCATATCTCGTTCTGAAAGCAATCTTTGGAACATCTTCTTGTTTGATCTTTAGTTGATGATACCCAGATCTTAAATCAATCTTGGAGAAAACACTTGTTCCTTTTAACTGATCGAACAAATCATCTATCCTTGGCAAAGGATACTTGTTCTTGAGTGTAATCTTGTTAAGTTCTCGGTAGTCTATGCACATTCTTAGACTACCATCCTTTTTCTTCACAAACAGAATCGGGGCTCCCCAAAGGGAAACACTTGGCCGAATGAGACCTAAATCTAACAGTTCTTGCAATTGAATCTTCAACTCTTGGAGTTCCTTTAGGGCTATCCTGTACGGAGCTTTCGATATTGGGGCCGACCCTAGTTCGAGATCAATCGTAAACTCCAGTTGTCTGTCAGGAGGCAATCCTGGTAATACTTCTGGGAATATGTCTTTAAATTCTCTTACGATGGCTACGTCGTCAATACTCAACTCTTGCTCCTCATATTTGTTCAAATATATTAGGTATGCCTTCGTATCCTTTCTTCTCATTAACTTCTTTGCTTTCATAGCTGAAATAATCAGCATACTCTTCTTGACTCTCTTCTCAATTTCCAAAGACTACGGTCGGCTCTTCTCCAAGGGGTTGAAATGAAATCTGCCTCTGGTCGCATCGAATTGTCGCGAAATTCTCAGTTAACCAATCCATTCCTAAGATTATGTCTACGTCCCATATCTGAATTAGATTCAGGGATTTCGCAGACAATTTGCGGTTTCCGAAATCGAATTCTAAGTTCGAGCAAACACGCGAGACTAACGCCTATTTACCTAAAGGGGTTGCTACTCTAAGCACCTAGTTCGATTCTTCTACATTCAAACTAAGATTTTCTACGAAAGCGCTAGATATAAACGAATGCGAAGCACCGGTATCAAATAAAATGACAACAGGTATGTCGTTAAGCTTTCCCATACCTGCGAGATTTCCTTGGTCCTTAGCTCCAGGTTTCTGCTCAATTGCGAACGCCCTTTGGTAGTGCGGCGGCTCCTGCTGAGAGGGTTGTTGCTTTTGTGGCTGCGGTTTGCGTTGATTCTGAAGAAACTTTTGCTGCGGAATTGCTTCAACTGCTCTCATCTATGAAGGCTAAAACTGATTTGGCCTTCCACTGCTCATTCCTTGCTGTTTACTTGGGCACCTATTCGAGAAATGACCAGTCTGTCCACAAGTATAACAGACATTACTTACAGCTTTGCAGATGCCTTGATGCATCCTGCCACACTTCAAACATGGAGGGAGTCCTTGGGGTCCTGTAGGTTATGTTGCTTCAATTTCCTTGCGAAGCTCTCATTTTCTGAGATTGCTGAGGTTGTTAATGTCCTCATCCTTACCATGGCTTTTTGTTTGGGTGGCCTCCACCACTTCATTTACCTTTTCTTTTTGCATGCTGACCGAACTGAGACTGTTGTGTAGTTACAGTTGTCGTCATTTGGCTTTGAAATTGAGGATTCGCTGAAGAATGCGGTCCTTTTTTGGCTACATTGCCAACTCCATATCTAGAGCTCAATTAAGGGCTTCTGCATAAGTCAGACCACTCTGACTGGCGAGGACTACTCGAATATCTTGCCTTAAACTTGCTCGGAAAATTTCACACATTTTATCATCGATATCCACTTTATCAGGTGCAAAACGAGCTAACTTGCAAAATTCACAGTTGTACTCGGCTACTGTCTTCTTTCCTTACCTCAGATTTGCAAATTCGTTCGTCTTCTGGTTACGATAACTCCTAGGCACATACTTCTCATACAAAGCTTCCTTAAATTGTTCCCATGTCAAAATTTCCCGCTCTTCCAGTATATATGTCCTCTATCATGCTTCCCACCAATAGTCGGCGGTTCCTTTCAGTTGATACGTCATACATTCGAGACGTTCGCGATCATTGCATCAGAGAAATCTAAAAATTCGTTCAAGAGAATGAATCCAGTCCTCGGCTTCTGCCGGACTGCCTTTGCCATCGAAAGTTGGAGGATTCTGGCGAAGAAAAAGTTCTTCTACTCGTCGTTCATTTGGAGGGGGGGGGGGGGGCGGGCTGGGGTCCCATTGTTCCTCCTCCTCATTTCTTTCAACTATTACATTTCTTCGTCTTGGCGGCATTCTAAAGAAATGCAATCGGCATTCTAAAGAAATGCAAAAGGTTCTTCTACTCCTCCTAATTTTAAACATCTCAGAAAGAAATTTCTGCAGAACGGATTATCTCACTCGGAATCTTTCTCGACTTGAAAATGTTTCCTTTTTGAGAGGAATATGATTCTCAATCGGTACTTATCAACATATCCAAGAAAATTTTAATTTAACAGACTCTGCAAATAAATTAATCATCTCAAACTTACATATCTCAATCAATCCGTTTCTCAACTCAAAATAATAAATCATTATTGGCATGCTCATTAAAATGCACATATTATCGAGACAAATCTTTCTCAATATTTAAAACAATCATATACTCAGGTACTATCACGGTTGTTACTGATATCACATTTTCTTTACTCAAATTTTATTCTTAATAGAATATTGTCAAGAGAATAATTCATTTAATTAACTCATCTCTTATCTCTTTACTCGTTCTCATTTCACAAATAATTTGGGAACCTCGGATACTCAGAATAATATAAGTACTTGGGAGACTCAAAGTTGATTTTAACGGCCTAACGGTTTTTCTTTCATATCACCCGAACGATGGCCTCTTTGGAGGACTTATAACAAAATAAGGGATAAATATTTACAACTGAAAAATTTCCCTACACGTCTATGAGATGTTATATACTTCGAATCGGACTAAACACGAGTTCCTACTTCGCGTCCGATTCTACTAACCATGTATCAAGTCATATATATACATCACTACAGAATAGTAAAAGAGTTCAACTCCTGGACAGAAAAGTAAATATTGTTTGGGACTTCCACAACTGTAATACCCCGATCTTTTATTAATCTTTAAAATCACCTTAATTGAGTTTATGTTCTTAAATGTGTGCTTTTATGTGATAAAAATTTTCGAGAAATAAAAATTTTCTCGTGAAATTACCAAAATGCCCTTGAGTGCTCTTATGTAATTTTTCTTGTTTCGGTTATCCGAATCGAGTGTGTGATGACTTGACTGAGCATGATTATATGAGTTTGAGTTTGAGTTTGAATTTCGGAAAATTCTGAGAAGTTTCGTTTTTGGATGAATAGTAACTTTTCTCGAGTAATCACTATTCATCGAACTTTTCTGAATTTGATCTAATTAGTGTATTTTTAGTCTATAAATGATTTTAGAAGATTTGAGATAGGTTTGAGAATCGTCAGAAATTGTCCGAGAGAAAAATTAGTAAAGGACCAGAAAACCCAAATATGAATAGTGAATTCCGACTTTTTCTTCGTTTCTCGAAATTTTGATTTGAAAACTTGATTTCTGGATTCCTTGATTTATTTGGTGAAGTTTAAGACGGAGTAGAGAGAATTCTGATGTCGAGAAAGAGTCGTGGTGAGTTTCAAATCGTTTGAGAGTTTAATGAGAAATTAGGGATAGATTGCACCAGATAACTTTTTCTTCCGGCGAAATTTATATCGCATTTTTTATCACCGGGTGCAACTAATTCAATTAAAAACCTATCCTACTCTCATTTCACTCACTCTCTCACACTCTCTCTCTCTCTCTTAAACATCTCTCTCTCTTAATCATCTCTCTCTCTCAAATTCTCTCCCTAAACTCTCTCTCTCATCTCTCTCTCTGTCCCTCACGGAAATCACACACACACACACACACACACACTCCATTGAAGCTTCAAGCTTCAAAGCTCCAAGAAGATCACCTCCATTTATCCATTGACTAATCCGTTAATGTATTTGTGATCCTCTCGTTGTGGTGATCAATTTAACACTAGGATTTAATCATTTCTCTTTCCCTCAAAAATCGGCAGCCATGAGAGTGCATGATGGAGCTCGATTTTATCTTGTTTAAAGCTTAGAGTTACGTGGATTTCAAGTCTCCGATCAATCAAAGCTTCAAGTTCAAGTAAACCATTTTTTCCTTCTCTCATTTGATCGATCATAATGATCATTTCTTCAAGGAAATCAAAGCCCTTGTTCTAGTTATGATTTTTGAGTTTTTGAGAGTCTTTAATCCACAAAATTGGAAGCTAAAAATCGAACCCTCTCCCCTCGCTTTAATCTGCCGAAAATTTAGGATTTAGGGTAGGATTTTTATTTTGATTTTTGATTATGGTGTTCTTGATCCTTGTATGTTTATGTGTGTGAAATTTGAAAAAAAAAATTCCTTATATATGTATATATGTATGGACCGAAAATGATGATGGAAATTTAGAAATTTGAGTGTTAATATTGTTAGTTGTTTTTATGATTGAAAATGAGGTAGATGATGATATGAAATGAAGAAAGTAAAAAGAAGAAAATTTTTGTTATTATTTTTTTATACCGAAAAAGAAATATATAAATGGATGATGTTCTTCATGTTTTTGATGATGTTCTTGATGAAAAGATGATATGTTGATGATATATGATTAAATGATGAAGATTTGATGATAAAGATGTTAGAATAAGAAAATTTAAAGAAATGAATTTTTAGGAATTTTTATTATTAAAATTCAAAATGAAAGTGATGAATGAGGTTGATGATTTTAGAAGTTGTATGTTAGATTTGATTAAAATGATGAATCGATGATGAAGATGTCGATAAAATAATTAGAGTTTCTTTTCGAAGTTTTTGAATCCGAGCTAAAACGAGAACGTTATCGGTTTTTTGAATGAAAATTGAGTTTCTAATTAATTAATAAAAGTTGAATGAAAATAATGAAATAAATAGTAAATGATGACTATTTCGAGTTGTTGTTAAAGTTTAGTGATTTTCCGAGCGTATCCATGTTTTATGAGAAAATGACGAAAAACCTTATTTCGTAAAATTTGTTACAAATTTTTAATTACGATTAAATAATAAAAAAAATTTAATTATTAAAAGAGAAATGAAATTAATATCATTAAAATTTAAATTTAAGTTTAATAATTTATAGAAACCGAGCAGAGTCAAGTTAACATAATTGAATAGCCGAGTCTAGAATGAATAATCGAGTCTAGAATGAATAATCGAGATTATAATTATGATTAAAGAAATAATTTAATTTTCTATAATATTTTATTATATTTGGAAAATTTTCTTTTTCCAATTAATTATCGAATTCGATCGTTTACCTATCTGTGAATATCTGATTCTTGATGTGAAAGTCTATATGTGAATGATTTGTAATTTTAGGACTCCATGATTAATTTCGTAATTTTTTGAGTTCGTCTAACTCGAGAAATCGAGAAAAGATGAAAAACGTTATGTGAATAGTGATTTCTCATTTTTTTGTGAATTGTTTAAGTTGAATTTGTCTGATGTTATCGAGTTGGGTTCCCGAGTTTAAAGAAAAACCCGAGTCAAGTAGAAATCCTTCAGCTGAGCGTTAGAACTCGTTTCCATTTTTAGAAAGTAGACTTGTCCTTATAAGATGTTATTTTTGAAGGAACGAGCGGAGTAGAGAAGTAGACGAGGAAGAAATAAGCAGCTACCTGACCGAACCCTATATAGTCAGGTGGGCTTTTTAACCAAAAATCAAATGATGAATGTGATTACTATTATTATATTATGTGAGTTTTAAAGTTAGTTGACTTTCCGTTTTATCTGAGTGTTTTTGGTATGATTAATCATCTACTTGAGTTTTTAATATCCTGTGTGAGACAGGATCACACGTGTTGTTATTTGATTGACGTGACTGTGAGCCTTACTTTGGTTAGGCCGGTCACAGTGTTTGAGAAGGAGGCCTACTTCTCGACACATGAGATTATGTGGTTGATTGATTCATACATGTTATCTATATTGACTGCGCAGTCGTTTCAAGAAAAGAAAATGATTTTTGCATTCACAAGTAAAAGTTTTAAATTGTACTTGTTGGGAAAGTTGTTAGTAAGAGTTTTGATGAATTCCAAAACCAACTGACCCCAACCGAGTAGATGTTGCCAGAACCTAATATAAGTAGTTAGGCTCGCTGTTTGAGCATTGTCAAGATTTTATCTTTTCAGGTCTCCAGCTGAAGATGGCAACAAGGCTTCACTCGGATAGAACATCAGTTGTAAGAAAGACAACTGAGCGTTCACTTCATCAGAATGCAAAAAGGGGGAAGACATAAGAACATCACCTGAGCGTTCGTCAGATGAGAATCAAGAAGGAGGAAGTTACGTTCAAAGTTCATATCAATAGTCAAGTATCCAAAAAGGGGAAGTCACATTCAAGAGATAGAACATCAGTTGTAAGAAAAACAACTGAGTGTTCATCGGATGAAAAGCAGTATGGGGGAAGAGAACATCAGATGAAAGGAAGCCATCTGAGCGTTCGAACCTAACTGATCAGATACAAGGAAGACAACTGAGTGTTCAGTTTCAGAACATCAGTTGTAGAACTCAACCGAGAAGATTAACAGCTTGAAGATGAAGTCAGCTGAGAGTTCAACAGATAGTTGTCAGATAGAACATCGGCTGAAGAACAAGTTAGTTGAAGATCGAAAGTCTTAACCGACCACTCCTTGTTGGAAGTCTGTTGTTAAGATTTGAATTTCAAAAAGGAAGTCACGTGAGGGTTTGACCGTTCAGTCATTACCCCATTTGGCCCAACACAAGGCTATCTCAGATGGAAAGCAGAAGAGCACAGATGCCAAATCGGGAAAGTCTGCAGAGATGAGAGACAAGCCATCGCTTTCAAAGAACAGAGATCAACAGCTCCTCCAACGGCTAGTTGATACTCTCCGCCTATAAATAGAGGCCTTCATTCATTCGAAGATAACAACAAGACACACACGCGAGAAGAAACCAGAGAGAGAAAGAAAGAGCAATATTCTTCACGAGCTGAACTGAATTTAATCTCTTAGAACATCACTTGTTGAGAGTTCTAGAGTTAGTTAGTTTTTGTGTCTTTAGATCGAACCTTGAGAACATCACTTAGTGAGAGTTCGTAGAGTGTTAGATCATAGCTCACTTCATGTTCGAGCTTTTTAGTTGGAACCCCATTTTCTTTCACCTGAAAAGGTTTAGGATCCTACTCTTCCTGCAACTGAGTAAATAGGTTGTTTAGTACCCGAAAACTAAACTGTAAGGTTGATAAGTACCCGCAAACTTATCCTTAACGGTTGCTCAGCCCGCGTAAGCTGAGTGGTTTGTCCAGAAGAACTTGGACAGAGTTGTGTGGACTCACAACTCCCCGTGGACGTAGGAGGTTTCTCCGAACCACGTAAATCTCTGTGTGCTAGTGTTTATTTTGTTTATTTCTTGCATTTTCAACTGACCTTCTAACCAGCATACAAACTGATCTTAGCATTGTCAACTGTCTTGGTTTTTGACTGATCTTGCACAAAAGCGTGAGTTGTTTTACGAGTTGTTAATTTCCACCACATTCCGCACATCACCACTCTTCCAAATGAGGTTGCTTACTCAGCTGTGAGATTCCAACTAAGTCTTTTTACTCGGTTGAAGTATTTTTTAGGAGTTTAGTTTTAAAATCCTAACTGGTGTATTCCCCCCCTCCCCCCATACACCAGTAACTTGTATCGGGACCATGAGTACTAACACTTGTGATGCAATGGCAAGGCAAGTTCAATTATATAGCTCTAGTCGAGCAAAGTTTAAATTATTTTAGCATGTGTTCACAGAGTACGAAGTACTCAGCCCTGCATGTATTTCTAAACGTGCAGGTTAGCTGGATGGAGATGGCGGACGGTGCTCGGCAGTGTGTTTATTTGAATAAGTCGAGTCTTCTTTTAGAGTTTAAGCTTGCAATTACATATCTTCATATATGTAATTGTGGGACTTGAGAGTATATTCCGCTGCAAAACAATGTTTATTTGTTTGTTAAACTTACACTCTGATATTTGGTGTCGATACAATGAGCATGATGCTCGAAACTTATTTTTATTCGCTTTTATATTTGATCTTACTTGGTGATGGTTTAATATTCCAATTCTGACACTTGAGTTTTTAATCAATGCTCGTCTTCTTTTAAATTAAAAATGAAAGCATATTAATATTTGTTATCGCTTTCAATCTATATTCACTGGTTCCCGAGCATGATCCCTTGATTGAGTTGTGTTTTATTCCGAGGTTTTACCTCACTATCCAATGGATTTTAGACATCTTTATACGTTAAAATTCGGGCTGTGACATAGTGGTATCTGAGTAGCTCGTCTGCTCTTAAGCTTAAACTTTCTTGTGAGTTGAGTCTTGATTTAATTTCCTAGACTGTTTGAGTCAGTAACACACCGAGCATTCCCCATCTCATCAGGCAACCAGGTACGCTTTATTTTCAAAAGCTTTCCAAGTTTAAAATTTTATTTGAGTTATTCAGTTTAATAATTGCACTTAAGTAGAGATGAAAGCTTGGTAAGTAGCTTGAATAACTAGAGTGCTTTAGAGTGCTTCCCCTAATTCCGTGTTTTGTGTGGAAATCGAAAAGGATGGAACGTTTGTGCAAACGTTTACGTGAAATGGAATTGCCAAGTACCCTGAGCAATAAAACATCTGCGGAAAGCAAGAATGGGTATGTGGTGGATGGAATTTCAACATGATTGATTAACTATTTTAGTGTGCTTAACTCGTTTAAACTCGTATAGGATGGATGATCGAGAGTGGATGCAGGAATACCTGCATGTTCAGAAGATGTATCACGAGACTATCGTTGAATTTTTAGCTCGTTATCATAAGATTTGGGAGAAAGTCAAGTACATGGATGTGGGCGCGTTGGATGGTATGATTCATCTGATTCATGCCCTACCTCATGAGTGGTGTGATTGGGCAACGTCGCTTGTGCCCCAGGTTTCTCGGACACCATTACCTTGGTGACTACCTCTACGGCGACTGCAATGCATTTATTGCTACTATCTCTGGGGAGTTTATTCAGTACGGTGCCCCGCCTCCAGGACCGTACGACATCGATCCCCTTGCCGAGCCGAACGGTGTTGCCCTCGATCCTCGCCTCTGCCTCAAGACGGACCAGCCCCGCTCCATGTTCCTTCTCCACCTCGTTCCAAGCCCCAGAGCTCAGAGCCGCCTATCAGGACTATCCGTACTCGGGAGACGTGCTCCCTATCCACTTGTACGACCCCTTTGATTCGTCCAACTCGATCACCACACAGCCAAACGGTGTTTACAACCCTATTAGAGTCTTGCCGCCTTCGCACGATCAGCTTGAGGAGTTTATGCGCCGAGACCGCACTCCCTCTCCAGTTTAGCCTTTAGCCGAGCCTTCTAGGCCGACCCGTGCCGGCGATAGCAATGACGACGAGTTCTTCAAGGATCCAACAGCCGATGCTACAGTAGGCAGCGGAATATACCTCCAGGCATTGCTAAGTGATCACTTCCTCGTTTCGTATTTGTCTTCTCCATCCCCGACAATGAGGCCTGACCAGAGACATGAGCTAGAGCTTGACCGTACAGTCGATGTGGCAATATACTTTCAACGTGACGAGAGTGACCCCGAGATGGCCCCGTAGAACTAGTCAGAGTTGGAGGACGTCAACGCTCGATTTGAGGATGAGCATACTGGAGACATGACGAACCTGTGGGAAGTTCCCGGGCATACCTACAGTGACTTTCTCTAGAGTTTGGTTCCAGTGAAAGGGCAGGGTAACGAAGAGGAAGAAGAGGATCCCGAGGAAGATCCTGAAGAGGATCCCGAGGAGGATCCGGAGGAGGAGAATCCCAAAAAGGACCCCAAGGAGCAGGAAGGAGGTGACGATCCGAGTGACAACGGTTCCCGTGCTTAGGTTCAGTTCAAGGAAGTTGTGGAAATCTTGAACAATATTTACTTTTCTGTCCAAGAGTTGAACTCTTTTATTTTCTGCAGTGATGTATATATATAACTCGATGCTTGTTTAGTTAGTAGGATCAGACACGAAGTAGTATCTCGTGTTAGTTTGATTCGAGGTGTAGAACGTCTTGTAGACGTATAGGGAAATTTTCTTTTGTGAATATTTATTCCTTCTTTTGTTATAAGTCCTCCAAAGAGGCCATCATTCAGGTGATATGAAAGAGAAGCCGTTAGGCCGTTAAAATCAACCCTGAGTCTTCCGTTTATTTGAAGAATGGTTTGATTATGAGAAACGAGTAAGTAAAGAAAAGAGAGAGTTGAGTTAATTGTTTATGAGTTGATTGAGATGTGAACCTTGAAATGAATTATTATTCTGTGTTTGTATGATTGCATGAAAAATATTTTGAGTACGATATTCTGTGATTATCTGAGAATTGAAGTTATTATTGAGGAAATATGCAAATGATTGATTTAAGTTATTATATGCCTTTCTTACGTACTTGATAAGTATCGAATGAGAATCATATTCTTCGCGAGAGGAAAATTTTCAATAAGTCGAGAAACATGCCGTTTTGCTGAAAATCTTCCGAGAATCTTTTCCTAATCGATAGCATTTCTTTTTAGAATGCCGCCAAGAAGAAGAAATGTGCGAGCTGAGCAAAAAAATGATGAAGAGGAGCAGCGCGATCAAACTCCGCCTCTTCAAATCGAACGACGAGTCGAAGAATTTTTTCTTCGACAAAATCCGCCAACTTTTAATGGAAAAGGCAGTCCCGCAGAAGCAGAGGACTGGATTCGTTCTGTCGAACAAATTTTCAGGTTTCTTCATGGTGGAGATTGTGAACGTCTCGAGTGCATGATGTACCAGCTTAAAGGATCCGCCGATTACTAGTGGGAAGCCAGACAAAGGACGTATACTACCGAAGAACGTGAAAATCTGACGTGGGAACAATTTAAGGAAGCTTTGTATGAGAAGTACATACCAGAAGTTATCGAAAGTAGAAAGCAAATGAATTCGCGGACTTGAGACAAGAAAAGAAGATCGTAGTAGAATACGATCGAGAATTCTGTGAGTTAGCTCGTTTTGCGCCCGAAAAAGTTGATACCGATGAGAAGATGTGCAAGTTATTCCAAGCAGGTCTAAGGCAGGACATTCGTGTGGTTCTTGCAAGTCAGAGTGGTTTGACTTATGGTAAAGCCCTCAATCGAGCCCTCCAAATGGAGTTGGCAATGCAGCCTGAGAGAGGAGTGCAATCTTCAGCGATTCCTCAATTCTAGAACCAGATGATGACAGCTGTTAACCCTCAACCTCCCCAGTACAGCTTGAATATCAAAAGAAAAGGTAAGGAGAGTGGTGGAAGCCAATCAAGTAAGAAGCCGTGGCAAGGAAGAGGACAGCAGCAGCAGCAAACTCACAAAGCGAAACCCCTGCATGGCAACCAGAGCAGCACGTCTTATGGACCCTTAGTACTCCCCCCTTGTGCAAAATGTGGGAAGATACATCAAGGAATCTGCAAGGCAGGTAGCAACGTTTGTTACACTTGTGGTCAACCTGGTCATTTCTCGAACCAGTGCCCAAGTAAACAACAAGGATCAGGTGGTGGAAGACCGAACCCATACCTGTCTTCGCAGATGAGAGCCATCCAAGAAGCCCCACAGCCAAAGCAACTCCAGGGTCAACGCCAGCCGCAGCCGCAGAAACAGCAGCCCCCTCAGTAGGAGCCGCCGCACTACTAGAGAGTGTTCGCAATCGAGCAGAAGGTTGGAGTCAAAGACCAAGGAAACCTCACAAGTATGGGAAAGCTTAAAGGTGTGCCCAATATCATTTTGTTTGATACTGGTGCATCGCATTCGTTTATAGCTAGTGCGTGTGTAGAAACCCTTGGCTTAGATGTAGAAGAGTTGAATCAGGAGCTTAGAGTCTTAACCCATTTAGGTAAGACCGTGTGAGTATCACGTGTTTGCTCGAATCTGGAATTTGAGTTAGGAAATCATTCGTTATCCGAGAAATCCTTGAATGTAATCCAGATGTGGGACGTAGATATAATTTTAGGAATGGATTGGTTAACCGAGAAATTTGCGACAATCCGATGTGACCAGAGGCAAATTTCTTTTCAGTCTCCTGGTGAAGAGCTGACCATAGTTCACGGAGTTGAGAGAAAAACAAGAAGGAATATGTCAATCATCTCAGCCATTAAAGCTGAGAAGTTGATGAAGAGGAAGGATGCGCAAGTGTATTTGATTTATCTGAATAAAAATGAAGAGCAAGAGTTAAGAGTGGATGATGTAGCTGTTGTGAAAGAATTCAAGGACGTATTTCCAAAAGTTCTGCCAGGATTACCACCTGACAGACAATTGGAGTTTACGATTGATCTTGAGCCTGAATCAGCCCCGATTTCGAAAGCCTCGTATAGAATGGCTCCGAAAGAACTCCAAGAATTAAAGATTCAATTGCAAGAACTGTTGGATTTGGGTTTTATTCGACCAAGTGTTTCCCCTTGAGGAGCACCAATCTTATTTGTGAAGAAGAAGAATGGTAGTTTGAGGATGTGTATTGATTACAGAGAGTTCAATAAGATAACACTCAAGAATAAGTATCCTTTGCCAAGAATAGATGACTTATTTGACCAGTTGAAATGAGTCAGTGTTTTCTCCAAGATCGACCTAAGGTCCGGATATCACCAACTGAAGATAAGACAAGAGGATATTCCAAAGACTGCGTTCAAAACAAGATACAGTCATTACAAGTTCGTTGTAATGCCCTTTGGATTGACAAATGCCCCAGCAATGTTCATGGATTTAATGAACCGAGTTTTTCATGAATTCTTGGACAAATTTGTGATAGTATTCATTGACGATATCTTGGTGTATTCAAGGAATGAAGCAGAGCATAAGAAACATCTCAGAATCGTAATGGAAAGGTTAAGATCAGAAAAGGTGTATGCCAAATTCAGCAAGTGTGAATTCTGGTTAAAGGAGGTGAATTTTCTAGGACACGTTGTTTCATCCGAAGGAATCAAAGTAGACCCGGCTAAAGTTCAAGCAGTGTAGGAGTGGAAATCACCTACATCAGTACATGAAGCCCGTAGTTTCCTCGGATTGGCAGGTTACTACCGGCAATTTATAGAAGGATTTTCTAAAATAGCAAAACCGATGACGAGTCTGTTGAAGAAGGAGTCTAAGTTTAAGTGGACGAAGGAATATGAGCAAGGTTTCCAAGAACTCAAGATGAGACTAACAACAGCCCCAGTATTAGCCTTTCCTGAAGCAGGAAAGGACTATACCTTGTTTACTGACTGATAAAACCATATTTTATATGCTCATCATATGTTTTTAGGTGTAGATCGAGTCTAGTTTTGTGTCTTTTTCGTCTGTTTTAGTGTCTAGGAGGACATGTTTGGTAGTAGGCAGGGAGGACAGGAACTTGGACATTTGGAGTGGATTCGCGCATGAAAGTGAGCACTTCGATACGATGCAATGGTCAAGGAGCTTGACCAATCCAGACCATGCGCAGTCATTCTAAACAGGTCAAGATGATAAAAGAACTCTGGATAAGGCGAAGGAGAAGCAGAAGGAAGAAGAGTGCGAAGGATCTAGAAGTTACAGTTGGCATGACATCATCCAGAGGATCAATAAGGAAGCAATTCGTGCCTTGGAGGTGAATGAATCAAGAAGGCAAGTCCTACCCGAATTAGGAGACAAGAGGATAAGGAAGAGATCTACCCGATAAGGAAACAAATCTATCCTGATGCTACTCGGCCAAGGAAGGAAGCTGCCAGCTGTCAATTAAAGGCCCTTATGTGGGTTTTTAGGGTTTTAAGCCCATGATCCTTGTACTCTATAAATATGTTTGTGCATGCAGCCTCAAGACAACAACCTTTAGACATAATTTCATATATCTTTACTTAGATACGTTTTACTTTTCTCTTAAGTCCCGGTTTGGGCAGACTATCTTTTAAGTATTTATTCAAGTATGTTTTCTTCTATCTCTTTTGTTAGTGTTCTTTATTTTATGTGATTTAAGTGTTTTATAACTCGTGAGTTCTAATTGGGTAAGGTAGCTATATATATGTGTGTTCCCGAGGCGTTAGGCAATGATTTCAAAGCAGTCTATTGTGCCAAGAGACCATGCTGCAAAATGGACAATTGGACGGGGGGCAGAAAGGAGGTAGCTTAGACCAACAAGGACCAGGAGAGGTTTGCCTCACGCTTGAGGGCGGCAAATCTCAGGTTGAACTTGGGCGGAGCCGAACGAAGTACGCTGACGCTTGTGAAAAGTCGGAGCAGGATCCTCGTATCTCATAAGGCCGGAACGGGTTCGTCTAGTGCCCAAAGCTGCTTGATCCAATCTATGGCCCTTGAAGAATGCTCGGGGGTGAGTTGGGCAAGTTAGAAAGACTGGGGTGGGAATGCTACGCAGGATTCACAAGTAAGGACGAGCTGGACAAGTCATGGCTGTAGGCATGACAACGTGATAGTAGGCAGGGGCGTAGCCCTGGGAGGGGGGGGGGGGGGGGGCGGGCAGTGGGGTCACTGGGCCTCCCTGGCTTTAAGAAAAAAATTAGCTATATATAGGCCTGCTGCCGGCGCCGGAGTAGAAGGAGCAAAGACGAAAGGTAGATTTGCAGAGTTGGGTGGTGTTGGGCTGTATTTGAATAAGGTAAGATTAATATAATTGGAGAGTGTAGAAATAAATTGATTGTCAATGATGTTGAGAGCGCCGTAGTAGGAGTAGCTGATAAAAACTCAATTGTTGGCGAATTTATGAAGGAAAGAAGAATGCATAGAAAGTTTGCTACAAAAATGGTGAAAGCACAGAAAGTTTATTGACTGGCCCAACTAATACTATTATATTCTTATCTTTTCTTTTTCTATTATTTTTTTAGGGTACCACTTATTTTAACATAATTTGCACAAGATCTTCAATTTTTTTAAAATTTTTTAAATCATAAATATAAATTAGTACAAAATTTTCTAAAATACTAATTATAAAACTTATACTCTATGTTTATAAATATTAAAAGGTTTATATTATTTGTGCAAAACATTAAGATATTTTCAAAAGAATTCATTAGTTTATGTTGTATATTTTAAACTTGTTGTGGATAGGAGAAAATTGTTTACTTTGAAGCAATCGCGTTTACTTTGATTCTCTAGCTTGTTATACAATTTAGGGTAATTTACTTTAGTTATAAAGTTTTCATTGAAAATAATGGATAAAAACAACTGAGAAAATATCATCATTTCCACATTTTACTATCACATGAACACAAAACACTAACCCATTCATTTCATGCGTTTTCGTGTAGGGTTATCGTGTCGTGTCGAAAATTGTTACCCCTAAAGTATATGCACCTTTATAGAATATTAAAATTATATTAATATTAATTATATATATTAAAATTGGACCCCCTTGATTCCAATTCCTGGCTACGCCACTGACAGTAGGACTACGACGCGGTTTGCCTATAACCGTTGACACACATACGTAATGAATATCCATGCACCTATGATCGAGTTACACTTATTCACATTGAATCGTACCTAAATCCAGATTGCCTTTTATTACTGATAGTTTACTTATTTTATTTTAGTTTTTACTTTATTTTGTTTTGCTCAAGGCGATAGTAGAAATTGACCAAACCAACACTGTGACAGGATAATTCAAGAAAAGATTGCATCAATTCCTCGTGGGATCGACCCTTACTTACCGACTAGCTGATCCTAGTAAGTGGCTAAGGAAAATACAAATTGTATTTTGCCGTGGCTAAACGACGGTCGCGTGAAAATTGACGCCATTGCCGGGGAGTTAATTTTCTAGTATTCTCTTTCGTGTTTGTTCTTTTGAATTTCTTTTATGCTTAACCCTAACCCTGCAGAGAGTTCGCAAGCTTGGTATGACGATAATATCAATCGAACACTATGGCAGATCAAGGCGGACGCAAGGAAGAAAGGGGAAGAAGAGGCACAACACTTGGCAATTTTGGAGAAAGAGCGGAACTCTCCGGAAGAGCTAGGTGATACACCAATTGAGGAGCAGTACTCCTCAAATAGCGAAGAAGAGGGAAGTCTACAAGAAGGAGAAATGGCTGAAAAGACAATGAGGGAGATGGTATTCTCTAGCACGCTGAACCTGAGGCCATCGGGCATCACTTTGCCCGAGCTGACAAAGCCCTGGGAGCTGAAATCTTACTTCATCCAGATCCTGCCCAAGTTCAGCGATCATCCAGGGGAGGACCCACAAAGGCACTTGTAAGACTTCGAGATGACATGCGGAACAGTCCCCACGGAGAGGAACCTAGATTAGTATGTGAGGCTAATCGCTTTCCCGTTCTCTCTACAGGACGGGGCAAGGGAATGGCTTTACACGTTGCCCTCAGGGAGCATGAAAACATGGCAAGAGATGCAACAAAGTTCTTGGATAAATATTTTCCAGCTGCACGTATTCAGGTAATGAGGAAGAGGATCACTAGTATCAAAATGGGCATGAATGAGACGTTCTATGACTATTGGAACAGATTCAAACTTATGCTTGCAAAATGCCCACAACATCAGATTTCTGAGTATGACTCGGTCCAGTGCTTTGTGGGAGGACTTCGAATTGGAGAGAAAGCCTTGGTGAATGCAGCTTGCCAAGGAACAATCATGAATAAGCCTCCAAGCAAGGTCTTTCAGATCATTGGAGAGATGGTGGAGGAGTCTAGGATGGATGAGACTGGCAAATTGCCCAAGGCGACAACAGGAAGCCCATCGCGAACTGATGAGAAGATCTATAAGCTAGCTGCACACATGGAGTCTCTTATTACTCTAATGGCTGGTAACAACAAGAAAGCGGTGAGGGCATGCAGGATATGCACAGTGGTCACACACCCATGGATCAATGCCCAACATTTTATGAAGAAGAGGACGTGAATGCGACAGGTTTCAACACCAACCAAGGGAGACAATATGATCAAAATTCTCAAGTTTATAACCCTGGATGGAGGAATAATGAGAATCTAAGATACGGGAACAATAACTATCAGCAGTTTGGGCAGCAAGCACAGAAACCTCAGTAGCCACAGCAGCAGTACCCACCATGAGATCCGAACAAACCATCGTTGAATGAGGTGGTGAATGGCCTAATTCAAGATCATACCAAGGCACAACAAGAGAATGAGCAATTTAGAACGGAGACACGTGGTGCAATTCAACACATCACTACCCAATTGGCACACCTTGCCAACGCCTTGGGCAGGATAGAGAAGAAACAAGGTGAACTTCCAGCCTAAGTGGAGGTGAACAAGGTGCAAGTTAATGCTGTTACACTTAAAGGAGGAAAGGTGTTGCCCAAGAGAGTTCAGATGTCGGAATCTGAAACTCTTTTGCCTAAGAAAAAAGAGTTAGAGGTCGAGAAGAAGGAAAAGGAGAATGAAGATATAAATGATGGGGATGAAGAGGTATCTCCCGAGCTTAAATATGTCAAGCCTACAACCATTATTCGAGCACCTTTTCCAGGTAGGTTGAAGCAGACTAAGATGGACGTATAGATGGACGATATGATCAACATCTTCAAGAAAGTTGAGATAAACCTATCTATTTTCGCTGCACTTCGCAACATGCCCAAATGCACGAAGTTACTGAAGGATCTTTGTACAAGAAATGTGCGGAATTATGATGGAGCAAAGGTTGTCGTGGGAGAGAATGTGTCGGCAGTCATTGAGAGGAATTTGCCCAAGAAGTGTCGAGATCCCGGCATGTTTGCTATCCCATGCCAAATTGGAAACATGAAGATTGAGAAAGCCATGTTGGATTTGGGCACGTCGATCAATGTCATGCCTTTGTCCGTATATGATGAGGATGTAATGGGACAACTTCGAACCACTAGAGCGGTCATCTAATTGGCGGACAAATCACAAGTGCATCCTGAAGGCATTTTGGAAGATGTCCTAGTCAAAGTAGAAGATTTGATCTTTCCAGCAGACTTTTATGTGCTCAGCATGGGCAAGACGGGAGGTGATGCATTGGGTATGCTGTTGGGAAGACCATTTATGAAGATTGCCAAGACCAGGATCGATTGCAACACTGGGCAATTGACGTGCGAGTTCAATGGAGAGAAAGTGACATTTAATATTTTTAAGGCAAAGGAGCCTTCTCAAGACACTAAGGCAGTTAAATACATTGACCAAGTTGAGCAGCCAAAGGGAAACGTGTTACCTCATAATGGAATGCAAGGTTTTATGGATGAAGTCAAGGAAGAGGGAACCATTAGACGTGTTGCCCAAGATACATGGAAGAATATAGTCAAAGGCAAGAAAAATTTAAAGGATGAATCTGAAGAGCAATTCCAGCCATCTTTTCCAAGTGTGCCCACATCTTGGTTAGGAGAAAGACTGATTGATCAGGTACAGAAGATGGAACCTAAGCCCTTGCCCAAGCATTGGAAGTACATCTATCTTGGGGAAAATAATACTATGCCTGTGATAGTCTATTCTGAGCTGAGCGTTGAAGAAGAGCATATGGTGCGCAGTAGTCTAGGGCAAGACAAGGAAGTTCTCGGATTGATCTCGAATGATAAGAAAGGCATTACTCCTATAGTTTACATGATGCCTGAGAATGAAGCTAATGTTGTTCGAAATCCTCGAACCAAGCGGGATCTGATTATGGAAGAGGAAACAACAAGGGATATTTTGAGATTGCAAGAATTGGGCATTATATACTCAGAGCCCGACAGTGAATGGCAAAGACAGGAGTTCGTTGTGCCCTAGAGAGCAAATGTTGAAGTGATCAAGAATGAGAATGAAGCGATCGTGGGCATAAGGCTGAAAAGTGGATGGAGATTCTGTATTGACCATCAAAAGTTGAAAAGGATAGCTCGTAAACATCCTTACAAGTTGCCTGTCATTGACAAAATTTTGGGAAACTTGACCAAGTCACACGACCAGCAAATAAGAGTTCATAAGTTTAAAATTGGTCAAAAGGTACTTCTTGCTAGGGCACGATTCAAGTTATTATTGTGCAAGTTGACGACCAAGTGGGTTGGTCTATATGAAGTCCACTACCAGTTGCCCAATGGAAGAGTGGAAATTAGGAGTTTGATTAGCGGGAAAATTCTCAAGGTGAGTGACAAACGGTTGAAGGCCTACTTTGGGCATGATGCAAGTGACCCAGGGGATCCACCTGACCCCGTTGGTTAGGAGGCCAATTAGAAGAAGAAGTACTACGTCATGCCCATGACGTGAACTGGGGCGCTGACCAGGAGGCAACCTGGTAAGTTTATCTTTATTTTACTTTTCCTTTTTATTTTTTTCATAATTTCCATTTTCGTATTTTTATTTTTAACCCTAGGATAGTAGTTATTGTTTGGAAGGAGGATTTTTTGTCAAAGTGTGCAGGTTATAAGCAAGAACGAGCATTAAGTGAGGCAGAACGAAGAATCGCTCCGGCCAAGAGAAAGCTGGACAAGAAACGTTTAAGAACTTTAATAACCATAGCCCAGCAACTGAAGAAGGGAGAGTGATTATATCCGGAGGCACAACAAGTTAGAATCCTTTATCGCTTAGTCACGTTCAAGGAAACCATTGCCCTCATAGAGACAATCATTTTAGCTAATCAACAACTTAATCTGAAGTCCTCACTGCCTTCAAAGAATTATCGAGCAAAGTTAAATCCAGGTTATGATCCTAAACTAACTTGCTACTTAATTGTCCTCCCATGTTTGTTTTAAAGTTTTAAAAAGTTTAGTTTTGAGTTTGTGTCTGTTTGTTTGCCTGTCATAATTACTCACTTTGCCTAAGGCAAAGTGTGTGGGTATGGGGGGCCGACATTTGTCAGTTGTTTTCAAAAGGTTTTTAAAAGTTGTTATTATGTGCTTCTTACCCACACTCGGCCGAAGGCCAAGTGTGTGGGTGGGAGGAGTGTCTGTTTGTGTCTAGGTGGGCATGCTAGGTTGATGTGATTAATTTGAGCATGATTATTTGAGCTTAATATTTATGCAAGCATATTAGGGCAGTTGAGCATGGTAGTATGTGGTTAGGGATGATGAACGAACAATTTGAGCAATACTCTTGGTGAGATTTTGAGCCTTAACTATTATATGCCTTGCTAAACAGTTTTCATTTCTTGAGAGTATTGACATGATCATTCGAATGTCACCTAGCACTTGCCTATTTTCTGTTTTGAGACCCCATTGACATAGAATAAGAATTTCTTAGAGGATTTAGGCGATTTCTTTCTTTTATCCTAAATGAGCCTAAAAAGCCTACCCTATTGTATCTCTTTGTTAGCCCCTTTGAGCCTAATAATTTCTTTGATCCACAAATATTAACCTTGAAATAATATATCCTACCTGGTCATGAGGACTAGGCTAGAAGATGAAAGGGGGGGAGAGAGCAGTAGGGCATGGAGAAAGCCTAGAATGGGCAAGAGGGAGTAAAGGGCCAGATATATATAAAGGAAAAGAACAAAAAAAGAGAGAAAAAGAAAATAAAAAAATGAAAAAAAAATATTTAGAAAAGAATAAAGCCCTAAGATGTATTGTGCTACGGCCCGAAAGAAAATGGTGGAGGGAAGAAGATGAGGTTGGCCGCTCCGCTTGGCTAACCTAAGTCCAAATGACCAAAGCCCAGATCCAAATACTTCCAACCTATGCCTTAAGCCCAATTACAACCTAATAAAGACCTAATGATAGGTGCTGATTAATCTAGTCTAAGGTGTGGAGAAGTTAGAAGGCAGACAAGCCAATGGTGTTGCCAAGATGAGATGTCCTGAGCGTAAACATGAGCCTATACACAAGAGTGAGAGTGTGGTGAGGAACAACTTCTACTCAATTGTTCATTTTTTTTTACCTAAATGATTATTGTGTTGATTGTTTCTACTTGCTTGTGCTCATATGAATTGATTATGCTCATCCTGATTTGTCAATTTGGTCAAGCTAACCTTTGTCTTTGTTGTTTGTGTTTGTTGAGTCTTTGTCTTTTGAGTCTATACTGTTTTGAGTTTTTATGGCGATTCATGCACCATACTTGAGGACAAGTATGACTTTAAGTGTGTGGGCATGATGAGACCATATTTTATATGCTCATCATGTGTTTTTAGGTGTAGATCTAGTTTTGTGTCTTTTTCGTCTGTTTTAGTGTTGGGAGGACATGTTTGGTAGTAGGCAGGGAAGGACAGGAACTTGGGCATTTGGAGTGGATTTGCACATGAAAGTGACACATCGATACGATGCAATGGTCAATGAGCTTTGCTCACAGCGAGAGATACAGAGGGTAGAAGTCCAAACACATAGAAGTTGCACCATACCAGTCGACATGACCAATCTAGACCATGCGCAATCATTCCAAACAGGTCAAGATGACAAAAGGACTCTGGGCAAGGCGAAGGAGAAGCAGAAGGAAGAAGAGTGCGAAGGATCTAGAAGTTACAGTCGGCATGACATCATCCAGAGGATTAATAAGGAAGCAATTCGTACCTTGGAGATGAAGGAATCAAGAAGGCAAGTCCTAACCGGATTAGGAGACAAGAGGATAAGGAAGAGATCTACCCGATAAGGAAACAAATCTATCCTGATCCTACTCGGTCAAAGAAGGAAGCTGCCAGCTGTCAATCGAAGGCCCTTATGTGGGTTTTTAGGGTTTTAAGCCCATGATCCTTGTACTCTATTAATATGTTCGTGCATGCAGCCTCAAGACAACAATCTTTAGACATGATTTCATATATCTTTACTTAGATACATTTTACTTTTCTGTTAAGTCCCCAGTTTGGGCAGACTATCTTTTAAGTATTTATTCAAGTATGTTTTCTTCTATCTTTTTTGTTATTGTTGTTTATTTTATGTCTAGCTAAACCTTTAGATCTGGGTTTAGGTAGAGGATATGTAATTTAAGTGTTTTATAACTCGTGAGGTCTAATTGGGCAAGGTAGCTATATATGTGTGTTCCCGAGGCGTTAGGCAATGATTTCAAAGCAGTCTATTGTGCCAAGAGACCATGCTGCAGAATGGGCAATTGGAGGGCAGTAGATTCCTTAAAAGAGAAGTAGCTTAGACCAATAGGGACCAGGAGAGGTTTGCCTCATGTTCCTTGAGGGCGGAAAATCTCAGGTTGAACTTGGGCGGAGCTGAACGAAGATGTTAACGTTGGAGAAAAGTTGGAGAGGGATCCTCGTATCTCATAGGGCCGGAACGAATATTGCATCAATTCCTTGTGGGATCGACCCTTACTTACCGACTAGTTGATCCGAGGAAGTGGGCAAGGAAAATACAAATTGAATTTTGCCACGACTAAATGACGGTCGCGTCACCGACGCATCATCCAAAGGATTGGGATATGTGTTGATGTAGGATGGAAGAGTGATAGCTTATGCTTCAAGACAGCTAAAGCCTCAAGAGAAGGAGTATCCGACACGCGATTTAGAGTTGGCAGTAGTGGTACACACTTTAAAGATTTGGAGACATCATCTCTATGGAGCTAAGTGTGAGATCTTTTCGGATCATAAAAGTCTGAAGTATTTCTTCGAATAGAAGGAGTTGAATATGAGGCAACGATGATGGCTTGAATTGGTGAAAGATTACGATTGCAAAAATTCTTATCACCCTGGAAAAGCCAATGTTGTAGCCGATGCACTGAGCAGAAAGGAAAATGTGGAAGTAGGATTTCTCCTATCCAATGAGAAGGAGTTAATTGAAGAGTTTGGAAAGATGAGAATCAAAATAGTTCAACCTCCAAAGACAACAAAACAAGTGATTGCTTCATTAGTAGTAGAGCCCGATTTGAGATCTCGTATCATAGACAGTCAAAGAAAGGACGAGAAGTTGGAGAATTTTTAAGGCTTAAAATAAGAAAGGAAGGAGTTGAAGATTTCAGAGAATCGAACGACAATGCCTTGTTGTTCTGTGGTAGAATTTGTGTGCCAAATAACAAAGGACTAAAGAACGAGATTATGAGTGAGGCCTATGATACTCTGTATACTGCCCATCTCGGCAGTACAAAGATGTACCAGGACTTAAAGCAACAATTCTGGTGGGAAGGAATGAAAAAGGATGTGACCTTGTATGTAGAACGATGTTTGGCATGTCAGCAAGTGAAGTCTTTGCATTAGAGACCCTATGGACCCTTGCAACTATTACCAGTTCCGAAATGGAAGTGAGATGATATTAATATAGATTTTATGATGGGTTTGCCAAAGACGAAGAAAGGAAATACAACCATCTGGGTGATTGTGGATAGGCTGATGAAATCCGCTCCTTTTATACCTATTCCTATCACCTATGGATAAAATAAACTGGCACAGATTCACGTTAAAGAGATTGTTCGACTGTATGAAGTCCCAAGTTCGATTACATCTGATAGAGATTCCAAGTTAACCGCCCGTTTTTGGGAAAGTTTTCAAATTGAACTAGGGACGAAATTGCAATTCAGTACAGCTTACCACCCTCAGACGGATGGTCAGTCAAAAAGAACAATTCAAGTTTTGGAAGATATGTTGAGAGTCGTGGTGCTAGATAAAGGAGATAATTGGGAGAAAATTTTACCGTTGGTCGAGTTTGCGTACAACAACAGTTACCAGAATACAATTGAAATGGCCCCATATGAAGCTTTGTATGGAAAGAAGTGTAGATCTCCGCTCTACTGGGATGAAGTAGGCGAGAGAAAGGTACTAGGACCCGAGGCAATTGAGAAGATGGTAGAATTTATTCGTCAGATTCGAGAGAAGATCAAATAAGTTCAGAGTCGATAGAAGTCGTACGCCGATAATCGAAGATCAGAGATAGAATTCGAGATAGGAAGTAAGGTCTTTCTGAAAGTGTCCCCTTCAAGAGGAGTGCATCATTTTGGAGTCAAAGGAAAGCTAAAGCCTAGATTTATAGGACCGTACGAAATCCTGGAAAGGATTGGAGCTGTATCGTATTGGTTATCTTTGCCGCCAAGTTTTGGAAATTCGCATAACGTGTTTCACGTATCACAATTAAGAAAGTACATGTTCGATCCAAAGTACGTGATTCGCCAAGAAGATGTAACTCTTCAGCCCGATTTGAGTTATGAGGAAAGACCGGAAGAGATACTGGATCGTAAGGTTCAACAGCTTAGAACAAAATCGATTCTGTTGGTTAAGATCAGGTGGTGACACCATGATCTAGAAGAAGCTACGTGGGAACTAGAAAATAAGATGAAAGAAAAGTTTCCCGAGCTCTTCTCTCAAGGTTAGTAAATTTCGGGATGAAATGTTTTTTAAGGGGGTGAGGATGTAATACCCCAATCTTTTATTAGTCTTTAAAATCACCTTAATTAAGTTTATGTGCCTAAATGTGTGCTTTTATGTGATAAAAATTTCCGAGAAAAGAAATTCTCTCGTGAAATTACCAAAATGCCCTTAAGTGTTCTTAAGTGATTTTTCTCGTTTCGGTTATCCGAATCGAGTGTGTGATGACTTGACTGAGCATGATTATATGAGTTTGAATTTGAGTTTGAGTTTGAATTTCAGAAAATCATGAGAAGTTTCGTTTTTTGGTGAATAGTAACTTTTCTCGAGTAATCACTATTCATCAAACTTTTCTGAATTTCATCTAATTAGTGTCTTTTGAGTCTATAAATGATTTTAGAAGCTTTGAGATAGGCTTGAGAATCGTCAGAAATCGCCAGAAAACCCTAATATAAATAGTGAATTCTGACTTTTTCTTCGTTTCTTGGAATTTTGATTTGAAAACTTTATTTCTGGATTCCTTGATTTATTTGGTGAAGTTTGGGACGGAGTAGAGAGAATTCCGATGTCGAGAAAGAGTCATGGTGAGTTTCAAATCGTTTGAGAGTTTAATGAGAAATTAGGGATAGATTGCACCGGATAACTTGTTCTTCCGGCAAAATTTATATCGCATTTTTGATCATCGGGTGCAACTAATTCAATTAAAAACCTATCCTACTCTCATTTCACTCACTCTCTCACACGCTCTCTCTCTCTCTTAATCATCTCTCTCTCTCAAATTCTCTCCATAAACTCTCTCTTTCATCTCTCTCTCCCTCACGGAAATGACACACACACACACACTTCGTTAAGGTATTTGTGATCCTCTCATTGTGGTGATCGATTTAAGACTAGGATTTAATCATTTCTCTTTCCCTCAAAAATCGGCAGCCATGAAAGTGCATGATGGAGCTCGATTTTATCTTGTTTAAAGCTTAGAGTAGCGTGGATTTCAAGTCTCCGATCGATCAAAGCTTCAAGTTCAAGTAAACCCCTTTTTCCTTCTCTCATTTGATCGATCATAATGATCATTTCTTCAAGAAAATCAAAGCCCTTGTTCTAATTATGATTTTTGAGTTTTTGAGAGTCTTTAATCCACAAAATTGGAAGCTAAAAATCTAACCCACTCCCCTCTCTTGAATCTGCCGAAAATTTAGGATTTAGGGTAGGATTTTGATTTTGATTTTTGATTATGGTGTTCTTGATCCTTGTATGTTTATGTGTGTGAAATTTGAAAAAAAAAATTCCTTATATATGTATATATGTATGGACCGAAAATGATGATGGAAATTTAGAAATTTGAGTGTTAATGTTGTAAGTTGTTTTTATGATGGAAAATGAGGTAGATGATGATAGGAAATGAAGAAAATAAAAAGAAGAAATTTTTTGTTATTATTTATTTTTAATACCGAAAAAAATATATATAAATGGATGATGTTCTTGATGATGTTCTTGATGTTCTTGATTATGTTCTTGATGTTCTTGATGAAAAGATGATATTTTGATGATATATGATTAAATGATAAAGATTTGATGATTTAAAGATGTTAGAATAAGAAAATTTAAAGAAATGAATTTTTAGGAATTTTTATTATTAAAATTCAAAATGAAAGTGATGAATGAGGTTGATGATTTTAGAAGTTGTATGTTTGATTGATTAAAATGATGAATCGATGATGGAGATGTCGATAAAATAATTAGAGCTTTTTTTTCGAAGTTTTTGAATCCGAGTTAAAACGAGAACGTTATCGAGTTTTTGAATAAAAATCGAGTTTCTAATTAATTAATAAAAAGTTGAGTGAAAATAATTAAATAAATAGTTAATGATGACTATTTCGAGTTGTTGTTAAAGTTTAATGATTTTCCGAGCGTGTGCACATTTTACGAGAAAAGGACAAAAACCTGTTGGGAAAATTATTAGTATAAGTTTTGATGAATTCCAAAACCGACTGACCCCAACCGAGTAGATGTTGCCAGAACCTAATGTTAGAATTTAGGCTCGCTGTTTGAGCAAAGTTAAGATTTTATCTTTACAAGTCTCCAGCTGAAGATGGCAACAAGGCATCACTTAGACAGAATATCAGTTGTCACAAAATACAACTGAGAGCTCAGTTTTTAGATGCAATTAGGGGGAAGTTTTCTGAACATCAGTTGAGAAGGAAACCAACTGAGGGTTCATCAGATGAGAAGCAGCAGAGAGAAAGAGAACATCAGATGAGAGTCATCTGAGGGTTCAAACCCAACTGAGTAAATACAAGGAAGACAGCTGAGTGTTCAGTTTCATAACCTCAGTTGTAGAACTCAAACAAGAAGATCAACTGCTTGAAATTCAAGGTCAGCTGAGAGTTCATCAGATCGGAACATCAGCTGAAGACCACTCAGATGAAGATCAAGACTTTCAACCAACTGACCAAGGTTGACTGTCAGGAAGGTTAAGATTTAAATTTCAAAAGGAAGTCACATGAGGGTTTGACCGTTCAATCACTACCCCATCTGGCCCAACACAAGGATGTCTCAGATGGAAAGCAGAAGAACACAGATGCCATATCGGGAAAGTCTGCAGAAACAAGAGACAAGCCATCGCTATCAACGATCAGAGATCAACAGCTCCTCCAACGGCTAGTTGATTCTCTCCGCCTATAAATAGAGGCATTCTCTCATTCGAGAAATAGAAGAGACAGACTGAAGCAAGAGAGAAAAGTGCAATCACAAGAGAATCAAGCGAAAGAAAAATCTGCTAAAATCCCATTCTAAGAACATCAGCAGCTGAGAGTTCAAGAGTGATAGAACATTAGTAGCTGAGGGTTCATAGAGTGAAAATCTGTCTTAGATCTTAGTTTGAGTGTTTATTCGTTCAAGCCTTAGATCCAACTCTCATTCGTGATCGACCTGTAGTTGGAAATCCCACCCACACTCACACCCTAAAAAGTGTGCTAGGACCTTACTCTTACTGTAATTGAGTAGTTAGGTCGTCAAGTACCCGCAAACTTGACATAGGCTGTTTAGTGCCCGGAAACTAAACTGTAAGGTCGATAAGTACCCGCAAACTTATCCTTAACGGTTGCTCAGCCCGCGTAAGCTGAGTGGTTCTGTCCAGAAGAACTTGGACTGAGGTGTGAGGATTCACATCTCCCCGTGGACGTAGGAGGGTTATCTCCGAACCACGTTAAATCCTGTGTGTCTATGTTTGTTTTTATTCAGTTACTTTTGCATTTTTATCTGATCAATCTAACCGGCATACAAATCTCATTTGCACATTTTCAACCGAGCTGTTTTGGTTCTTAACCAACCGAGCTGTTTTGCGTGAGCTATTTTTAACGAGTTTAATTTTCCACCACATTCCGCACGGCCTCACTCTTCCAGCTGAGGTCGCTTACTCAGCTATGAGATTCCAACTGAGTCCTTTTTTACTCAGTTGAAGTGATTTTTAAGGTTTAAGTTTTTAAATCTTAACTGGTGTATTCCCTCCCCCCATATACCAGTAACTCGTTTCGGGACCATCAAGTGGTATCAGAGCAGTGGTTCAAAAGACTGCTGACTCTGTTTCACGAGGTGTGAATTCGAGAATTTTTCTTCAGTGGTCATCTGAACAGATCTTTTCACGCTAGTGCATTCTTGCTCGTTTTTTTGTTTTGTCCTGTTTTTGTTTGTGCAGATGGACGTCAAGGACAAGATCGTCGTCATGTTCTCTGTAGTCAATTATACATCATGGAGAACTCGAATGAAGAAAATCCTTCTGTCATAGCATCATAGGATGCAATAAGTTCTCACTTCTGGACCAATCGTCATAAAAGATAGAATACTTCGCACTCCCACAAATCCCAACGATGGAGACGCAGTGGTGGAGTATGTGGAAAAACAGCCAGAAGACTACTCTCCAGAGGAGGCCAAGGTGAGCCAGTTGGATATCTGAGCTCAGAGCACAATAATGTCCACAGTTGGACAAGATTATCTGCCCTAGATAGAGGAGTGTGAGACTGCAAAAGAGATGTGGGACGTCCTGGCATCGCTAAGTGAAGGAAGTGACGAGACGAAGGAAAACAAGTTCTCAGATGCATGTCAAGATTTCGACAACTTCAGTCTGCGACCTGATGAGACTATCGATCAGCTAGAGCTCCGTTTTATGGACATCATCAGAAGAATCCAGTCCATCCGGAAAGGAAAATACACACTAAGAGAAATTAACCTCAAAGTGTTGCAAGCTCTACCGGCTGAGTGGGATACTTTCACAAATATCCCCGAGAGCCGAGCTGACCTTGGTGAAATGGGAACTGAAAGATTGTTCTCAATCTTGAAAGGAAATGAGTATAAGGTCAACAGAAGGAGATCGCAGCCCCTAGGTCAGACAAATAGAATTGAGGATGTTGGCTCGGCATCAAAGTCAGTTGCTCTCCGAGCTGACTACTCAAAGTCGAGATCGTCAAGGTCAACCAGATCGGCTGACACGACTGCAAAGGAGCCAAGCAGAGAGAAACTACAACAGAACATTGCAGCGCTGTCAAAGAAACTAGCCGACATGGACACTCGGTTCGGCAAACATAAACGTTTTTATAAATCAAACCGAACTCGAGACAGTTCGAAGCCAGTCACCAATGGTTGCTTCGAATGCGACAAGGAAGGACACTTCAAAGCTGACTGCCCAGACCTCTCAAAGAAGGAAAGAGAAGCACTGAGGGCCAAGCAAACTGCAAAGAACAAGGCCATGGTAGCTGAAGAGGCAGCTGACGATATGGACATCTTCACAGACACTGAAGATGAGGTTGAACTGACCTCTACCAACAAAGTCATCAGTCCGGATCAATGCCTCATGGCACTTGGAACCGACCAAGATGATGTTGAGGTACAATCTAATCATGCTCGCTTAAATTCTTCCAATACTTCTAACCTGCAGGAATCTCTGAGCGATGAGTTGGAACCCTCCTGGAATGATTTTCAAGAACTCAGCAAGGAACTGCATCAACAGTCGGTTGAGTTTAAGAGTCTTCAAGCTCAGTTCGCCAAGCTTGAAGATTCCTTAACCGAAAAAGAGGATCTGATTACGAGCCAAACTCACGAGATTGAGAATCTCAAGAGTCAACTGATCGAGGCTAAGGCTTCAGCTGATGAGGAGTTGACTAAGCAAAACAAAGAACAATAAGATCAATTGAAAAATCAAGATGCTCAGATCGAACAGCTGATAAAGAAGTCAGATGAACAAACCGAGCAGATAGCTGTACTCGTCAAGGAGTTGCAAACTGAAAAGGACAATCTAATCAAGCTGTATCAGTCATCCAAGATCATCGAAAACCTTTTAAGTTATAGCAGACAGATGGATGATGTGTCAGGACTCGGTTATGATGTTGTCAAGGATACTGGGATTCCACCAGCAACCTTCATCAAAGAAGTAGAAGTCACAGCTGTCGAGCCTAACACAGTTGAGTCTCCAGAAGCTAACTCAACCTCCACCTCTCAGCAAGTTCAACCGACCAACAGAATCTCAACTGAGAAGGGAAAAGGAGTAGCTGATGTAGGACAGAATGTTCCATCGGTTGGGACGTCAACCGAGGGGGAATGTTCCAAAAGTCAGAAGAGGAATCAGAGGCGTCGAAGGCATAACCGGAACCGAACTCAGAATCCAAACCGACCTCTATATCATCCTCGGAGTCAACATCAAAAGGAATGGAACCGACCTCAGAACAAGCAAGGGTTCAATCATCTGAATCAGCAGCGGTTCCAACATCAGCTCGACCAAAGGTTCCAACCAAGTCAACAGTTAAGGAATGGGTCGGACAACTGGAGATATTCATGCCATAATAAGAATCATCAACAGGGCATGAACAACTACAGACAACCCTCAGGAAGTTGGAATCATAATCAGCCACAAAGATTCCAACAAAGTGTCCGACCTCACAGACAAACTCAACAGGATAAGAATCGCCATCAAAACAGGGGGAAAGCCTCACCTCCTAAAGCCCAACATGGGAGAAATCCAACTCCTCCCAAGAAACAGAGCATCATTTCTAACAACAAGCCTAAGGATAACCAAGGTGTTGTTATAATTGATGAAAATGGGCAAATCATTTGGAATGACAGGCTATTCGAGTTTACAGGGAAAAGCGACGCACAGTTCCAGCGGGAACTGGTTCTAACCCTCCAGGACCCAACTGAAATTGGGGACCTAAGCGAGTTTCTCTTTGCAGGTGCAGGAGAAACAGCTGAGGAAGAAGAAGGCGTCTGCTACAATGTGGGTGATGGATAGTGGATGCTCGAAACACATGACAAATCTGAAGGATTTGCTTGAAAGTTTCGTGGAGAAAGAAGGTCCATCAGTTACTTTTGGTGATAACTCAAAAGGTTATACCAGAGGTTCCGGTACTCTTGAAACCAATCATGTTTCAATTTCTAATGTCTCTTATGTTGATGGATTGAAACATAACCTGCTCTCCATCAGCCAATTTTGTGATAATGGTTTCTCTGTCAAGTTTGATGCACAGGGTTGCAAAGTCAAAGATGTCGGATCAAAGCAGGTGATATTATTGGGAAATCGATCTCCAATAGGGAATGTTTACTACGCTGACTGGAACAGCAGCCTCCCTGACACTTGTCTGTTATCAAAGAGCAGTTCGGATGTGAGCTGGCTGTGGCACAAAAGGCTCAACCATCTGAACTTCAAGATGATGAACCGACTCGCTAGACAAGAACATGCAAGAGGCATACCTAACCGAGTGTTTTCAACAACACACATCTGCAGTGCATGCCAGCTAGGAAAGCTCGCTAGAACCTCCTTCCAGTTGAAGTTAACTCCCTCAACCGACCGAGTGTTACAGCTGATCCATATGGATCTCTTCGGGCCAGTTACACCAAAAAGCATTAATGGCAACAAATATACATTGGTTGTAACTGATGACTACTCAAGATATATGTGGACCATCTTCATGCGCCACAAGAGTGAGACCCGAGATGAGCTGCCCAAGCTGATGGATCGGATATCGAACCAACAAGAGATGAAGATCATATCCATCCGATCAGATCGTGGAACGGAGTTTCTAAACGAAACCATCATTGAGTATTGCGAAAAGAATGGCATAACCCATCAGACATCAGCCGCGCGAACTCCACAACAGAATGGCGTAGCTGAGCGAAGAAATAGAACTCTGAAGGATGCAGCCACATCCATGTTAGCGAGCTCAGCACTGCCAAAGAGATTTTGGGCTGAAGCGATCAACACAGCATGCTACACTCAGAATCGATCTCTTCTCACCAAGCGGTTGGGAAAGACGCCCTACGAGCTGTGGAGACACAGAAAGCCAGATATTGCTTATTTTCGTGTTTTTGGATCTAAGTGTTATATTCACAACAATGGGAAGACTCAGTTGAAAACCTTTGATGCCAAAGCTTCGAAGGGCATATTTCTTGGATATGCAGCTCGGATCAAGGCATATAGAGTTTTCAACAACAGCTCTCGTGTTGTGGAAATAACACCTCATGTTAGTTTTGATGAATCTACCTTTGAGTGCAGGGAACAGGTAAAGGAACAACACGCGGATCCAGCTGTTCTACCAGTTCTTACCAAATCGCAAGCACTTCGGAAAAAGAACCGAGCTGAACCACTGGTATGGGCAACTGAGGATGAGGATCCATACTCCTCTGAAGATGAATGCGAAGACCCTAGCTCATCCTAAGAGGGAACTTCAGCTGATGCTCCACCAACTGCATCAGCATCCGATGCCCAACCGAGCTCAGTTCAAACTACTATCAATGTTGAGAATCCAGACTCAACAGCTGATCAATCACCAGCTCTAAAGACTCTAACTCAGATTTCTGAACAGCCACAGCTGGAAGAAGAAGGAAGACGCAACCGAAGATGGTATGAAGTTCATTCCACCGATGACATCATCGGAGATCCAACCAAGGGTATGCGCACACGGAGCAGAGTTGCAAATCCAGAATCAACCGAGGAAGATTCCAACACATATGCCCAATATGCTGAAGAATTGGCAGTTCTAGAAGAGTTCGAGCAAGCTGGAGATGTTGCCATGATTTCTTGCTTTGTAGCTGATGTGCCAGAACCGAAGAACGTTGGGGAAGCTCTCAACTGTGTCCACTGGACAACAGCCATGCAAGAAGAATTGAATGAGTTTCTACGTAACTGTGTATGGGAGTTGGTAGAAAGACCAAATGGTGTCAAGGTGATTGGATTAAAGTGGATTTTCAAGAACAAGAGAGACGCCATTGGATTCATTGTGAGGAATAAAGCAAGGTTGGTAGCTCAAGGATATTGCCAACAAGAAGGAATTGACTTTGAAGATTCCTTCGCACCAGTTGCAAGGCTGGAAGCCATCCGGATCTTTCTAGCTTATGCCGCACATCACAAGTTCAAAGTATATCAGATGGATGTGAAGTGTGCATTCCTCAATGGAGATATCAAAGAAGATGTATATGTTGAACAACCTCCTGGTTTTGAGACTGGAGATGGAAGAGTGTACAAGCTGAAGAAAGCTATCTATGGTCTAAAGCAAGCGCCAAGGGCATGGTATGACACTCTTTGTGGATTTCTTCTGAACTCGGGGTTCAAACGAGGTTCAGTTGATAAAACTCTGTTCACCATCAAAGTTGGAGAAGATATACTTGTTGTGCAAATTTATGTCGATGACATCATTTTCGGCTCCAAGTCGGAGGAGCTGTGCAAGAAATTCTCCGATCTCATGAAGGAGAAGTTCGAGATGTCAATGATGGGCGAGATGAATTATTTCCTTGGATTACAAGTGAAGCAGTCATCTGAAGGGATTTTCATCAACCAGTCCAAGTATACAAAGGAGCTCATCACCAAGTTCGGATTGCAGACAAGTAAGACAACAAAGATCCCTATGAATACGAACTGGAAGATCGAACCAGGAGCTGAAGGAAAGCTCGTTGATGCCAGCCAGTATAGAGGGATCATCGGTTCGCTGCTCTACCTAACTGCCAGCCGACCAGACATTTCATACGCAGTTGGAGTGTGTGCCCGATTTCAAGTCCAACCAAGAGAAGCACACATGTTGGCAGCGAAGAACATCATTAAGTATCTGAAGGGAATTGTCAATGTTGGATTGTGGTACCCAACTGATGACAATATCCAGCTGACTGGATACTCAGATGCTGACCTAGCAGGAGATCGGTTGGACAGGAAGTCTATTTTTGGACACTGTCAGTTCATGGGAAGCAAGCTGGTTTCATGGTTCTCCAAGAAACAAGCGTGTGTTGCTACTTCGACAACCGAGTCAGAGTACATGGCTGCCGAAAGCTGTTGCATGCAAGTATTGTGGCTAAAGCAGCAGCTGAGAGATTATGAAGTCTCAACTGGACAGGTTCCCATTCATTGTGATAGCTCGAGTGCCATAGCTATCTCTCTAAACCCTGTTCACCACTCTCGGACTAAGCACATCGACATTCGTCATCATTTCATCCGAGATCATATTGAGAAGAAGGATGTGTCCATGGAGAAGATCCCAACTGAGATTCAGAGAGCTGACATCTTCACCAAACCTCTTCCTGAAGCCAAGTTCAAGATGTTGTGTGACCTTTTAGGACTCTTGGATCCGAGCTGAAGAGTCATCCGAGCTGAAGAGTCATCCGAGATGAACAGTCATCCGAGCTGATAAAGATCCATCTGAGCTGAAGAATCAGATATCGACTTAAGGGGGAAGCTCAGATGAAGGAGGAATCTCAAATACGAATCGCCAACTAAGAATTCAAACGTCAGCTGAACAGACGAACTCGAGTCAGCTGATGGTATGCTGCAACTGAGGAGCACAACTGAGGTATACAGCTGTTATCGACATCAGCTGACAGGTATCATTTATGACTGAAGGTGTTATGATATTAAATGAGAATGTTTGAAATAAATTCAAACATTCCTTAACATGTCAGCTAGACTAAACAAGCCATCACGTCGCATTTAATGTAAAGTCTGGCTAAACTCCTATAGCCTTACTTTATAGTGCGACTGGGCTGACACCTCAAACTATTCACCTTCTCACTCGCGCGCGTGGTATATCAGTCAAAATTACTCAACAGTCGCGAAATCACAGCCGTTGATAAATACACGCGATTTAACCCCAGCCGTTGATTTTATCCGAGTCAAAGATTATATAATACGGCAAATCAGGAAGTGATCCTTACCTTCTCTTTTCGTGCATATCTTTACTCACTATTCATCATCTTCTCAAATCTTGTTTCGCCATTTTCAGTAAAGTTTTTCCTTCTTCTTTGCATATATATCGAGTCGAGATGGCGCCCAAATCCAAAGCCTCTAAGAAGATGGTCTCCACAGAGCCTGCTACGTTCCAGGAATCGTTCGACATGGTGATGTCGAAGATTCATTTCGAACAAATTTTATCCAGAGCGGCTCTCTCCTCGCCTGAGCTCGCTCCCATCGCCGCCATCCTCTCCGACCACCATCTGCTTGATTGGGCAACCCTCTCTCCGGCCCTGTTGCTCAGGAAGCAGGTCATACATTTCTACCGGAATCTGCAACGAGTTACAGAAGACGGACTTGTCACGATCATCCCGTGCAAGCAACGCCACAGAACCTCTCGGACAGTAGAAGACTCCGTCGTGGAGATAAAGGTGTCAAAGGAGCTGGAGAAGCTCATCCCCAGAAACCGCGAAGCCACAGATGTGCTGGGGAACTTCACTGACAAAGAAGCTGATACCTTCCTTCAAACAATCCTCATTGTTCCCGAGCCATTGAAGGGGAGCATGCAGAGGACGAAGCTGAAGCCGGCTCACCGACTTCTCTTCGATGTAATCTCCAAGTGCGCCTTCACATATGGTGGAGCCTTCGGTGACATAAGCCGTCCTAAGCTCAAGCAGCAGAAGGCCCTGGAAGAGCTGCACCAGGTCGACTGGTTGGGATATCTGAAAAGCCAGCTGTTGTTGAAGAAGTAGAAGATATCCGAGACGACAGCTGAGTCTGGAGAACTGCTGTTGAGTGTCAAGGGGACTCTCAACTTTGGGACAAAAATATCCGCCCTCATCCTCCAAGCCACAAAAGGACTACCGCTGACATGGGAAGGGAGTGAGGACACTCCGGTCAGCAAGCTGTCGCTATTCCCCTCAGCTAAGAAAGCCAGGGATGTTGTGGAGGCTGTCTACACCCCCAAGGGTGCCCCCAAGCCAGCTGTAGAGTCAGCAGCTCGCCGCCCTTCGAGGACCAAGCCGGCGAAGCGCCAGCTGGAGGAGGTAGCTGAGGAGGAAGAAGACGAAGAGGAGGAAGAGGAGGAACCTCTGCAGAAGAGGCCAAGGATCAGGATCATCCAGCCAGCGGCTCAACCATCCACAACAAGTCCAGTAGTGGTTAAGCCGGCTGAGGCGAAGGAGTCAACCGAATCCAGTCAATCGGTTGACCCAGCTGGATTCATTCTTCAGCCGCGTCAGGAGAAAGCAGCTGAAGATGTGGAGATCCAAGTGGAGGATTCCAGCTCCTCCTCAGATGACTCTTCTTCATCTGAGGAGTCCCACGACAGTCAAACTAGAGTTGATGCCAGCCAGGTAAACCCACCTGTGTCTGAAGAAACCCTCGAGCCAGCCGACTCACTACCTAAAGAGGATCTAGTTCTCTCAACTGGTCCTCAGTCAGATAGTCCGAGCCTCTCGCTCGATGCTAACGTTGTGACCATTCCTTCGGCCAACATTGATGAAACCATCGAACCTGTAACCTTCGATATCGAACCCCCTCCAATTGATGAAGAAGCCAACCGCCAGGCAATCCTGGCTGAATATGAAGGAAGACTCAGCTACTGCTTCCGCAAGCTGATTGGTATGTTCCCTGAGGCAGCCTCAATGCCCGTCTTTGCCGTACTCGGGACGGAACTGCTCTACCAGTTCAGCGTCATATTCAGCTACTGGTACGTCAAGGAGGAAACCCTCAGGATCCATGGTTGGGACAAGTTGAAGGTCGAAGAGTCCAACCTGAGGGAATACTTCGACTACCAAAACATGGAGGTAGCTTACAACCAGAAGGTGGCTGTGCTACGACGACGTCTGGATAAGAGCATCCAAGAAAGGACAGACACAAGGGAGCTGTGCAACAATCCTGGAGCTGTTCAGTTTCTTGACGAGGTGCTAGCAAAAAATGCCTCCTACATGGACGACGTCGACGCAGCTGATGAGGCGGCCAAGAGAGAAGAAGACAAGCTCAAGGCCTACCTCGCCAGTCGATCTGCCATGGTTGTCTCGAAGCCTGCTGCCCAGCCACAACCACAACTTCTGCCCGGACCCTCCGATCAGCCAGCTCTCTCAACCGACGCCATCTGCGAGCTGATCTCGGAGAGGGTCAACCAGCTGAGGCAGGAGATGCTGTCCAAGATCCAGCTGAGCAAGGTGGAGGAAGCTGACAGGATACAGCAGCTGATGGCAGAAAATGCCAGCTTGAAGAATCAGCTAGAACACATCTCCTCTTCTCTGCAGCACAAGTTCGAAGACCTCTCCACTTCTTCCTGCTCGGAGGTCTCGGCTCTAAGGAAGGTCTTTCAGAGCCTCAGCTCGGATTTCAACGTGTTCAAGACCGTTGCTGAATCTGACCTCGCAAAGTCCCAACAGACTCAGGACCAGGAGTGGATGTCTCAGTTCGCCTCTTTCCGAGCTGAGTTCGTCTCTCTCCAGCAAGAGGTCTCTGCGACCTTTGCAGCTGTGCAGCGAGCTGAGCAGGAGCGCCAAGACTTGGAGTTGGCCAAGAAGGTAGCTGAGAAGGATGCTGTTGACGAGCTGTTTTCCCGAGTTCAACAGGCTGAAGCCAAGTTGACCTCCCTGGATGGCACTGTAGCCACCTTTTTGGATGATGCTAAAAAGGGGGAAGATAAGGAGCCAGCAGCTGGGGATGACAAGGAACCAGCAGCTGTTGCTGGACGAGCGAAAGCTGTTCTCCAGCAAGCTGAAGGGGAAGGAGTGCCAGCTGAAGGAGCTGAAGCTGAAGGATCGCAGCCCGAACTGGAAGTCTCCCACGACTTCGTAGCCGAGCTTACGGCCGAGCTCGAAGCAGAACTTGACGGAGGAATATCTGTTGAAGACTGTATCGAAGCTGCCAAAGCTACAGGGGAGTCAAAGGAGAAGTACTTGAATCCCTCCTGGATCAAGAAGTTCGCTGCCGATCAGGCCAAGAAGGTGGCCAAGTTCGAGAAGGAGCTCGCCAAGGTAGAGAAGAACGTCAACAGGAATAAAGCCAGCCGGAGTGTGCGAAGAATCAACAAGCACCAGATGAAGGCTGAGGCTAGGAAGTCGACGCGCCAACTGCAGAAGAACACTCCGCTCCCGTCTCGGTACCCACATGTTGACAAGTGGATGAATGCTGAGTGGAACGATGACTGGGAGAAGTTCAAGCATGAATTCATCAATGACTTTTACTACAGGAAAGTCTACTCGACTGAAGACCCAAGGCAAGCCTTCAAGGAAGCCCTGTGGGAACTCAGATCTGGAGACCCTGGAATGTTTAGTCAGCTCAAGCGAGCTATGCTGAATGCTCAACTCGATCCCAACACCGTTCCAATTCCAAAGAAGTGCATATACCGCCCTCAGATGATCAAAGGCACGAGCACGCCAAACAGAAACGCGATCATGGCTGAGGCGAGACAAGTCTGCAAGGAACATGGTGTCAACACTGGGATCGAGTCAGCTACGAAGAAAGAGATTTTCGACCGAATCTTCAGCAAGTACGGTCAACAGTATTTTTGAGCTGTCAAAGTTTTTGAGCTGATGAAGTTTTTGGATGTTGTAGTTTTTGAAGCAACTGTTGTATCTTTATCTGTTTTGTGCTTAATCTTGTAACCTTCAGTTGTAACAAAAACTTCAAAGTATATAATACGATTCACCTTGATGAACAATTCCTCATTGTCCAAGCTCTGAATCACAAAGTCTTTCAATATCATGTTATATCTGCACTAACCCTTTGATGTTTCATCTTATAGACTGTCTAGAATCTCAGTTGAGATTGTAGATAAGTTAGTGAGTTTTAGATCAATAGTGGTTTAAAGTTATAAGTGGTTTTGGCATCATCAAAAAGGGGGTAATTGTTGGGAAAATTATTAGTATAAGTTTTGATGAATTCCAAAACCGACTGACCCCAACCGAGTAGATGTTTCCAGAACCTAATGTTAGAATTTAGGCTCGCTGTTTGAGCAGAGTTAAGATTTTATCTTTACAGGTCTCCAGCTGAAGATGGCAACAAGGCATCACTCAGACAGAATATCAGTTGTCACAAAATACAACTGAGAGCTCAGTGTTCAGATGCAATTAGGGGGAAGTCTTCAGAACATCAGTTGAGAAGGAAACCAACTGAGGGTTCATCAGATGAGAAGCAGCAGAGAGAAAGAGAACATCAGATGAGAAGGAAGTCATCTGAGGGTTCAAACCCAACTGAGTAAATACAAGGAAGATAGCTGAGTGTTCAGTTTCATAACCTCAGTTGTAGAACTCAAACAAGAAGATCAACTGCTTGAAATTCAAGGTCAGCTGAGAGTTCATCAGATCGGAACATCAGCTGAAGACCACTCAGATGAAGATCAAGACTTTCAACCAACTGACCAAGGTTGACTGTCAGGAAGGTTAAGATTTAAATTTCAAAAGGAAGTCACATGAGGGTTTGACCGTTCAGTCATTACCCCATCTGGCCCAACACAAGGATATCTCAGATGGAAAGCAGAAGAGCACAGATGCCATATCGGGAAAGTCTGCAGAAACAAGAGACAAGCCATCGCTATCAACGATCAGATATCAACAGCTCCTCCAACGACTAGTTGATTCTCTCCGCCTATAAATAGAGGCATTCTCTCATTCGAGAAATAGAAGAGACAGACTGAAGCAAGAGAGAAAAGTGCAATCACAAGAGAATTAAGCGAAAGAAAAATCTGCTAAAATCCCATTCTAAGAACATCAGCAGCTGAGAGTTCAAGAGTAATAGAACATTAGTAGCTGAGGGTTCATAGAGTGAAAATCTGTCTTAGATCTTAGTTTGAGTGTTTATTCGTTCAAGCCTTAGATCCAGCACTCATTCGCGATCGAGCTGTAGTTGGAAATCCCACCCACACTCACACCCTAAAAAGTGTGCTAGGACCTTACTCTTACTGTAATTGAGTAGTTAGGTCGTCAAGTACCCGCAAACTTGACATAGGCTGTTTAGTGCCCGGAAACTAAACTGTAAGGTCGATAAGTACCCACAAACTTATCCTTAACGGTTGCTCAGCCCGCGTAAGCTGAGTGGTTCTGTCCAGAAGAACTTGGACTGAGGTGTGAGGATTCACATCTCCCCGTGGACATAGGAGGGTTATCTCCGAACCACGTTAAATCCTGTGTGTCTGTGTTTGTTTTTATTCAGTTGCTTTTGCATTTTTATCTGATCAATCTAACCGGCATACAAATCTCATTTGCACATTTTCAACCGAGCTATTTTGGTTCTTGACCAACCGAGCTGTTTTGCGTGAGCTGTTTTTAACGAGTTTAACTTTCCACCACATTCCGCACGGCCTCACTCTTCCAGCTGAGGTCGCTTACTCAGCTGTGAGATTCCAACTGAGTCCTCTTTTACTCAGTTGAAGTGATTTTTCAGGTTTAAGTTTTTAAATCTTAACTGGTGTATCCCCCCCCCCCATACACCAGTAACTCGTTTCGGGACCATCAAAACCTTATTTCGTAAAATTTGTTACGAATTTTAAATTCCAATTAAACAATAAAAAATTAATTATTGAAAGACAAATGAAATTAATATCATTAAAATTTAAATTTAAGTTTAATAATTTATACAAATCGAGCAGAGTCGAGTTAATATAATTGAATAGCCGAGTCGTGATCAAATAACTGAGTCAAGAATGAATAATCGAGATTATAATTATGATTAAAAAATTAATTTAATTTTCTAGAATATTTTATTATATTTGGAAATTTTTCTTTTTCCAATTAATTATCGAAGTCGATCATTTACCTATCTGTGAATATCTGATTCTTGATGTGAAAGTCTGTATGTGCATGATTTGTGATTTTAGGACTCGAGGATTAATTTCGCAATTTTCTGAGTTCGTCTGACTCGAGAAATCGAGAAAAGACGAAAAACGTGATGTGAATAGTGATTTCTCGTTATTCGTGAATTGTTTAAGTTGAATTTGTCTGATGTTATCGAGTTGGGTTTCCGAGTCTGAAGGTCTGCTGGTTTAGTAGTTGGGTAGAAACCGAGAAAGATTGAGTTAGATAAGTCGAGATAAGTTAAAGAAAAACCCGAGTCAAGTAGAAGTCCTTCAGCCGAGCGTTAGAATTCCTTTCCATTTTTAAAAAATTAGACTCGTCCTTATAAGATGTTATTCTTGAAGGAACGAGCGGAGTAGAGAAGTAGTCGAGGAAGAAGAAAGCAGCAACCCGACCGAACCCTAAACAGTCAGGTGGGCTTTTTAACTAAAAATCAAATGATGAATGTGATTACTATTATTATATTATGTGAGTTTTAAAGTTAATTGACTTGCCGTTTTATCTGAGTATTTTTTGTATGATTAATCATCTACTTGAGCTTTTAATATCCTGTTTGAGACAGGAACACACGTGTTGTTATTTGATTGACGTGACTGTGAACCTTACTTCGGTTAGGCTGGTCACAGTGTTTGAGAAGGAGGCCTACTTCTCGACACATGAGATTATGTGGTAGATTGATTCATACCTGTTATCTATATTGACCGCGCAGTCGTTTCAAGAAAAGAAAATGATTTTTGCATGCACAAGTAAAAGTTTTAAATTGTACTAACACTTGTGATGCAGTGGCAAGGCAAGTTCAATTATATAGCTCTAGTCGAGCAAAGTTTAAATTATTTTGGCATGTGTTCACTGAGTACGAAGTACTCAGCCCTGCATGTATTTCTAAACAAGCAGGTTAGCTGGATGGAGATGGCGGACGGTGCTCGGCAGTGTGTTTATTTGAATAACTCGAGTCTTCTTTTGGAGTTTAAGCTTGCAATTGCATATATACATATATGTAATTGTGGGACTTGAGAGTATATTCCGCTGCAAAACAATGTTTATTTGTTTGTTAAACTTACACTCTGATATTTGGTGTCGATAAAATGAGCATGATGCTCGAAACTTATTTTTATTCGGTTTTATATTTGATCTGACTTGGTGATGGTTTAATATTCTAATTCTAACACTTGAGTTTTTAATCAATGCTCGTCTTCCTTTAAATTAAAATTGAAAGCATGTTAATATTTGTTATCGCTTTCAATCTATATTCCCTTGTTCCTGAGCATGATCCCTTGATTGAGTTGTGTTTTATTCCGAGGTTTCACCTCACTATCGAATGGATTTTAGTCGTATTTATACGTTAAAATTCGGGTTGTGACAACAACTTCCTTGAACCGAACCTAAGCGCATGAACCGTTGTCGCTAGGGTGGTCACCTCTTTCGTGCTCCTTGTTAGATCTAAACGAACACTTTATGCATATAAAGTTATTTGCGTTACTGAAAAACTTAGCACAAACAGTATAATAGAAATGATAAACTGTGCTGAAATAAAAGACACACAATATGGTAACCAGTTCGGTTTTGCAACCTACGTCTTGGGGGCCTTTGCCCAAGCGAGAACCAATCCACTATTAGAAGAAATGGCTATAGAGGATCTTACACATACAGGTCACCACCTTATGCTACCCTTTCACTCACCTATTGCTAACTTTACGTGAATTCGTGATTGATGATCTACAATCGGTCAACCTAAGGTCGAACCGCCAGTTCGACCCTTAACTCTCTTTAAGACTTAATTTATCAAAGATATACTCTCACAATAATTCGTGCTCTCACAATACAATACTCTCAAGAAAGTATAAGCACTCAAATAATAAAACAACGGCCTACCCTCACAATTGATGATGTCGAATATATATAGGTGCCAAACCCTAGATCTCTTCGCCATCAAGTATATCTCTTTAGATCTTCTTTCCTTATGAGGATAAGGCTTAGGGAACACGTCTCTTATCTGCTTGATATGTATCTTGTCCGCATCTATCATAAACTTCGAAAAGATCCCGCAAAATCCGCACCAATAAGGTAAGTCTCTGCCAGACTGTTCCAGGTTCCCTTAGCACAGACTGAAGCACACATAACAGAGTTTGTTCTATGCAACGGCTTCGACACTTTAGCTGTACTTTTGGCTACATAAACTTTTCCAACATATTTGAGCAGTATCACTTCTTGAGCAGCAACACCTCAAAATCCAACAATCTCTCCCTTTGGCATTTATGTAGACAAAACCAATCATCAATAAAATAATCAATCATAAGCATCTTCATACCTCCAAATCCTCCAAGACCGAACTTGTATGAAGTATGCCAAAGCTCCCCCTCCAACTAGTAATTGGAGAAATCTGTGTTGAACTCCCCCTTAAGCAAAGCATGGAGTAAACTGATCACCATGTAAATCTTCAATCATCGAGCGGATAATCTTCAACATAGCACCAAAGAAAACCATTAAAATAATAAGTCACGAACTGGGAGCTTAAATATATGTTCATAAAAAATATCAAGAAGTAGAGGGATTAACTCCTTGGCACCAAAAACTAAGTCTGCGCAAAAGCTGGCACAGACACTAAAACACCAAAATAGAAAACCAGAAAACCAAAATAAATACAAAAACTTCCAATTTTCTTCTATTCCCCCTTTTTGTCTAGCAGAAATGACAAAGTAAGGGAGTCTTCCAACCAATCTTCAGAAAGACTGGGAGTCTTTCTTCTTCGCAGCTTGAGCTAAGGCTTGAGGGTCTTCTTCATCCTCTTCAGTTTTGGTATCTTCATCACCCAAATCCTCTTCAGTATCCTCAGCCTCATCATCATCATTAGCTGATTCTTCATCAACAGCATCATCTTCTTCAATATCATCAACTTCTTCTGGCACAGACCCTGCATCACGTGCCGCCAATCCAGATGGCACAGCTTCTCCTCCAGCAAAGACGGCTTTGGAATCATTGAGTAATGTTGCAATCTCATTCTTGCGCATACGAAGCCTCTTCATCTGGAATAAGACGGAGTTGTATTCCCTTTCCAGCTCGCGCAACATCCTCGTAGAAATAGCCCTGAGATTAGGCTCACTCAGCACAGGCACTGGCACAGATGATGTTGGCTTCTTCCTTTCCACAATTCGGACAGAGGGACCCTCAATGTCCTTAGGATGAACAGCTTCATTGAATAGCTTGTCATGGATGACAATGCTCTTTGGGGAGTGCTCAAACTGTTCTCCAACCTGCATAACTTCAGGAAATTGGGAAGAGATTATACCAAAAATTAAACCCGGATAGCCTAATGCCTTAGGCTTCTTCAGATTCCCAGCATGTTGAGTGACGTGGTCGAAGACCAAACGTCCAAAGTCGAAGGGCTTGAAACGCCCAATTCCATACAACACTCTAGCTGTTTCTTGGCTTATTGTGGCAGAGTGTGTGGTATGACACCAATTTCTGATAGCAATCTTGTGCAAGATTGCATACTTCAGGGACAACATCGAGGAACTGATGGACATGTTCCTTTTCCAAGTTCGGTACACCCCGTGCGTGATCTCGCTAGCAATGGTGTCCAGAGATACATCCTCCTCTTCTATTCCATAATCATCACGCCCAACAAATGCAGATATAACAACAGGAAAGAAGTTGATATACCTTCCTCGAATGTAAGATTTGAAGTAATAGCGAGAGGAAGGGTCAGTAATACTCTTTGACATGTTGCAGTAGAATTCCAGCACAACTGCTCGCACATATCGTCGAACAAGGTAGACAGTCTGATCCCACTTGGCATCCTCCAGCAGCTTGTCCAGGCCAGTCCTTTCCAAATCTTGCTTCCTCACAGCTTGCTCATAGACCAGCTTCCTGTGGATGACATTATTCCATGCCTCAGCTTGTTCGTCAGATTTGAATCTGAGTGCATCTACCACAACCTTTGATCTCTGAATGGCTTCAACAGTTGTTCTTCTGGATGGGATGGCAGAAGATGCACCATGATGAGAAGCTTCGTGCTCAGAGTTCCCAGCATCACTCTCCATCGCGCGTTCAGGCCCAGATTCAACTTCAATGGGCTGATTTGGATCCACACCCTTCTTTGGCTTAGCAACAACTTTCTTCTTTTTCTTGGAAGATTCACCAACCTTCCCTTTGCCCTTTGCGGCACGGGTAGCAGCAGCAACTTCCTTAATCTTCGCAAGTTGACCCCTTGTTTGAGTAGCGGGGATCGCAACAGGTTCCTTGATCACCAAGGCAGCTTCCTCAATTCTGACCTTCTTTCTAGATGGATCAGAAAGCTTGCGAAGGCGTCTCCTGGAAGGCTTTTTCTTCTTTTCTATTGGCACAGACTCCTCAACAGGATCATCTTCTAATTCTGTCACATAGTCATCGATAGTAGCTTCATCAACTTGTATTTCCTCCTCAGCAGCAGGAACCTCATTCTCAGGGTGTTGAATACAGAGATCATAGGAGGAATAGAGAATTGATCTCAAACAGATTGAGAGCCTCCGGTGGAAGATGTACGTCGTCGGAGAATCGATCGCGAAGAAGAAGAGTTTGAAGGAGTGGCCATCTTCTTTAAAGCAGCAACAAGAACATAGGTCTGTTCCTTCTGGCTCGACTCCGTCTTAGATGCGGAGTCTTCAACGGTTTGTTTCTCCGGTGGGGAGGAATGCTTCGACAGCAACTCAAATGTCGTCTTTGCCGGTGAGAAGGACTTCGAAGGAGCAAGCTTCTCTAGCAGAGGAGCAGTAGGGGGATTCTTCTCTCCGAATTCTGAATCAGAGTCTGGGTAATCCACGATACCCAAACTTTGCTTCTTATTTCTGCTTCCGTTAGTGTAAAGGTGGGAGATAGGAACATCATCATTGTCGGAATCATTAGAGAAACGTTGAGTGGAACGACTTCCTTCAGACATAGTGAATGATAATCAGCAACATACGAACACAACAAGGATTCGTTGAGAGAGAGAGAGAGAGAGCTTCGAGAATAAGCAAAGGATGTGATGAATCTTAATGCAAAAGCAACGATATATATATATATAAATATATATATATATATATATATATATATATATATATATATATATAAAAGCTCAAAGGCGGTGTACTTCTCTCTCTAAGGAAACAAACCCCTATAAAGTAGGAGATGATATATATATCACGAATTGAATTCATCCTTATCTCCAACGTTCAATTTAAAGGTAAAACAACCGTTGCAACCCCTTAGAAGTCGCAGAGTTCAACACAGAAAGTAGTCGTTGAAAGGCTGCAGAGATGACGTCAGCCCTTGTTTGCTCCAGCAAACTACGTGTACCAACGGTTGTGCCCAGAATTCCTGGCACAGAAACACACAAAAAAAAATAAGAAACACCAAGAAAACAAAAAAAAAACCAATAATGTACATATACATTGTGCTTGTTTAGAAGACCACAAGCACGAGGTCTCTCTAGGGGAATTAGAGAGAGAAAACACCCAATGAGGCTCGAAGAGATTCAAATCTTGCTGCATCCAAGGCTTTAGTGAATAAGTCCATCAACTTCTTCTCCGTAGGCATGAACTCCATGTTGAGTATCTTTTCTTCAATCAGTTCTCTTATGAAATGGTGGCGAATGTCAATTTGCTTTAACTTAGAGTGGTGCACAGGATTCTTCAAAATATCAATAGCACTCTTGTTGTCGCAATAAAGGGTAAATGGCTCGAAGGGCACTCCATAATCTTCAAGCATTTGGCTCATCCACATGAGTTGAGTGTAAGCTGATCCTGGGCAATGTATTCAACTTCAGTTGAGGACAGAGACACGCTCACCTGCTTCTTGCTGTGCCAGGATACCAAATTGTTTCCAAGGAAAAAACAAGCTCCAGATGTGCTCTTCCTATCGTCTGGGCTACCTGCCCAATCCGCATCGCTGTATCCCACTAAGGAGGTAGTGCTGTCCTTAGTCATCCAAATACCAAAGTCACTTGTTCCTCAAACATATTTGATAATATTCTTCATAGCTAGAAGATGACTCTCCTTAGGATCTTCCTGGAACCTGGAAAAAACTCCGACATTGTGGCTAATGTCTGGTCTACTGGCCGTCAAGTAGAGCAAACTTCCGATCATACTTCTGTATAGAGACTGATCTACAGAAGCACCTTCTGTGACCTTGCTAAGCTTGATTGAAGTTGACATAGGCGTGCAACGCACCTTGGCATTTTCTAGCCCAAATTTCTTCACCAAGCTCCGAGCATATTTTGATTGAGTCACAAATATCCCCTCCCCGGATTGCTTAATTTGAAGTCCCAGAAAATAATGCAATATGGAAAAAAGACTCATATCAAACTCCTTCGTCATGTGTCCCACAAATTCCTGGATCAGATCCTGAGACACAGAGCCAAAAGTTATATCATCAACATAAATTTGAATAATGATGATACCTTCCAAATTGCTCTTATAGAAAAGAGCCTTGTCAGATCCTCTACGAACATATCCCTTGGAGATGAGATACTTGGACAGCGTATCATACCAAGCACGAGGTGCTTGTTTCAAGCCATAAAGTGCCTTGTTCAACGTACACATCTTCTTGAAGAGTACCATTGAGAAAGGCACTCTTAACATCCATTTGATAGAGCTTGAAATTCATGCAGCTTGCCATTCCAAGAAGTAGTCGAACGACTTCTAGTCAAGTGACCGGAGCAAATGTCTCTTCATAATCAATACCCTCCACTTGAGAGTATCCTTGAGCAACTAGTCTTGACTTGTTGCGAATAATCTCCTCTATCTCATCCGTTTTGTTGCGAAAAATCCATTTTGTCCCAATCACATGAACATCAATGGGACGTGGCACAAGATACCAAACATTGCAGCGAACAAACTAGAGCAATTCTTCTTGCATTGAGGCAATCCAATCTTGAATTAATAATGTCTCCTTGACATTCTTCGAGAGAACTTTAGAGACATAGCACATGAATGCAATGTTTGCCACCATATGTTTGTAGTCTCTTGCTACGCTTCTAGTTAATCTTCCTCCGGCGACATCTCCAATGACATTTGTTAATGGATGATACTTAGATAATCTTCTGGATGGACCTGAAGTAGTAGGGACTAACTCACCTGAGGTGGAGTCAGATGGAGCTTCAGCTTCGACGAGATCAGTGGTCGTGTCAGTGGATCTAGTCTGTGCATTTGAGTAGGTTGGCACAGACTCTGGCACAGGTAATAGTAGTTGTGCCTCCTCTTCTGCTTCTGCGTCTGTAGAATCAATAAAGACCACATTGATAGACTCCATGATAGTCTTGTTTTCCTTGACATAGACTTTGAATGCTCTGCTGTCACGAGCATATCCTATAAATACAGCTTTAAGACCTCGATCATCAAGCTTTTGAGTGTATTTTCTGTCATTCAGAACATAGCACAATGTTCCGAACACATGAGGTGTTTGAGGTTGGGCTTCCTTCCCTTCCAGATCTCATAGGGAGTCTGATTTATCTTTGGACGGAGATAGACTCGATTCACTATATAGCATGCCGTATTCATCGCCTCACCCTAAAATTTGTCCGCCACATCATTTGCCTTGAGCATGGTCCTCATCATCTCTTGTAGAGTTCTGTTCTTTCTCTCAACAACTCCATTTTGTTGAGGTGTTTTTGGGGCTGAAAGCTCGTGTGTGATTCTCTTTTCAGCACAGAAGCTGATGAACTCTTCACTCTGAAATTCGCCACCATGGCCACTTCTTATTCTTCGCAAGGGAAGATCCTTCTCTAACTCCACATGAATGCACAAGTCTTTAAAGCTTTTGAAAGCTTCAGATTTGTGTCGAATAAACTCCACCCAAGTGAACCTTGAATAATCATCAACACACACAAGAACGAACTCCTTCTTTGCTATGCTTTGAGTTGGCATAGGTCCTACTAAGTCCATATGCATCAATTCAAGAATGCTAGAGGTAGTGATACTTCGAACTTTCTTGTGTCCTGCTTCGATTTGTTTCCCCACTTGACAAGGTCCACACATAACCTTATCATCAATCTTCAGCTTGGGAACCCCACGAACAACATCTGCATTCAGAAGTTTCTTCATACTCCTCAAACTTGCATGACCAAGTTTCTGATGCTAGGTCTCAGTCATTCCAGCACTAACTTGCAGACAAACATTAGCGGGTGTGACAAGATAGCACTTTTCATAAGATCTGCGACCAGTCATAAACTCAGCTCCATTCTTTACTACTTGACACGTACTTTAGTCGAATATGACTTTGTATCCTTCATCGCATATTTGACCAACACTGAGAAGATTGGCCTTAAGACCATCAACCAAATAAACATTCCGTAAGGGCGGCATTCCAGGTATGTTTAGTATCCCTTTTTCCAATCACTGTAGCTTGATTACCATCTCCAAAGGTAACATGATCATCGAAGATATCAACAATATTGGTTAGGAAATTAGGATTCCCTATCATATGCTTGGAGCAAGCACTGTCCATGTACCACCTGTTATCAGCTCATGCCCAAAGAGATGTTAGAGCAACATAAGCATTGTAGTTGTTTCTAGATTGAAACATCCTTCTTCTGTCGCCGAGATAGTATCTGCAGTGAGGCCTTATCTGTCCAGGAAGGTCGCAGTAATGGCAGACTGGTCTGAATAACTCCTCTTGTTGTGGTGGTTGTCCCCTCCTGAATTGATGATTCTGATTTCTTGGAACACTCCTTGACACATGTGTCTGCTTCTGCGGATTTCTTTGAGGAGCTCTCTTTTGCCTCCTATTGTTGGAGGGATTTGTCTTAGGAACTGGATTTCCCTGAGTTTTCTCCTTTTGAGGAACAAACTTCACCTTCTTCTCCTCATCTTTGACAGTTATCCACTGCTTTCCTTGGAAGCCTAGACCGTATTTGCTAGTCGAGCTTTGTCCAGTTTCAATAATCTTGTCAAGCTTGTTAGTTGCATCACTATTCATCATCTTAACAAACTTGTCCATCTGATCCATCTTGTGGAGGAGCATGTTGTTTTGATCAAGCAGAGACACATCCAAGACCTTTAGATTTTCTCTTTCTCTCGTTACTTCCTCAATTTGGGCATTAAGGGTTAGATTGATCCTCCCAACTTCATCACACTTAATGATCAGATATTCATACTTTTTGATCATTGACTCCTCATCCACACTGTCTGCATCACTTTCGTCATTCGCTGGATTGTTCTCGATAGTAGGCACAGACTCAGGCACAGGAGTGGAGGGTTGTACTACAGAGATTGCAACATGGGCAATCTTTTCTTCAGTTTAACTCTCACTATCATCAGTGTCTTCATCACTGTGGGTGGCAACGTATGACTTGCCTTGCCTCCGTGTCATATTGATGCATTCACGCTTGAAATGTCCATAACCATGACACTCATGGCATTGAGGTCCAGTCTTTGGAGTGGGCTGGTAGTCATTCTTATCCAGTTGGTTGGACTCAGCTTTTTTTCCTTTCTTCTTGTCAAGCCCTCGTTTGGCGAACTTCTTAAATTCCTTCTTAAATGACTTTGACACTAAGGCCATAGCTTCAGCAGCTGCTGTATCTCCTTTTGGCACAGACGACGCCTCAGGATGCCAGTTGTGAGCTTGAAAGACAACTCCCTTCCTTTCAGCACTTTCACTCTTCTTTCCCATCTCAAAGGTTCTTAAAGATTCAATGAGCTCATCCAGTTTCATGCTAGAGAGATCTCTTGCTTCTTCAATTGCAGCCACTTTATACTCAAACCTATTGGGGAGAGATCTTAATACCTTTCTGACAAGATATTCATCATCGAACTTATTCCCAAGGGCCACGCTTTCATTAATGATCTTTAACAGCTTTGCGTGAAAGTCACTAATTGATTCATGTTCTTCCATCCTCAGTAGCTCAAACTGAGTCGCTAGTTATTGTAGATGTTGCCCTTTCACACGATCATTTCCTTCAAAGGTAGTCTCCAGAATATCCCATGCTTGCTTTACTGAGGTGCATGTGAAAATAAGAGAGAATATTTCCAGAGTAACAGACACTTGAATGGCATTCAGTGCAACCTGTGTCATCCCAGATTCTTTTCGTTCAGCTTCCGACTATTCTTTACTGTCTTTGACTTTTCCAGCATAGGGTTCACCAGTAGTTATGGTGGGAGATTTGAATTCTGACTTTATCGTCTTCCACGCCTCTTCATTGATGGCTCTAATGTGTGCCATCAAACGAATCTTCCAATATCCATAGTTGGATCCATCAAGAATTGGTGGTTTCATCATCAAATTGCCATCTGTGGAAGTCATTGTGTCTTATCACGAACGCAACAAACACGTTTAGATGTCTGTCCCAAGACCAACACCTGTAAGATGGGTGTACCGCTCTGGTACCAATTGTTAGATCTAAACGAACACTTTATGCATATAAAGTTATTTGCGTTACTGAAAAACTTAGCATAGACAGTATAACAGAAATGATAAACTGTGCTGAAATAAAAGACACACAATATGGTAACCCAGTTCAGTTTTGCAACCTACGTCTGGGGGGCGTTTGCCCAAGAGAGAACCAATCCACTATTAGAAGAAATGGCTACAGAGGATCTTACACATACAGGTCACCACCTTATGCTACCCTTTCACTCACCTCTTTCTAACTTTACGTGAATTCGTGATTGACGATCTTCAATCGCTCAACCTAAGCTTGAACTGCCAGTTCGACCCTTAACTCTCTTTAAGACTTAATTTATCAAAGATATACTCTCACAATAATTCGTGCTCTCACAATACAATACTCTCAAGAAAGTATAAGCACTCAAATAATAAAACAACGATCCTCTTTGGGATCCTCTTCTTCCTCTTCGTTCCCCTGCCCCTCCGTTGGAACCAAACTCTCAATAAAGTCACTGTAAGTATGCCCAATAACATCCTATGGGTTCATCATGTTGCCCGTCCACTCGTCCTCAAAACGCGCATTGACATGCTCCAGCTGTGACTCATCCCATGGAAAACCCTCCTGAATACTCTCCTCGTGACGAAGGTACGAGGTCACGTCGACTGTGCCATCGAGCTCAAACTCAAGCTCCTGGCTGGGCCTTAAGACCAGGGTCTCAAAGGCTAGAAACGAGAAAGCAAGACAGTCGTGCGAGATCAGCTGAAGGCGACCAGTGCCTACAGTAGCTTCCACAGCGGGATCCTCAAATGGCTCGTCGTCGTCGTCGGAGCGAGTCGGCCTGGAGGGCTCGGCTATAGGTTAAACTGCAGAGGGTGTGCGGTCGCGGCGCATGAACTCCTCAAGCTGGTCGTGCGAAGGCAGCAAGACTCTGAAGGGGTCGTAAGGACAGACTGGCTGCATGGCGATCGAGCTGGATGAAGCAAATGGGTCGTACGAGCGGATAGGGAGCACGTCTTTCGAGTACGGGTAGTGCTGATAGGCGGCTCTGGGCTCTGTAGCTTCCGGCTCGAAACGAAGCGGTGAAGGAACACGAAGCGAAGCTGGTCTGTCCTGAGGCAGAGGAGGAGAATCGAGGGCAAAACCGTTTGGCTCGGCAGGGAGGTCGACGTTGAAAGGTCCTGGAGGCGGGGCACCGTACTGGATGAACTGCCCGAAGATAGTAGCAATGAACGCATTGCAGTCGCCATAGACGTAGTTGCCTAGGTAATGGTGTCCAAGAAACCTTGGCACAAGCGATGCTGCCCAATCACACCACTCCTGAGGTAGGGCATGAATCAAATGAATCATACCATCCAACGTACCGATGTCCTGATACTTGACTTTCTCCCATATCTTGTGGTAACGAGCTAAAAATTCAGCGATCATCTCATGATACATCTTCTGGACGTGCAGGTATTCCTGCATCCACTCTCAATCATCTATCCTATACAAGTTTTAAACAAGTTAAGCACATTAAAACAGTTAAACAATCATGTTGAAATTCCAACCACCACATACTCGTTCTTGCTTCCCATAGATGTTTTATTGCTCAGGGTACTCGGCAATTCCATTTCATGAAAATGTTTGCACAAACGTTCCATCCTTTCCGATTTCCACATAAAACACCGAATTAGGGAAGGCATCTAAAGCAATCTAGTTATTCAAGCTAGTTACCAAGCTTTTATCTCTAGACGAGCGCAAATAATAAACTAAGCAACTCAATTAACATTTAAACTTAAAAGCTTTTGAAAATGAAGCGTACCTGGTTACCGGATGAGATGGGGGAATGCTTGCTGTGTTACCGACTCAAATAAGTCTAGGAAATAAATCTAGACTCGACTATAAAGGAAAGTTAAGCTTCAGAGCAGACAACTTGCTCTGATACCACTATGTGAAGGTGTGAGAAACGATAAGAAACTATTGAATAGACTTAACTCAGATAGGGGTTCATGCTCGGGAAACAAGGGAATATTGACTGAAAGCGATAACAAATATAAACATGCTTTGAAGTCACATTTTAACAACAAATGGCATAGATAATTTACAAGAGTTTATCCAAAAGAGAATAAGTTTGTCAAGTTCACATCATTCAGTCATTAAGGAAAATCAGTAAATGGTTTCGAGCACATTACTCTTGGAACCAACAGATCATCAGAGTATTATCAAAAGACACATCAAAAGGAAGTATAATGCAGCGGAGACATCGACTCAATCCCAATAACTACATGTATGAAGACATGTAATTTCCAGCTTAAACTTTCAAACTAAAAAAGAAACACACCATGAAGCCGTCCTTGCCATCCACATCCTTGCTAACATGCACGTTTAGAAATACATACAGGGCTGAGTACTTGGTACTCAGTGAACACGTGCCAAAAATAATTTGAAAACTTTGCTCTATTGAGCTATATAATTGAACTTGTCTTGCCACTACATCACAAACATTAGTGCAATTTAAAACGTTTTACTTGTGAATGCAAAAACATTTTATTTTCTAAATGGACTGTGCAGTCAAAATACAATAATTAATACAGGTATGAATCATCTACCACATTATCTCGGTGTCGAGAAGTAGGCCTCCTTCTCAAACACTGTGACCGGCTAAACCAAAGTAATGCTCAGAGTCACCACAAACAACTCAAATACCACACGTGTGTTTTACAGGACAATAATAACTCAAGCATATGATAAAGCATACCAACTCAAATAAATGGCAAGTCAATTAATTTAAAACTCACATAATAATTCTCAATGATTAATAACATTCATCAGTTTTTCGGTTTTAGAAAAGTCCACCTGGCTTACGAAGATCAAGTCGAGGCGGCTTACTCTTTTATGTCCTCGCTACTTTTCCGTCCCGCTTGGTCCTTAAAAAATAACATCGTTTAAGGATGAGATTATTATCTCGTAAAACATAAAGTAGATTTTGGGCTCGGCTGAAGGACTTCTACTTGACTCGGGTCTTTCCTATTTTATTTTAACTTTTCTACATCGACATCTTTCTCGATTTTCTTGATCTCAAGTTATCGTCATTACTCGGTTACTAGATAAACTTCAACTCACATTTTCGTTTCTAGGGATAGTATCATTTTAGTACTTCTTGTCTTATGCTGCTCGAGTTCTCGAATCATTAATTCTTAACTATCGTCATCACAATTCATTCAGATCATAAACGAGCTGATGGTCCCGATACGAGTTCTGGTGTATGGGGGGGGGGAATACACCAGATAAAACTTTTAAAAATAACCCCCTAAAAATTAACATAACCGAGTAATACAACTCAGTTGGAATCACAACCGAGTAAGAAACACTCAACTGGAAGTGAAGTGTTGTGCGGAATGTGGTGGAAATTAACTCGTATAAAATCAACTCACGCTTAAGTGCAAGGTTGGTCAATAACCAAGACAGTTGATATGAAAAATGCAGTTTGTATGAAGATTAGATGGTCAGTTGAATATACAATAAGATAACTGAAAATAAACACAACACACAAAGATTTACGTGGTTCGAAGATAACTCCTACGTCCACGGGGAGTTGTGAGTCCACACAACTCAGTCCAAGTTCTTCTGGACAAATCACAAAGCTTACACGGGCTTTGCAACCGTTGAGATAAGTTACGGGTACTTATCAACCTTACAGATTAGTTTACGGGTACTAATCAACCTATCTACTCAGTTACGGGAAGAGTAGGGTCCTAATAACCTTTTCAGGTGTAAGAAAGGGTGGGGTTCAATTAATAGCTCGAACAAGAAGTGAGCTATGATCTAACACTCTACGAACTCTCGACTAGTGATGTTCTCAAGGTTGGATCAAAAACTACAAAGACAGAATCTAACTCTCTAGAACTCTCAACTAATGATGTTCTTAGAGGTTTTGCTTGAGTGCAGAATGAAGTTGTTCTTTCGCTTGTATATCTCTTCTCACACTTGTCTGTCTCGTCTTTTCTGTAGTCTTGGTGAATGAATGAAGGCCTCTATTTATAGGCGGAGAGAATCAACTAGCCGTTGGAAGAGCTGTTGATCTCTGTTCTTTGAAAGCGATGGCTTGTCTCTCATCTTCTGCAGACTTTCCGGATTTGGCAACTGTGTACTTCTGCTTTCCATCTGAGACAGCCTTGTGTTGGGCCAAATGAGGTAATGACAGAGAGTCAAACCTTCATGTGACTTCCTTATTTGAATTTCAAATCTCAACATTGGTCTTTCAACAATGGATGGTCGGTTGAGAGTTTCGATCTTCATCTGACTTGTTCTTCAGCTGATGTTCTATCTGAGTGCTGATAGTTGAACTCTCAGCTGATTTGAACTTCATGTTGTTGATCTTCTTGGATCGAGTTCTACAACTGATGTTCTGAAACTGAACGCCCAGTTGTCTTTCTTGTATCTGATCAGTTGGCTCTGAACGCTCAGTTGTCTTCCTTACAACTGATGTTCTCTTGCATCTTCCTTAGTTGACTTTGGCATCTTCCTGCTTTTTAATTCTCATCTGATGAACGCTCAGTTGTCTTCCTTACAACTGATGTTCTATCTTTTGAACGCTCAGTTGTCTCTCTTACAACTGATGTTCTATCTGAGTGAAGCCTTGTTGCCGTCTTCAGCTGGAGACCTGTAAAGATAAAATCTTAACATTGCTCAAACAGCGAGCCTAACTACTAACATTAGGATCTAGCAACATCTACTCGGTTGGGGTCAGTTGGTTTTGGAATCAATCAAAACTTTAATAAATTTTTCAACAATTTCCTTCTTTTTGATGATGCCAAAACCCTTATAAAATTCTTACAAGGCAAACTGATCTAAATCCTACTGACCTATCCAAAATCTCAGCTGAAATTCTAGACAGTTTATAAGATTAAAACATCAGAGGGTTAGCACAGTTATAACATGATATTGAAATAACTTTGCAATTCAGAGCTTGGACAATGAGAGATTGTACGTCAAGTTGAATCGTATAACTGAATAGTTTTTATTACAACTGATGGTTACAAAGATAAGCACAAAACCAAAAAATTACATCAGTTGCTCAAAAACTAACTGAGCTAAAACTTAAGCCCATATTTGCTAAATATTCTAACAAAAATCTCTCTCTTCGCTTCTGACTCCTTTGCTATGTCAACCCCGTGCTCTTTGCAAACTTTCCTTGCCTCAACTGATATCTTTTGTCGGTCGGGGTTTCGGGAGTCTGGGAGGAAGGGAGGCCGATATGTAACCTTCTAAGGGACCGGAACTGTGTTCATGTCTAGTTTTGCTTCTATCATTGCACATCTGAACTGGCTGAACATGCCTGGGTCCCCTGAGTGCAACTCGGTCAGGGCTTCCTTGAACGCTTTTCTCGGATCGTCACTTGAGAAGACCTTTCTGTAATAGAAGTCATTCACAAACTCTTGCTTGAATGACTCCCATTCTTCATTCCACTCAACTGGCATCCACTTGTCCACGTGCCTGAACCGACTTTGGACCTTGACCTTCCCTGGCAACCTCTGTTGTCTCAGCCTGGCTTCAGCCTTAACTTGATGTTTGTCTATTCGGCGACGGCTGCAGGAGGCGATGTTCCGGTCCAAGTTCTTGGTTATCTTGTTCAGCTCCTCCTCGAACTGGTTGACTCTTCGAGCTTGGCTGGCAGCGAACTTCTTGATCCAGCTCGGATTCATGTAATCTTTCTCAGCAACATCCATAGCCTTGGCAGCAACAATGCACTCTTCCGTTGTGATACCTTCGAGTTCTGAATCAAGCTCGGCTGCGATCTCGGCTATGGAGTTGTAAGAAACTCCAAACTGCTCCGCCTGCTCCAAGTCTTTTTCCGTTTCAGCTCCACCTATGTCGGTTGACTTGGGAGCGGACTTCTTCTTCTGGGCAGTCTTCCTCCTCGGCTGAGATTTTGCAGCAGCTTCAGCCTGGGTCTCATCTTCCTCCTGCATCTCAACATCCAACTCCTCTTCCCCCTTTTTATCTTCCCCCTTTTTGGCATCAGTAACAAGGCTTGCTACTGATCCATCCAGAGAGGTGAGTTGTTGTTCGGCTTGTTGGATGCGGTTGAAGAGTTCATCGACCGCACACTCTATTCCGACCTTCTTCACCAGTTCGGAGTCATGGCGCTCTTGTTCGGCTTTCCTCAATCCAGCGAATGTTTCAGTTGTCTCAGTCTGGAAAGCAACAAACTCAGCCCAGCGTGACTCGAACCGAGACTCCCATTCTTCATCCGGAGTCTGTTGGGATTTGGCGAGGTTGGAATCAGAGATGGACTGGAAGACATTCAGCTCAGACTTGATTCCCAGAACAGTTGATTTCAAATCAGAAATGTCTTGGCTGGTGGAGGAGGAGAGTTCGTCCAGCTTTATCTTTAGTGAAACATTCTCCTCCATCAGCTGCTTGGTCTGCTCCTCTTGTGCTTCCAACATCCTCAGCTGATCTTCTTTGTTTTGCTGGAAGTTGGCAAGCATCTCTGTCCTCAGCTGGTTCACCCTCTCAGCTATCAGCTCGCAAATGTCTTCAGTTGAGGGCGCTGGCTGATCAGCTGGAGCTTGGTGTTCAATCAGAGTTGGCTGCTCAACTGTAACCATGGCTTGACGGTTGGCCATGTACAGTTGAAGCTCCCCTTCTTCCTTCTTCGCTGCGGCGGCGATTGCGTCCAGATCATTAAGGAACTCAGCTGACTTGATTAGCATGTTGTCGAGGAAGTCAATACAGTCTTGTCCAGCTGTCTCCCGGGTATCTGTGCCTTCCGCCTTGCTCTGGTCCAGACGACGCGTGAGCAGCGCAACTTTGTTGTTGTAGGCCACCTCCAGATTAGTATAATTGAAGTAATCTCGAATGCGTGACTCGTCCGCCTTCAGCTGGTTCCAGCTATGTACCCTCATGGTATCTTCCTTCACATACCAGTGACTGAAGATGAGGTTGAACTGGTACAGCAACTCGGTTCCAAGAGTAGCGAAAATCGGCATGTTGCGAGCTTCTAGGAACATCCCGATCAGCTTCTGGAAGCAATAGGCCACCTTGCCTTCATGCTCCATTGCAACAGCCTGACGATCAGCTTCATCATCGATTGGGGAGAGGGATAGATGCTCATAAGGCATTGGTTCAAAGGTTTCATCAATGTTGGCCAAAGAAGTGGTCTCAACATTAGCATCGAGATGGGAGCTCGGAATATCGGATTCTGTGGGGATGGGGATTTCAACAGGTTCATCAACATTGGCTGAAGAAACGGTCTCAATGTTGGCATCGAGCAATGAGCTCGGAATGTCTGGTTGTTGATCGGTTGAGAGAGCGAGAGACTTTTAGGGCGGTACAACATCAGCTCCTGCCGTGGGGGAGGTTAGAACGTCTTCAATTTCCTCAGAGGAGGAAGAAGCATCCGAGGTTAAGTCAGTCTCCATCCCATCAGCCTCATCAGCAGCGCGAAGAACGATCTCGAAGGCAGCTGCCTCAGCTGAGTGGCTAGACTCGGATGGCTCCTCAGCTGGTCCCGTGTCAATTGGCGCCTTCACAGCTGGTACCTCCTCCTCAGCTGGCGTACCCTCTGCTGGCACATCCTCAGCTGGCACATCAGCAGCTGGCTCCTCAGCTGAAACATCCTCAGCTGGCTTCTCAGCCGGCATGTCCTCGGCTGGAACTTTCTCGGCTGGCACAGCAACCGTCTTCTTGAACTTCACCCTCAGCTTCTTCTTGGCAGGCTCCTCCTCCTTCTCTTTCTCCAACTCAGCTGTGCGTCGGCGAGTAGCTTTCGACTTCGGAGGGTGGCTGGCAGCTGGTACCTCCTCAGCTGTATCCTTCGCTCCAGCTGTCTTCCTAGCATCCTTCTTTTCCTTAGGAGCTTTCTTTGCTGTTGGGAACAACATCAACTTCTTCATAGGAGTCTCCTCGCAGTCTTCCCATACCATGTTCTGACCCTTGGTTGCGAGCAGGATTAGAGCTGAAATTTTGCAACCGAAGTTGAGCGTCCCCTTGACACTCAACAGTCTCTCCCATGAGTCGGTTGTTGTCTCTGAGATCTTCTGCTTCTCCAAGATCAGCTGGTTTAGAAAATATTGAAACCAGTTGATCTCATGTTTGTGCTCCAAGGCCAGCAACTGCTTGAGCTTCGGTCGGCTGATGTCTCCGAAAGCTCCGCTGTAACCGAACACGACCTTGGATACAACATCGAATAGGAGTCGATGTTCTGGCTTTAACTTGGTCCTCTGCATATTGCTCTTCAACTTCTCCGGGGTGATCAGAGCACTTTCTAGAAACGCATCGGCATCCGCATCAGTTATGTTTTCAACCGTGTCCGTGGCGGTGTGGTTTACGGAAATAATTTGGCGGAGAAAATCGGAAACAGCTATGGGGACGGTGACCCTGCGGATGGTTCTGGCCGAAACGTCCCATTGTCGGCATGGAACCTCTGTAGTGACGCCATCTCTGCTATCGATGGACGACTGCAGGTTCACGTAGAACTCTCCGACCTGGCGCCTGAGTAGGTGGGAGGGGAAGAGCTTCGCCCATTCTAGTAGGCCGTTCTCTCTGAGAATATTTGCGAGGGGAGACAGCACCGGTGACTCCAATTCATCGTCAGACAAAATCTCCTCGAAATGTATCTTTGACACCAGCAAGTCGAACGATTCTTCATAAGATGTGGGGACTAGAGAGGGTCCGGAAGAAGCCATTTTCTTTCCTTTGAGTGCCATTTAGTGAATCTGAGAAGATATAAATAAGAGAGAAGGAAAGACTTTGCAGAAAATGGTTAGAGAAAATGGAGACTAAAGTGAACAGTTACTGCAGATAAACACGAATGAGGAAGGTAAGAGATCACTTCCTAATTTTCCGCAATTTATAGGTTTTAGGCTCGGTTGAAATCAACGGCTAGGATTGAATGGCGCGAATCCATCAACGGCTGAGATTACGCGACTGTTGACTAGCTTTGACTTGACGTCACGAACCGAGTTCCAACCAGCGCGTGAGAAGGTGAACTGTTTTTATGTCAGCCTAGTCGCACTATAAAGTAGGCTATTGATGTTCAGCCGTACTTTACATTAAATGTGGCATGATGGCTATTTTAATGTAACTGACATGCTCAGGAATGTTTGAATTTATTTCAAACATTCTCATTTAAGATCATAACACCTTCAGCCATAAATATTACCTGCCAGCTGATGTCGGAATCAGCTGTGTTCACCTGTCAGCTGATGTTGGAATCAGCTGTTGTTCCGATGTTGCGGCATACCATCAGCTGACTCGAGTTCGTCTGTTCAGCTGATGTCTGATCCATCGTTGCAGCATACCATCAGCTGACTCGAGTTCGTCTGTTCAGCTGACGTCTGATGTCTTCGGTTGGTGATCCGCATCTGATGTCTTCGGTTGGTGATCTGCATCTGAGATTCCCCCTTCATCTCAGCTTTCCCCTCAGATGGATATCTATCTCTTCACCTCAGCTAGTTCCTCATCTGATGGATCCAACAATCCAAGTAGATCACATAGCATTTTGAACCGCTCTTCGGCTAGAGGTTTGGTGAAGATATCTGCTCTCGGAATCTCAGTTGGAATTTTCTCTATGGATACGTCCTTCTTCTCAATATGATCTCAGATGAAATGATGTCAGATGTCAATGTGCTTCGTCCGAGAATGGTGAACAGGATTCAAAGAGATAGCAATGGCACTTGAGCTATCACAATGAATGGGAACCTGTCCAGTTACAACTTCATAATCTCTCAGCTATTGCTTGAGCCACAACACTTGCATGCAACAGCTTCCGGCAGCCATATATTCTAACTCGGTTGTAGAAGTGGCAACACATGCTTGTTTCTTGGAGAACCACGAAACTAGCTTGCTTCCCATGAATTGACAGTGTCCAGATGTGAACTTCCTGTCCAACCGATCTCCGGCTAGATCTGCATCTGAGTATCCGGTCAGTCGTATATTGTCGTCAGTTGGATACCACAACCCAACATTTACAGTTCCCTTCAGATACTTGATGATGTTCTTTGCTGCCAACATGTGAGCTTCTCTCGGTTGAACTTGGAACCGAGCACACACTCCAACCGCATAAGATATGTCTGGCCGACTGGCGGTTAGATATAGCAAAGAACCGATGATCCCTCTATACTTACTGACATCCACGAGCTTTCCCTCAGTTCCAGGTTCAATCTTCCAGTTAGTATTCATCGGGATCCTTGTGGTCTTACTTGTCTGCAATCCGAACTTGGTGATGAGCTCCTTTGTATACTTGGATTGATTGATGAAGATCCCATCTGGCGACTGCTTCACTTGTAATCCAAGAAAATAATTCATCTCGCCCATCATCGACATCTCGAACTTCTCCTTCATGAGATTTGAGAATTTTTCACACAGCTCCTCCGACTTGGAACCGAATATGATGTCGTCGACGTAGATTTGCACAACAAGTATATCTTCTCCAACTTTGATGGTGAACAATGTTTTATCAACTGACCCTCGTTTGAACCCCGAGTTCAGAAGAAAACCACAAAGAGTGTCATACCATGCTCTGGGTGCTTGCTTCAATTCATAGATTGCTTTCTTCAACTTGTACACTCTTCCATCTCCAGTCTCAAAACCTGGAGGTTGTTCAACATATACATTTTCCTTGATATCACCGTTGAGGAAGGCACACTTCACATCCATCTGATAGACCTTGAACTGCTGAAATGCGGCATAGGCTAGAAAGATTCGGATTGCTTCCAGCATTGCAACTGGCGCGAAGGAGTCCTCAAAATCGATTCCTTCTTGTTGGCAATATCCCTGAGCTACCAACCTTGCCTTATTCCTCACGATGAATCCAATGGCGTCTATCTTATTCTTGAAAATCGATTTTAATCCAATGACTTTGACACCATTTGGTTTTTCTACCAGCTCCCATACACAGTTGCGTAGAAATTCTTTTAGTTCTTCTTGCATGGCTGTTGTCCAGTGAACACAGTTAAGAGCTTCCACAACATTCTTCGGTTCTGGCACATCAGCTACAAAGCAAGAAATCATGGCAACATCTCCAGCTTGCTCGAACTCCTCAAGAACTGCCAACTCCTTAGCATATTGAGCGTAAGTGTTGGAATCTTCCTCAGTCGAATCTGGATTTGCAACTCTGCTCCTTGTACGCACACCTTCGGTTGGATCTCCGATGATGTTGTCAGTGGAATGATCTTTATACCATCTTCGGTTGCGTCTTCCTTCTTTTTCAAATAGTGGCTGTTCCAGGATTTCAACTGATGGTGAATCCTGACCCGTAGGAGATGCTGGAATCTTCAGAACTGGTGATTGATCAGCTGTTGAGTCTGGATCCTCAACATTGACAATATTTTGAACCAGGCTCGGTTGGGATTCGGATGCTGATGCAGTTGGAGTGACATCAGCTGGAGTTCCCCCTTGAGATGAGCTGGGGTCCTCGCATTCATCTTCAGAAGAGTAAGGATCATCATCCTCGGTTGCCCATACCAATGGTTCAGCTAGATTCTTTTCCCTTAGTGCTTGCGATCTGGTGAGAACAGGTGGAACTTGTGGATCAGCCTGTTGTCCTTTAGCCTGTTCCCTGCACTCAAAAGTAGATTCATCAAAACTAACATGAGGTGTTATCTCCACAACACGAGAGCTATTGTTGAAAACTCTATAAGCTTTGATTCGAGCGGCATATCCGAGAAATATGCCTTTCGAAGCCTTGGCATCAAAAGTTTTCAACTGAGTCTTCCCATTGTTGTGAATATAACACTTAGAATCAAAAACGCGAAAATATGAAATATCAGGCTTCTTGCGTCTCCATAACTCGTATGGAGTCTTTCCCAACCGCTTGGTTAGAAGAGACCGGTTCTGAGTGTAGCAGGCTGTGTTGATGGCCTCTGCCTAAAATCTCTTTGGCAGAGCTGAGCTTGTCAACATGGATGTAGCTGCATCCTTCAGTGTTCGGTTCCTTCGCTCAGCTACTCCATTCTGTTGCGGAGTACGCGCAGCTGATGTTTGATGAGTAATTCCATGCTTCTCGCAGTACTCGATGATTGTTTCATTTAGAAACTCGGTTCCACGATCTGATCGGATGGAAATGATTTTCATTTCTTGTTGGTTCGATATCCGATCCATCAGCTTGGGTAGCTCATCTCGGGTCTCACTCTTGTGTCGCATGAAAATGGTCCACGTGTATCTGGAGAAATCATCAGTTACAACAAGTGTATACTCATTGCCATTCATGCTCTTTGGTGTAACTGGCCCGAAGAGATCCATGTGGATTAGCTGTAACACTCGGTTGGTTGAGGGAGTTATCTTCAACCGGAAGGAGGATCTAGCGAGCTTTCCCAACTGGCATGCACTGCAGATATGTGTTGTTGAAAACACTCGGTTAGGTATGCCTTTTACATGTTCTTGTCTGGCAAGTCGGTTCATAGTCTTAAAGTTCAGATGATTGAGCCTTTTGTGCCACAGCCAGCTCACATCTGAACTGCTCTTTGATAACAAGCAGGTGTCAGGAAGACTACTGTTCCAGTCAGCATAGTAGACATTTCCGGTTGGCGATCGATTTCCCAACAATATGACCTGCTTTGATCCGACATTTTTAACCCTGCAACCCTGTGCATCAAACTTGACAGAGAAACCATTATCACATAATTGGTTGATGGAGAGCAAGTTATGCTTCAATCCATCAACATAAGAAACATTAGAAATCGAAACATGATTGGTTTCAAGGGTACCGTAACCTCTGGTGTGACCTTTTGAGTTGTCACCAAAGGTAACTGAGGGTCCTTCTTTCTCCACGAAACTCCCAAACAAATCCTTCAGATTTGTCATGTGTTTCGGACATCCACTATCCATCACCCACATGGTTCGTGAAGCTTTATTCTTCCTCAGCTGTTTCTCCTGTTCCTGCACAGAGAAACTCACTTAGGTCCCCAATTTTAGTTGGGTCCTGGAGGGTTAGAACTAGTTCCCTCTTGAACTGTGGGTCGTTTTTCCCTGTATACTCGGATATCCTTAGGCTTGTTGTTAGTAGTGATGTTCTGTTTCTTGGGAGGAGATGGATTTCTCCCATTATGATCTTTAGGAGGATAGGCTTTCCTCCTGTTTTGATGGCGCTTTTATCCTGTTTGATTTGTCTATGAGGTCGGACGCCATGTTGGAATCTTTGTGGCTGATTCTGATTCCAATTCCCTGAATGTTGTCTATAGCTGTTCATGCCCTGTTGGTGGTTCATGTTGTGGCATCAATATCTCCAGCTGTTCGACCTGTTCCTTATCAGTTGACTCGGTTGGAACCTCTGGTTTAACTGATGATGGAACCGCTATTGATTCAGATGGTTGGATCCTTGTCGGTTCTGCGGTCGGTTCCATTCTTTCTGATGTTGACTCTGAGGTTGATTCAGAGGTCGGTTCTGAGTTCGGTTTCGATTGTATCTCCGACGCCTCTGATTCCTCTTCTGACTCTTGAAACATTCCCCCTCGGTTGATGTCCCAACCGACGGAACGTTCTGTCCTCCATCCACTGCTCCTTTTCCTTTCTCAGTTGTGGTTCCCTTGGTCGGTTGAGCTTGCTGAGAAGTGGAGGTTGGATTACTTTGGGGAGATTCAGGCTCAACTGTGTTAGGTTCGACAACCTTGACCTCCACAGCTTTGATAAAGGTTGCTGGAGGAATTCCAGTATCCTTGATTACATCATAACCGAGTCCTGACACATCATCCATCTGTCGGCTGTAACTGATGAGATTCTCGATGATCTTGGATGACTGATATAACTTTATTAACTTGTCCTTCTTAGTTTGCAACTCCTTGAGGAGGACAGCTATATGCTCGGTTTGTCCGTCTGACTTCTTTATCAGCTGGTCGATCTGAGCCTCTTGCTTTTTCAACTGATCATGTTGCTCCTGGATTTGCTTCGTCAACTCCTCATCGGTTGGAGCATTAGTTCGGTTGACCGCATTCAGTTGACTTTTGAGATTATCTATCTCTTCAGTTTGACTCTTGATCAGATCGTCCTTTCGGTTAAGGATTTGCTTCCTCACTGAGTTCTTGAAAGTCACTCCAGGAGGGTTCTAACTCTTCATCTAGTGTTTCCTGCATGTTAGAAATATTGGAAGAATTTAAATTAGCAGGACTAGAGTACCTCAGTATCATCCTGGTCGGTTCCAAGTGCCATGAGGCATTGATCCTGATCGATAGCGTTGTTGGTGGAAGTCAGCTCATCCACATCTTCAGTGTCGGTGAAGATGTCCATGTCGTCAGCTGCTTCTTCTGCAACCATGGCCTTGTTCTTTCCAGTTTGCTTGGCCCTCAACGCTTCTCTCTCTTTCTTCGAAAGGTCTGGACAATCTGCTTTGAAATGTCCCTCCTTGCCGCATTCAAAGCAACCGTTGTTCACAGGCTTTGAGTTATCTCGAGTTCGGTTAGATTTGTAGAACTTCTTGTATTTTCCGAACCGAGTGTCCATGTCAGCTAGCTTCTTTGACAGGGCGGCTATGTTCTGTTGCAGTTCTTCTCTGCTTGGCTCCTTTGTAGCTGTATCCGCTGATCTTGTTGGCCTTGATGTTCGCGGCTTTGAATAGTCAGCTCGGAGCGCTACTGACTTTGTGGCTGAACCAACATCCTCATGTCGACTCGTCTAAACCGAGGACTGAGTTGACCTTCGTCGGTTTACCTTGTACTCATTTCCCTTTAGAATTGAGAACAATCTTTCAGTTCCCATCTCACCAAGGTCAGCTCGGCTCTTATGGATATTGGTGAAGGTATCCCACTCAGCTGGTAGAGCTTGTAATACTTTGAGGTTGATTTCTCTCAAAGTATATTTTTCTCTTTGGATGGACTGGATCCTTCTGATGATGTCCATGAACCGGAGCTCTAACTGATCAATTGTTTCATCAGTTCTCAGACAGAAGTTGTCGAAATCTTGGCAGGCATGTGAGAACTTGTTCTCCTTTATTTCGTCGCTTCCTTCACTCAGAGATGCCAAGATATCCCATATCTCTTTAGTGGTTTCGCACTCTTCTATCCAAGGCAGATAGTCTTGTCCAACTGTTGACATGATCGTGCTCTGAGCCCAGATGTCCAACTGGCTCACTTTGGCTTCTTCTGGAGTGAAGTCTTCTGGCTTCTTCTCCACTAACTCCACAGTTGCATCCCCATCGTTGGAATTTGTAGAAGTGCGAGTGATTCTCCCTCTGATGATGATCGGTCCAGATGTGAGTACTTGTTGCATTCGATGATGCTTTGACAGTAGGATCTTCTTCATCCGAGTTCTCCAGGATGTATAGTTCACAACCGAGAACATGACCACGATCTTGTCTTTAACATCCATCTGCACACAACAACAGAAGAAAAATGCAAGCAGATATGCACTAGCGTGATAAAGAGATCTGTTCAGTTGACCACTGAAGAAAACACCTCGAATTCACACCTTGTGAAACAGAGTCAGCAGTCTTTTGAACCACTGCTCTGATACCACTTGATGGTCCCGATACGAGTTCTGGTGTATGGAGGGGGGAGAATACACCAGATAAAACTTTTAAAAACAACCCCCTAAAAATTAACACAACCGAGTAATGCAACTCAGTTGGAATCACAACCAAGTAAGAAACACTCAGTTGGAAGTGAAGTGTTGTGCGGAATGTTGTGGAAATTAACTCGTATAAAATCAACTCACTCTTAAGTGCAAGGTTGGTCAATAACCAAGACAGTTGATATGAAAAATGCAGTTTGTATGAAGGTTAGATGGTCAGTTGAATATGCAATAAGATAACTGAAAATAAACACAGCACACAAAGATTTACGTGGTTCGGAGATAACTCCTACGTCCACGGGGAGTTGTGAGTCCACACAACTCAGTCCAAGTTCTTCTGAACAAACCACAAAGCTTACGTGGGCTTTGCAACCATTGAGATAAGTTTACGGGTACTTATCAACCTTACAGATTAGTTTACGGGTACTAATCAACCTATCTACTCAGTTACGGGAAGAGTAGGGTCCTAATAACCTTTTCAGGTGTAAGAAAGGGTGGGGTTCCAACTAATAGTTCGAACAAGAAGTGAGCTATGATCTAACACTTTACGAACTCTCAACTAATGATATTCTCAAGGTTGGATCAAAAACTACAAAGACAGAATGTAACTCTCTAGTACTCTCAACTAATGATGTTCTTAGAGGTTTTGCTTGAGTGCAGAATGAAGTTGTTCTTTCACTTGTATATCTCTTCTCACACTTGTCTATCTCATCTTTTCCGTAGTCTTGGTGAATGAATGAAGGCCTCTATTTATAGGCGGAGAGAATCAACTAGCCGTTGGAAGAGCTGTTGATCTCTGTTCTTTGAACGCGATGGCTTGTCTCTCATCTACTGCAGACTTTCCGGATTTGGCAACTGCGTGCTTCTTCTTTCCATCTGAGACAGCCTTGTGTTGGGCCAAATGAGGTAATGACAGAGAGTCAAACCTTCATGTGATTTCCTTATTTGAATTTCAAATCTCAACATTGGTCTTTCAACAATGGATGGTCGGTTGAGAGTTTCGATCTTAATCTTACTTGTTCTTCAGCTGATGTTCTATCTGAATGCTGACAGTTGAACTCTCAGCTGATTTGAACTTCATGTTGTTGATCTTCTTGGATCGAGTTCTACAACTAATGTTCTGAAACTGAACGTTCAGTTGTCTTTCTTGTATCTGATTAGTTGGCTCCGAACGCTCAGTTGTCTTCCTTACAACTGATGTTCTCTTGCATCTTCCTTAGTTAACTTTGGCATCTTCCTGCTTTTTAATTAGCATCTGATGAACGCTCAGTTGTCTTCCTTACAACTGATGTTCTATCTTTTGAACGCTCAGTTGTCTCTCTTACAACTGATGTTCTATCTGAGTGAAGCCTTGTTGCCGTCTTCAGCTGGAGACCTGTAAAGATAAAATCTTAACATTGCTCAAACAGCGAGCCTAACTACTAACATTAGGATCTGGCAACATCTACTCGGTTGGGGTCAGTTGGTTTTGGAATCAATCAAAACTTTAATAAATTTCCCAACACGAGCATCCACAACAAGTAAGCAATTAAATCCATAAATAAGCGCAATACGAACATTTCACTTAATCGCATAAGTTCAATCAAGCACAATAGACTCAGAAATGATTTATATCTCGAACACAGACAACGGCTAACTTAACACTGCTCGACTTTATTCTTAGAAAATGATAATTTTGGATTTAAAAATAATTTCGTCAAACTTTTAAGAAGTCAAATAATAATAATTTTGAATTTAAAATTCAAATTTCTATTTAATATCACAAAATTCTAAAATACGTCGTCATTTCTCAGAATTCGAACATATACTCGTATAAATTCTCATTTTAAGAATTCAACTTCCAATAATATATACTTATTCTTTTTCTTAATTAAACTTTTGTTTTTATTCAATAGAAATTCGACTTTCTATTTTAAAATTTTGACGCTCGATAACTTTTTCGTCTTAACTCCGATTTAAGTAATAAAAAAAACAAACTTGACTATTTTTACTCAAACATCATCATTTAATTACTCAATACTCAATATACCATCAAGAATTGGACATTCAAGCATTCAAAACGTACTAAACTTGTTTCTCAAATTTTAATAAGCAACACTTACTTAATTTCAAACTTATAACTTTCTTTCACTCAACTAACACTTCATAACATCATTTAAACATTCAAGTATACTCAAGAATACAAACATAAATCTCAAAACTTATATCATACAACTTCTTAGGTTTTAAAAAAATATTTTATTAAATTAATTATTCTCATTTTATTAGCTCTATTTTAGCAATTAAAACTCCTTTGATTGATTTCTTAATCAAAATGAATAAAAGAACTCAATCTCGAATAATTTATCTCTTAAGCTTTTATGCTCATCTTCTAAAACATTTTTCTCCTTAGAAAAATTTATCTTCTTTTATTCTAATTGTTTTTTTTTATTCCTCAACTAATATTATTATTTTCTGTTAAATGCCAACATTATACTTAGGCATTTTTTTCTTCTTTTGTTATTTAAATCTTTATGTTCATAACAAAGAAATGCCTTTCTTTGTTTTTATTTAATTCATAATTCCTTTATAAATTATTTATTCTTTCTCTATCTTCTATTATTTATATTTATTATTATTTTTCAATTTTTTAAAAAACATTAATTTTTAAATTTATTTTATAACATCTTCAAATCTTCATGTTTTCACCAAGACCACCAAGAACACATACTCATAACTTCATAATTAGCTCAAGAACATCATGAACATATATATATATATATGTCTAAAAATTCATTTTACTTCATTTCTTAAATTTTTATGCAACCTCTAACTCTTAAAAATCATCAAGATCATCATAAACCATCAAAAATCATTATTCCCCCCCCCCCCCACCCACACACACACACACACACACACACACACACACATATATATATATATATATATATATTCATTTTTCTCACGAAAAATTAACAAAATACTTCAAACTTTTAACTTAATCATATTTCCATGCTTATATATATACTCATATCCTTAATAAACACAATCAAATCCTCAAATAAGAATTAAAATAAATATTCTTCATTTAATCCTAAAATAAATAATTTAAATTTCTCATTTTCACATTAGCATATAAATCACTCAAGTTAACACCATAAGCACATATATAACCAAGAAATCATCAAGAAATCATCAAAATTAATTTTCTCTCTCTTTTCTTTTTTTTTTCTTCGGTTTTTATAAAAAAAAAAATTGCAGAAATTTTTTCTTTCCTTTTCTTTTTTTTATCTCTTAAATCCTATGTAAATTTTTAGTGCTTATTTCTTTTATCAAATCATCATCCTCATCAATCATCACCATCATCATCTTAGGTTTGCCTAAGCATAAATAAACATTCATATCTCTTTCTTTCTCTTTATCGCCATACATATACATATACAAAAATTGGAGTAATATCATACTTAAATAAAAAGAATCAAACTCCTCCTTCTTCAAAGCTTGTATCGATGGTGTAGAGAGGAAAGAGAGCTCAAGGGTTGGTTTTGATTTCCATGGAAAAACCTTGTAGGTGTCACGCCCCGACTCTCGAGGTGCGACTTACGAACAATAACACAACCTAATCAACTAACAATCAACTCAAACACGGGGAACATGCTCGAGGAAATATTAATGAAAAGCAATGCAATCGAATAAGGCTTTCAAAGACATAATGAAGTAATAACCGAGCATTTCAAAATCACATGTACACAAGAATATGATAGGAATTTCATGTTGACGGGGGTAAAATTTCAACGAAAACGAGAGTGCGAAAATATACCAAGTTAACGAGAACCAGATTCAACAAAATGTTTAAAGTCAACGAGCCCATCGCTCGGAAGCACAAGTCAAGAAGTTAAGAAATCAACAAGTATTGAAAATCATCGAGTACAACACTCGGAATAAAAAACATGAGTATCAGAGTATAAGTATCAACATACATCAATTCAAAAGAGTTGCAGCGGAAACTTGCATCAAAACCCAACATTTGCACGTATGAAGACGTACAAATGTCAGTCTGACATTCGACTCGACTCAACCAAAAGAACCACACCACACCACCAAGCATCCATGCCATCGCCATCCAGTCAACCTGCACGTTTAGAAATACACGCAGGGCTGAGTACTTCGTACTCAGTGAAAACAAGCCAAAACATTTGGATAAAGATGCTTTTAAAAGCTATAACAATTGAACTTGCCTTGCCGAACATCACAAGTATTTAAACAACTTAAAACAGTTTTACTTGTACATGTTAAAACGTCGTCTATCTACATTCCATTACTCGAGTTTTCTTTTAAAACTAAATTAATTCTCGATTTAACAATCAATAGCTCAATCATTTTGCATACAAATAATTTAGTAATTCTTCACATCACAATTAATATCATGCATTTAAACACTTATTCATCAATTACATAACAAATCCAAATAATTCAAAACACTTCAAGACACATTAACAATTATTCAATTATACATTAGAACTTAATTCGATTATGCAATTTCTTTTCATAAAGACTCAAACAACATACTTTATTTCTTCTTAATTTATAGACATCATTTTGTTCTAAATTTGTTATCTTATGAAGTATTTTATAAACTTTCACTCAAGTAATACCAATTCTCTTTAATTATTAATAAACTCTTATGAAATTGGAATTTCCTTTTCACTTCTAACTCGATTTTTATTTCTTAACTCGACTATTATTTTTCCAATTATTAACTTGGCAATTCTTCTCGATTAATTTATAATTCACATGGTTTGAAAACCACTTACTCGATTAATTAACTTTAATTAATTTTTTTTTCAAAACCATTGCTCGACATCTTATTCCATTATTATTTTCTTGATTAACCATACGAGTATTAACTTAACTCGTCTAGCATCTTTTCTCCATTCGATTAAAACTTCTTTTTACTTCTTATTAATTAATCCTTTTTAACTCGAATTTCTCAACTTCTTGTTTATTTATTTAATGCGTTCTCCTTTTTTGTTCTTAATTTAAAACTAATTCTTACTTAAAAATTTCCTTTATTTTTTCATAAACATGTTTATAAAAATTAGTTTATCTCATTAGTTTAATTATAAAATTTCTTTTTGATTTAGTTTATTAAAAATTCAAATTTTTAAGTTTTATTACAAGAACACTTATTAGATATATCTTTTTATGCATTTTTCAATTCTTAATATTTTAAAAGCTTTTAAACTTCATTCTTTTTGTTACAAAAATTTCTCTTTTCATCTATGATTTCAACTAATACTTTAGCACACATTATAACATTAAAACATCAATTTTTCTACATTATCACAAATTGTTTTCTTCAAAAACTTAACATGCAACTTGTTTTTCTTATACTTAACAACATGTATGATTACATCAACATATCACATAATGATTTCATGATCAAAACATCACTCAAATCATCAAAAAAATCAACAAAATAATTTCTCCTTTTCTTCCCAAAACACACGGCATACATAGTGTTTTTAGGGTATTTTATTTCTCAATTTTTTATGCATATAATCTCATTCTAAACATGATAAAAATCATAAATCAAGCATCAAGATAACAATAACTCAAAGAATTCATATTTTCCTATTTTCCTCTAATTTTCGGCATTAACTAAATTTTTAGGGATTTAATTTCTTTTTCTTCTCTTAATTTACCGATTAAATCCTAGTGTTCGATTCTCCTAACGATTTCTTCTCACTTAATTCTCACATCAATAACCTAAGTTTGTCTAAACATAAATAAATACCATGCATGCATGTTTTCTTTCTTTTAGGACTTAGAGATATACATATATACAATTAATCAAATGGAATATCATACTTTGAAAATTAAAATGGATCTCTTCTCCTTGGCTTCTTGGGATCGAAATGAAAGGGGAATTGAGCTTCAAACTTGAGCTTGGATGAAAGGAAGAACTCTTCTTGAATCCTCAAAGAAAAGAATAACACAATAATTAATTATCCATTTCTTTAGGGCTTAAGAGCCAAAAATGAAGAAAAATGGGGATGATTATTTGATTTTTGAATCAAGAACTTTGATGGATTTTTACCTTTTCTTGAAGATATGGATGAACTAGATGGAGAATGATGATCTTCACTTCATCTCCATGGATGTTAAGCTTGAAAGCCAAGATTGCATGGAAGAAAAATCAATGTGTGGGTGTGTGTGTGTGATTGCCGTGGGAGAGGGAGAGAGTAGAGAGGGAGAGTTTTCTTTTTTTGTTGTTAGATGTAGATGAATGAAATGAAATTCATCTCTTTGGCAATAAGAGAGAGATCGAAAGAGAGAGAGTAGAGTGCATGCATTTGCTTTCTTATTTTTCCAACAAAGAGAATAACATCATGATGTTTGTATTGGAAATTGATTTAGGAAAGGATTGATGGGATGGTTTTGCATGCAATCCAAGCATCACAACTTACTAAATATTTTGTAGGAATAATCATGATTAGTTGCATAGGAAATTGGAGAGAGAGATGGGAGAGAGGTAGTGAGGTGGCGTGAGAGGGAGAGAGGGAGAGTGACACTTGTCCTCGTCGTGTCGTTACGAGTATTAATTACCCGGTCGTAAAGGTTTTCCGGATAAAACGATTCATATCATTTCACTTATGCTATAAACGGGTCTAATCTCTCCTCATCTCATTTCCGACACTAAAACATCTCAATCCTAATTCACATTTCAATTAAAAGATTAACGGTTCCGATCATTTAGTCTTTTAAATCTTTAAAAGAAATTAGTCGGCTTATTAATTCGTTTATTAATCCTTTAAAGATTAATTCCTCATTACTCTTCTCAAATTATCTCGGATTAGCTCTTATCCTATCTCAATGACTTTAGAAGAAATTCTAGGTTTCAAGATTTTAATTCAACTCTATTCTAAATTCTTCGGCGCATAGAAATTTCTCGGCGATCAACATTATTCCTTTTCAATTAAACAAATTCTTCCGGGTTCTTCTGAAAATCACACTCATACTCATTCTCGTATAAACAAACTCAACATATGTAATACCCCAGATTTCCGTACAGTCTTAAAATTTTAAAGTTAATAATAAAAATGGCTTTGCACGCCTAAGCTTACGATTCTGAATTCTAAAACTAACTGTGAAATCCGTTTCCGAAAATAAATTACGGAAGTCAGTTAGACGACTACCGTATTTAGGGTTATCGCGTACAAAAAACTTTTTATTCTAGAACTCGGAACGGAAAACTGTCTGATTTTTACATTCACGAAATCGCGATACGAACTCGCCCGAGAAAGTTCGTTTTTATGATTTTTCGGACGAAACTCGGACTGTGTCGTCCCGAGGTTTTGTCAGAATTAAGTTTTTAAATATTATTTTCCGATTAAGTTTAATACGTCGGAATTTTTGATCGAATCGGAATTTGACGATTTCGGAATTTTTGGTGGAATCGTAATTCTCTTTCTTTCCCTCTCTTGGCCGACATCACCTCACTCTCTTACTTTGATATTTTCATTTTATATAGTATTAACACCATGACTCACTCTTAGATATTTTTAGTTAATACTTTACACCTATTAATCTAAATGTTATATCATAATACATAATTAAGTTGTCATCCTCACCACTCTCTCCCTCATTTTCGGTATACACACACACATCTCCTCTCTCTCTCTTTTTCTTCCAAACTCCATTGAAGAAGCTCAAGTTCTTGGACAAGAAATTCCACAAGTCTCTAATCCAACCATCGAATTCTAATTCTTCCTTTACTAATTGTCAAGGTATTCATCTCCTCTCTAATCCTATCCAATTGGATTCCATTTCTTTTAATTTTTCATGATGATCGATTTTGAGGATGATGGGAATTAGATGTTTTGATCTCCAAGACCTATGCAATACCGAAATTTAGAGGATTTAGGTGGGATGATTGAATTCTTCAATTAGTTGGATAATCATGCTTAGAAGGTGTTCAATTAGTGATTAGAACAAAAAAAAATCGAATCCCCTAATGTATGGATGAAACCGAGTTCTAGGGCTAGGGTTTGAATTGGGGATGTTCAATTTAATGTGTAATTAGACTTGTAATTGTTTGATTGATGATATAGTAGTATGATTAGTAGAATTAATGATGTTAATCGATGAACGAAATCACTCCCTTTAATCCTATGTCAATACCGAAAATTATGTGGAATTGGGGAGTTTTCATGTAGTTAATCTAATTGATGATATGTTGTTGGATTTATGTCTCTAATGATAATAGATGATAATAAGAATTATTTGGGAATTTTCTAAAAATATTAATGAAGTTGTAAGAGACAAGGAATCCCATTTAAGTTGAGATTAAGTAATGATATGAAGTGATGATATAAATGAATCTCGATAGATGTTGACTAATGTCGTAGAAAATGAACGAATTCCGATAACTTTTGGAATTTCGTAAGAGACGAACAAGTGGTCGTAATTAATAATCGAGAAGTCGAGTAAGGATTCTAATTTGATAATAATGTTTAGGATGGAATAAGGTACGATTTTGTAGTTGACGACATGAGCATTCCGAATATTATAATATGAGTTGTAGTTATAGTCGAGAGCTAGAAACGAGAATTTGTTAACTTGATTTTGGTATAGTAAATGGTAGTTGAAACGACGAGGTATGATCGTCGTAGATCTAAACGAGTTTTGAAAAGGAGTTCTCCACGTACGGGAGTACGTGTTGACTGTCTTGAGGGTGAAATTTCGTGAGAATAATCGAGTACGAGAACTTAGAACGAACTTAGGAAGTTATACGTCGATTCTATCGAGCAACTAGGGTTAGCCGCGGCAGTTTTGCGACCCTTCCCGGAAACTGTAATATCTCTTAGCTCGTTTATCAGATTTGAGATCCGTAAATTGGAGTGTAAACTAGACTCTCCAAGCTTTCTAACGGTACAGGGCTTATCCCCTGTTTCCAATTCCTCTGTTCCGGGCAGTCCCCAGAACTACTGCTTTGCGCAGTGAAATTTCAGAAGTTGTTTTACTAAGTTGTTTTCTTCGCAACTTAGTTTCTTTCGATCGTTTAAGCCGTAATAAGTTAACGACTACCTTCTTTACTGACCTAAGAGTCGAGTATGAGACTTTTCGAGTTCTAAACGAGATTTGTTCAAGTCTCGTTCCCGTTTAATTAAAATGAAACTAGTAGCGTGCAAATGCCTAAAGAAATGAAACGACTAAAACCTAATTCCAATCTCCGTTCTCTTTAATCTTTGTAATGCCCCGTAAATTCCTTACGATTTCAAAAAATTTAAAGTTAATTAAATAAATGGCTTTTCACGCCTAAGTTTACGATTTTGAATTCTAAGACTAACGGTCGAATCCGTTTCCGAAAATAAATTACGGAAGTCAGCTATACGACTACTGTATTTAGGGTTAGCGCGTACGAAAAGTTTTTAGTTCGTGAACTCAGAATGGAAAACCGTCTGATTTTTACATTCACGAAATCGCGATACGAACTCGCCCGAGAAAGTTCGTTTTTATGATTTTCCGGACGAAACTCGGACTGTGTCGTCCCGAGTTTTTGTCAAAATAAATATTATAAATTTATTTTTCCGATTAAGTTTAGTACGTTAGAATTTTTGGTCAAATCGGATCGCGACGATTTTGTGCGGAGCTACGTTTTTCGTCGTTCGATTTCCATAACGCCGTATCGCATTGGAAAAGCGCGTATTTCCTTCATTTCTCTCCTCCTTGACCTACATCACTCCCTCTCACATTAGTAGATATTTCATTTTATATGATTTTTAAAGGTGACACCTAATGTAGTTACTATTCATACTTTACACCTCTTACACCTTATAACTTATGATTAATACAATTAAATCCATCTCTCTCTCCCTCCCACACACAATTTTCGGCAGCCCTCCCTCATCACTCTCCCATCTTCCTTTCATCATCTCCATTGAAGAACTTCAAGCTTTCATCAAGAAGAAATCACAAGTTACTCAACCAACCATCAAAACCTCTTACTTCCTTCATTAATTATCAATGTATTCATCTCCTCCATGTTCCTATCCAATTGGATTCCCCATCTTTTTATTTTTCTTCTTGATCGAAATTTTAGGATAGATGATTTAGATGTTTTGATCTTGAATTAATAAAATTAGATGTGTTTGATAGGATAATTAGGGTTTAGAATTGAACAAAATCAAGAACCCTAATATCCTAGGTAGTACCGAAATTTAAGGAAATTGGAGGGGGTTCTTGAATCTTTAAATTGGTGATAAATTCATCCTCACGAGGTGATTAATTAAAGATTAGAACAAAGAGAAATCGAAAGCCCCATGCTATGTTGAAATCCGATTAGGGTTTGAGTTTGAATTTGGGGATTTTTGCATGTTAGTATGTAATTGGATTGCAATTGATTAATTGATGTTATAGTAGTGTAATGCCCCGTAAAAATCCTTACGTTCTAAGAAGTTTTAAGTTAATTAATTAATGGCTTTGCACGCCTAAGTTGGAATTTATGATTTATAAGACTAGCGGTCGAATCCGTTACTAAAAAAATAATTTATAGAAGTCGGCTAGACGACTACCATATTAGGGGTTAGCGCATGCGAAAAGTTTTTAGTTCGTAAGCTTAGAACGATAATACGTTTAATTTTACGTTTACAAATCGCGAATACGAACACGCCGAAAAAGTTTGTTTTTACGTTTTTCCGGACGAAACTTGGACTTGTCATTCCGAGTTTTTGTCAAAATAAATTTTAGAAATTTATTTTCTAATTAAGTTCATACGTTAGAATTTGTAAGTCAAATCGAATCACGATGATTTTTTTTGTATCGAGCAACGTCTTCGTCGTTCGTTTTCCCGTAACGTCGGATCGTGCCGGAAAAACCCGTAAACCCTCTAAAAATTCTGCATGCATGCCGCCACCTCATTCCTTCTAGTGGAAGACATGCATGCTTGTCATTACTTAGTTTAATGACACCTAAACCTACCTATATGCATGGTCAACATTTAATCATTTCACATTTTGAACAAAACCTTTTTCATCTCTCTCTCCACTCTCTCTCTCGGCCACTCTCTCTCTCTCTCCCTCAACTTCATCTTCTTCATCACCTCAATCTTCCGTTGAAGAACACTCTTAAGAGCTTGAAGAACTCACTCAAACCATCCATCCATTCATTCAATTCCATACCTTCTTTCATTAAATCTTAAGGTATTTTCATCCTCTACAATCCTATCCATTTAGTTTCCTTTTCTTTTCTTCTTTCCCTTGTTCGATTTTTTTTAGAAGTTGGAATGGAAGAATTGATCTTGAAATAGTGTAATTAGATATGCTAGATATGATATTTATGGATTAAAAATGATAAAAAATAAGAAACCTAACATCTAGGTTAATGCAGAATTTTTTTGGAAAATTGTAGAATTTTTGTTTTTCTTCTTTTGATTGTAAATTCATGCTTAGTAGAGGTTTAATTAGTGTATGAGATGAAAAGGGATTGAAAGCCCTATGTTATTATGAAATTTAGTTAGGGTTTGAAGTATGAAATTAGGGGTTTTTGCATGTTAATTGTTTTTGGAATTGCAAGTGAATAATTGGTGATATAAGAGCATGTTTAGTATATAAATGTTATTAATTTAAGAAGAAAATCATCCCATAAACATATGTTCAAAACCAGAAATTTATAAGTAGTTAGGGGTTTTCCACATGATTGTTTAAAGTGATGAATTGTTAGTTGATTATTGTCACAAATCATGTTAATTGATAATAGGAATTAATTGGAATTTTTCTAAAGATGTTTAATGGAATATAAGAGACAAAGATCACTATATAAACTGAGTTATAAAGATGTTAAGACATGTTAGCATGCATGAAAACGATTCCTATTAGACGTAGATTAACGTCGTAAAATTTGAACGAAAACCGACGACTTTTAAAGATCGCGTAAGAGACGAATATCTAGTTGTAACTAATAATTGGGAAGTCGGATGAAAATTTTAACTTGATATTATTGATTATAATGAAATTTGGAACATCTTTCTAGTTGACATCGTAAGCATCCGAGTTCATATAATATAGGTTAAAGTGATAATCGGGAACTAGAACACATTTGGAATTTCTTTGTTGGTATAGTACTTGATAGTTGAAATCCGACGTTAGAACGTCGTGCCTTTGAGCAAGTGAGAAGGAGTTTATCATTTACGGAGGTACGTGATGACTGCCTTGAGAGTTCAGTTTCTAAAAAGTTGAATACGAGGATTTAAAACGAACCTAAAACGTTATACGGCGAACTTATCAATAAGCTAGGGTTTCACGGCAGTTTTGCGACCCCTGCCGGAAACTGTAATAACTTCCGGCTCGTTTATCGGATTTGTGATCCGTAAATTGGAGCAGAAACTAGACTTCCTAAGCTTTCTAGTGGTATAGGGCTCACCCCCTGTTTCCAAGTCCTCTGTTCTGGACAGTCTCCAGAGTTACTGGACAGTGCAGTAGAAATTTCAGTTTCTTGTTTTCTAAGTTGTTTAGTTCACAACTTAGTTTCTTTTGATCGTTTAAGCCGTTTTATCTAACGGATACCTTCTATCTGACCCTAGAGTCAAGGACCAGACCTTTAATGATGAAAACCAGTCGAGATCGTATCTTATATCTTATCTTTTCTTTAAAGAAGTAATAAACGAGAAATATTCATAAGTCGTAAAGTGAGCTATAAATGAAAATCGCCTAAGTTGGTTCTTTCCAACTTAGTTTCTTATAATCCTTAAAGTCATTTTAAGACATCGACAACCTTCTCTACTGACCCGAGAGTCGAGTACGAGATCTTTCAAGTTCTAAACGAGATGGGTACGAGTCTCGTTTCCCGTTAAGTAAAACGAATCTAGTAAGCGTGCAAATGCCAAAAGAATAAAATGACTAGAACTTTCTTCGATTCTCTTTCTTCGAGTATCTTTTACGAACCGTTTTTAAGTATATTTTATTTTACGATGAAGGAGGAAGCCAACTGTAGAGAAAGGACAGAAGATCTCAAGTTGGAAGCGTTTGTTTTAAGTTCTGTAAAATAAGGTGGGCTTTTATTATATGAAAATAAAACGTGGGTTTTTCCACAAACCGAAAGTGAAGTTTACAGCTTTGATATCTGTGTTTTCAAAGTGATAATATGGCATGAACTGTTTTATGTTTTTATGTGAGTTCTCTTGTACCTATCTGAGTCAACATACGTGTTTTCCAGATTTAGAGTTAGTCTATTTTTAGATTAACTAACGATCGGCTCTGAGTTAGCTGCTAAGTGCTTTCCAGAGTTAGTGCACTTTGTAACCTGTGGTGTATGTGATATCCTGTTGAGGGGTACCAGCCACGGTGAATTAGTAGTGGTCAAGATTGAACGTAACATTAGTCAGAAAATGCTCGCGCGAGCGATTTATGAGAAAAAGTCAGAAAATGTTTAGTAGACACGTATTCTTTCAATAAAACCCCGTGTGCTACACTTATGATATGCCATTTTATCTATATTTATAAGTATGTTTTCGGCATCCTGCCCACTAAGTACCTTTGTACTTAGCCCTGCATTGCTTTCTAAATGTGCAGGTTGAAGCGACGGAGAGCGGCGACGGTTGTTGTTGAGTTTAAGGATAAGATGCTTAGTAGAACTCTTCCGCTGTCAGTCTCTGTATTTCTTTTGAGATGTATTTTGAACAACTCAGTAGTTTATGTCCGTACATTTGAACTTAGTTTCATCTTTTGTACTTATGTCGAGTAATCCTTAGGGATTAACTCTTTCTTTTCTATAATCAAGTCTTGTTCATAGTTTATCGATGTTTATCATGTATGTTTAGTCAGTTAGCCCCCTTCTTTCCCGCTTCTTTAATCCAACCCCAGTCACACCCCGGCTTCTGCCGTCCCTCGGGATTTGGGGCTGTGACAAGTAGGTTGATTAATGAATAAATGGTGTTAATTGGAGAAGAAAATCACTCTCTTAACCTATGTATAAATACCAAAAATTATAAGAGTTTTAGAGGATTTCATGTGTTTGATTTAATTGATGAAGTAATGATAGATTATGGTTACAAATGATGTTAGTTGATAATGGAAATTTAATTAGATTTTTCTAAAAATATTTTATGGAATGTAAGAGACGAAGAACTCGTCGTAAGTTGAAATATAGTGTTAGTATGAAATGATTGTATGCATAAAAGTGATTCTCGTTAGATGTAGTTTAATGACTTGAAATTTGAACGTAATTCGACAACTTTGAAAATTGCATAAGAGACGAACAATTAGTCGTAACTAATAACCGAGAAGTCAAATGAGAATTCTAATTTGATATTATTGTTTATTATGGACTTGAGAACAACTTTGTAGTTGATGTCATGAGCTTTCGAGCTATAGTGATAATCGAGAACTAGAACGCGAAGTTGCTATCTTGTTGGTTTAGTACTTGTTAGTTGGAAGACGACGTTTAGAATGTCGTGCTATTGGACGAGTTTTGAGAAGGAGTTCACCATGTACGGGAGTACGTGATGACTGCCTTGAGGGTCCAGTTTCTAAAGAAATCGAATTCGAGAGCTTAGAACGAACCTAAGACGTTATACGTCGATTCTATCGAGCAACTAGGGTTAGCGCGGCAGTTTTGCGACCCTCGCCGGAAACTGTAATAACTTTTAGCTCGTTTATCAGATTTGCGATCCGTAAATTGGAGCGTAAACTAGACATCCCAAACTTTCCAACGGTACAGGGCTGATCCCCTGTTTCCAGATTCCCTGTTCTGGGAAGTCCCCAGAGTCACTGTAATGTGCAGTGAAATTTCAGTTTCATTTCTTCTAAGTTGTTTCGTTCGCAACTTAGTTTCTTCCGATCGTTTAAGCCGTATTATCTAACGACTATCTTCCTACTGACCCTAGAGTCAAGTATGGAGCATTGAGTGATAAAACTAGTCGAGACCTCATCTCTTATCCGTTCAAGTAAAGAAGTTTAGTTAAGCGAGAAATTGCATAAATCGTTTAATAAGCTAAAACGTAATTTTTCCCTAAGTTGATTCTTTCCAACTTAGTTCCTTATAATCTTTTAAGTCATATTAAGCTATCGACTACCCTCTCTACTGACCTAAGAGTCGAGTATGAGACCTTTTGAGTTCTAAACAGGATTTGTACGAGTCTCGTTCCCATTTAAATAAAATGAATCTAGTAAGTGTGCAATTGCCTAAAGAAATGAAACGACTAAAACTTTTTCGAGTTTCCTTGGTCGATTATCTTTTATGAATCGATTTTAAGTATTGTTATTTTACGATGAAGGAGGAAGCCAGCAGTAAAGAACGGACGGAAGATCCGAAGATTGGAAGCTAGTACTTCTTAGTTCTATATTACGAGGTGGGCTTTTATATACAAAATAAAACGAGCAATGCTCAGAAAATCTTTCTTTATCGCTTTGATATTTGTGTTTTCAAAGTGATATTATGGCATGAACTGTTTTATGTTTTATGTGAGTTCTCTTGTACCTATCTGAGTCAATATTCGTGTTTTTCAGATTTAGAGTTAATCTAACTAGGTTAACTAACGATCGGCTCTGAGTTAGCTGCTAATTGCTTTCCAGAGTTACTGCACTTTGTAACCTGTGGTGTATGTGATATCCTGTTGAGGGGTACCAGCCACGGTGAATGAGAATTGGTCAAGATTGAACGTAACATTAGTCAGAAAATGCTCGCGCGAGTGATTTATGATAAACGAAAATGTTTAGTAGACACGGGTTCTTTCAATAAAACCCCGATGTGCTACAATTATGAAATGCCATATTTATCTATACGTATGATTATGATTTTGGCATCGTGCCCACTAAGTACGTTTGTACTTAGCCCTGCATTGTTTTCTAAATGAGTAGGTTGAAGCGACGGGAGCGGCAACGGTTGAAGTTGAGTTGAAAGGATAGGATGCCTTAGTTAAGATTCTTCCACTGCAGAACTCTAAGTCTTGAGAATATGTACTTTTGAACAATACACTGTAGTTTAAGTCTGTAAATTTGAACTTAGTTTCTATCGTGTACTTTTGTCGAGTAATCACTCGTGATTAACTCTTTCTTTATTATATTCAAGTCTTGTTCATGGTTTATTTGATGCCTTTCATGTATGATTAGTCAGTTAGCCCCCTTCTTCCCCGCTTCTTTAATCCAACCCCAGTCGCACCCCGGCTTCTGCTGTCCCTCGGGATTTGGGGCTGTGACAGAGTGGTATCAGAGCAAGGTCTGTTTCCTGCTCTGATCATGAGTCATTCTTTTCTAGTATAAGTTATTCTTTTTAGTGATACCACAGAGTGGTATCAGAGCAGAGGTTCGTCTCTTGCTCTGACTATGAGTCAATCTTCTAGTTCGAGTCATTTCCCTAGTATGAGTTATTCTTTCAGTAATACCACTAAGTGGTAACAGAGCAGTAAGTTGTTCCCTACTCTGGTTATGAGTCATTTATTTTTTATATACGAGTCATTCCTTTAAATAATATCACAAAGTGGTATTCGTATACAAGTCTTCGTTCGAGTAATAATATAGAGTATTCGTTTGTACTCTATATCGAGTCTTCTTTCAAGTCATAAGATAGAGTATTTGTATATACTCTAGATCAGAGTCGTCTTTCCAAGTATAAGATGAGAGTTAGACTACAATACTAAGATTGAGAATGTAGATGTCAACTCAACCGCCCGCTACGTTGATTCAACGAGGAAAAAAGGAAAGAATTTTATGATGTGATTTCTTTTAAATAAGAAATTTTATGAGCAAGTATTCAGTAAAATTGAGAATGAGAATGAGTTGTGTTTCAAAGATAAGAATTTTACAGAAGTATAATTTCTACATACTTTATGTGATTATGCGATAGTACAAGTACTATCTTATGTGAAATTATTTGCGCGATAATTTCCTTTTTATGAAAAATTATGTGGATACAAGAATGTAGTCGGATTTTAGGGATTTTTCCCGGTTCAATGAGAACGTAGACTTGAAACCTAAGAACTTTCCGGTTCTTCGAGAACTTAGACGTTTTTAAGAAACGTTGTCTTGAGGTGATTTCGAAAGGAGATCCCCAACGCGGGAAGGACTTCTATTGATTAATGTCACGTGCGTTAAGTGACATGAATAAAGATTCGGCAAAGTCGAACTTGTTTTCTAAGAATTTCCTGCGAGGAAAAAGAAATAAAATGAAATAAAAATAATTCGGTAAATCGTGTTAGTAAATGAAGGGAACGATTAGACGTTTGAGAAGCTTTCGGCTTCGAGTTAAGAAAGATATGAACGAGACGACGAAAATTGAGTAAAGAGAATCAAAGCCAAATGAAATAAGTGAACGTTGCTTCCGTGTAAGTAATTTAAATGACGTCATTCGTGACACATCATTCCGTTTTCTATTCGTTTCGTGTTTCAGTAGTGTTCGCCTTGATCGAACTTTATGAAGAAAAATCGTATAAATTATTAGAAGTCGAGCACGAAACTTGATTAAATTTTCCATCGATCGCCCGATTCTAGCGACGACAACTGGAACTCAGTTTTCCAGAAAAGTTATTCTTTAAGTTATATTCCATTTTCTTTTGGAATTTATTCAATATTTCACCTTTGAGCGACGACTACAACTAGTACAAATATCAAGAGTCGTAAACGACAAAGTTTCTTGTAAATGGATGTTACTTTTGAATAAGTAACATGAACGAAGTAATTGTACTTTGTTTTAATAAGTGAGAGTCATTAAGAAATGTGTTGAGAAAGAAATAAAGAATTAAAATGAATAAAAAAAATATATGGTGAAATAAAGAATGAAAATAAAATCTTTAAATTTATATATATGTTGTTTAAGTGCAATTTCTTGAATTGCTAGAAGTCTTAATAAGTGGTTGACTTAAGTAATGATGTTACAATTGAATAAGGAATATTCATTTTGTAATTTATGTTTTCGTTGAGATAAGTTATTTTTCCCTATCTGTTACTGATCCGTGTTTCCTTAAAACTTTTGTAGGATGGCTAGGACTCGCGTTACGGCTCGGAAGAGCCAGCCTTTGGCCTCGTGCGAGCGCACTATAGTAGACATGCTGCAGGATGAGTACTACGAGTTCGAGGTAGACTACGGAGAGGAGGATGTAGGACAGATTGTTAGTAACTTTTCTTCAGCTTACTACCCAGTGCGACACTTGATCCGGGAGAGTCAGGCGATTCTAGACCTGATCGTACACCTACCGGACGAGTGGCGCGGATGGGCGCACCGTGCGGCATGGTACTTCTTGGGGATTTTCAGCGACGACACTGAGCCGACCGGCAACTACACCGTGTTCGCCCTGTTCGTGCACAGGCGCTTCTTCGAGAGCAGATTCATGTTTTCCATCCCATTAGAGCCGCACCTCCCCTACAGTCAGTTTCCAGCAGAGACAGAGCCAGAGCACCTTGACTTAGACCCTGAGTACTCCGCCCTGTTGGAGTTACCACTAGACGGTGTACTGGTTGATGAGTCTAACGCTGAGTTAGAGCAGCTAGAGGAGGACGAGGAGACAGTAGTTACACCAGAGTCGCCACCAGTTGGTCAGCAGATCGAGGAGTTGATCCCAGGGACGGGGTTCGTGGAGGTCGACGCTGAGACAGCCGCGCTTTTAGGGTTGTCTTCACCTTTTGTGCCAGACGTTTGTGTTAGAGTCAGGGGACCGTTAGAGACAAGACTGTATAGGGAAAGGCCAAACCACCGAGAGATCGACGCGGAGCTCGCCGCCTTGTTAGAGTTACCTTCTCCACTTACGCCGCTCGAAGAGATCTGTGCAAAGTGGGGAGTAGTCAGAGAGCAGATGGAGGCAGGACCATCCAGGGTCCGTTCTAGGGAGGACTTCGAGTCAGGTTCGGGTTCAGGTTCAGTTCTCGAGCACCTTCTTCCCCTGAAGAAGCGTGCAGTAGAGGTCAGCGAGGACTATTTGGTTTCCGACCTGGAAGAGACGGTTTCAGAGGCACCCTCACACACCCTGCTTACACTTGCCGACGGTTCTACTCTGAGGGTGGACGAGGCACTTCAGCTTGTTTTTGGTTCTGAGTCTGAGGACGAGGATCCGGAGGAGGGTTGTTAGGGTTTTTGCAGACTTAGGGGATAGTTTTGGACTCGACTGTAGTTTAGTTGAGCAGAGCGTTGTAGACGCGGGTAAATATCAGTAGTAGTAGTAGCTCTTTGTCCTGTATAGAGTCGGATCAGTAACTAGTTAGTTTTGTAGTACTCTAGCGGATACGAAATTTTATGAATCGTTTCCGTTCTAGTACTTTAGTAAATACGGAGTTGCAACTTGTTAGTGCACCCGGTAAATAGTAGGCAGCCAGCCTAGTTTAGACTAATAGTAGTCTAACCCTTTTTGTATAAGTCCTCGTTGGAGGCAGAATTAATATTCTTTTTGATGTATATATATATATACATGACCCGTGAAGAGGGTTTTTAATCACAAGCAAAATTTCTTATGAATCGAGCAATTAAAACAGAATGTCAAATGAACTCGTGTAACGAAGAATTAAGTTTAACTCGAAAGTTAAAAGATTAATGAAATAATATCGAAGCTATGTTCGATATGTTGTTCTGTGGACTAGATTAAGTCGAGAACGAGCTAGTAAGTGATAAGAGTAATTAACAAAAGAGAACTAATGAGAATTTCAATTTTTTCTTAGATCAAAAGAAAATTCCACCGAGAAACATGAACAATAGGAGAGGTCGAGGACCTGGAAGGCCGAGAGGACGTGGTAGACGTCAACCAGAAAACAACAGAGAACAGGAATATGAGCAGAATGCTACCCCACCACCATCCCCATCTCCATCCCCATCTCCACCCCCATCACCACCACCTCCACCACCGCCCCGTAGAGATATTGAGGATCTCTTCCTCAAGAGGAATCCTCCGATGTTCAATGGAACTGGTAGCCCTAGCGATGCTGAGCTATGGGTGAGATCTACCGAGAAGATTTTCAAGCTCCTCAGATGCACTGATGAGGAGAAAATGCTTTGTGTCGCATTCCAACTGACGGGATCAACAGATTACTGGTGGGAAGCGAGACAGAAAGTGATACCCGCAGAGCATCTGGCTCGTTTTACGTGGGAAGAGTTTAAGGAAATCTTGTTTGATAAGTACGTCCCCAAAACGTATAGGGCACAGAAGAAAGCCGAATTTTATAATCTGAAGCAAGGGAAGCTGACCGTGATGGAATATGATGCCAAGTTTTGCGAACTATCAAGGTATGCGCCGGCATTGGTCGACACAGAGGAGAAGTTATCGAAGAAATTTCAAGGGGGTTTACGACATGAGTTAGGAATCGCTTTGGCTACTCATGGAGGGCTAGGCTATACGGATATTCTGGGAAGAGCACTGGAAATGGAGGCCGTTGTGCCTGATGAGAAGAAGATTGTACCAACTGCGTCAGCACCAGCGCAGAGTCAGAACCGAGGCTACTACAACAGCAATAGTAGCAACTATCAAGGTAAGAGAAAATGGAACGGAGAAGGTAGCGGAGGCTACAATCAGGGTTATAACAACCAAGGAGGTCAGAGAAAGGGCTACTAACAGCCTGGCAACAACAACAACAACAACAACAACAACAACAACAACAACAAAAGGCCGTGGCAGGGAAACAACCAATCGGGGTTGTTTATTCAGGGGAATAAGCAAAACTCTCCATGGAAGGGCAACAACCAGCAGAACCAGCCGCAGGGGCAACAGAGAAACTTCAACCAGGGAGTGAATAACCCAGGGAGGGTTACCATTCCTGTCTGCCTGAAATACAACCGAGCCTATCCCGGAGTCTGCCAGATGGGCACCCTCAACTGTTTCAACTGTGGACAGAAGGGGCACATGAAAAGGGATTGCCCGAAGCAGCTCCAAGCCGTACCTCTCCGAGCCATCCAAGCACAGCAGCAGCAGCCGCCAATGAACCAACAACAGTTTCAACAACATGCACAGCAGCAACAGGATGCGAGGGCATGCGCTATCAAACAGGGTGGTCAGCGCAAAGGAAAAGACAATCTCGTAGGTATGGGAAAACTCCACAACATCCCCATTAAGATATTGTTTGATACTGGCGCATCGCATTCTTTCATTGCTGGCTCGTGTGCCGATAACTTAGACATCAGGCCTGTAAGAGCTGAACATCCTATGAGAGTAGCTACACCTTTAGGAGAGATCACTACTTCTACTCATGTTTGCTCTAACGTAGAACTAGAAATTGGCACTTATAAGGTCATAGCGAACAACTTAAATGTTATGATAATGTGAGACGTAGATATAATCCTAGGAATGGATTGGTTGTCAGAAAATTACGCCACAATTCTCTGCAACGAGAGAAAAATCTCTTTTCAACCGCCGGGAAAAGAACCGACCGAATTCCACGGAATCTCAATGGGTAGAGGCGTACCAATTATATCAGCCCTTCAAACCACGAAACTCATGAAGAAGAAAGGTACCACAGCCTATCTTGTGTACCTAGTCGGAGAGCCAGGAGCCGAGAAGACCATCCAAGACGTAAAAGTTGTGAATGAATACGAAGATGTCTTTCCGGAAGTGCTACCAGGATTGCCACCAGATCGTCATGTGGACTTTACGATCGACTTAGAACCAGGAGCAGCTCCAAAGTCTAAAGCCCCATACAGGATGGCAACGAAGGAACTGGAAGAGCTCAAAATCCAATTACAGGAATTACTAGACCTTGGTTTTATCAGGCCAAGCGTCTCACCTTGGGGAGCACCCGTACTTTTTGTTAGGAAAAAGGACGGATCAATGAGGATGTGTATAGATTACCGAGAACTGAACAAGATCATGCTTAAGAACAAATATCCTTTGCCAAGGATCGAGGATCTGTTCGATCAGCTCAAAGGTGCAGGAGTCTTCTCCAAGAAAGATTTGAGGTCAGGGTACCATCAGCTCAAGATCAAACCTGAAGATGTACCGAAGACCGCTTTTAGAACCCGTTATGGCCATTACGAATTTCTAGTAATGCCATTTGGTTTAACCAACGCTCCAGCGGTATTCATGGACCTTATGAATAGAGTCTTCCACCCCTACTTGGACAAATTCGTTTTAGTATTCATCGACAATATCCTCGTTTACTTTAAAAATGAAAAGGAGCACGAGGAACATCTACGGATAGTGTTGGAAACACTAAGAACTGAGAAACTCTACGCCAAATTCAGTAAATGCGAATTTTGGCTGAAGGAAGTAATGTTCCTTGGACACATAGTATCGGCAGAAGGAATCAAAGTGGACCCAGCCAAGGTAGAAGCAGTTCACAACTGGAAGTCACCAACAAGTCAGAACGAGATCAGAAGTTTCTTGGGATTAGCCGGTTATTACAGAAGGTTTATTGAGGGATTCTCTACGATCGCTCGCCCGTTGACGCAGCTACTTCGGAAGGATACCAAATTTAAGTGGACGGATGAGTGTGAGAAGAGTTTCCAAACTCTTAAGGAGAAGTTAACTACAGCACCAGTACTAGCACTTCCAGACACAAACAAAGAATATGTGGTTTACACAGATGCATCGAAAAATGGATTAGGTTGTGTCTTGATGCAAGACGGACGAGTGATAGCTTATGCTTCACGACAACTTCAACCTCACGAAGTTGAGTACCCAACCCATGATTTAGAACTCGCAGCCGTAGTGCATGCGTTAAAGATTTGGAGACACCATCTCTATGGTGTAAGAGTTGAGATATTCACTGATCACAAGAGCCTGAAGTACTTTTTCGAGCAAAAAGAACTGAACATGAGACAAAGAAGATGGCTAGAACTAGTCAAAGATTATGACTGTGGAATCAACTATCATCCAGGAAAGGCTAATGTGGTAGCAGACGCATTGAGTCGCAAGGCTCCAACGAAGTTAGGATGCTTTTTTGTAGAAGAAGAAACCTTAGTACGAGAATTCGAGAAGATGGATATCAGAGTGCTTGACACGCTAGCTACGATAACAAGTCAGATAGCAGCATTAGAAGCTACACCAGATTTGAGAGAAAGGATCATCAGTGCTCAGAGAAAGATTAGTCAATGGAAAAGTTGCGAGTGAGGATAAGAACAGATAAGCCAGAAGGATATTCTGAAGCTCCAGACAATGCGATACTTTTTGAAGGCAGAGTTTGTATTCCTGACGACGACAGTGAATTGAAGAACGTGATCTTGAGTGAGGCTCACGATACGCCTTACACAACACATCCAGAAAGTACGAAAATGTACCAAGATTTGAGAAGAAACTTTTGGTGGAATGGAATGAAATGAGACGTTGCCTCGTTCGTAGAAAGATGCCTAGCATGTCAGCAAGTCAAGGCTTTACATCGACGACCGTATGGATTGCTACAACCATTGGATGTCCCAGAATGGAAATGGGAAGGCATAGCTATGGACTTTGTCATAGGCTTGCCTAAGTCGAGAAGAGGAAACACATCAATTTGGGTGATAATAGATAGGCTTACAAAGTCAGCGCACTTCTTACCGATTAAGATTACGTACGGATCAGAGAAACTAGCCCAGTTATATGTCAGAGAGATTGTACGTCTGCATGGAGTACCGAAGGTCATAATATCAGATAGAGACGCCAAGTTTACCTCGAGATTTTGGATTACGATGCAGAAAGAGTTGGGAACGGAGCTTAATTTCAGTACAGCATTTCATCCACAGACAGATGGGCAGTCATAGAGAACGATTCAGATTTTGGTCAACATGTTAAGAACAGTGGTTTTGGACCGAGGCGCGAATTGGGAAGAAATCCTACACTTAGTCGAATTCGCCTACAACAATAGCTATCAGGCCACGATAGGAATGGCGCCGTTTGAGGCTTTGTATGGGAGAAAATGTAGATCGCCACTTTATTGGGACGAAGTAGGTGAGAGAAAGAACCTAGGCCCAGAGGCGATTAATGAGATGATTGAGATAGTTCGGCAGATTCGAGATAGAATGAAAGAGGCCCAGAGCCGACAGAAATCTTATGCCGACGATCGTCGAACCAATCTTGAGTTTGAAATAAGAGATAAGGTTTTTCTTAAGATATCACCAACCAGAGGAATTGTTAGATTCGGAGTTAAGGGTAAACTAAGACCCAGGTTTATAGGACCTTATGAAATCCTCGAAATAATAGGACCCGTCGCTTATAGATTGGCCTTACCGCCAAGTCTAGGAAGCGTTCACAACGTTTTCCACGTTTTTCAGTTGAGAAAATATGTTTACGATCATAAGCACGTCATTAGTTAGCAAGACGTAGTTCTTGAATCTGACCTAAGCTATGAAGAGAAGCCGATATCGATTTTGGATTAAAAAGTCCAAGAATTAAGAACCAAATCGATACCGACCGTTAAAGTGCTTTGAAACCACCACGGGCAAGAAGAAGCCACGGGGGAACTCGAGGAGAAGGTGAAGGAGCGATATCCTCATCTTTTTGCAGAAGGTATGCAAATTTCAGGACGAAATTTTTTGTAAGGGGGTAGGATGTAATGCCCCGTAAATTCCTTATGATTTCAAAAAATTTAAAGTTAATTAAATAAATGGCTTTGCACGCCTAAGTTTACGATTTTGAATTCTAAGACTAACGGTCGAATCCGTTTCCGAAAATAAATTACGGAAGTCAGCTATACGACTACTGTATTTAGGGTTAGCGCGTACGAAAAGTTTTTAGTTTGTGAACTCAGAACGGAAAACCGTCTGATTTTTACATTCACGAAATCGCGATACGAACTCACCCGAGAAAGTTCGTTTTTATGATTTTCTAGACGAAACTCAGACTGTGTCGTCCCGAGTTTTTGTCAAAATAAATTTTATAAATTTATTTTTCCGATTAAGTTTAGTACGTTAGAATTTTCGGTCAAATCGGATCGCGACAATTTTGTGCCGAGCTACGTTTTTCGTCGTTCGATTTCCGTAACACCGTATCGCGTCGCAAAAGCGCGTATTTTCTTCATTTCTCTCCTCCTTGACCGACATCACTCCCTCTCACATTAGTAGATATTTCATTTTATATGATTTTTAAAGGTGACACCTAATGTAGTTACTATTCATACTTTACACCTCTTACACCTTATAACTTATGATTAATACAATTAAATCCATCTCTCTCTCCCTCCCACACACAATTTTCGGCAGCCCTCCCTCATCACTCTCCCATCTTCCTTTCATCATCTCCATTGAAGAACTTCAAGCTTTCATCAAGAAGAAATCACAAGTTACTCAACCAACCATCAAAACCTCTTACTTCCTTCATTAATTATCAATGTATTCATCTCCTCCATGTTCCTATCCAATTGGATTCCCCATCTTTTTATTTTTCTTCTTGATCGAAATTTTAGGAAAGATGATTTAGATGTTTTGATCTTGAATTAATAAAATTAGATGTGTTAGATAGGATAATTAGGGTTTAGAATTGAACAAAATCAAGAACCCTAATATCCTAGGTAGTACCGAAATTTAGGGAAATTGGTGGGGGTTCTTGAATCTTTAAATTGGTGATAAATTCATGCTTAAGAGGTGATTAATTAGAGATTAGAACAAAGAGAAATCGAAAGCCCCATGCTATGTTGAAAACCGATTAGGGTTTGAGTTTGAATTTGGGGATTTTTGCATGTTAGTATGTAATTGGATTGCAATTGATTAATTGATGTTATAGTAGGTTGATTAATGAATAAATGGTGTTAATTGGAGAAGAAAATCACTCTCTTAACCTATGTATAAATACCGAAAATTATAAGAGTTTTAGAGGATTTCATGTGTTTGATTTAATTGATGAAGTAATGATAGATTATGGTTACAAATGATGTTAGTTGATAATGGAAATTTAATTAGATTTTTCTAAAAATATTTTATGGAATGTAAGAGACAAAGAACTCGTCGTAAGTTGAAATATAGTATTAGTATGAAATGATTGTATGCATAAAAGTGATTCTCGTTAGATGTAGTTTAATGACGTGAAATTTGAACGGAATCCGACAACTTTGAAAATTGCATAAGAGACGAACAATTAGTCGTAACTAATAACCGAGAAGTCAAATGAGAATTCTAATTTGATATTATTATTTATTATGGACTTGAGAATAACTTTGTAGTTGATGTTATGAGCTTTTGAGCTAATATAATATGAGCTATAGTGATAATCGAGAACTAGAACGCGAAGTTGCTATCTTGTTAGTTTAGTACTTGTTAGTTGGAAGCCGACGTTTAGAACGTCGTGCAATTGGACGAGTTTTGAGAAGGAGTTCACCATGTACGGAAGTACGTGATGACTGCCTTGAGGGTCCAGTTTCTAAAGAAATCGAATTCGAGAGCTTAGAACGAACCTAAGACGTTATACGTCGATTCTATCGAGCAACTAGGGTTAGCGCGGCAGTTTTGCGACCCTCGCCGGAAACCGTAATAACTTTTAGCTCGTTTATCGGATTTGCGATCCGTAAATTGGAGCGTAAACTAGACATTCCAAACTTTCCAACGGTACAGGGCTCATCCCCTCTTTCCAGATTCCCTGTTCTGGGCAGTCCCCAGAGTCACTGTAATGCGCAGTGAAATTTCAGTTTCATTTCTTCTAAGTTGTTTCGTTCGCAACTTAGTTTCTTCCGATCGTTTAAACCGTATTATCTAACGACTATCTTCCTACTGACCCTAGAGTCAAGTATGGAGCATTGAGTGATAAAACCAGTCGAGACCTCATCTCTTATCCGTTAAAGTAAAGAAGTTTAGTTAAGCGAGAAATTGCATAAATCGTTTAATAAGCTAAAACGTAATTTTTCCCTAAGTTGATTCTTTCCAACTTAGTTCCTTATAATCTTTTAAGTCGTATTAAGCTATCGACTACCCTCTCTACTGACCTGAGAGTCGAGTATGAGACCTTTCGAGTTCTAAACGGGATTTGTACAAGTCTCTTTCCCGTTTAAATAAAATGAATCTAGTAAGCGTGCAATTGCCTAAAGAATTGAAACGACTAAAACTTTTTCGAGTTTCCTTGGTCGATTATCTTTTACGAATCGATTTTAAGTATTGTTAATTTACGATGAAGGAGGAAGCCAGCAGTAAAGAACGGACGGAAGATCCGAAGATTGGAAGCTAGTACTTCTTATTACGAGGTGGGCTTTTATATACAAAATAAAACGAGCAATGCTTGGAAAATCTTTCTTTATCGCTTTGATATTTGTGTTTTCAAAGTGATATTATGGCATGAACTGTTTTATGTTTTATGTGAGTTCTCTTGTACCTATCTGAGTCAACATTCGTGTTTTCCAGATTTAGAGTTAATCTAACTAGGTTTACTAACGATCGGCTCTGAGTTAGCTGCTAAGTGCTTTCCAGAGTTAGTGCACTTTGTAACCTGTGGTGTATGTGATATCCTGTTGAGGGGTACCAGCCACGGTGAATGAGAATTGGTCAAGATTGAACGTAACATTAGTCAGAAAATGCTCGCGCGAGTGATTTATGATAAACGAAAATGTTTAGTAGACACGGGTTCTTTCAATAAAACCCCGATGTGCTACAATTATGAAATGCCATATTTATCTATACGTATGATTATGATTTTGGCATCGTGCCCACTAAGTACGTTTGTACTTAGCCCTGCATTGCTTTCTAAATGTGCAGGTTGAAGCGACGGGAGCGGCAACGGTTGAAGTTGAGTTGAAAGGATAGGATGCCTTAGTTAAGATTCTTCCACTGCAGAACTCTAAGTCTTGAGAATATGTACTTTTGAACAATACACTGTAGTTTAAGTCTGTAAATTTGAACTTAGTTTCTATCGTGTACTTTTGTCGAGTAATCACTCGTGATTAACTCTTTCTTTATTATATTCAAGTCTTGTTCATGGTTTATTTGATGCCTTTCATGTTTGATTACTCAGTTAGCCCCCTTCTTCCCCGCTTCTTTAATCCAACCCCAGTCGCACCCCGGCTTCTGCCGTACCTCAGGATTTGGGCTGTGACAATCTTATACGATCGAGTTTAAAGTATGTTTATCTTACGATAAAGGAGGAAGTCAGCAGTAAGGAATGGACGGAAGAACCGAAGAACGGAAACCTGTTTAGTTGTTCTGTATCATCGAGGTGGGCTTTTATATATGAAATAAAACGAACAATGCTCAAAAACCCTTTTCTTTATCGTTTTGATAATCGTGTTTTCAAAGTGATAATCATGGCATAAACTGTTTAAATATTTTATGTGAGTTCTCTTGTACCTATCTGAGTTAACATTCGTGCTTTCCAGATTTTTGAGTTAACCGCTAGGATTGTTAACTAACGATCGGCTCTGAGTTAGCTATTTAGCGCTTTCCAGCCACGGTGAATGAGAATTGGTCAAGATTTGAACGTAACATACTAGAAAAATGCTTGTACAAGCTAATTTATATAAATTGAATCAGAAAATGTTTAGTAGACACGGGCCATTTTCAATAAAACCCCGATGTGCTACGATTATGAGATGCCTGATTATTTATACTTATGAATATGTTTTCGGCAGCGTGCCCACTAAGTACTTTTGTACTTAGCCCTGCATATGTTTTCTAAATGTGCAGGTTGAAGCGATGGAAGCGGCGAGGCTTGAATTAAGTTGTCGTAGGAAGACTTTAGTTAGTATGAATCACATTTCCGCTGCAAAACTCTAGTACTTTGATGTTATGTACATTACGTAAAACTCTGTAGTTTATGTCTGAAAACTTTAACTTAGATGCCTTTTTGAGTACTTTCTGTCGAGTAATCCTTTGAGATCTACTCTTCCTTTTTGTAAATAAAGTCTTGTTCATAGAATGTATGATGTCTCTTATGTATGTTTAGTTCAGTTAGTCCCCTTCTTCCCCGCTTCATTAATCCAACCCCAGTCGCACCTTGGCTTCTGCCGTCCCTCAGGATTTGGGGCTGTGACAACATATACATCACATCATCATTTCAAGAATTTGAACAGATAAAGTCACACAAAACGCATAAAGCATTCTAGACGTTTTACACATTTCTCTTCAATTAGAAAGAAATTTTTTATTCCACAAATCACATCTTTTAACTTACTCGGTTAATTAATACGCTCTCTAAAGATATAAAAGCTCGGGGTATCACAGTAGGATTCACCTCTAGACCTCAAAGAAAATGAACAAAAATTGATCACCACTCCATGGCAAAACTGCCGAAATGAGAGGGAAGAGAGGGGGGGGGGGGTGATTTTGATCTCAAAATGATCACAAAACTTGGAGGATGAATATTACCTTATTGGGTTGGATTGAATGTAGAAGATGGAGATGATCTTGGGAGCTTTGGAGCTTGAAACCTCAAGATTCCATGGTGATTCTTCTTAGTGTAAATATGTGTGTGTATCGATAATGATGAAGAAAAGAAGAGAAGAAGGGGCTGCTGCTTCATTCTTCTTCTTTTTTTTCTCAGCAGAGGGAAAGAAAAGAGAGAGAGAGAGAGTGTGTGTTGTTTACTTCTTTGAAAGAGAGAGGAATGAGAGATGAAAATGGTTACACAAAATAAAAGAATGTATTTAATAGAGAGGGCGGGATGTCGGCTGTGAGAGAGAGAGAGAGAGAGAGAGAGAGAGAGAGAGAGAGGGAGAGAAAATATCTTGTTTTATCTGGTAAAAATTTCACCGGAAAAAAAAGTTTTCCGGTAGAAAATATCCCTATTTTTCTGTTAACTCTCAAAACGTCTAAAAACTCTCTTCGACTCGTTCCCGACATCGGAAACACCTCTACTTCGTCTCATATCTCACCAAATAATTTAACGAATCTAAATATCTAAGTTTTAAATCAAAATTCCATCTAACGAAGAAAAACTTAAAAATTGCTCGGTTAATTAAACCGTCAAGAAATAAGTTTTTAAACTCCTCTCATACGATCTCGGATAGACTTCTAATATATCTCCAAAGTCTTAGAATTAATTCTAGATTCAAAAAACACTAATTAAATTAAATTCAAAGTTCGTCAGTGAATAGTGATTTCTCGGTTTTCCGTTACTATTAATCAAAAAGTAAAAGTTTTCAGAATTCTCCGAAATTCATACTCATGCTCATTCTCACATAATAATGCTCAATAAATTCATCACATACACATCAAAACACATAAGGGCATTTTCGTCATTTTACAGGAAATTTTCTTTTCTTGAATTTTTTTTTACTCAAGGCACGTTATTTAAACATATAAACGCATTTAAAATGCACTCAAAGATTTATAAAAGTTCGGGGTATAACAAGCCAACTCTCCCACTCTATCCTTCTTAGGGAACTTCAGTTTCATGTGGAAAGTGGACACTACTGCCTCGAATTCATTGAGGGCAGGCCTGCCCAAAATCATGTTGTATCCACCACCAAGAATTTTACCATGCGCATCTTCCTCAAAGGGAACTCTCCCGTTGCCATGGGCAATAAAGCTAATCTTTGAGGATGAATAGCTCCTCCTACAAATCCATACGAGGGGGTTTCGATGGGCTGCAAATCAATGTTTAGCTTCATGCTTTCAAAACAATGGCCGAATATTAAATTTGCCGAACTTCCCGTATCCACAAGTACTCTAGAGACATCGTAACCACCAATCTCCGTGGTGACCACCAAAGCATTATCATGTGGTCGTAGAACAACAATCTCATCTTCTGGGCTGAATTGTATCAAGGGGTAGTTTCTCACACTCCTTACTTCGTGCACTCACTCCACTGCGTGCATATCTGAAACTTTGGCGAAGGACTTTCTTGCGCTGTTAGAATCTCCTCCTGAAGGTCCACCTACTATCATGTGGATATATCCCGTCTTCTGAGAGGGTTCCTCTCTTTTCGGAGATCTAGGATGCTCATAATCCTTCTTCGATGACCGAGGGCATTGTTACTTTTTCCTATCATCCTCCTTCCTTTTGTAACCACGTTCCTTCTTCACAAATTCCACTAGTTCTCCATCTTTTACCAATCGTTCTATGGCATACTTTAAATGTCGGCATTGATTTGTTTCGTGACCAAAATCGTTATGGTACTCACAATAGGGACCCATTCTGGGATTCTGAGGTTCCCTCCGATAGCTTCGAGATAGAGGGAATCCTATTCGCTGCCTGGACAATATTGCAAAGAGCTCAGCGGGTACCACTGTGAGGGGGTGTAAGTGTAATTGTCTCTATCAAATCTTTCCTTTCTCGAAAAATTACGAGGTTATTTTCTTTTACCATTCTTTTCCTTCTTTTCCTCTACACCACGAGGAATCATTTCTGGGATAGACAAGGACGCTTCCTGGCGAGGGCGGATGGTTCGATCTTCTTCCTTCTTCATCCCCTTGGCCTCTTTCAAGTTTACAAACTTGTCAGCTCTAGCCAAGAGATCTTCAAATGAAGTGCATGTCTTCTTAGCCAAAGAACTAAAGAAGTCTCCATCACACAAGCCTTGTGTTAACGCATGCATCTTGACCTCCGAGATAGCAGTGGGAGCTTCCAAGACGGCAGAGTTGAACCTTTGAAGGTAATCTCTGAGGCTTTTATGGGAACCTTGCCTTAGGGACATCAAATATACAGAAGTGCGAGTCTGCCTTCGTGCACTTGCTAAATTGATGTCGAAAAAGGTTGCTGAAGTCAGTAAAAGTCCGTATGCATGCCGGATTCAACTAACTAAACCATCTTTGTGTCGATTTAGTGAGAGTTGTAAGGAAGACTCTACACTTGACTCCATCGGTATACTGGTGGAGGGTAGAACTGTTCTCAAAACTCATGAGATGTTCCATAGGATCTGTAGTTCCATCATATTGCACCCGTATCCCTCTGAAATTCATGGGCAAGGTTTCCTGTAGTATTGCATCACTTAAAGAAGAACCTATTTCATCAAAATAATTTGAATCAGGCTTCAATAAGCGCCTCTTCATCTCTTTCATTTTTTTTTCTCAAAGCAGCCACCTCTGTACCGGTGGTTGATGCCAATTCAGAATACGGCTGGTAGGAAGCAGACTGATCTTCTTCATCATGTCGGGCTGTCGAGGTAGCTTCCAACCACTCATTTCTGTTCATACGACCCTTCTCGGGAATGTAAGGCACTCTTGATCTCAGGCCATACCCGGAATATTGCCCTTCATGAGAGGAGAATCTTCTCTCATCAGAATGTTCCCTTTGTTCTTGACTAGGGTTTTCTGGAATTGTTTCTAGGCGTTCTCTCTGGCCTTTTTCATTTTCTCGCAACAATCTTTCCAGTAGTTGACGTATCTGAGTCGGATCCAAACCAAACATGTGCTCTGTATTTGAGGATGAGGCAATAATGCCGGGTTGAGTAACCTGATTAGGTCGACTCTGCAGGAGTGCTGATAACCCCAACTTTTCTCTAAGAGTTAGAGGTTTTTGGAAGCTTCCTCGTCTGACCCTAGTTGCAGAGGGAGGGCCTCCCAGGGTCGTTTGGCTATGTGGTATAATAGATTCCTCGAATTTTTGCCCCAGATCTCGGGGAGGAGTTGTCATTATCTATAACATTCGAGGAATAGCTTTAGCTCTTCGTTTCGCCCTTTCATGGCTCGAGCAGATAATGGGTAGCCAAATGTGTCACGCCCCGACTCTCGAGGTGCGACTTACAAATAACAACAAAACCTAACAACTAACAATCAACTCAATTATGGAGATAACATGCTCGGGGAAAAACGATAATGAAAGATAAGGCAATCGAATTAGGCTTCCAAAGTATAATGAAATAATAACCGAGCATCTTAAACCACTTATAACAGGAATTTAAATAAGTACTTCATGCTGACGAGGATAGAATTCCAACAAAAGAGAATACACTCATATATATATCAAGTTAATAGGATCATGTTCAACAACATTTCAAGTGAACGAGCCCATCGCTCGGAAGTACAATTCAAGTAGTTTAAGAAGTTAACAAATATTCAAAGTCATCGAGCACAACGCTTGGAATCAAAAACATGAGAATCAAAGTATTAGCATCGACAGATATCATTTCAAAAGGGTTGCAGCGGAAACTTGCATCAATACCCAACATCTGCACGTATGAAGACGTACAAATGCCAGTCTGAAATTCAACTACACTCAACCAAAAGAACCATACCACACCACCAAGTACCCATGCCATCGCCATCCAGTCAACCTGCATGTTTAGAAACACACGCAGGGCTGAGTACTTCGTACTCAGTGAACACAAGCCAAAACATTTGAATAAAGATGCTTCTTAAAGCTATAACAATCCAACTTGCCTTGCCGAACATCACAAGTATCTAAGCAGTTAAAAACAGTTTTACTTGTGCATGTTAAAAACATTTTCTTTTAAACATATTGCGCAGTCAAATATCATATAATATAACAGTATGCATCATCTGTCACAAAAAATCTTACTATGCTGAGAAGTAGGCCTCCTTCTCAAACACTGTGACCGGCCTAACCGAAGCAAGGGTCACAGTCACCTCAACATATACCACACGTGGGTTTCCTGCCTTTCACAGGATAATAACATCTTCACATAAACAGATGATAACACATACCAACTTTAATAAAAACGGCAAGTCAATCATAATTAAAATCATATCATAATACTCAATAGCATAACTAATTCTCATCGATAGTTTTGGTTCAGAAAAGCCCACCTGACTTCCGAAGAACTAGCTAGGTGGTTTAGGGCTATTTGTCCTTGCTTAATGATCCATCCGGCTCGATCCTTCACAGTTCGACATCGATAGAAAAATAAGATACGCAAAACGACGGATACAAAGGCGTTGGACTCAACTGAAGGACTTCTATTTGAGTCGATTCTCTCTTCGCTTAACCTTTCTAAGGGATTTCGCGTTCTCGATTTTAAACCTTTAACTCTACTCGAACGGGTTAATACTATTAATCAATGTCTCAAAACTTCCTCACTTTAATTAATAAACGTCATCATCTACATTCTATTACTCGAGCTTTCTTTCAAAGACTTTAATTAATTCTCGATTTAATAATTAGTAATTCAATCATTTTGCATACAAATAATTCAATCATTCTTCACATCATAAATAACATCATGCATTTAAACACTTATTCAATCATAACTGAATTCAAATAAATCAAACATACTTCAAGACACATTAACATTCATTCAATTCAAATCTTAAAACCTAACTCGATTATGCATTTCTTTTTATGAAGGCTCAAACTATTTACTCTATTTTTCTTATTTTATAGACAACGCTTTGTTCTACATCCTTTATCTTATGAGGTATTTATAACTTCTACTTATTAAATAAAAGTTCTCTTTATTAATGTTAAACTCTTATGAAATTAGAATTTCTCATTCATTTCTAATTCGAATCTCATTTCTTAACTCGACTATTATTTTTCTAATTATTCCCTCGGTAATTTTCTCGGTTTATTTTTAATTAACTTCTCATAACTCGACATCTTATTCTATCATTATTTTCTTGATTAGCTTATACGAGTATCTAACCTTACTCGTCCAGCATCTTTTCTTTACTTGATTAAAACTTCCTTTCTATTTCTTCTCGATTAATTCTTTTAAACTCGATTTTCTCAATTTTTGCTCATTTATTTAATAATTTCTTCTTCTTTTGTCTTTAACCTTTAAGCCAATTCTTACTTAATAGGTTTTCTTTATCTTTTAATAAACATTTTTATTAATTAGTCCATTTTATTAGTTAGGTTATAAAATATCTTTTTGTTGTAGTTTAGTAAAAATTCAAGTCTTTAAATTTTAATACAAGAAAATTCATTAACAAATCTTTCATGCATTTTTCATCTTTAATAAATTAAAAGCTTTTAACTTTAATCTTTTTATTACAAAACTTCTATCTTTACTTATAATTTAACTAATAATCATACATACATTGTAACACTTAAACATTTAATCTTCTTTATATCATCACATTTATTTTCTTTAAAAAAAGTCTCAACATGCAATCTCATTTTCTTAACTTAATAACACATGTATGATTATACTAACATACCATACAATCATCTCATTGATCAAGACATCACTCAATTCATCAACAAAATCAACAAAATAATTTCTCCATCTTTCTCCAAAACACACGGCATTGCATACATATTTTATGCAATTTATTTCTCAATTTTTCATGCATATAATGTGATACCCCGAGTTTTTATCCCTTTAAGAGAGCGTCTAATTAACCGAGTAAGTTCAAAGATGAGAATTTAGGAGTAAATTTTTTCTTTTCTAATCGATGAGTTTTGAATAAAACGTTTAAATTGTCTTATGAATCTTGTGTGAATTTATCTGTTCTATTTATCTGAGATGATGAAGATGTGATATGTTTGTTGAGTCGTTTATATGAAAATGAGTATGAGATTAAATTCCGGAAAAATCCCGAAGAAGTTTGTTTAATTAAGATAACATACCGTTAATCGCCAAGAAATATGTTTACGCCGATAAACCTTGAATAGAATTAAATTAGAACCTTCGAACTTCGAATTTCTTTTAAGATTACTGAGATAGGATAAGAACTTATCCGAGAATTGAGAAGAGAAATGAGGCCTTAGTCTTGAAAAGGATTAATAAACGAATTAATAAGCCGATTAATTTCTTTTAAGAATTAAAGGACCAAAATGATCGAAGCCTTTAATCTTTTAAATTGAGACGTGAAATAGGATTGGGACGAGTTAGTGTCAAAAGTGAAACGAGAAGAGGTTAGACCCGTTAATAGAACAAAACGGAATTAATACGAATCGTTTTACCCGGAAAACCTTTACGACCGGATAATTAATACCCGTAACGACACGACGACGACACGTGTCAACCACCTCTCTCCCTCTCTCGCCACCTCACAACCCTCTCCCATCAACCCTCAAGTTCCAAGACCAGAAAGACATAGTGGTGTCTTGTACATGGCTTGCTTGAATTATGCAAACAAGTTAACTTCAAATCAAATATCAAATCTTGTTTTTACAATTTCCAACAAATTAATTCCTTTTCACTTTGTTGAATTTTGAATCCTTTTCACCTAAGACAAGAGAGGAAACCAACAATTTATTCATTCATTTCCATCTCTCTCTCATTCGATCTCTCTCTCTCTCACAAAACAAGAAAAACTCTCTCAACCTCTCCAAGCTCTCAAACTCACGGCAATCTCCCTCTCTCACACCTCCATTGATTTTTCTTCACATGCAACTATAGATTCAAGCTTATCCTCCATGGAAATGAAGTAGAAGCCATTAATCCTCCATCAATTCCATCCATATTTTCAAAGAAAGGTACAAATTTCCAAGTTCTTGAAGTTGAATTCAAGAATTTTCCAATACTTTTCTTCATTTTGATTCCTAAACCTATGGATGATTAATCCTATATTTTTCTTTACTTTAAGGATTCAAGAAGATATTCTTCTTTCTTTCAAGATCCAAGCTTTGAAGCTACCATTTCCATCCATTTCAATCCCAAGAGCCAAGAGAAGAATTCCCATTTATTTAAGTATGATTTCATTTGATTAGTTGTAAAAATGTATGTCTATAAGTCCTAAAGGAAAGATCTATGCATGCATGTTATTTAATTTATGTTTAGGCAAACTTAGGATATGCATGTGCTAATCGAGTGAGAAGAATTCGTTAGGAGAATCGAGCACTAGATGTTAATCGATGAATTAAGAGAAGAAAAAGAAACTAAAACTCTAACAAAATGATGAATGCCGAAAAATATAGTAAAAATAGGAAAAATGTGAATCTTTGTGTTATTGTTATTTTGATGCTTGAATTGTTATTTTTATCATGTTAGTAATGAGATTAATTGCATGAAAAATTGAGGAATAAATTGCACAAGAAGTACATGTGTGTGCCGTGTGTTTTTGACAAAATTAGAGAAATTATTTTGTTAATTTTGTTGATGAATTGAGTGATGTTTTGATCTATGAAATGATTGTATGTTGTGTTGATATTATCTTACATGTGTTTAAGTGAAGAAAATAGGATTTCATGTTGAAATTTTTGAAAGAAATTAATTGTAGAATTAAGTATAGAAATAATAAAAATAATTGGATGTTTAAGTATTTCAATGTTTATATGAATGATAGTTTGAATATAGAAAAAAAGATAGAAGTTATGATAAAAAGATTTAATTTTGAAAAGCTTTTAATTAAATAAAAGATGTATGAAAAAGATTTCTTAATTAAATACTTTGTATTAAAATTTAAAGACTTGAAATTTTTACTAAAAATATAACAAAAAGATCTTTTATAATAAAGTGAAGAAATTCCTAAAAATGTTTATCAAAAGATAAAGAAATCATTAAGTAAGAAATAGCTTAAAGGTTTAAAACAAATAAAGAAGAAATTATTTAAGAAATAAACAAAACCGAGTTAAGAAGAATTAATCGATAAGAAATAAAAAGGAAGTTAAATTGAATAAAGAAAAGATGCTAGACGAGTTAAGATAGATACTCGTATAAGTTAACCGAGAAAATGAGAATAAAATAAGATGTTGAATAATAAGTTGAAAGAAGATTAATTAAATAATTAATTGAGTACGTTATTTCCAACCAAGCAAGAAAGAATAAACCGAGATAATAATTAAAGGAATAATATTCGAGTTAAGAAATGAGAATCAAGTTAGAATTTAACATGAATTTATAATTTCAAAAGAGTTTATTAAAAACTAAGAGAATTTTTGTTAAATAAATAAGAGTTATAAAATACCTTATAAGATAGCGGATGTAGAATGAAGCGTTGTCTATATTAAGAAAGATAGAATCAATAGTTAAGCCTTCATAAAAAGAATGGCATAATCGAGTTAGATTTTAAGGTCAAAATGGAATGCATGTTAATGTGTCTTGAAGTGTGTTTGATTTATATGATTCATTATATGTTTGAATATATGTTTAAATGCATGATAGTATTACAATGTGAAAGATGATTGAATTTGTATGATAGATGATTGATTGTTAAATTGAGAATGAACTAAAGTCTTTGAAAGAAAGCTCGAGTAATAATTTGTAATAATGAAGCTATTAATTAGAACGAGAAAAGTATACGATGTTAAGTAGTAGAGTTAACCTTTTCGAATAGAGTTAATGAAATAAAGACGAGAACGTGAGATCTTTAGAAAAGTTAGAACGAAGAGAGCGACGACTCAAATAGAAGTCCGTCAGTTTAAGTCCAACGCCTTTGTGTCCGTCTTTCATATATCTTATCTATCGATGTCGAACTATGAAGGATCGAGCCGGACGGATCGTTAAGCGAGGACAAATAACCCTAGACCACCTAGCTAGTTCTTCGGAAGTCAGGTGGGCTTTTCTGAACCAAAATCTATCGATGAAAATTAGTATGCTATTAAATATTATGTTATGGTTTTTCAAATGTGATTGACTTGCCATTTTATTGAAGTTAGTATGTGTTATCATCTATGAAGATGTGATTATCCTGTGAAAGCAGGAACCCACGTGTGGTAGATGTTGAGGTGACTGTGAGCCTTGCTTCGGTTAGGCCGGTCACAGTGTTTGAGAAGGAGGCCTACTTCTCGGCACATGAAGTTATTTGTGATAGATGATACATGCTATTTTATATTATATATTTGACTGCGCAGTCCGTTTTAAATAAAAATGTTTTGGCATGCACAAGTAAAACCGTTTTAAAACTACTTATATACTTGTGATGTTTGGCAAGGCAAGTTCAATTAATATAGCTTTAAGAAGCATCTTTATTCAATTGTTTTGGCTTGTGTTCACTGAGTACGAAGTACACAGCCCTGCGTGTGTTTCTAAACATGCAGGTTGACTGGATGGCGATGGCGTGGATACTTGGTGGTGTGGTTTGGTTTTGTTGGTTAAGTTTGGTAGAATTTCGGACTGGCATTTGTACGTCTTCATACGTGCAAGTGTTGGGAGTTGATGCTAATTTCCGCTGCGATCTTTTTGATCTTATGTCTGTTGATGTCTGCACTTTTATTCTCATGTTTTTTATTCTGAGCGTTGTGCTCGAAGACTTTGAATGCTTGCTGAATTCGTAACCCCTTTATCTTGTAATCCCGAGCGATGGGCTCGTAACTTGACTTGATGTTGAACATGATTTTCCTTAACTTGATGTATATATCCGTATGATTCCTCTTTTTGTTGGAATTCCCTTCCCATCAGTATGATTTTCTTGATTGAATTCCCGTTCAAAGTAAAGTTGAGATGCTCGGTTATTATTTCTTCATGCTTTTGAAAACCAAATTCGATTGCCTTATATTCCGCCTTTGTTTTTCCCCCGAGCATGTTCCCTTTGTTTGAGTTAGTAGTTAGTTGTTTAGGTTTGTTGTTGTTCGTAAGTCGCACCCCGAGAGCCGGGGCGTGACATATAATCTCATTCTCAACATGATAAAAATAACAAATCAAGCATCAAAATATCAATAACTCAAAGAATTCATATTTTTCCTATTTTTCCTAAAAATTTCGGCATTCATCAAATTTTTAGGGTTTTAATTTCTTTTTCTTCTCTTAATTCACCGATTAAAACCTAATGTTCTATTCTCCTAACGATTTCTTCTCACTCGATTATCACATGCACATTCTAAGTTTGCCTAAACATAATTTAAATAACATGCATGCATAGATCTTTCTTTTAGGACTTAGAGATATACATATTTACAACTAATCAGATGAATACCATACTTTAATTTAAATAGAAATCCTTCTCTTGGCTCTTGGAATCGAAATGGATGGAAATTGTAGCTTCAAAGCTTGGACTTGAAGGGAAGAAAGAAGTCTTCTTGAATCCTCAATGAAAAGAATAACATGAAATTAATCATCTATCTCTTTTAGGGCTTAAGAGCCAAAATGAAGAAAATGTAGGATGATTGTTGAATTTAACTTCAAGAACTTGGAGGATTATTACCTTTTTCTTGAAAATATGGATGGAATGAATGGAGGATGATACTTTCTACTTCATTTCCATGGATGAGGAGCTTGAATACATGGTTGCATGCAAGAAAAATCAAATGTATGTGTGTGAGACAGAGATTGCTGAGAGTAGAGAGAGTAGAGAGGATTTTCTTGTTTTTCTTTCTTGCTTGGGAGAGAGAGTTCGAATGAGAGAGAGAGGTGGAGTGTGATGAATGAAGTCTTCTCTCTTTTGAATAGCTTGCATTCAATTTGAACTTCCAACATAAAGAATAAAGTGTGATGGCAATTAGCATTGGAAGTTGAAGTTGTTTAAAGTGTGATTGATAGATAGATGTGATGTAGTTTGCATGCACTTTTGGTAATGCCATGCATAAGATACAATCATGACATTAATCTTGGAAATTGAAGAGTGATGGGAGAGGAAGAGTGAGGTGGCGTTAGAGGGAGAGAGGTGTGTCGACACGTGTCTTCGTCGTGTCGTTACGGGTGTTAATTACCCGGTCGTAAAGGTTTTCCGGATAAAACGATTCGTATTAATTCCTTTTTACGCTATAAACGAGTCTAACCTCTTCTCGTCTCACTTTTGACACTAACTCATCTCAATCCTATTTCACGTCTCAGTTAAAAGATTAACGAATTCGATCATTTAGTCTTTTAAATCTCAAAGGAATTTAGTCGGCTTATTAATCTGTTTATTAATCCTTTAAAGATTAACTCCTCATTACTCTTCTCAATTCTCGGGTAAGCTCTTACCCTATCTCAGTGACCTTAAAAGCAATTCTAGGTTCGAAGATTCTAATTCAATTCTAGTCTAAGTTCATCGGTATAAATATATTTTTCGGCGATTAATATTATGTTATCTCAATCAAGCAAACTCTTCGGGATTTTTATAGAAATTAATCTCATACTCATTTTTACATAAACAACTCAACAAGTATATCACATCATCATCATCTCAGATAAATAGAACAGATAAATTCACACAAAACTCACAAAGCAATTTAAACGATTTACTCATTTCTCTTCGTTTAGAAAAGAATAAATTTTACTCCTAAATTCTCATCTTTTAACTCACTCGGTTAATTATACGCTCTCTAAAGGTATAAAAGCTCGGGGTATCACAAAATGATATCCTATAATATCCATGAAAATATACAATAAAATATATCCACCGAAATTATGTGTTTCTAGCAAGTAATCATGCATCGTCATGCTTTATGGTCAGATTTTTCTTGACAACAAACAATCATGGTCATATTTTTCGTGACAGCAAATAATCATGCTTCGATATGCTCCGATATGCTTCAATATGCTTCGATATACTTTGACATTTATGTATGTAAGAAATATCTCCATATTCATGCTTATTCATGGGTCTATCCATATGAAATTCATCATATATGCAGATATGGGTTTGAGAAAAGCAAGCTCATGCATATATCGATCTTGATGCTCAAGATGTTTTTGGAAGAAAAAGATAAAGTGGATCTCACGCCTTAGTTTTGAATTTCCCACAGATGGCGCCAGTTGATGGGGTCGAGATTTGTGATCCTCGAACACAGAGATGTTCAAGAATTGTAAACACATAATAAGTACCTTGTGTCGACGAGAGTGTGTTGAGAAGAGCTTCTCCACATGGATTTAAGCCTTGAATTCTGACCTACAAAGCATAACAACGGGTTGTGTGCCGGCATCGCATCTCCGATGATCAAGTTAGTGTGTGTTCAACACGATACTTGAGAGAAATCAACGAGTTCTATCGTAAATTAGAGGTAAAAATATGTGATACCTGAGATTCTGCTGTAAAATCTGTATATATACCTGTAACGATAAGGATATTTTAGTTATTTCGGGGAGACTTGGGAAGTCTCCAAGCCGACTTAAGTAGGGAAAACTTCCCTACTCTGTACTTTAGACCAACTGTCGATAAAGTATAAGCGGGAAAGATTACCGGGAGACAATCTTCCTTAAGAGCAAGATTCCATGATGCAGGGCATACTTTCCCCGCTGCTACGAGCATCGGGGCAAGGTTGTCATTCAAGTAGGGAAATACTGAGAGTATTACTGGGAGGTTGCCTTCGGGCAACCATGCCATACCGAAAGTGTCCCATTAACGTGAGTCTAAATTAGTCACTTTGATAAATTATTGAAAGTCATTATTTTACATTAACTATATATTAAGAAAAGAAAATATGTTGACAAACGAAAATATGTTGATAGCTCAATATTACTCTAAATTATTCTTCTTGTTTTTTAGATCAAAATTACTCTATTCTATTAATATTTAGTATTCACGAGCATAACTTAACGATCCACCTTGTCTTTACATCTTCTCTCTCCAGACAACACTTATGCATGTGCATGGAAAAATAACAGCCAGTGTTTGTTAGGTTAGAAGCAATTAAGGAACTTGTAATTATTACCTTAATCAATGTTCATGCAATGGTCCAAATGAGTAAACGTGAAAATTTGAATTAAAATTGTAGAAATGAACAAAACCTCCAAATATGACGTCGAAAAGCTACAAGGCATATTATTGGATTTTTATTCTGAAAAAATTCTAAAAAGAGAAAATTAAATTTATAATGGAAAATCAGGGGCGGGGCTAGGTATTTTGGGCCCTGTGCGAGTTCAAAAAAGTTGGCCCTTTATTTATAGTAAAAAATAGTATCAAATAAATTAACTAGGTTTTAAAAAATTATAATCACTACAACAATTTCGCTAATAGACAACGGTTTTTAACCGTTGTCGTAGCCATTTATGATTGTTGTCAAATCTAGTGTGGTAGTAGGTCCGGAATCATAGACAACGGTTAAGAAACCGTTGTCATAGACTCGACAACAACGACACTGACAATGGTTTTCCACTGATGATATAAACTCATATGTTAGAAGAAATGACACATACAATAACGGTTAATAGTTGTTGTCCTTACTGTTAACGTAGGATCTACGCAATGTAGGTTCGGGGGGATCAGCTGGGATGTATCGAAAATTGTCATGGAGATAAAAGCCAGAATGTGGAGCTGGTGCAAAGCGTTTCGGATGCCGATCGCGGGGCAAATTTTGATTCTTGGTGCTCTCACAATGTAATCAGGTTTCTCTTTTTAGTCTCAATTACTTATGTAAAGGGTACCGCTGGTACCTATTGTTCTTATATTAATCTAAATTCCTTTTCTGAGCAAAAAAAAAATAAAATTTACAAACCGTTGTCTATGATTTGGGACCTACTACAACATGGGATTTGACAATAGTCCGAAATGACTACGATGACATTTAAAAACCGTTGTTGTAGTGACAAATGCATAATGGTTATTAGTTGTTATCAGTATCGTTGTTGTAGAGTCTATAAAACATTAAGATATGGCTACTACAACAATTTGAAATCGTTGTTGTAGACCCATAGGACAAAAGTTATTCATTGTTTTTACTGTTGTCGTAGATTTATATTTAACATCACTTTAGTAGTGTTGTCATCGATATATGTATATAAGACCACATTTATAAATAATAATCCCAACAAAAAAATGAGTAATTGAAATTAAATTATTAATATAAAAAGTTCACACATTACAAAATACCATATTGAAAGAAACTATTCATATTCAGCACACCACTTAAAATTTGATACTAGTAAATATACAGGAATGTTCAATATTAAAACTACTACAAGTTCTATATGTATCCTCAACAAATCAAACGCCTTCACAAGAGGTAGTTTAACAGGGGACACTAATTTCCGTATCACCAAAGACTTTCTCCAGCTATCTGTCACGTAAATTTAAACATTACTATCATAGAATAGAAAAAATTACTCATGCATACAGTAAAATGATATATACTTGGACTTAAAAATGGATGACATTTTAGTTCATTGTGAAAATACTCATATTACACAACATACACATTAACATAATAACATATAATGGCCATATATTAATTTAATGTCACAGCCCAAAATCCGGTGTGTAGGAACGACCAGACTCCATTGGAGTGTGAAGGTGAAACCGTTAGACAAACAAACCACTTCTGTCACAACTGAACCCAAGATGCAACAATACTCAAATTATAACGATTTAAGAATGTGAAACCATCAAATAAAAAATTGACTTAACAAGAATCATGCTCGGGGATAAGGGTTTATCACCAAGCAACATTAACAATATTAACATACGTTCAAATGGCTGAACAAGGTAGACGAGCACGAATGATTTACATAGGTCTCACAAAATATAATAAGTATTTTAAATCTAAACTAAGCAGAAACAAAAGACAAGCGGAAATAGTTTCGAGCAAACGGCTCATTGTATCATCATCATATTAGAGTTTATCAAAAGACATAATCAAAAGGTTATTATGCAGCGGAATCATCACTCACTTCCAACAACCACATATATGAAGACATGTAATAGCCGACACAAACCTCAACTTAACAAAGGACACACCACCAAATATCATCCTCGCCATCCTCATCCATCGCTAACCTGCATGTTTAGAAATACATGCAGGGCTGAGTACTTCATACTCAGTGAACACATGCCAAAAACATTTTGAAAACTTTGCTCATTAGAGCTATATAATTGAACTTGTCTTGCCACTGCATCACAAGTGTTAGTACAAATGAAAACGTTTTACTTGTGAATGCATAAATCATTTTATTTTTCTAAAATCGACTACGCAGTCAAAACATAATATAATAAAGGTATGAATCATCTACCACATCAACATTGTGTCGAGAAGTAGGCCTCATTCTCAAACACTGTGACCGGCTAAATCGAAGTAAAGCTCACAGTCACCTCATCAATCAGTTAACCACACGTGGGTTCCTACCTCACACAGGATATAATAACTCATGTAGATGATAAAGCATACGAAACTCAGATAAATGGCAAGTCAATTAATTTAAAAGCTCACATAATTATAATCAATAAGTAATAGCATTCATCAGAGTTTTAGTTTTAGAAAATCCCACCTGGCTTCAGGGAGATTGAGTCGAGGTTGCTTACTTTATGCCTCCGACTATTTCTCAGTTTCGCTTGGTCCTTCAAAATAAGGACGAGTTTAACGACTCGTAAAACGTAAAATAGACTTAGGGTTTAGCTGAAGGACTTCTACTTGACTCGGGTCTTTCTTATCTCATTGTAACTTTTCTGCATCGACATCTTTCTCGCTTTCTCATTCTCGGATTATCATCTTTTACTCGGTTTCTAGTTAATCTCAAACTCGAATTCTCGATTCTAGAAAATAATATTTTAATAATCATGCAAAACGAGAAGTTACTACTTAACTCGTCTCATACTTCTCATGTACTCGAGTTTTATAAACTCAGAAAATAATAGCATCAATTATCGACTATTATAACAAATCATTCATGTTACCATTGAGCACTCACATCAAAATTCAAATATTCACTTCAACATTCACATCATAATCGAGCATTCACATCAATAATCATGCATTCACATCAATACTCAAACATTTTCATTTTAATCGAGCATTTATATCAATAATCAAATATTTATATTAAATAAATGATTAACTTCTCAAGTAAGTAGGTTAATAAAATCCTACTTAGTCACATAATCTCAATCAAGTATTGAAATTTAGGAAATAATTCATATCTTAAACACATTCACATAATAACTCTTTATTGCTCGACTTCTAGCTTTTAAAAACTTAATGAAAATCATTTTGTTTAATAATACCAACTTAAATAATAATAGTTATTTTGAATTTAATATTCAAAATTCTATTTAATATTTCTCGCTTCTAAATACGTCGTCATTCTTCAAAATACGAACTCATACTCGTATATACTCTCAACTTAATACTCAACATCAAATAATCATCATATAATCTTTTTCTTTATTAAGAACTCTTTATTTTCGTTTTTATTTAGTAAAAACTCGACTTTTCATTTCAAAACTTCGACGCTCAATAACTTCTTACGTTTTAACTCCGATTTAAGTGATTCAAAAAGCAATCTTGCTTATTTCTACTCAAACATCATCATCAAATCACTTAATAATTCATATATCATCATGAACTTAACATCCAAGTATTTATAACTTATTAACTCCTTTTTCTCATATTTAACACGTATAACTCGCTCGTTTTTCAAACTTATAACTTCTCTTCGCTCAATTAACATTTCATAGCATCAATTATACATCCAAGCATACTCAAAGACATAAACATCAACTTATAACTCATATCATTCAACTCTTTTAAATTTTCAAGAAATATTCCATTAATCGAATATTCTAGTTTTATTGTTATTATTTCTCCAATAACTTTTCTTATTTAATTTCTCATTCATCATAACGAACTCAAATACGAGTAATTAATCTCTTTGACTCGTATACTCGACTTCTAACACTTTTCCTCATAAAAAAACTCATTCTCTTTATTCTAATTTACTTTTTATTCCTCAAATAAATATTAATATTAATATTTTATTTTCTTTTAAACATCATCATCCTATTCATGCATTATCTTCACTTATCATCAAAATTTTCACATCCTTAACAAAGAAATACCTTTCTTTGTTTTTATTTAACTCATAACCTCATTTATAAATATTTCTTCTTTCTTAATTTCTTTTATTCATATTTTATACATATATATATATATATATATATATATATATATATATATATATCTTGATTTCTTCATTAAAATTCATAGAATTTTACTTCTTTCTCAATTTACTCAAGACATGCTCAATATCTCATTTACTTCTTAATTTCATCTTTATTTAATGAAATTCATCATTTTAATATATATATATATATATATATAATCGATTTTTATATGTATAAAAATAATTAATTTCTAATTATTTTATATCATCTTTAAATCTTCACATTTTCCTCAAGAACATGAAGAACACATCTTCAAATCTTCAGGTTAAACTCAAAAACATCAAAAATACTCATTTATATATTTTTACTCATTTTGATCGATTTTACCTAAAAAATTATAAAAACTTATAAATATCATATTCTATTAAATTTCTCAATTTTTGTGCATCCAAACTCATTCAACAATTCATCAACATCATCTTAACATCATCATCATCATCATCATCATCATCATCATCATCAATATCATCATACTTCTTTTAAATCATCAAAAACTCATTTTCCTCATATATATGAATATTTCGAATTTTTCAAGAAAATTCACAAAATTCATATAATGACTTTAAATCACAACTTAATCATATATTCATCAAAAATATCATTAAACTGATAAATAAGTATTTAAACATATTTTCTTCATTTTTATTCAAATAATCGGTATATATATGCATAAAAATTCTCAAAATTTCTCAAGTTCACATCTATGCATAAAAATCACTCTTTATCATCATCATAAACAAATATTATCATCATATCATCAAGTAATCACCAAATAATCATCAAGGAAATATTTTTTCTATTTTTTTTCTTTTGTTCGTTTTTTATGCCTTTTTCTAAAGAAAAATTATTTTCTTCATCATTTTAAACCTAGATGAATTTCTTAATCTCATGTTCATTATCTTATCATCCATCATCATCACCATCCTAAGGCTTGCCTAACCATAAAATAAACATATATGTTTTTTCTTTCTCATCATACTTATACATACACATATCTTCAAATATATGAATGAAATCATACTTAAAAATTAAATCAACTTCTCCTTGTCTTGATGATGAAGTCGATGGGTATGAAGATGATAAGGAGAAGGATTTCACTTCTTCCCTTGCATGAAAAGATATACAAGGTATAAGAATCAAAGCTTGAAAAATAAAGAATCAAATCCTTACTTGAAAACCAAGAAAAATCGATGGAATTAGGGGGGTTTTCTTAGCTTCTTTTTAGCTTAAATGAAGGTGATATATGTATATATGTATGTATACCGATGGTGTGGTGATGATGAAGAAAAGGGGCTGCTGCTCCTCTTGTTTCGGCAGTGGAGAAGGAGGTGAAAGAGGGGCTGAATGTGTGTGTGTATGTAGAAAGTAAAGAGAAGAGAGAAATGGGGCTGCTTCTCTTCTTTCGGCAGTGAAGGGAGAAGAAAGAGAAAAGGGCTGGTACTCCTTCTTCTTCGATAGAGATAGAGAGATGAGGGAGGTTTTCTTCATAAGAAAGGGAGCTGGATGAGAGAGATAGAGAGATGAATATGTTGCTTGTGGAATTATAGAAGTAGGAGATGTATTTGTTTGTGTAATAGAGGGAGAGATCGAGAGCTAAGGAGAGAGGGGGGGGGAGGGGGACTTGTTGGCATAAGGAGAAACAAAGTCACTCTCACTCTCTATAGTGAGAGTGGGATAAGTTTCAATCCACTATTTTGGATGAGGATTTTGATTTTATCTGCTAAAAATGCCCGGAATAAAAAGTTTTTCGGTAGAAAATATCCCTATTATTTTATTTTATCGCTCAAATGTCTAATAACCCTCCCGGACTCTTTTCCGACGTCGAAATTCTCTATACATCGTCTTTTATCTCCCAAAATAAATTAAGGAATCCAATTATAAATTTTTTAGATCAAAAGTCCATCTAACGAAGAAAAATATAAAAACTGCTCGGCTAATTATGCCGTTAAGCAATTTATTTTTAAACCTTCTCTTTAATGATATCGGAAAATTCTCCGACATATCTCAAAAGTCTTAAATTAAATTCTAGATTCAAAGGATACTAATTAGACTATATTCACAGTCAGTCGATGAATAGTGATTTCTCGGTTAACGCTACTATTCATCAAAAAGTAGAAGTTCTCGGAAAATTCTAAAATTCATACTCAAGCTCAAACTCATATAATAATGCTAAAACAATGCATCACATACTCAATTTGAATAATCGAAATGAGAAAAATCATATCAAAGCACGTAAAGGGATTTTCATCATTTCACAAGAAAATTTATTTTCTTGAAAATTTTTAGCACTCAAAACTCATCATATAGGCATATAAACTTATTTAATGCGCACTTTAAGACTTAGAAAAGTTCGGGGTATTACATCCTCACCCCCTTAAAAAAAATTTCGTCTCAAAATTTACTAACCTCGAGAAAATAGCTCGGATATTTCACTTTCATCTTTTCTTTAAGTTCCCACGTACCTTCTTCAAGATCGTGGTGTTGCCACTTGATCTTAACAAAGGGAATTATTTTCGTCCTAACCTGCTGAATCATACGATCCAGAATTCGCTCGGGTTTCTCCTCGTAACTTTAATCTGGCTTTAAAGCTACGTCTTCTTGACGAATCACGTGTTTCGGATCAAAAATGTACTTACGCAATTGCGATACGTGAAATACGTTATGCGAATTTCCAAAATTGGGAGGCAAAGCTACTCTATACGAGACGGCTCCAATTCTTTCTAGGATTTCGAATGGTCCTATAAATCGCGGCTTTTGATGTTCTTGGACACCAAAGCGGTGTATTTTTCTCGAAGGGGACACTTTTAAAAAGACTTTACTTCCCACTTCAAATTCTAACTCGGTTCTTCGATTATCGGCATACGACTTTTGCCGACTCTGAGCTTCTTTAATTTTCTCGCAAATCTGACGGACAGATTCTATCATTTCCTCGATTGCTTCTTGCCCTATAACTTTTCTCTCACCTACTTCATCCCAGTAAAGCGGAGATCTACATTTCTTTTCATAAATAGCTTCATAACAAGCCATTCCTATCGTATTCTCATAACTGTTGTTGTAGGCAAATTCTACAAGAGGTAAAATTCTCTCCCAATTGTCTCCTTTGTCTAGCAATACGGCTCTCAACATATCCTCAAGAATTTAAATTGTTCTTTCCGATTGACCATTGGTCTGAGGATGATAGGCGGTATTAAACTAAAGTTGCGTTCCCAACTCTTTATGGAAACTTTCCCCAAAATGGGCGGTAAACTTTGAATCTCGATCGGAAGTGTTCGTACTTAGCACGCCATGCAATCGCACGATTTCTTTGACATAGATCTGTGCCAACTTGTAAGATCCATAGGTGTATGGAATAGGAATAAAATGAGCAGACTTGGTCAATCTATCCACAACTACCCATATAGCTGTATTTCCTTTCCTTGTCCTTGGCAGACCCGTCACGAAATCCATGGTGACATCGTTCCATTTCCACTTAGGAACTGGTAACGGCTACAAAGATCCAAATGGCCTTTGATGCAAAGACTTCACTTGCTGACAAGCTAAGCATCTCTCAACGAACGTGGCCACATCTTTCTTCATTTCTTCCCACCAGAATTGTTGCTTTAAATCCTGGTACATCTTTGTACTGCCGGGGTGAGTGGTATAAGGGGTTTCATGAGCTTCACTCAATATCTCTTTTCTTAGCTTCTCGTCATTTGGCACACAAATTCTTCCTCGATACAACAAGGCGTTGTCACTCGACTCTTTGAAGTCTTCGACTTTTTCTTTTCTAACTTGAAGCCTCAATGCTTCCAACTTCTCGTCTTTTCTTTGGCCTTCTATGATACGAGAACTTAGATCTGGCATCACTACTAATGAAGCAATCACTTCTCCCATCGTCAATGGAGGTAAAACTACCTCAATTCTCATCCTTCCAAACTCCTCAATTAACTTTTCTTCATCGGATAGGAGAAATCCTAACTCCATTTTCTTAGAATTCTCTGATTTTTCTTTCCTACTCAACGCATCAGCTACTACATTAGCTTTCCCGGGATGATAAGAAATTTTGCAATCGTAGTCTTTCACTAGCTCAAGCCATCGTCTTTGTCTCATGTTTAACTCCTTCTACTCGAAGAAATATTTCAGACTCTTATGATCTGAAAAGATCTCACACTTTGCACCATAAAGATAGTGTCTCCAAATCTTCAGAGCATGTACGACAGCTGCTAACTCCAAATCATGCGTTAGGTACTTCTCTTCATGAGGTTTAAGTTGTCTTGAAGCATACGCAATCACTCTTCCATCTTGCATTAGCACACATCCCAAACCTTTTGATGATGCATCAGTGTAGATCGTATAGTCCTTTCTCGCTTCACGGAGGGCTAACACTGGAGCTGTAGTCAATCTCGACTTAAGCTCTTGAAAACTTTTCTCACATTCCTCCGTCCACTTGAACTTTGATTCTTTCTTCAATAAAGTTGTCATTGGCTTCGCAATCTTGGAAAATCATTCTATAAATCTCCGATAGTAACCTGCTAAATCGAGAAAACTACGGAATTCATGTACTGACGTAGGCGTTCCATTCTTGAACAACTTTTACTTTCTCTGTATCAACTTTAATTCCTTCAGACGAAACAACGTGTCCTAGGAAATTCACCTCTTTTAGCCAGAATTCACATTTGCTGAATTTGGCATATAACTTCTCCGACCTTAATTTTTCTAACACGATTCGTAGATGCTTCTCGTGTTCTTCTTCATTCTTTGAATATACCAAGATATCATCTATGAAAACAATCACAAACTTATCCAGGTATTCATGAAAAATTATGTTCATTAAGTCCATGAAAACAGCTGGAGCGTTGGTCAATCCAAATGGCATTACCACGAATTCATAATGTCCATATCTCGTTCTGAATGCAGTCTTTGGGACATCTTCTTATCTGATCTTCAGTTGATGATATCTAGACCTTAAGTTAATTTTGGAGAAAACACCTGCTCCCTTCAATTGATCGAACAGATCGTCTATCCTTGGCAAAGGATACTTGCTCTTGAGCGTGATCTTGTTAAGCTCTCGATAGTCTATGCACATTCTCAAACTACCGTCATTCTTTTTCATAAATAGGATTGGAGCTCCCCAAGGGGAAACACTTGGTCGAATGAAACCTAAATCCAACAACTCTTGCAGCTGGATTTTCAACTCTTTGAGTTCCTTCGGAGCCATTCTATACGGAGCTTTTGAAATCGGTGCTGATCTAGGCTCCAGATCAATCGTAAACTCTAATTGTCTATCCGAAGGCAAACTGGGTAAGACTTCTGGAAAAAACATCTTTGAATTCTCTCACGACGGCTACGCCATTGATATTCGGCTCATGTCCATCGTCTTCATTCAAATAAACTAGATACGCTTTTGTATCCTTCCTTCTCATCAACTTCTTTGCTCTCATGTTCGAGATAATCGGCACGCTCTTCTTAACTCTTTTCTCCACTCTGAAAACTACGGTCGGCTCTTCTCCGGGAGGTTGAAACGAAATTTGTCTCTGATCACATCGAATCGTTGCGAAATTCTCAGTTAACCAATCCATTCCGAAGATTATATCCACATTCCACATCTGGATTAGATTTAGAGAGTTTGTGGATAACATTCGGCTTCCAAATTTGAATTCTAGGTTCGATCAAACACGCAAAACTAACGCCGATCTTCCTAAAGGGGTTGATACTCTAAGCACCTGGTTCGATTCTTCTATATTCAAGCCAAGATTTTCTACGCAAGCGCTAGATATAAATGAATGCGAAGCACCGGTATCAAACAAAATAATAATAGGCACGTCTTTCAACTTTCCCATACCTGCGAGATTTCCTTGGTCTTTAGATCCAGGCTTTTGTTCAATTGCAAAGTCTTGCTGGTAGTGCGGCTGCTCCTGCTGAGAAGGTTGCGTCTTTTGCGGTTGCGGTTTACGCTGAGGTTGGGGATACTTCTACTACGGAGCTGCTTCTACTGCTCTCATTTAAGAGGACTAATACTGATTCGGCCTTCCAACAATCATTCCTTGTTGTTTACTTGGGCACCAGTTTGAGAAATGACCAAGCTGACCACAAGTAAAATAGACGTTACTCCCAGCTTTGCAGATGCCTTGATGCATCTTGCCACACTTTGCACACGAAGGTAGTCCTTGGGGTCCTGTGGGCACATTGTGTAATGCCCCGGAAATTCCTTACGATCTCAAATTTTTAAAGTTAATTAAATAAATGGCTATGCACGCCTAAGTTTACAATTTTGAATTCTAAGACTAACGGTCGAATCCGTTTCCAAAAATAAATTACGGAAGTCAGCTAGACGACTACTGTATTTAGGGTTAGCGCATACGAAAAGTTTTTAGTTCGTGAACTCAGAACGGAAAACCATCTGATTTTTACATTCACGAAATCGCGATACGAACTCGCCCGAGAAAGTTCATTTTTATGATTTTCCGGACGAAACTCGAACTGTGTCGTCCCGAGTTTTTGTCAAAATAAATTTTATAAATTTATTTTCCGATTAATTTTAGTACGTTAGAATTTTTTGTCGAATCGGATCTCGCCGATTTTGTGCTGAAATACGTTTTTCGTACGTAGATTTCCGTAACGTCGTATCGCGCCGGAAAAACACGTATCACTCCTAAAAACCTTTAGGGGCAGCCGACCTCCCCCTCTCTCAGCACTTGATATTTTGATTTTATTAGTTTAATATGTGACACCTATTACTATACTATTCCTACTTTACACCTATTACCTTATAACATAAGCTAACACAAATTAAATCATCCCATCTCCTACTTCCTCCTCCAAATCTCGGCAGCCTCACCACACTCTCTCCCTCTTGTTCTTCCTTTTCCACCATTGAAGAAACCTTCAAGATCTAGAAGAAGAAATAACACAAGTCATCATCCAACCATCAAAACCTAATGCTTTCTTCATTAATTATCAAGGTATTCATCTCCTCCATACTCCTATCCAATTGGATTTCCCATCTTTTATTTTTCTTCTTGGTCAAAATTTAAGGAAAGATGAAATAGATGTTTCGATCTTGAATTAATGAAATTAGAAGTGTTAGGATGTGAATTCTAGGTTTGAAATTGATTGAAATTTAAGAACCCTAATCCTATGTATGTACCGAAAATTTAGGGAATTTGTAGGATTTTTGGATTTCTTCAATTGATGATAGATTCATGCTTAAGAGGTGCTTAATTGATGATTAGAAGAAAAAGAAATCGAAAGCCCTATGTTTTGTGAAAACCGATTTAGGGTTTTGGTAAAGAATTAGGGATTTTTGCATGTTAGTTTGAAATTGGATTGCAATTGATTAATTGTTGTTATAATAGGATGATTAATGGATAAATGGTGTTAATTGGAGAAGAAAATCAACCTCTTATCCATTGTATAAATACCGAAATTTATAGGAGTTTTAGGGGTTTTCATGTGTTTGATTTAATTGATGATATGATGATGGAATATAGTTGCAAATGGTGTTAGTTGATAATAGGATTTAATTGAGAATTTTCTAAAAATATTTTATGTAATGTAAGAGACAAAGAACACGTCATAAGTTGAAATATAGTATTGATATGACATGATTATATGCATGAAAGTGATTCTCGTTAGATGTAGTTTAATGACGTAAAATTTGAACGGAATCCGACAACTTTGAAAATTTCATAAGAGACGAACAACTAGACATAACTAATAATCGAGAAGTCGAATGAGAATTCTAATTTGATATTATTGTCTATGATGAACTTGAGAACAACTTTGTAGTTGACATCATGAGCTTTCGAGCTAATATAATATGAGCTATAGTGATAGTCGAGAAGTAGAACGCGAAGTTGATAACTTGCTTTGGTTTAGTACATGTTAGTTGAAAGCCGACGTTTAGAACGTCGTGCTATTGAACGAGTTTTGAGAAGGAGTTCACCATGTACGGGTGTACATGATGACTGCCTTGAGGGTCCAGTTTCTAAAGAAATCGAATTCGAGAGCTTAGAACGAACCTAAGACGTTATACGTCGATTCTATCGAGCAACTAGGGTTAGCGCGGCAGTTTTGCGACCCTCGCCGGAAACTGTAATAACTTCTATCTCGTTTATCAGATTTGCGATCCATAAATTGGAGCGTAAACTAGACATCCCAAACTATCCAACGGTACAGGGCTCATCCCCTGTTTCCAGATCCTCTATTCTGGGCAGTCCCCAGAGTCACTGGTTTGCGCAGTGAAATTTCAGTTTCAATTCTCCTAAGTTGTTTCGTTCACAACTTAGTTTCTTTCGATTGTTTAAGCCGTAATAACTAACGAATATCTTCCTACTGACCCTAGAGTCAAGTATGGAGCTTTGAGGGTTAAAAACCAGTCGAGGTCTCATCTCTTATCCATTCAAATAAAGAAGTAGTAAGCGAGAAAATTCATAAGTTGTTTAATGAACTAAAACGTAATTCTCCTAAGTTGATTCTTTCCAACTTAGTTCCTTATGATCTTTTAAGTCGTATTAAGCTATCGACTACCCTCTCTACTGACCTAAGAGTCGAGTATGAGACCTTCTGAGTTCTAAGCGGGATTTGTATGAGTCTCGTTCCAGTTTAAGTAAAATGAATCTAGTAAGCGTGCAAATGCCTAAAGAATGAAACGACTAAAACTTATTTTGATTTTCTTTGATCGATTCTCTTTTACGACCCGTTTTTAAGTATTATTATTTCACGATGAAGGAGGAAGCCAACTGTAAAGAAAGGACGGAAGATCAGAAGTTTGGAAGCTAGTGCCTTTAGTTCTGTATTACGAGGTGGGCTTTTATCTATATCAAATAAAATGTGGGTTTTTCCACAACATGAAAGTATCAATTATCGCTTTGATAATTGTGTTTTCAAAGTGATAATCTTGGCATAAACTGTTTCAACTATTTTATGTGAGTTCTCTTGTACCTATCTGAGTTAACCTTCGGGTTTACCAGATTTCTGAGTTAACCTTCGGGTTTTCCAGACTTTTAGAGTTAATCTAACTAGGTTAACTTACGATCGGCTCTGAGTTAGCTGCTAAGTGCTTTCCAGAGTTAGTGCACTTTGTAACCTGTGGTGTATGTGGTATCCTGTTGAGGGGTAACTAGCCACGGTGAATTAACTTTGGTCAAGATTGAACATAACATACTCTAAAAATGCTTGCGCAAGCTGCTTTATACAAATCAGTCAGAAAATGTTTAGTAGGCACGGGCCTTTTCAGCAAAACCCCGATGCGCTACGGTTATAAAATGCCAGATTATTTATACTTATGAATTATGTTTTCGGCAACATGCCCACGAAGTACTCTTGTACTTAGCCCTGCATGTGTTTTCTAAATGTGCAGGTTGAAGCGATGGAAGTGGCGAAGGTTGAATAAAGTTGTCTTAGGAAGACTGTAGATAGCATGAACCATAAACTCCGCTGCAGAACTCTAGTGTTTTTGAAATACAGACATGTTATCACTGTAGACTAAGATCTGTCTTAACTTAGTTTCTTTCGGTGTACTTATGTCGAGTAATCTTTTGAGATTAACTCTTCCTTTATGTAAATAAAGTCTTGTTCATAGTATGCATGATGTCTCTTATGTATGTTTAGTTCAGTTAGCCCCCCCTTCTTCCCCGTTTCTTTAATCCAATCCCAGTCGCACCCCGGCTTCTGCCGACCCTCGGGATTTGGGGCTGTGACAGAGTGGTATCAGAGTAGAGGTTCGTTTTCTGCTCTGGATACGAGTCTTCCTTCGAGTAGTAGTATAGAGTATTCGTTCGTACTCTATGTCAAGTCTTCTTTCGAGTCGTAAGATAGAATATTTGCTTATATTTTAGATCATAGTTTTCTCTTAAGTAAAGATAAGAGTTAAGTTATGGCATTAAGAATCAGAATGTAGACGACAACTCAACCTCCCGCTACGTCGACTCAACTAGGAAAGAAAGGAAATAATTTTAATAATGTGATTTCTTTTAACAAGAAATTTTATGAATGAGAATTCAATGAGAATGAGAATGAGAATGAGTTGTGTGCCAGAAATAAGAATCTTATGAAAGTATAATTTAATTTATACATTGTTTGTTATGTGGCTATGTGATAGTACGAGTACTATCTTACATGAAATTATTTGTGCGATAATTTCTATTTATTTTTACCATGGCATGAGAACCTAGAAGGAATCTAGGGATTTTTCCCGGTTCGATAAGAATGTAGACTTGAAATCTAATGTCTTTTCCGATACCTCGAGAACTTAGACGTTCTTAAGAAACGCAATTTCAAATGATTTCGAAAGGAGATCCACAACACGAGAAGGACTTCTATTGATAAATGTCACATGCGTATGGTGACATGAACAACGACTTGGCAAAGTCGATCTTTGTTTTAAAACCGATAAGAATTTCCTTCGAGGGAAATGAAATAAATATTGATAAAATAAGGTAATTATGTACGAAGTGAACGAAAGAAACAAATAGACGTGTGAGAAAAATGAGACTCCAAATTATTCGAGAAAAGGTTAAAACAAGGAGGATAAATTGAAATAAACAGAAGAGTCGAATGTTACCTTAGTTGTAAGGGGCATGAACAAAGTCTCTGGGAAATGACTTTGTTTTACTTATTAGGAGCCGTTCAAGTATTCGATTAGCTTAAAATTTGTATCTTCCTCGAGAAAATTGAGTATTCCAAGCTAAATTGGAAAGTTTCCAGAAATTTCTTTTAAGGAAGTAGTTGTGCGTGTGCAATTCGAGAAATTGCTACTCGATTTAGGAAAGTAAATTCTGTATGAAGTGAACGATAGAGCGAGACAGAAGTTCCATGTGATTGAGGGACTGTTATGTGGACCTGATCAACCCACATAATAAGAAACTCAGTAATATGGGTCTTATGCCCCACTAGCAAAACCTTTTTAGTAAGGTATAAGTGGTTTAAAGAGACGAATATTACTTACGTATAAGTAACATGTAATGACGTCGTTCCCTTATTTTTTTTTCATTTCATTTTTTTTTTGTAGTGTTCGCCTTGTTTGAACTTTGCGAAGAGAATTGTTTTACTATTAGGAGTCAAGCGGGAAGCTTGATTAATTTTTTAACTACCGCTCTATTTTAGCAATGACGACTAGAACTTGTTCTAAGAAGTTATTCTTAGGATATATTCCATTTCTCTTTGGGGAATGTATATTTTTATATACTTCGTCCTTGAACGAAGAATACGACACATATGAGCATTATGAGTAGTAATTGACAAAGTCTTTTGTAAATGAATGTTACTTTTGCATAAGTAACGTAAACAAAGTGGACGTGCTTTGTTTTAATAAATGAGAATCGATAAGAAATTTTTTTTTTCCTTGAGAAAGAGATAAGGATTAATGAAAGAAAATAATAAGGAATTAAAGTGAGAAATTAAAAGAATGAGATAAGGAATGGGAATAAAATCTTGAAATTTTATTTCTATATATTGTGAGTACGAGAGCAATTCTCTGTGAAATTGCTAGATGTTTAAGATAAGTTTGATAGATTAAGTGTGGTGATATTACAATTGAATAAGGAATATTCATTTTGTAATTTAAGATTTTCCGTAAGATAAGGTATCATCTTACCGTTACTGATCCGTATTTCTTAAGAACTTTGTAGGATGACTTCCAGTAGTGACACGGCTTCAGAGAGCCAGTCCCCGTCACAGCGTACTTGGGCAGATCAGTTATTAGATAGGTATAGAGATTATGAGGCAAACCCGAGACACGACGTAGTACAGAGGATTAGTTACTTTTCGTCAGTTTATTATCCAGTCCGGCATACTATTCCAGAGAGTTAGGCGATACTTGACTTGGTTAGACGACTACCAGAGGAATGGCATGGTTGGGCACACGACACGTCGTGGTATTACCTTGGGATGTTTGACGACGATATAGAGCCGACAGGTGATTACAATGGATTCGCTTTGGAGGTACATAGGCGTTTCTTCGAGAGCAGACACATAGCAGCATATCCTGTTTAGGCGCATCCTCCCTACACTCACTTTCCGGCAGATTCAGAGTCAGAGTATGATGAGATAGGTCCAGAGATGATTGCACAGTTGGAGATCCCTTCGGTGATGGTACCTAGTGTGGACACAGGGGAGTTAGTTGCAGAGACAACAGATGGCCTAGGGTTACCCGCTCCTTTCCAGCATGAGCCTTCCATGAGAGTTCAGGGACCATTTTAGTCAGGACCAGAGTATCTAGACACAGACGCAGAGCTTGCCGCCCTATTACAGTTTCCATCATCTTACAGACCCCTTGACGAGATTTGCTCGGAGTTGACTAGAGTTAGGACAGAATTTGAGGCAGGACCGTCCAGGGTCCATTCCAGAGAGGAGTATGAGTCATGTTCACTTCCCGACCACCTACTACCTCTGAAGAAGCGGGCATCAGCGACCTGCTGGGACTACTTGGTTTCAGATTCAGAGATGACAGTTTTAGATGTGCCTCCACCACCATCACTTACACTTGCAGATGGCACTACTTCGAGGGTTGACGAGGCACTTCAGTTTGCTTTCGGTTCAGAGTCAGAGGATGAGGACCCGGATGAGGATCCGGAAGAGAACACTGATGAGGATTCGGACGAGGACCCCGAAGAGAATTAGGCCATAGTAGGCAGTGGTGACTTGACCGCAGTTTGTTGAGCAAGACGTCAGAGACGCATAGTAGTATAGTAGCCTTTTGTTATGTACATAGTCGGATCAGTAACTAGATAATTTTGTAGTACTCCATCGAATACGAAATTTTATGAATCATTTCCGTTCTAGTACTTCTAGTAGTACGGTAATGCAATATGTTAGTGCATTCTGTACACGTAGGCAGTTACCCTAGCTTAGACTCGTGGTAGTCTAATTAGTATAAGTCCTTGTTGAAGGCAAAACTAACATAATCTTTTTAATGTATATATATATATATATAATATGCATGACCTATGAGAGGGTGTTAATCACAAGAAGTTTCTTATGAATCGTATAACTAAACCAGAATATCAAACAAAACTCGTGTAACGAGAGTTTAATTTAACCTTGGAGGTTAAAAGTTGAAAGAAATAGAGTAAAAGTTAATTTGTTATTCTCGTTTATGTGAAAGTATTAAGTGGGAAAAGAAAAGGGTTAGTGAGAAAATGAAGATTTAAAAGTAAGTACTAATGAGAAAATTTCTGTATCTTATAGTTTCAAAAATGTCGCTGAGAGCTGTTAACGATCGAAGAGGACCTGAAAATCCTAGAGGACCTGATAGAGGTCAAGAACAACGTATAAGCGAGGAAAGGCAAAAACGCCCAGCAACCTTTTCACTTCCCCTATCTCAGCAACGTCATATCATTGAGGATTTATTCTTTGGAAGTAAACCACCATATTTCGATGGATCTGGTAATCCGAATGAGGCCAAGCAATGGATACGTTCTATAGAGAGAATCTTTGAGCCGATTGGACTTAGTGATGAGGAGCGTCTAGCATGCGCTGGGTATCAGCTAACCGGACCAGCTAAATATTGGTGGAAGACTAGACAGAGACTTATGCCGGTAGAACAAACGGCTCTAACCACCTGGAACAATTTTAAGGAAGCGTATTATGAAAAGTATGTATCCGATCAAGTCGAGACTGAGGAGGAAATAGCCAGGAAGCTTCAGGGAGAACTTAAGTATGAACTGGGGATAGCAGTAGCCAGACAGGAAGGATTGAGTTATGCTGAACTACTAGAACGAGTTCGAGAAATAGAGGCAGTAGTGCCTAATAAGGAGAAGGTGGTAAGGTCCACATCAGCACCAAACCAGACCATAACCCAAAATCTTCCCAATAATAAGGTTAACCATAAGGGTAAAAGGAAATGGGAAGGAAGTAGCAGTGAGTGTTACCAGCGCCACAACAATCAAGGGAAACAGAAAAGGGCTAGGCAAGGTTTCCACCAACCAGGAAAAGGAAGTGACTATGGAAAGAAAGCAGGGTAAGGAAGTAACCCACAAAGGAATAAACAATCAGGACAGGGCAAGAGTAACAATCCATTAGGTCAGCTGCAAGGGCAGCAAGGGAACAGAAATCAGGGAGGAAACCACACGGTAAGGGTTAACATTCATGTTTGCTCCAAATGTAATAAATCGCACTGTGGCGTATGTCAGGTAGGCACTAACAACTATTTCAACTGTGGACATAAGGGACATATTAGGAGAAACTGCTCGGAATCACTGACGGCAAATGGAATTAACCAGCACGATCAGCTCCAAACTCAGAGAAATACTAGAGAAAAGATCCCTTCTCCAGTTTGCCCTAAGTGTGGTAAGAAACACCCCGGGATATGTCTAGCTAAATCAGGTGCTTGTTACAATTGTTTGCGTAAGGGACACGTTAAGAAAATTTGCCCAGAACTGAGGCAAGCGGCAAAATAGAAACAGGGAGTTTCTGCGTGTGATGGACGTGATAAGGAGCCTGAGGGTGTATGTCTAGCGACCATGGATAGATGCCTTAACTGTGGAATGTTGGGGCATATGAGTAATGACTGCCCAATGTTGTTTCAAATGATGGTACCATTTCAGTACGGCCAGCCTCAACCACTGATTACAGCTCAACTTCAGTCACAGACACAACTGCTACAACCACCACAGAATGCGGGAGCTTACATGATTAGACAGGAGGGGCATAGTGAAGGAAAGGAAGATTTGGCAGGTATTGGACGAACCTTATAAAATTACCCTGCCAAAATTATTGACCCGTACTAGAACTTTATACCAGTTTTTTAGTACTTATTGACCATACTAGAGCATTATATTCATTTGACTAGTACCCTCTGACACTATAGGACTAAGACTAGAACGCTCTAATCTTGAAATAAGAACAACTACGCTTTAGGGAGTGTTGATGACCTCAGAGAATTATTCCCTTAGTTTCATTGAGCAATCGATTGGGAAGTAATAAAATGTACTATATATATAAATTTAGGAATAGACTAGTTGTTTGAGAATTACCACGATTCCCGACAACGAGAGAAAATCTTTTAAAAAAAAACCGAGTAGAGAACCTACAGAATTATATGAAATATCTGGTTTACTACCAGATTGTCGTAAAGGTTTCACGATCGACTTAAAACTACGAGCAGCTCCCAAATTAAAGGCCTTGTGTAGAATGGTATCAAAGGAGTTAGAGGAGCTTAAGATCCAACTGCACGAGTTGTTAGATGACGATTTTCTTTAGACAAACGTTTTCACCATGGAAAACATTTGTGATGTTCATCATCAAAGAATGATGATTCTGTGAGATTGTATATAAGCTGTTAAAGGTTAAATAAGATAACCCCTAAAAACAAATATTCTTTTATGAGAACATAAGACCCCTGATAGGCTTAAAAAGAAAACAAATGCAATTGTGAGGATAGACTTAAGGTCTAAGCATCATTAGTTAAAGGATAAACTGGTGATATACCCAGAAATTTATCTTCCAAACCAGATAAAACCATTACGAATGCTTAGTTATGACATTAGTCGGCTAGTGCTCCGTAGTATTCATGAACCATATGAATAGAATTTTTCCACCTAGACTTAGAAAAGAATTTATTTTAGTATTTATCAATGACAATTTCAGTTACCCCAAGAATGAAGATGAACACGAAGAACACTTGCGAATAGTACTAGAACGCATAGAGTCGGGAGTTAGATGCCAAATTTAGCAAGAGCAAGCTCGAATGGAGAAGTAATGTTTCTTGGATATACATTGTCGACAGAAGATGTTAAGATAGATTCCTGCTAAGGTAAAGGCAGTACTCAAATGAAAAATCTCTTACCAATCTGAATGAAATAAGAAGTTCCCAGGCTGGATAGTTAAAATAGAGGTTTCCATTAAGGAATTCCCTATGATTACTAAGACTTATGGCGCAACTACATAGAAGGAAAAGAATAAATGTTCAGACAATTGTGGAATAGGAACGCGGACGTTCTAGGAAAAGTTAATCATTACCACAGGTTCAGCCCTCCCAAAAACGTCAAGGAATACGAGGTGGATACCAATGCTACAAAGAATAGGTTAGGATGGTATAAATGCAAAATTAGAAAGTGATAGCTTACGCTTCACGACACGTTAACCCCAGGAAATTGAATATCCAACCTATGACTTAGAACTTGCAGCCGTAGAGCTTGCATTGAAAATTTGGACACACCATCTATATGGTGCAAGGGATGAGATCTTCACAGATCATAAGAATTTGGAGCGTGTATTCGAGCAAAGGAATTAACGTAAGACAAAGGAGATGGCTCGAACTAGTAAGATATTACGTTTGTGAAAATAATTACCATCTAGGTAAAGTTAAGAGTAAGAATAGACACGCTGAGTCGTAAGACTCCAACTAAGTTTAGGTATCTTTTCGTCGGATAAGAAACGCCTATACGAGGATTCGAAAAGATGGATATAAAAAAATGCATGCTACATCAGCATCGATCGCAGGGCAAATAGCGGCACGAGTAGCTATGCCAATTTGTGAAAAAAATTATAAGTATCTAGAGATAGGACGAGTCAATGGATAAGCCTCGACTGAGGAAAAGAATGGATAAACCAGCCAGCGACTCTGAAGCAATGAGTTTGTGATAAAAATTTAAGAGTGGAATTGGTAATTCCGATGACAACGAAGTTAAGAATTAAGAAAAGGATTTTCAGTAAAATAGAGTGAAACGAGATGTTGTTTCGTTGATAGAAAGATGTTTAGTTTATAAGTAGGAGAAAGCTTTTCACTGACAACTATACGAGTTGTGATAACCGTTAAGGTATTCCGAAATGAAAATGGAAGGATATGGTTACGATTTTATGACGACGAGATGGTTGTAGGTCACAAGGCAGAAAAGTCAGATAGCAAACCTAACTTTAAGTACCGCTTTTCACCTCCAGTTGAATGGGCAGTCCGAGAAAACAATTCAGATACTCGTTGATAAGCTAAGAACGATAATATTAGCCGAAGAGCGAATTGAAGAACATTTAGCCAACAACCGAATTGTTATAACAATAATTATTAAGCTACGATAGGTATTGCGACTTACGAGACCTTGTAGAAGGAGAAGATTTACATAGCTGCCTTATTGTTATAAGGTAGGTGAAAGAAAGAACTTAGGACCAGATACGGTCAGCGAAATGATCGAGATCATACAATAGATCTGAGTCAGAATAAAACGAGTTTTAAAGAAGACAAAAGTCTTAAGTATATACGACAATGCGAACTTAATAATCGAGAAGGAAAATAAAAGCTCCATAAGATTTCTCCGTTAATGAGAAACATTAGTTTCGTGTCAAGTTCAGACTTCGACAAAGATCTATATAATTAGCAAGTAACTTGGAAAAGATAGTTTCCAATACGAATAGTTATGGCTTTACCGCCAAATTTATGAAATACTTATTTTAAGTATATCTCACTTCGAGAAAGTAATATATATTCTTTTTTATACACGAGGTTCTATCAGCAAGACGTCGTTCTAGAAACCGACTTAAGTTATTAGGAAAGATTGAAAATGATCTTGGATCGAAAAGCACAAAAGTTAAGGAGCAAGTCGAGATGATTAGTAATTGCATTATAAGATCATCACAGGCAAGAGGAAGCCATGTGAGATTTCGGAAAAGAATTGAGTGTGAAGTACTCCAAGCTGTTTATAGTGGATAAGCCAATTTCGGGACGAAATTTTTCGTAAGAGGGGTAGGATGTAATGCCCCGAAAATTCCTTACGATCTCAAATTTTTAAAGTTAATTAAATAAATAGCTTTGCACGCCTAAGTTTACAATTTTGAATTCTAAGACTAACGGTCGAATCCGTTTCCGAAAATAAATTACGGAAGTCAGCTAGACGACTACTGTATTTAGGGTTAGCGCATACGAAAAGTTTTTAGTTCGTGAACTTAGAACGGAAAACCATCTGATTTTTACATTCACGAAATCGCGATACGAACTCGCCCGAGAAAGTTCGTTTTTATGATTTTCCGGATGAAACTCGGACTGTGTCGTCCCGAGTTTTTGTCAAAATAAATTTTATAAATTTATTTTCCGATTAAGTTTAGTACGTTAGAATTTTTTGTCGAATCGGATCTCGCCGATTTTGTGCCGAAATACGTTTTTCGTGCGTAGATTTCCGTAACGTCGTATCGCGCCGGAAAAACACGTATCACTCCTAAAAATCTTTAGGGGCAGCCGACCTCCCCCTCTTTCATCACTTGATATTTTGATTTTATTAGTTTAATATGTGACACCTATTACTATACTATTCCTACTTTACACCTATTACCTTATAACATAAGCTAACACAAATTAAATCATCCCATCTCCTCCTTCCTCCTCCAAATCTCGGCAGCCTCACCACACTCTCTCCCTCTTGTTCTTCCTTTTCCACCATTGAAGAAACCTTCAAGATCTAGAAGAAGAAATAACACAAATCATCATCCAACCATCCAAACCTAATACTTTCTTCATTAATTATCAAGGTATTCATCTCCTCCATACTCCTATCCAATTGGATTTCCCATCTTTTATTTCTTCTTGGTCGAAATTTAAGAAAAGATGAAATAGATGTTTCGATCTTGAATTAATTAAATTAGAAGTGTTAGGATGTGAATTCTAGGTTTGAAAAATTGATTGAAATTTAAGAACCCTAATCCTATGTATGTACCGAAAATTTAGGGAATTTGTAGGATTTTTGGATTTCTTCAATTGATGATAGATTCATGCTTAAGAGGTGCTTAATTGATGATTAGAACAAAAAGAAATCGAAAGCCCTATGTTTTGTGAAAACCGATTTAGGGTTTAGGTAAAGAATTAGGGATTTTTGCATGTTAGTTTGAAATTGGATTGCAATTGATTAATTGTTGTTATAATAGGATGATTAATGGATAAATGGTGTTAATTGGAGAAGAAAATCAACCTCTTATCCATTGTATAAATACCAAAATTTATAGGAGTTTTAGGGGTTTTCATGTGTTTGATTTAATTGATGATATGATGATGGAATATAGTTGCAAATGGTGTTAGTTGATTGGATTTAATTGAGAATTTTCTAAAAATATTTTATGTAATGTAAGAGATAAAGAACACGTCATAAGTTGAAATATAGTATTGATATGACATGATTATATGCATGAAAGTGATTCTCGTTAGATGTAGTTTAATGACGTAAAATTTGAACGGAATCCGACAACTTTGAAAATTTCATAAGAGACGAACAACTAGACGTAACTAATAACCGAGAAGTCGAATGAGAATTCTAATTTGATATTATTGTCTATGATGAACTTGAGAACAACTTTTTAGTTGACATCATGAGCTTTCGAGCTAATATAATATGAGCTATAGTGATAGTCGAGTACTAGAACGCGAAGTTGATAACTTGCTTTGGTTTAGTACATGTTAGTTGAAAGCCGACGTTTAGAACGCCGTGCTATTGGACGAGTTTTGAGAAGGAGCTCATCACATACGGGAGTACGTGATGACTGCCTTGAGGGTCCAGTTTCTTAAGAAATTGAATATGAGAGCTTATAACGAACCTAAGAAGTTATACGTCGATTCTATCGAGCAACTAGGGTTAGCGCGGCAGTTTTGCGACTCTCGCTGGAAACTGTAATAACTTCTAGCTCGTTTATCGGATTTGCGATCCAAAAATTGGAGCGTAAACTAGACATCCCAAACTATCCAACGGTACAGACCTCATCCCCTGTTTCCAGATCCTCTGTTCTGGGCAGTCCCCAGAGTCACTGGTTTGCGCAGTGAAATTTCAGTTTCAATTCTCTTAAGTTGTTTCGTTCACAACTTAGTTTCTTTCGATCGTTTAAGCCGTAATAACTAACGAATATCTTCCTACTGACCCTAGAGTCAAGTATGGAGCTTTGAGGGTGAAAAACCAGTCGAGGTCTCATCTCTTATCCATTCAAATAAAGAAGTAGTAAGCGAGAAAATTCATAAGTTGTTTAATGAACTAAAACGTAATTCTCCTAAGTTGATTCTTTCCAACTTAGTTCCTTATGATCTTTTAAGTCGTATTAAGCTATCGACTACCCTCTCTACTTACCTAAGAGTCGAGTATGAGACCTTATGAGTTCTAAGCGGGATTTGTACGAGTCTCGTTCCAGTTTAAGTAAAATGAATCTAGTAAGCGTGCAAATGCCTAAAGAATGAAATGACTAAAACTTATTTCGATTTTCTTTGATCGATTATCTTTTACGACCCGTTTTTAAGTATTATTATTTCACGATGAAGGAGGAAGCCAACTGTAAAGAAAGGACAGAGGATCAGAAGTTTGGAAGCTAGTGCCTTTAATTACGAGGTGGGCTTTTATCTATATCAAATAAAATGTGGGTTTTTCCACTATCGCTTTGATAATTGTGTTTTCAAAGTGATAATCTTGGCATAAACTGTTTCAACTATTTTATGTGAGTTCTCTTGTCCCTATCTGAGTTAACCGTCGGGTTTACCAGATTTCTGAGTTAACCTTCGGGTTTTCCAGACTTTTAGAGTTAATCTAACTAGGTTAACTAACGATCGGCTCTGAGTTAGCTGCTAAATGCTTTCCAGAGTTAGTGCACTTTGTAACCTGTGGTGTATGTGGTATCCTGTTGAGGGGTAACCAGTCTCGGTGAATTAGCTTTGGTCAAGATTGAACATAACATACTCTAAAAATGCTTGCGCAAGCTGCTTTATACAAATCAGTCAGAAAATGTTTAGTAGGCACGGGCCTTTTCAGCAAAACCCCGATGCGCTACGGTTATAAAATGCCAGATTATTTATACTTATGAATTATATTTTCGGCAACGTGCCCACTAAGTACTCTTGTACTTAGCCCTGCATGTGTTTTCTAAATGTGCAGGTTGAAGCGATGGAAGCGGCGAAGGTTGAATAAAGTTGTCTTAGGAAGACTGTAGATAGCATGAACCATAAACTCTGCTGCAGAACTCTAGTGTTTTTGAAATACAGACATGTTATCACTGTAGACTAAGATCTGTCTTAACTTAGTTTCTTTCGGTGTACTTCTGTCGAGTAATCTTTTGAGATTAACTCTTCCTTTATGTAAATAAAGTCTTGTTCATAGTATGCATGATGTCTCTTATGTATGTTTAGTTCAGTTAGCCCCCCCTTCTTCCCCGTTTCCTTAATCCAATCCCAGTCGCAACCCGGCTTCTGCCGTCCCTCGGGATTTGGGGCTGTGACACATTGTTGCGATTAGCATGCTGGACTTTCACTTTCTGGAATTGCTGAGGTTGTTGTTGATGTTGATGATGGTGTCCTTGTTTCTTCCATGGCTTTTTGTTTAGGAGGGTACCACCACTCCATTTTCCTTTTCTCTTTGTAGGTTGGCCTTGTTGAAACGGATATGAGGCAGCAGCTGTCGTCGACTAGCTTTGAAATTCAGTATTCGCTGAGGACTGCGATCCTTTTTCTGGTTGCATTGCCAACTTCATATCCAAGGCTCGGTTAAGGGCTTCTTCATAAGTTAGACCACTCTGACTTGCAAGAACAACTCAAATATCTTGCCACAGACCTACTCGGAAGAGCTCACACATTTTCTCATCACTATCTACCTTATCAGGTGCAAAACGAGCTAACTCGCAGAACGCACGATCGTATTCAGCTACCGATCTCTTTCCTTGTCTTAGATTCGCAAATTCATTCGCTTTTTGCTTGCGATAGCTTTGTGGCACATACTTCTCATAAAGGGCTTCCTTAAACTGTTCCCACATCAAATTCTCACGCTCCTCTGGCGTATACGTCCTTTTTCGTGCTTCCCACCAATAATCAGCAGCTCCCTTAAGTTGATACGTCACGCACTCGAGATGTTCATGATCATTACATCGAAGGAATCAAAAAATTCGCTCCAGAGAACGAATCCAGTCTTCAGCTTCTGCCGGACTGCCTTTGCCATTGAAAGTTGGGGGATTTTAGCGAAGAAAAAGTTCTTCTACTCGTCTTTCATTCTGAAGAGGTGGGGTAGGGTCTCGATGCCCTTCTTCCTCGTTTATTTCAGCTCTCACATGTTTTCGTCTTGGCGACATTCTAAAAGAAATGCCAAAAAATTAGATAACTCAGAATATCTTCTGCAAAACGGATTAGCTTACTCTGAATTTTTCTCGACTTCTGAAAATATTTCCTTCTTAAAAGGAATTTAATTCTCGATTGTACTTATCATCATATAAGGAAAAATTCATGTAAAACAATCATCTCAAATAAAATAATCATCTCAAATATAACATTCATTTCATTTACATCATTTCTCATCTCAAGCATTCAATCATTTATCGGCATGAACTCATAATTTCATATAATTTCAAATCAAATAATTCTTATCATTCAACACAATCACGTACTGAAATATTGTCATATATGACACATGCTCATCCTTCAAACTTATACTCAATCATTTATCATATAAATATGACACATCCTCGTTACTCAAATATTACACTTCATAAAATTATTTTCAGAAAAATAACTCGTTTAATTAACTCAACTCTTACTTCCTCTCTTGCTCTTAATTCAAAATAATTAAGATCTCGAATACTTAAAATATTATCGGAACTTAAGAGACTCAAAGTTGATTTTAACAGCCTAACGGCTTCATTTTCTTATCATCCGAAATGATGGCCTCTTGTGAGGACTTTATATCGAAGCAAAGGGATTAATACTTACATCGGAAAATTTCCCTAAACTTCGTCACACATACTACTCGTACTAGCGACGAGCTACTATTTTTACGATTGATCTACTAGATAGTTATGCATCGAGTTTCATAATTTACATCACTGCAGAAAAGTAAAAGAGTTTGTTTTTCGACATAAAATAAAAACTGTTCGAACTTTCCACTAGCTTCCTTGAACTGCCCTCTAGGCTTGCGAACCTCCGTCGCTGACAACATTTCCTCCATTCTGTCCTTTCTTAGGGTCTTCCTCTGGATCCTCTTCTGGATCTTCGTCATCATCATTTCCACTTCCTTGACCTTCAGCAGCAGCCAATTTCCTCGTAGTAACCGTTGTAGGTATGCCCTGAGACATCCCACTGGTTTGTCACATCTCGAATCTGTTCATTCACAAAGCGATTATCGACATTTTTGAACTCGGATTCGTCCCAATGAGAGTGTTCTTGTTCATACTCGTGACGGAGATAAGATCCGATGATATTGTCGATTTCCCGTTCTCGCTCTTGGTTGATTCTTGCTATCGACGACTCTGGATTTGCATAAGGAGAAACGTAGCTACCTTCCGGAGGTGATTGGAGGTACCTCCGAGCTACAGTAGCTTCGCTAGCTGCAAATTGTGGCAATCGATTTTGCCTGATTCTTATGAGTCTTGCCCTAGCTGATTCAGCTACTGGAGGAGCTGGAGATGAAGTACGACCTTGGCGGGTAGACGACTCAGGCTGATCATAAGGATAAAGTGGAGCATTGACGGGATTATAGGCTCCGTCTGGCTAAGTAGCAGGTGATCTAGAAGAGACAAAAGGATCATAAACACCATTTGGTTGAATAGTAAATGAGCTAGAAGAAGGAAAAGGATCATGAGATTGGGTAGGAATCACTTTTCCTGAATAAGGATTGAATTGGTAGGATGCTCTCAGCTCATCGCGAGGCGGAGAGGGGACTCGAAGTGGAAGTGGCTCATTTTGAGGCTGAAGTTGAAGATCAAAAGCTCATCCATTTGGTATGGCTGGCAAGTCAAGCTCAAAGGGTCCAGGAGGATAAGCACCAAACTTGATAAACTGACCCGATATCGTAGCGATGGAAGCGTTGCAGTTACCATACAGGTAATCGCCCATATATTGGGTTCCAACGTAGCTTGGTACCAGTGACGTTGCCCAATCGCGCCATTCACGGGGTAACACGCGAATCAAGTGGATCATTCCATCCACCGCACTAACGTCCAGATACTTGACAACTTCCCATATCTTATGAAATCGAGCTAGAAACTCGGCAATCGTCTCATCGTATGCTTTCCTAATGTGCAAATATTCTTGTATCATAGCTTGGTTCGTCTCGTCGTCCATCCTATACGATTTAAAAACAAATTAGGCACACTAAAACATATATATATATACACCACATTGAAATTTCCAACCACTACCTACTCGTTTTTGCGTTTCAAAGAGGTTTTATTGCCCGAACTACTTGGCAATTCCATTTCTTTAAATCATTTGCACAATCGATCCATCCCATTTTTTATTTCCACACCAAAGAACAAATTAGGGACGACATTCTAAAGCAATCTAGTTATTCAGGCTACTTACCAAGCTTGTGATTCTAACCAGCACAAAAGCATACTGAATAACTTTATTCAATTGAATATTCAAACTTTTATAAAATATACGTACCTGATAGCTGGATGAGATGTGGATGATTGGTGTGTCACTGACTCAGACAAGTCTACAAAACAAATCTAGACTCGACTATCAATGAAAGTTTAAACTTCAGAGCAGACAGACGTGATACCACTTTGTCATAGCTCGAAATCCGGTGTGTAGGAACGACCAGACTCCATTGGAGTGTGAATGTGAAACCATTAGACAAACATACCACTTCTGTCACAACTTAACCCGAGATGCAACAATACTCAAATTATAACGATTTAAGAATGTGAAACCATCAAATAAAAATTTGACTTAACAAGAATCATCCTCGGGGATAAGAGTTTATCAACAAGCAACATTAACAATATTAACATACTTTCAAATGGATGATCATGGTAGGCGAGCACGAATGATTTACATAAGTCTCACAAAATATAATAAGTATTTCAAATCTAAACTAAGCAGAAACAAAAGACAAACAGAAATAGTTTCGAGCGAATGGCTCATTGTATCATCACCATATCAGAGTTTATCAAAAGACATAATCAAAAGGTTATCATGCAGCGGAATCATCACTCACTTCCAAGAACCACATGTATGAAGACATGTAATTTCCGACACAAACTTTCAACTTAAAAAAGGACACACCACCAAATATCATCCTCTCCATCCTCATCCATCGCTAACCTGCACGTTTAGAAATACATGCATGGTTGAGTACTTCGTACTCAGTGAACACATGCCAAAAACATTTTGAAAACTTTGCTCATTAGAGCTATATAATTGAACTTGCCTTACCACTGCATCACAAGTGTTAGTACATTTGAAAACATTGTACTTGTGAATTCATAAATCATTTTATTTTTCTGAAATCGACTGCGCAGTCAAAACATAATATAATAAAGGTATGAATCATCTACCACATCAACATTGTGTCGAGAAGTAGGCCTCTTTCTCAAACACTGTGACCGGCTAAATCAAAGTAAAGCTCACAGTCACCTCATCAATCAATTAACCACAAGTGGGTTCCTGCCTCACACAGGATATAATAACTCATGTAGATGATAAAACATACCAAACTCAGATAAATGGCAAGTCGATTAATTTTAAAAGCTCACTTAATAATAATCAATAAGTAATAGCATTCATCAGAGTTTTAGTTTTAGAAAAGCCCACCTGGCTTCGGGGAGATTGAGTCGAGGTTGCTTACTTTATGCCTCCGACTATTTTTCAGTCCCGCTTGGTCCTTCAAAATAACATCGAATAAGGACGCGTTTAACGACTCGTAAAACGTAAAATAGACTTAGGGTTTAGCTGAAGGACTTCTACTTGACTCGGGTTTTTCTTATCTCATTGTAACTTTTCTACATCGACATCTTTCTCGATTTCTCATTCTCGGATTATCATCTTTTACCCGGTTCTAGTTAATCTCAAACTCGAATTCTCGATTTCTTCATTAAAATTCATAGAATTTTATTTCTTTCTCAATTTACTCAAGACATGCTCAATATCTCATTTACTCCTTAATTTCATCTTTATTTAATGAAATTCATCATTTTAATATATATATATATATATATATATATTTATATATCAATTTTTATATGTATAAAAATAATTAATTTCTAATTATTTTATAAAATCTTTAAATCTTCATATTTTCCTCAAGAACATGAAGAACACATCAAAAATACTCATTTATATATTTTTACTCATTTTAATCGATTTTACCTCAAAAATTATAAAAACGTATAAAAATTATATTCTCTTAACTTTCATAATTTTCGTGCATCCAAACTCATTCAACGATTCATCAATATCATCTTAACATCATCATCATCATCATCAATATCATCATACGTCTTTTAAATCATTAAAAACTCATTTTCCTCATATATATGAATATTTCGAATTTTTCAAGAAAATTCACAAAATTCATATAATGACTTTAAATCACAACTTAATTATATTTTCGTGTTTCATCATACTCAGATTCATCAAAAACATCATTAAATTCATAAATAAGAATTTAAACATATTTTCTTCATTTTCATTCAAATAATCGGTATATATATGCATAAAAATTCTCAAAAAATCTCAAGTTCACATCTATGCATAAAAATCACTCAAATCATCATCATAAACATATATTATCATCATATCATCAAGTAATCACCAAATAATCATCAAGGAGTTATTTTTCCTATTCTTTTTTTCTTTTGTTCGATTTTTATGCCTTTTTCTTAAGAAAAATTATTTTCTTCATCTTTATAAACCTAGATCAATTTCTTAATCTCATGTTCATTATCTTATCATCCATCATCATCACCATCCTAAGGGTTACCTAAACATAAAATAAACATACATGTTTTTCCTTTCTCATCATACTTATACATATACATATCTTCAAATATATGAATGAAATCATACTTAAAAATTAAATCAACTTCTCCTTGTCTTGATGATGAACTCGATGGGTATGAAGATGATAAAGAGATGAATTTCACAACTTCCCTTGCATGAAAAGATATACAAGGTGTAAGAATCAAAGCTTGAAAAATAAGGATCAAATCCTTACTTGAAAACCAAGAAAAATCGATGGAATTAGGGGCGTTTTCTTAGCTTCTTTCAAGCTTAAATGAAGGTGATGAAGATGATAGCTTACTTTCTTGGATGATCTTGGAGATGAAAGTGAAGAACTACATCAAGAACTTCAAAGCTTCAAGCTCCTTCCATGGAGGAATTTTGTATGTATATATGTATGTATACCGATGGTGTGGTGATGAAGAAGAAGAGGGGCTGCTGCTCCTCTTGTTTTGGCAATGGAGATGGAGTCGAAAGAGGGGCTGAATGTGTGTGTGTATGTAGAAAGTAAAGAGAAGAGAGAGATGGGGCTGCTTCTTTTCTTTCAGCAGTGAAGGGATAAGAAGGAGAGAAGGGCTGCTACTCCTTCTGCTTCGGCAGAGATAGAGATGAGGGAGGTTTTCTTTAGTAGAGAAGGAGCTGGATGAGAGAGATGGAGAGATGAATATGTTGCTTATGGAATTATAGAAGTAGAAGATGTATTTGTGTGTGTAATAGAGGGAGAGATCAATAGCTAGGGAGAGAGAGAGGGGGCCGACTTGTGGGCATAAGGAGAAAGAGAGTGACTCTCACTCTCCATAGTGAGAGTGCGATAAGTTTCAATCCACTATTTTGGATGAGGATGCATATTTTATCTGCTAAAAACGCCCGGAATAAAAAGTTTTCCGGTAGAATATATCCCTATTATTTTATTTTATCCCTCAAATGTCTAATAACCCTCCTCGGCTCTTTTCCGACGTCGAAATTCTCTCTACTTCATCTTATATCTCCCAAAATAAATTAAGGAATCCAATTATAAATTTTTCAGATCAAAAGTCCATCTAATGAAGAAAAACATAAAAATTGCTCGGCTAATTATGCCATTAAGCAATTTATTTTTAAAACTTCTCTTTAATGATCTCGGAAAATTCTCCAACATATCTCAAAAGTTTTAAAATAAATTCTAGATTCAAAGGATACTAACTAGACTATGTTCAGAGTCAGTCGATGAATAGTGATTTCTCGGTTAACGATACTATTCATCAAAAAGTAAAGTTCTAAGAAAATTCTGAAATTCATACTTAAGCTCAAACTCATATAATAATGCTCAAACAATGCATCACATACTTGATTCGAATAATCGAAACGAGAAAAATTACATCAAAACACGTAAAAGCATTTTCATCATTTCCCAAGAAGATTTATTTTCTTGATAATTTTTAGCACTCAAAACTCATCTTATAGGCATATAAACTTATTTAATGCGCACTTTAAGACTTAGAAAAGTTCGGGGTATTACATTTAATGTATTAGACAAATGGAAAACTTAGAAAATTAACACTCGATCTTACTTAGCAATGCTATGACAAAATAATGCCAGTTCTGACTTTCAAGCCAAGGGTAGAAGGTGCTATGACCCAAGAAACGGATTACAGAAATACACTAATGAAACTCAAGAAGGTAACAAACTCATTCATGATAAAAAAAAGAGAGGATTTTGAAAGTAGCACTTCTTAGATAGTTTTTTTAAAATTTAACACTCCTTATAAAAACTTATAAATTTAGCACTTTCTTACTTTTATACCCTCCTTTACAATTTGTATTTCTCTTCATATCTCCATCTTTTCATTTTCATCTTCTTCAATTTGTGACTGAACCAAAACAAAACATTCCACCACCACAACCCCACCACCGCCGCCACCCTGCCACCACTTTCCGGCCGCCGCCGCCGCCGTCGTGCCGCCGCCGCCGGCAGCTGTCACCGGAAAAAAATTGTGACTGAACAAAAAAAAAACCACCACCACTTTCCCACGGTCGCCGTCACAGTCGCTGGCGCCGCCACCACAGTTGCGGGCGGCCACAAATTTTTTGTGAAGTAAGAAAAAATTTGTGATTGAACAAAAAAAAAATTCAACAACCACTTTTCCGCCGCCGCCGCCGCCGCCGTGCCACCACTGCTGCCGTTGTGCCGCCGCCACTGTCGCCGGCGATCATAAATTATTTTATGCGATTTTTGTGAAGTCACAAAATAAAATTGAAAATTTTGTGAAATCACAAAAACAATTGAACATTTTTGTGAAGTCACAAAAAAAATTGAAAATTTTTGTGAGGTCACAAGAAAAATTGAAAATTTTTATGAAGTCACAAAAAAAAAATTGAAAATTTTTGTGAAGTAAAAAAAAAGAAAAAATTTTGAGACATCACACAAAAAAATAGTCAAATTCTGTGAATGCACACAAAAAAAGATACAAAGGATTCTGATATAACAAACCAAGTCCAACATCAAACTGAAAGCATAACACTTCACAAATCCTCATCCAGCTTGAACACATGAGAGTCACAGCCATTGCCGTTCAAGGTCGACATCACCGAAGCCAAAAATGGGGAAATCGTGTGGAACTGTGCAGCAGAGCTCAAACTCTTCCTCACCGCTCTCCTCTTCCTCTGCGAGTCCAGCAAAGGTGATCCCAAGCTTCGAATCACCGTCTGTCAGCCGGAATTGCAGGTTTTCGCCGACGGCGAGGCAAATACGAATAAATTAGCAGAAATCACTCCAGAGCGATTCAGCCTTCCTTAACACCACCAACAGATGCACAATGCGAAGACGAAGAGAATGGTACCTGTCCCTTCCCTTGACTCGCTGGAATGTGCAATTTTTCCCCGGCGGCGACTTAAAAACCAAAATAATGGCAGAACTTTCTCCGAAGCGATTCAGCCATCCCGACCTATACCAACAGATGCACAATGGCAAGACGAAGAGGATGGTACCTGTCCCCTTCCTCGAGTCGATGTGCCGGTGCCGGAATCTTCAAAATAGCGCTCGACGGCAGGATATACAAAAAGCTCTGGTGATTCCTGTGGACGTTGAATCGAGGCACCACACAACCACAGGGTTGTGCTCCTTGAAGAGACGATTCCAACGGTATATAGCAGTGGCGGTGGGTCGCTCGGACTTCGCCGAAATCTGCAATTGAAAAACAGACTGGAAAAACGCGTTGCCGACGGCAGCTCAAAGTCCGTCCAAGATTCGTTTACTTTTCCGGCGAGTGGAGTCTCACCTCCACCACCACTGGATGCGCAGGGGGGGCGAGGATTGAGGATCTATGTACGTCGACCCTCAACTCCGAGCCACGGCAGCGCAAATGAACGGAAAACAGTAGTCGACGAACCAAAACTGGCGAAACTTTCGATGTCGAAAACTACCTCAAAACCCGACGGATTTGAGTGATTCAAACGGCCAAGTTGATCGATTTTTCACGAGGAACAAGAATATTCGATCAGATTTGGCATTGGAAGAGATTAAAAAACGATTAGATTTGAGGCAGAAAAACGAATTTGAAATAGAGAGAGAAAGAGCAGATAAATTGTAGAGAGAGGATTAGATTTGAAGATATGATAGGAATTAGAAATAGTGTAGAAGGGTAAAAATGAGATAAAGTGCTAAATTTCAAACTTTTTATAAAGAGTGCCAAATATTAAAAAAAGTAATCCAGAAGTGATAGTTTGATGGATTAACTTAAAAAATAATAATAATAATAACTATAGCTGACTCAAGTGGTAAAAGGCTCAACCCAAAGACTCCATAATCAAAAGTTGCAATTGAATATTTACCATTTTGCTACATAATAAGTTGCGATCTCATACTCAACTGATTTTTAAATTATTATTCTTGCTAGAGAAAAAAAAATCTCTGTGAAATATCAAATAAGACTTCACCAATCTTTAAATTATCAACAAGCAAGCCTTAAATTTCCAACAGAGATGCTCAAATTCGAAATACAAAACAAGTCTCACCAAGAACAAAATTGATTAAAACTATACCTTGACGAAATATGAACTTTATCAAAAATTCTAGTGCATATACTTATTCCAAACCTAAGAGCCAATGAGATATCTATCTTAAGCTAAAATTCAGTTAGACAAATTGACTCTACAATTCAAAATTTGTTGCTCTAACTTTTTAATATAATTGATCTAATTAAATTGAAAATACACTGGTATTGACTATATCGCGATTTATGAATTTTGTGAGCAAGAGTTAAGACATATCAACGAAAATTCCACAACTTCGCAAAAGTTAGATGATTAAGAAAAGCATATCAGCGGCAGAGTAAACTGATGATTTTCCTTAACTATGTTGCAATGCTATAAGGTTGTTGGTAGTTCAATCTTTCTTCCTTTCCCGCTGTGACATTCATAACCCATTTCAGACGACGATAATCAGGCAGCGAGCAGGACTTGAAAACGATAATTTGCCTTTTATCGAACATATGAAGCGCGGCAATACTCAAAACCTGCAAAGTAGGTATAAAGAAGCAAAGAAGATAATCTAATAGACATATAAAGGCAGAATTTTGCAAACTAGAGGTCATCGAAGAATAGACTAATGAAAGAAATAAACAATTATCATGAAACATAATCAATATCAGGATTTCAATAGAAATCAACAGCAATTAGGTGAATTGGCGACTTACCCTGAAAAATACAGTGAGGGAGTTGATGATGTTTCAATCGATCAAACCTAAGGCTTCTCTTTGATTATCGACAAAGACTACGGCGAGTCCAGAGCAGACGACGATGACAGCAATAAAACAGGCCACGACGGTGCCGACAATAAAACAGGCTACAGCGGCGCCGACAAAAGAGGAAACGAGGGGTGAGCAGGGCAACTGAATCGAGGATGAGGGATTGAGGATCTAGGGTTCTTAAGTTTAAAGCATATATGGAACTTGCTATGTGTAAAGAACCCGTGAGCTTCTTATTATTAAATGTGTAAAATTTAGATAATTAATTGCACGTAAGCAACATACAATATAACAATTTACATTGCAATTTTTTATTCTTTTTCCCCTTCTTTTCCTATTTTTAATTTTAAATAAATGTGAAGTATAGTTCTTTAACTTTTTAATTAGAAAAACATTTTATTTATTTTTTCCTTTCTCTTTGTTTAATTTTTAATTTTTAATTTTTAATAAATATTACATTTTCGTATTGTCGTTTTTTCTCTTTTTTATTTATTTTTTCTATTTTAATAGTTATTATAGTTTAATAATTTTCAATTGGATTTAAAGATTAAACAAAATATTGTCGTATTTAATATTATTCTCCTACAACAATAGACAAACAATAAGTGCTTCATAAAATGTTGTCGTGTTTGACATAACATTTACGACAACAACCAATGGACAACGGTTACACAAAATGTTATCATATTTAATATTATGCACCTACAACAACAATACAAAAACAACAAGACTAATGATTGTTGTCATACATAAATTTTGTACGTTTACCACAACATAGTAATGACAACATTTACCTAAACAGTTGTCGTAAATTATATTATACACCTGCAACAACAGACTACTACAACGAATTTATAAAGTGTTGTCATATTAAACATTATAACAACAATGAGATGACAACAGTTGTACCGAGTGTTGTCGAATTTAGTATCTAGCACTTTCAACAACATAGAAACGACAATGGCTACACGAAGTATTGTCTTATTTAATATTATTCACCTACAACAACAGTCTTACAACAACGGTTATCTAAAGGTGTTGTTTGATTATTAAAATGAATCTACAACAATAGTAGTACAACAACACTTAGACATAGTGTTGTCGTACTTACAATTAATATGCCTAATACAACATACAAATAACAACGGCAATCGAAACTATTGTCGTATAAAGTGTCATTTCACTACAACAACATACCCACGACAATGTCAACATAAGTGTTGCCATTGATGGTAGGAAATAATTTATGACAACATATTGATAACAACAGTAGAATAAAACCGTTGTTTATGAGCGCCTTTTTCCGCTCATCGACAACGGTTTAAACTACGACATCACTTTGCCACACAACAACAACAGTTTTTTAGCGAAACAATTGTCATTTCTGTGTTGTTGTTCACCAGTTTTCTTGTAGTGAATATATATAGTCAAATTACATACATGATAAACAAATAAAAATTAAGATAGTCATTTTTAAAAGTATGATTAAATTTCTTTACAAATTTATTAAGAAAAATAAAATATAACTAAATTTATAAGAGTTGAAAAAAAAAACTTCACGTTTTTTGTTTGAAGGGTTGTTTAAGGCACTAAAGGAAAGAGGAAAAGTAAAGAAAGTTGAACTGAGAGAGAACCAAACACGTGACCTCACGAAAAGAAATTAGAAGCATCACCGTTGGGTTAGTAGAGTATCCTGATTATAAGGTCAATAATATATTTATGTATACATTTATATGGACCTATATATTTTTTGGGGCCCTATGCGGTCGCCCACCTCGCACACCCTTAAAATCGGCCCTGTGAAAAATTGCCACAATTAAGAAATTGTTTTCTTCTCCAAAATTTGAGTTTAACTATTATAATAGCGATGTTGGTTGAGATCTTTTACTCGAAAATAGTGTGTAGTGACGGTGAACTACCACTGAGGATTTGTCTTTTCCAATTAATGAAGAAAAATAGCAAAATTGATCAAATTGATTACAAAATTAACGTATAATATTATTATAAGTATATTTTGTCGAGATTGTTCACTTTGGTTAGATGCAATAACGTAGTTCCCTTTGACACTAACTAGTACCTAATGACGGTCAACTGGAGAAGTGAAATTGACTTTTACAATTAGCACTTGGAAACGTCGAATTTCTTGAAATTGATTACAAAATTAGTCTAATTATACTATTACAAGTATATTTGGTCGAGATTATTCACTTTGGTTAAATGCAAGAGTGTAGTTCCCTTTGACACAGTGCCTAGTGACGGTTAACTAGAAAATTGAAAATTAACTTTTACAATTAACACTTGGAAACGTGGAATTTCTTGAAATTGATTAAAAAAATTATGTAATAACCCAGACTATTTCTACAGTCTTTAAAAATAAAAGTTAATAATAATTATGGCTTTGCACGCCTAAGATCATGAAATTAAATTCTAAGATTTACGGTGAAATCCGTTTCCGAAAATAATTTCTAGAAATCGGACGAACGACTACTGTATTAGGGTTTTTCGCGTCCGTTAAGTTTTTTGCCCGGAAACTCGGAATCGAATTCCGTCAGAATTTACATTCACTTTTTCTTCGAGACGAGTTCACCGGAGAAAGTTAATTTTTGTGATTTTCCGGATAAATTTTGGACTGTGACGTCCCGACTTTTTCTTGGATTTTGAAAAACGAATTAGGTTTTCTGAGTACGTAAATTATTTTCAATCTAACGGACGAATTAGATTTCGTCAATTCCGTAACTAACTAGGAAAGTATTTCTCGACTTTTAAAACGACATTTAAGAGCCGGAAACGAGTGATCTCGTTAATTTTTCCCTCGCCAAACATGACCCTAACGACTCACCACTTTGTTAGATATTTCTAACTACTTTATGACTCACCATAAGTGAGTCATCACTCCTTCTTCTCCCCCCCCCCCCCCCCCCTGTCCGCCACTCTCTCCCATCTTCTCTCTCTTATTTCTTCTCCAATCTCCTCCATTGAAGCTCAAGCTTAAGCTCTTTCCAAGATCAATACTCCTCCGTCTACCGATCAAATCCGAATCCGAGTTTATATTACAAAAGGTAAGAGCTTCGTCTCTAGTTTGAACCGAACAAATCTCCTTTCCCCTCTCTTTTATTTTTTTCGAAAATTAGGGAATGGATTAGCATGTGATTTCTTGTTCGATACATGTTCTAGGATGTTTAGAATCGAATTCTACGGATCAAATTATGAAGAAAAATCAAGAACCCTAACCCCTAATTAGTACCGAAAATTTTCGGATTTGGGGCTTTTGATTCGTGCTCGATTTCTTTGTCGATTGAATGTTAGATTAGTGTTTCTTATGTTGTTAATTGATCGTATGAATTGTTTTAGATTTTTCTAAAAATAAAATCCAAAACCTAAGAGACGAACAAGGTTCGATTTAGGTTAGTAAATGTTATGATATGCTCGATTGGTTGATGGAAATGAGTTATACGATGCATGAGGATGAATATATATTAAATTGAGATTTTTCTAAAATTAAAACGAAAAGTGTAAGAGACGAAGATGTGGTGATAACTCGAGGCTCGATAACATTTTGATAATATAATTTGCATGTTAGTAATGCTTGATAGATGATAATCGTTGTCGTAAAATTTGAATGAAAATGGAGAATGTGGAATTTTACGTAAGAGACGAACGACGGTCGATAAGTCGAGAATAAATGATGATATGAGGTTATGATTTGCGTAATAATGATTCTCGATAGATAATGAACTATAGTGTAAAATTTGATCAAGTTCTAATGACGTTGGAATTTTCATAAGAGACGAAGACACGAGCATAAGTATTGATAGAAAAATCGAACCAAGGAAATAATTGGATATTAATGACTCTTAACCTTATGAGAACAAGTTTGTATTTGATGACACTTTCACTCGAGGTTTGGAATGATAATTATAAGTTGAAATCAAGAAGTTAGGAATATTTTTTGAACGAGAAGTTGAACTTGAAATGGTTTAGTAATTATATAGTTTGAACAACGAGATTGGGATCGTCGTGTTTATAAACGAGAAATGAAAAGGAGACTATCACGTTTAATAATCGAGGTCACTGCCTTGGGTCAGTTTTTGTGCGAAATTAAAAGTGTTTAAGCTTTAATCAAACCTAGAAAAGCGTGCGTCGATTTTATCGAGCATTAGGGTTCACTCGGCAGTTTTTGCGATGTTCCACGGAAACTGCGATATCTCCTAGCTCGTTCACCGGAATTGAGGTCCGCGAATTGGAGAGTAAACTAGACATCCGAGGCTATTTTTTTGGTACAGGGCACGACCCCTGTTACGAAATCCCCTGTTCCATGCGAACTTACTGACCTGACTCTGTGCAGTGAATATCAAAAACCTAATTTCCTAAGTTGTTTTCCTCTCAACTTAGTTTCTTTCGATCTTTAAGGTCGTTATGAGTTAACGAATGCCTTTTTCTTATTGACCTCAGTGTCAAGTATAGAGCCTTGAGTGCTAAACGAGATGAGTTCGTATCTTGTATCCGTTTAAGTAAAGGAATTTAGTTAAGCGTGGAAATGCCTAAAAGCTTGAAAGCATAGAAGACTAAATCAAATTTGATTTCGATTTCCGTTTTCTATTGTCGTCTCAACGACTCATCTAGGTTATGTTTTATGTACGATGAAGGAGGAAGTCGACACCAAGATTAGAAGACATGACGGAAGATCAGAGACGGAAGCACATGTTATAGTTCTGTAATCGCCTTGAGGTGGGCTTTCTAAAACTAAAAACTCCGATGAATGCCATTACTCATGAAGTAATATTATATGAGCGTTGCTTGAAAGTTTTTACGTATTGTTGATAAGTGTGTATTAAAGTATCAGTGCATGATGAATTGTTTATGTGAATTTTCTTATGCTTCTCTGAGTTAGCCCTCAGAGTGCTAACCAGATATTCCAACTAAACGATCAGATTCTGAGATAGCCCACAGGCCGCTATCCAAAAGTTTCTGATTTAGCCCCTCAGGTGCTTTCCAGACGATCGGATGTGAGTTTAAAACCCACAGTGTGTCATTCAGAAATTAAGTATGCAGAAGTAAAGGTTTAATAAAAGTGTTTATGAAAAGATGCATGTTTAATTTATAATAAAACTCTTGTGAGTTGTTTTCGGCAATGTGCCCACTAAGTACTTTTGTACTTAGCCCTGCATGTTTGTTTTTTGAATGTGCAGGTTGAGTGACGAAGGCGGAGGAGGTTGAGTAAAGGTCGTCTTTAAAGAAGTAAAGTTAATTGAGCCTCGATTTCACATTCGATATGTGTTATCTTTTCTACATTTTTCCGCTGCGAACTAGTTTCAGTTAGTGTATAACTTTAGATCTAAATTTCTTTCTTTGAACTTAGTCTCTTTTAAGAACAGCTATGTTGAGTGATCCTTCGTGATCGACTCTTTCTTTCATTAAATAAAGTCGGTTCTCTTATTGATGTAAATCCTTTCGGTTTAAGTTGTCCATACATCAAACCTAGTTTTCTCTGATCATAACTTTGTCGAGCGATCTTTTGTGATTGACTCTCTCTTTTATCTAATGAAGTCAAGTTCTTAGTAGTTTCAGTTATATTTGTCTGTTTATTCATTCATACTCCCCTTCTTCCCCCCTTCTTTAATCCAATCCCTAGTCACACCCTGACCTTGCCGTCCCTCGGGATTTGTTGGCTGTGACAGAATGGTATCAGAGCATTCGTTCCTGCTCTGACCGTGAGTTATTTTTCTAGTGATACCACAGAGTGATATCAGAGCAATCGTTTCTGCTCTGTATATGAATTTCTTTCAAGTAGTAAGATAGAGTATTTGTATATACTCTATACCTGAGTCTTTTTCAGCAACATCCATAGCCTTGGCAGCAGCAATACACTCTTCGGTTGTAATACCTTCGAGTTCCGCATCAAGCTCGGCTGCGATCTCGGCTATGGAGTTGTAAGAAACTCCATACTGCTCCGCCTGCTCCAAGTCCTTCGACATTTCAGCTCCGCCGACGTCGGTTGGCTTAGGAGTGGACTTCTTTTTCTGGGCTGTCTTCTTTGTCAGCTAGGTCTTCTTCAGTTGAGATTTTTCAGCTGGAATCTCTTCCTCAGCCTGGGTCTCATCTACCCGGTTCTCATCTTCCCCCTGCACATCTTCACCTTCACCAGTCTCAACTTCCCCCTGCTTCTCATCTTCCCCCTTTTTGGCATCAGCAACAAGGCTTGCGACTGAGCCATCAAGAGAGGTGAGCTTCTGTTCAGCTTGTTGGACTCGGTTGAAGATTTCTTCAACAGCGCACTCTACTCCAACCTTCTTTGCCCGTTCAGTGTCCATGCGCTCTTGTTCGGCTTTCTTAAGTGTAGCGAGGTTTTCATTGACTTCGGTCTGGAAAGCAACAAACTCAGTCCATCTTGACTCGAATTGAGACTCCCATTCTTGGTCTTGAGTCTGTTGAGATTTGGCGAGGTTGGAATCAGATATGGATTTGAAGACGTTCAGATCGGATCGGATTCCATGGACGGTTGTCTTCAGGTCAGAGATGTCTTGGCTGGTGGATGTTGAGAATTCATCCAGCTTTATCTTCAGTGAAACATTCTCCTCCAGCAGCTGCTTGTTCTTCTCCTCTTGTGCTTCCAACATCCTCAGCTGATCTTCTTTGTGGAGCTGGAAGTTGGCAAGCATCTCCTTCCTGAGCTGATTAACCCTCTCAGCTATCAGCTCGCATTTTTCTTCAGAGGAGGGCGCTGGCTGATTAGCTGGAGCTTGGTGTTCAGTTTGTGCTGGTTGGTCAACTATAACCATAGCTGCTGCGGCGGCTGCGTCCAGGTCATTAATGAACTCAGTCGACTTGACAAGCATGTTGTCAAGGAAGGCAACACAGACTTGTTCAGCCGTCTCCCTTGTATCTCTGCCTTCTACCTTGTTGAGGTCCAGACGACGCGTGAGCAGTGCCACCTTTCCATCTGAGACAGCATTGTGTTGGGCCAAATGAGGTAATGATAGAGAGTCAAACCTTCACGTGACTTCCTTATTTGAATTTCAAATCTCAACATTAGTCTTTCAACATTGGATGGTCAGTTGAGAAGTTTGATCTTCATCTGATTTGTCTTCAGCTGATGTTCTATCTGAATGTTATCTTCATCTGACAATTTGTCTGAAGGACAGTTGAACCCTCAGTTATCTTTCTGATGTTCTGAATCTGATCAGTTGGCTCGAACACTCAGATGACTTTCTTCCATCTGATGTTCTCTTACAACTTCTCCCTTTTTAACTCTTGTCTGATGAACGCTCGGTTGTCTTTCTTACAACTGATGTTCTATCCGAGTGAAGCCTTGTTGCCGTTTTCAGCTGGAGTCCTGTAAACATAAAATCTCAACATTGCTCAAACAGCGAGCCTAAAAGCTAACAATAGGAAATGGCAACATCTACTCGGTTGGGGTCAGTTGGTTTTGGAATCAATCAAAACTTTAATAAATTTCCCAACAGGGGGTATGCTTACCAACGTGAACGTGAGTGCAAGCTTCGAGCAATTTAGTGTCAATCCAATCCAATACCATATTTCAAGAGCAACGCTCTCATTTTGTTTATTTTTTTTAATTTTATTTTTGATATTGTAATTTTTACGAATATCTTAAAAATTATTATTGAGATCGTTAAATATTTATAACGATCTCAATAATAATTTTTAAGATAATAGAATAAACCACAATATCAAAATTAAATAGAATAATAAAATATTTATAAAATATGTGTAGCACATCACCTATTTGAACTAAGTATTTTAATATCTTAAAAAGAACTAAGGATTTTAGATATTACAAATAGTATAAGGATTTTTTTCATTTGATTGAGTGATATCGTTATCTCTCATTGAATTTATAATCTCATTCCAACACGTAGAGACAATAAATTCGTACATTAATACATCCGAAAACTTGAATTCTCGTAACTCTTGAATGACATAACTAATCACAAAAAGAATATAATGTTAACAATATAATTATATTTTGCCGAAATTGGTTGCTTTCGTTGGATATGACACAGAAGTTGCAGTCTAAAAGCAAACTTTACAGTTGCCATTTTGGAAAAATCTGCAGAATGAGAGAAGAACACATCGTTTTCATGGTAGAGTTCAAACAACTCTTTGTAACGGCTAGTTCAACATCTTCGCCTATAAATAAAGGCTCAAATTCAACGATAAAACTACTGATCTACTGATGCATAACACTTACGCGATTCATGCAAGATTGATTGAAGCATTCAAGTGCTAGAACACTCCTGTTGGGAAATTTATTAGTAAGAGTTTTGATGAATTCCAAAACCGACTGACCTCAACCGAGTACATGTTGCCAGAACCTAATGTTAGAATTTAGGCTCCCTCTTTGAGCAAAGTTAAGATTTTATCTTTACAGGTCTCCAGCTGAAGATGGCAACAAGGCATTACTTAGACAGAACATCAGTTGTGATGAAAGACAACTGAGAGTTCATTTGTTCAGATAGAATGAGGGGGAAGTCTTCAGAACATCAGTTGTAAAGGCCAACTGAGGATTCGTCAGATGAGAAACAGTAGAGAGGAAGAGAACATCAGATGAAAAGGAAGACATCTGAAATTTCCAACTCAACTGACTAAATACAAGGAAGACAACTGAGAGTTCAGTTTCAGAACCTCAGTTGTAGAACTCAAACAAGAAGATCAACAGCATGAAGTTCAAAGTCAGCTGAGAGTTCAACGGTTCAGTCAGAACATCAGCTGAAGACCACTCAGATAAAGATCAAGATTTTCAACCAACTGACCAAGGTTGACTGTCAGAAAGGTTAAGTTTTGAATTTCAAAAGGAAGTCACATGAGGGTTTGACCGTTCAGTCATTACCCCATCTGGCCCAATACAAGGCTGTCTCAGATGGAAAGCAGAAGAGCACAGATGCCATATCGGGAAAGTCTGCAGAAATGAGAGACAAGCCATCGCTTTCATCGATCAGAGATCAACAGCTCCTCCAACGGCTAGTTGATACTCTCCGCCTATAAATAGAGGCATTCTCTCATTCGAGAGTTTTTACAACACAAAAGCGAGACAGAGAAGTGCAATCACAAGAGAATCAAACGAAAGAAAAATCTGCAAAAATCCTATTCTAAGAACATCAGCAGCTGAGAGTTCAAGAGTGATAGAACATTAGTAGCTGAGGGTTCATAGAGTGAAAATCTGTCTTAGATCTTAGTTTGAGTGTTTATTCGTTCAAGCCTTAGATCCAGCTCTCATTCGTGATCGAGCTGCAGTTGGAAAACCCACCCACACCCTAAAAAGTGTTTGTTAGGACAATACTCTTCCTGTAATTGAGTAGTCAGGTCGTCAAATACCCACAAACTTGACATAGGTTGTTAAGTACCCGTAAACTTAACTGTTAAGGTTGATAAGTACCCGTAAACTTATTGAAACGGTTGCACAGCCCGGGTAAGCTGTGTGGAACTGTCTAGAAGAACTTGGACTGAGGTGTGAGGATTCACATCTCCCCGTGGACGTAGGAGGGTTATCTCCGAACCACGTTAAATTCCGTGTGTCTGTGTTTATTTTTATTCAGTTGCTTATTGCATTCTTATCTGATCAATCTAACCGACATACAAATTGCATATCTGCGCATTCTCAACTGTTTTGGTTTTTGACCAACCCTGCACTAAAAAGCGTGAGTTGCTAGAACGAGTTTTATTTTCCACCACATTCCGCACAGCCGCACTCTTCCAGCTGAGGTTGCTTACTCAGCTGTGAGATTCCAACTGAGTCCATTTTACTCAGTTGAAGTAATTTTAAGGGTTAATTTTTAAAATCCCAACTGGTGTATCCCCCCCCCCCCATACACCAGTAACTCGTTTTGGGACCATCAAGACTACTCTCCAGAGGAGGCCAAGGTGAGCCAGTTGGATATCTGGGCTCAGAGCACAATAATGTCCACAGTTGGACAAGACTATCTGCCGTGGATAGAGGAGTGTGAGACTGCAAAAAAGATGTGGGACGTCCTGGCATCGCTAAGTGAAGGAAGTGACGAGACGAAGGAAAACAAGTTCTCACATGCATGTCAAGATTTCGACAACTTCAGTCTGCGACCTGATGAGACTATCGATCAGTTAGAGCTCCGGTTTATGGATATCATCAAAAGAATCCAGTCCATCCGGAGAGGAAAATACACACTAAGAGAAATCAACCTCAAAGTGTTGCAAGCTCTACCGGCTGAGTGGGATACTTTCACAAATATCCACGAGAGCCGAGCTGACCTTGGTGAAATGGGAACTGAAAGATTGTTCTCAATCCTGAAAGGAAATGAGTATAAGGTTAATAGGAGGAGATTGCAGCCCTCAGGTCAGACAAGTAGAATTGAGGATGTTGGCTCAGCCTCAAAGTCAGTTGCTCTCCGAGCTGATTACTCAAAGTCGAGATCATCAAGGTCAACCAGATCAGCTGACACGACTGCAAAGGAGCCAAGCAGAGAGGAACTGCAACAGAACATTGCAGCTTTGTCAAAGAAGCTAGCCGAAATGGACACTCGGTTCGGCAAATATAAACATTTCTATAAATCAAACCGAACTCGAGACAGTTCAAAGCCAGTCACCAATGGTTGCTTTGAATGCGGAAAGGAAGGTCATTTCAAGGCTGACTGCCCAGATCTATCGAAGAAAGAGAGAGATGCTCTAAGGGCCAAACAAGCTGGAAAGAATAAGGCCATGGTTGCAGAAGAAGCAACTGACAATATGGATATCTTCACTGACACCGAAGATGAAGATGAACTGACTTCTACCAACAACGTCATCAGTCAGGACCAATGCCTCATGGCACTTGGAACCAACCAAGATGATATTGAGGTACAATCTAATCCTGCTCAGATAAACTCTTCCAATACTTCTAACATGCAGGAATCTCTGAACGATGAGTTGGAACCCTCCTGGAGTGATTTTCAAGAACTCAGTGAGGAGCTGCATCACCAATCGGTTGAGTTTAAGAGTCTTCAAGCTCATTTCGTCAAACTTGAAGATTCCTTAACCGAAAAGGACAATCTGATCAAAAGCCAAACCAAGGAGATTGAGAATCTCAAGAATCAACTGAACGAGGCTAAGGCTCCAACTGATGAGGAGTTGACAAAGCAGAACAAGGAACAACAAGATCAGTTGAAAAATCAAGATGCTCAGATCGTACAGCTGATAAAGAAGTCAGATGGACAAACCGAGCAGATAGTTGTACTCGTCAAAGAGTTGCAAACTGAGAAGGACAATCTAATTAAGCTGTATCAGTCATTCAAGATCATAGAGAATCTTATCAGTTATAGTAGACAGATGAATGACGTGTCAGGTCTCGGCTATGATGTTGTCAAGGATACTGGGATTCCACCAGCAACCTTCATCAAAGCTGTAGAGGTCATAGCTGTCGAGCCAGACACAGCTGAGTCTCCTGAAGCTAATTCAACCTCTACCTCTCAACAAGTTCAAACGACCAATACAACTGAGAAGGTAAAAGGAGTAGCTGAGGTAGGACAGAATGTTCCATCGGTTGAGATATCAACCGAGGGGAAATGTTCCAAAAGTCAGAAGAGGAATCAGAGGCGTCGAAGGAACAACCGCAACCGATCTAAGAATCAGACCCGACCTCTGCATCAACCTCAAAGTCAACGTCAGAAGGAATGGAACCGACCACAGAACAGACATGGGTTCAATCATCTGAATCAACAGCGGTTCCAACATCAGTTCGACCAAAGGTTCCAACCGAGTCAACCAATGAGGAATTGGTCAAACAACTGGAGATATTCATGCCATAATATGAATCATCAACAGGGCATGAACAACTACAGACAACCCTCAGGAAGATGGAATCATAATCAGCCACAAAGATTCCAACATGGTATCCGACCTCACAGACAAACTCAATAGGATAAGAATCGCCATCAAAACAGGGGGAAAGCCTCACCACCTAAAGCTCAACATGGGAGAAATCCAACTCCTCCCAAGAAATAAAACATCACTACTAACAACAAGCCTAAGGATAACCGAGGTGTTGTTATAGTTGATGATGAAGGAAAAGTAATCTGGAATGATAAATCCATCCGAGTTTACAGGGAAAAGCGATGCACAGTTCCAGCGGGAACTGGTTCTAACCCTCCAGGACCCAACTGAAATTGGGGACCGAAGCGAGTTTCTCTTTGCAGGTACAGGAGAAACAGCTGAGGAAGAAGAAGGCGTCTGCTACAATGTGGGTGATGGATAGTGGATGCTTGAAACACATGACGAATCTGAAGGATTTGCTTGGAAGTTTCGTGGAGAAAGAAGGTCCATCAATTATTTTTGGTGATAACTCAAAAGGTTATACCAGAGGTTACGGTACCCTTGAAACCAATCATGTTTCAATTTCTAATGTCTCTTATGTTGATGGATTGAAGCATAACCTGCTCTCCATCAGCCAATTCTGTGATAATGGTTTCTCTGTCAAGTTTGATGCACAGGGTTGCAGAGTTAAAGATGTTGGATCAAAGCAGGTGATATTGTTGGGAAATCGATCTCCAACAGGGAATGTTTACTACGCTGACTGGAACAGCAGCCTCCCTGACACTTGCCTGTTATCGAAGAGCAGTTCGGATGTGAGCTGGCTGTGGCATAAAAGGCTCAACCATCTGAACTTCAAGACGATGAACCGACTGGCCAGACAAGAACATGCAAGAGGCATACCTAACCGAGTGTTTTCAACAACACACATCTGCAGTGCATGCCAGCTGGGAAAGCTCGCTAGAACCTCCTTCCGGTTGAAGTCAACTCCCTCAACCGACCGAGTGTTACAACTGATCCATATGGATCTCTTCGGGCCAGTTACACCAAAAAGCATAAATGGCAACGAATATACATTGGTTGTAACTGATGATTACTCGAGGTACACGTGGACCATTTTCATGCGTCACAAGAGTGAAACCCGAGATGAGCTGCCCAAGCTGATGGATTGGATTTCGAACCAACAAGAGATGAAGATCATATCCATCCGATCAGATCGTGGAACGGAGTTTCTAAATGAAACCATCATTGAGTATTGCGATAAGAATGGAATAACTCATCAGACATCAGCCGCGCGTACTCCGCAACAGAATGGCGTAGCTGAGCGAAGAAACAGAATGCTGAAGGATGCTGCCACATCCATGTTAGCAAGCTCAGCTCTGCCAAAGAGATTTTGGGCTGAAGCGATCAACACAGCATGCTACACTCAGAATCGATCTCTTCTCACCAAGCGGTTGGGAAAGACGCCTATGAGCTATGGAGACGCAGAAAGCCAGATATTTCTTATTTTCGCATTTTTGGTTCTAAGTGTTATATTCACAACAATGGGAAGGCTCAGTTGAAAACTTTTGATGCCAAAGCTTCGAAGGGCATATTTCTTGGATATGCAGCTCGGATCAAGGCATATAGAGTTTTCAACAACAGCTCTCGTGTTATGGAAATAACACCTCATGTTAGTTTTGATGAATCTACCTTTGAGTGCAGGGAACAGGTTAAAGAACAACACACAGATCCAGCTGTTCTACCAGTTATCACCAGATCGCAAGCACTTAGGGAAAAGAACCGAGCTGAACCACTGGTGTGGGCAACTGAGGATGAGGATCCATACTCCTCTGAAGATAAATGCGAAGACCTCAGCTCATCCCAAGGGGGAACTTCAGCTGATGCTCCTCCAACTGCATCAACATCTGAAGCAGAACCAAACTCAGCTCGAACCATTGTCAATGTTGAGAATCCAGACTCAACAGCTGATCAATCACCAGCTCTGAAGACTCCAACTCAGATTTCTGAACAGTCACAGTTGGCAGAAGAAGGAAGACGCAACCGAAGATGGTATGAAGTTCATTCCACCGACGACATAATTGGAGATCCAACCGAGGGTGTGCATACACGGAGCAGAGTTGCAAATCCTGAATCAACCGAGGAAGACTCCAACACTTATGCCCAATATGTTGAGGAATTGGCAGTTCTAGAAGAGTTCGAGAAAGCTGGAGATGTTGCCATGATTTCTTGCTTTGTAGCTGATGTACCAGAATCGAAGAATGTTGGGGAAGCTCTCAACTGTGTCCACTGGACAACAGCAATGCAAGAAGAACTGAATGAGTTTCTACGCAACTGTGTATGGGAGTTGGTAGAAAGACCAAATGGTGTCAAGGTGATTGGATTGAAGTGGATTTTCAAAAACAAGAGAGACGCCATTGGATTCATTGTGAGGAATAAAGTAAGGTTGGTAGCTCAAGGATACTGCCAACAAGAAGGAATTGACTTTGAAGATTCCTTCGCACCAGCTGCAAGGCTGGAAGCCATCCGGATCTTTCTAGCTTATGCCGCACATCACAAGTTCAAAGTATATCAGATGGATGTGAAGTGTGCATTCCTAAATGGAGATATCAAAGAAGATGTATATGTTGAACAACCTCCTGGTTTTGAGACTGGAGATGGAAGAGTATACAAGCTGAAGAAAGCTATCTATGGTCTAAAGCAAGCACCAAGGGCCTGGTATGATACTCTTTGTGGATTTCTTCTGAACTCGGGGTTCAAACGAGGCTCAATTGATAAAACTCTGTTCACCATCAAAGTTGGAGAAGATATACTTGTTGTGCAAATCTACGTGGAGAAGATAAAGCTCTGAATCACAAAGTCTTTCAATATCATGTTATAACTGTGCTAACCCTTTGATGTTTTTATCTTATAGACTGTCTAGAATTTCAGCTGAGATTTTAGATAAGTTAGTGAGTTTTAGATCAATAGTGGTTTAAAGTTGTAAGTGGTTTTGGCATCATCAAAAAGGGGGAAATTGTTGGGAAATTTATTAGTAAGAGTTTTGATGAATTTCAAAACCGACTGACCTCAACCGAGTACATGTTGCCAGAACCTAATGTTAGAATTTAGACTCGCTCTTTGAGCAAAGTTAAGATTTTATCTTTACAGGTCTCCAGCTGAAGATGGCAACAAGGCATTACTCAGACAGAACATCAGTTGCGATGAAAGACAACTGAGAGTTCATTTGTTCAGATGGAATGAGGGGGAAGTCTTCAGAACATCAGTTGTAAAGGCCAACTAAGGATTCGTCAGATGAGAAACAGTAGAGAGGAAGAGAACATCAGATGAAAAGGAAGACATCTGAAGTTTCCAACTCAACTGACTAAATACAAGGAAGACAACTGAGAGTTCAGTTTCAGAACCTCAATTGTAGAACTCAAACAAGAAGATCAACAACATGAAGTTCAAAGTCAGCTGAGAGTTCAACGGTTCAGTCAGAACATCAGCTGAAGACCACTCAGATAAAGATCAAGATTTTCAACCAACTGACCAAGGTTGACTGTCAGAAAGGTTAAGTTTTGAATTTCAAAAGGAAGTCACATGAGGGTTTGACCGTTCAGTCATTACCCCATCTAGTCCAACACAAGGCTGTCTCAGATGGAAAGCAGAAGAGCACAGATGCCATATCGGGAAAGTCTGCAGAAATGAGAGACAAGCCATCGCTTTCATCGATCAGAGATCAACAGCTCCTCCAACGACTAGTTGATACTCTCCGCCTATAAATAGAGGCATTCTCTCATTCGAGAGTTTTTACAACACAGAAGCGAGACAGAGAAGTGCAATCACAAGAGAATCAAACGAAAGAAAAATCTGCAAAAATCCTATTCTAAGAACATCAGCAGCTGAGAGTTCAAGAGTGATAGAACATTAGTAGCTGAGGGTTCATAGAGTGAAAATCTGTCTTAGATCTTAGTTTGAGTGTTTATTCGTTCAAGCCTTAGATCCAGCTCTCATTCGTGATCGAGCTGGAGTTGGAAAACCCACCCACACCCTAAAAAGTGTTTGTTAGGACAATACTCTTCCTGTAATTGAGTAGTCAGGTCGTCAAGTACCCACAAACTTGACATAGGTTGTTAAGTGCCCGTAAACTTAACTGTTAAGGTTGATAAGTACCCGTAAACTTATTGCAACGGTTGCACAGCCCGGGTAAGCTGTGTGGAACTGTCCAAAAGAACTTGGACTGAGGTGTGAGGATTCACATCTCCCCGTGGACGTAGGAGGGTTATCTCCGAACCACGTTAAATTCCGTGTGTCTGTGTTTATTTTTATTCAGTTGCTTATTGCATTCTTATCTGATCAATCTAACCGACGTACAAATTGCATATCTGCGCATTCTCAACTGTTTTGGTTTTTGACCAACCCTGCACTAAAAAGCGTGAGTTGCTAGAACGAGTTTTATTTTCCACCACATTCCGCACAGCCGCACTCTTCCAGCTGAGGTTGCTTACTCAGCTGTGAGATTCCAACTGAGTCCATTTTACTCAGTTGAAGTAATTTTAAGGGTTAATTTTTAAAATCCCAACTGGTGTATTCTCCCTCCCCCATACACCAGTAACTCGTTTTGGGACCATCAACTCCCCAAGCCTTTTGCTCTCTTAGCTCTTCGAGATATTATTTCTTAAATTGAACCACATATAATCACTCATTCATTTCCTAAGTCTAGCTACTTCTTCAACACTTGAGTCTTATTATTAAGTGTTGTAAGTTGATTCTCATAGTTGGAGAAACCTCAAACCCTTTTTCATACCCTCACAAGGTTAAAAAGGTCACTAGGTCTTGTTGTACCCGCAAAGAGTTGAACTAGGTTTTGCTGAACTCATAATCAGTTGTACAAGGTAGTTTGGTACCCGCAAATCAAGTAAGAACACTTTCACAGTGCTCTCAAACTGTGTAGTGGATTATCAGCTGGATAGCTGGTCGTAGACGTAGGAGGTTACCTTTGAACCACATAAAATTCCCTTGTGTTATTTGCTTTAAAGTTATTGTTTTTCACTAACTGAAACTAACTCACAACCATATTTCAACTTGCACAAGTATATTGTAAATTTGAGCTTCGCCATTGGATTTTCATTAAACAAGTTTAAACAAATTCTACCACACTTGCACACAGCACTAAAACCTTAGTTGGTAGAAGTACACTTGACCCTCAATTCAAGAAGTCAACTGTATTCCCAATTGAGTGACTACTCCGACTGAGTTTTTACAGTTGTTGAGTTAAGAAAAATTGTTTTTAAAAAATTATGTATTGGTGTATCCACCCACCCTATACAGTAGTTAACTCGTATCGGAACCATCAGGATGCAATAGCGTGTTCCCTTTGACATGAACTAGTGCCTAGTGATGGTTGGTCATTTTGGTTAGATGCAAAAGTGTGTTCCATTTGACACGAACTACTATCTAGTGACAGTCAATTAGAAAATGAGAAATTGACTTTACAATTAATAATAGAGAATCGTGAAACTGATCATGATCGCCAAATTAATCTAATTATACTAAAAGCGAAATTGATCAAATTGATTATGAAATCATTCTAATTTTAATATTATAATTATATATTAGGAAAATTAGTAAGATTTTGATTTATACCAAAACTCAACTGACCCCGGCCGAGTAGATATGACTCTGAGTCTTTTAGTTAAAGCTCACTGTTTGAGCATAAGGTTTTTACCTTTACAGGGGTCAAACTGAAGAAGCGACTAAAGACAAAGCTCAACTTGATAATGTCAGATAAAGTCACAGTTGACTCCAAAACTTGAGCTACACAGTTAGATCATCAGCTGTGCTCGGAATTGTGGAAGTCATAAGTGAGATGAAGTCTGAAGCAAAGACTTGGATCAGAGTCTAAATTTAAATAACATAAGATCACGTGAAAGTAAGACAGACTGTTATTTCCTTAATTGGGCAGATAGTGAAGATCGGCAGTTCAAAAGCAAGGTTCAGAGTTACCAGTTTAGGAAAGTCTGCAGAAGTGAGAGAGGAGCCCATCGCTTTCATGGCAGAGGTCAAACGACTCTTTCCAACAGCTAGTTTTGATATCTCTGCCCTATAAATAGAGGCTCTCCTCCAACATGAAGACTACTGATGCTATTGCGACTACAAAAAGAAGTGCAAGAATCTACAACATCATTAGAGAAGCTTACAAGTCTGAGAATCCTTCTCCTTGTGCTCTCTTCTTAACTTTCTTAGAACATATTTTGTTTGATAGAGTCTCAGAAGATTTTCTCTTGCATCCCTAAGCCTTCTCACTCCTTAGAGTTCAAGTGATTTAGACTTAGAAGTGGAATCACCACTTTTAGTGTGTTGGTTTCTTAATTGGAAAAACCCCCCACAAACCTTTTCTACACCCTAATTAGGTTTACATGATTTAGGTCTCTTTGTACCCATAAACAAAGAAGTTAGATTTTATATGAACCTGTGATTAGATAGTTAATGTTTTGTTGAGCCATAAATCAACTTTGTAAAGTTGCTTGGAACACGCAATCCAAGTGGTACGTCGAGTTGCACACATAAACAACTAGTGGATTACCAGTAAGGCAACTGGTTGTGGACGTAGAAGTTGGTCTCTGAACCATGTAAAAATAAATGTGTTTTTACTTCCCATTTTTAGTTATTGTTGTTATCACTAACGACTAGCATATTTACAAATTATACAAACTCTTCTCTGCAAACTTGACCTTTACATAGGATTTTGTTAGGAACCGGATACTTGGTCGTGTAAATAATAATGAATAATAAGTACTTTTATTGACGAACTTTGAACAACGAACAATATAAGAGATTTACAACGAAACTGAAGTATAAGATTAAAATAACCAGATCGTCTGAAGCTAAGCTTTTGCCCGCAAGATGAGAATATGCCCCGGTAATGCTCACGGAAAGACGGCTTGTCCTCAAAGGTTAAAACGATCTTAACGTCTCAGTAGTAGCAGCACCGCAAACTGGACCGAGCACCTGCGAACTGGACTAGAATGAGAACTAAGCTTTTACACAATGATGACATGATAAAACATATGCAAGAGAGAAGAATATCTGATGTCTACGAAACAAAGCAAGATAGATGCTTTATATAGGCCATTCACTACATAGGAGATTTAATACACTTTAAAGTGTAATCACCGCACATTATAATATAATGTCAGTTTCATCACCTCAAAAGTCTCATGGGATTTAAGCATTATTAACGACAATGCTTTTCAAATTCAACATTAAGCCGGCGGCGATTTAACTCCAAAGACAACCAAATAAGGCTTTCAAATGGTAATAGAAATCAGCCTCGTTGCTGACAAACCCATCAAACACAAATTGATGTTTATAATATTGAGTGTTGGTCTTTATTGGGCCAAATTCAATTAATCAATTTTGGGCCGAAATCATCTAAATAATTAAGCATTGAAAATGACTAATTATTTAGTATACGAAAAATCCAAATAACAATACAGCTAATGGTTTAAATCGAGCTCGTTCGTACAACGTGGATTACCACAAAATCAATTTGCCTTCAACAAATTCATTTTCAACACACAACTTAAATATAACCTTTTTTCACTCACCAAATAATGGTTTCGAAAACATATATTTATTTCGATTATTTACTTGACAAGTAAAATAATCCTCCATTATTTAATTTCCAAAAATTAAATAAACTGCCATCAATAATGATTTTCTAACCATTATTTCCTACAATCCCCCACATGAGTGAGAAAGCCATATGCAAATGCAAATGCAGACACAAAGCTTAGTCCTAAAAAAGAATATTGCATTTGGCTAGGTGGCTTGTGGCCTCGAACCTATCCATAGTCAATATCATCGAGTATACTGGTAGCATATTGGTCATGAAAACCTTGAACTAGTCCTCCATGGTGTATACCGAGACAATAATATTGACACAATATTATCTCATTTCCGTCCGTTCTAACGTTTTGTGTTCTTTTCGGTCTTGGACACTCTTTTGGATTCACAAGTGTATCAATTGAAGCGGCACTCACTTCACACTTATATAGGTGATTCTTATTCTCAAGTATCCTACAATATTTGACCTCTCCGAGGTATCCAAGAATCATTAAAAGTCATAAGACTTAACCTCACCACGCGTAGGTAAACAAACACTCACTGTTCACAGAGAATAGGTATGTTTGAGTGTTTAACACATGGATTCTCATAACTTCGTTGTCCCATTGAACTAAGCTCTTGGGATCCTCCAATCTACAAGGTTGGGTTTCCGCTATAATCATCCTTAAGATGTGGATTTAACATACATTCCCTCTAATAGTTTATAAATTTGATCTCGATTAATGCTCTTAGTCAACGGATCCGCTAGATTATCTATTAACCTCACATAGTCAATCGAGATAACCCCGCTCAAGATCAAATGTCTTACGGTGTTATGTTGTCGATGAATATGTCGAGACTTACAGTTATAAAACATATTGTGTGCCCACCCAATAGCAGATTAGCTATCGCAGTGTATCAACACAGATGGCACAGGCCTCGTCTAACATGGAATGTCCTCGAGGAAATTCTTAAGCCATTCAGCTTCTTCACCAACTTTATCCAAAGCTATGAATTCAGATTCCTTGGTAGACCTTGCAATACAAGTCTGTTTTTTGGACTTCCAAGACACGACACCAACCCCAATAGTGAACACGTATCCACTCATAGAAAACGAGTCTTTGGAGTCAGATATCCAATTAACATCACTATACCCTTCAAGTACAGCAGGCTCTCTTGTATAATGAATCGCAAAGTTCTGAGAATATTTCAAATAATCCAGTACGCGCTCTAGGGCTCTCCAATGTTCTTTACTTGGATTAGCAGTATAGCTACTCAACTTGTGGACCGAGCATGCTATATCAGGTTGGGTACAGTTTGAGAAATACATCAAACTCCCAATGATCTTAACATATTCATCTTGACCCACAGAATCACCCTTATGCTCACTTAGATGAACATTTAGTTCCCAAGGAGTCTTAGCAATGGGTTTATCAAAAGCGTTGAATCTCCTCAACACTTTCTCAACATAGTGGGATTGCAACAAATCAATTCCGTTGGGTGTTCTTAGAATCTTAATTCCAAGAATATCGTCAGCCAAACCCATATCTTTCATGCTAAAATTCATACTTAGCATCCTCTTTGTTTCAACAATCACACGAGAGTTACTACCCATAATCAACATGTCATCTACATAAAGACAAACGATAACGTAATCGTCACCCATTTTCTTAATGTAAATGCACTTGCCACTCTCGTTGATCTTCAAACCATTTGACAACATCACTTCGTCAAACTTCAAGTGTCACCGCAGACGCACTTGTTTCAATCTATATAAAGATCGTTGTAGTTTGCATGCCATGTGCTCTTTGATCACGGACTTGAGCTTCAGTTTGAAGCTTAGCCACCAATGTCTCAAGGGTCATCTCTTTTCACTTATGCTTAAGGTATCCCTTGAACTCCTTCCAACTTGGCGGCAACTTGTCAACCAAGAGCGCCACAGTATACGCCTTAAGTAGAGGCATCCCCTCGGAATGAACATCATGCACAAGAGTTTGGAACTCTTGCACTTGGAGCATCATTGGACGAGAATCCACCATTTGGAATTCAGTGAGCCTTGTCACAACGAACTTCTTCGTACTAGCAGGATTAACACGATACTTCAACTCAAGAGCATCCCAAATTGCTTTGGCAGTCTCCTTATTGTTGAACACTTTAAACATGCCATCATCTAGCCCATTCATCAACATATTCTGACACAGATAGTCGGAATGCACCCAAGTATCATAGTCAATACGAACTTGCACATTCGCCTCGTCCTCAGCTGGGACAGAAGGTTTTTCTTCACGCAGGAAGCTAGCAAGCCCCATTGTGGTGATGTAGAACATCATCTTTTGGAACCATCTTTTAAAATCAGTTCCCGAGAAAATAGGGGGTTTCTCGGTGATCGGCATGAGCCGGGCAGCAGCTTGGACATGAGCTATAGTTGAGCTCGAAGAGCCAATGGTTTCAGAAGTAGTTGATCGATTAGTGGCAGCGCCAGGCTCGGATTGGTAGGCATTGTTTCAGTAGAATTTTGGAACGAACTTCAGTTTTGAACATCACACAAACAAGTAAATTTCGATATTCTCGTCTTGCGATTGTTAGGAACCGGATACTTGGTCATGTAAATAATAACGAATAATGCGTACTTTTATTGAAGAACTTTGAACAACAAACAATACAAGAGATTACAATGAAACTGAAGTATAAGATTAAAATAACTAGATCGTCTGAAGCTTAGCTTCTACCCGCAACATGAGAATATGCCCCGGTAGTGCTCACGAAAAGGCGGCTCATCCCCAAAGGTTAAAACAATCTTAACGTCTTGGCAGTAGCAGCACCGCAAACTGGATCGAGCACTGACGAACTGGACTAGAATGAGAACTAAGCTTTTACACAATGATGAAATGATAAAACATATGCAAGAAAGAACAATATCTGACGTCTACGAAACAAAGCAAGATAGATGCTTTATATAGGCCATTCACTACATAGGAGATTTAATACACTTTAAAGTGTAATCACCCGCACATTATAATATAATGTCAGTTTCATCACCTCAAAAGTCTCATGGGATTTTAGCATTATTTACGACAATGCTTTTCAAATTCAACATTAAGCCGGCGGCGATTTAACTCCAAAGACAATCAAATAAGGCTTTGAAATGGACATAGAAATCAATCTCGTTGCTGACAAACCCATCAAACACAAATTGATGTTTATAATATTGAGTATTGGTCTTAATTGGCCCAAATCCAATTAAACAATTTTGAGCTGAAATCATCTAAATAATTAAGCACTGAAAATGACTAATTATTTAGTATATGAAAAAAAATCCAAATCACAATAAAGCTAACGGTTTAAACCGAGCTCGTTCTTACGACGTGGATACCCACAAAACGAATTTGCCTTCAACAAATTCATCTTCAACACATAACTTAAATATAACCATTTCTCACTCACCAAATAATAGTTTTGAGAACATAAATATATTTTTATTAGTTACTCGACAAGTAAAATAATTCTCCATTATTTAATTTCCAACAATTATATAATAAACCGCCATCAATAATGATTTTCTAACCATTATTTCTTAGAGATTTTCTATTAAAATAAGTTAATCAATTTCCACCACTTTCCGCACCGCACTTAAAACCATAGTTTGTTAATATTTGATCCTCAGTCAACGAAGTTAACTGTAAGACCAACTTTGCAAAATCTCAAAATAAGTTTTCCATTTTTCGAAAAATCAGAATCAAGTTTTATGTAAAATTTTGTACATATATATTCCCTCATACACTAGTTAACTCGTTATCGGGATGATTAGTATATTTGTCAAAATTGATCGCGTTCGATGGAGACACGAGCATACTGATCATTGTGAATTGTTATATACAAAGTCGGGTATTTAATATACCATTTAATAAGACTATTAATTTCAAATTAATAATTTTCAAACTCCACGACGTGTAATGGTTGATTAGGTGACAGAAGTCATTTTTCTATCTCTTTCTAGTTTCTATCAAAATTCAATTCATTTCATCATTACCTTTTTCTTTTGTATGCACATTTATTCCACTTCTTTCTCTCTCTCAGATATGTTATGTAATCTATCTAATTTAGAGATGTACCACGAAAATTAATTTGATCACTTCTTGATGTGAAGATATTGGAATCCAATTACTCTATTTGAATTTTTCTTTTGGATGGAATACATAAATACGTAATAGTATTAAAACTCGAAAAAGTTAATTAAATATGTCACCATGCTAACTATCCCAAAAAATAGTGAATATTGATCTAAAACCACAAAAAATTACTAGAGAATGTACATCATTCAACATCACACAAAATACCAGTGGACAAAATAAACAAACAACATAACCTAAACAAACTTTAATAGGACGACAACCTGAGATACTTCCATTCAACATTTTCGGTCAGCGCTAGAATCCATGCAAAGTCGGTGAGATACATGCAACGGCCCTCATCGAATAGATTTTCCAGATCTTGCTTATTTCACAGACCATTCCAACTGAAATCCTGTTGTGTTTGGTTTCCTACAACAGTATATATACTTGATTAAATTAATATTAATTAAGATCAAACAAAATTTATTAACTTTTGAAAATACAAACCCGATTTGATCCGACATGCATAGTGAAGGGCTGGCGGCGTGGATTCTTCCCATATTGTCATTGAAAGATAAGGAAAACGGCATACTGACGGTAGCGGCTAGCGCCAACATTTATCCTTCAATTGAACCAGTTTCATGACAATATCCCTTCTTGATTTAGCCTTGTTTCTATGTCGTTGCTGAAAATGCTTGAATGTCTTTCAAACCAATATTCCAACCTCTATACTAAAGGAAGTTAACGTGAAGTTGTGTGAGATAATAAACTCTGCGAGAAAGATTTGGTAAGATTATATTGTCTTAAGAAATACTTAACAATTATGAAAAAGTTAATTCTCAATTATTCTAATAGAAACTATTTGACAATGATGAAGTATTTAAATGCAATGCGATTAGAATTTTTTTAAAATGAATAATAATTGGATTGATTTTTATGTTGAAATATTTAAATACAGTTAAAATTTTACTTTTATACATGTATTTGGTCAGCATTTAATCCAAACAAAATTATCAATTACTCCGTATTAAATTAAAAAAAAAATGAATAATACTTGGATTTATTTTTTAGGGAAAATAATTGGCTTAGCAGTGTAAGGAAATGTGGCATTTTAATTACGGACATGTAGCTTTGATTTATAGTTTTCGTTCATACCCTAAGGATTTGAACAAACTCCAAATCTTTTTATAATTATCACATTTTTTATCTTATGCAATCTCTATCTCTCTTCTCTCGTTCCACTGTCTTCTCTCATTCAATCCTCTTTCCTCTCTGATTTAAAAAACATCTGTCCTCCTCTCAACTACACCACCCCATTTGAGGTTCCTACTTGAAATTGGAGTTTCGAAGAGGAATACCATTTCGTGAAATGGATTCACTCTAGGGTTGTGGAAAGTAGGCCCCAGTCTACAAAAGATATTGAGATTTTGGTTGAAAGGGCACATGAAGATTTGCAATACATTTTCCACTGCGGGAGAAAGACCAGACTGGACATGACGTTCAAACTGCTTGTTCTCGGGCATAAATTTTGGAAACACCGATTTCATCAAGGTTACGCCGAGGATCATTTTCTAAAGGCAATTCAAAGGCTAAGTGCTGGCAGGCAGTTCCAAATGGACATCGGCAACGAAGAGGTAAGTATTTCCCGTAAGATTAAATTACTTGTCCGTAATTGATTTTTCGTTTCCGTATTCAATTCTGTAAGAAAGTACCGAGCGTAAAAGGTTCTGTTATGTTGGCTGAAGGGTTGTATACAGAAGCAAGATTTTTGTTTATATACAATTGATATTTATTTCACTATAATTCTCCTATCTGAAATGTTTATTATTGCATAATTATTTTTTTTTATCCGATTATCTCAATATCATAGATTATATAGTGTGTTGTAGATCACAGAAGATTATATAATCAGCATTATATGAGATATAAACCAATATTCACAATCGAGACAACTTGGACGAGTTGTTGGTTTAGATTGTAGCATAATAGTATTAAATAGTTTATCTTGACTATTTATTTATACTAGTACGTTAATCGTATTGAAAGGATCACAGTGAGATTCATTCTTTGTTCTGACTTATTGAGAATTAAAGATCTCGGTGACTTAAATAGTCTTAACCTTAATTGGGCTTATCAGTATGAATAAGTGTCTGACTATTGCTTTGATCTATTATAAATGAGAACTTAATAGTGGTTCGAAATTTCGTATTTTGGGCGGCAGTAGTTCTTATTTGATACTGATAGAGCTGCAATAAGGATCTGTGTCCTATGCATAATGGGATGATGATATCCTCTCGAGGAACTTAATAAGTTTATCGTATTAAACCCTGCAGGTGGAATTAGTTCTGATACGATAATAAGTTTAAGAGGTAGCACTCAAGATAATTATTTATTAGTGAATAATTAATTGATTAATTAATTGCTGTCAGAAGTATTTAAATAATTAATGGATATTCGAGAATCTTAAACACGGAGATTAATTAAGTCTAATACTAGCCCCGACTCAACTAAATAAATAAGAGGGTAAGTCAGTATTAATTCTTTAGTAGAATGAATTAATATTTATATCTTATTTATATTTCTGGGCTGAATAGATTAAATCAGATATTATCGGGCCAATCTTATTTAAGCTAGTAGATCCCTGAACTGGCCCAATGGCCTGTGTCTCTAAGTGGGCTAGGCGCCTGTCTCCTACGGCCCGTGAGGATTGTCTAGGTTCAATGAATGTGAGCAGTTATTTATCTATAAATCCAAGGCTCATAAGTCTCATTACTTACTTGCATTCTAAGTAATAAAACCCTAGAGAGTGAGAGAGGGAGCCGTCGCCCATAGCTGTGAGGAAGAGTACGAGGTTGATCCCATCCATCGTCGTATTCTAGCCAGGAACAGTTCAGAAGGTCAACTCTGGAGTCGTTGTGCATCAAGTTTGCAGGTATTTCGAATAAACATCCTATGATTGCAATTAAATACATAGGAGCATGTTAGGTATGGATTTTGTATGTGTTTGTTAGATATCCATAATTGATCCGTGGGTAAAGAACGAATTGGTTTTCAATAACCGGTTCCTATAGTTGGTATCAGAGCCCTGGTCTGAATATTATGGCTCTGTCGGATTAACGAACAGTAAATCCATATTTAAATAAAATCTGATTTTATTTACGTACATATATATATGCATGCATGTTCGTTTTCTCGTCGTGGATTCATTTATTTTCTGTTGGTTTGCCGTTTTGGCCGTTTTTTATTACGAGAAAATCCGTGATTAGATTAGGATTTCAGTTGTAAATTGTTATTTCGATTTGTAATTGTTGTACGGGTCGAGAAACGGAGAAATTTGCAGCAGGAGGAAGGCTGGCGGTGGCGGACGGTGGCACACGGAGGCGCGTCGGCTTCACGCGCTAGGGTTTAGCTCGCGACGTGTTTTGATCGGATGAAATCCGATTCGCCGGAGCTTAGCTCCGGTGTCTATGGTGTATGACTCAACGACACGGCCGAGCGACGAAGCTCGTGAAGTCGGGGCACCGTAAACCACGGCGGCGCGTGTTTTACACGCGTGGGGCGTCGTGGCGGCGGAATCGCTGTGGCGAGTTCCCGCCGGTGCTGCTGGTTTCGACCAGACCTCAAGGGTGATTCCTTGGGTCTGGGTGTGTCGGAATAGAGGGAGCTGGCGGCGTTTCGACGTTGCCATGGCTTCACAGCCGCTGCGAGCGGCGATCTTCTCCTCCGGCGGCGAGCGGCGAGCGGCAGCAACAACACCGAACCAGCAACAGCAACGGCGAGCAGCAGCAGCAGCAGATGGTCGAGGCGACGGCTGCGGCGAGCGCTGGAATGGCTTCGTGCCGTGCGACTCATCGCGGCGCTGTCGCGAGCTCGACGACGGCGAACAGAGCTCGGATCGCGATTCCGGCGACGTGGGGGGGGGGCTGCCGGCGGTGGATTTCCATGCGAAATCCTAGGTTGAAAAACCTAGGGTTTGGGGGTGTGGGCAGCCGCACGGTAGGCTTTTTTTTCGCGTGGTCGGATTCGTGATGGAAAGACGGGATATTGATGATCTCGTTTCCTTCTTGGGCGATTCTCCAAGGCGACGGATATGGAAAGACTTGAAGACGAAGACTTCTTGTAATAGATAGTCTTAGATTTTATTTCCTATTTTATTTTGTAATAATTTAGGCAGGTACAAATTATCCACGACGAGACGATAATTTATTTATTTGCGTTTAGAAATTGCATGCTAGGAATTTATCGTATTATTCTAAACATGTTATGAATTTAAGCGAGCATGATTTATTATGTGAGTTCTAGAAAAGCATGTTTAATTATTCCGTGTTTTACGTGATTTGCATGCGAAAACCTTTTGAATTAAAAATGACTAAGCATGTTAAATTGATTTTAATAATCAAATTAGACCTCCACAATTGGTATTAGACAAATTAAGTTGGTAGGCTCATGTAAACGTCCACACGATCGTGGCTTGCATGGGTGCTATTGACTTATAGATTTTGTCGAGTAAAACTTCTAAAAGTATTTTAGTCTCGTGAATAGTGGGAGTTTTGAGTGTAAACGTCCACACTATCGTGGCTTGCACGTATTAATTCTCACAAATTATTCTAGGAAAGATTAGAATAAGATAATTAATGAAATTGTTTACAAGGAGATGTCGTTCTAGTAATTGCATCAATATGTGGGACAATTTTGGATTAGTTAAATTGTGGTCTGTGCTTAGATATTGTTTCGAATACAACTCCCCATCGGAGTCCTTTTTCGAGACGATATGGTCTAGTAAGGTTCATTTATTAATTTTATTTGTCATAAGGTTAACTTGGCATGAGATAAAATTAAAAACTGGGTGTTTGGTTGAGTGGTGCGCACGTAAACGTCCACACTATCGTGGCTTGCGTGTAAATCACTTGAGCTAATGAAGGTTTCATTTAATATTGTTTTATCAAAAGTTTACAATATAAATGTTACGAACGTTTTATGCAATAATTGTGACTTATGTGCCTTTTGAATGTTTAAATTTTCAGATATGACTGTTACACTGTTGTTAAATGTGCTTACTGCTAAGCCGCTTACCGGACCAAAATTCTTGGAATGGAAACGCAATTTGGGATATGTCCTAGATGCCGAAGATTATCACTTCGTAGTCACTACCCCTGCGCCTGCAGCTCTCACTGCTGACTCCACCGAGGGTCAGAAAGAGGAGTCTAAGAGGTGGCATAAGGTCAATTGTATGGCGAAAGCCTACATGATGACCACTATGACCTCGGGGTTGCAGCAGCAGCATCAGTCTTTGGACACGGCTGCTGCAATCATGACAAATCTTGAGGAGTTGTTCGGTGAGAGTGACCGTTCTACCCGATTCGAGATCATGAGGCAAATCATGAGCTCGAAGATGACGGAAGGCGCGTTTGTGCGCGAGCACGTGCTTGGAATGATCAATCATTTCAACGAGTTGGACGTACTCGGTGGCGGTATCATGGATGAAGCTAAGGTCGACATGATACTCCACAGTCTTCCCAAGTCCTATGAGAACTTCCGCCTTAATGCAATAATGAGCAAGAAAGTGTTCACTCTCAATGAACTGCTCAATGAACTTGTTGCGGCGGAAGGGGTTATGGGAAAGAGTCCGCAAGCTCTTGCCTCTTCTTCAAAGGGTTTCCATGTTTCACCGAAAGGTGGAAAGAAATGGAAGGGCCCCGCGAAAGGCAAGAAGGGCGAAGGAAGTAGTGGGAGCAAGAGGCTTGGCCCTACCGGCGGCATTAAAAAGCCAAAGGAGAAGGGTGGAAAATGCTTCAAGTGCAAGAGATCGGGACATTGGAAGGCTAACTGCCCCCTGTTGAAGAAGGCTCAAGGTATGTCTTCTGCTCTTGTTAATGAAATATGTTTAAGTTCAAGTTCTATCCATAAATGGGTAGTAGATACGGGCACAACTGACCATTCCTGCGGACAAGGGAAGTGAGTAGAGGAGAGTTGAGCGTCGCCATGGGAACAGAAGCGAGAACGGACGTTGCAGTCATAGGCGATGTTCATTTATCTTTTGAGAATTCAGTTTTAGTTTTAAGAGATGTTTTATATGTGCCAGACTTTCGGCGGAATTTGATTTCTATGGTTAAGTTGTGGAAAGACGGATATTCTATTCTTTTTGAGGGGTTTGCGACTTTTATCAAGGATGATAAGATTATTGGTTATGCACATGTTATTGATTCTCTTTATACTATTTACTGTTCACATGTTATGAGTTCTTCAAGTAATGCTTTAACTGTTAACCAAAGGAAGAAATTGAATTCTTCTCAAGAGAATCAAACTCTTCTTTGGCACCTAAGATTGGGTCACATCGGTCTAAAGAGGATCCAAAGATTGGTTTCCGATGGAGTCTTGGATTCATTCCAAGTTGATTCCATCCCAATCTGCAAATCCTGCATAAAGGGAAAGATGACAACTCAACCTTTCAAGGCCAAGGGGTATAGAGCCAAAGAAGTGTTGGAATTGATTCATTCTGACTTGTATGGACCTATGTCAACTCAAGCTCGTGGAGGGTACGAGTATTTTGTCACTTTCATTGACGATTACTCAAGGTACGGGTACATCTACCTGTTGCGCTACAAGTCCGAGTGCTTTGAAAAGTTCAAACTATTCAAAGCGGAAGTAGAGAAGCGACATGGAAAGAGTATCAAGTCGTTGCGATCTGACCGCGGCGGCGAATACCTCAGCAAAGAGTTTAAGGAGTACTTGTTGGAAAGTGGGATTACATCCCAATTGACTACACCTGGAATGCCCCAACAGAATGGTGTGTCGGAGAGAAGAAATCGAACACTTCTAGAGATGGTTCGATCTATGATGAGTTATGCATCTCTACCTATATCGTTTTGGGGATATGCTTTGGAAACAGCGGCTCACACGCTAAACTTGGTTCCTTCAAAGTCAGTGCCTAAGACCCCGTCCGAGCTGTGGTCCGGGTGCAAGCCTAGTCTTAACCACATCCGGATTTGGGGTAGTCCAGCACATGTCTTAAATAAAGACCCTGACAAGTTGAGTCCGAGAACCAAGGTGATGTTGTTTGTAAGCGATCCTAGAGGAATGAAAGGTGGCTATTTCTACTGTCCTAAGGATCAGAAAGTCGTTATTAGCACTACCGTGAGATTCTTGGAAGAGGACTATATGATTGGCCCTAGAAAGAGAAGTGACGTCATGCTTCAGGAAGTTAGAGGGGAGCAGGTGATTAGTGCTCCAGTTGTGCAAGATGAGCAATCGTCGGAACCTGCACAAACCATTGATACTGAATCTACTATAAAGTTTCATCGTAGTGGGAGGGTAACTCAAGAAAAGTTACCTAGTCGATACACTCTACTTAATGAATCTACGGATTCGTCGAAATTAGTTGTGATCGAAGAAGATCCCTGGACTTACTCCGAAGCATTAGCAGATCCAGATGCTCTTGAGTGGGAGGCGTGTATGATTGCCGAATGGAAATCTATCACTGCCATGAATGTATACCAGAAGTGCGAGCTTCCAGAGGGCTGTGAAGCCATAGGATGCAAATGGGTATACAAGAGAAAGAGAGAACCGGATGGAAAGGTTACAGCCTTTAAGGCAAGACTAGTGGCGAAAGGTTTCACCCAAAGAGAGGGAATCGATTACGATGAAACATTTTTGCCAGTAGCCATGCTTAAATCCATTCGAATCCTTATGGCAATGGCCGCCCACATGAATCTCGAGGTCTGGCAAATGAATGTCAAAACCGCATTTCTGAACGGATATTTTGAAAAAGATAGGGACATCTATATTCTACAACCTGAAGAATTCATTAAGAAAGGTGAAGAGCATCTTGTGTGGAAGCTAAAGAAGTCCATTTATGGACTTAAGCAAGCTTCACGATCCTGGAACAAACGTTTCAATGATGTTGTCCAGAGCTATGGCTTTGTACAATGTGAATATGAAAGTTGTGTTTACAAGGTGTGTATTGATGGAAGTTTAGTATTTCTAGTGCTTTATGTCGATGTCATTTTGCTCATTAGTGATAATGTGAATGTATTGGCAAAGATTAAGGCATGGTTATCCCAATAGTTTCAAATGAAGGATTTGGGAGAGGCAGCATACATTCTTGGGATTAAGGTCGGTCGTGATCGATCTAAGACAATGTTGAGTTTGTCTCAAACAGCCTACATTGATAATGTATTATCGCGTTTCAGCATGCAGAATGCTAAGAAAGGTTTCTTGCCTTTCAGACATCGCGTTCATCTATCTAAGGCGATGTGTCCTACGTCACCTAAGGAGATAGCTGACATGAAGACAGTTCCTTATGCTTCAGCTATGAAGAAAAGCCGATATCTATCTTGGATAGAAAAGTTCAAGAATTAAGAACCAAATCGATACCAATAGTTAAAGTGCTATGGAACCATCACAGGCAAGAAGAAGCCACGTGGGAACTCGAGGAGAAGATGAAGGAGCGGTATCCTCATCTTTTTACAGAAGGTAAGCAAATTTCGGGACGAAATTTTTCGTAAGGGGGGTAGGATGTAATGCCCCGTAAATTCCTTACGTTCTTAAAATTTTAAAGTTAATTAAATAAATGGCTTTGCACGCCTAAGTTTACAATTTTGAATTCTAAGGCTAACGGTCGAATCCGTTATTAAAAATAAATTACAGAAGTCAGCTAGACGACTACTGTATTTAGGGTTAGCGCGTACAAAAAGTTTTTAGTTCGTAAACTCAGAACGGAAAACCGTCTAATTTTTACGTTTATGAAATCGCGATACGAGCACGCCCGAGAAAGTTCGTTTTTATGTTTTTCCGGACGAAACTCGGACTGTGTCGTCCCGAGTTTTTGTCAAAATAATTTTTGTAAATTTATTTTCCAATTAAGTTCATACGTTAGAATTTAAGGTCAAATCAAATCGCGACGATTTTGTACCGAGCAACGTTTTTCGTCGTTCGTTTTTCCGTGACGTCGGATCGCGCCGGAAAAACCCGTAACCCTCCTAAAAATTCTGCATGCAGCCGTTTTTTTTTCTTCTTTTTTTTATTATTTTTTTTAATTAATTAAGTGGGGAACATGCATGTTGACCATGTCTAATTAAATGACACCAAACCTTCACTTTTCACATTTTCAAACCTTTCATCATACCATGTATTTTCAACAATTAAACAAAATCTTTTTCCTCCCATTTCTCACCAAAATCGGCAGCATCACTATACCATCTCCTTCCTCATTTTCTTCCATCCTCCATTGAAGACAAGCTCCAAGAACAAGAAGAAATCACATAAGTCTCAATCCTTCCATTTGAACTTAATTCCCTCTTCATTATTTATCAAGGTAATCACCTCCTCCATACTTCTATCCAATTGGATTTCTCATCTCTTAATTTTCTTTTTGTGATCGAAAATTTGAGCTATGATTTAGATATTTTGATCTTGGAATAATGAAATTGGATGCATTAGATAGGATAATTAGGGATTAACATGGAACAAAACTAAGAACCCTAATTCCTTTAGTATTACCGAATTTTTAGGGTTCATAATAGGATTTTAGGATTTCTTTAATTAATGATGGATTCATGCTTAGTAGATGTTTAATTAGTAATTAGAATGAAGAGGAATCGAAAGCCCTATGTTTTTGTGAAATTCAATTAGGGTTTGAATTATGAATTTAGGGGTTTTTGTATGTTAATTGATAATTGATTTGCAATTTATTAATTGATGGTATAAGAGGTTGATTAGTAAATAAATGTAGTTAATTGGGAAAGAAAATCACCCCCTTAACATCTTTATAAAAACAGAAATTTATAGAGTAATTAGGGGTTTCCACATGTTTGATATAAGTGATGAATTGTTGGTTAAATTATGTTGCAAATCATGTTAGTTGATTATAGAATTTAATTGAGAATTTTCTAAAAATGTTTAATGAAACATAAGAGATAAAGATCACCTTATAAGTTGAGTTATAATGATGTTATGATATGTTTGCATGCATGAAAGTGTTTCACGTTAGACGTAGTTTAACGTCGTAAAATTTGAATAGAATCCGACAACCTTTGAAAACGCGTAAGAGACGAACCTTTAGTCGTAGCTAATAATCGAGAAATCGGATGGAAATTCTAATTTGATATTATTGTTTATGATGAAATTTAGAACAACTTTCTAGTTGACATCATAAGCTTTCGAGGTTATATAATATGGGCTATAGTTACAGTCGAGAACTAGAACGCGTTTGAAATTTTTGTTGGTTTAGTACTTGTTAGTTGAAATCCGACGTATAGAACGTCGTGCTTTTGAGCGAGTTTTGAGAAGGAGTTTGTCACGTAAGGAAGTACGTGATGACTGCCTTGAGAGTCCAGTTTCTAAAAAAATTGAATACGAGAGCTTAGAACGAGCCTAAAACGTTATACGTCGAACCTATCAAGCAATTAGGGTTTTCACGGCAGTTTTGCGACCCTCGCCGGAAACTGTAATAACTTCCAGCTCGTTTATCGGATTTGTGATCCGTAAATTGGAGCGCGAACTAGACATCCCAATCTTTCCAATGGTACAGGGCTCATCCCCTGTTTCCAAATCATCTGTTCTGGACAGCCTCCAGAATTACTGGACTGTGCAGTGAAAATTCAGTTTCTTGTTTTCTAAGTTGTTTAGTTCACAACTTAGTTTCTTTCGATCGTTTAAGCCGTTTTATCTAACGAATATCTCCCTACTGACCCTAGAGTCAAGTATAGGACCTTGAGTGATGAAAACCAATAGAGATCTTATCTCTTATCCTTTCATTAAAGAAGTAATAAACGAGAAATTTCATAAATCGTTCAATGAACTAAAACGTAAATCGCCTAAGTTGATTCTTTCCAACTTAGTTTCTTTTAATCTTTAAAGTCGTATTAAGATACCGACTACCTTCTCTGTTGACTCGAGAGTCAAGCATGAGATCTTCCGAGTTCTAAACGAGATTGGTACGAGTCTCGTTTTCCGTTTAAGTAAAACGAATTTAGTAAGCATGCAAATGCCAAAAGAATGAAACAACTAAAACCTCTTCGATTCTCTTTAATCGATTATCTCTTACGACCCGTTTTTAAGTATGTTTATTTTACGATGAAGGAGGAAGCCAACTGTAGAGAAAGGACAGAAGATCCGAAGTTGGAAGTTTTGCTTTAAGTTATGTAAATCAAGGTGGGCTTTTATATACAAAATAAAACGAGAAATGCTCGAAAAATCAACCTCAGTCGCACCCCGGCTTCTGCCGTCCCTCGGGATTTGGGGCTGTGATCTTGCTTTAGTATAAGTGGGAGAATTGAAGGGCTGTATACGGAAGCAAGACTTTTGTTTATATACAATTGATCTTTATTTCACTATAATTCTCCTATCTGAAATTGCATAATTATTTTTTTTTTGTCCGATTATCTCAATATCATAGATTATATAGTATGTTGTAAATCACAGAAGATTATATAATCGGCATTTTATGAGATATAAACTAATATTCACAATCGAGACAACTTGGACGAGTTGTTGGTTTAGATTGTAGCATAATAGTATTAAATAGTTTATCTTGACTATTTATTTATACTAGTACGTTAATCGTATTGAAAGGATCACAGTGAGATTAATTCTTTGTTCTGACTTATTGAGAATTAAAGATCTCGGTGACTTAAATAGTCTTAACCTTAATTGGGCTTATTAGTATGAATAAGTGTCTGACTATTGCTTTGATCTATTATAAATGAGAACTTAATAGTGGTTCGAAATTTCATATTTTGGGTGGTAGCAGTTCTTATTTGATACTGATAGAGCTACAATAAGGATCCGTGTCCTATGCATAATGGGATGATGATATCCTCTTGAGGAACTTAATAAGTTTATCGTATTAAACCCTGCAGGTGGAATTAGTTCCGATACGATAATAAGTTTAAGTGGTAGCACTTGAGATAATTATTTATTAGTGAATAATTAATTGATTAATTAATTGCTATCAGAAGTATTTAATTAAATAATGGATATTCGAGAATCTTAAACACGGAGATTAATTAGTCTAATACTATCCCCGACTCAACTAAATAAATAAGAGGGTAAGTCAGTATTAATTCTTTAGTGGAATGAATTAATATTTATATCTGATTTATATTTCTGGGCTGAATAGATTAAATCAGATATTATCAGGCCAATCTTATTTAAGCTAGTAGATCCCTGAACTGGCCCAATGGCCTGTGTCTCTAAGTGGGCTAGGCGCCTGTCTCCTACGGCCCGTGAGGGTTGTCTAGGTTCAATGAATATGAGCAGTTATTTATCTATAAATCCAAGGCTCATAAGACTCATTACTTACTTGCATTCTAAGCAAATAAAACCCTAGAGAGTGAGAGAGGGAGCCGTCGCCCATAGCTGTGAGGAAGAGTACGAGGTCGATCCCATCCATCGTCGTATTCTAGCTAGGAACAGTTCAGAAGCTCTACTCTGGAGTCGTTGTGCATCAAGTTTGCAGGTATTTCGAATAAACATCCTATGATTGCAATTAAATACATAGGAGAATGTTAGGTATGGATTTTGTATGTGTTTGTTAGATATCCATAATTGATCCGTGGGTAAAGAACGAATTGGTTTTCAATAACCGGTTCCTACAATTGGTATCACAGCCCTGGTCTGAATATTATGGCTCTGTCGGATTAACGAACAGTAAATCCATATTTAAATAAAATCTAATTTTATTTACGTATATATATATGCTTGCATGTTCATTGTCTCGTCGTGGATTCGTTTATTTTCTGTTGGTTTGCCGTTTTGGCCGTTTTTTACCACGAGAAATCCGTGGTTAGATTAGGATTTCAGTTGTAAATTGTTATTTCGATTTGTAATTGTTGTACGGGTCGAGAAACGGAGAAATTTGCAGCAGGAGGAAGGCTGGCGGTGGCAGACGGTGGCACACGGCGGCGCGTCGGCTTCACGCGCTAGGGTTTAGCTCGCGACGTGTTTTGATCGGACGAAATCCGATTCGCCGGAGCTTAACTTCGGTGTCTATGGTGTATGACTCAACGACACGGCCGGGCGACGAAGCTCGTGAAGTCGGGGCATCGTAAACCATGGCGGCGATTGAAGTCGGGGCACCGTAAACGCTACGAGCGGCGATCTTCTCCTCCGGCGGCGAGCGGCGAGCGGCAGCAACAGCAGCGAACCAGCAACAGCAACGGCGAGCAGCAGCAGCAACAGATGGTCGAGGCGACGGCGGCGGCGAGCGCTGGAACGGCTTCGTGCCGTGCGACTCGTCGCGGCGCTATCGCGAGCTCGATGACGGCGAATAGAGCTCGACGATGGCGAGCTGGAGCTCGGATCGCGATTCCGGCGACGTGGGGGGGGGGGGGCTGCCGGCGGTGGAGTTCCATGCGAAATCCTAGGTTGAAAAACCTAGGGTTTGGGCGTGTGGGCAGCCGCACGGTAGGCTTTTTTTTTGCGTGGTCGGATTCGTGATGGAAAGACGGGATATTGATGATCTTGTTTCCTTCTTTAGCTTTAAGAGCATCTTTCTTTTAAATATTTTCGGCATATGTTCACTGAGTACGAAGTACTCAACCTTGCGTGTATTTCTAAACGTGCAGGTTGACAGGATGGTTATGGCATGGATACTTGGTGGTGTGGTGTTTTTGGTTGAGTCAAATTTCCGCTGCAACTCTTTTAAAATGAAAGTCTGTTGATACACTTTGATATTTGTCTTTGATTCCGAGCGATGTGCTCGATGGTTTAAATGCTTGTTGAATTCTTAATCCCGTTGACTTAAAATACTTATCATATCGTTGTTGGTATGTGATTTGAAATGCTCGGTTATTGCTTCATTATGTCTTTGATGGTCTTATTCGAGTGCCATTGCTTTTCATTAATGTTTCCCCGAGCATGTTCTCGTATTTGAGTTGATTGTTAGTTGGTTAGGTTGTGTTGTTGTGCGTAAGTCACACCTCGGGAGTCGGGGTGTGACAACTCAGTACTGCATATATTTCTAAAACATGTAGGTTAGCAGTATGAGGATGGCGGATGGTGCTCGGCGGTGTGTCTATTTGAATAAAGTCGAGTCTTCTTTTAGGTTTTAAGCTTGCAATCGCATATCTTCATATATGTAATTGTCGGACTTGAGATGTTATTCCGCTGCATGATAAACAAACTTGTTTATTTGTTTTAACTATAATACTCTGATGATGTGTTGATACAATGAGCCTGATGCTCGAAGCTATTTCCCATTTCCCCTTTTATTCTACTTGACTTGGACTTAAGATATTTCAATTGCTTTTGACACTTGAATTATATTTCAATGCTCATTTATTTGAGATTAAAATTGAAAGCATGTTTTATTTGTTATCGCTTTCAATCTATATTCCCTTGTTCCCGAGCATGTTTCCTTGTCGAGTAATATTTTATATTCGAGGTTTCCCCTCACTGTCCAATGGATTCTAGTCGTTTTTACACCTCCCGAAAATTGGTTGTGACAGCCCAAAAAGGTCCTCGGTTTAGAAAAGCCCACCTTATGATATGCTTTCCTAGCTTTCTACTTGCTTTCTTTTCTCGCCTTCACGTCACTTCTCCTCCGGATGTTCCTTCAATAGAACTTGATTTAGCAATGAAACAAAGGAAAATGAGAAAGGAATCTTATCCTTTCAACTTATCTTATGTTAAAAGGATAATTCTTAACTCTTAATGAAGTATCTTAACAACAAAGGAATTCAAAGGATTCCCACTACTTCTTTGCTCTTTACTAAACTTACTTAACAACTTTAATCATCTATACATGTTTTGATATGCTCATGACATGCATAACTTTAACATGCTTGGTCTCTTAATGTCACAGCCCGAATTCAAGTGTGTAGGAACGACTAGAATCCATTGGACTGACAAGGTAAACTAAGAAACAGTACTCAACTTGACAAGGGAATATGCTCGGGAACAAGGGAATATAGATTGAAAGCGGTAACAGATAACGACATGCTTTCCAAATCTTAACTCAAATAAACGAGCATTAATAAACAATTCAAGTGTCGTAAACAAAACAAGAATCTCAATTCGAAGTTATGTAGAAATTAAGGAAAACAGGAAATAGTTTCGAGCACAAGGCTCATTGTATCGACACCAATATCAGAGTATAAGTTTTAAAAGAAAAATAAACATTGTTGTTTATGCAGCGGAATCTCAACTCAAGTCCCAACAATTATATATATGAATATATGCAATTGCAAGCTTAAACATAACGACTCGACTTATTAGAACACACTACCGAGCACTCTCCGCCATCTTCATCCAAGCTAACCTGCACGTTTAGAAATACATGTAGGGTTTACTTCGTACTCGATGAACACATGCCAAAATAACTTAAAACTTTGCTCGATAGAGCTATATAATTGAACTTGTCTTGCCACTGCACCACAAGTGTTTGTACAATTAAAACATTTTACTTGTGAATGCAAAAATAATTTTCTTTTTCTTAAAACGACTGAGCAGTCAATATATATATATAACAAACAGGTATGAATCAATCTACCACATTATCTCTGTGTTGAGAAATAGGCCTCCTTCTCGAACACCGTGACTGGCCTAACTGAAGCAAGGCTCACAGTCATCTAACATAATTCGAATAACAACACGTGTATTCATATTTCACACAGGAAAATAACTCAAGTAGATGATCAAACATACCATAACTCAGATAAAATGACAAGTCAATTAATTTAAAAACTCACATAATATTAATCATTAAACAATAGCATTCAATAGTTCTCGGTTTATAAACTCACATAACTCAGTACGGTTAGTCGGGTTAACTGCTTCTATCTTCTTCTGCTTATACTTCTCGATCCCGCTCGTTCCTTCAAGAATAACATCTTATAAGGGCGAGACTACTTCTCGGTTCTACTGCTTCTATCTTCTTCTGGTTTCTTAACTTATCTCGGCTTGACTAATTTAATTATTCTCAGTTTCTTGACTCTACCCAAGTACTAAACCGACAAAATCTCAGTCTTGGGTACTTAGCTCGACAACATCAAACAAATTAACATTTTAAATATTTCACGAAAATCGAGAATTCACTATTCACACATAAACTTCGTATTTCTCGATTTCTCACTTCAAACGAACTCAGAAAGTTACGATATTAATTCTCGGTTACTAAAATCACATATCATTCACATTCAAACTTTCACATCAAAAATCAGACATTCACAGATAGGTAAATGACTGACTTCGATAAATAGACGGAAAAAGAAAAATTTTCTATTTATCTTAGAATATTCTGGAAAAATTCCAGTAAATCAAATAAATCCACATAAGCACTCATATTAACTCTGAATATCATTTTGGTCTTAACACAGTCTTTTACTGACTTGTTACTGCTCGAGTTTTAAACATAAAAATTTTAGGTCTTCGGACTTTAACGAAATTAATTTCGCTATTCTTAAAATAATTCAACAAATTTGATTATGAAATAAAATTCAAATTCTGAACTATTACGCAAAATTTTCTCGGATTAAAGACTATGTCACCTTCTTCTCGTAAAACGTGCACAAACTCAGAAAATTATCAAACTTGACAAACTGACTCAAAATAGTTCTAATTGACTAATTACTCGATCAATTTCACTTAATCTCATTTTTAACTTACAAATTTCTCGTTTTTTTATTCTTAACTTTATTTCTTTATAACTTTCATATATGAACTCCGATTCACAAATTTCAAAAAGCTAACTTGCTTAGAATAATTTCAATTTAATGAATATAACCTTCAATTACTCAAACAACTCAAGCATCAAAATTTCAAAACTTAGAAATTATATTTTGGACTTTAGTGAAATACTTTTCCGAATTCAAAATTTTGAGATTCCATCATCCTTATAAAAACTCTAATTGATCGATTTCTCAATCAATTTCACTGAACAAAATCAAATACTAAAAATCCTCTTTTCAAGTCCATTTTTATCGCCTAAATTGGGGCTTTCTCTATATTAATCTGATTTCAACGATTTCAAGTTCCATCGTGCCTCGAATAAATCCAATTTTACTAATCTAACATCGATCTATCAAATTGAACACAAGAATTGCAAAAATCACATTTCTTAGGCCTATTTGGTTCGACTTTTTCAAGATTTTGAGTAAACAAATTTCTTTCTTCGATTCCTCTTAAACTTAAGCTCAATTTGTGCTCAAATTCATTTATCAATAATCTAATTAACAAACAAGACTCCACGAAATCAAAAATCATCACATCCTTCATGCATATACTTCGAAAAGTTTGGGAGAAAATGCATAAAAATTCATGCTTCTCATTTTCTCATCAAAACATGCACAAATCATCATATATCACTTGATTCTACCAATACTCATCTAAATCAACACAAAATCATCAACTTCTCATCCATATATAAATCGGCATTTCTTAAAAAATTAGCAAACCAGTTTCACTCTTTGATTTCTTCAATCTAACATGCATCTCCATATTTAAGTTCATAATTAATATCATCAATTCATCAATCAAGAACAACACAACAAAACTCCTAATTTCTAACCCTAAAAGCTTCAAAAAATTCATATAATAGGGTGAGAAATTTCACTTCTTGAAATTGGTCATATCAACACTCTTAGATTAATTCATAGACCTCAATTTTGCTATCAATTTCAAGCTAAGATCTTCAACATAAAAATCCCTAAAGTTGGCTCCAAAAATCGGCAATAAAGGGAGAGTGATGATCAAGGATTTTCTAACTTGAATTCATGCATGGAAAACTCACAAGAACTCAAGGATTAAGACTCGAACAAGAGGCTTTGATTCCTTATTCAAAGGTCCAACTTGGTCGAACAAGAAAAGGGAGGAAAAGGGGATTTTCCTGAGCTTGAAAGTAGCCAAAATCGAACAAGGTTCAAGCGACTTACACAACTTCGAAGACTTGATCGATTGAAGGGCTTGAATCCATGCAACTTGAAGCTCCTCTTCAACTCATCAATTGAGAAAAATGGTATATGTATTGTGTGTGCACGCGCGTCGAAGAGAGAGATGAGAGAGATGAGAGTTGTGATGTCGACGAGAGAGAGAAAGATAACGAGAGGAGAGAGAGCACGTGGAGAGAGAGTGAGGATAGGTGAGAGTAGGATAGGTTTATTAGATTTTAGGTTGCACCTGGTAGTCAAAAATGTGATATAAAAATCGCCAAAAGAAAAAGTTTTCTGGTGCAAAACAACCCTACCTTTTTCATTAGACTCTCAAACGACTTAAAACTCGCCAATACTCTTTCTCAATGTCAGAAAGCTCTCTACTTCGCCTCATACCTCACCAAATACATCAAGGAGTCCAAATATCCAGTTTTCAAATCATAATTTTGAGCAACGAATAAAAACTCGGAAATCACTATTCATATTAGGGTTCTTGGACTATTAACTCAAATTTTTCTCAGATGATCTTTGACGACTCTAAAAAATATCTCAAAGCTTCTAAAATTATTTTTATACTCAAAAGAAACTAATTAGACAAAATTCAGAAAAGTTCGATGAATAGTGAAAATGTCACAGCCCGAAATTCCGAGGGACGGCAGAAGCCGGGGTGCAACTGGGATTGGATTAAAGAAGCGGGGAAGAAAGGGGATGAATGAATAGACATACATACATAACAACTTATCTTCTATGAACAAGACTTTATTGACGAAAGAAAAGAGTTAATCTCGAAAGATTACTCGAACAAGATACTTCAAAAGCTTCTAAGTTATATTACAGAACTTAGACTACAGTGATTATTACACAACATCAAAAAGAGTTTAGAGTCTAGCAGCGGAATTGTGAACTATATACAAGAGACTTCCTTAACTCTATTCAACTCTAACTCAACCGTTGCCGCTTCGTCGCTTCAACCTGCACATTTAGAAAACATATGCAGGGCTAAGTACGAAAGTACTTAGTGGAAACGTTGCCGAAAACATAATCATAAGTATAGATAATCAGGCATTCCATTTCTGTAGCACATCGGGGTTTTTCAACAAATTCCCGTGTCTACTAAACATTTTCTTTCTCATTTTCATAAATTAGCTTGCGCAAGCATTTTTCATAGATGTTACGTTGAAATCTTGACCAGTCATAATTCACCGTGGCTGGCTGCCCCTCAACAGAATACCACATACACCACAAGCTACAAAGTGCACTATTTTTGGAAAGCATAATAGCTAACTCAAAGCCAATCGTTAGTTAACCCCTTTTGATTAACTCATAAGGTACAAGAGAACTCACATAAAACACAAAACAGTTCATGCCTTAATTATCACTTTGAAAACACGATTATCAAAGCAATAAAGAAAAGGGTTTTCGAGCATTGCTCGTTTTGTGTCATATATAAACGGAAAGCCCACTTTGATTAAATACAGAACTTTAAGACACGTGCTTCCGTCTTCTGGTCTGCGTCCTATCCTTGGTGTCGACTTCCTCCTTTATCATAAAAATCATACTTTAAAGCTCGGTCACAAACGATAAACGAATACGAAAAAGTCGAGTTAAGTTTTAGTTCTTTATACGTTTTAGGCATTTGCACGCTAAACTAAACTCTTTTTGTTAAAAAGAAACGAGATACGAACGCATCTCGTTTGACATTCATTCGGTTCTGCACTTGACTCTTAGGTCAGTGGAAAGAAGGTAGTCGATGTCTTGAAACGACTTAAAAGATAGAAAGAGTTCAAGTTGAGAAGAATTCAACTTAAGAATCTAGCTTTTGGAAATTCACTGCACGAGGTCAGTAAGTCCACCCAGAACAGGGGATTTCGAATCTGGGGACGAATCTTATACCAAAAGAAAGGTACGGAAATGACGATGTTTTAAACGTCGTGTTTATAATCGAGAAATGAAAAGGGGTCTATCACGTATAAGTTGAATTTTCATTTCTCGATTATAAACACGACGTTTAAAACATCGTCATTTCCGACTAAGCAATTACTATACCAAATCAAGTTCAACTTCTCGATTCTACTTCTCGGTTATAACTACAACTCATCATTTTAAAACTCGGACGAACATGTCATCAACTACAAACTCGTTCATTAATCATTAATAATCATCAATATCAAATTAAAATCCTTAATCGTCTTTTCTATCAATACTTATTCTCGTCGCTTCGTCTCTTACCAAATTTCAAACGTTATTAGAATTCAATCAAATTCTACCACATTATTAATCATCTATCAAGGATCATAAATACATAATTCACATTCTCGTATCAATATCTAATCTCGACTTATCGTCCATCGTTCGTCTCTTACGATAAATTTTACGTTCTCCGTTTCGTTCAAATTTTACGACAACAATTATCATCTAACGAGCATTACTAACATGCAAATCATATTATCAAAATGTTTTCAAGCTCTAACTTATCGACACATCTTCCTCTCTTACATTTTTCGTTTTATTTTTAGAAAAATCTCAATTAAATATATATATACATTCTCATGCATCGTATATCTCATTTCCATTAAACAATCGAGCATATCAACACATTTACTATCCTAAATCGAGCCTTCTTCGTCTCTTAGGTTTCGGATTTTATTTTTAGAAAAATCTAAAATAATTCCTAGAGTCAATTAACATCATAAGGAACACTAATCTATCATTCAATCGACAAAGAAATCGAGCACGATCAAAGCCCCAATTTTTCAAAAAAAATCGGTAATAACCTAGAATTAGGGTTCTTGGATTTCTTTCTCTAATTCATCCATGGAATCACTCCCTTATACATCGAATTGCATATTAAAACTTAAATCAACTACTACATCATCATCATAAAAATCGGTCCTCAAGAAAAATAAAAAGAAAGGAATTCCAATTGGATAGATCAATGGAGGAGATGATTACCTTGATGATTAATGAAGGAAGAATGGAAATCGATGGATGATTGAATGACTTATGAACTTGGATCTTGCAAAAGCTTGAACTCCTTCAATGGTGGAAAGAAGAAATGGGAGAGAGAGTTTGATGGGGGGGGGGGGGGGTAATGATGGAGTTGTGAGGGAGAGTGGATGACTAAGTATGGTGAGTCATAAAGTGGAGAAATATCCTACAAAGTAGTGGTGACTCGTTAAGGTTGCGTTTGGTGAAGAAATATTTGACGAAATATCTCGTTTCCGGCTCTTAAACGTCGATTTAAAAGTCGAGAAATATTTTCCTAGATAGTTAAGGATTCGACGAAATCTAATTTGTCCGTTAGATTGGAAATAATTTACGTACTCGAAAAACCTAATTCGTTTTTCAAAATCCGAGAAAAAGTCGGAACATCACAGTCCAAAATTCATCCGGAAAAACATAAAAACTAACTTTCTTCGGTGAACTTGTCTCGAAGAAAAAGTGAATATAAATTCTGACGGAATTTGATTCTGAGTTTTCGGGCGAAAAATTTACCGGACGCGAAAACCCTAATACAGTAGTCGTTCGTCCGATTTCTGGAAATTATTTTCGGAAACGGATTTCACCGTAAATCTTAGAATTTAATATCATGATCATAGGCGTGCAAAGCCATAATTATTAATAACTTTCATTTTTAAAGACTGTATAAAAAGTCTGGGGTATTACATCCTACCCCCCTTACAAAAAATTTCGTCCCGAAATTTGCATACCTTCTTCAAAAAGATAAGGATATCTCTCCTTCATCCTTTCCTCGAGCTCCCACGTGGCTTCTTCTTGCCCGTGGTGATTCCATAATACTTTTACTATTGGTATCGACTTGGTTCTTAATTCTTGAACTTTTCTATCCAAAATCAATATCGGTTTTTCTTCATAACTTAGGTCAGATTCAAGAACGACGTCTTGCTGACTTATAATGTGCTTAGGGTCATAGACATACTTTCTTAATTGGGAAATGTGAAACACGTTATGGACACTTCCTAGACTTGGCGGTAAGGCCAATCTATAAGCAACGGGTCCTATTTTCTCGAGAATCTCGTAAGGTCCTATGAACCTTGGTCTAAGTTTACCCTTAACACAAAATCTAATGATTCCTTTCGATGGTGAAATCTTAAGGAAAACCTTATCACCAACTTCGAAACTAAGATTGGTTCGTCGATCATCGGCGTAAGACTTCTGTCGGCTCTGGGCTTCTTTCATCCTATCGCGAATCTGTCGAACGATCTTTATCATTTCATTAATCGAGTCAGGTCCTAAGTTCTTTCTTTCACCCACTTCTTCCCAATAAAGTGGTGACTTGCATTTTCTTCCATACAATGCCTCATAAGGCGCCATTCCTATCGTCGCCTGATAGCTGTTGTTATACGTGAATTCGACCAGGTGTAAGATATCTTCCCAATTTGCGCTTCGATCCAAAACCACTGTCCTTAGCATATCAACTAGAATCTGAATCGTCCTTTCGGATTGTCCGTCCGTCTGAGGGTGAAAAGCTGTACTGAAATTAAGTTCGGTTCCTAATTCTTTCTGCATCGTGATCCAAAATCTCGAAGTGAACTTGGCATCTCTGTCTGATATTATGGACTTCGGTACTCCGTGCAGACATACAATCTCTTGGACGTACAACTGAGCTAACTTCTCTGATCTGTAGGTAGTCTTAATCGGTAAAAAGTAAGCTGATTTCGTGAGCCTATCGATAATCACCCAAATGGCAGTATTTCCTCTTCTTGACTTAGGCAATCCTGTCACAAAATCCATAACTATTCCTTCCCATTTCCATTCTGGGATATCTAATGGCTGCAATAATCCATACGGTCGTCTATGTAAGGCTTTCACTTGCTGGCATGCCAAACATCTTTCTACAACGAGGCAACGTCTCGTTTCAATGCATTCCACCAAAAATTCTTTCTTAAGTCCTGATACATCTTCGTACTCCCTGGGTGTGCTGTATATGGTGTATCATGAGCCTCACTCATGATATCGTTCTTTAATTCTTCGTCACTGTCAGGAATAGCAAGTCTGCCTTCAAATAATATCACATTGTCTGGTGCTTCGGAATATCCGTCTTGTTTATCTGTTCTTATCTTTAGGTGAAGTTTCTCCATCAAATCATCCTTCCTCTGAGCACTTATGATTCTTTCTCTTAAGTCAGGTGTAGCTTCTAGTGTCGCTAGTTGACTTGTGATTGTTGCTGGTGTATCAAGCACTTCTATTTCCATCTTTTCAAATTCTCGTACTAGGGTTTCTTCCTCGACAAACAGACATCCTAACTTGGTTGGAGCCTTGCGACTCAGCGCATCTGCTACTACATTTGCCTTTCCGGGATGGTAGTTAATTCCGCAGTCGTAATCCTTGACCAATTCGAGCCATCTCCTTTGTCGCATATTAAGTTCTTTCTGCTCATAAAAGTACTTCAGACTCTTGTGATCTGTGAAGATCTCAACCCTTACACCATAAAGATGGTGTCTCCAAATCTTTAATGCATGCACTACGGCTGCGAGTTCTAAATCGTGGGTTGGATACTCGACTTCGTGAGGTCGAAGTTGTCGTGAGGCATAAGCTATCACCTTTCCGTCTTGCATTAGAACACAACCTAACCCGTTCTTCGAAGCATCGGTATATACCATATATTCCTTGTTTGCGTCGGGAAGAGCTAATACTGGTGCTATGGTCAACTTTTTTTTGAGCGTTTGGAAACTCCTTTCACACTCGTCCGTCCATTTAAACTTGTTTTCTTTTCGAAGTAGCTGCGTCATAGGTCTAGCAATCGTGGAGAATCCTTCGATGAATCTTCTGTAATAGCCTGCTAAACCCAAGAAACTTCTTATCTCGTTCGGACTTGTTGGTGACTTCCAATTATGCACTGCCTCTACCTTAGGAGGATCTACCTTGATTCCTTCCGTTGAAACTATGTGTCCGAGAAACATTACTTCCTTCAGCCAAAATTCGCACTTTCTGAACTTGGCATACAGTTTCTCAGTTGTAAGTGTTTCCAACACTATTCGCAGATATTCGTCGTGTTCTTTCTCATTCTTCGAGTAAATGAGAATATCGTCTATGAAAACTAAGACAAATTTGTCTAAGTATGGGTGGAAAACTCTATTCATGAGGTCCATGAATACAGCAGGGGCGTTGGTCAATCCAAATGGCATAACCAAGAATTCGTAGTGGCCATATCTGGTTCGAAATGCAGTCTTAGGTACGTCCTCAGGTTTAATCTTCAACTGGTGATACCCTGATCTTAAATCTATCTTTGAAAACACTCCTGCACCTTTGAGCTAATCGAAAAGGTCCTCTATCCTTGGCAAAGGATATTTGTTCTTGAGGGTGATCTTGTTCAGTTCTCAATAATCTATACACATCCTCATTGACCCATCCTTCTTTCTGACAAACAACACTGGTGCTCCCCAGGGTGAGACACTTGGTCTGATGAAACCAAGGTCTAGCAGTTCTTGCAATTGGATTTTAAGTTCTTCTAATTCCTTCGGTGCCATCCTATATGGGGCTTTCGATTTGGGGGCCGATCCTGGTTCTTGGTCAATCGAGAAATCTATGTGACGGTCGAGTGGTAAACCCGGTAAAATTTCTGGAAAGACATTTTCGTACTCGTTGACAACTTTCACTTCTTGGACGGTCTTCTCGGCTCCTGGTTCTCCAACTAGGTACACAAGATAGGCTGTGCAACCCTTCTTCTTTATCAACTTCTTGGCTTGTAAGGCGGATATTACCGGTCTTCTCTTGCCCATTGCAATCCCATGAAATTCGGTCGGCTCTCTACCCGGGGGTTAAAAAGAGATTTTTTTCTCGTTGCAGAGAATTGTGGCATAATTCTCTGACAACCAGTCCATCCCTAGGATTATGTCTACGTCCCACATTATCATAACGTTCAAATTGTTCGCTTTAACCTTAAGAGTTCCGATTTCTAGTTCTAGGTTAGAGCAAACATGCGTGGAAGTAGTAATCTCTCCTGAAGGTGTAGCTACTCTCATAGGATGTTCAGCTCTTACGGGTCTGATGTCTAAGTTATCCGCACAACAACCAGCAATAAAAGAATGCGATGCGCCTGTATCGAACAATATCTTAATAGGGATGTTGTGAAGTTTTCCCATACCTGCAAGGTTTCCTTTTCCCTTTCCCTTATCCTGCCCAGTCTGCCTATTCGCGCATGCCCTTGCATTCTGCTGTTGTTGCACGTGCTGCTGAAACTATTGTTGATTCATTTGCTGTTGTGATTGCGCTTGTATGGCCCTCAGAGGTACTGCTTGCAGTGGTTTAGGGCAGTCCTTCTTCATGTGTCCCTTCTGTCCACAGTTAAAACAGTTGGGAGTGCCTGCTTGACAGACACCGGAATGTGATTTGTTGCATTTGGGGCATATAGGAATGGTAACCCTCCCTGGGTTATTTTCTCCCTGGTTAAAGTTCCTCTGATGTCCCTGCGGCTGCCTTTGCTGATTATTCCCTTTCCAGGGTCCCGCATGGTTGTTCCCCTGCAAAAACAACCCAGACTTATTGTTTCCCTGCCACTGTTTCTTTCCATAGTTATTGTTCTGATTCGGCTGCTGGTAGCCCTGCTGATTGCCATTTCTCTGATTTCCCTGATTGTTATACTTCTGATTGTAGCCACCGCTACTTCCTCCTTCCCACTTTCTCTTTCCTTGAAAATTGTTATTATTGTTGTTATAATAGCCTCGGTTTTTGTTTTGGGTTGAAGCTGGTGTGGTTGTTATTGTTTTCTTCTGATCAGGCACAATGGCCTCCATTTCCAAAGCTCGTCCTAAGACATCCGTATAGCTCAGCCCCCCGTGACTGGCTAAAGCGATCCCCAATTCATGTCTAAGTCCCCCACGGAACTTCTTCGAAATCTTTTCTTCGGTATCGACCTGTGTAGGCGCATACCTGGATAGCTTGCAAAACTTGGCGTCGTATTCTGTCACCGTCATCTTACCCTGTTTCAAGTTGTAAAACTCAGCCTCCTTCTGAGCCCTATACGTCTTCGGCACGTATTTGTCGTACAGCGCCTCCTTAAACTCGTCCCATGTAAGTTGAGCCAGATGCTCTGCAGGTATCACTTTCTGGCTTGCCTCCCACCAGTAGTCAGCTGGTCCGGAGAGCTGGAATGCTATGCACGATAGTCGCTCCTCATCAGTACATCTGAGGAGCTTGAAAATCCTCTCGATTGATCGCACCCATAGCTCAGCATCGCTAGGGTTGCCCGTTCCATTAAATATGGGTGGGTTTCGTTTGAGGAAAAGATCCTCAATGTCCCTACGGGGTGGTGGTGGAGGTGGTGGTGAAGGGGATGGTGGAGGGGTATCATGGTGTTCTTGTTCTTATTCTTGCTCTCTTTCATTTTCTAGCTGATGTCGTCCACGTCCTCGGGGCCTACCAGGTCCCCTTCTATTGTTAACATTTCTTGGCGGCATTTTTCTTTAACTATAGGAAACAGAAATTCTCATTAGCCTTTTCTTTTAAACATTCTTTTTACTTGCTCTCTTTCCAACTTATTCAAGTTCACGGAAAAGAAAAATCGAACATAACTTCGATATTAGTTCTTTAATCTTTTTCTTTAACTTTTCAAGTTAAACTAAACTTTTCGTTATACGAGTTCATTTAACATTCTGGTTTACTACATGCTTTATAAGAAAATTTTCTTGTGATCAAAACCCTTTCACGGGTCATGTATATATAAATACATCAAAAAGAATATTAATTCTGCCTCCAACGAGGACTTATACAAAAAGTTAGACTACTACTAGTCTAAACTAGGCTGACTGTCTATCTATGAACCGGGTGCACTAACAAGCTGCATCCCCGTATCTACTGGGAGTACTAAAATGGAAACAATTCATAAAATTTCGTATCCGCTAGAGTACTACAAAAACTAGTTATTGATCCGACTATGTACAGGACAAAAGAACTACTACTACTACTAACATGCGTCTACGACGCTCTACTCAACATACTACAGTCAAGTCCGAACTGCACTCTACGGCCTGAAAAACCCTAAGAGTCCTCCTCCGGATCCTCGTCAGGATCCTCCTTCTCTGACTCTGAACCAAAGACGAGCTGGAGTGCCTCGTCCTCTCTCAGAGTAGAGCCGTCAGAAAGTGCAAGTAGGGGTGGTGATGGAGCCTCTGAAACTGTCTCCTCTAAGTCTGAAACAAGATAGTCCTCACTGGTCTCTATTGCACACTTCTTCAGAGGAAGAATGTGCTCTGGAACGGAACCCGACTCGTACTCCTCCCTAGAACAGACTCTGGATGGTCCCGCCTCTAACTGTCCTCTGACTACCTCCCACTTTGCACAAATCCCCTCAAGCAGTGTCAGTGGAGATGGTAGCTCTAACATGGCGGCAAGCTCTGCGTCTATCACCTAGCTCCCTGACCCTGTCTCAAACAGCCCTGTCTCAAAAGGTCCTCGAACTCTCACACTGGGCTCGAGTAGAAAAGGAGTAGCTAACCCTAATAGGGCAGCTGTCTCTGCATCAATCTCCATGAGTCCTGGTCCGAGGATCAACTCCTCAAGTGGCCCCAGTGGAAGTGGTAGCTCTGGTGTAGCTGCGGGCTCGTCGTCCTCCTCTAACTGCTCTGCTTCCGAGTCCGACTCCTCACTAAGCTCAAAGTCTGGTGGTATCTCCAATAACGCGGCCAACTCCGGGTCCAAGTCTAAAAGCTCTAGCTCGGCAACCGCTGGGAAGTGACGGTAGGAAAGATGTGGCTCGAAAGGGACTGGAACCATGAGCCTGCTGTCAAAGAAACGCTCGTGTATAAATAGAGCGAATCCCGTGTAGTTGCCCGTCGGCTCTGTGTCGTTGCCGAAAACCCCAAGGAAAAACCACGCCACTCGGTGCGCCCAACCGCGCCACTCGTCCGACAGTCGCACAATCAGGTCAGATATCGCCTGACTCTCCGGGATAAAGTGCGTGCTACGTAGTAAACTGACGAGAAGTTACTCACTATTTGTCCTACATCCTCCACACCATAATCTGCCTCGTAACCTTGGTAATCATCCTGTATCATATCTACTAGGGTACGCTGTGGTAAAGGTGCGCTCTTCCAAGCAGTAACACGTCTCCTAACCATCCTACAAATGTTTTAAAGAAACACGGATCAGTAATAGGTAGGGAAATAACTTATCTTAATGAAATACTTAAATTACAAAATGAATATTCCTTATTCAATTGTAATATCACCACTTAAACAACCACTTATCATAACATCTAGCAATTCAAGAAATTGCACTCAAACAATATATATAAATAAAATTTCAAGATTTTATTTCCATCATTTATTTCATTATTCATTTACATTTCTTACTTTATTTCCTCATAAACTTTCTTTCTTTATTCTTTATTACTTTCTTTCATTATTTCTTTCTTAAGGAAAATTTCTTAACGATTTTCACTTATTAAAACAAAGTATGTCCACTTTGTTCATGTTACTTATTCAAAAGTAACATCCGTTTACAAAAGATTTTGTCCTTTCTCGACACTCGAATCTCACTTACTCGTCGTATTCTTCGTTCAATTACGAAGTATGAAATAAAATAAATTCCAAAGAAAAGAAATTAGAACTGGAAAATGACTTTAGAACCAAAATTCTAGTTGTCGTCCGATCGAGCGATCGTTGAAAATTAACTAAGATTCGTACTCAATTTGTGGTAATTATAACCAATCCCTTCTTGAAGTTCGAGCGAGGCGAACTCCAACTGAAAATGCCTTCGTTCATGTCACTTTCACGGAAGTAACATTCGTTTCTTTCGTTTACTTGGTACAGAATTAACGTACCTTATAATTATTTATCTTAATTTCTCGAAGGAATTTCTTATCGATTCTTTTTTTTATAAAAACAAAAGTTGACTCTGCCGAGTCTTTGTTCGTGTCACTATACGCACGTGACATTCGTCTACAGAAGTTCTTCCCGTTTCACGATCTCCTTTCGAAATCATTTGAACTAACGTTCTTAAAACGTCTAAGTTCTCGAGGAATCGGAAAGATCTTAGGTTTCAAGTCTATGTTCTTAACGAACCGGGAAAATCCCTAGGATCATTCTAGATTCTTGTGCCATCATACTTTCAAATAAAAGACATCATCGCAAATAATTTCACGTAATTCATACAACAGAAACAAGTATGATTCTCATACTTTCAAAATTTCCTTTTTGGCACCATTGTCATTCTTAACTTTTTGGAATACGTATTCAAAAAAAAAAATCTTAAAAGAAAACACATTTCTGAAATTTTTTCTTTTCTCTCTTTCTTTCTTTCTTTCTTTCGTTGAGTCGACCCTATCATACTTGAAAGAAGACTCAGGTATTAGAGTACGAACGAATACTCTATTTGACTACTTTTGAAAGAAGACTTGTATGCAGAGAAGAAACGATTGCTCTGATACCACTCTGTCACAGCCCCAAATCCCGAGGGACGGCAGAAGCCGGGGTGCGACTAGGATTGAATTAAAGAAGCGGGGAAGAAATGAGATGAATGAATAGATATACATACATAACAACTTATCTTCTATGAACAAGACTTTATTGACGAAAGGAAAGAGTTAATCTCGAAAGATTACTCGAACAATATACTTCAAAAGCTTCTAAGTTATATTACAAAACTTAGACTGTAGTAATTATTACACAACATCAAAAAGAGTTTAGAGTCTAGCAGCGGAATTGTGAACTATATACAAGAGTCTTCCTTAACTCTATTCAACTCTAACTCAACCGTCGCCGCTTCGTCGCTTCAACCTGCACATTTAGAAAACATATGCAGGGCTAAGTACAAAAGTACTTAGTGGACACGTTGCCGAAAACATAATCATAAGTATAGATAATCAGGCATTTCATTTCTGTAGCACATCGGGGTTTTTCAACAAATTCCTGTGTCTACTAAACATTTTCTTTCTCATTTTCATAAATTAGCTTGCGCAAGCATTTTTCATAGATGTTACATTTAAATCTTGACCAGTCATAATTCACCGTGGCTGGCTGCCCCTCAATAGGATACCACATACACCACAGGCTACAAAGTGCACTAACTTTGGAAAGCATAATAGCTAACTCAAAGCCGATCGTTAGTTAACCCCTTTTGATTAACTCATAAGGTACAAGAGAACTCACATAAAACACAAAACAGTTCATGCCTTAATTATCACTTTGAAAATACGATTATCAAGGCTATAAAGAAAAGGGTTTTTAAGCATTGCTCATTTTGTGTCATATATAAAAGGAAAGCCCACCTTGATTAAATACAGAACTTTAAGACACGTGCTTCCTTTGTGTCGACTTCCTCCTTCATCGTAAAAATCATACTTTAAATCTCGGTCGCAAACGATAAATGAATACGAAAAAGTCGAGTTAAGTTTTAGTTTTTTATACGTTTTAGGCATTTGCACGCTAAACTAAACTCTTTTAGTTAAAAAGAAACGAGATACGAATGCATCTTGTTTGACATTCACTCAGTTCTGCACTTGACTCTTAGGTCAGTGGAAAGAAGGTAGTCGATGTCTTGAAACGACTTAAAAGATCGAAAGAGTTCAAGTTGAGAAGAATTCAACTTAAGAATCTAGCTTTTAGAAATTCACTGCACGAGGTCAGTAAGTCCACCCAGAACAGGAGATTTCGAAACAGGGGACGAATCTTAAACCAAAAGAAAGGTACGGGTGTCTAGTTTACTCTCCGATTCGCGGATCTCAATTCCGATAAACGAGCCAAAAGATATTGCAGTTTCCGTGGAACGTCGCAAAACTGCCGAGTGAAACCCTAATGCTCGATAAAATCGACGCACGGTTTTCTAGGTTCGTTCTATGTTATCAAACCTAAATTCTCACGAATTTACTGACTCAATACAGTCTACTCGTATCATTATACGTGATAGACCCCTTTTCATTTCTCGATTATAAACACGACGTTTAAAACATCGTCATTTCCGACTAAGCAATTACTATACCAAATCAAGTTCAACTTCTCGATTCTACTTCTCGGTTATAACTACAACTCATCATTTTATAACTCGGACGAACATGTCGTCAACTACAAACTCGTTCATTAATCATTAATAATTATCAATATCAAATTAAAATCCTTAATCGTCTTTTCTATCAATACTTATTCTCGTCGCTTTGTCTCTTACCAAATTTCAAACGTTATTAGAATTCAATCAAATTCTACCACATTATTAATCATCTATCAAGGATCATAAATACGTAATTCACATTCTCGTATCAATATCTAATATCGATTTATCGTCTGTCGTTCGTCTCTTACGATAAATTTTACGTTCTCCGTTTTCGTTCAAATTTTACGACAACGATTATCATCTAACGAGCATTAATAACATGCAAATCATATTATCAAAATGTTATCGAGCTCTAACTTATCGACACATCTTCCTCTCTTACATTTTTCGTTTTATTTTTAGAAAAATCTCAATTAAATATATATACATCCTCATGCATTGTATATCTTATTTCCATTAAACAATCGAGCATATCAACACATTTACTATCCTAAATCGAGCCTTCTTCGTCTCTTAGGTTTCGGATTTTATTTTTAGAAAAGTCTAAAACAATTCCTAAAGTCAATTAACATCATAAGGAACACTAATCTATCATTCAATCGACAAAGAAATCGAGCACGATCAAAGCCCCAATTTTTTTAAAAAAATCGGTAATAACCTAGAATTAGGGTTCTTGGATTTCTTTCTCTAATTCATCCATGGAATCACTCCCTTATACATCTAATTGCATATTAAAACTTAAATCAACTACTACATCATCATCATAAAAATCGGTCCTCAAGAAAAATAAAAAGGAATTCCAATTGGATAGATCAATGGAGGAGATGATTACCTTGATGATTAATGAAGGAAGAATGGAAATCGATGGATGATTGAATGACTTATGAACTTGGATCTTGCAAAAGCTTGAACTCCTTCAATGGTGGAAAGAAGAAATGGGACAGAGAGCTTGATAGGGGGGGGGGGGGGGGGGGGGGGGGGGGGGTTGGCGGTAATGAGGGAGTTGTGAGGGAGAGTGGATGACTAAGTATGGTGAGTCATAAAGTGGAGAAATATCCTACAAAGTAGTGGTGACTCGTTAAGGTTGCGTTTGGTGAAGAAATATTTGACGAAATATCTCGTTTCTGGCTCTTAAACGTCGATTTAAAAGTCGAAAAATATTTTCCTAGATAGTTACGGATTCGACGAAATCTAATTCGTCCATTAGATTGGAAATAATTTACGTACTCGGAAAACTTAATTCGTTTTTCAAAATCCAAGAAAAAGTCGGGACATCACAGTCTAAAATTCGTCCGGAAAAACATAAAAACTAACTTTCTCCGGTGAACTCGTCTCGAAAAAAAAGTGAATGTAAATTCTGGCGGAATTTGATTCTGAGTTTTCGGGCGAAAAACTTACCGGACGCGAAAACCCTAATACAGTAGTCGTTCGTCCGATTTCTGGAAATTATTTTCGGAAACGGATTTCACCGTAAATCTTAGAATTTAATTTCATGATCTTAGGTGTGCAAAGCCATAATTATTAATAACTTTCATTTTTAAAGACTGTAGAAAAAGTCTGGGGTATTACAGAAAAATAGGGAAAAGTTACTATTCATCAGAAAAAAAAATTCTCAGAATTTTCCGAAATTCGAATTAAGACTCAAACTCATATAATCATGCTCAATCAATTCATCACACATGCGATTCAGATAAGCAAAACGAGAAAAAAATCACATAAAGGCAATCAAAGGTATTTTAGTAATTTCATGAGAAAATTTCTTTTCTCGGAAATTTTTATCACATACAAGCACATCATGAAGGCATATAAACTCAATCAAGACGAACTTAAAGACTTATAAAAGATCAATGTATTACACTTAAGATCACACAACTTGCAAAAATTCATGCTTTAAAACAATCTAGCAAGTATAAATACTTCTACATCATGCTTACTTTCATTTCTCATCAAATATGCTATTACTTCATCACTTCATACTCAACTTTACTTTTCTTAGTCTCTTATGACAACATGCTTTCAAGACAACAAGATTATTAGGAATCCAAACAAGTCCTAATCATGCTCATCTAAAATTATCATTTACAAATGTATCATGATATCATAACATACTTGGAGCAATCATACTTATACATATAATGCACATTTTTGGTTCTCATAGGGCTTAGAGCTAGGGTTCATCATTTTCATGCAAACCACTTCCAATCATGCTCAAATATATCATAAAGGAATCATACATCCTTAATTCATCAATACAAGCTCATACACAAAAAGCCCTAATTCTTCTACTTGCACAAACTTTCGACTTTCATCATATTACATGCAATAATTCTCAAAAATTCCGTATAAGCTCCAAATCTACCCAAGAACAAGGTTCCATTCTCAATTCATGCATATAAAATCATCATCATCAAGATCTCACTTCCTTATACACATAAAACTTTCGAAAATCATGCATAAATAAGCAAGGAGATTTCAAATCATGAAGTTTACACATGGATAGATACATCTAGCTCCCTAAACCTCAAATCTTGCTTCAATTTCATCATAAAAGACATGAATCAATAACCCCTAATTTTTGGCCATAAAATCGGAACACATGAAGAATTCTAGGTTTGATGTTTTCATGCAATTTATTCCACAAAAGAGGTTCATTTGGGGCTAGGATCAACATACCTAAAGAGTAGGAGGATTCAAGAACACCTTCTTGGATTTCTTGAGAGGGCTAAAACTCTCCTAGAAAAAAGAGAGAGGAGATTTCAAGAATTTTTCACCATAGGAATGAAGAATCTAAAAGAAAAATGAAGATTCTAACATTTAATCAAAAATTCTATGGTGGATTCTCTTGGATCAAGAGCTAAGAATTGATTCTTGGAAGAAGAAAATACATGTGTGTGTGTGGAGAAGTGGCGCCGAAATTTTAGGGAAAGAGGGAAAGTTTGATCTCCAACAATCTTATATAGGGAGCATTTAGGTTTTGAATAGAAGATTAGATTTGAATCTCCAAAATGGAAGGCTAGGATTGAAACATGCATGCAAAGTAAAGAAGGTGAATTGTGGGAGTGACATGTGTCCATGGATGGACTAGTTGAGATAGTGACAAGTGTCCTCCTTCTAGAAAACTGTGGACCCCACAATAAATGCAGTCTAATTACACAATGTACTTTTTATTGAAAATCGGCTAACACACACATTCTTCTTCCGACATGAACAATTTTGAACTCAAAACTTATACCAAAGTTCATGAAATTTCATCACGAACAACATACTAAAATTTGGTGAAAAACAGACAACTTTCAATTTTTCACTAAAAGACGAAAAACTGCGTTTTTGACCCGAAAACCAGAAATTCGACTTTTCATGCAAATTATTTCAAAAATTCACATTCTCATGCAAACATTAGTCACATAAGATCATTTAAACATGCACTTCACATAATCTTGCTTTCATTCACCAAATTTCACAAATTCGGAAAATTGCTATTTTGGGAAACTTTCCTTTTATGGAAACTTTCTATTTTATGAAACTTTGAGAGATGGGGTATTACATTCTACCCCCCTTAAATAAATTTGTCCCGAAATTTGCATACCTTTAAGAAAAACTCGGGGTACTTCTAATGCATCTCACTTTCTAATTCCCAAGTCCTTTCTTCAAGATCGTGGTGCTTCCATTTGATCATAACTTGAAGAATTTCTTTAGTACTAAGCTTATGATCTTTTCTATCTAGAACCAACTCTTGTTCTTCAACATAACTCAAATCAGACTCTAGGATTACTTTCTCTTGCCTAATCACGTGTTTCGGATGGAACACGTACTTCCTTAACTGAGATACATGAAACACACTATGAGGGTTTCCAAAACTTGGCGGTAATGCCAACTTATAGGCCATGACTTCGATCTTCTCTAGGATCTCAAAAGGACCAAAAACTTCCTTTCAAATCTTGATACATCCTTGTACTTCCTGGGTGTACGATGTAGGGCGTATTGTGAGCCTCGCTCAGAATATCGTCCCTTAACTTTTCGTCCTTTGGCATGCACAACCTTTCATGAAACAACAGAGCATTATCAGCTGCTTCTCGGACATCTTCGGCTCCATCCTTTCGGATTTTTAGCCTTAAACCTTCTAACTTCTCGCCTTTTCTTTAGCCTTCTATGATTCTGGTTCTCAAATCAAGAGCTATCACCATAGCTGCGATAACCTGCTCCGTAGTTTGAGGCGGCAGAATCACCTCTATTCTCATTCCTTCAAACTATCTTACTAGCTTTTCTTCTTAAGTGAGTAAGAATCCTAGCTCGGACTTACCCTTTCTACTCAAGGTATTTGTGACTACATTGGTTTTTCCTGGATGATACGAAATTTGAACATTGTAGTCTTTCACTAACTAAAGCCATCTTCTTTGTCTCATGTTGAGCTCCTTCTCCTCAAAGAAATACTTCAGACTCTTATGGTCGGTGAAGATTTCACACCTTGCTCCATAGAGATGGTGTCTCCAAATCATCAGCGTGTGAACGACGGCTTCTAACTCTAAATCATGAGTCAGATACTTATCCTCATGTGGTCTTAACTGACGTGAAGCATAAGAAATTACTTTTCCTTCTTGCATTAATACGCATCCTAAACCACTTCTTGATGCATCCGTGAAGATAACGAAATCTTTTCTCGCACGGCTAGCACTGGAGCAGTGGTTAGCTTCTTCTTTAACTCTTGAAAACTATCTTCGCATTTTTTACTCCACTTAAACTTTGAATCTTTCTTTAATAGTTGAGTCATTGGTTTCGCTATCTGCGAAAATCCTTCAATAAATCTTCTGTATTATCCGACCAATCCTAGGAAACTTCGATCTTCCTGAGGCAAGGTTGGGCATTTCCATTCTTGAATGGCTTTAACTTTGGTCGAATCTACTTTGATTCTTTCTGTGGAGATAACATGTCCATGAAATTGGACTTCTTTCAACCAAAACTCACACTTACTAAACTTGGCGTACAACTTCTCAACTCTCAACTTTTCCAGCACTATACGCAAGTGCTCTTCATGCTTTGCTTCGTTCTTCGAATATACGAGGATATCATCGATAAAGATGATCACAAAACTATCAAGGTACTCATGGAACACACGATCCATTAAATCGATGAATACAGCAGGTGCATTGGTCAATCCGTATGGCATTACTACAAATTCGTAATGGCCATATCTCGTCAGAACGCCATCTTTGGAATATCTTCTTGACGAATCTTTAACTGATGATAACCTGACCTTAAATCAATTTTCGAGAAAACATTTGCTCCTTTGAGCTAGTCAAACAGGTTATCTATCCTTGGAAGAGGATACTTATTCTTTAACGTCAACTTGTTGAGGTCTCAGTAGTCAATGTACATTTGCAGGCTTCCCTCCTTTTTCTTCACAAAGAGAATTGGCGCTCCCCAAGGCGAGACACTAGGGTGTATTAAACCCATGTCCAACAACTCCTGCAACTGAACCTTCAGTTCTTGCAGCTCCTTGGGTGCCATTCTGTTAGGTGCTTTCAATATCGGGGCAACTCGAGGCTCCAAATCGATGGTGAACTCTAACTGTCTATCTGGTGGCAATCCTGGAAGAACTTCTGGAAACACATCTGTGTATTCCCTAACCACGGCGACATCTTCTATCTTTCTCTCTCGTTCTTCATCCTTGTTGACATACACTAGGTACGCTTGTGCTCCTTTCTTTTGAGCAACTTAACTGCTTGCAATGCGGAGATGATTGGCATCTTCCTTCGTTTATGCTCGATTACGAAGAATTCGGTCGTCTCCTTTCCAGGCGGATGGAAAGAGATCTGCCTCTTATCACATCTGTCATAGCCCAAATTCTAGTGTGTAAGAATGACTAAAATCCATTAGACATTGAAGGTGAAACAACGGAAAATAAACAAAGAAACATACTCGGATACAAGGGATTATTTATTAAAAACAAAAACAATTTAGTAACTTGCTTTCAATTACCCATCTCAAAAGCTCAATGAAATAAATTTATTATGTAAGAGTCGAGAGGAAATCAAATAAGGTGTCGAGCATGAAACTCATTGATTAAAACTCAGAGTTGGAAGAATCTAAAACACGATTAAATATCAGTGTTGTAGCAGAGAATTACATCAGGTCCCAAAATTATATGTATGAAGACATATAACCCAAGCTTAAACAAAAACTCGACTCGAGAACAACGAACACCGCCAAGCACACTGCACCATCATCATCCGAGCTAACCTGCACGTTTTAGAAGTAACATGCAGGGCTGAGTACTTCGTACTCAATGAACACATTCCAAAATAATTTAAAGCTTGCTCGTTAGAGCTATATAATTGAACTTGCCTTTCTTGCTGCATCACAAGCGTTAGAGATAAAAAACAGTTAACTTGTGCATGCAATAAAATCATTTCACTTTTAAATATGTCTGCGCAGACAAATAATATATAACTAATGCATGAACCAGTTCTACAATCAAATATGGGTGTCGAGAAGTAGGCCTTCTGCTCGAACACCGTGACCGGCTAACCTAAGGGAAAGCACACGATCACCTCTATGTGTACAGAGAAATTCTATCTCACACAGGACCGAATTCATTCTCCTCAAATAGAAAGGTAACATATAATAAAAACTCAAACATTGGCAAGTTAATTAATTTTTAAAAACTCACATAATACGATAATTATAATATTTATCATATAGAATTCATCGATTTGTTTCGGTTAGAAAGCCCACCTGTCATCCAGTGGTTTTGCTCGTAATTCCTCTTTCTGTCTCGCTCCTTATTCCTGAACTCCACTCATTTCATGCTATCGAACTCCACTTGTTTCTTCAAGAATAACATCTTATAAGGACGAGTTCACTATCTCGTAAAACGAAAAGTAGCCTTAGGGCTCGATTGAAGGACTTCTACTTGACTCGGGTTATCCTTATCTTATCTTATCTAAATCGGTTCTTTCTCGGTTTCTCGACTCCACTCAAATACTATGCCAACAGACTTCTCAAACTCGAACTCTCGACTCGATAACATCATATAAAATATTATTTAATATTTAATGAAAAATGAAAATTTACTATTCATATCATACATCTTGTATTTCTCAATTTCTCGAGTTAAACGAACTCAGAAAATTATAAGATTAATTCTCGACTACTAAAATCACAAATCATTCATATTCAAGCATTCACATCCAGAATCGGGCATACACAGATAGGTAAACGACCAACTTCATAAATAGGCGTAAAAAGAAAAATATTTTAATTTATCTCCAAATATTTTAGAAAAATTCTATAAAATCTTTTAAATTCATCTAAACACAGATATCAACTCAGAAATTTATTCACACCTTAATACGGTCTCATGTTGACTCAATACTGTTCGACTTTTAAATTATGAAAATTTAAGCCTTCAGTTTTTAACGAAAATAAATTCGTTATACTCGAAATAAATCAAAGAATTCAAATACGGAATCAGATTCAAAATCCGAAACCTTTAACAAAATTTCTTGGTTTAATACTACGTCACCAGTTCTCGTAAAACGTCCACGTGCTCGGAAAATTCTCAAACTTGACAGTTCGATTCTAAATAAATTCAACTAACTAATTTCTCGATATTTTTCTAAAATTTTCGTCTTTAATTTATTTAAACTCAATTTTTTTTTCTAAACTTCAACTCTCGATAACTTTCACATCTTAACTCTGATTTAAGAAATTCAAAAAGCTAACTTCATTATTTTTATTTAAATTTTATCTTCTAATCATCCATTATCTCAAACAACATCAAGAACTCAACATTTATACCTTATTTTTCATTAAACTCGATTTTCTCATAAAGATATTCATATTTGTTTGTTTTTCGATTTTCAAAACTCTAATTTGATTGAAATAAATTCAATCTCATGGATTTATCACCCCAAACACTTAAATATACTCAAGATCAAAACTTCAAACTTATAAATTCTCATATGGATCGAAAATTTGGTCTTTAGTGCAAGATTTATCCGAATTCAAAAATTCGATATTTTATTTTACTTATAAAAGTTTCATTTGATCGATTTTTCAATCAAATTCATCAAATGAACTCTAACACAAAAAATCTTCCTTTAAAGCTTATAAACTTCGACTTTTATGGAGTTTTTCCATAGAAAATTTGGTTTCAACGATTTTAAGCAAACAAAATTTCTTTCTTCGATTCCTTTAAAACTTAAACTCGATATATACTCCAATTCATTTATAAATCATCAAACTTTGATCAAGAACTCATAATTTCAAAAATCATCAATTCCTCCACTCATTTAGTTCGAATTTTTCAAAGAAAAATTCCTAAATATTCATAAAATCTCATGCTTCCCAAATCTTCATTTAAACATGCTCAAAACTTCATATAACTCATAATCTTAACAAAAATCATCAAGAACATAACAAATTCATCAACTTCTTTCATATATATCTATATATATATATATATATATATATATATATCGACTCTTTCATAGAAATGACCAAATAATTCATTTCTTCAACTTATTCTCATACTCATGCATGAATCATCATAAAACTAATCATTTTATCATCATCTACCTCAAGAACATCACAAACTCACCTATTCTTCATATATATATATATATATATATATATATATATATATGCATCGAAAATTTCAATAACAACAACAAGAAATTTCATACTCTTCAATCTCTCTATTTTTCATGCATTATATCACTCCAAATTCATCAAATTCATCATCAAAATCATGATAAGAACTTAGGCATAAAAATCACGAAAGTTTATTAAAAATTTTGGTCCTCATAAGAATAAAATAACCAAAATTTCTAATTTCCATTTTCATACATTCAAACCACTCAAAATCATCATATGTAGATCATCAACTCATTCGTCAAGTATAACACAACAAAATTTCCTCTTTTGCTCTTAATTTCTCCATCGGTATTCATGAGAAAAATTAGGGAAAAATTTCTTCTCTTTTAATTGATCATCTCTTACCTCTTAAATTATTTCATAGAACTCATTCTCATCATCAAATTCATCATAGAAACAAAAGCATAGAAATCCCTAAAAACCACTAAAAATTTTGGCACACATAGGAAAAGAAACAAGCAAGATCTTTCCTTCATCTCCACATACGTATAATCACATAAGGATCATGAATATCATGCTTAAAAACCAAATCAAAACTTCTTCTCATAAACCTTCAATTTCGGCGCTCAAGAGGGAGGAAGAGATTCAAGTATTATACTTCTATTTTCCATGCACAAACCTTGTGAAACTTCAACTGCTAGACCTCAAAATAAGCTAGGATCAAGCCCTTATCCTTAGCTCAAAACTGCCGAAAAAAAAGTAAGAAAGAAGGGAGAATGACGTGACCATCGTTTGAGTCACGTGCAAAATACATTTATAATTTTCCTATGCCCACAACTAAGAACAATTAGCGATAAGTATAGGGTTGATCCCACGAGGAGTTAGTGTAGCTTTCTCTTGGTTGGGATGTAACTAAAGGTTTGGGCTCTGCATAGGTACATCTTGGCCAAACACGAAAATAAAAGTTAAACTAAAAGATAAACAAAATAATGGATAAAGACAAACCTGCGATTAGGTGTCGAGTTAATCTACATAGACATCTTCATCGATGCAAGGATATATGGTGCGTATGCATGTCAGTGGTTATAGGCTGAAGCTATGCAGGGTCTCCATTGTCACGCCGCCACGTACGCTACATAGCCCGCCCAGCTCCATCCTTATGTTTAAGTCTTGACAGGGACACCCTAGCCAATCCTCTTGCTTGCCTAAAAGTCCCGGGTATAACACCTTATCGAGCGCATGTTGGTCAAGCAGCATTTGGTTCTAGATGGGCCCACTCTGGCGCAGGTTAGATAAAGAGGATCTCTATCCGACATTCACCAACATTGACACATCTTTACACGTCTAGGCCAAGGCTAACAACTCATTCTTGCTGCTTACATGGAACGTAAGGCAAGCACAAGCACTTCTTGTTGGCCTTCCGAGTTACCCATAGCCACCGAACTTCTTTGAAATCATTGCCCAATGCCTCGGAAACACACATATATACAGCTTTCCCCTTTTCCTGATTCAACATCCAGATTTAATGCTTATGTAGTGTTGTCTTACCCAAGCATAGATTCGTATAACTATCTAGGCATAAAGTAAAGAACAAGAATAGAAAGAACAAAATAGAAAAAGAACTTCAATTAAAATAAAGACGAACGACACCAACATCTTTGGAAACAAAGTACAAAGATTGATTGCCCACAAAGGGGCAAACTTTCGAAAACAATAAAGTAAACCCTAGGCTAAGTATTACAAGAGCAAAAGATTCAAAAGATTATGAAAGATAAAAGCTAATCCAATTTGCTATCTAAGAGTATTTATTGATGTGAAATTCGTGGGTCTTGGAGGCTAAGTAGTTGTGTGCCAGTTGTCTTCTATCAGCTTTTGTTGACCAAGAGACTTTCTTTATTTTAGCAGATTTGATTTGGAATAATCTTCGTTGATAAGGAAGGAAATAATTCCATCCTCATCGGCTACTTAGATAAGGTTGATCTCTTACTTGCTCCCCACTCTTCCTCTTTGGTTGATCTCTTTCTTGTTCCGCACTCTTCTCTCGTAAATGCTTGACTTCATACGCCTCCGTGTCCAAGACGTGCACTTCTTCTTCTCTGCTCTGCCTGGTGCCTTGCCTTCTTCACTTCTCTTCTTTCCCAATGGCCAAATCAAGTGAGGTACTTAATTTGGTCAGGTTGTGAAGCGGAACAACTTTAGTGTTGAATGTGCGCTTCTTTGGCCAAGCTATAAGCTCCATTTCCTTGCCCAAAGTGCATTGTATCTACGCCCAGACCTCTCTCGCGGAATATGGTCATATATTGCCCTTTTCTGCTTTATTTCCTCATTAGTTGCCCTGTTCGTCCCTGCCTTCACGATGTGTCCTCCCAGACACTAAATACAAACAAAAAGACACAAAATGACTCGATCTAGACCTATAACAAGACTTGAAAAGAGCACAAAATTTGGGCTCGTCATACCCACACACTTGAATCATGCTTGCCCTCAAGCATGCAAGTACAACTTTCCCGAAAAGAAAAAAAAAAGACTCAAGACAAAAGACAAAGTCAGCATAAAAGAATAATGGGTCATATTGGGCAAGATAAATCTCAGCGAAAAATAAACAAATAATTAATTCAAACAATTCATGCATTGACCATGAGATAAATCAAGATTGAACAAATGAGCATTAAGGGTTCTCCTCACCGACACTCATCTCTCTTGTGTATAGGTTTAGTGTTTACGCCCAAGATAAATTCAACTTGGTCATGAAATAGGCTTGCCTGCCCTCTAACATCTCCATCCTTAGATAGAATTTTAGTACTTATCATTAGGTCTTTTTAAGGGATGTAATGTGGCTTTAGGCATAGGTGGGAAAATATGGATTGAGGCTAAGGTCATTTGGACTCATGATTGGGCAACTCGTTGCCCATCTCCCTTGAACTTATGATTGGGCAATACGTTGCCCATAGTCAGGTGATACGTTGCCCATATCTTCAGATTTCCTTGCCTTTGCTTACGAGCCTTAGCACAAAATTCAATCTAGGGCTTTTTTTCTCTCTTTTTTTTCTCTTTTTTTTTTCTCTTTTTTTTGAAGTCCTTTATTTTTTTTTATAACACTTCTTCTTAGCATGGGCAATTTGGTTGCCTTAAATTCTTATCTAAGTGACTTGCCCAAGTTCAAGCTAATACTATCTTCTCATCCCTCTTATGCGTTGCTCCTGAGTCCTTATGACTGGGTATGGATATGTTTATCAGGGCAATTTATTTTCAGTGAAATCAAAGAAATATTTAAGGCTCAAAGGGGCTCATCAAAGGATAATAGCAGGGTAGGCTTTTTAGGCTAAGTGGGTTTAACGAAAGAAAATGCTTAATTCATCTAAGTACATAAATCAATTCATTAGAATTTCAAAGCAGAGTGCAGGCAAGTTCTCGCATAAACTAAAATTGAAAATGTTAAATCACTCAAGAAAAGAAAAGCTGCATTTGGGCATGTAACAACAAATAAATCTCAAAACCTCACAGGGCATGCTCAAAGTTCATCCGTCATACTTATCTACATACGGTCATGCTCAAACTAGAAAATTAAATACTTGTGCAAATAAGAACAAAGAAATATATCATGCTTATATAGGCCCAATATATAATCAAATCATGCTGACAGACTGACCAAACAGACAACCATTCCACCCACACACTTTGCTTTGGGAAAAATGGGTAAGCAAGACGGGTTAAAACAAACTGACTCAAAAACAAAAAGCAAATACAACAACAAAGGTCAATGAAAGTGACGACTCAACAACTGAAAAGAAAAGAAAAACATACAAACAACAATGATCTTGCTACCCACACACTTTTCTTTGCGCAAAGTGAGTCAATAAGAAGACCGACTCAATCAAAAACTCAAAAACCTAAAACTAAATCTATCAAAAAGCTGGGAGGAAACAATTATGAAGGAGGTATAACATGGCACCTTGCTTTGGTGTGTTCATTATGAGTAGTTTGGGCAACTTTGAAGGTCTCCATAATTGTTGTAGTGGCTTTTTCGTCCAGTCTTGTCAAGCTCAAGGGTTTGCGACTCCCTGTTACTTGGGCATGAAAGGTTCGCGGTCTGCCTCCCGTTTTGGTTCTGGAAAAGAAATTTTGCAAGCATCTTGTACTCTCTAAGACGGCTAGTTGAAGGGATTGCCTTTCTCATCTTGATTCACTCGTCGAGCAACTTCATCTTATTTAACTAATTGGGCAAGGGACATCCTCAACAACACTTCGTTGTGTGCGACAGCAGCCTCCTCCAACTCGCTCAAGCTGGTTGACTAGGGTGCCTTCCAACTCAAGGATAACAGACCCCTCTTGCCAAAGATTCGGGTAGAGAAAGCCTTAGTGGTGGTCATGCCTTCACTTTGAATTTCATCATGTCCTTGCTTCCGTTCCCAAGCTCCTGCACGTCATGAACAAACCATACTTTTGCGAAAAATACTACCTAGCCTAGGGTTTAAACTAAAATAAAAAGAAAAAAAAATAAAAAAAAATAAATACCAGGTTGCCTCCTGGCAAGCGCCTTAGTTTACGTCATGGGCACGACGTGGCCTCCTTCACCTAGTTGTCAATTGGGTACTTGAAGTTTGGAAAAATCTGCCTTTTCATCCTCGTCAAGCCCATAGTAGGCCTTCAGACAATGTCATCCATCAACTTCCAGTTAGGACCTTGTCTACTTGTCTTACCCAATCGTCATCTCTTCCTTGGCCAAGCATTCGTCTTCGAGAGTCGTCACTCACAAAATTTTCCTGCATGGTCAGGGCGATACAAACAAAAAGAACTAAACAAGCAAACATAAGAGAAAATTACTAGAAACACAACTCCCACGAAACGACGCCAATTTTAACGTGACCGTCATTTGAGTCACGTTTAAAATACATCTATAATTTTTCTAAGCCCACAACTAAGAACAGTTAGCGATAAGTATAGGGTCGAGCCCATGAGGAGTTGGTGTAGCTTTCTCTTGGTCGGGTTGTAACTAAAGGTTTGGGCTCTGCACAGACACATCTTGGCCAAACAGGAAAATAAAAGTTAAACTAAAAGATAAACAAAATAAAGGATAAAGACAAACCTACGATTAGGTGTCGAGTTAATCTACATAAACAAGACGTCTTCATGGATGCAAGGATATATGGTGCGTATGCATGTCAGTGGTCATAGGCAAAAGCTATGCAGGGTCCCCATTGTCATGCCGCTATGTACGCTACATAGCCCGCCCAGCTCTATCCTTATGTTTAAGTCTTAACAAAGGGACACCTTTAGCCAATCCTCTTGCTTGCCCAAAAGTTCCGGGCATAACACCTTATCGAGCGCATATTGGTCAAGCAATATTTGGTTCTAGATAGGCCCACTCCGGCTCAGGTGAGATAACGAGGATCTCTGTCCGACATTCACCAGCATTGACACATCTTTGCAGGTCTAGGCCAAGGCTAACAACTCATTCTTGCCGCTCACAAGGAACATAAGGCAAGCACGAGCACTTCTTGATAACCCTCCTACGATGTAGGAATCCTTATGTTCCCAGGGCTTGTTGCCCTTCGGAGTTACCCATAGCCACCGAACTTCTTTGAAATCATTGCCCAATGCCTTGGGAACACACATATATACAACTTTTCCCTTTGCCCGATTCAACATCCAGATTTAATGCTTATGCAGCATCGTCTTGCCTAAGCACATATTCGTATAACTACCTAAGCATAAAGAAAAGAACAAGAAAAGAAAGAACGAAATAGAAAAAGAACTTGAATTAAAATAAAGCCGAATGACACTAACATCGTCGGAAACAAAGTACAAAGATCATTTGCCCCCGAAGGGGCAAACTCTCGAAAACAATAAAGTAAACCCTAGGCTAAGTATTACAAGAGCTAAAGATTCAAAAGATTATGAAAGATAAAAGCTAATTTGATTTGCTATCTTGGAGTATTTATAGATGTGAAATTCATGGGTCTTGGAGGCTAAGCCCATTAGATATGTCGGTTGGCAGCTAGGGTTGGGCGAGCTGTCCGCCAATTGTCTTCTAGCAGCTTCTATTGACCAAGAGACTTTCCTTATTTAGCAGATTTGATTTGGATGAATCTTCATTGATAAGGAAGGAAATAATTCCATCCTTATCGGCTACTTGGATAAGGTTGATCTCTTACTTGCTCCCCACTCTTCCTCTTTGGTTGATCTCTTTCTTGTTCCGCACTCTTCTCTCGTAAATGCTTGACTTCATACGCCTCCGTGCCCAAGACGTGCACTTCTTCTTCTCTACTCTGCCTTGCGCCTTGCCTTCTTCACTTCTCTCATGTCCTAATGGCCAGATTTTCCGCGGTACTTGATTTGGTCAGTTTGTGAAGCGGAACAACTTTAGTGTTGAATGTGCGCTTCTTTGCCCAAGCTGTAAGCTCCATTTCCTTACCCAAAGTGCATTGTATCTACGCCCAGACCTCTCTTGTGGAATATGGTCATATATTGCGCTTTTCTGCTTTATTTCCTCATTGGTTGCCCTGTTCGTCCCTACCTTCACAATGTGTCATCCCAGACACTAAAAATAAACAAAAAGACACAAAATGACTCGATCTAGACCTATAACAAAACTCAAAAAGAGCACAAAATTTGGGCTCGTTAGTGAATACTAGTCTTAAAATGATCACCAAGATGAGAGGATCACGATTACCTTATCGGTTTATTCGTTGGATGATCGGAGGTGATCTTCTTGGTTTTTTGGAGCTTGGATCCATGGAGGAAATAGTATGTAAGTATTGTGTGTGTGTGTATGGCCGAAGGAGAGAGATGAGAGGGAAGAAGAGTGTGGCGTGAGTGTTGAGAGAGTGAGGGGGAGTGAGAGATATGAGAGTGGGGGTGAGATGGAGAGCGTGTCTCACTCTCTTGAGAGTGAGAGTGGGATTTAATATAAATGGGGAGGGAGTGAGCCATGTCGGCTGCTAAGAGAAGAAGTAATCTGATTTTTATCAAATATAAATCCCCGGAAGAAAATATTTTCCGATACAAAATATCCCCCTTTATTGATTATCTCACAAACGACTCAAAACTCACCACGACACTTTCTCAACGTTCAATTTCACTCTAACTCGTCTCATTCTTCACCAAATAAATCAAGAATACTAGAAACCCAATTTTCAGATTAAAATTCTGAATAACGAATGAAACGTAAAAAGTTACTATTCATATTCGCTTCTATTTGAAATAAAATTCAAACTCGGCTCAAATGATCTTAGAAAATTCTCAAACATGCATCAATGGTCTTAAACTAAATTCTAGCCTCAAAGGATAATAATTTGATGAAATTCGGAAATATTCGATGAATAGTGAATTCTCGTCGGCAGTTGCTATTCACTGAATAATAAATATTCTCAGAATTTTCTGAAATTCGTACACATACTTCATTTCACATTCTCATGCTCGTATAACTCTTCACATCTTCGTTTCGATTCACCGAAATGAGAAAATTATGTTTTTGCCCTACATGGGCATTTTTGTAATTTCACAAGAGAATTTATTTCTCAAAAATTTTTGATGGTCCCGAAACGAGTTACTGGTGTATGGGGGGGGGGGGAATACACCAGTTAGGATTTAAAAACTTAAACCTGAAAAATCACTTCAACTGAGTGAAAGAGGACTCAGTTGGAATCTCACAGCTGAGTAAGCGACCTCAGCTGGAAGAGTGAGGCTGTGCGGAAAGTGGTGGAAAAATATACTCGTTAAAAACAACTCACGCAAAACAGCTCGGTTGGTCAAGAACCAAAACAGCTCGGTTAAAAATGTGCAAAAGAGGTTTGTATGTCAGTTATATTGATCGGATAAAAATGCAGATGCAACTGAATAAAAACAAACACAGACACATAGGATTTAACGTGGTTCGGAGATAACCCTCCTACGTCCACGGGGAGATGTGAATCCTCACACCTCAGTCCAAGTTCTTCTGGACAGAACCACTCAGCTTACGCGGGCTGAGCAACCGTTAAGGATAAGTTTGCGGGTACTTATCGACCTTACAGTTTAGTTTTCGGGCACTAAACAGCCTATGTCAAGTTTGCGGGTACTTGACGACCTGACTACTCAATTATAGGAAGAGTAAGGTCCTAGCACACTTTTTAGGGTGTGAGATAGGGTGGGATTTCCAACTACAGCTCGATCACGAATGAGAGCTGGATCTAAGGTTTGAACGAATAAACACTCAAACTAAGATCTAAGACAGATTTTCACTCTATGAATCCTCAGCTACTAATGTTCTATCACTCTTGAACTCTCAGCTGCTGATGTTCTTAGAATAGGAGTTTAGCAGATTTTTCTTTCGCTTGTGATTGAACTTTTCTCTCTTGCTTCAGTCTGTCTCGTGTGTCTTCTCTCTCGAATGAGAGAATGCCTCTATTTATAGGCGGAGAGAATCAACTAGCCGTTGGAGGAGCAGTTGATCTCTGATCGGTTGATAGCGATGGCTTGTCTCTCATCTCTGCAGACTTTCCCGATATGGCATCTGTGCTCTTCTGCTTTCCATCTGAGACAGCCTTGTGTTGGGCCAGATGGGGTAATGACTGAACGGTCAACCCTCATGTGACTTCCTTTTGAAATTCAAATCTTAACCTTTCTGACAGTCAACTTCGGTTCGTCGGTTGAAAGTCTTGATCTTCATCTGAGTGGTCTTCAGCTGATGTTCTGAACTGTTAAACTCTCAGCTGACTTTGAACTTCAAGCAGTTGATCTTCTTGTTCGAGTTCTACAACTGAGGTTCTGAAACTGAACACTCAGTTGTCTTCCCTGTATTTACTCAGTTGGGTTTGAACCCTCAGATGACTTTCCTTTTCATCTGATGTTCTCTTCCTTTCAACTGTTTCTCATCTGATGAACGCTCAGTTGGTTTCCTTCACAACTAATGTTCTGAAGACTTCCCCTTGTTTCCATCTGATCATATGAACTCTCAGTTGTCCTTCTTCACAGATGTTCTGTTTGAGTGACGCCTTGTTGCCTTCTTCAGCTGGAGACCTGTAAAGATAAAATCTTAACTTTGCTCAAACAGCGAGCCTAAATTCTAACATTAGGTTCTGGCAACATCTACTCGGTTGGGGTCAGTCGGTTTTGGAATTCATCAAAACTTATACTAATAAATTTCCCAACAATTTCCCCCTTTCTGATGATGCCAAAATCACTTACAACTTCAAACCACTACTGATCTAAACCTCACTAACTTATCTAAAATCTCAGCTGAAATTCTAGACAGTCTATAAGATAAAACATCAAAGGGTTAGCACAGTTATAACATGGTATTTAAAAGACTTTGTGATTCAGAGCTTGGACAATGAGGGATTGTTCATCAAGGTGAATCTTATAACTGTATAGTTTTCATTACAACTGATTGTTACAAAAGATAGGCTCAAAAACTGAAAATTACAACAGTTGCTAGAAAACTAACTGAGCTAGTATTGTAGCCCATACTTGCCAAAAATCCTTACAAAAATTTCCCTCTTAGCAGGTGACTCCTTGGAGATGTCCACTCCATGCTCCTTGCAGACCTGCCTCGCCTCAGATGCAATCTTCGTGCGGTTCGGGTTGCTGGAATCCGGGAGAAGAGGTGGCCGATAAGTAACCCTCTTGGGAACTGGAACAGTGTTCAAGTCCAGGTTGGCGTCAATCATGGCCCTCCTGAATTGACTGAACATGCCCGGGTCACCTGAGTGCAACTCAGTCAGCGCCTCCTTGAACGCTCTCCTTGGGTCGTCAGTTGCGTAAACCTTCCTGTAATAGAAATCGTTCACGAACTCCTGCTTGAACAGCTCCCACTCCTCATTCCACTCGGTCGGCATCCACTTGTCGGTATGCCTGAACCGACTCTCAACCTTGGACTTTAGAGGCAACCTTTATTGCTTCAACCGAGCTTCCGCCTTTGATTGGATTTTATTGATGCGGCGTCGGCTGCGGGAGGCAACGTTGCGGTCCAGGTTCTGAGAAACCTTCTTCAGCTCATCCTCGAACTGGTTCACCCTCCTCGCCTGGCTGGCGGCAAACTTTCTGATCCAGCTCGGGTTCATGTAGTCCTTCTCCTCTACATCCATAGCCTTAGCCGCTGCAATGCACTCTTCGGTTGTTATCCCATCGAGTTCAGAATCCAGCTCGGCTGCGATCTCGGCTATGGAGCTGTAGGAAACTCCAATCTTCTTTGCCTGCTCCAAGTCCTTTGACATTTCGGCTCCACCGACTTCGGTTGACTTGGCAGCAGCAGACTTCCTCCTCCTCAGCTGAGATTTGGATGGTTGAGCAGCTGACACTCCTTCTTCTTGGGTCTCTTCTTCTTCCTGTGCTTCACCCTCCGTCTCCTTCTCTTCCCCCTTTTTGGCATCAGCAACAAGGCTTGCTACTGAACCGTCCAGAGAGTTGAGTTTGGCCTCGCTGGATTGAACACGGTTGAAGAGTTCATCGACCGCACACTCCAGCTCGATCTTCTTTGCCAGTTCGGAGTCCTGGCGCTCTTATTCTGCCTTCTTCAAGACAGAGAGGTTGTCATTGACCTCTGTCTGAAAGGCAACGAACTCAGCCCAACGCGACTCGAACTGGGACTCCCATTCAGCATCCTGCGTCTGTTGGGATTTGGCCAGATTTGAGTCAGCCAAGGACTTGAAGACATTCACTTCCGACTTCAAGCCCAACAGAGTGGATTTCAGCTCCGACACGTCCTGACTGGTGGAGGAGGAGAGATCATTCAGCTTCATCTTCAGCTCGGCATTCTCCTCCACCAGTTGTTGGTACTTCACTTCTTGAGCTGCCAACTCCCTCAGCTGGTCATCTTGTTGGTGCTGGAGGTTGGCGAGCAGCTCGGTCCTCAACTGGTTGACCCTCTCAGCCACTAGCTCGCAGATTTGTTCTATTGAAGGAGCGAGCTGAGCAGCTGGAAATGCTTGAGCAGACTGAGCTAGAGGCTCAGCTGTGACCATGGCTTGACGGTTGCCAGGTACAGCTTCAGGTTTTCCTCTTCTTCCTTTGCGGCGGCAGCTGCTGCATCGACATCTTCAAGGAAGTCAGCTGATTTCACCAACATGCTGTCAAGGAAGTCGACACACTCCTTACCAGCTGCCTCCCTGGTATCCTTCCCTTCAGCTAGACTCTGGTCCATCCGTCTAGTGAGCAGCGCGATCCGGTTGTTGTATGCCACCTCCAAGTTGGAATAGTTGAAGTAGGCTCGGATGCGGGACTCATCAGATTTCAGCATGTCCCAGCTCAGTACCCTGATCGTGTCCTCCTTGACATACCACTAGCTAAAGATCAGGTGGAACTGGTACAGTAGCTCGGTTCCCAGTGTGGCGAAGATGGGCATGTCGCGAGCTGCAGGGAACACACCCAACAGCTTTTGAAAGCAGTAGGCCACCCTGCCTTCGTGCTCGTCAGCAACAGCCTGCAGGTCCTTCTCTTCGTTGATCGGGGAGGGGGTGAGATTGTATGGTTCGGGTTCTAGAGGTTCATCGATGTTGGCCAAAGATTCGGTCACAACATCGGCATCGAGCTGAGAGCTCGGAATTTGGGATTCAGTTGGGGAAGAGGGTGGAATGGTTTCCTCAACATCGGCCGAAGGAGCGGTCACGATGTTGGCATCGAGCTGAGAGCTCGAAATTTCTGGCTCGATTTGGGTAGAGAGAGCAAGAGGCTCTGGGGGCAGTACAGCATTCACTCCAGCTGTAGGGGAGGTGGTAACATCTTCGAGGTCCTCAGATGAGGAGGATGCAACCGACGTCTCCATGCCCTCAGCCTCATCTGCTCTGGGGGCTCGAGGGACAATCTCGAGCGATGCGGCCTCAGCTGAGCGGCTGGATTCGGAGTGTTCCTCAGCAGGTGTGGACTCGACATGCGCTCCCTCCTTGTCTGGAGCTTGTTCCTCAGCTGGCTCCTCAGCTGGAACCTCAACTGGCTCATCAGCTGACTCATCAGCTGGAACATCAGTTGTCTCATCAGCTGGCACCTCAGCTGCCTTCTTGATTGCCTTCTTGAACCTTACCCTTAACTTTTTCTGGGCAGGTTCGTCAGTCAACTCCTTCTCAGCGTCAGCTCGGCGACGTGAGGCTTTGGATTTTGTGGGGTGAGCAGCAGCTTGTTCCCCCTCAGCTGCTGACTCAGCTAGCTTTCCCGACTCCCTTTTGTCCTTAGGAGTGTAGACACTTCTCAGCACCTCCTGTGCTTTCTTGGCCGTCGGGAACAGCAACAGCTTCTTCAGTGGCGTCTCCTCGCAGTCAGCCCAGACCATGTTGCGGTCCTTTGTTGCGAGGAGGATGAGGGCGGAGATTTTGCAGCCGAAATTGAGCGTGCCCTTCACACTCAGCAGCTTCTCTCCAGACTCGGTTGTAGTCTCAGAGATCTTTGACTTTTCCACCATCAACTGGTTCAGAAAATATTGGAACTAGTTGATTTGGTGTTGGTGCTCCAAGGCCACCAGCTGCTTCAGCTTGGATCGGCTGATGTCGCCGAACGCGCCACTGTATCCGAACACGATCTTCGACACCGTGTCGAACAGCAGGCGGTGTTCCGGCTTCAGCTTAGTCCTTTGCATGTTGCTCCTCAACCGCTCTGGCTCGATCAGAGCATCCTGAAGAAATTTATCAGCTTGTTCGTCGGTAATATTCTCCAGGAACTCGGTGGCGGTGTGGTTGATTGGTATGATGTACCGGAGGACATCGGACACGTCGATGGAGAAGGAGACACGACATATCGTCCTTGCCGGAACATCTCTTTGTCGGCACGACACCACCGTGGAAACTCCCTCTGAAATGTCAAGGGGGCGAACGAGATTGACGTAGAATTCTCCGACTTGGCGCCTGAGCAAGTGGGAGGGGCAGAGCTTAGCCCATTCCCAAAGTCCGTTCTCACGGAGAGTGTTGGCAAGAGGGGCTACGACCGGCGACTCTAGATCCTCGTCGGAGAGGATCTGCTCGAAGTGAATCTTCGATACTAACATATCGAATGATTCTTCATACGTGGTAGGCACGAGGGAAGGTCCGGATGATGCCATTCTCTTGCTTTTGGGTGCCATTAAATCACTGCAAAGGTAATATATATATAGGAAAGGAAAGGAATCTATTTGCAGAAACGGGATAGGCAGAAAAACTGGAAGACGATGAATAGTTATAATTGATAAGCACGAATGAGGAAAGTAGGAGATATCTTCCTGATTTTTCGCCTTATATAGGTCTTTGACTCGGATGAGATCAACGGCTGGGGTTAAATGGCGCGAATCCATCAACGGCTGGGATTACGCGACTGTTGACTATCTTTGACTTGACGTTTTGATCCGAGTTCCAACAGCGCTTGAGAAGATGTACAGTTTCATGTCAGCCCAGTCGCACTATAAAGTAGGCTATAGATGCTCAGCCGTACTTTACATTTAATGCGACATGATGGCTATTTTTAATGTAACTGACTAGCTCAGGAATGTTTGAATTTATTTCAAACATTCTCATTTAAGAACGTAACACCTTCAGTCATAAATGATACCTGCCAGCTGATGTCTGAATCAACTGTGTTCATTAGTCGAGTTCCTCAATTGCCGCATACCATCAGCTGACTTGAGTTCGTCTGTGCAGCTGACGTCTGATCCCCCTCCATCTGAGCTTCCCCCTCAGATAGATATCTGATTCTTCAGCTCGGATGACTCTTCATCTCGGATGACTCTTCTACTCGGATGAGTTTTTAGCTTGGATCCAAGAGTCCTAGAAGATCACATAGCATCTTGAACCGGGCTTCAGGAAGAGGTTTGGTGAATATGTCAGCTCTCTGAATCTCAGTTGCGATCTTCTCCATGGACACATCCTTCTTCTCAATATGATCTCGGATGAAATGATGACGAATATCGATATGCTTAGTCCGAGAGTGGTGAACAGGGTTCAGAGAGATAGCTATAGCACTCGAGCTATCACAATGAATGAGAACCTATCCAGTTGAGACTTCATAATCTCTCAGCTGTTGTTTTAGCCACAATACTTGCATGCAATAGCTTCCGGCAGCCATATACTCTGACTCGGTTGTCGAAGTAGCAACACACGCTTGTTTCTTGGAGAACCATGAAACCAGCTTGCTTCCCATGAACTGACAGTGTCCAGACGTAGACTTCCTATCCAACCGATCTCTTGCTAGGTCGGCATCTGAGTATCCAGTCAGCTGGATATTGTCATCAGTTGGGTACCACAACCCAACATTGACAGTTCCCTTCAGATACTTAATCATGTTCTTTGCTGCCAACATGTGTGCTTCTCTTGGTTGGACTTGAAAACGAGCACACACTCCAACTTCGTATGAAATGTCTGGTCGGCTGGCAGTTAGATAGAGCAGCGAACCGATGATCCCTCTATACTGGCTGGCATCAACGAGCTTTCCCTCAGCTCCTGGTTCGATCTTCTAGTTCGTGTTCATAGGGATGTTCGTTGTCTTACTTGTCTGCAATCCGAACTTGGTGATGAGCTCCTTTGTATATTTGGACTGGTTGATGAAAATCCCTTCAAGTGACTGCTTCACTTGTAATCCAAGGAAATAATTCATCTCGCCCATCATTGACATCTCGAACTTCTCCTTCATAAGATCGGAGAATTTCTTGCACAGCTCCTCCGACTTGGAGCCGAAAATGATGTCATCGACATAAATTTGCACAACAAGTATATCTTCTCCAACTTTGATGGTGAACAGAGTTTTATCAACTGAACCTCGTTTGAACCCCGAGTCCAGAAGAAATCCACACAGAGTGTCATACCATGCCCTTGGCGCTTGCTTTAGACCATAGATAGCTTTCTTCAGCTTGTACACTCTTCCATCTCCAGTCTCAAAACCAGGAGGCTGTTCTACATATATATCTTCTTTGATATCTCCATTGAGGAATGCACACTTCACATCCATCTGATATACTTTGAACTTGTGATGTGCGGCATAAGCTAGAAAGATCCGGATGGCTTCCAGCCTTGCAACTGGTGCAAAGGAATCTTCAAAGTCAATTCCTTCTTGTTGGCAGTATCCTTGAGCTACCGACCTTGCTTTATTCCTCACAATGAATCCAATGGCGTCTCTCTTGTTTTTGAAAATCCACTTCAATCCAATCACCTTGACACCATTTGGTCTTTCTACCAACTCCCATACACAGTTGCGTAGAAACTCATTCAATTCTTCTTGCATAGCTGTTGTCCAGTGGACACAGTTGAGAGCTTCCCCAACATTCTTCAATTCTGGAACATCAGCTACAAAGCAAGAAATCATGGCAACATCTCCAGCTTGCTCGAACTCCTCTAGAACTGCCAATTCCTCAGCATATTGGGCATAAGTGTTGGAATCTTCCTCGGTTGATTCTGGATTTGCAACTCTGCTCCATGTGCGCACACCCTCGGTTGGATCTCCGATGATGTCGTTGGTGGAATGAACTTCATACCATCTTCGGTTGCGTCTTCCTTCTTCTTCCAACTGTGGCTGTTCAGAAATCTGAGTTGGAGTCTTCAGAGCTGGTGATTGATCAGCTGTTGAGTCTGGATCCTCAACATTAACAATAGTTTGAACTGAGCTCGGTTGGGCATCGGATGCTGATGCAGTTGGAGGGGCATCAGCTGAAGTTCCCCCTTGGGACGAGCTGAGGTCTTCGCATTCATCTTCAGAGGAGTATGGATCCTCATCCTCAGTTGCCCATATTAGAGGTTCAGCTCGGTTCTTTTCCCGAAGTGCTTGCGATCTGGTGAGAACTGGTAGAACAGCTGGATCCGCGTGTTGTTCCTTTACCTGTTCCCTGCACTCAAAGGTAGATTCATCAAAACTAACATGAGGTGTTATTTCCACAACACGAGAGCTGTTGTTGAAAACTCTATATGCCTTGATCCGAGCTGCATATCCAAGAAATATGCCCTTCGAAGCTTTGGCATCAAAAGTTTTCAACTGAGTCTTCCCATTGTTGTGAATATAACACTTAGATCCAAAAACACGAAAATAAGAAATATCTGGCTTTCTACGTCTCCACAGCTCATAGGGCGTCTTTCCCAACCGCTTGGTGAGAAGAGATCGATTCTGAGTGTAGCATGCTGTGTTGATCGCTTCAGCCCAAAATCTCTTTGGCAGTACTGAGCTTGCTAACATGGATGTGGCTGCATCCCTCAAAGTTCTATTTCTTCGCTCAGCTACGCCATTCTGTTGTGGAGTACGCGCGGCTGATGTCTGATGGGTTATGCCATTCTTTTCGCAATACTCAATAATGGTTTCATTTAGAAACTCCGTTCCACGATCTGATCGGATAGATATGATCTTCATCTCTTGTTGGTTCGATATCCGATCCATCAGCTTGGGCAGCTCATCTTGGGTTTCACTCTTGTGGCGCATGAAGATGGTCCACGTATATCTTGAGTAGTCATCAGTTACAACTAATGTATATTCGTTTCCATTAATGCTTTTTGGTGTAACTGGCCCGAAGAGATCCATATGGATCAGCTGCAACACTCGGTCGGTTGAGGGAGTTGACTTCAACCGGAAGGAGGTTCTAGCGAGCTTTCCCAGCTGGCATGCACTGCAGATGTGTGTTGTTGAAAACACTCGGTTAGGTATGCCTCTAGCATGTTCTTGTCTGGCGAGTCGGTTCATCGTCTTGAAGTTCAGATGGTTGAGCCTTTTGTGCCACAGCCAGCTCACATCCGAACTGCTCTTTGATAACAGGCAAGTGTCAGGGAGGCTGCTGTTCCAGTCAGCGTAGTATACATTCCCTGTTTGAGATCGATTTCCCAACAATATCACCTGCTTTGATCCGACATCTTTAACTCTACAACCCTGTGCATCAAACTTGACAGAGAAACCATTATCACAGAATTGGCTGATGGAGAGTAGTTTATGCTTCAATCCATCAACATAAGAGACATTAGAAATTGAAACATGATTGGTTTCAAGGGTACCGTAACCTCTGGTATAACCTTTTGAGTTATCACCAAAAGTAACTGATGGACCTTCTTTCTCCACGAAACTTTCAAGCAAATCCTTCAGATTTGTCATGTGTTTCGAGCATCCACTATCCATCACCCACATTGTTGTAGACGCCTTCTTCTTCCTCAGCTGTTTCTCCTGTACCTGCAAAGAGAAACTCGCTTAGGTCCCCAATTTCAGTTGGGTCCTGGAGGGTTAGAACCAGTTCCCGCTGGAACTGTGCGTCACTTTTCCCTGTAAACTCGGATGGATTTATCATTCCAAATTACTTTTCCTTCATCATCAACTATAACAACACCTCGGTTATCCTTAGGCTTGTTGTTAGTAGTGATGTTCTGTTTCTTGGGAGGAGTTGGATTTCTCCTATGTTGAGCTTTAGGAGGTGAGGCTTTCCCCCTGTTTTGATGGCGATTCTTATCCTGTTGAGTTTGTCTGTGAGGTCGGACGCCCTATTGGAATCTTTGTGGCTGATTATGATTCCAACTTCCTGAGGGTTGTCTGTAGCTGTTCATGCCCTGTTGATGATTAATATTATGGCATGAATATCTCCAGTTGCTTGACCAGTTCCTCATTGGTTGACTATGTTGGAACCTTTGGTCGAACTGATGTTGAAACCGCTGTTGATTCAGATGATTGAATCCTTGCTTGTTCAGAGGTCGGTTCCATTCCTTCTGACGTTGACTTTGAGTATGATGCAGAGATCGGTTCTGGTTCTGAGATCGGTTGCGGTCGTGCTTTCGACGCCTCTGATTCCTCTTCTGACTTTTGGCTCTGATTCCTCTTCTGACTTTTGGAACATTCCCCCTCGGTTGAAACCTCAACCGATGGAATATTCTGTCCTACATTAGCTACTCCTTTTCCCTTCTCAGTTGTAATTTCATTGGTCGTTTGAACTTGTTGAGAGGTGGAGGTTGAATTAGCTTCTGGAGACTTAGCTATGTTTGGCTCTACAGCTGTAACTTCTACTGGTTTGATGAAAGTTGCTGGTGGAATCCCAGTATCCTTGACAACATCATAACCGAGTCCTGACACGTCATCCATCTGTCTGCTGTAACTTAAAAGGTTTTCGATGATCTTGGATGACTGATACAGCTTGATTAGATTGTCCTTCTCAGTTTGCAACTCCTTGATGAGTACAGCTATCTGCTCGGTTTGTCCATCTGACTTCTTTATCAGCTGTTTGATCTGAGCATCTTGATTTTTCAACTGATCTTACTGTTCTTTGTTTTGCTTTGTCAACTCCTCATCAGCTAGACCCTTAGCCTCGATCAGTTGACTCTTGAGATTCTCAATCTCCTGAGTTTGGCCTGTGATCAGATCCTCTCAGCTGGAATCTTCAAGCTTGGCGAACTGAGCTTGAAGACTCTTAAACTCAACCGACTGCTGATGCAGTTCCTCACTGAGTTCTTTAAAATCATTCCAGGAGGGTTCCAATTCATCGCTCAGAGATTTTTGCAGGTTAGAAGTATTGGAAGAATTTAAGCGAGCAGGATTAGATTGTACCTCAATATCATCTTGGTCGGTTCCAAGTGCCATGAGGCATTGATCCGGACTGATGACTTTGTTGGTAGAGGTCAGTTCGTCCTCATCTTCAGTGTCTGTGAAGATGTCCATATCGTCAGTTGCCTCTTCTGCTACCATGGCCTTGTTCTTTGCAGTTTGCTTGGCCCTCAGTGCTTCTCTTTCCTTCTTTGAGAGGTCTGGGCAGTCAGCTTTGAAGTGTCCTTCCTTGCCGCATTCGAAGCAACCATTGGTGACTGGCTTCGAACTGTCTCGAGTTCGGTTTGATTTATAGAAACGTTTATATTTGCCGAACCGAGTATCCATATCGGCTAACTTCTTTGACAACGCTGCAATGTTCTGTTGCAGTTCCTCTCTGCTCGGCTCCTTTGCAGTCGTGTCAGCCGATCTGGTTGGCCTTGACGATCTCGACTTTGAGTAGTCAGCTCGGAGGGCAACTGACTTTGATGCTGAGCCGACATCCTCAATTCTATTTGTCTGACTTGAGGGCTGCGACCTCCTTCTGTTGACCTTATACTCATTTCCTTTCAAGATTGAGAACAATCTTTCAGTTCCCATTTCACCAAGGCCAGCTCGGCTCTTGTGGATATTTGTGAAAGTATCCCACTCAGCCGGTAGAGCTTGCAACACTTTGAGGTTTATTTCTCTTAGAGTGTATTTTCCTTTCCGGATAGACTGGATTCTTCTGATGATGTCCATAAACTGGAGCTCTAGCTGATTGATAGTCTCATCAGGTCGCAGACTGAAATTGTCGAAATCTTGACATGCATGCGAGAACTTGTTTTCCTTCGTCTCGTCGCTTCCTTCACTAAGCGAGGCCAGGATGTCCCACATCTCTTTTGCAGTCTCACACTCCTCTATCCAGGGCAGATAATCTTGTCCAACCGTGGACATTATTGTGCTCTGAGCCCAGATATCCAGCTGGCTCATCTTGGCCTCCTCCGGAGTGTAGTCTTCTGGCTATTTCTCCACATACTCCACTACTGCATCTCCATCGTTGGGATTTGTGGGAGTGCGAAGTATTCTGTCTCGTATGACGATTGGTCCAGAAGTGAGAACTTGTTGCATCATATGATGCTTTGACAGAAGGATCTTCTTCATTCGAGTTCTCCATGATGTATAATTGACTACAAAGAACATGACTACGATCTTGTCCTTGACGTCCATCTACACAAAAAATAGGACAAACATGCGAGCAAGAATGCACTAGCGTGAAAAGATCTGTTCAGTTGACCACTGAAGAAAATTCTCGAATTCACACCTTGTGAAACAGAGTCAGCAGTCTTTTGAACCACTGCTCTGATACAACTTGATGGTCCCGAAACGAGTTACTGGTGTATGGGGGGGGGGGGGGGAATACACCAGTTAGGATTTAAAAACTTAAACCTGAAAAATCACTTCAACTGAGTGAAAGAGGACTCAGTTGGAATCTCACAGTTGAGTAAGCGACCTCAGCTGGAAGAGTGAGGTTGTGCGGAAAGTGGTGGAAAAATATACTCGTTAAAAACAACTCACGCAAAACAGCTCGGTTGGTCAAGAACCAAAACAGCTCGGTTGAAAATGTGCAAAAGAGGTTTGTATGTCAGTTAGATTGATCGGATAAAAATGCAGATGCAACTGAATAAAAACAAACACGGACACACATGATTTAAGGTGGTTCGGAGATAACCCTCCTACGTCCACGGGGAGATGTGAATCCTCACACCTCAGTCCAAGTTCTTCTGGACAGAACCACTCAGCTTACGCGGGCTGAGCAACCGTTAAGGATAAGTTTGCGAGTACTTGTCGACCTTACACTTTAGTTTTCGGGCACTAAACAAACTATGTCAAGTTTGCGGGTACTTGACGACCTGACTACTCAATAACAGGAAGAGTAAGGTCCTAGCACACTTTTTAGGGTGTGAGATAGGGTGGGATTTCCAACTACAGCTCGATCACGAATGAGAGCTGGATCTAAGGTTTGAACGAATAAACACTCAAACTAAGATCTAAGACAGATTTTCACTCCATGACCCCTCAGCTACTAATGTTCTATCACTCTTGAACTCTCAGCTGCTGATGTTCTTAGAATAGGAGTTTAGCAGATTTTTCTTTCGCTTGTGATTGAACTTTTCTCTCTTGCTTCAGTCTGTCTCGTGTGTCTTCTCTCTCGAATGAGAGAATGCCTCTATTTATAGGCGGAGAGAATCAACTAGCCGTTGGAGGAGCAGTTGATCTCTGATCGGTTGATAGCGATGGCTTGTCTCTCATCTCTGCAGACTTTCCAGATATGGCATCTGTGCTCTTCTGCTTTCCATCTGAGACAGCCTTGTATTGGGCCAGATGGGGTAATGACTGAACGGTCAACCCTCATGTGACTTCCTTTTGAAATTCAAATCTTAACCTTTCTGACAGTCAACTTCGGTTCGTCGGTTGAAAGTCTTGATCTTCATCTGAGTGGTCTTCAGCTGATGTTCTGAACTGTTGAACTCTCAGCTGACTTTGTACTTCAAGCAGTTGATCTTCTTGTTCGAGTTCTACAACTGAGGTTCTGAAACTGAACACTCAGTTGTCTTCCTTGTATTTACTCAGTTGGGTTTGAACCCTCAGATGACTTTCCTTATCATCTGATGTTCTCTTCCTTTCAACTGTTTCTCATCTGATGAACGCTCAGTTGGTTTCCTTCACAACTGATGTTCTGAAGACTTCCCCTTGTTTCCATCTGATCATATGAACTCTCAGTTGTCCTTCTTCACAACTGATGTTCTGTTTGAGTGACGCCTTATTGCCTTCTTCAGCTGGAGACCTGTAAAGATAAAATCTTAACTTTGCTCAAACAGCGAGCCTAAATTCTAACATTAGGTTCTGGCAACATCTACTCGGTTGGGGTCAGTCGGTTTTGGAATTCATCAAAACTTATACTAATAAATTTCCCAACAATTTTTATCACATAATTTCGCACATAATTACTTATTAACACAATTAATAAACACTTGGGCACATTCAAGCATAATTAGGATGATTTATTAAGATTTAAAAAATTGGGGTATTACATCCTCTCTCCCTTAAATAAATTTCATCTCGAAATTTGCTTATCTTAGGAAAATAACTCGGGAAACATTCTTTCGTCTTAACTTCTAAATCTTACGTTGCATCTTAAAGATCATTGTGTTGCCATCAGATCTTAACTTAAGAAATTAAATTTGTTCTCGACTGCTGGATTTTATAATCTAGAATCTCCTCGGATCTCTTCTCCTGACTCGGATTTAGTTCAAGGATCACATCTTCTTGACGGTCTACTGGCTTCGGGTCGAAGATAAACTTACGCATCTAAGGTGCGTGAAAGACTTTTATACTATTTCCCGCAACTTGGCGGTAAGACTAATCTATAAGAAACGACGCCTATATCCTTACTAGGATTTGAGACAGTCTAATATCTCGGCTTAAACTTTTTCTTTACGCCTAAACGGTGGATTTCTCTCGAAGGAAACATCTTCAGAAAATTTTTATCTTTAATTTCAAACTCGACTTTAATCTTTGATTAATAGTTTCTGACTTTTGTCTACTCTAGACTTCTCTTATTTTCTCTCTAATCTGAGGAACAGATTCTAACTCCTCTTTAACTTCTTCCGGCCCTATAACATTTCTCTTACCTACTTTACTTCAGTAAAGCAGAGAACAACGCTTCTTTCTAAACAAAGCTTTGCACGACACTATCCTAATCGCATTTAAGTAACTTGTTGCCATGGACAAGTTTGACAAGGGGTTTAACTATGCTCCCATTTGTCCCATTTGTCTAGAACAGCTATTCTCGACATATCTTCTAGAATCTGGATAGTTTTTTTGGACTAACCATTCATCTATGGGTGATAAATGATGCTAAACTGCTGACTCTTTCTTGAGAACTTTTCCAAAAACGCGCGGTGGATTTTGGAATCTCGATCTAATGTCGTCGAACTCAGAACTCCATGCAAACGCACTATAAACTTTATAATAAAATTTTCCCATTTCCAGTTCGGGATTGAAAACGGTTGCAATGGAGCGTAAGGTCTCTGGTGCAAAGACTTGACTCACTCACTCACTAAACATCTTTCTACATAAATCGCTTCTTCACGTTTCACTCCTTCTCACTTGAACTATTACTTCAAATTCTGATTCATCATCGTAATTTATGGATTTACGGTGTAAGGAGTATCATGAATTTCACTTATAATTTCCTTTCTCAGCTCTTCATCGTTGGGTACGCAATTCTACTATAGAACGACAAAGCGTTGACGTTCAATTCTTGAAAATCTTGAACTCCTTCTCCTCAAATTTTATCTTCAATTTCTCCAACTTCTCATCTTTTCTCTAGCGATCTACGATTCGAGATCTCATGCCTAGTCACTACAAAAGGTGCAATTTTGCTCCCTCGACAACAGAAGCTAAACAACTTCTTTTCTCATTCTCTCCAACTATTCTATAAATCTTTCCTCTTCCGAGAGGATAAATCCTAACTCAAAACTTTCTTCTCTACTTAGGGCAGTGGCCATTACATCGGTTTTTTGGAGGTATAAAGAGATCTTACAATCATCAATATTTACTCACTCACGTCATCTTCTCGGTCTCATACTTAATTCTTTCTGCTCGAAGAAGCATTCTAAATTCTTGTAATGAAAAGATTTCACACTTAACTCCATACATATAATATCTTCATATCCTTAAAGCATGCACTAAAGCTGCTAATTCCAAAATATGATTCGGGTACTTCTACTCATGGGGTTTGTGTTGCCTTCAAGCATAGACTATAACCTTTCCATCTTGCATTAGGACACAATTTAGTCCTTTCAACAATGCATTTGTAGTCCTTTCCAACTCTAAGAAGGGTTAACACTGGGGCAGAGGTTAGTCCCGGTTTAAGAATTTAGAAACTTTCCTCGCACTCTCTCGTCCAACTAAACTTTGAATCTCTCTTTATCAGACTAGTCATCAACTTTACTTTTTTGGAGAAATCTTCAATGAATCTCAGGTTGCATCATGCTATACCCAAGAAATTATGAATCTTCTTGAAGTGAGGTTGGTGATTTCCAATCTTGAATTGCTTGCACTTTTGTTGAGTTAACTTTCATTCCTTTGGTTCCTACGGACGAGACAACATGTCCTAGGAAATTCACTTATTTTAGCCAGAATTCACTCTCGCTGAATTCGGCATACAACTTCTCATCTCTCAATTCATCTAACGCGATCCTAGGAGGCTTCTCACAGTCGGCTTTACTCCTCGAATAAATAGAATATTGACTCTAAATACAGTCACAACATGTCCAAATAGTCATGAAAGACTTGGTTTACCAAATCTTTGGGCACTGCTGGAGTACTCGTAAATCCGAATGACATTACATCAAATTCGTAATATCCGTAACTTGTTCTGAAGCTTTGGAACTCCTTCTTGCTTATTTTTCAACTAGTGATATCTAGATCACAATGGAGAAAATACTGACTCCTTAAATTAATCGAAAATGTCGTCTATCCTTCAAAGGGTACTTGTTCTTAAGTGGAATTTCGATTAGCTCTTGGCAAACATTACGCATCCTCAGAGTAACATCTTTCGTCTACATTACAGAGTTGGTGCTCCACACGGGACTACACTTGGTCGAAAGAAATCTAAATCCAATAACTCTTATAACGGAACCTTCCACTCTTGAGGCTCCTTCGGTGCCATATTGAACGACCCATTTGAAATTGAGGCAACTCCAGTCTCTAAATCAATCGTGAACTTCATTTGCCTATTGAGCGGCATTACTTCTTGGAAAACATCTCCATACTCTCTATCTACATCATAGATGCTCAACTCTCGCTACTGATCTTTATTCTTATATACAAGTGTATCCTTTCTCTTCATCAACTTCTCTTTTTTCACAGCCGAAATCATCGGCAATCTTCTCTTCTTCCTCCTCTCAATATTATGAACTTCGGTTGGATCTTCTCCTCAGGGTTGATACGAAATCTACCTTTAATCGCATCTAATCATCGCAAAATTCTCGATTAATTGGTACTAAATTATCCATGTCCCATAATTGAATTTGATTTGAGGACTTAGCGGATAACTCACAACTTCTAAACTCAAATTCTAAATTTGAGCAAATGCACGAAACTATCGCCAGTCTTACCTAATCAGGGTTGACACTCTAAACTCCTGATTCGACTCTTCTTTAACTAAGCCATGGTTATTTACGCAAACACTTGCTGAAAACAAGTGCGATGTACCAATATCAATTTGGCACACCTTGTCGCTTGTTCATACTTGCGAGATCTTTCCGTGGTCCTTGCTTTCGACTTTCTGCTAACTCGCAATAACTCTCTGATGGTGCGGTTACTCCTGCCAAGGAGGCTGCTACTTTTTCCGTAGCGGTTGGTGCCGTCTCTTTTCTTGTTATATTCTCCTACTTTGGTGATTTCCACCACTTCACTTTATTTTCTCTTCATCTTCTAGCTGCGAAAGAAGGGCTGAGGGGTTGCAGCTTTCATCACTTGTCCTTGAAATTAAGGAGGCACTAAAGAATGCAATCATTTTCTTGTCGGCAAAGCCAATTTCATGTCTAAGGCTCGGTTTAAAACTTCGACAGAAGTCAGACCACTCTAACTTGCAGGAATTTATTAGGATATCGCATCTTAAAATAGCGCAAAACAACGCACATCTTCTCGTCTGTATCCACCTTGTCGGGGCAAAATGAGTTAACTCACAAAACTCACGATCGCACTCGGCTACTATCATTCTTCATTTTCTCGTCTTAAACTTGTGAATTTATTCACTTTTTGCTCTCGATAACTCCCTGATACGTACTTCTCGAACAAGTCTTCTTTGAACTACTCTCAACTCGAATTCTCGGGCTCCTCGGAAGAATTCGTCCGCTAAGGACTCTCCACCAATAGTCGGCGGCTCTCTTCGACTGGTACTCCATACGCTCAAGACATTCTCGGTCTCTATAATGAAGAAATTAGAGATTCGCTCAAAAGAATAAAACCAGTCCTCAACTTTGATAGGACTGTCTTCATCAACAAATGTCGGCGGATTTCGTTGAAGAAAAAGTTTTCGATTCTCTGATCATTTGAAAAGGCGGGGCTTGCTCCCGTTACTCTTCCTCAGTGTCTCTCGCGTTTCTTCTTCTTCTCGGAGGCATTCAAAAAAGAATACTGAAACTAGGGAAACTCGGGCTATTCGCATAAATGAAACTGACTCAACTAAACTCTCCTCAACTTCTAAGGTTCTTTTCTTTACTCAAGATTACTAATTCTCAAGCAATACTCGATATGTATATATAAACTTATCAGAGGCAATTACTTCTCAATCAAAGCACATATTCAGGCAATTGCACTAATTTTTTTTTCAATTTAATCATTTAAGACAAGTACTCACTCACATGGTTACTCAATCATAACTCAAGCATTTACTTAGTCATTAACTCAAACTTTGGCATAAACAACAATTCTCAGATATATGCAATTGCTCAAACTCAAACATTCAATCACAATCACTTTCTCAAGTAGTGTCGCGAACGACAATTTAAATAACTCAAAACTCAAGCATAGATTTAACGATAGACTCAAACTAATAACTCAAATTCTTCCATAACTTATTCTCGAACCTTCTACTCCAAAAAAAAAATTAATCAATAACTCAGACTCGACTATCAACTCAAACTTCGGCTTACTCTCAAAGATTCTACTTAAGGACTCAATAGATAAACTAAAACATTAACTCAAAAACTTGGGTATTAATTCGAACTTTTATCTCAGCACTATTCACAAAATCATTCTCAAGGACTCAATAATTAACTCAGTTAAATAAACTCAGGCATAGAACACAAAGGCTGGCTTTTAATGATCTAACGATATCTTTTCTCCTATTATCGAATGGTGGCCTCTTTTGAGGACTTATACCAACACAGGGATATAAACCACCAAGGTTAAGCCTAACATCAACTGGATGTGCTAAATTTCTCAAAACACACGAGACACAAGATACTACTTCATGTCTGACTCGACTACTATACTCGACATCAATATTCATTTTGATCATCAAATAAGAAGAGTTCTTATTCTCATCAATATTCTGTAGCTTCCTAAACTGAACCCTAAATGTAATTCTCGATTGAGTTCTTATTCTCATCGTCTTATTTTGGCTCCTCTTTGGAATCCTCTTCTGGATTCCCATTCCCTTCTGAGTTCTCATCTTCTTTTCCTTTGACGGCAGCTGGTATCTCCTTGAGATGTCTAAGACGAGCTACAGAGGCTGTCCATGGTGAACTCTTGCTGCCGTACTATTCATCTTCATAAGTTACTCCGGTAACTTCTTGTCATCCCACAGAGGGGTCTTGTTGCGTATGAGGTACGCAGATACGTCGATGTCCTCAATGAGCTCTAGCTCTATCTCCTAAGTCGGCCTCAAAATGGCGTCTCAAAGGCTGGAAACTGGAAACAAAAACAGCTTCTCAATATGAGCTGGAGGTGGCTTGTGTCTATCATTGCTTTCGCAGAGGAGTACATGAAAGGCTCATCATCATCGCTATTCTTGGTGCGAGTTGGCCCAAAAGGCTTACTTATAAATATCATGGGAAGTAGGAGCTAATATGAGGCATGACTGCCTTTAACTCATTGTACGAAGAAAGCAAGACTCGGAAAGAATCATACGAATCGTCGGCTGCATAGCTACAGAGCTGATTAGGGCGGAAAAGCCCGGAGAAAAAGGGAATGGTCAGAAGAACAACTCTCGATTATTTGCTGATTTGGAAGCTTAGCACTCGACACGGGTTGTCCTAAGATTAAGGCTCAGAACTAAGTCCATTCGGCTCAAACTGGGGTAGAGGGTTGAATGGTCCAGATGACAAAGCATTCTCCCTGATGAACTGACTCGAGATCGTGGCGATAAACCCATTGCAGTTGTTGACCAGGTAGACTTCAAGGTATTGATGTCCGATGTGGGTCGGCATTGGAGAAGTTGCTTACTCGCGCCACTCTTCAGGAAAACGTAGATGAGATGTACCATCCTATCAAAAGCACTGATGTTGAGGCACTTCGCTATCTCTCGAACTTGTGCTAACGTGCTATGAATTCTATTATCATCTCAAGATAATTCTTCATCATTTGCTCGTACTCTTACATCCTTGCTCGGTTTCTTTCATCATCTATCTCGCTCTTATCTCCCAAAGGTAATTCTAAACTCAGGGCACTGGATAAGTCCACATCACTAGATTGATCGCACAGTCATTCTATCTTTTCAGTTTTAAACGCTCAAAAACTTTTAAGGGAGAGAACTCTAAAGCATCCTAGTTATTCAAGCAACTTATCAATCCCATTACTTTTTAGATAAGCGCAAATAGTAAGAAATGAATAATTAAGAATTAATTGAAAACTTGAAAAGCTCTTAAAAATTTTGTACCTGGTTGCCGGATGAGATGAGATGAGGTGCTTGACTCGTTGTATACTCAAATAAGTCTAGAAAATCTAATGTAGACTTTGTGTTACAGCCCCAAATCCCGAGGGACGGCAGAAGCCGGGGTGCGACTGGGGTCGGATTAAAGAAGCGGGGAAGAAGGGGACTAACTGAACTAAACATACATAGGAGACATCATACATTCTATGAACATGACTTTATTTACAAAAAGAAGAGTTAATCTCAAGGATTACTCGATGAAGTTCCCAAAAAGGTAAACTAGGTTATATTACTATACATAACATCATAAGTTTAGAGTTTTACAGCGGAAAAGTGATTCATACTAACTAAAGTCTTCCTAAGACAACTTAATTCAAGCCTCGCCGCTTCCATCGCTTCAACCTGCACATTTAGAAAACATATGCAGGGCTAAGTACAAAAGTACTTAGTGGGCACGTTGCCGAAAACATATTCATACTTATAGAAAATCAGGCATTTCATAATTGTAGCACATCAGGGTTTTATTGAAAGGGCCCGTGACTACTAAACAATTTCTGACTCATTTACATAAACTAGCTTGTACAAGCATTTTTCTGGTATGTTACGTTCAAATCTTGACCAATTTCTCATTCATCGTGGCTGGTTACCCCTCAACAGGATACCACATACACCACAGGTTACAAAGTGCACTAACTCTGGAAAGCACTTAATAGCTAACTCAGAGCCGATCGATAGTTAACATCCTAGCGGTTAACTAAAAATCTGAAAAATACGAATGTTAACTCAGATAGGTACAAGAGAACTCACATCAAATATTTAAACAGTTTATGCCATGATTATCACTTTGAAAACACGTTTGTCAAAGCGATAAAGAATTACTTTCGAGTTGTGGAAAAACCCACATTTTATTTGTTACAGAATTAAAGCCCACCTCGTTTTACAGAACTACTAATAAACGAGCTTCCCGTCTTTAGTCTTCCGTCCTTTTCCTGTGCTGACTTCCTCCTTCATGGTACATGAAACATAATCTCGATGAGTCGTTGAGACGACAAATGAAAATGGAAATCGAAAACAAGTTTGATTTAGTCTTTTACGTTTCAACTTTTTAGGCATTTGCACGCTTAACTAATTTCTTATATTTAATCGGAAACGAGATACGATCATATCTCGTTTTGACACTCAAACTCTGTACTTGACTCTTAGGTCAGTAGAATAGATAAAAGTCGTTAACTCATTACGACTTAAAAGATCGAAAGAAACTAAGTTGAGAAGAAAACAACTTAGGAAAACTAAGTTCTGAAATTTCACTGCGCAATGCAGCAGTTCTGGGGACTGCCCAGAACAGAGTATCAGGAAACAGGGGATGAGCCCTGTACCGTTAGAAAGCCATGGAAGTCTAGTTCACGCTCTAATTTATGACTCTCAAATCCGATAAACGAGCTAAGAGATATTGCAGTTTCCGGAAAAGGTCGCAAAACTGCCGAGGTTAACCCTAATTGTTTGATAGAATCAACGTATGACTTCCTAGGTTCGTTCTAAGTTATCGAACCTATATTCTCACGAAATTATCACGTCAAGGCAGTCAACACGTACTCCCGTACGAGATAAACTCCTTTCCATTTCCCGTCTATGTTTACGACGATCAAAACCTCGTTGTTTCAACTAAACAATTACTATACCATACAAGTTATCAATTCCAATCCTAACTTCTCGTTTGAAACATAAATTCAATATTTTATAGCTCAGATCAACACGACATCAACTACAATTTCATTCCCTCAACATTAAAGATCATTAATATCCAATTATCAATCCTACTCGACTTTCCTATCATTAATTACGTACATTTGTTCGTCTCTTACGGATTTTCCAAAGTTAACGGAATTCATTCATTTTCTACAACATCAATCCTCATCTATCGAGATTCATTATTATCTATATCATCACTTCATATTATAGATAATAATGAATCAAACCTTTGTCTCTTACATTAACACAATATACTTTAGATTAATTCGAAATAATTCCTATTATCAACTAACATCATTAGAAATCATAATCCATCATCATTTCATCAATAAAAACCAAAGCTCATAAAACCCCTAATTCCTACTAATTATTGGTACTAACTAGTAATTAGGGAAGGTGAATTTCTTCATCAATTAGCTCCATTAGTCCATTAATTAACCTACTACAACACCAATTAATCAATGATCAATACTATTACAACATTAATTTGGAAATTCAAGTGAAACCCTAAACCCTAAAATAGGTATTCATCAATGTTAGGGGATTTCATTTGTTCTTTCACTAATCCTCAATTAATCATCTCCCAAGCTCAATTATGTAATCAATTTTAGAATTAATCCATCCTAACCTAAACTCCTAATTATCGGTCCACATGTAGATATTAGGGCTTTTGATTTCTTCATCAATTAACCATAGAATATCAACCCTAGTTCATCTAATTACAAGGAATTAACTCAAATCATCACCCTAGTTCATCTAATTACAAGGAATTAACTCAAGAATGAAATTTCAATTGGATAGATCAATAGAGGAGATGAATACCTTAAGCTTTAATGAAGAAAGGAAATGAAAATGATGGAAGATGAATGACTTGTGAAGATTTCTTCCTTGTAGAACTTGAAGTCTCCAATGGTGGAGAGAAAGAGATGAAGAGGAAGATGATGATGGGGGGAGGGGGGGAGGGGTTTGTGGCTTGGGGAAGGAGATGAAATGGTGATGACTAATAAGTAATGGAATAGTATACTACTAGGTAGAAAGGTATTGGAATATTAGAAGGACATTAGGTGTAAAGTTTATATTATAGAAAAATGAAATATCTTGCTATGAGTGAGAGAGGGAGGTCGGCTATGGGGGAGGAAAAAAGGAGAAAAATACGCATTTTTCTGGCGCGATACGACGTTACGGAAATCGAAAGACGAAAAACGTATCTCGGCACATTATCGTCAAATTCCGATTCTACCATAAATTCCGATATATTTAACTTATTCGGGAAGTAATATTTAAAAACTAATTTCCGACAAAAACTCGGGACGTCACAGTCCAAGTTTCGTCCGGAAAATCATAAAAATGAACTTTTTCGGGTGAGTTCGTATCATAAAAACGCCCAAATACAGTAGTCATCTAACTAACTTCCGTAATTTATTTTCGGAAACGGATTTCACCGTTAGTTTTAGAATTCAAATTCATGAATTTAGGTGTGCAAAGCCATTTTTATTAATTAATTCATTTTTAGAGACAATTATAATTTCTGGGGTATTACATCCTACCCCCCTTGGAAAAAAATTCGTCCCGAAATTTGCATACCCTCTTTAAACAGCTTGGAGTACTTCTTACTCAACTCTTTTCCGAATTCTCACATGGCTTCCTCTTGCCGGTGATGATCTTATAACGTTTTTACTAATCGTCTCGACTTGCTCCTTAACCTTTGCGCTTTTCGATCCAAGATCATTTTCGATCTTTCCTAATGACTTAAGTTGATTTCAAGATCAACGTCTTGCTGACCAACTATGTGCATGGAATCGAACGTACATACTTCTTCTCAAAATGAGATATACATAAAATAAGTATTTCATAAATTTGGCGATAAAGCCATAACTATTCGCATTGAAAGCTATCTTTTCCAAGTTATTTGCTAATTATATAAATCTTTATCGAAGTCTGAACTTGACACGAAACTAATGTTTCTCATTAACGGAGAAATCTTAAGGAGCTTTTATTTTCCTTCTCGATTATTAAGTTCGAATTGTCGTATATACTTAAGACTTTTGTCTTCTTTAAACTCGTTTTATTCTGACTCGAATCTATCGAATGATCTCGATCATTTCATTGACCGCATCTGGTACTAAATTCTTGCTTCCACCTACCTTATAATAATAAGGCAACTATGTAAATCTTCTCCTTCTACAAGGTCTCGTAAGTCGTAATACTTATCGTAGCTTAATAATTATTGTTATAACAATTCAGTTGTTGGCTATGTGTTCTTCAATTCGCTCTTCGGCTAATCTTATCGTTCTTAGCATATCAACGAGTATCTAAATTTTTCCTCGGACTGTCCCTCCAACTGGTGGTGAGAAACGGTACTAAAGTTAAGTTTGTTATCTAACTTTTCTGCCTCGTGTCTTACAAAAATCTCGTTGTCATAAAACCGTAACTATATCCTTCCATTTCCATTCTGGAATACCTAATGGTTGTAACAACTCATATAGTTGTTAGTGAAAAGCTTTCACTTACTTATAAACTAAAACATCTTTCTATCAATGCGGCGACGTCTCATTTCACTCTATTCCAGTCCTTTCTTAAATCTTAAATTCGTTATCGTTGGAAATACTAAGTCCATTCTTTCATTTCTACCATAATACTCATTGTTTCAGAATCACCGTTTGGTCTGTCCGTTCTTATCCTTAGTCGAAACTCCTCGATCGGCTCGTCCTTTATCTAGGTACTTATAATCTTTCTCGCAATTTGGTATAACTACTAGTGTCGCTATTTGCTCTGTAATCGATGCTGATGTATCGTGCATTTCTATATCCATCATCTCAAATTCTCGTATAAGCGTTTCTTCTCCGACAAAAAGATACCTAAACTTAGTTGGAGTCTTACGACTCAGCGTGTCTATTCTTACGCTTAGTTTTTTCCTAGCTGGTAATTTAATTTAATATTCATAATATTTTTACTAGTTCGAGCCATCTCCTTTGTCTTATGTTAATTCCTTTGCTCGAATACACACTCCAAATTTTTATGATCTGTGAAGATCTCATCCCTTACACCATATAAATAGTGTGTCCAAATTTCATTGCATGTACTACGGCTGCAAGCTCTAAGTCGTGGGTTGGATACTCAATTTTCTGAGGGTAATGTGTCGTGAAGCATAAGCTATCACTCTCTTATCTTGCATTTATTACACATCTTAACCCGTTCTTCGTAGCATTGGTATCTACCTCGTATTCCTTGTCATTTCTGGGAGGGCTAAATCTGGGGTGATGATCAACTTTTTCTTGAACGTTTGCGTACCTATCTCACACTTGTTTGTACATTTATACTTCTTTTCTTCTATGTAGTTGTATCATAAGTCTTAGAAATCACCAAAAATTCTTAAGTGTCCATTCACACTTCTTTTCTATGATGTCTGTCCAAACCTAAGAAACTCCTTATATCGTTCAAACTGGTAGACTGTAATACTCCGAACTTTCATAAGCCGTTAAGTATGCCCTAAATGAGTTTATGAGCTTAATTAATGAGTTTGGAGTGATTAAAATTATTCAAGAAAAGATATTTTCTTAAAATGACTAAAATGCCCCTATATGCTTTGACGTGAGTTTATTTGTTTCTATTGCTTCAGTTGAGGATGTAATGCATTTATTGAGTTTATTTATATGAGTTTGAGCATGAGTATGATTTTCCATAAAATCTGAGAACTTTTATTTTCAGTGAATAGTAACGAGAACCGAGAAAACACTATTCACTGACGAACTCAGAATTAGACCTAATTAGTGTCTTTTGAACCTAGAATTAATTCTAAGGTCATTGAGATATGTTAGAAGCACATCCGAGATCACTTGAGAGAGTTATGAGAATTTAATCCTTAACGGGTTAATTAGCCGACTAATTTTTAGGTTTTCTTCGTTATTTGGAATTTAGACCTAAAAATTTGATAATCGGAATCCTTGAGTTATTTAATGAGATGTGAGATAGGTTTGAGATATTTTTAGTGTCGGAAACGAGACGAGAAGAGATTAGATCCGTTTTCAGCATAAATGGAATAATACGGACTTTTTATCCGGAAAGTTTTTACGACCGGGTAAATAATATCTGTAATAAAATAACGGAAAAATCCCTCTCATCTCTCTCCCTCTCCACCGACTTCTCTCCCTATTTTTCTCTAATTTTTCTCTCTCCCAAACCTATTTTCAACACCAACTAATTAGGTGTAATCATGATATTCCCTAAATGATAATATTTTAGTCATCTTAAACAGCAAGAGACAAGATGGCATGCAACCATCTTATCAACATCAAATCACTTACTTACTCTCTCTCACTCTCTCTCACCCTAATTTCAATGCCTACTAACAATACATGCATGATTTTATTTTATGTTTAGGCAAACCTAGGGTTTATCGATTTAGGAATCGAGTGAGAATTTCGTTAGGTAAATCGAACCCTAGAGATTAAATTATGAGTTAAGAGAGAAAAAGAAAATGAAAGCCCTAAAAATTTGATTAATACCGAAAATTTAGGAAAAATTAGGAGAAATTGAATTTCTTGAGTTATTGTTATTTTTTTGATGGATTTGTGACTTTTAATGTGTTGTGAATGGAGTATTATGGTTGAAAAGTTGAAAAATCAATTGTCCTAAAATCTAGGTGAACACCGTGAGTTATGAAGTGAGAAAGAGAAATTATTTTGTTGAATTAATTGATGATTTAGTTGATGTTTGAGCTTGAGATTATATTAGATGTCATGGTTTAATTTTTGATGTATTTAATGGTGTAAAAATCGAGTTATGTGAGAAATTGTGATGAAAAATGATTATGGATGATTATGAATGATTTGGGGTGTTTTTAGTGTTACTGATGTTGAGTGAATTTGAGTATTAGGTTTAAATCCTTGTATGATAGGATTTGATGTGCAAAAAGAGTGAATTTTTTTGTTAAAAGAAGGGAAAAATCGAAATTTTTAAGGAAGGACATCAAGTAGGTGTTCTTGGTGTTCTAGGTGTTCTTGAGTAAGAACTTGAAGATTTGAGTTTCAATAAAATTAAATCAAAAAGGAAAATTGGTAATTAAATTAATAAAATAATCTAGATTTTTATTGAGATAGAGATTAAATAGTAAATGAAGGAGAAGATTCATTAATTAAGAAATGAGTCTTAAATTGGTAATTTCTTAGTTAAATAAATAGAGTCGAGATCATCGAGTTAAATAAATCGAGTTAAATTAATTGAGATTAAAAGTTTAATCAAGTTAAGAAAAAGTCTTAGATGAGTTAAGTTTAAATACTCGTGTAGTTAATCAAGAAATATAGAGAAATAAATAATAATAGTTTCTTTACTAATCAAGAAGTGATTAATTATGAGGATATTAAGTGAGTCTAGTTTAAAGAATTAATTAAGAATAAGTAACTAAAATAGATAAGTTCTTGAGAAAATGCCTAATTGAATAAAAAAAAATAGTAGAATAAAATATGAGTGAGACATCGAGAAATGAGATTGAGAATAATCGATTAAATTAATTAAGAAGGTTATTCTTTTTCAAAACCGTTTGAATTAAAATTAAATCGAGAAGAGTTGTCGAGATAATGAACTAAAAATATAATAGTATGTACTTGTATACATATATGAAATTGAGTAGACGACGTATTTTGAAAACAATGTCGTAGATTGAGTCGAGAATACTAAATAATTATTGGGTTTTAAATTCTTAGTTTTTGAACTTGTGTTCGTTTTATTAAAAAGACGAGGATCTATTCTATGAGATTGAAGTTTTAAAATTAGAGTTGAGCAATTATTAAGTGATTGTTGATTAAGTATAAAATATGAAACGTGTCAAGATTTCATGATTGTTTGAATTTCTATGTGAATTTACTATGCTTAAGTGCTTGAATAAATGATTAGACCTAAATGAGCCTATGTTGAGTGAGACGATCATATTTTATTTATGATGCTATGATTTGCTCAAATTGTTGAGAATGCTATTATGTGCAACATGATTGAGTTAATATAACGTAGACGAGTAAGAATTCGAGTAATGGAGTTGAAATAAATGATATTTCCTTAATTAGTGAGAAAAGCCTTAGCACTACTGATTAACGATAAGAATGATTTAGAACGAGAATGTGAGATGAGTAATTAGTAACCGAGTAGAGTTGGCGTATCAAGAACGAGAACGTCAAAAGAGAGATCGACTTAGAAAAGATAAACTCAGAATAAAGATAGACGAGTCATGTAGAAGTTCTCCACCTGAGACACGCATCTACTCTACGTCTTTACGCGTCGAGTCCTAATTCTTTTATCGATGCCAAATATGAAGGTCGAGCGGGACGGACAAGTAGCGAGGATAGTCAAGAGTAAGCCGCCTAGCTAGTCTTCGGATGTCAGGTGGGCTTTTCTAAAACCAAAACTATCGATGAATGCTATTATGATTATTGAGTATTATTATGTGAGTTTTTAAAGTTCAATTGACTTGCCGTTTTACTTGAGTTTTGGTATGTGTTATCATCTGCTTGTTTGAGATATTACTATCCTATGAAAGGCAGAAAACCCACGTGTGGTATATAAATTGTTTGAGGTGACTGTGAGCCTTGCTTCGGTTGGGCCGGTCACAGTGTTCGAGAAGGAGGCCTACTTCTCGGCATAAAGGATGGATGTGGTAGATAATACATACTGTTTGAGTATATAATATGTTTGACAGCGCTGTCTATTCAAAAAGTAAATGATTTTTGCATTGACAAGTAAAACTGTTTCGTTTTTAATTGCATAAATACTTGTGATGCTTCGGCAAGGCAAGTTCAATTAATATAGCTCTAATAGCAAGTTTTCAAATGTTTTCAGTATGTGTTCACTGAGTACGAAGTACTCAGCCCTGCATGTATTTCTAAACGTGCAGGTTAGCAGGATGTGGATGGCGAGGACAGCTTGGTGGTGTGTTTCTTTGAGTCGGAAATTGGAGTGGCAATCACATGTCTTCATACATGTGGTTGTTGGAATTAAGTTGAGGTCTCCGCTGCTATGTTCGATAAACAATGTCTGTTGTTATTTGTTGAACCGAACCTGATATTCTGTTGATTAAGAGCATTGTGCTCGTTTTTATTAAGGTTTTTGTTGGTTCAAGTTTTTGAGAATCGGGAATACTTATGTCATTTCGGTTTGTTATGCAAAGCATCCATACTCGGTTGATATTTTCATTGGGACTTGGAAGCATGTTCTTACTTGTCAATCGCTTTCAGTCAAATATTCTTTTGTTTCCCTAATATGATTCCCTTGCTTGAGTTGAGTTGATCAATGTTTAGTAGTGTTAGTATTCTTAAGTCGCACCTCGGGAATCGGGGTGTGTCAGGTTGGTATCAGAGCAAGGTCTTGTTTGCTCTGAAGTCTAATTACCTTGATGAGTCCAATCTAGATTTATTTCCTAGACTTATTTGAGCCAGTAACACACCAAGCAAGTCCCCATCTTATCCGGCAACCAGGTACGCTTTATTTTCCTAAAGCTTTTGAGTTTGAAGTGATGATTGAGATATTGAAATTTTGAGATTTTGAGATCTTTGAGTCATTGAGTTGTGGAGTTATCTTTTATTTGCGCTCGTTTAAAGATAAAAGCTTATTAAATAGTTTGAATAACTAGGCTGCTTTAGAATGCTTTCCCTGATGCGTTGATGTAGAAAATCGAAAGGGATCAAACGTTTGTGCAAACGATTACGAGAAATGGAATTACCCAATACCTTGAGTGATAATACCTTAACGGGAAGCAGGAATGAGATAGCCAACCGTGAGTGAATGCAGGAGTACCTGCATGTGAGAAAGATGAATTGTGAGTCTTTTGCGGAATTCCTAACGAGATATTACAAAATCTGGGAGAAGATCCAGTACATGGACGTCGGACCGCTAGATGGAATGATCCATCTAATTCAAGCCTTGCCCCGAGAGTGGCGAGATTGGGCAGCATCACTTGTGCCCCGATTTTTTTTTGAAACTGACATCTCAATGGTAATCTCTATGGTAACTGTAATGCGTTTATCTCCACTATTTCTGGGTAGTACATGCGATGTGGTGAACCTTCTACATCACCTTATGATGATAACCTCCCCGCTGTACCAAGAAGTTTTGCTCATAGACCCCTACCTGTACTTCAAAATGGCCCAGTTCCTCCCTCTATTCCTACGCCGCCTCGTGTTGAGCCAGAGTCTCGAACTACTTATCAAGACTACCCTGGTCCGGGTAATAAATTTTTCATTCGAGCTTATGATCCTTTTGTTTCATCCAGCTCGTCAGCCCAATGTTCGAATGGTTTTCATAATCTTAATGAAGCCTTGCCGTCTTTAGATGACCAATTTGCAGAATATATGCGTCGCAACTGCACTCTTTCTCCGGTTCAAACCCCAACTGAGCCCTCTAGGTCGACCCGTACAGGCAACGGCGACGACGACGAGTATGACGAGGATTCGACAGCCGAAACTACCGTGGGAAGCAGTTATCTCCAAGTTCTGCCGAACGATTACTTTCCTGCTCAGTATACGTTCGCTCCGACCCCAGTTGTGAGGCCTGACGACGGACAAGAGTTAGAGTTTGGCGCTTCAGCCGATATGGCATCTTGCCTTCGATGTGACGAGAGCAATCCAGAGACACCCCCATGGGTCAAGTTAGAACTAGAGGACGTAAACGCTCGCTTTGAAGACGAGGATGCAGGAGATACGACAAATCTTTGAGAAGCCATCAACCACACCCTCCATGATTATGAAGAAGAGTTGAGAACAACCGAGCGTGACTGTTTTAACATTATAAACAATGACGCAGAAGAGGAGAATAAGAATTCCGAAGATGATCCAAAGGAAGAAAAGAACCCAAAAGAGGAGAATGTCAAAGAGTATCCCGACGAGGAGCAGAATAATGATAATGATGACCCGAGTGAGGATGATTCTAACGTTTAGAATCAGTTCAAGTAAGATGCGGAAGTCTCTAGTAATGTTAGAATTTTTTGTTTAAGAGATGAACTCTTTTATTTTTCTGCAGTAATGTATATAATATGACTCGAGGTTCGGGTTAGCTAGTAGAATCGAACGCGACGTGTGAGTTTGTGTAGTTCAATCTGAGATGTAGACCGTTGAGTTGACGTGTGGGAAATTTTTCAATGTAAATGTTTAATCCCTTATCGTGTGGTAAGTCCTCAAAAGAGGCCACTGTCGAGTAAAATAAAAAGTAGCCATTAGGCCACTAAAATCAACTTTGAGTCTCCCGAATAATTAAATTAATCCGAGTATTTGAGATCTTTAAGTAATGATTGAGACGAGGACAAGTGACGAGATAAGAGTTGAGTAAATCGAGTAAGCTATTCTTAGCAAATAATAATAAAATTTGAGTGAAGGAAAATGAGATATCTATAAGCCGAATTAATGATATTATTTGAGTGCATGATTATTTGAGTTTTGAAAAATATTTAATTGGAGAATATGTGAATATTGACGTGACGATGCTTGAGATTATTATTGATGGAATGTTGAATATTTGATTTGAGAATGCATATATGATGATTGATTATTTTGAGATGAGAATGACTTGATTGAGATATATGTGAGTTAGAGATGATTGCTTTAACTGCAATATTTAGTAAATAGATTTTCTTTTGATGTTTTGATAAGTACCGATCGAGAATCATATACCTCTTGAAAAAGAGAAACGAATTCAGAATCGAGAAAAGTTTCGAGTGAGATTAATTGTTCCTTTTGAGTGGCTTAAAGTATTCTTTTGCATTTCTATAGAATGCCGCCAAGACGAAGAAACGATAGAAATATTAGAGATGAGGAAGAGGGACAGCGAAATCTTACCCCGCCCTCTCAAAAAGAATGTCGAGTAGAAGAACTTTTTCTTTGCCAAAATCCCCCAACCTTCGGCGGTAAATGCAGTCCGGCAAAAGCCGAGGACTGGATTCGTTCACTTGAGCGAATTTTTAGATTTCTTCGATACACCGATCGTGAACGTCTCAAGTGCATGACGTATTAATTGAAGGAAGCTGCCGACTATTGGTGGGAATCGAGACAAAGGACATATACGTCTGAAGAGCGTAATAGCTTGACGTGGGAGAAATTCAAGGAAGCGTTCTATGAGAAATTTGTGCCGAAGAGTTACCGTGAGTAGAAGGCAAACGAATTTGCCAATCTTAACCAAAGAAAGAAGGCTGTAGCTGAGTATGACCGCGAATTTTGTGAATTAGCTCGATTTACGCCTGATAAGGTGGATACCGATGAGAAGATGTGTGAGTTATTCCGAGCAGGACTAAGACAGGATATTCGAGTAGCTCTTGCCAGTCAGAGTGGTTTGACTTATGTGCAAGCCTTTAATCGAGCCCTAGATTTGGAATTGACTATGCAGCCAGAAAGAGGTTTGCATTCTTCAGCGAATCCTCAATTCCAATGCCAAATAACAATAACCGTAACTACCCATCAGCCTCAGTTCGGTCAGCATGCAAAAAGAAAAGGAAAATGGAGTGGTAAAGACCACCCAAGCAAAAGACAAAGGCAAGGAAAGGGCCAACAACAACTTCAGCAACCTCGGAAAGCGAAAGCTCCGCAGTCGAAAAGAAGCAACAAATCTGTAGGACCCCAAGGATTCCCTCCTTGTTCGAAATGTGGCAGGATGCATCAAGGCATCTGCAAAACTGGAAGTAATGCTTGTTATACTTGTGGACAACCTGGTCATTTCTCGAACCAGTGCCCAAGTAAGCAACAGGGAATGAGTGGCGGAAAACCAAATCAGTTTCAGCAGATAAAAGTAGTTGAGGCGACACGACAACAAAAGTTTTTCCAGCATCAATGTAAATCGCAAACGCCAAAACATCAACCTTCCCAGCAGGAATCCCCGTTTTTCCAAGGAGCCCTTGCAATTGAGCAGAAATTGTCAGCAAAAGACCCAGAAAATCAGGCAGGTATGGGAAAGTTTAACGGCATACCTGTTATTATTTTATTCGATACTAGTGTTTCGCATTCGTTTATATCTAGCGCTTGCGTAGAGAACCTAGGTTTGAATATAGAAGAATTGAACCAAGTGCTTAGAGTGACTACCCTTCTAAGTAAGTCAGCGTTAATCTAGCGTGTTTGTTCGAACTTAGAATTCGAATTCGGAAGTTGCTAGTTATTAGCAAAATCCCTAAACCTATTTCCGAGATGGGACGTAGACCTAATCCTAAAAATGGATTGGTTAACCGAGAAATTTGCGACGATTCGATGCGACCAGAGACGGATTTCATTCTAACCTCCGGGAGGAGAGCTGACTATAGTTTTGGAGTCGAGAAGGGAGTGAAAAAGAGCATACCAATAATCTTGGCTATGAAAGAGCAGAGGTTAGTGAGGAAGAGAGATACACAAGTGTATCTAGCTTATTCAAATAAAAATGAGAACCGAGAGTTGAGTGTTAATGATATACCTATCGTGCGAGAATTTAAAGACATATTTCCAAAGTGCTACTAGGATTACCTCCTGACAGATAGTTAGAGTTTCCGTTTGATCTAGAACCCGGATCAGCCCGATATCAAAAGCCCGTATAGAATAGCCCAAAGGAACCCCAAGAGTTGAAGATGCAGTGCAAGAACTATTAAATTGGAGTTATATCCGACCAAGCGTTTTGCCTTGCAAAGTCCCGATTTTGTTTGTAAAGAAGAAAGACGATAGTTTAAGGATGTGCTTAAACTACCAACTAACCTAATAAGATTACGCTCGAGGACAAATATCCTTTACTGAGAATAGACGATTTGTTTGATTAGCAAAAAGGAGCCAGTGTTTTCTCCAAGATCGACCAAAGTTCAGGATACCATCAATTGAAGATCAAGAAAAATGATGTTCCAAAGATTGCTTTTAAGACTAAACGATATTTTGGTGTAATCAAGAGATAAGGCCGAATACGAGAAGTATTTACAAATCATGTTGGAAAAGTTAAGATCCAAGGAGTTATATGCCAAATTCAGCAAATGTGAAATCTTTTCAAATTACAAAAGTCTAAAGTATTTCTTTGAACAGAAGGAGCTAAATAATAGACAGAGAAGGTGGCTTCAATTGGTGAAAATATATCTTATATCCCGATAAAGCTAATATCATAACGCGTTGAGCCGAAGAAGAAAGAAGGAGAATTTGGAAGAAACCAATTTAGGATTTTTGCTAAGTAATGAAATAAAATTGATCGAGGAGTTTGAGAATAAGAAAAACAAAGTAATTATACCCCAGCAATAGTAGAGCAAGTGATGGATACATTAGTAGTAATGCCAGATTTGAGGTCTCGCATCATTGAAAGTCAGAGAAGAGATGAAGAATTGGGAAGTTGAGGATGGAGATTAAAAGAGAAGGAGTTAAGGATTTTTCCGAGTCAAGAGATAATACTTTCTGAGATCGAGGAAGAATTTGTGTGCCAAACGACGAGAAGTTGAGAAACGAAATAATGAGTGAAGATCACGAGGCCCCCGTATACAATCATCCCGGCAGTACGAAGATATACCAAGACTTGAAATAACAATTAAAAAAAAAAAAGATTGAAGAAGGATGTGGCCACGTATGTTGAGAAATGTTTAGTTTAACCACAAGAGAAGTTTTATATCAAAGACCATATGGACCTTTACAACCGCTACCAGAATGGAAATGGGATGGTAACACGATGGATTTTGTGACAGACTTACCGAGTACGATTATTTCCGACCGAGATTAGAAGTTCAGCCCGTTTTGGGGAAGTTTCCAAAAAGAGTTGGGAACATAGTTGCAATTTAGTATTGCTTACCATCCTTAGATGGATGATCTATTAGAGCGATGATTCGAATATTCGAGGATATGTTGAGAGCCATTTTATTAGGTAAAGGAGACGAGTGAGAGAAAATATTGCCACTCATCGAGTTTGTATAAAATAATAGCTATCAGAATACGATTGGAATAACCCCTTATGAAGTTCTTTGCGTAGGAAAGCGTAGATCTCCGCCCATTTAAGACGAAGTAGGCGAGAGAAAAGTGATAGGGCCCGAAACAATTGATGAGAAGGTAGAATCTGTTCGTCAGATTCGCGAGAAAATAAAAGAAGCCAAAGTCGACAGAAATCGTATGCCGACAGCCGAAGATCCGAGTTAGAGTCTGAAGTAGAGAATAAAGACTTTTTGAAAAGTATCTCCATCGAGAGGAGTGCACCGTTTAGGTGTTAACGAAAAGTTAAAACCTCGTTTATTAGGATCATTTGAAATCCTTGAGAGGATTGGAGCCGTATCATATAGATTAGCATTATTTCCCCAGTTTTGGGAATTCGCATAACGTTTTCACGTATCGCAATTGAGAAAATACGTATTTGATCCAAAGTACGTAATACGCCAAGTGAATGTAGTGTTGAAGCACGACTTAAGCTACGAGGAGAAACCCGAGAAAGTTCTAGACCATAAGGTCCAGCAACTTAGAACGAAGTCGATTTCCCTAATTAAAATTAAGTAATGTTAGCACGATAACAGGGAAGCTACATGAGAGCTTGAGGAAAAGATGAGTGCGAGATATCCTGAAATATTTTCTTGAGATTAGTAAATGAGTTTAATTAATGAGTTTGGAGTGATTAAAATTATTCAAGATAAGATATTTTCTTAAAATGACTAAAATGCCCCTGTATGCTTTGACGTGAGTTTATTTATATGAGTTTGAGCATGAGTATGATTTTCAGTAAAATCTGAGAACTTTTATTTTCAGTGAATAGTAACGAGAACCGAGAAAATACTATTCACCGACGAACTCAGAATTAGACCTAATTAGTGTCTTTTGAACCTAGAATTAATTCTAAGGTCATTGAGATATGTTAGAAGCTCATCCGAGATCACTTGAGAGAGTTATAAGAATTTAATCCTTAACGGGTTAATTAGCCGACTAATTTTTAGGTTTTCTTCGTTATTTGGAATTTAGACCTAAAAATTTGATAATCGGAATCCTTGAGTTATTTAATGAGATGTGAGATAGGTTTGAGATATTTTTAGTGTCAGAAACGAGACGAGGAGAGATTAGATCCGTTTTCAGCATAAACAGAATAATACGGACTTTTTATCCGGAAAGTTTTTACGACCGGGTAAATACTATCTGTAATAAAATAACGGAAAAATCCCTCTCCACCGACTTCTCTCCCTATTTTTCTCTAAGTTTTCTCTCTCCCAAACCTATTTTCAATACCTACTAATTAGGGGTAATCATGATATTCCCTAAATGATAATATTTTAGTCATCTTAACAAGCAAGAGACAAGATGGCATGCAACCATCTTATCAACATCAAATCACTTACTTACTCTCTCTCACTCTCTCTCACCCTATTTTCAAAGCCTACTAACTAGGTTTAATGATGAGATTCTAAATGGAGATAATATCTAATAGTCATCTTGTATTGTCTCTTCACCATCAAATCATCATCATCTCTCTCTCTCTCGATCATTCTCTAAAATTCAAGAAAAAAAATCTTCTCATATCTTACCATCTACTCTCTCTCTCTCGTGACTCTCCACACAAGAAAGAAAAGGAAATTCTCTCTCTCCCTCCCCCTCAATGCCGTGAGATACACCCCCAAAAACATAGTGAAGAATTTCTTCCATTGAAGCTCTAGATCAAGCTCTAGATCATGAAGATCAAGTGAGGATCATCCATTCTCAAGTCATTCCAAAACCCTAATTACAAAAGGTATTAATCCGACCAATTATTGAGTATTAAAAATTCCATAATCATCCTTATTCTTCTATAATTTTCGGCTCTCAAGCCCTAGATGGATGATTAATGGTTTCTTGTATTTTTCTTGCGGATTCAAGTGAGTTTTTCCATGATGAATCCAAGCTAGAGGATTGAGCCCCCAAACCCCCAAACTTTCGGTCAAGGTGGAGATCAAGGAGAAGAGATCAAGTTTAAAAATTTCAAAGTATGGTATTAATTTGATTAAATTGTATATATGTATCCCTAAATCCATAAAGAAAAGAGAAACAATGCATGCATGATTTTATTTTATGTTTAGGCAAACCTAGGGTTTATCGATTTAGGAATCAAGTGAGAATTTCGTTAGGTAAATCGAACCCTAGAGATTAAAATATGAGTTAAGAGAGAAAAAGAAAACGAAAGCCCTAAAAATTTGATTAATACCGAAAATTTAGGCAAAATTAGGAGAAATTAAATTTCTTGAGTTATTGTTATTTTTATGATGGATTTGTGACTTTTAATGTGTTGTGAATGGAGTATTATCCTTGAAAAGTTGAAAAAATCAATTATCCTAAAATCTAGGTGAACACCGTGAGTTATGAAGTGAGGAAGAGAAATTATTTTGTTGAATTAATTGATGATTTAGTTGATGTTTGAGCTTGAGAATATATTAGATGTGATGGTTTAATTTTTGATGTATTTAATGGTGTAAAAATCGGGTTATGTGAGAAATTGTGATGAAAAATGATTATGGATGATTATGAATGATTTTGGGTGATTTTAGTGTTAGTGATGTTGAATGAATTTGAGTATTAGTTTTAAATCCTTGTATGATAGGATTTGATGTGCAAAAAGAGTGAATTTTTTTGTTAAAAGAAGGGAAAAATCGAAATTTTTAAGGAAGGACATCAAGTAGGTGTTCTTGGTGTTCTAGGTGTTCTTGAGTAAGAACTTGAAGATTTGAGTTTCAATAAAATTAAATCAAAAAGGAAAATTAGTAATTAAATTAATAAAATAATCTAGATTTTTATTGAGATAGAGATTAAATAGAAAATGAAGGAGAAGATTCATTAATTAAGAAATGAGTCTTAAATTGGTAATTTCATAGTTAAATAAATAGAGTCGAGATAATCGAATTAAATAAATCGAGTTAAATTAATTGAGATTAAAAGTTTAATCAAGTTAAAAAAAAGTCTTAGACGAGTTAAGTTTAAATACTCGTGTAGTTAATCGAGAAATATAGAGAAGTAAATAATAATAGTTTCTTTACTAATCAAGAAGTGATTAATTATGAGGATATTAAGTGAGTCGAGTTTAAAGAATTAATTAAAAATAAGTAACTAAAATAGATAAGTTCTTGAGAAAATGCCTAATTGAATTAAAAAAAAATAGTAGAATAAAATATGAGTGAGACATCGAGAAATGATATTGAGAATAATTGATTAAATTAATTAAGAAGGTTGTTCTTTTTCAAAACCGTTTGAATTAAAATTAAATCGAGTAGAGTTGTCGAGATAATGAACTAAAAATATAATAGTATGTACTTGTATACATATATGAAATTGAGAAAAGACGACGTATTTTGAAAACAATGTCGTAGATTGAGTCGATAATACTAAATAATTATTGAGTTTTAAATTCTTAGTTTTTGAACTTGTGTTCGTTTTATTAAAAAGACGAGGATCTATTCTATGAGATTGAAGTTTTAAAATTAGAGTTGAGCAATTATTAAGTGATTGTTGATTAAGTATAAAATATGAAACGTGTCAAGATTTCATGATTGTTTGAATTTCTATGTGAATTTACTATGCTTAAGTGCTTGAATAAATGATTAAACCTAAATGAGCCTATGTTGAGTGAGACGATCATATTTTATTTATGATGCTATGATTTGCTCAAATTGTTGAGAATGCTATTATGTGCAACATGATTGAGTTAATATAACGTAGACGAGTAAGAATTCGAGTAATGGAGTTGAAATAAATAATATTTCCTTAATTAGTGAGAAAAGCCTTAGCACTACTGATTAACGATAAGAATGATTTAGAACGAGAATGTGAGACGAGTAATTAGTAACCGAGTAGAGTTGGCGTATCGAGAACGAGAACGTCGAAAGAGAGATCGACTTAGAAAAGATAAACTCAGAATAAAGAGAGACGAGTCATGTAGAAGTCCTCCAACCGAGACACGCATCTACTTTACGTCTTTACGCGTCGAGTCCTAATTCTTTTATCGATGCCAAATATGAAGGGCCGAGCGGGACGGACAAGTAGCGAGGACAGTCAAGAGTAAGCCGCCTAACTAGTCTTCAGATGTCAGGTGGGCTTTTCTAAAACTAAAACTATCGATGAATGTTATTACGATTATTGAGTATTATTATGTGAGTTTTTAAAGTTCAATTGACTTGCCGTTTTACTTGAGTTTTGGTATGTGTTATCATCTGCTTGTTTGAGATATTACTATCATGTGAAAGGCAGGAAACCCACGTGTGGTATATGAATTGTTTGAGGTGACTGTGAGCCTTACTTCGATTGGGCCGGTCACAGTGTTCGAGAAGGAGACCTACTTCTCGGCACAAAGGATGGATGTGGTAGATAATACATACTGTTTGAGTATATAATATGTTTGACAGCGCTGTCTATTCAAAAAGAAAATGATTTTTGCATTCACAAGTAAACTTGTTTCGTTTTTAATTGCATAAATACTTGTGATGCTTCGGCAAGGCAAGTTCAATTAATATAGCTCTAAGAGCAAGTTTTCAAATGTTTTCGGTATGTGTTCACTGAGTACGAAGTACTCAGGCCTGCATGTATTTCTTAACGTACAGGTTAGCAGGATGTGGATGGCGAGGATAGCTTGGTGGTATGTTTCTTTGAGTCTGAAATTGGACTGGCAATCACATGTCTTCATACATGTGGTTGTTGGGATTAAGTTGAGGTCTCCGTTGCTATGTTCGATAAACAATGTCTGTTGTTATTTGTTGAACCGAACCTGATATTCTGTTGATTAAGAGCATTGTGCTCATTTTTATTAAGGTTTTTGTTGGTTCACGTTTTTTAGAATCGGGAATACTTATGTCATTTTGGTTTGTTATGCAAATCATCCATACTCGGTTGATATTTTCATTGGGACTTGGAAGCATGTTCTTACTTTTCAATCACTTTCAGTCGAATATTCTTTTGTTTCCCTAATATGATTTCCTTGCCTGAGTTGAGTTGATGAAGTAGTGTTAGTATTCTTAAGTTGCACCTCGGGAGTCGGGGTGTGTCATAGACGATTTCCATTAAAGTACTGCCTTCACCTTGGCAAGAATCTATCTTAACATCTTCTGTCGTCACTATATATCCATAAAACATCACTTTCTTCAATCGAACTTGCTCTTACCGAACTTGGCATATAGTTTCTCGACTCTAGGCGTTTCTAGTACTATCCGCCAGTGTTCTTCGTTCTCTTTCTCATTCTTAGCGTGAATGAAATTATCGTCGAGGAATACTAAAATGAATTTCTCTAAGTATAGGTGGAAATTCTATTCACGTGGTTCATGAATACTACGGAGCACTAGCCAACTAAACAGCATAACTAAGCATTCGTAATGGCTATATTTGGTTTGAAAGAAAATTTTGGGTATATCTTCGGGTTATTCTTTAACTAGTGATGCTTAGACCTTAAGTCTATCCTCGCAAATGCACTCGTTTCTTTTAAGCTTAACAAGGGGTCTTCCATTCTCATAAAAGAATACTTATTCTTAAGGTTTATCTTATTTATATATTTTTTTATAAAGCCTATGAACATTCTTGTAGAATCATCCTTCTTTGTGATGAACATCTCAAATGTTTTCCATGGTGAAAACGTTTGTCTAATGAAATCGTCATCTAACAACTCTTGCAGTTGGATCTTAAGCTCCTCTAACTCCTTCGATACCATTATATATAAGGCCTTTGATTTGGGAGCTGCTCGTAGTTCTAAGTCGATCGTGAAACCTACATGACAATCTGGTGATAAACCAGATAATATTTCTGAAAATCAGATACTATTTCTGAAAAGACATTTTCATTTTTGTCATAACCCTCACATTTTTTAATGGTCTTCTTGGCTCCTGGATCTCCAACTAGGTATACGAGATAAGCTGTCGTATCTTTCTTCTATATCAACATCCTGGCTTATAGGGCGGACATTATCAATATCCTCCTGCCCGTTGAAATTTCCATAGAATTCTGTAGGTTCTCTACTCGGGGTTGAAAAGAGATTTTTTTTTTCTCTCGTTGCAGAGAATCGTGACGAAATTCTCATGCAACTAGTCTATTCCTAAAATTATATATATATCGTACATTTTATTACTTCCCAATCGATTGCTATGTTCTAACAGAAAGACCCTAAATTAAATTCTATGCTCAACGAAACTAAGGGAAATAACTCTATGAGATTATCGTCACTCCCTGAAGCGTAATTGTTGTTATTTCAAGATTAGCGCGTTCTAGTCTTAGTCCTATAGTGTCAGAGGGTACTAGCCAAATGAATATAATGCTCTAGTATGGTCAAAATTATGACGTGCCCCTTACGTCCACAGTTGAAGCAAACACCAGTTTTTGCTAAACAAACACCGGGGTGTTCCTTATTACATTTAGGGCAATCTGGATTAGTGAATTTTCCTTGGTTACCGTTCCTTGGCTGCCCTTGCAGCTGTCCTAGTAGATGGTTTCTCTTGCCCTGGCTTGATTGTTTATTTCCCTGTGATTTTTTTTCTTTGCCACGTTTTCTTTCCATAGTTGCTTTCTTTTCCTGGCTGCTGGAAACTCTGCCGAGTCCTATTCTGTTTTCCTTGCTTGTTGTAGTGCTGGTTACAATCACTGCTACTCCCCTCCCATTTCCTTTTTCCCTTATAGTTGATATTATTGTTGGGACAGTTTTAGGTTGAAGGCTGGTTTAGTGCTGGTGTGGGCATTACCATCTTTCCTTTATTAGGCACCACTGCCTCTATTTCGCGGACTCATCCTAGTAGTTCTGCATAACTCAGTCCCTCCTGTCTGGCTACTGCTATTCCCAATTCATACTTAAGTACTCCCTGAAGCTTCCTGGCTATTTCCTCCTCAGTTTCCATTTGATCGTATGCGTACTTTTCATAATATGCCTCCTTAAAATCATTCCAAGTGGTTAGAGCCGCTTGCTCTACCGGCATGATTCTATGTCTAGTCTTCCACCAATACTTAGCTGGTCCGGTTAGCTGATACCCAGCACATGCTAGGCGCTCCTCATCACTAAGTCTAATAGACTCAAAAATTCTTTCTATAGAACGTATCCACTGCTCGGCATCGCTTGGGTTACCAGATCCATTGACATATGGTGCTTTACTTCCGAAGAATAAATCCTCAATGTTACGATGTTGCGGAGATAGGGGAAATGAAAAGGTTACAGGATGTTTTTGCCTCTCTTCGCTTATACGTTGATTTTGACCTCTATCAGATCCTCTAGGATTTTCAGGTCCTCTTTGGTCGTTAACAGCTCTCAGCGACATTTTTGGAACTATAAGATACAAAGTTTTTCTCATTAGTACTTGCTTTTAAATCTTCATTTTCTCACTAACCCTTTCTTTTCCCACTTAACTCTTTCACGTAATCGAGAACTTCGATTCTAGTTCTTTCAACTTTTAATCTCCAAGGTTAAATTTAACACTCGTTATACGAATTCATTTGACATTCTAGTTTAGTTATACGATTCATAAGAAACTTTCTTGTGACTAAAACCCTCTCATGGGTCATGTATATATATATATATATATATATATATATATATATATATATACATCAAAAGAATATTTGTTTTGCCTTTAACAAGGACTTATATAAAACTAGACTTCAACGAGTCTAAGCTAGGCTAACTGCCTACCTGTACAGGATGCACTCACATATTGCATTACTGTTCTACTGGAAGTACTAGAACGGAAACGATTCATAAATTTCGTATCCGTTGGAGTACTACAAAACTATCTAGTTACTGATCCGACTATGTACATAACAAAAGGCTACTATACTACTATGCGTCCGACGCCTTGCTCAACAATTGCGGTCAAGTCACAACTGCCCTCTATGGCCTAATCCTCCTCGGGCTCCTCGTCCGGATCCTCATCAGTGTCCTCCTCCGGATCCTTATCCGGGTCCTCCTCTGGATCCTCCTCCGGATCCTCATCCTCTGACTCTGAACTGAAAGCAAACTGGAGTGCCTCGTCAACCCTCAAAGTAGTGCCGTCTGTAAGTGTAAGTGGTGGCGGTACAGGTACATCTGAACTGTCGTCTCGGTATCCGAAACCAGGTAGTCCCAGCAGGTCATTAACGCCCGCTTCTTCGGAGGCAGCAGGTGGTCATGAAGGGAACTCGTCTCGTACTCCTCCCTGGAACGGACCCTGGATGGTCCTGCCTCAAACTCAGCCCGAACTCTGGCCAACTTCGTGCAAATCTCATCAAGGGCTCTGTATGAGGATGGTAACTGTAACAGGGCGGTAAGCTCTGCGTCCGTGTCTAAGTACTCTGATCCTGTCTCGAATGGTCCCTGAACTCTCGCAGAAGGCTCGGGTAGGATAGGAGCAGGTAATCCTAATCCATTAACTGTCTCTGCAACTAACTCCCCTGTGCCCTCACCGGGTACCATCACTGAAGGAATATCCAACTGTGCAACCATCTCTGGACCTATCCCGTCGGGAAGTGAGTGTAGGGAGAGTGCGGCTGAATGGGATATGCGGCTATGTGTCTGCTCTTGAAGAAACGCTTGTGTACCTCTAAAGCGAATCCCTTGTAATCCCCTGTCGGCTCTGTATCGTCGCCAAACATCCCAAGATAGTACCATGCCGTATCGTGTGCCCAACCACGCCATTCCTCTGGTAGACGTCTAACCAAGTCAAGTATAGCCTGACCCTCTGTAATAGAACGCCGGATTGAATGATAAACTAACGAAAAGTAACTAATCCTCTGTCCTACGTCGTGTCTCGGGTTTGCCTCATAATCTCTATACCTATCCAATGACTGATTTGCCCAAGTACGCTGTGGTGGGGACTGACTCTCTGAAGCCGTGTCACTACTGGAAACCATCCTACAAAGTTTTTAAGAAATACGGATCAGTAACGGTAAGATGATATCTTATCTTATAGAAAATCTTAAATTACAAAATGAATATTCCTTATTCAATTGTAATATCACCACACTTAATCTAACAAACTTATCTTAAACATCTAGCAATTTCACAGAAAATTGCTCTCGTACTCACAATATATAGAAATAAAATTTCAAGATTATATTCCCATTCCTTATCTCATTCTTTTATTTTCTTACTTTAATTCCTTATTATTTTCCTTCATTATTCCTTATTTCTTTCTCAAAGAAAATTTTCATCGATTCTCATTCATTAAAACAAAGCAAATCTGCTTTGTTCATGTTACTTATGCAAAAGTAACATTCATTTACAAAAGACTTTGTCGTTTACAACTCTTAATACTCATACGTGTCGTATTCTTCGCTCAAGGACAAAGTATAAAAAAAAATATAAATTCCAAAAGAGAAATGAAATATATCCTAAGAATAACTTTTTAGAACATAAGTTCTAGTTGTTGTCGCTAAAATCGAGCGATCGTTGGAAATTTAATCAAGCTTCGTGCTTGACTCCTAATAGTAAAAACAATTCTCTTCGCAAAGTTCGAACAAGGCGAACTCTACTGAAAAACGAAACGAAATGAAAAGGAACGACGTCGTTACATGTTACTTATACGTAAGTAACATTCGTCTCTTTAAACCACTTATACTATACTAAAAAGGTTTTGCTTGCGGGGCATAAAATCCATATTACTGAGTTTCTTATTATGTGGGTTGATCAAGTCCACATAACAGTCTCTCAATCACATGGATCCACATTTTCTCAAGCGTCTTTTGTTTCTTTCATTCCTTTCGTACATATTTACTTTATTTTGTCAATATTTATTTCATTTCCCTCGAAGGAAATTCTTATCGGGTTTTAAAACAAAGGTTGACTTTGCCGAATCTCTGTTCATGTCACTTGTGTACGTGACATTCATCAATAGAAGTCCTTCTCGTATTGTGGATCTCCTTTCGAAATCATTTGGAATAACGTTTCTTAAAAACGTCTAAGTTCTCGAGGTATTGGAAAAGACCTTAGATTTCAAGTCTACATTCTTATTGAACCGGAAAAATCCCTAGATTCCTTCTAGGTTCTCGTGCCAAGGTACCTTTTAAAATAAAAGAAATTATGTCGCAAATAATTTCACATAAGATAGTACTCGTACTATCACGTAACCACATAACAAACAAAGTATAAATTCTTATACTTTCATAAAAATATTTGGCACCATTTTCATTCTTTACTCGTTGAATAGTCATTCAAAATTTTCTTATTAAAAAGAAATTATGTTACTAAAATTCTTTTCTCGTTGAGTCGACGTAGCGGGAGGTTGAGTTGTCGTCTACATTCTGAATCTTAATGTTATAACTTAACTCTTAATTTTACTTGAGAGAAGACTTTGGTCTAAAGTATATACAAATATTCTATCTTATGACTCGAAGGAAGATTCGATATAGAGTACGAACGAATACTCTATACTACTACTCAAAGGAAGACTCGTATCCAGAGCAGAAACAATGGCTCTGATACCACTCTGTCACAGCCCAAAATCCCGAGGGACGGCAGAAGCCGGGGTGCGACTGAGGTCGGATTAAAGAAGCGGGGAAGAAGGGGACTAACTGAACTAAACATACATAGGAGACATCATACATTCTATGAACATGACTTTATTTACAAAAAGAAGAGTTAATCTCAACGATTACTCGACGAAGTTCCCAAAAAGGTAAACTAGGTTATATTACAGAACTTATACCACAGTGTTTTATTAATATACATAACATCATAAGTTTAGAGTTTTACAGCGGAAAAGTGATTCATACTAACTAAAGTCTTCCTAAGACAACTTAATTCAAGCCTCGCCGCTTCCATCGCTTCAACCTGCACATTTAGAAAACATATGCAGGGCTAAGTACAAAAGTACTTAGTGGGCACATTGCCGAAAACATATTCATACTTATAGAAAATCAGGCATTTCATAATTGTAGCACATCGGGGTTTTATTGAAAGGGCCTGTGACTACTAAACAATTTCTGACTCATTTACATAAACTAGCTTTTACAAGCATTTTTCTGGTATGTTACGTTCAAATCTTGACCAATTCCTCATTCACCGTGGCTGGTTACCCCTCAACAGGATACCACACAACACCACATGTTACAAAGTGCACTAACTCTGGAAAGCACTTAATAGCTAACTCATAGCCGATCGATAGTTAACATCCTAGCGGTTAACTAAAAATCTGGAAAACACGAATGTTAACTCAGATAGGTACAAGAGAACTCACATAAAATATTTAAACAGTTTATGCCATGATTATCACTTTGAAAACACGTTTATCAAAGTGATAAAGAATTACTTTCGAGTTGTGGAAAAACCCACATTTTATTTGTTATAGAATAAAAGCCCACCTCATTTTACAGAACTACTAATAAACGAGCTTCCCGTCTTTAGTCTTCCGTCCTTTTCTTGTGCTGACTTCCTCCTTCATCGTACATGAAACATAATCTCGATGAGTCGTTGAGACGACAAAAGAAAATGGAAATAAAAAACAAGTTCGATTTAGTCTTTTACGTTTCAACTTTTTAGGCATTTGCACGCTTAACTAATTTCTTATATTTAATCGGAAACGAGATACGATCATATCTTGTTTTGACACTCAAACTCTGTACTTGACTCTTAGGTCAGTAGAATAGATAGTCGTTAACTCATTACGACTTAAAAGATCGAAAGAAACTAAGTTGAGAAGAAAACAATTTAGGAAAACTAAGTTCTGAAATTTCACTGCGCAATGCAGTAGTTCTGGGGACTTCCCAGAACAGAGTATCAGGAAACAGGGGATGATCCCTATACCGTTAGAAAGCCATGGAAGTCTAGTTCATGCTCTAATTTACGGATCTCAAATCCGATAAACGAGCTAAGAGATATTGCAGTTTTCGGAAAAGGTCGCAAAACTGCCGAGGTTAACCCTAATTGTTTGATAGAATCAACGTATGACTTCCTAGGTTCGTTCTAAGTTATCGAACCTATATTCTCACGAAATTATCACGTCAAGGCAGTCAAAACGTACTCCTGTACGTGATAAACTCCTTTCTATTTCCCGTCTATGTTTACGACGATCAAAACCTCGTTGTTTCAACTAAACAATTACTATACCATACAAGTTATCAATTCCAATCCTAACTTCTCGTTTGAAACATAAACTCAATATTTTATAGCTCGGATCAACACGATGCCAACTACAATTTCGTTCCCTCAACATTAAAGATCATTAATATCCAATTATCAATCCTACTCGACTTTCCTATTATTAATTACGTACATTTGTTCGTCTCTTACGGATTTTCCAAAGTTAACGGAATTCATTCATTTTCTACAACATCAATCCTATTCTATCGAGATTCATTATTATCTATATCATCACCTCATATCATTACTCAAACTCAACTAATAATCGAACCTTTGTCTCTTACATTAACACAATATATTTTAGATTAATTCCAAATAATTCCTATTATCAACTAACATCATTAGAAATCATAATCCATCATCATTTCATCAATAAAAACCAAAGCTCATAAAACCCCTAATTCCTACTAAGTTTTGGTACTAACTAGTAATTAGGGAAGGTGAATTTCTTCATTAATTAGCTCCATTAGTCCATTAATTAACCTACTACAACACCAATTAATCAATGATCAATACTATTACAACATTAATTTGGAAATTCAAGTGAAACCCTAAACCCTAAAATTGGTATTCATCAATGTTAGGGGATTTCATTTGTTCTTTCACTAATCCTCAATTAATCATCTCCCAAACTCAATTATGTAATCAATTTTAGAATTAATCCATCCTAACCTAAACCCCTAATTTTCGGTCCACATGTAGATATTAGGGCTTTTGATTTCTTCATCAATTAACCATAGAATATCAACCCTAGTTCATCTAATTACAAGGAATTAACTCAAATCATCACCCTAATCTATCTAATAAAATCGGTCCATATGAAAACTTACAAGAATGAAATTTCAATTGGATAGATCAATAGAGGAGATGAATACCTTAAGCTTTGATGAAGAAAGAAAATGAAAATGATGGAAGATGAATGACTTGTGAAGATTTCTTCCTTGTAGAACTTGAAGTCTCCAATGGTGGAGAGAAAGAGATGAAGAGGAAGATGATGATGGGGGGGGGGGGGGGGGGTTGTGGCTTGGGGAAGGAGATGAAATGGTGATGACTAATAAGTAATGGAATAGTATACTACTAGGTAGAAAGGTATTGGAATATTAGAAGGGCATTAGGTGTAAAGTTTATATTATAGAAAAATGAAATATCTTGCTATGAGTGAGAGAGGGAGGTCGGCTATGGGGGAGGAAAAAAGGAGAAAAATACGCATTTTTCCAGCGCGATACGACGTTACAGAAATCGGAAGACGAAAAACGTATCTCGGCACATTATCGTCAAATTCCGATTCTACCATAAATTCCGATATATTTAACTTATTTGGGAAGTAATATTTAAAAACTAATTTTCGACAAAAACTCGGGACGTCACAGTCCGAGTTTTGTCCGGAAAATCATAAAAACGAACTTTCTCGGGCGAGTTCATATCGCAATTTTGTGAATGTAAAAATCAGACGGTTTTCCGATCTGAGTTCCAGAACTAAAAAGTTATCGTACGCGATAACCCTAAATACAGTAGTCATCTAACTGACTTCCGTAATTTATTTTCGGAAACGAATTTCACCGTTAGTTTTAGAATTCAAATTCATGAATTTAGGCGTGCAAAGCCATTTTTATTAATTAATTCATTTTTAGAGACAGTTATAATTTCCGGGGTATTACACTTTGACTCTAAAAGAAGTTTAAGCTTAGAGCAGACAAGCTGCTCTGATACCACTTTGTCACAGCCTGAATTCTAGTGTGTAGGAATGACTAAAATCTATTGGACAGTGAAGGTGAAACAACGGAAAATAAACAAAAGAACATACTCAGATACAAGGGATTATTTATTGAAAATGAAAACAATTTATTAACTTGCTTTCAATTATCCATCTCAAAAGCTCAATTAAATAAATTTGTTATGTAAGAGTCGAGAGGAAATCAAATAAGGTGTCGAGCATAAAACTCATTGATTAAAAATCAGAGTTGGAAGAATCTAAAACACGATTAAATATCAGTGTTGCAGCGGAGAATTACATCAGGTCCCAAAGTTATATATATGAAGACATATAACCCAAGCTTAAACAAAAACTCGACTCAAGAACAACGAACGCCTCCAAGCACACTGCACCATCATCATCCGAGCTAACCTGCACGTTTTAGAAGTAACATGCAGGGCTGAGTACTTCGTACTCAGCGAATACATGCAAAAATAATTTAAAGCTTGCTAGTTAGAGCTATATAATTGAACTTGCCTTTCTTGCTATATCACAAGTGTTAGAGATATCATTTCTTGCTACATCACAGTTAACTTGTGCATGGAAAACAATCATTTCACTTTTAAATATGTCTGCGCAGACTAATAATATATAACTAATGCATGTACCAGTTCTACAATCAAATATGGGTGTCGAGAAATAGGCCTCCTTCTTGAACACCGTGACCGGCTAACCCAAAGGAAAGCACACGATCACCTTTATGTGTACACATAAATCCTGTCTCACACAGGACCGAATTCATTCTACTCAAGTAGAAAGGCAACATACAATAAAAACTCAAACATTGGCAAGTCAATTAATTTTTAAAAACTCACATAATACGATAATTATAATATTTATAATATCGCATTCATCGATTTGTTTCGGTTAGAAAGCCCACCTATCATCCAGTGGTTTTGATCGTAATACCTCTTTCTGTCTCGCTCCTTATTCCTGAACTCCACTCGTTTCATACTATCAAACTCTACTCGTTCCTTCAAGAATAACATCTTATAAGGATGAGTTCACTGTCGCGTAAAACGAAATGTAGCCTTAGGGCTCGGCTGAAGGACTTTTACTTAACTCGGGTTATCCTTATCTTATCTTATCTAAATTGGTTCTTTCTCAGTTTCTCGACTCCACTCAAATACTATACCAACAGACTTCTAAAACTCGAACTCTCGACTCGATAACATCATATAAAATATTATTTAATATTTCACGAAAAATGAAAATTTACTATTCACATCATACATCTCGTATTTCTCAATTTCTCGAGTTAAATGAACTCAGAAAATTACAAAATTAATTGTTGACTACTAAAATCACAAATTATTCATATTCATGCATTCACACCTAGAATCGGGCATTCACATACAGTAATGACTGACTTCATAAATAGGCGTAAAAAAGAAAAATATTGTCTAGTAATTTATTTAAACGCAGATATCAGCTCAGAAATTTATTCACACCTCAATACGGTGTCATGTTGACTCAATACTGTTCGACTTTTAAATTATGAAAAATTTAAGTTCGATTTTTAACCGAAATAGATTCGTTATACTTGAAATAAATAAAAGAATTCATCTTATATATATATATTGTGAAAATTATATATATATTTATATAAACTCATTTCTTTCTTTTGGTGGTATTTTTATCCATAGTTTTTATTGAATTTCATTTCTAAGCCACCAATTTATCAAATAACTCATAAAATAAATATTATTATATTTTTAAACATCATTTTCAGTTTTAATAATTTAAGGCTCAAATAAATTCGTACTCTCAAATAAAACATACAATCATGCTTAGTTATACTTGGGTTAATTTATTCCATCATCAAATCAAACATAAAACTCATATCTCACAAACCCATTTTTACTATTCATTATCTTCTTCAAAATTCTTTTTCATGTTCTAGTGATTATTTCTTCATTCTCTTCATTTATTCATGCTTAAAAATAATCATATATCTCATATCAACCATCAAATTCAAGAAATTAATCAAAGCACACTAAAAATCATTTTTTGGCATAAACATTTGATTTCTTCATATTTCCATGCATATATATTTTTCTTTCTCATTTAATCATCTTAGTATGTTTAGAAATATTTCTAAAACACATAGAAATCATCATACTCAAAATAGAAAACACAGCACAAATTTTCCTATCCCTCCCCTATCTCATGGCACACACACTCATGCATATACTTCATGAATTTCTTTTCTTATTTTCTTGCACGGAGAGCTTACTTATTAAAGACTCATGCTTAAAACACAAGGGTCAATTTATCTATACTCAAAATTTTCGAATTTCTAAAGATGAATAAGCATGGGGTTCTTAGGCAAAAAGATTGGAAATCTTACTAACTCTTCCTCGATCGATAATCACCACTTCGTTCCTCGCAACTCTAGCTTGCTTCATTTAATTTCCTTCAAGAAAATCGAAGCTTATGATGGAGAGGAAAAACTGGCAGCTTCAAGGAGGAAAAATAAGGAAGAAAAGTAGTGATCTTACTTGAGTTCAATGAAGAGGTAAGGATCAAGTCTTGAATCCTTGAATCTCTAGCTTTATTTCTTGATTTTTGAGTGAAGAAAATGGAATCATGGAGCTAGGGGGCTGCTGCTGCCATGGAAGAGAAGTGAAGAAGGAGAGAGAGATTATTGTTGGTGGTAGTGGCCGAAGAGAGAGAGAGATGGAATGGAGAGTGAAACTTGCGTGCAAGTTTAAGGAAATGAGAGAGTGAGATCACTTGCCAAATGTGAGAGTGGGGGAAATTTGAGGGAGAGATAATGTGGCTGGTGTTGGGAGATTAATTCAATTTTTATCAGATAAAAATCCCCGATAGAAAAGATTTTATCGGTATAATATATCCCTCAAATCGTTAACTTTAATCCCTCTTTACGGCATTCTCTCGACTTCGGATTTCACTCTAGCTCGCACCATTACTCACGAATTAATTTATAAATTCTAAAACACCCAACTTCCATATATAAATTCCAATAACGAAGAAAGTCGGAAATCTCTACTATGCGTCTTCGTCTACGATTTAAATATGGTTCATAACTCAATTTCTAAATCTCATATTTCTCTCTAACTTGCATCATTGGTCATGAAATAATTTCTAGATTCGGAAACACCTAATTCAAGGGAAATTTCCGAATAACGAAAAAGTCGTAAAAAGTCATGACGAATTACTATTCACATTAATTGCGTCTTTAAAAATAAATTCAAACTCGACTCGAATGATCTCGGAAAATTCTCAAACTTGTATCATTGGTCTTAAAATAAATTCTAGATTCCAATGACACTGATTAAACTAAATTCGGGGTTTGTTGACCGACGATTGACTATTCCGGTCAAAGTTACTATTCATCAAACAGTGAACTATCTCGAAATTATTCGAAATTCGAACTCATACTAAATTTCACATTCTTAAACTCATAAAACTCTTCACATCTTCGTTTTGAGTTTTCAAAACGACAAAATTACGATTTTGCCCTTTAGGGGCATTTTTGGTAATTTCACGAGAAAATTAATTCTCGGAAATTTTTATCAAACAGATATACACAGAATCACATATAATAATACTTCAAAAGCACTTAAGCACTCAGAAAATGATTTGGGAAATATCTTTTTCATCTCGTTCTCAGACTGTCTCATTACTTCATCTAAGAATCACTACGTTCTTCACTTTCTTCTAAGTTTTTGGAACTCTACGAATCAGGATTATTTTGATACATCTTTTGCGACTAATATTTGGTTCGATGTCTCGTTTTTATGTCGAAGTACGTCTTTCGAATCGTAAACATGCTTCGCGAAAGTATTACGAAGATTTCCGAAATTTGGGGTTGAAGCTAAATATCATTTTCTAACTGGCGTACTCAAGCTTAGGCCTTCTTTGGCTTCGACAAGTTGAACTCCGCTTGAAGGGATTATTCTCAGGAATAACTTCGTCTCGAATTTGACTCTATTTCTCAGTGTAACTTTTGTTGACTCTAAACTTCTTCTCGTCGACTTGAAACTGACGAACAGACTCCATTATTTCCTTAACTTCTGCTGGTGCTATAACTCTTCTCTCATCTTACTTCATCTCCAAGGAACAACGTACGCAACTTCTCTCCAACTATAACTTTAGAGGGTATCGTTCTCATTGTACTCTAACGACTGTCATCATTGGCACCTTGATAAAAAGGCAAAATTTCTTTCTATTGTCTAGCATAATGTATCCTTCTAAATTTTAGATAACTGTCTTTATTGACCATCAATTCACTGATAGAAAATCGAGGTTTTGAATAATTAAAATCGTACATAAGACTTTACGAAATTGTACTATCTCGTGTATGTAGGTTACTTCGTCTTCTTCATTTCGGTCCTTCAAAATCGCTATTTTCGATTCCGGTACGTTTCGTATTTTAGCGACACGCAATATAGGGAATATCATGAGTTCAGTTCGTAACTCTTTTCAACTCTTCATCAATTAACACACGAATTTACTCACAGTACGTAAAAACTTCGTATCTTCTTTCTTGAAAATCTCAACGTCTTTCTTTCGAGCTCTAAACTTAAACTTTCTACATCTTTCCTCGAACATCGATACTCAAGGTCTTATTTTCAAAATATCTATAAAGAACGTATTTAGTTGCTTTATTAACAGAGATAACTAAACGATTTCTACTCTTTCCTTGTTCATTTCTTCGTCAACTTTTCTTCTTAAAAGAAGAAATTCTATTCTGGATCTTTTTCTTAATAATCTTGTCATCGGCATCATGATCTTGAACAATCCTATCTTGACTCTCTAGTAATAGACCGCTATAGTTTGGAGAAATTACGAATCCCCTGTGGTGAGATTAGCATTTTTTCTCTTTACGTAGTTCGCTCTTCAGGGTGGATTTACTTCTATTCCTTCGGACGAAACAAAACGTTTTCGAAGAAATAACTTTCTCCGTTCTCAAATTCTCTGATGTTTTTGCGATGCTGCTAGTACTCCACCTTACTTCTTTGAACTAACGAAAATATCATCGATAAATTTGATCACGTACTCTTCTAAGTATTTATGGAAAACAAAATATATTCATTAACACTACTAGAGCGTTCGTCTAAATGTCAACTTTATTTTATAATCTCGAGATAATGCTGCTTCACTCTCTAGGAATTTCTCTTGAAAACGCCTTCTTGCTTACTCTTTGACCAGAAGATCATGTGTTCTTAACTCAGTAATATGATTCTTTAAATAAATTCTTGTTTAATTTCTCATTAGCTAACGCATATTCTTAACTATCGTTTTTCTTCATTATGAAGAATTTGGTGTATTCCAAGGAAATACACTTGGTTGTAAATCTGAAAATTCTTACAACTTTTGGAGTTTCTTTGGAATTTTTGAAATCACGATTACTCTAAGCTTTAATTCGATGGTAATCTTTGGTTGCCTAACAGACAATAATCTTGGTAGGACTTCTAGAATGACATTTTTAAAATCTACTGATACGCACTTGCTACTCCATTTTTGCTTTTCATCTTTTCCCAGATACACGAGTGTGTCTTTACGTTTCATTTATTTCTCCATCCTCATCATTGAAATAATCGACAAGTTTCTTCTCCTTTCGTTCTCAACGTCATAACTAACATTGGTTTTCATTGGGAAGTTCAAACCAATCATAAAATTCTTAGTTAATTAACTCATTCTTAAAATTATATTCACGTTCCCTTATTCATTTTGGATTGAGGGCTTAGTGAATAATTTGGGATTTTCTGAATTCAAATTTTAGACTCGAGGAACCTACGAAAAATATCATGGATTTACTCTCAGGGGTCAACTCTTTAAGCTTCCAATTGACCTCTTTTACCTCTAACTTGAAGATATTTACGCAAGCATTTATTAATGACTGCGATACGCTCTTGTCAAATAAGGTTAGTTTTCTAACACGTCATCAAACCACCGCTTGCGAGATTCTTTTGGATTTTAGCTCTAACAAAATTACTCCGGGAAGGAAGTTGTTGTTCTCTGTTACTACAAATAATACTGAGTTCTAAGAATACTGTTACTACGAGATTCTTTCTCAAATTTTCTAGTTATAGGAGCTGAAATTTTAATTTCCCGCTGTTAAATACTTGAGTATTGGTTCGAAGAATGACCAGATTACTCGGAAGTAGGTTAGATTTTGCTTTTTTTTTTTTATTTTGCAAAAACCGAAATACATATTTCCACTCTTCGGACAGAAAGTGACTCTCAGAATTCTGGGAAACGAACTACTTCATTTAGCGTCTTGGAAATTTCTCCTCTCTCGATTTATCGTGACACTATCAATTTATTTTATACTGTAGCTGTCTCTCTCGGATGGTTGCTATGAATTTACTCTTCCTTAAGTTGGATGGAAGGATTGAGGCGTTGCGGTCGTTGTCATCTAACTCTAAAATCGAAGAATCACTGAGAATGTGATACTTGTTCTGGCTACATATCCATCTTAATTAAGGACTTTAGCGTAAATCAGTTCATTCGGACTCGCAAAAGATTAAATTATATTTTAATCCTCTGGTACAAATAATTTGTATATCTTTCCATTTAAAGAAAAGAAATATATCTTATGCACAATCGTACTCAGCTACTAATTTCCTTCACTTATTCTTACGCTTCTTCCTTTACAACCTTATTGACATATGATTCAATCTGGAAGTTCTTCTTGTCTTTCAAACATTTTTTTTAAAGATTGGAAAAGAATTTTTTAAGTAATTAACTTTATGTTAAAAAGAATATTTACTGAAATCAAATTATAATATTCTCGACTCAAGAAATTACTAATCTCTTTCATACTTCTCAAGATTATTTTCTTAATGTGCCAAAATTTTCTTCTTTAAGGAAGGAATATATTTTCAATTCTAAAAACTCTAGTCATCACTTTTTCCTCAAAACTTATTCTCTCATTTCCTCATAAATAATACTTATAATCCTTATTATAAACCTCTCTTAATTAATGCTCATACTCTTGAGTTTTTAGTTAATTCCTAGAAATAATACTAATTCTTTTACTTTCTTAACTTAAGACAATTATATCCTTCAATTTCTTTTGTCTTCAACATTATTTCCCTGTACCCTCTTGTTCATTAAAACACTCGCTATATTTCTAAGTTCCTCTCAAAACTTCATGACTTGGTCTTTAAAACATCATGCTTATTACCTCAAATGCATATCGCAAAAGAGCATTTCTCACATTCGTCATATTTGACCTTATTATACTCGATAAAATTATCGTTTCTCATAAATCTCAATATATATACTTTTATTTATTATCTTGAAAGCTATCGGAACTACTGTTGAAAATATCTTTTGTTGTCGATAACATATTAAACTTATCCTCAAAAACTATATTTACTATCTCTAAAATCATTCTTGGTTTATTTCTTATCTTTTCTCTTTTCTCGGCTTCTACTTTTAGACACTCAAGATTTATATCTTAAACTCTTGCATTTAACTCATGACGAAAACTTACGACCAGTTCATATTTCACCCGACGGTGGCCTCTTTTGAGGACTTTACGAGAAGCAGAAATATTTACACTCGGAATTTTCCTAACATCTACGCAACGTTTTATCTTCTCCTTTGTGCGAGTCGTCTTAATTTACCTATAAACATCGAATTTAATTTGTTTGACAAAATTTTAAAGATTGTTTGGTTTTTCCACGGCTTTCTTGAAAAGTTCTTTAAGTGATATTCTCGCTCGAGTTATCTTCTTTGCTGCTTTCAAACACGGTTGCCATTTACTTGGCATGGGTTCTGTCATCTCTGGGGTTACTGGGGTAATCCATGAAGGTGTCTCAATATCGTCATTACAGACAGTATATGGTTGAAGGTAAGTTGACATGTCTTTATCGTTCTCAAACTCAAGTAGAAACTGTCGCTCGGGTCTCGAAGTAGGGACGCGTGGCGATCCTCGACGAATTCTTGATATCGGCTGAAGATAACCTGTTCCTACTATTGCTTCATAGGAAAAATTATTAAAAGACCTATCTCGACTCGGGGAGTAGATAGTATTAAAGTTACTGCTAGGAACCGACAAAGCTAGGAAAGGATCATAGGGTCCATCAAGTTGAACTCGATGACAAGTTGAACTCAAATGGATAATCGTTAATGGGAGGAAAATCTCTCAAATAGTCGCGTGTAGCATTTGGAGGAGAACGGGGCGTCGGAGGTATGAGATACTGAACAAACCCGTCTTGATTCTCTGTAATGCCCCGGAAATTCCTTACGATCTCAAAAATTTAAAGTTAATTAAATAAATGGCTTTGCACGCCTAAGTTTACTGTTTAAAATTCTAAGACTAACGGTCGATTCCGTTTCTGAAAATAAATTACAGAAGTCAGCTAGACGACTACTATATTTAGGGTTAGCGCGTACGAAAAGTTTTTTTTAGTTCATGAACTCAGAACGGAAAACCGTCTGATTTTTACATTCACGAAATCGCGATACGAACTCGCCCGAGAAAGTTCGTTTTTATGATTTTCCGGACGAAACTCGGACTGTGTCGTCTCGAGTTTTTGTCGGAATTAATTTTATAAATTTTATTTTTCGATTAAGTTTTTACGTTTGAATTTTTGGACGAATCGGATCGTGACGATTTTTGTGCCGAGCTACGTTTTTCGTCGTTCGATTTCCGTAACGTCGTATCGCGTCGGAAAAGCGCGTATTTTTCCTCCCTTCCCTCTCATAGCCGATCTCTCTCTCACTTTAGCAAGATAGTTCATTTCTTTTATATAGTTTTACTTTTTACCTACTACTATTACTAACACTATTCACTTTACACCTATTTAACCTAAGTATATAACCTTGTCATACCAACTAAATCTCACATCTCCTCCCTCCCTCAACCCCATCGGCTGCCCTCTCCCTCTCTCCCATCTTCATTTCTTTTCTCCATTGTTGAATCTCCAAGTTCTTGAAGAAGAAATCACACAAGTCCTCATTCATCCATCAAAAACCTATTACTTCCTTTAGTAAAGATCAAGGTATCCATCCCCTCTATGTTTCTACCCATCCCACATCCTTTTCTTTTTATTTTCTTTTGATCGAAATTATAGGGATGAAGAACTAGATGTTTTGATCTTCGATTAGTTTAATTAGTTGTGTTTGGATATGAATCCTAGGGTTAAAATTGATGGAAAATCATGAACTCTAAGTCTTGCATAATACCGAAATTTTAGGGCTTTGGGTAGGATTTTTGGGATTCTTCAATTGATGTTAAATTCATGCTTAGGAAGTGTTTAATTAGTGATTAGGACCAAGAGAAATCGAAAGTCCTTTGTTTGTTTGAAATCGATTTAGGGTTTAGGGTTTGAAATTGGGGGTTTTTGCATGTTGATGTGTAATTGGATTTGAATTGATTAATTGATGTTCTAATAGTATGATTAAGAGTTAAATGTTGTTAATTAATGAAGAAAATCACTCTCTTAAACCATGTATTAAAACCGAAATTAAGGATGAAATTAGGGTTTTGTTTTTTGTAGTTGTTTTAATTGTTGATTTGTTGATGGAATAATGTTGTAATTGGTATTAATTGTTGATAGGAATTTATTTGAGAATTTTCTAAAATTATTTGGTGGGATGTAAGAGACGAAGAACTCGTCGTAAGTTGAAATATAGTGTTGATGTGAAGTGATTATATGCATGAAAGTGATTCTAGTTAGATGTTGTTTAATGACGTAAAATTTGGACGAAATCCGGCAACTTTGAAAATTGTGTAAGAGACAAACAATTAGTCGTTACTAATAACCGAGAAGTCAAATGAGAATTCTAAGTTGATATTATTGTTTATGATGGACTTGAGAATAACTTTGTAGTTAACGTCATGAGCTTTCGAGCTAATATAATATGAGTTATAGTGATAGTCGAGAACTAGAACGGGAAATTGATACCTTGTTGGTTTAGTACATGTTAGTTGAAAGCCGACGTTTAGAACGTCGTGCTATTGGACGAGTTTTGAGAAGGAGTTCATCACATACGGGGGTACGTGTTGACTGCCTTGAGGGTCAAGTCTCATAAGAAGTCGAATACGAGAACTTAGAACGAACCTAAGACGTTATACGTCGTTTCTATCGAGCAACTAGGGTTAGCGCGGCAGTTTTGCGACCCTCGCCGGAAACTGTAATAACTTCTAGCTCGTTTATCGGATTTGCGATCCGTAAATTGGAGCGCAAACTAGACATCCCAAACTTTCAAAAGGTACAGGGCTCATACCCTGTTTCCAGATCCCCTGTTCTGGGAAGTCCCCAGAGTCACTGTAATGCGCAGTGAAATTTCAGTTTCATTCTTCTAAGTTGTTTCGTTCGCAACTTAGTTTCTTTCGATCGTCTAAGCCGTAATAACTTGACGACTATCTTCCTACTGACCCCAGTGTCAAGAAAGGAGCCTTGAGTGCTCAACGAGACGAGTTGGTACCTCGTACCCGTTCAAGTAAAGAAAACTAGTTAAGCGTGAAATTGCATAAGTCGTATAATTAACTAAAACGTAATTTTCCTAAGTGATTCTTTTCCAACTTAGTTCCTTATGATCTTTTAAGTTGTATTAAGCTATCGACTACCCTCTCTACTGACCTGAGAGTCGAGTATGAGACCTTTCGAGTTCTAAACGGGATTTGTACGAGTCTCGTTCCTGTTTAAGTAAAATGAATCTAGTAAGCATGCAAATGCCTAAAGAATGAAACGACTAACACCTTTTTCGATTTTCTTTGATCGATTATCTTTTACGAATCGATTTTAAGTGTTATTATTTTACGATGAAGGAGGAAGCCAATGGTAAAGAAAGGACGGAAGATCCGAAGATTGGAAGCTAGTACTTCTTAGTTCTGTATTACGAGGTGGGCTTTTATATATAAAATAAAGCGAGCAATGCTCGGAAAATCTTTCTTTATCGCTTTGATATCTGTGTTTTCAAAGTGATATTATGGCATGAACTGTTTTATATTTTTATGTGAGTTCTCTTGTACCTATCTGAGTTAACATTCGTGTTTTCCAGATTTAGAGTTAATCTAACTAGGTTAACTAACGATCGGCTCTGAGTTAGCTGCTAAGTGCTTTCCAGAGTTAGTGCACTTTGTAACCTGTGGTGTATGTGATATCCTGTTGAGGGGTACCAGCCACGGTGAATGAGTTTTGGTCAAGATTGAATGTAACATACCAGAAAAATGCTTGCAAGCTAATTTGAGAAAAGAGTCAGAAAATGTTTAGTAGACACGGGTCCTTTTCAATAAAACCCCGATGTGCTACAATTATGAAATGCCATATTTATCGATACTTATGATTATGATTTCGGCATCGTGCCCACTAAGTACGTTTGTACTTAGCCCTGCATTATTTGTTAGGAATCGGGTACTTGCTCGTGTAGATAACAATGGACAATACTTCTTTATTGATTGACTTGAATACGAACAAACTTATAGTATTACAATGAAACTGAAGAACTAAGTTTAGAATAAACCAAAGATCGTCCGAAGTAAAACTTCTACCCGCAAGACGAGAATACGCCCCGGTAGTGCTCACGGTAAGGCGGCTCGTCCCAAAGGTTAAAACGATCTTGACGTCTCGGTTGTAGTAGCACCACAAACAGAACCGAGCTCCGGCGAACTGAACAGGAACGAAGACTGAACTAGTGTATGATATGCTATGAAATGCTATAGAGGAGTGCAGATTGCTTGGAATAAGTGAATTCTGCAAATGAGGATGCTCCTATATATAGCAGCTCTCGATCAAGTGAAGGGACTCGTCGCCATCAATTCAGCCATGATGGCCGGCGGTTTCAGACACCAAAGATTGCCGGATGTGAAGAGTCTCCGGCGGTTACAGCAGCTAAGAGTCTCTCTGCCGATGGGCTTTTCACACACTGGGCTTCCGGATTGGGCTCAACAATTAATCAAATTGGGCTTGTAATGTTGGTCCAAAAAGATAAGGCCCAAACACCAGCCCAAAGCACCAATTGCCAAGATCCAAGTCTCAGGCCCGGGCCCGGGCCCGCCCGTCCGGACGGACGGCGGCGGCGGCGGCGTCGGTGGCGGCGGCGCGCGCGTGTGTGTGTGTGTGCGCGTAGGCACCCATACACACCAACCCAACAAGTTATTATGCCCATACAGACATAGCCTTAAATACTAGTCAAATCATCCACATATAACCGATGTGGGACAACTAACATTTATTATAATTAATAACATGTTAATTACTACTTCAACATCCAACCTTTAGCATACAATATCTCACTCACCAGAAATCGGTTTAGAGATATTAAAAATACCACGTTCATCTACTCACGGCGTAGATTAACATCCAATAAATATTTTAATTAAATAACAAGTATTTAATCAAAAATATTTATCCTCAATCATGGTTAACATTTAAACCATTTCCAACAATCCCCCACATGAGTGAGAATGCCAATGCAAAATGAATGCAAATGCAAAGTTCAGTCCTCAAGAGACAATACTGCATTTGGCTAGGTAGCTTGTGACCTTGAACCTATCCATAGTCAACATTATCGAGTATACCGGCGGCATAGTAGTTATGAAAACCTTGAACTAGTCCTCCATGGTGTATACCGAGACAACAATATTGACACAATATCATCTCAATTCCGTTCGTTCTAACGTTTTGTGTCATTTTCGGCCTTAGACACCCCTTTGGATTCATAAGTGTATCAATTGAAGCGGCCCTCACTTCACACTTATATAGGTGATTCTTATTTCCAAGTATCCTACTATACTTGACCTCTCCGAGATATCCAAGAATCATTAAAAGTCATAAGACTTAACCTCACCACTTGTAGGTAAACAAACACTCACTGTTCTCAAAGAATAGGTATGTTCAAGTGTTTAACACACGGATTCTTATAACTTCGTTGTCCCATTGAACCAAGCTCTTGGGATCCTCCAATCTGCAAGGTTGGGTATCCGCTATAATCATTCTTAAGATGTGGATTTAACACCCATTCCCTCTAACAGTTTATACATTTGATCTCGATTAATGCTCTTAGTCAGTGGATCCGCTAAATTATCTATTGACCTCACATAGTCAATTGAGATAACCGCACTCAAGATCAAATGTCTTACGGTATTCTGTGCTCGTCCAATAGCCGATTGGCTATCACAGTGTATCAACACAGACGACACATGCCTCGTCCAACATGGAATATCCTCGAGGAAATTTTTAAGCCATTCGGCTTCTTCACCAGCTTTATCCAAAGCTATGAATTCAGATTCCATGGTAGACCTGGCAATACAAGTTTGTTTCTTAGACTTCCAAGATACTGCACCACCCCCAATAGTGAACACGTATCCACTCGTAGAAAACGAGTCTTTGGAGTCAGATATCCAATTAGCATCACTATACCCTTCAAGTACAGCAGACTCTCTTGAATAGTGAATCGCAAAGTTTTGAGTATATTTTAAATAACCCAGTACACGCTCTAGGGCTCTCCAATGTTCTTTACTTGGATTAGCAGTATAACTACTCAACTTGTGAACCGAGCATGCTATATCAGGTCGGGTACAGTTTGACAAATACATCAAACTCCCAATGATCTTAGCATATTCATCTTGACCCACAGGTTCCCCCTTGTGCTCACTTAGATGAACATTCAGTTCCCAAGGAGTCTTAGCAATAGGTTTCTCATAAGCGTTGAATCTCCTCAACACTTTCTCAACATAGTGAGATTGCGACAATGCAATTCCATTGGGCGTTCTTAGGATCTTAATTCCAAGAATAACGTCAACTAAACCCATATCTTTCATGCTAAAATTCATACTTAGCATCTTCTTGGTTTCACCAATCACACGAGAGTTACTACCCATTATTAACATGTCATCTACATAAAGACAAACGATAACATAATCGTCACCCGTTTTCTTAATATAGACACATTTGTCACTCTCGTTGATCTTAAAACCATTTGACAACATCACTTCGTCAAACTTCAAGTGCCAACGCAAAGGCACTTGTTTCAATCCATATAAAGACCGTTGTAGTTTGCATACCATGTGCTCTTTTCCAGGTACAACAAACCCCTCCGGTTGCTTCATATAGATTTCATCATCTAACTCCCCATACAAGAATGCAGTCTTAACATCCATTTGATGAATCTCAAGATTGCGCAAAGCAGCAATAGCGAGAAGCACCCTAATAGAAGTAAGTCTCGTCACGGGCGAATAGGTATCAAAGAAATCATAACCGGCTTTTTGTCTAAAGCCTTGAACTACAAGTCTGGCCTTATATTTATCAATAGTACCGTCAGACTTGTACTTCTTCTTTAGGATCCACTTCCATCCTAATGCCTTACAACCAACTACCACCCAAGTGTGATTAAGCATAATAGACTCAATCTCGATGTCTATAGCTTCTTTCCACAAAGCCGCATCCGAACCAGATAAGGCTTCTTTTACGGATACCGGTTCACCGTTTAGCATTAAAACGACGTAGTCCGGTCCATAATATTTTGCTTTCCGTACTCTAGTACCACGTCTAGGCTCATTCACAGGCATAGACCTAAGTCGCTTTCTATTCGGCGGTCCATAAAACACCGGATTAGAACTCGATGCAACATTTTCATCTATGGGTTCAGAACTCATAGACTCATCTACAAGTTTAGAGCTCGTAGCTTCATCCTTAACTCTCTTCCTAGAGTTAGGATCAACCTTATCCTTATTAGGATAGATGTTCTCAAAGAATACAGCATTCCTTGATTCCATCGTTGTACCCACATGAATGTCGGGTATATCGGATTTGTGTACAACAAACCGATACGCGCTGCTGTTAAGTGCATAACCAATAAAGATACAATCTACCGTTTTAGGTCCAATTTTAACTTGTTTTGGTAAAGGCACTTCAACCTTAGCTAAACACCCCCACACTTTGAGGTATTTATACGAAGGTTTCCTCCCTTTCCAAAGTTCATAAGGAGTCACGTCCTTCCCTTTGAGTGGAATCTTGTTCAAGATATAGTTAGCTGTCAAAACAGCTTCCCCCCACATGTTCTGGGGTAATCCTGAACTAATCAACAAGGCATTCATCATCTCTTTAAGAGTACGATTCTTACGTTCAGCAACGCCATTTGATTGTGGTGAATAAGGAGCAGTCGTTTGATAGATTATACCACTTTCGTTGCATAATTCAGCAAACGGAGCAACATACTCTCCACCTCTATCACTTCGAACCATTTTGATTCGGCAACCAAGTTGATTTTCGGCTTCATTCTTGAAGTTTCTAAAAGCTTCAATAGCCTCATCTTTACTTCTTAACAAGTAAAGGTAACAATACCTTGTGCAATCGTCAATAAAGGTAATAAAATACCTTTTACCACCTCTAGTTTGCACAAACTTTAAGTCACACACATCGGTGTGAACAAGTTCTAGAGGTTTAGTGCTTCGTTCAACCGACTTAAACGGTAACTTAGCCATTTTTGCTTCAACACAAACTTCACACTTGTCTTGTGTCTTAGATAAATCAATTTTTAACATGTCCATGTTCGCAAGTCTTTTTATAGCATTTAGATTTACGTGACCAAGTCTACAATGCCATAAATCACAACACTCAAGCAAGTAAGCAGAAGTAGTAGCTTTATTATCATTAGCAACTGCCTTAGAAGGCTTACAAGTACGAACACTTAACTTGAACATATCATCAACAATGTGACCTTTTCCAAGAGTCTTATCAAACTTACGTATGATTATAAAATCACTACGAAGATCTATATCAAACTTAGCCCTAACTAGTTTGACGCCTGACACCAAATTCTTGCGGATTGCCGGAGCATGCAGCACATCCTTCAAAGTTATCTCCACACCGGAAGTGAATTGGAGTACAATAGTCCCAACTCCAAGAACAGGTGAGGTACGGTCACTCGCCTCGGTGACAAAACGGTCTTGAACTTCCTTGTAGGTATAGAACAAGTCCCGGTTCATGCAGATATGAACGGTCGCACCTGTGTCAAGAAACCAAGTAACAGGATTAGGGTCCGAGACATGGTTTACCTCGGTGATCATGGCAACAAGGTCGTCTTTGTCCCAAGTGTCGAAGTCCTTTTGGACATGGTTGACCTTGTTCTTTCCTTTCTTCTTCGGCAGACGGCAGTTCTTCGCCATATGTCTGGGCTTATCACAATTGTAGCACGTTCCAGTGAACTTAGTCGGAGGTGCCACTTCTTTTCCTTTGCCTTTGGCAGGATAAGGACGCTTCTTTGAAGGTCTGCCCCTACCATCGGTCAAGTTTGCCTTAGCCTCCATTGGAGCCTTGGTCTTCATGTCTTGATCACGGACTTGAGCTTCGGTTTGAAGCTTAGCCACCAACGTCTCAAGGGTCATCTCCTTTCGCTTGTGCTTAAGATATCCCTTGAACTCCTTCCAACTTGGTGGCAACTTGTCAACCAAGAGCGCCACAGTATACGCCTCGGGAAGAGGCATCCCCTCGGAATGAACATCGTGTATAAGAGTTTGGAACTCTTATACTTGGGGCATCATAGGACGACTGTCCACCATTTGGAATTCGGTGAGCCTCGTCACTACGAACTTCTTCGTGTTAGCAGGATTAACACGGTACTTTAACTCAAGAGCATCCCAAATTTCTTTGGCGGTCTCCTTGATGTTGAACACATTAAACAGGCCATCATCAAGCCCGTTCAACAACATATTCCGACACAGATAGTCAGAATGCACCCAAGTATCGTAGTCAATACGAACTTGCACATTTGCCTCGTCCTCGGCTGGGACAGGAGGTCTTTCGTCACGCAGGAAGCTAGCAAGCCCCATTGTGGTGATGTAAAACATCATCTTTTGGGACCATCTTTTGAAATCAGTTCCCGAAAAACTGGGAGGTTTCTCGGCGATAGGCATTAGCCGAGCAGCAGGTTGAACAGGAGCCATAGTTGAGCTCGAGGAGCCAATGGTTCCAGACATGGTGGAAGAAAGAGTGGAAGCGTCGGTGCTCGAATTGGTAGACATTTTTTCAGCAGTGATTCAGGTGAACTTCAGTTTTGAGGAAGCACACGAACAAGTAACTTTGATATTCTCGTCTTGCGATTGTTAGGAATCGGGTACTTGCTCGTGTAGATAATAATGGACAATACTTCTTTATTGATTGACTTGAATACAAACAAACTTATAGTATTACAATGAAACTGAAGAACTAAGTTTAGAATAAACCAAAGATCGTCCGAAGTAAAACTTCTGCCCGCAAGACGAGAATACGCCCCGGTAGTGCTCACGGTAAGGCAGCTCGTCCCCAAAGGTTAAAACGATCTTGACGTCTCGGTTGTAGTAGCACCACAAACAGAACCGAGCTCCGGCGAACTGAACAGGAATGAAGACTGAACTAGTGTATGATATGCTATGAAATGCTATAGAGGAGTGCAGATTGCTTGGAATAAGTGAATTCTGCAAATGAGGATACTCCTATATATAGCAGCTCTCGATCAAGTGAAGGGAAGGGACTCGTCGCCATCAATTCAGCCATGATGGCCGGCGGTTTCAGACACCAAAGGTTGCCAGATGTGAAGAGTCTCCGGCGGTTACAGCAGCTAAGAGTTGGGCTCCCGGATTGGGCTCAACAATTAATCAAATTGGGCTTGTAATGTTGGTCCAAAAAGATAAGGCCCAAACACCAGCCCAAAGCACCAATTGCCAAGATCCAAGATCCAAGTCCAAGTCCAAGTCCCAGGCCCGCCCGTCCGGACGGACGGCGGCAGCGGCGGCGTCGGCGTCGGCGGAGCGCGCGCGTGTGTGTATGCGCGTAGGCACCCATACACACCAACCCAACAAGTTATTATGCCCATTCAGACATAGCCTTAAATACTAGTCAAATCATCCACATATAACCGATGTGGGACAACTAACATTTATTATAATTAATAACATGTTAATTACTACTTCAACATCCAACCTTTAGCATACAATATCTCACTCACCAGAAATCGGTTTAGAGATATTAAAAATACCACGTTCATCTACTCACGGCGTAGATTAACATCCAATAAATATTTTAATTAAATAACAAGTATTTAATCAACAATATTTATCCTCAATCATGGTTAACATTTAAACCATTTCCAACATTATTTTCTAAATGTGCAGGTTGAAGCGACGTGAGCGGCAACGGTTGAAGTTGAGTTGAAAAGATAGGATGCTTTAGTTAGGACTCTTCCGCTGCCAAACTCAAAGTCTTTTGAGAACCTGTCTATTGAACAAAACTCTGTAGTATAAGTCTATAAACTTGAACTTAGTTACTATCCTGTACTTTTGTCGAGTAATCACTCGTGATTAACTCTTTCTTAGTTATATTCAAGTCTTGTTCATTTATTGTTTGATGTCTTTTATGTATGTTAGTCAGTTAGCCCCCTTCTTCCCCGCTTCTTTAATCCAACCCCAGTCGCACCCTGGCTTCGGCCGTCCCTCGGGATTTGGGGCTGTGACATTCTCGATAAGCGGTCTTGGCGGCGTTGTACCAAAACGCATAAATTGATCGGTTATAGTTTCTATAAGTGTAAACACAAATTTTATGTATTTATAACAAACACAATAAATTGTGTACAAATAAATATTTACGGATTTGAAGTAAAATGCGGGTTGCGTTCTCTATATTTCTCCTCTGATTCACCTCTTCAACTTGTTCTTGAAGATCTTCAAACAACTTTCGGGATTTTCGGAGATTTAGCCTCCTTAATCTTGATCAGATTTGAAGTTTAAACTTATAAAGTTAATCTGGAGGGTCGGCGCCTTGATTTTGGATTAAACGCTGATTTGGGACGCTTTTAGTGAAGAACTCCTTGAACTCCACGAAGAACGCCTTGAATGCCGTGAAGAACACCTTGAATGTTGTAGAGAATTCTCCTACAACTCTTGAGCTCTTCAATATGATTTGTGGTGTGTCATTTGACCTCTCCAATCACCCTTATTTATAGGTGAAAATGTAGTGGACTTGGTGGGCTTTTGGACTCCAAGACGGGCTTTAGGGCTGAGGTGGCACAATTCTATTAGCTCCTCAATTTTGGTAGTTATCTCCATTAATTCTTTAACTTAATGACCAAGAAATGACACTTGTCAATTTCTAATTGGTTGGAAATTTCCATCTTTTAACTATCAATTTATACTTATATTAATTTAGGATGTATCTTTAATAAAATTCCTCAAATATAAATAAAATATAAAATTAATATTTTTATTAATTTTTATGCGTCTACAAATGCCCCCTTGAGACTTGTTTGTGAACAATTTGTCTTGGAAACGAATAAGTCTCGAGACTTTTGAAATTTATTAGATAGTTTAAACTCGTATCAAGGAGTAATTTGAATTTGGAAGTGTGAAAATTTAGACTCGTTTCATAGAGTTCTTCAATTTGAGATTTTAAATTTGTAAACAGTTTAGACTCGTATTTAGAAGTTCTAAAATTTAAGATCCAAAATTCATTTTGAATAGAGCTTATTCTCTTAGAAGACCCGTCTGAATGGTTTGCCAAATGTTGGCACAATTCATATATTTGATATAATTGATTTGTATTTTGCCAATGTGGGTCCAATTAACATAACCCAAATAGAGTATACAAATCACGCACATTGGCAGCCACAATTTGAAAGCTAACTATACGTTAATGGGCCTAAATAAAATATTTACAAACCCAATTAACTATCAATTGTCTAACCAAAAAATTTCATCCTCATCCACTGAATTATGCCTACTCTCTTTCCGAAAACTTTCTATTATGGCATGTTGTATTCTTCTTTCATTACACGAGCAGAATCCTTCCCAAGGCAAAATTATTTTCCTCAACTGAAATCAAGATAAATATAACATGTTTCTTTACAAGCCCAATTAACAAGTCATCAAGCCCATTCTGCGATTCCATACACGAAAGTTCTTCAGCATATGAAAAAGTTGGACGTTTTTCTTCGGCCTACAATGCTTCTCTTTTTCGTCTTTTTTATGAAACTTTTGTAGCAAGTAATCTATTTTATTCTAGAGGGTTCTTTAATACCAAAAAGGAAAAGAATCCATATAAACTCAAATCCTTGTCTGCATTTGTCACAGCCCCAAATCCCGAGGGACGGCAGAAGACGGAGTGCGACTGGGATTGGATTAAAGAAGCGGGGGAGAAGGGGACTGACTGAACTAAACATACATAAGAGACATCATACATTCTATGAACAAGACTTTATTTACAAAAAGGAAGAGTATATCTCGAAGGATTACTCGACAGAAAGTACTCAAAAAGACATCTAAGTTATAGTTTACAGACATAAACTACAGTGTTTTACGTAATGTACATAACATCAAAGTACTAGAGTTTTGCAGCGGAAATGTGATTCATACTAACTAAAGTCTTCCTAGACAACTTACTTCAAGCCTCGCCGCTTCCATCGCTTCAACCTGCACATTTAGAAAACATATGCAGGGCTAAGTACAAAAGTACTTAGTGGGTACGTTGCCGAAAACATATTCATACTTATAAATAATCAGGCATCTCATAATTGTAGCACATCGGGGTTTTATTGAAAATGGCCCGTGTCTACTAAACATTTTCTGACTCATTTATATAAATTAGCTTGTACAAGCATTTTTCTAGTATGTTACGTTCAAATCTTGACCAATTCTCATTCATCGTGGCTGGTTACCCCTCAACAGGATACCACATACACCACAGGTTACAAAGTGCACTAACTCTGGAAAGCACTTAATAGTTAACTCAGAGCCGATCGTTAGTTAACCTATTTTGATTAACTCTTAAATCTGGAAAACACGAATGTTAACTCAGATAGGAACAAGAGAACTCACATAAAACATAAAACAGTTCATGCCATGATTATCACTTTGAAAACACGATTATCAAAGCGATAAAGAAAAGGTTTTCGAGCATTGCTCGTTTTATTTCATATATAGGAAAGCCCACCTTTATACTTTACAGAACTTATTACTCGTACTTTCATCTTCTAGTCTTTCATCCTTTCCTCACTGCTGACTTCCTCCTTCATCGTAAGATAAACATACTTTAAACTCGATCGTAAGTGATTAAAGGAAACGGAGATTGGAAATTGGTTTTAGTCGTAGTCTTTTTAGTTCTTTAGGCATTTGCACGCTACTAATTCTTTTTGATTAACCGGGAACGAGACTTGAACAAATCTCGTTTAGAACTCGAAAGGTTCCTTACTCGACTCTTAGGTCAGTAGAAAAGATAGTCGATAACTCATTACGACTTAAGAGATCAAAAGGAACTAAGTTGGAAAGGAATCAACTTAGGAAATTAAGCTTTATTTCTTTAGACCATTTAGGCATTTGCACGCTTAACTAAATTTCTTTACTTAAATGGATACAAGATATGAACTCATCTCGTTTAGCACTCAAGGCTCTATACTTGACACTGAGGTCAGTGAAAACAACTTAGGAAATTACAATTTGAACATACACTGCACGAAGTCAGTGAGTCTGTCCAGAACAGGGGATTGCTAAACAGGGGTCGTGCCCTGTACCAAAAGATAGCCTCGAGTGTCTAGTTTACTCTCCAATTCGCGGATCTCAATTCCGATAAATGAGCTAAAAGATATTGCAGTTTCCGTGGAACGTCGCAGAAACTGCCGAGTGAATCCCTAATGCTCGATAAAATCGACGCACGTTCTTCTAGGTTCGTTCTATGCTATCGAACTTAAATTCTCATGAATTTGACACAACAAGGCAGTCAACACATATTTCCATACGTGATAAACTCCTTTCCATTTCTCGTCTATAACCACGACGATCAAAACCTCGTCGTTTTAACTAAACAATTTCTAAACCAAACAAGTTATCAATTCTCGTCCTAACTTCTCGATTATAACATAAACTCAATATTTTATAGCTCGGATCAACACGACGTCAACTACAATTTCGTTCCCTCAACATTAATGATCATTAATATCCAATTATCAATCTTACTCGACTTTTCTATCATTAATTACATACATTTGTTCGTCTCTTACGGATTTTCCAAAGTTAACGGAATTCATTCAAATTTTATGACAACGATTATTATCAAACGAGCATTCCTAACATGCAAATTATATTATCAAAACATTATCGAGCCTCGACTTATCACTACATCTTCGTCTCTTACACTTTTCGTTTTATTTTTAGAAAAATCTCAATTTAATATATATTCATCCTCATGCATCGTATAATTCATTTCCATTAAACAATCGAGCATATCTCAACATTTACTAACCTAAATCGAGCCTTGTTCGTCTCTTAAGTTTTGGATTTTATTTTTAGAAAAATCTAAAACAATTCATACTATCAATTAACGACATGAGGAACACTGATCTATCATCAATTCGATGAAGAAATCGAGCACGAATGAAACCCTTAAAATCTGGAAATTTCGGTATTAAATAGGGCTTAGGGTTCTTGATTTTTCCTTCATGATTCGATCCGTAGAACTCGATTCTAAGCATCCTAGAACATGTATCGATTAAGAGATCACATACTAAACCATTCCCTAATTTTCGAAAAAAATGAATGAGAGAGGAAAAGAGATTTGTTCGGATCAAACTAGAGATGAAGTTCTTACCTTTCGATATATGAAATCGGATTAGAAATTGATCGGTAGACGGAGAAGTTATCGGTCTTGGAAGAGCTCGAACTTGTATCTCCAATGGAAGAAATGGAAGAAAGGAGAGTGTAAGTGTGTGTGTGTAATATGGCGGTAATGGGGAGGGGGGGGGGGGTGATAAGGAAGGTGATGACTCACTTAGTGAGTCATAAAGTTTATTGTAAATATCTAACAAAGTAAGGGTGAGTCGTTAGGTTTCGTTTGGCGATGAAATTTTATACGAAATTTCTCGTTTCCGGCTCTTAAACACCGTTTTAAAAAATTGAGAAATACTTTTCTAGATAGCTACGGAATTGACGAAATCTAATTCGTCCGTTAGATTGGAAATAATTAACGTACTCGGAAAACTTAAATCGTTTTTCAAAATCCGAGAAAAAGTCACGACGTCACAGTCCAAATTTCGTCCGGAAAATCACAAAAATGAACTTTCTCAGGCGAGTTCGTATTGCGATTTCGTGAATGTAAAAATCTGACGGAATTCGATTCCGAGTTTCCGGGCGAAAAACTTAACGGACGCGAAAACCCTAAATACAGTAGTCATTCGTCCAATTTCTGGAACTTATTTTTGGAAACGGATTTCACCGTAAATCTTAGAATTCAAATTCATGAACTTAGGCGTGCAAAGCCATAATTATTATTAACTTTAAATTTTTATGTAATGCCCCGTAAATTCCTTACGTTCTTAAAATTTAAAGTTAGTTAAATAAATGGCTTTGCACGCCTAAGTTTATAATTTTTGAATTCTAAGGCTAACGGTCGAATCCGTTATTGAAAATAAATTACAGAAGTCAGCTAGACGACTACTGTATTTAGGGTTAGCGCGTACGAAAAGTTTTTAGTTCGTAAACTCAGAACGGAAAACCGTCTAATTTTTACAATCACGAAATTGCGATACGAACACGCCCGAGAAAGTTCGTATTTATGTTTTTCCGGACGAAACTCGGACTGTGTCGTCCCGAGTTTTTGTCAAAATAATTTTTGTAAATTTATTTTCCAATTAAGTTCATACGTTAGAATTTAAGGTCTAATCAAATCGCGACGTTTTTTTTGTACCGAGTAACGTTTTTTTTTTCGTCGTTCGTTTTTCCGTAACGTCAGATCGCGCTGGAAAAACCCGTAACCCTCTAAAATTTTCTCCATGCAGCCGACACATCACCTAAATAGGTGGAAGACATGCATGTTTGACCATGTCTAGTTTAATGACACCTTAACCTACACTTTATACACTTTCAACCAATTCATCATGGCAAACACTTGAACAAAACATTTTCCTCTCATCTCTCTCTCACTCTCTCAGCTGCACACACACACTCTCTCTCAATCTTCATCTTCTTCACCTTCTTTTCTTCACCTCCATTGAAGACACTTGAAGTTCTTGAAGAAGAAACCACACAAGTCCTCATTCATCCAACAAAACCTATTACATCCTTTGTTAATTCTTAAGGTAATGATCTCCTCTTCAATTCTATTCAATTGGATTTCTTTTCTTTTCTTTTCTTCTTGATCGAAATTTTTAGAAGTGGTGATATAGATGTTGTGATCTTGAAATAATGAAATTAGATGTATTAGATAGGATAATTAGGGATTAAAGTGAAACAAAAAACAAGAACCCTAAATCCTATGTTAATGCCGAGATTTTTAGGGAAATTGTAGGATTTTTAATTTTCTTCATTTGATGATTGATTTATGCTTAGTAGATGTTTAATTAGTAATTAGAATGAAGAGGAATTGAAAGCCCTATGTTTTTGTGGAAGTCAATTAGGGTTTGAATTATGAATTTAGGGGTTTTTGTATGTTAATTGATAATTGATTTGCAATTGATTATTTGATAATAAAAGAGGTTGATTAGTAAATAAATGTAGTTAATTAGGGAAGAAAATCACCCCCTTAACATATGTATGAAAACCGAAAGATATAGGATAATTAGAGGTTTCCACATGTTTGATATAAGTGATGATTTGTTGGTTGATTTATGTTGATTTATGTTGTAAATCATGTTAGTTGATTAAAGAATTTAATTGAGAATTTTCTAAAAATGTTTAATGAAACATAAGAGATAAAGATCACCTTATAAGTTGGGTTATAATGATGTTATGATATGTTTGCATGCATGAAAATGATTCACGTTAGACGTAGTTTAACGTCGTAAAATTTGAACGAAATCCGACAACTTTGAAAAAATCGCGTAAGAGGCGAACCTTTAGTCATAACTAATAATTGAGAAGTCGGATGGAAATTCGTTTTTGATATTATTGTTTATGATGGAATTTAGAACAACTTTCTAGTTGACGTCATAAGCTTTCGAGTTGATATAATATGGGCTATAGTTATAGTCGAGAACTAGAATGCGTTTTGAATTTTTGTTGGTATAATACTTGTTAGTTGAAATCCGACGTATAGAACGTCGTGCTTTTGAGCGAGTTTTGAAAAGGAGTTCGTCACGTACGGAAGTACGTGATAACTGCCTTGAGAGTCCAGTTTCTAAAAAAATTGAATACGAGAGCTTAGAACGAACCTAAAATGTTATACGTCGAACTTATCAAGCAATTAGGGTTTTCACGGCAGTTTTGCGACCCTCGCCGGAAACTGTAATAACTTCCAGCTCGTTTATCAGATTTGTGATCCGTAAGTTGGAGTGCGAACTAGACTTCCTAAGCTTTCTAATGTACAAGGCTCACCCCCTATTTCTAAATCCTCTGTTCTGGACCGCCTCCAGAGTTACTGGACTGCGCAGTGAAAATTCAGTTTCTTGTTTTCTAAGTTGTTTAATTCACAACTTAGTTTCTTTCGATCGTTTAAGCCGTTTTTATCTAACGAACATCTCCCTACTTACCCTAGAGTCAAGTACAGGACCTTGAGTAATGAAAACCAGTCGAGATCTTATATCTTATCTTATCTTTTTGTTAAAGAAGTAATAAACGAGAAATTTCCTTAAATCGCCTAAGTTGATTCTTTCCAACTTAATTTCTTTTAATCTTTAAAGTCGTATTAAGATACCGACTACCTTCTCTACTGACCCGAGAGTCGAGTATGAGATCTTCCGAGTTCTAAACGAGATTGGTACGAGTCTCGTTTCCCGTTTAAGTAAAACGAATCTAGTAAGCGTGCAAATGCCTAAAGAATGAAACAACTAAAACTTTCTTCGATTCTCTTTCGTCGATTATCTTTTACAACCCGTTTTTAAGTATGTTTATTTTATGAATGAAGGAGGAAGACAGCTGTAGAGAAAGGACAGAAGATCCGAAGTTGGAAGTTTTTCTTTAAGTTCTGTAAATCAAGGTGGGCTTTTATATGCAAAATAAAACGAGCAATGCTCGGAAAATCTTTCTTTATCGCTTTGATATCTGTGTTTTCAAAGTGATATTATGGCATGAACTGTTTTATGTTTTATGTGAGTTCTCTTGTACCTATCTGAGTTAACATTCATGTTTTCCAGATTTAGAGTTAGTCTTTTTAGATTAACTAACGATCGGCTCTGAGTTAGCTGCTAAGTGCTTTCCAGAGTTAGTGCACTTGTAACCTGTGGTGTATGTGATATCCTGTTGAGGGGTACCAACCACGGTGAATTAGAATTGGTCAAGATTGAACGTAACATTAGTCAGAAAATGCTCGCGCGAGTGATTTATGAGAAAAAGTCAGAAAATGCTTAGTAGACACGGATTCTTTCAATAAAACTCCGATGTGCTACGCTTATGAAATGCCATATTTATCTATATTTATGATTATGTTTTCGGCATCGTGCCCACTAAGTACGTTTGTACTTAGCCCTGCATTATTTTCTAAATGTGCAGGTTGAAGCGACGGTGAGCGGCGACGGTTGATGTTGAGTTAAAGTATAGAATGCTTAGTTAGAACCCTTCCGCTGCCAATCTCTGAATTTCTTTTGAGATGTACTTTTGAACAATACTCTGTAGTCTAAGTCAAGTCTTATTCAAGGTTTATCGATGTTTTTCATGTATGTTTAGTCAATTAGCCCCCTTCTTCCCCGCTTCTTTAATCCAACCTCAGTCGAACCCCGACTTCTGCCGTCCCTCGGGATTTGGGGCTGTGACAGAGTGGTATCAGAGCAGTGTTCGTTTACTGCTCTGCTTCTGAGTCAATCTTCAGTGTGAGTCATTCTTTTAAGTACGAGTCATTTCTTTTAAGTAATATCATAAAGTTGTATTTGTATACAAGTCTTTCTCCGAGAAATAATATAGAGTATTTGTTTGTACTCTATATCGAGTCTTCTTTCAAGTCATGAGACATGGTATTTGTGTATACTCTGGATCAGAGTCGTCTTTCCAAGTATGAGATAAGAGTCAGACTATGATGCTAAGATAGAGAACGTAGAAGTCAACTCAACCGCCCGCTACGTCGACTCAACGAGGAAAAGTGAAAGAATTTTTATAATGAGATTTCTTTTAAATAAGGAATTTATGAGCAAGTATTCAATAAAAATTTGAAAACGGGAATGAGTTGTGTTTTAAAATAAAATGAGAATTTTACAGAAGTATAATTTTTATACTTACATGATTATGCGATAGTACAAGTACTATCTTATGTGAAAATATTTGCGCAATGATTTCCTTTTTATGAAAAATTATGCGGATACAAGAATATAGTCAGATTTTAGGGATTTTTCCCGGTTCAATGAGAACGTAGACGTGGAACTTAAGAACTTTCCGGTTCTTCGAGGAGTTAGACGTTTTTATGAAACGTTGTTTTGAAATGATTTCGAAAGGAGGTCCCTAACGCGAGAAGGACTTCCTCTGATGAATCTCACGTGCGCTTAGTGACATGAATAAAGATTCGGCAAAGTCGAACTTGTCGTCTAAGAATTTCCTGCGAGGAAAAGAAATAAAAAGAAATAAAATAAATAAAAATAATTCAATAAATCGTGTTAGTAAAAGAAGGGAGCGATTAGACTTTTGAGAAGTTTTCGACTTCGAGTTAAGAAAGATATGAACGAGTCGACAACTGGAACTTAGTTTTCCAAGAAATTATTCTTAAGTTATATATTTCTTTTTCTTTTTATGGAATTAAATTCCATATTTTCGTTTTGAGCGACGACTATAATTAGTACGAATATCAAGAGTCGTAAGCGATAAATTCTTTGAAAAATGGATGTTACTTTTGAATAAGTAGCATGAACGAAGTAAATATACTTTGTTTTAATAAGTGAAAATCGTTAAGAGTTAATGAGTTAAGAAATAAAAGAAATAGAAGAATTAAAATGAGTGATAATATGGTGAAATGAGAGAATGAAAATAAAATCTTTTATGTATATAAATATATATATATATGTTGTTGAGTGCAATTTCTTGAATTGCTAGAAGTCTTAATAAGTGGTTGACTTAAGTGTTGATGTTACAATTGAATAAGGGATATTCATTTTGTAATTTATGTTTTCATTAAGATAAGTTATTTTTTTTCCCTACCTGTTACTGATCCGTGTTACCTTAAAACTTTTGTAGGATGGCTAGAACTCATGTCACGGCTTGGAAGAGCCAGCCTTTGGCCTCGTGCGAGCGCACCATAGTCGACATGTTGCAGGATGAGTACTATGAGTTTGAGGTAGACTACGGAGAAGAGGATGTGGGACAGATTGTGAGTAATTTTTCTTCAGCCTACTACCCAGTGAGACACCTGATCAGGGAGAGTCAGGCGATACTAGATTTGATCGTGCACTTATCGGACGAGTGGCGCGGATGGGCGCACCATGCAACTTGGTACTTCTTGGGGATTTTCGGCGACGACACGGAGCCGACCGACAACTACGCTGGATTTGCCCTGTGTGTGCACAGACGTTTCTTTGAGAGCAGGTTTATGCTTCCCCTTCCTTTAGAGCCACACATCCTCTACAGTCACTTTCCAGCCGAGATGGAGCTTGAGGAGCTTGACTTAGACCCGGAGTTCTTAGATTTGTTAGAGTTGCCACCAGAGGAGGACGAGGAGACGGTAGTTCCACCAGAGTCACCACCGGTTGAACAGCAGATTGAGGAGTTGATCCCAGGCCCGGGTTTTGTAGAGGTTGACGCTGAGACAGCCGCGTTGTTAGGGTTGTCTTCACCGTTTGTGCCTGACATTTGTGTTAGGATCAGGGGACCGTTGGAGACGAGACTGTACAGAGAGGGACCAGACTACCGAGAGATCGACGCGGAGCTTGCCGCTATGTTAGACCTGCCTTCTCCACTTACGCCACTCGAGGAGATCTGCTCGAAGTGGGGAGTAGTCCGACAGCAGATGGAGGCAGGACCGTCCAGGGTCCGTTCTAGGGAGGAGTTCGAGTCGGGTTCAGGTTCAGTTCCCGAGCACCTTCTTCCTCTAAAGAAGCGTGCGAGAAGGATCAGTGAGGACTACTTGGTCTCCGACTTGGAGGAGACTGTTTCTGAGGCACCTTCACCCACACTGCTTACACTTGACGACGATTCTACTCTGAGGGTGGACCAGGCACTCGAGCTGGTTTTTGGTTCAGAGTTCGAGGAGGAGGACCCGGAGGAGGATCCGGAGGAGGACCCTGAGGAGGACCCATAGGAGGGTTGTTAGGATTTTGCAGACTTCGGAGTAGTTTTTGGTTTCTTCTGCAGTTTAGTTAGGTAGTTCTTTATAGACATGGGTAAATATCAGTAGTAGTGATAGCTTTTTGTCCTGTATAGAGTCGGATCAGTAACTAGTTAGTTCTGAAGTACTCTAGCGGATACGAAATTTTATGAATCGTTTCCGTTCTAGTACTTTGGTAGATACGGAGTGCAGCTTGTTAATGCACCCAGTAAATAGTAGGCAGTCAGCCTAGTTTAGACTAATAGTAGTCTAACCCTTTTTGTATAAGTCCTCGTTGGAGGAAAAAGTAATATTCTTTTTGGATGTATATATATATATGACCCGTAAAGAGGGTTTTTAATCAAGTAAAATTTCTTATGAATCGAGTAATTAAAAAAATTAAAACGTCAAATGAACTAGTGTAACGAGGAAATGAGTTTAACTCGAAAGTTAAAAGATTAATGAAATGATATCAAAGCTATGTTTGATATGTTGTTCCATGAATTTGATTAAGTCGAGAACAAGCTAGTAAGTGCTAAGTGTATTTAACAGAAGGAAACTAATGAGAATTTTCAATTCTTCTCTAGACTAAAGAAAATGCCGCCGAGAAATGTTAACAATAGGAGAGGTCGAAGACCTGGAAGGCCGAGAGGACGTGGTGGACGTCAGCCAGAAAATAACCAAGAACAGGAGTATGAGCGGAATATCACTCCATCCCCATCTCCACCCCCGTCACCATCACCGCCACCTCCACCACCACCCCGTAGAGATATTGAGGATCTTTTCCTCAAAAGGAACCCTCCAATGTTTAATGGAACTGGAAGCCCTAGCGATGCTGAGCTATGGGTGAGGTCGACTGAGAAAATTTTCAAACTTCTCAGATGCACTGATGAGGAAAGAATGTTGTGTGTCGCATTCCAACTGACAGGATCGGCAGATTACTGGTGGGAAGCAAGACAGAAGGTGATACCTGCTGAGCATCTGGCTCGTTTTTCGTGGGAAGAATTTAAGGAGATTTTCTTTGATAAGTACGTCCCCAAGACGTATAGGGCACAAAAAGAGGCCGAATTTTATAATTTGAAATAGGGAAAGCTAACTGTGACGGAATATGATGTCAAGTTCTGCGAAATTGTTATCAAAGAAATTTCAGGGAGGTTTACGTCATGAATTGGGAATCGCTTTGGCTAGTCATGGAGGACTAGGTTATTCAGACATACTAGGAAGAGCACTGGAAATGAAGGCCGTCGTGCCTGATGAGAAGAAGGTTGTACCAACTACGTCAGCACCAGCGCAGAATCAGAATCGAGGCTACTACAACAACAACAGTAGCAATTGCCAAGGGAAGAGAAAATAGAACGGAGGAGGTAGCGGAGGATACAGTCAGGGCTACAACAATCAGGGAGGACAGAAAAGAGGTTATCAGCAGCCTGCCAACAACAACAATAATGGCAAGAGGCCGTGGCAGGGAAATAACCAATCGGGGTTGTTCATTCAAGGGAACAGGCAGAACTCGCCATGGAAGGGAAATAATCAGTTAAACCAGCCGCAAGGGCAACAGAGGAATTTTAACCAGGGAGCGAATAACCCAGGGAGGGTTACCATCCCTGTTTGCCCGAAGTGCAACCGAGCCCATCCTGGAGTCTGCCAGATAGGTACCCCCAACTGTTTCAACTGTGGACAGAATGGGCACATGAAAAAGGACTGCCCTAAACCGCTTCAAGCAGTACCCCTCCGAGCTATCCAAGCACAGCCGCAACAGCCGCCTATGAACCAGCAACAGTTTCAGCAGCATGCACAACAGCAATAGTGTCACAGCCCCAAATCCTGAGGGACGGCAGAAGCCGGGGTGCGACTGGGGTTGGATTAAAGAAGCAGGGAAGAAGGGGGTTAACTGACTACATCGACAAAACATAAACAAGACTTGAATATAAATAAGAAAGAGTTAATCCCTAAGGATTACTCGACAAAAGTACAAACAGAAACTAAGTTCATATTACAGACTTAGACTACAAAGTATTGTTCAAAAAGGTACATCCCAAAAGAAATACAGAGTTCGGCAGCGGAAGGGTTCTAACTATGCATTCTATACTTTAACTCAACATCAACCGTCGCCGCTCACCGTCGCTTCAACCTGCACATTTAGAAAACAATGCAGGGCTAAGTACAAACGTACTTAGTGGGCACGATGCCGAAATCATAATCATAAGTATAGATAAATATGGCATTTTATAAACGTAGCACATCGGTGTTTTATTGAAAGAATCCGTGTCTGCTAAACATTTTCTGACTTTACTCATAAATCACTCACGCGAGCATTTTTTGATTAATGTTACGTTCAATCTTGACCAATTCTAATTCACCATGGCTGGTACCCCTCAATAGGATATCACATACACCACAGGTTACAAAGTGCACTAACTCTGGAAAGCACTTAGCAGCTAACTCACAGCCGATCGTTAGTTAATCTAAAAAGACTAACTCTAAATCTGGAAAACACGAATGTTGACTCAGATAGGTACAAGAGAACTCACATAAAACATAAAACAGTTCATGCCATAATATCACTTTGAAAACACAGATATCAAAGCGATAAAGAAAGATTTTCCGAGCATTGCTCGTTTTATTTGTATATAAAAGCCCACCTTGTAAATACAGAACTTATAAGCAAAAGCTTCCAACTTTGGATCTTCCGTTCTTTCTCTACAGTTGGCTTCCTCCTTCATCGTAAAATAAACATACTTAAAAATGGATCGTAAAAGATAAACGATTTAAGAGAATCGAAGCAAGATTTAGTTGTTTCATTCTTTAGGCATTTGCACGCTTACTAGATTCGTTTTTCTTAAACGGGAAACGAGACTCGTACCAATCTCTTTTGGAACTAGGAAGATCTCATACTCGACTCTCGGGTCAGTAGAGAAGGTCGTCGATATCTTAATACGACTTTAAAGATTTTAAGAAACTAAGTTGGAAAGAATCAACTTAGGCGATTTACGTTTTAGTTTATTGAACGATTTGTGAAATTTCTCGTTTATTACTTTTTTAATAAAAGGATAAAAGATACGATCTCGACTGGTTTTCATCATTAAAGGTCTTGTACTTGACTTTAGGGTCAGTAGGGAGATGTTCGTTAGATAAAAACGGCTTAAACGATCGAAAGGAACTAAGTTGTGAACTAAACAACTTAGAAAACAAGAAACTGAAATTTTCACTGCACAGTCCAGTAACTCTGGAGACTGTCCAGAACAGAGGATTTGGAAACAGGGGGTGAGCCCTGTACTATTAGAAAGCTTAGGAAGTCTAGTTCACGCTTCAATTTACGGATCACAAATCCGATAAACGAGCTGGAAGTTATTACAGTTTCCGGCGAGGGTCGCAAAACTGCCGTGAAAACCCTAATTGCTTGATAGGTTTGACGTATAACGTCTTAGATTCGTTCTAAGCTCTCGTATTCAATTTTTTAGAAATTGGACTCTCAAGGCAGTCATCACGTACTTCCGTACGTGACAAACTCCTTCTCAACTTGCTCAAAAGCACGACGTTCTAACGTCGGATTTCAACTAACAAGTACTAAACCAATCAAAAACTTTCAAACGCGTTCTAGTTCTCGATTATAACTATAGCCCATATTAGATCAACTCGAAAGCTTATGACGTCAACTAGAGAGATTTTCTAAATTTCATCATAAACAATGATATCAAATTATAATTTTCATCCGACTTCTCGATTATTAGTTACAACTAGATGTTTGTCTCTTACGCGATTTTTCAACGTTGTCAGATTTCATTCAAATTTTACGACGTTAAACTACGTCTAACGTGAAACATTTTCATGCATGCAAATATATCATAACATCATTATAACTCAGTTTATATGGTGATCTTTATCTCTTATGTTTCATTAAATATTTTTAGAAAATTCCCATTTAATTTCTATTATCAACTAACACTATTTGCAACATAAATCAACTAACAAATCATCACTTAACAACAACACATGGAAACCCCTAATCACTTAATAAATTTCTGGTTTTATAAAGATGTTAAGGGGGTGATTTTCTTTCCCAACTAACTACATTTATTTACTAATCAACCTCTTATATCATCAATTAATCAATTACAAAATAATTATCAACTAACATGCATAAAATCCCCAAATTCAATTCAAAACCCTAATTGAAAATTCATAAACACACATAGGGCTTTCAATTCTTTTTCATTCTAATCACTAATTAAACATCTATTAAGCATGAATCAACCATCAAAAGAAGAAAAATAAAAATCCTACAAAAATGCTAAAAATCTCGGCATTCATATAGATTTTAGGGTTCTTGTTTTTGTTTCATTTTAATCCCTAATTATCATATCTAATACATCTAATTTTATTAATCTAAGATCACAACATCTATTCCAAACCTCTAAAAGTCGATCATGAGAAAAAAAATAAAAAGAAAAGAAAACTAATTGGATAGAATTGTGGAGGATAGAAATACCTTGAGAAATAAAGAAGAACTTAAGAGGTTGAATGGATGGATTGATGGCTTGTATGATTTCTTCTTGTTCTTGGAGAAGGCTTCAATGGAGAATGGAGAAGTGAAGAAGATGAAGTTTGAGGGAGAGTGTGTGTGTGTAGCCGAGAGAGAGAGAGAGATGAAAAAAATGGTTTTGTGTAATTGTTTGAAATGATGATAGGTTTGAAATTGTGTAAAGTGTAGACAATGTGTCATACAATTAGACATAGATTACATGCATGTTTGCCACTAAAACAAGGAGGTGTCGGCTGCATGCATATAATTAAGAGGGTTACGGGTTTTTCCGGCGCGATCCGACGTTACGGAAAAACGAACGACGAAAAACGTTGTTCGGTACAAAAATCGTCGCGATTCGATTTGACTTAAATTCTAACGTATGAACTTAATTGGAAAATAAATTTACAAAAATTTATTTTGACAAAAACTCGGGATGACATAGTCCGAGTTTCATCCGGAAAAACATAAAAATGAACTTTTTCGGCGTGTTCGTATCGCAATTTCGTGATTGTAAAAATTAAACAGTTTTCCGTTCTGAGATTACGAACTAAAAACTTTTCGTACGCGCTAACCCTAAATACAGTAGTCGTCTAGCTGACTTCTGTAATTTATTTTTAATAACGGATTCGACCGTTAGTCTTAGAATTCAACAATTGTAAACTTAGGCGTGCAAAGCCATTTATTTAATTAACTTTAAAAAAATTTTAGAACGTAAGGAATTTACGGGGCATTACAAACAGAGTGCGAGGGCATGCACTATCAAACAAAGCGGTCAGCGCAAAGGAAAAGGCAATCTAGCAGGTATGGGAAAACTCCACAACACCCCCATTAAGATACTGTTTGATACTGGCGCATCGCATTCTTTCATTGCTGGCTCATGTGCCGATAACTTAGACATCAGACCTGTAAGAGCTGCACAATCTATGAGAGTAGCCACACCTTCAGGAGAGATCACTACTTCCACGCATGTTTGCTCTAACCTAGAAGTAGAAATCGGAACTCATAAGGTTATAGCGAACAACCTAAATGTTATGATAATGTGGGACGTAGATATAATCTTAGGAATGGATTGGTTGTTAGAAAATTACACCACGATTCTCTGCAATGAGAGAAAAATTTCTTTTCAGCTGCCGGGTAAAGAACCGACCGAATTCCATGGAATTTCAATGGGTAGAGGTGTACCAATCATATCGGCCCTTCAAGCCACGAAACTCATGAAAAAGAAAGGTACCACAGCCTATCTTGTGTACCTAGTTGGGGAACCAAGAGCCGAGAAGACCATTCGGGACGTAAAAGTTGTGAACGAATATGAAGATGTTTTTCCGGAAGTGCTACCGGGATTGCCACCAGATCGTCATGTGGACTTCACGATCGATTTAGAACCATGAGCAGCTCCTAAGTCTAAAGCTCCTTACAGAATGGCACCGAAGGAACTGGAAGAGCTCAAAATCCAGTTACAGGAATTACTAGACCTTGGTTTTATCAGGCCGAGCGTTTCACCTTGGGGAGCACCCGTGCTTTTCGTTAGGAAAAAGGACGGATCGATGAGAATGTACATCGATTACCGAGAACTGAACAAGATTACTCTCAAGAACAAATATCCTTTGCCAAGGATCGAGGATCTGTTCGATCAGCTTAAGGGTGCAGGAGTCTTCTCCAAGATAGATTTGAGGTCAGGGTATCATCAGCTCAAGATCAAACCCGAGGATGTACCGAAGACCGCTTTTAGAACTCGATATGGCCACTACGAATTTTAAGTGATGCCATTTGGTTTGACCAACGCTCCAGCCGTATTCATGGACCTTATGAACAGAGTCTTCCACCCCTACTTGGACAAATTTGTTCTAGTATTCATTGACGACATCCTCATTTATTCTAAGAATGAGAAGGAGCACGAGGAACATCTACGAATAGTGTTGGAAACACTAAGAGCTGAGAAACTCTATGCCAAATTCAGTAAATGCGAATTTTGACTAAAGGAAGTAATGTTCCTTGGACACATAGTATCGACAGAAGGAATCAAGGTGGATCCAGCCAAAGTAGAAGCAGTGCACAACTGGAAGACACCAACAAGTCAGAATGAGATCAGAAGTTTATTGGGATTAGCTGGTTATTACAGAAGGTTTATCGAGGGATTCTCTATGATCGCTCGCCCGATGACGTAGCTACTCAGGAAGGATACCAAGTTTAAGTGGACGGATGAGTGCGAGAAGAGTTTCCAAACTCTTAAGGAAAAGTTAACTACAGCGCCAGTACTAGCACTTCCAGACACGAACAAGGAATATGTAGTTTATACTGACGCATCGAAAAATGGATTAGGTTGTGTCTTGATGCAAGACGGACGAGTAACAGCTTATGCTTCACGGCAACTTCGACCCCACGAAGTTGAGTACCCAACCCACGATCTAGAACTTGCAGTCGTAGTGCATGCGCTAAAGATTTGGAGACACCATCTCTATGGTGTAAGAGTTGAGATATTCACCGATCACAAGAGCCTGAAGTACTTTTTCGAGCAAAAAGAACTGAACATGAGACAAAGACGATGGCCCGAATTAGTCAAAGATTATGACTGTGGAATTAACTACCATCCAGGAAAGGCTAATGTGGTAGCAGACGCATTGAGTCGCAAGGCTCCAACGAAGTTAGGATGTCTTTTTGTAGAAGAAAAAGCTTTAGTACGAGAATTCGAGAAGATGGATATCAGAGTGCTTAACACGTCAGCAACGATAACAAGTCAAATAGCAACATTAGAAGCTATACCAGATTTGAGAGAAAGGATCATTAGTGCTCAGAGAAAAGACGAGTCAATGGAAAAGTTACGAGTAAGGATAAGAACAGATAAGCCAGAAGGATATTCTGAGGCTCCAGACAATGCAATACTTTATGAAGACAGGATTTGTATTCCCGACAACGACAGCGAATTGAAGAACGAAATCTTGAGTGAGGCTCACGATACGCCTTATACAGCACATCCAGGAAGTACGAAAATGTACCAGGATTTACGAAGAAACTTTTGGTGGAACGGAATGAAACGAGACAATGCCTCGTTTATAGAAAGATGCCTAGCATGTCAACAAGTTAAGGCTTTACACCGACGACCATATGGATTGCTACAACCGTTGGATGTCCCAGATTGGAAATGGGAAGGCATAGCTATGGACTTTATCACAGGCTTGCCTAAGTCAAGAAGAGGAAACACAGCGATTTGGGTGATAATAGATAGACTTACGAAGTCAGCTCACTTCTTACCGATTAAGACTACATATGGATTAGAGAGACTAGCTCAGTTGTATGTCAGAGAAATTGTACGTCTGCATGGAATACCAAAGGTCATAATATCAGACAGAGATGCTAAGTTTACCTCGAGATTTTGGATTACGATGCAGAAAGAGTTGGGAACAGAGCTAAATTTCAGTACAGCTTTTCACCCACAGACAGATGGACAGTCAGAGAGAACGATTCAGATTTTGGTCGATATGTTAAGAACAGTGGTTTTGGACCGAGGCACGAATTGGGAAGAAATTCTACATTTAGTCGAATTCGCCTACAACAACAGCTATCAGGCCACAATAGGAATGGCACCGTTTGAGGCTTTGTATGGAAGAAAGTGTAGATCACCGCTTTATTGGGACGAAGTATGCGAGAGAAAGAACCTAGGCCCAAATGCGATCAATGAGATGATTGAGATAATTCGATAGATTCGAGATAGAATGAAAGAGGCCCAGAGCCAACAGAAGTCGTATGCCGACGATCGTCGAACCAACCTTGAGTTTGAAATTGGAGATAAAGTTTTTCTTAAGATATCCCCGACCAAAGGAATCCTTAGGTTCGGAGTTAAGGGTAAGTTAAGACCCAGGTTTATAGGACCTTATGAAATCCTCGAGAGAATAGGACCAGTCGCGTATAGATTGGCCTTACCGCCAAGTCTAGGAAGCGTTCATAACGTTTTTCACATTTCTCAGTTGAGAAAATATGTTTATAATCCTAAGCACGTTATTAGTCAGCAAGATGTAGTTCTTAAATCTGACCTAAGCTATGAAGAAAAGCCGATATCGATCTTGGATAGAAAAGTTCAAGAATTAAGAACCAAATCGATACCAATAGTTAAAGTGCTATGGAACCATCACGGGCAAGAAGAAGCCACGTGGGAACTCGAGGAGAAGATGAAGGAGCGATATCCTCATCTTTTTGCAGAAGGTAAGCAAATTTCGGGATGAAATTTTTCGTAAGGGGGGTAGGATGTAATGCCCCGTAAATTCCTTACGTTCTTAAAATTTAAAGTTAGTTAAATAAATGGCTTTGCACGCCTAAGTTTATAATTTTTGAATTCTAAGGCTAACGGTCGAATCCATTATTGAAAATAAATTACAGAAGTCAGCTAGACGACTACTGTATTTAGGGTTAGCGCGTACGAAAAGTTTTTAGTTCGTAAACTCAGAACGGAAAACCGTCTAATTTTTACAATCACGAAATTGCGATACGAACACGTCCGAGAACGTTCTTATTTATGTTTTTCCGGACGAAACTCGGACTGTGTCGTCCCAAGTTTTTGTCAAAATAATTTTTGTAAATTTATTTTCCAATTAAGTTCATACGTTAGAATTTAAGGTCAAATCAAATCGCGACGTTTTTTTTTGTACCGAGTAACGTTTTTTTTCGTCGTTCATTTTTCCGTAACGTCGGATCGCACCGGAAAAACCCGTAACCCTCTAAAATTTTTTCCATGCAGCCGACACATCACCTAAATAGGTGGAAGACATGCATGTTTGACCATGTCTATTTTAATGACACCTTAACCTACACTTTATAAACTTTCAACCAATTCATCATGGCAAACACTTGAACAAAACATTTTCCTCTCATCTCTCTCTCACTCTCTCGGCTGCACACACACACTCTCTCTCAATCTTCATCTTCTTCACCTTCTTTTCTTCACCTCCATTGAAGACACTTGAAGTTCTTGAAGAAGAAACCACACAAGTCCTCATTCATCCAACAAAACCTATTACATCCTTTGTTAATTCTTAAGGTAATGATCTCCTCTTCAATTCTATCCAATTGGATTTCTTTTCTTTTCTTTTCTTCTTGATCGAAATTTTTAGAAGTGGTGATATAGATGTTGTGATCTTGAAATAATGAAATTAGATGTATTAGATAGGATAATTAGGGATTAAAGTGGAACAAAAAACAAGAACCCTAAATCCTATGTTAATGCCGAGATTTTTAGGGAAATTGTAGGATTTTTAATTTTCTTCATTTGATGATTGATTCATGCTTAGTAGATATTTAATTAGTAATTAGAATGAAGAGGAATTGAAAGCCCTATATTTTTGTGGAAGTCAATTAGGGTTTGAATTATGAATTTAGGGGTTTTTGTATGTTAATTGATAATTGATTTGCAATTGATTATTTGATAATAAAAGAGGTTGATTAGTAAATAAATGTAGTTAATTGGGGAAGAAAATCACCCCCTTAACATATGTATGAAAATCGAAAGATATAGGATAATTAGAGGTTTCCACATGTTTGATATAAGTGATGATTTGTTGGTTGATTTATGTTGTAAATCATGTTAGTTGATTATAGAATTTAATTGAGAATTTTCTAAAAATGTTTAATGAAACATAAGAGATAAAGATCACCTTATAAGTTGGGTTATAATGATGTTATGATATGTTTGCATGCATGAAAATGATTCACGTTAGACGTAGTTTAACGTCGTAAAATTTGAACGAAATCCGACAACTTTGAAAAAATCGCGTAAGAGGCGAACCTTTAGTCATAACTAATAATCGAGAAGTCGGATGGAAAATCTTTTTTGATATTATTGTTTATGATGGAATTTAGAACAACTTTCTAGTTGACGTCATAAGCTTTCGAGTTGATATAATATGGACTATAGTTATAGTCGAGAACTAGAACGCGTTTTGAATTTTTGTTGGTATAATACTTGTTAGTTGAAATCCGACGTATAGAACGTCGTGCTTTTGAGCGAGTTTTGAGAAGGAGTTCGTCACGTACGGAAGTACGTGATAACTGCTTTGCCAGTCCAGTTTCTAAAAAAATTGAATACGAGAGCTTAGAACGAACCTAAAATGTTATACGTCGAACTTATCAAGCAATTAGGGTTTTCACGGCAGTTTTGCGACCCTCGCCGGAAACTGTAATAAGTTCCAGCTCGTTTATCAGATTTGTGATCCGTAAGTTGGAGCGCGAACTAGACTTCCTAAGCTTTCTAATGTACAAGGCTCACCCCCTGTTTCTAAATCCTCTGTTCTGGACCGCCTCCAGAGTTACTGGACTGCGCAGTGAAAATTCAGTTTCTTGTTTTCTAAGTTGTTTAATTCACAACTTAGTTTCTTTCGATCGTTTAAGCCGTTTTTATCTAACGAACATCTCCCTACTGACCCTAGAGTCAAGTACAGGACCTTGAGTAATGAAAACCAGTCGAGATCTTATATCTTATCTTATCTTTTTGTTAAAGAAGTAATAAACGAGAAATTTCCTTAAATCGCCTAAGTTGATTCTTTCCAACTTAATTTCTTTTAATCTTTAAAGTCGTATTAAGATACCGACTACCTTCTCTACTGATCCGAGAGTCGAGTATGAGATCTTCCGAGTTCTAAACGAGATTGGTACGAGTCTCGTTTCCCGTTTAAGTAAAACGAATCTAGTAAGCGTGCAAATGCCTAAAGAATGAAACAACTAAAACTTTCTTCGATTCTCTTTCGTCGATTATCTTTTACAACCCGTTTTTAAGTATGTTTATTTTACGATGAAGGAGGAAGAAAGCTGTAGAGAAAGGACAGAAGATCCGAAGTTGGAAGTTTTGCTTTAAGTTCTGTAAATCAAGGTGGGCTTTTATATGCAAAATAAAACGAGCAATGCTCGGAAAATCTTTCTTTATCGCTTTGATATCTGTGTTTTCAAAGTGATATTATGGCATGAACTATTTTATGTTTTATGTGAGTTCTCTTGTACCTATCTGAGTTAACATTCATGTTTTCCAGATTTAGAGTTAGTCTTTTTAGATTAACTAACGATCGGCTCTGAGTTAGCTGCTAAGTGCTTTCCAGAGTTAGTGCACTTGTAACCTGTGGTGTATGTGATATCCTATTGAGGGGTACCAGCCACGGTGAATTAGAATTGGTCAAGATTGAACGTAACATTAGTCAGAAAATGCTCGCGCGAGTGATTTATGAGAAAAAGTCAGAAAATGTTTAGTAGACATGGATTCTTTCAATAAAACTCCGATGTGCTACGCTTATGAAATGCCATATTTATCTATATTTATGATTATGTTTTCGGCATCGTGCCCACTAAGTACGTTTGTACTTAGCCCTGCATTGTTTTCTAAATGTGCAGGTTGAAGCGACGGTGAGCGGCGACGGTTGATGTTGAGTTAAAGGATAGAATGCTTAGTTAGAACCCTTCCGCTGTCAATCTCTGAATTTCTTTTGAGATGTACTTTTGAACAATACTCTGTAGTCTAAGTCTGTAAATATGAACTTAGTTTCTTTTTGTACTTTTGTCGAGTAATCCTTAGGGATTAACTCTTTCTTATTTATATTCAAGTCTTATTCAAGGTTTATCGATGTTTTTCATGTATGTTTAGTCAATTAGCCCCCTTTTTCCCCGCTTCTTTAATCCAACCCCAGTCGCACCCTAGCTTCTGCCGTCCCTCGGGATTTGGGGCTGTGACATTTTAAGTCAGTACGAAATTTCTGGGGTATTACAGGCTTGTAATACTTTGAGGTTGATCTCTCTCAAAGTATATTTTCCTCGTCAGATAGATTGAATCCTTCGGATGATATCCATGAACCGAAGCTCTAACTGATCAATGGTTTCATCGACTTTTAGACAGAAATTGTCAAAGTCTTGACAAGCATGGGAGAACTTGTTCTCCTTGGTTTCGTCACTCCCTTCACTAAGAGATGCAAAATGTCCGACATTTCCTTAGCTGTATTGCACTCTTCTATCCATGGAAGATAGTCTTGTCCAACTGTGGACATGATAGTGCTCTGAGCCCAGATATCCAGCTGACTCACTTTTGCTTCCTCAGGAGTAAAATCTTCTGGCTTCTTCTCGACTGTCACCTCAGTTGCATCCCCATCATTGGGATTTGTAGGAGTGCGAATGACTTTTTCCATGATGGTGATCTGTCCAGATGTAATCACTTGTTGCATTCGATGATGCTTGGACAGCAGAATCTTCTTCATCCGAGTTTTCCAGGATGTATCGTTCACAACCGAGAACATGACAACAATCTTGTGTTTAACATCCATCTGCACACAACAAACAGACAACAAATGCAAGCAGAAATGCACTAGCGTGAAAAAGATCTATTCAGTTGACCACTGAAGAAAAAACACCTCGATTCACATGTCACAGCCCCAAATCCCGAGGGACGGCAGAAGTCGGGGTGCGACTGAGGTTGGATTAAAGAAGCGGGGAAGAAGGGGGCTAACTGACTAAACATACATGAAAACATTAATAAACCATGAACAAGACTTTAATATAGAAAAGAAAGAGTTAATCCCTAAGGATTACTCGACAAAAGTACAAAAGACGAAACTAAGTTCAAATGTACAGACATAAACTACTGAGTTGTTCAAAATACATCTCAAAAGAAATACAGAAATTGGCAACGGAAGAGTTCTACTAAGCATCTTATCCTTAAACTCAACATCAACCGTCGCCGCTCACCGTCGCTTCAACCTGCACATTTAGAAAGCAATGCAGGGCTAAGTACAAACGTACTTAGTGGGCACGATGCCGAAAACATACTTATAATTATAGATAAACTGGCATATTATAAATGTAGCACATCGGAGTTTTGTTGAAAGAATCCGTGTCTACTAAACGTTTTCTGACTTTTTCTCATAAATCGCTCGCGCGAGCATTTTCTGACTAATGCTACGTTCAATCTTGACCACTACTAATTCACCGTCGCTGGTACCCCTCAACAGGATATCACATACACCACAGGTTACAAAATGCACTAACTCTGGAAAGCACTTAGCAGCTAACTCAGAGCCGATCGTTAGTTAATCTAAAATAGACTAACTCTAAATCTGGAAAACACATATGTTGACTCAGATAGGTACAAGAGAACTCACATAAAAACATAAAAACAGTTCATGCCATAATATCACTTTGAAAACACAGATATCAAAGCGATAAAGAAAGATTTTTCGAGCGTTGCTCATTTTATTTGTATATAAAAGCCCACCTTGTAAAAACAGAACTTATACGCAAAAGCTTCCAACTTCGGATCTTTCGTCCTTTCTTTACAATTGGCTTCCTCCTTCATCGTAAAATAAAATATACTTAAAAACAGTTCGTAAAAGATACTCGAAGAAAGAGAATCGAAGAAAGTTCTAGTTATTTTATTCTTTTGGCATTTGCACGCTTACTAGATTCGTTTTACTTAAACGGGAAACGAGACTCGTACCAATCTCATTTAGAACTTGAAAGATCTCATACTCGACTCTCGGGTCAGTAGAGAAGGTTGTCGATGTCTTAAAATGACTTTAAAGATTATAAGAAACTAAGTTGAAAAGAAACAACTTAGGCGATTTTCATTATAGTTCATTTTATGCCTTATGAAATTTCTCGTTTATTATTTCTTTAATAAAAAGATAAGATATAAGATCTCGACTGGTTTTTATCACTCAAGGTCTTGTACTTGACTCTAGGGTCAGATAGAAGGTATCCGATAGATAAAACGGTTTAAACGATCAAAAGAAACTAAGTTGTGAATTAAACAACTTAGAAAACAAGAAACTGAAATTTCACTGCACAGTCCAGTAACTCTGGAGGCTGTTCAGAACAGAGGACTTGGAAACAGGGGGTAAGCCCTGTACCACTAGAAAGCTTAGGAAGTCTAGTTTCTGCTCCAATTTACGGATCACAAATCCGATAAACGAGCTGGAAGTTATTACAGTTTCCGGCAAGGGTCGCAAAACTACCGTGAAACCCTAGTTGATTGATAAGTTCGCCGTATAACGTTTTAGGTTCGTTTTAAATTCTTGTATTCAACTTTTTTAGAAACTGAACTCTCAAGGCAGTCATCACGTACCTCCGTACGTGACAAACTCCTTCTCAACTTGCTCAAAGACACGACGTTCTAACGTCGGATTTCAACTATCAAGTACTATACCAACAAAGAAATTCCAAACGTTTTCTAGTTCCCGATTATCACTATAACCCATATTATATCAACTCGGATGCTTATGATGTCAACTAGAAAGATGTTCCAAATTTCATTATAAACAATAATATCAAGTTAGAATTTTCATCCGACTTCCCAATTATTAGTTACAACTAGATATTCGTCTCTTATGCGATTTCCAAAAGTCGTCGGTTTTCGTTCAAATTTTACGACGTTAATCTACGTCTAATAGGAATCGTTTTCATGCATGCTAACATGTCTTAACATCTTTATAACTCAGTTTATATAGTGATCCTTGCCTCTTATACTTCATTAAACGTTTTTAGAAAATTTCCAATTAATTCCTATTATCAACTAATATGATTTGCAATATAATCAACTAACAAATCATCATTTATATTGAACATGTATAAACTCCTAATTATCTTATAAATTTTTCTGATTTCATACATACTTTGAGGGGATGATTTTCTTTTCAAATTAACAACATTTATTTACTAAACATACTCTTATATCACCAATTAAACAATTGCAATTCCAAAAACAACTAACATGCAAAAACCCCTAATTTCATACTTCAAACCCTAACTAAATTTCATAATAACATAGGGCTTTCAATCCCTTTTCATTCCAAACACTAATTAAGCATCTACTAAACATGAATCTATGATCAAAAGAAGAAAAACAAAAATCCTACAATTTTCCAAAAAAATTCTGCATTGACACAAAAGATAAGGTTCTTGTTTTTCTTCATTTTTAATCCATGATTATCCTATCTAACATATCCAATTACATTATTCTAAGATCATTTCTTCCATTTCAATACCTTAAAAATTCGAAAATAAAGGAAAGGAGAAGAAAAGAAAATCTAAATGGATAGGATTGTAGAGGATGAAAATACCTTAAGATTTAATGAAAGAAAGTGTGGAATTGAATGGATGGATGGTGATTTGTGTGAGTTCTTCAAGCTCTTCAGAGTGTTCTTCAATGGTGGATGGAGGAGATGAAGAAGATGAAGTTGAGGGAGAGAGAGAGAGTGTGGCCGAGAGTGAGAGTGGAGAGAGAGAGATGAAAAATGGTTTTGGTCTTAGAGTTGAAATGATGAAAAAATTGAAATGGTGTAAAGTGTAGACAAGGTGTCATTAGCTTAATCAAGTCAACATGCAAGTTAACACCTAATTAAGGTGAGGTGGCAGCTGCCATGCAGAAATTTTAGAGGTTTTACGGGTTTTTCCGGCGCGATCCGACGTTACGGAAAAACGAACGACGAAAAACGTGCTCGGTACAAAAAAAATCGTCGTGATTCGATTTGACCTTAAATTCTAACGTATGAACTCAATTAGAAAATAAATTTATAAAATTTATTTTGACAAAAACTCGGGACGACAAGTCCGAGTTTCGTCCGGAAAAACGTAAAAACAAACTTTCTCGGCGTGTTCGTATTTGCGATTTTGTAAACGTAAAATTAAACGGTTTTTCGTTCTAAGCTTACGAACTAAAACTTTTCGTATGCGCTAACCCCTAATACGGTAGTCGTTTAGCCGACTTCTGTAAATTATTTTTAATAACGGATACGACCGTTAGCTTTAGAATTAAGAAATTATAAACTTAGGCGTGCAAAGCCATTTATCTAATTATCTTTAAACTTCTTAGAACGTAAGGATTTTTACGGGGCATTACATCACACCTCGTGAAACAGAGACAGTAGTCTTTTGAACCACTGCTCCGATACCACTTGATGGTCCCGATACGAGTTCTGGTGTATGGGGGGGGGGAATACACCAAATAGGAATTTTAAAAACAACCCCCTGAAAATTACCACAACTGAGTAAGAAGACTCAGCTGGAATCACAATTGAGTAAGAAAACTCAGCTGGAATAGTGGTGCTGTGCGGAATGTGGTGGAAACAACAAAAACTCGTATAAAACAACTCACGCTCAGATGCAAGGGTGGTCAACAACCAAAACAGCTGAAATGTAAAGATACAGTTTTGAGTGCTGGTTAGTTTGTCAGTTGGATATGCAAAAAGTAACTGAACAGAAAACACAACACAAATGAATTAAGTGGTTCGGAGAGAACTCCTACGTCCACGGGGAGTTTTGAGTCCACAAAACTCAGTCCGAAGTCTTTAGGACAACTACCACAAAGCTTACGCAGGCTTTGCAACTGTACAGATAAGTTTGCGGGTACTTATCAACCTTACAGATAAGTTTGCGGGTACTTATCAACCTTTCTACTCAATTTCGGGAAGAGCAGGATCCTAACAACCTTTTTAGGGGATGTGAATAAGGGTGGGTTTTTCAACTACTAGCTCCAACAAAGAAGTGAGCTAGGATCTAAGCTTGAACAAATGAAGACTCAAACTAAGATCGAAAACACCAAGACAGATTCTAACTCTCTATGAACTCTCAGCTGGTGATGTTCTTAGAGAATAATTGCAGTTTAGCTTGTGTGCAGTATATTGTCGTTCTTTCGCTCGTCTGTCTCTTCTCTTGTGTCTTCTATCTTGATGAATGAATGAATGCCTCTATTTATAGGCGGTGAGAATCAACTAGCCATTGGAAGAGCCGTTGATCTCTGTTCTGTGAAAGTGATGGCTTGTCTCTCATCTTTGCAGATTTTCCTGATTTGGCAACTGTGAACTTCTGCTTTCCTTTTGAGACAACCTTGTGTTGGGCCAAATGAGGTAATGACAGAACGTCAAGCCTTCACGTGACTTCCTTTTTGAAATTCAAATTTCAACCTTTGTCTTTCAACATTGGTTAGTCGGTTGAGGCGTTTGGTCTTCATCTGAGTGGTCTTCAGCTGATGCTCCATCTGATCGCTACCTTCATCTGACATTCTGTCTGAAGAGGAACAGTTGAACCCTTAGCTTCCTTGATCTTCATGTTGTTGATCTATCAGATTGAGTCCTGCAACTGATGTTCCATCTGATCAGGTGGATTGTCACATCTGACGAACAGTTGATTACTCAGATGTTTTCTTTCATCCGATGATCTATATCCGAACAGTTGGCTTGAACACTCAGTTGACTTTCTTACATCTGATGTTCCACATCCGAATTTCCATCTGAAGTTCTATCTGAGTTAGCCATGTTGCCGTCTTCAGTTGGAGTCCTGTAAAGATAAAATCTGAACATTGCTCAAACAGCGAGCTTAAATACTAACATTAGGATATGGAAACATCTACTCGGTTGGGGTCAGTTGGTTTTGGAATCAATCAAAACTTTACTAAATTTCCCAACAGTTCATTTTCTTTCGATTCAAGTTCTAACATGCTCAATAAATATATCTAAACTCAATTAACTCATTTACTTAGTTAATTTCATCTCAAAACACGAAATTCGATATTTAAATTATCAAACCTTGGATTTTCAATAGCTTTCTCACATAAATTCCGAATTAGGAAATTCAAGAGGCTAACATGCTTATTTTCAATCCAATTTCATCATCAAATCATTACATGCTTCAAATAATATCAAGAACACAAAATTTCATGCGTTCATGCTCCATAACCATCGAAAATTTTCACATATATATACATACATGCTCGATTTCAGAAATTTAAAGCTCTATCATGCTTAAAATAATTCTAATTTCATGAATATAACATCAATTAACTCATACAAGGTCAAAATAAAAAATTCCCAATTCAAAATTCTCCTAAGGTTCGAATTTTTTTAATTTTTGTGTAAAACTTGTCCGAATTCAAAAATTCGAGGTTCTAACATACTCAGAAAAATTCTAATTGATTGATTTTTAATTAATTTCATCACATAAGCTCAAACACTAAAAATCCTAATTTTAAGCTTATATACTTCGACATTGTTGGGGTTTTTAGTATAGAAATCCAATTTTAACAATTTCAAGCTCCATAATCCATCAAATAAATCCAATCTCAATATTCTAATATCAAATTATCATTTAAATCACAAGATCATCAAATTTTCACAATTTCTCATGCATAATGGTTCGAAATTTTCAAGGTCTCATGCATAATAATTCATCTCTTCAATTTAATCACATATTCATGCATATATCATCATCAATCTCACAATTCTATCATGAATTCCTCAAGGTTCTCACAAAATCACAAATTCTACATATGTACATGCTTCGAAAATTTGAGAAAAATAGCAAGACAATTTATGCTCTTCAATTAATTTATTCATTATGCTTCATGTTTCTCAAATCCATTAATAACATCATCAATTCATGCATCTAAACCATTAAGACAAAAACTCACAATTTCTTATACCTAACCTTCGAAAATTTTAGGGATAACATAGCATTAGAAATTTAGACCTCAAAAATTAGCTAGGATCAAACACTCCTCCCAAGCATAAAATTGCCGAAAATGGTGAGGAGAAGAACAAGGGAGATCCTAGTCTAGAAATGATCACAATGAAGAGAGGATCGTGATCACCTTGTTAGATTCGTTGAACAGTGATAGGTGATTATGTTCCTCGCAACTCTAGAGCTCTAAATTCAAGTCATCAATGGAGGTTTTCATCTTATGTGTGAGTGTATGTCTGCAGCCAAGAGAGAGAAGGGAGAGAGAGAGAGGGGATTGAGCGTGAGAGAGAGATAGATAGATAGAGAGAGAGAGAGAGAGAAGAGAGAAGAGAGAGAGAAAAACATGAGAGAGGGAGAGAGAAAGAGGGATGTCAGCCAAGAGATAGAGGTGAGCGAATTAATAGAGAGAGAGAAAGACGCACATGATCATTGTGCGATAAAAATCGCCACAAACAAAAAGTTTTTCCGGTGCAAAATATCCCTATTTTCTCAATTAATTCACAAACATTTTAAAACTCACCACGACTCTTTCTCGACGTCCAAAAACTCTCTACTTCTTCTCATATCCCACAAAATAAATAATGGATTCTAGAAATCCAGTATTCGAATCAAAATTTCGAATAACGAAGAAAATCTCGAAAATCATTATTCATATTAAGGCTCTTGAAAATATAGCTCAACTCTTTCTAAGAAAATCTCAAACTACTCTCAAACATATCTCAAAGATTTTAAAAGAACTTTTGTAATATCCCGGATATTTCTTTCCGTTGCGAAAATAAAAATTTTCGTTTTAATTAAGGCTTTGCACTTCTAAGTTAAAGAAATTTAGTTATAAGAATAACGGCGAAGTCTGTTTTTGAAAATAAGTTGCAGATTTCGTTCAACCGACTATTGTATTAGGATTTTTGCGCCCGATAAAATTTTCATTAGAGACCTCAGATCAGTATGGCATCTACATTTACATTCACTTATTTTGTGATACGAGTCTTTTTCTAGAAGTCAGTATTTTTGATTTTCCGGGCGAAAATATTGTACTGTCACGTCTCGACTTTTTGAAGTTTTTCGGGAAACAAATCGTCCTTTCCGACTAAGTGAAATATTCCGGAACTAATGGTCTATCTCTTTTTTGCCGAAAATATGTCCGTCTAATAAAGTAATTGTTCATTTCTAGTTTGCAGTATTAGACCCGGAAAAATAGATATTTTGTAGAGAAGAAGGTGTACAACTTGATTTTCGCTTCTACGATATAAATATCACCCTTTATCACAATAATATCTCTCTCTCTCTCACTCCCCAAACCGCCACCCTCCCTTTTCTCTCTTCTCTCTCTTGTTCTTCAAGTGTTCTTCATATCTTCAAGTTTTTCTTCAAGTTCTTCAAGCTTCTAAGTTCCATAACTTGTTCAATTCTCGATTAAAGTCAATTCCAATTGCATATTTGATAAGGTATGAACTTTAGCTTCATTTCTATCCAAACAAGAATCATCTCCTTTGAAGTTTGATAGATGTCGAAATTTATGAGGTATAGGATATGATGTTCTAAATTTTATTTCATGTTATTTTGATGTTAGAAGTAAGAATCCATGGTTGAAATCGAGTTAGAAACACGTTAAGTATTTATTTGGAATTTTCGAAAATTATGATGAAGGTTTCGAAATTTCTGCACTTCTTAGATGTTTTGATTGAGCTTGAATTCTCATAAATGGTTTATCGAATATGATTCTAGGTATTGATACATGATTGTATGAATTGTTTGAGAATTTTCTAAAAATATTTCTATGTTCATTGGAAATGAAGAAGTATGATTTTGATTGAGCAAATGAGATGATATGGATGTGGTAATGATATAAATGTGTTATAGGAAGCATGTAGTTGATCATATATTTATGTTAGACTTTTCTAAAAATAAAATGATAATCGTTGGAGACGAACATTCGATCGGATTTTTAAGGATAAAATTTCTTTGATAATGTTGTTTGCATAAATGAGAAGTTGTATGCATGTTAATCAACATATAATTTAGTTAGAATTTTCCGATCAATTTTTATTTTTCGTTGGAGACGAAGAATTGAGATTATGTTAAGTATGAATGATAATATGAATATGTGGTTTGTATATTAGTTGATCTAAGTGTTTAAGGATCTTAAATTGAAAGTTTGGAAGATTTCTAAGAACATTTATCTTTGTGTAAGAGACAAGGAATCGAGCATAAGTCTTGACGGTTAAATGAAATGAGAAAACTAATTGGATATTAGTGATTTAGTATGCTTAGGGTTCATTGTGTAAGTTTTGAGAATTTCATGTTATATATGAATGAGTGATTATGGATTTGAGTATGATATGAGTGAATGATCATATGTTAATTTGAATGATATCATTTGATGATTTGATTTGAGAGTTAAGAAATTGATTGATATGTTGTTGAGGTTTTCTTTGAAATTGTTAAGTATAGAAGTCGAGGACAAGAGATGATAATGTTTGTCGTTTATTTTCATCGAGAACTCAAGTATATGTGAATGTGAGTTGTATGGTTTGCTTGGTTGAATTTTCAAGGTTTTAAGAGTTGTGAAATGTTTTGATAAACATAAGAAAGTGTGGTTTGAAGTTTAGACCCGTAGGGTTTTTCTGTCAGTTTGCGACCCTTCACGGAAGCGGCCATAACTATTTACTCGTTTAACGAAATCGAGATCCGTAAATTGTGTAGTAAACAAGACATCTGTATATTTCTTTTGGTACCAAGAACCTCCCCTGTTTCTCAGCAGTCTGTTCTGCGTGAGCTTTTGAATCTTCAGCAGTTGTGCAGATTCTTTTGCAGCTCTATTTCTTAAGTGAAATCTTTTCTTAACTTGAATTCTTTGGAACACCTAAGTCATTTAGAGTTATTGACTTCTGTTATGATGTTCTAAATGTCGAGTAAAGAACCAAGTCAGTTTTTAGCGAGATGTGTTCGAGTCTCGTTTCATTTAGTAAAAGACCAGTTAAAGTGCAAAGGCCTAAAACTTGTTTAATCGTTATCGAGTCCGTTTCTCTTAAACCGCCTCGATCTTTTACTAAAGTTTGATTATTTGCGATAAAAGGAGGAAGTCACGACTAGAAGAAAGGATGGAAGACAGAAGGTTAAAGTAGTTCTGTAATTCGTATAAGGTGGGCTTTTCTATATAACAAAATAAAGTGAGCGTTGCTCAAAATGTTTACTTATTGCTTTATAAGTATGTTTTGAAAGTGATTATCAGTGCATAAAAGAATTGTTTTTGTGAGTTCTTTTGTGCCATTCTAAGTTGGTTCGCCAACTAATCGATCGGACCTTGAGTTAGTGACATCGTTAGGTGCTTTCCAAGGTTAGTGTACACGATAGCCGTTGTGTGTGGTACTCTGTTGAGGGGTAGCCAGCCACGGTGAGGAACGTGCGCGGGAGAAGTTAACTCTCCCCCGGCGTTGAAACAGTATTTGGGCAATTTGAACGAAACAACAGAAAAATCTTGATCAAGTAAAGTTTAAGAAAATGTTTTAGTAAGCACGGGCCTTTGAAAGAAAAACCCCATTGTGTTACTTTGAGAATGCCTAATGAATCTATAAAACCTATGATATGATTTCGGAAAAGTGCCCACTAAGTGCTTTTGTACTTAGCCCTGTATGTATTTATAAATGTGCAGGTTAAGTGACGAAGGCGGCGGAGGTTGAGTGATGGTTGTAATTAAGGAAAGAAAGTTAGTTGAGCCTCGATTCCACATCTTCTTATGTGAAATCAATCTATGTTTTTTCTGCTGCAAGACACTCTTTTTGATGTATTAACTTTCGGTATAAGTATTATGTACTTGAAACCCTAGAGATCTCATAGACAACTTTTGTCGAGCGATCCTTCTAGATCGACTCTCTTTTGATTAATCGAAATACTTCATGTTTACCATCTTATCAAAATTATGTCAGTTTATCATTTATTCAGTAATTCCCCCTTTCTTCCCCGTTTCTTTAATCCAACCCCTAGCCGCACCCTGCCTTTGCCGTCCCTCGGGATTTGGGGTTGTGACAACTTTTATACTCAAAAGACACTAATTAAATGAAATTCGGAAAAACTCGATGAATAGTGAAAACTCGAGAAAAGTTACTATTCATCAGAAAACGAAACTTCTCAGAATTTTCCGAAATTCAAACTTGTCACAGCTCGATTTCTAATGTGTTAAAACGACTAGAAAGCAAGGGGCAGTGAGGTGGAACAACTGACTTTTACTCAAAGAAACATGCTCGATAATTGGAGAATAACATCATCAACCAAACATGCTCCCAAATAAAGTGGATTATCAGTTAATGATTTCTCAAGAAACGAACATTTGTCCAAATTTTTAGATATCGATCCACAAAGGAATTAGGTTTTGTTATCAATAAAAGTTTGCATTCAAAAAGTAAGTTGGTCAAATTCTAACTTTTAATCGTCAAGTGGTGGTGAAAGGAATACGATGAATAGTTAGATGATTCCAACGAGTTTTAGGTGGAATTCAGAAAGGTTTTAAGAAATTAATTGAGCTCATGGGCTCTTTCATCTTTTAGGGACCGAGCATGCAAGGCTAGGTTATTTTAAAATGATGGGGTTGCAGTGGAACATAATCATCGACTTAAAATTCCAAGGTTATATGTGTGAAGACACACATAACCTTAAGCTTAAACATTTATTTAGAAAGTGGATAGCAATGAGTCACCCAAAGCACACCGCATCCTTCCTCATCCGAGCTAACCTGCATGTTTTAGAAATAACATGCAGGGCGTGAGTACTTCGTACTCAGTGAACACATACCAAAATATTTTGAAAACTCGCTCGATAGAGCTATATAATTGAACTTGCCTTGCCACTACATCACAAGCGTTAGATGAATTATTTAAAGAATTTACGACTTGTGGCAGTTAAAAACTTTTTCGTTTTGTTTGTAAATCGACTGGTCATTTTCTCGGATACGAATCCATCTATGCTTCTCGTCTTCTTGTGGTGTCGAGAAGTAAGCCTCCTCCTCGAGCACCGTGACGGGCCTAATCAAGCAAAGCTCACAGTCTTTACATAACCGGCCCAACCGAAGCAAGGCTCACAATTACTTTACGACCAGCTAGACTGTAACAAGGCTCACGGTCACCTAATCTAATGCATGCAATGTCCCGCTTTGAACAGGACCTAATCCCGTGCGTCCACAGGACTCATTCAACTCAATATAAAGTAGAGGATTACATACCAAAACATAAAAACTCGGGAAAGTCAATTAACTTTAAATAAAAGCGCATATATAAAATAAATTGCGCATTCATCGTTGTGTTTTGGTTCAGAAAGCCCACTTTTCATCCGGTGGTTTTGCTCAGAATACCTCGTTTCATCTCGCTTCTTACTTCTGGACTCCACTCGCTTCTTACTATCGAACTTCACTCGTTCCTTCAAGGTTAACAGTCTTGTAAGGACGAGTTCTATTTCTCGGAAACGATAAACGAATCCTAATGCTCGGCTAAAGGACTTCTACATGACTCGGGTTGCTCAACTTATCTCGACTTATCTAACTCGATCCTTCTCGGCTTCTCGATTCTATTCAAGTACTAAACCAGCAGACTCTAAACTCAAGTACTTGACTTTAAAAATATCTAAATATTTTATTAATATTTTATTAATAAAATATTCCACATAAGACAGAAAGTTACTATTCACATCACATGTCTTGTTTTTCTCAATTTTTCGAGTTAAACGAATTCAGAAAATTATGACATTAATTCTCGGGTTCTAACATCTCAAATCATTCACAAACAAACACGTAAACGATCGACTTCGATAATTATTTGGAAAAAGAAAAATTTTCCAAATATAATGATATATTCTAGAAAATTATATTAATTATTTAATCATAATTATAAACTCGGTTATTCATTCGAGAATCGGTTATTGAATTATACTAACTCAACTTAGCTCGGTTTCTAGAAAATATAAATTATTAAACCTTTATGAAATTAATTTCATTTTCTTTTTAATAATTTATAATTTTAATCATTTAATTAAAATCCAAAGCTAACTTTATTAAATAAAGTTTTCTTCTTTTTCTCGTAAAATGTGCCATTGCTCGGAAACTTATTAACTCGATAAAAAGATTCTAATTACGTCTAATTATTTTTAATTAACTCGGTTATTCTTCTCATTTTCATTTCTTTTACATTATTTCTCATTTCTTATTAATTAAACTCAATTTTCCATTAACAATCTCGATTTTCAACAACTTCTTCATCTTAACTCGAATTCAAAAATTTCGAGAAGAAACTCTAATTGTTTTAACTTGATCTTCATCATCGATTCATCACTTTCATCAAATCTAACACGAATCGTCAAGAACTATGAAACTTGATCATCACTTTTAATTTAGAATTTAATTTTTTAAAATTCCTAAAAATCATTAAAAATTCATTTTTATATTTCTTTTTATTTTAGTACTTTCTATTCCATCAAATCATGCATCATCTATCCACATATCATCAAAATATCATCTTCTTCCTCAAGAACATCATGAAGAACATCAAGAACTTCATCAAGAACATCATACTTTCTTCAAGAACACCATATCTTCATATATATATATATACATATATATATATATTTCGGTACTCTTAATAAAAATATAACAATTAATTTCTTTCTTTCTTTTCTTTATATCTTATCATCATTTATCTCAATTTCCATCTTCGAATCTAACTAAGAACATCAACATCAAAACTTCAAATTTCATCCCAAAATTTTCGATCCAAATATATATTTAATCTTCACCATTTTTATCATTCAATCTCATACATCAAAACTCTTGGATCATAATCAAAAACACAAATTCATCACTCAAATCATGCTTGAATCATTAACATAAAAATACCTTAATTTCTTAAAATTTTCGGTGTGAACACATATATGTATATCTTTGATTTTCTCCTTAAATCTCACACACATAAACACACAATAATCATATTGATCATGCTTAAAATAAAAACAAAAATCAAAACTCCACCCTTAAACATCATTTTCGGCAGATTTCTTAAGGGAAAGGTAATCGATTTTTATCTCCTATTTTCTTGCATAAAAATCACTCAAATGATCAAAGATTAAAGCTAAGAAGAGAGGCTTCGATTCCCTTGCTCAAAAGATCATTTTGATCGATTAAAAGAGGGAAGAAAATAGAGGATTTCTTGAGTTCTAATCACTAGAATCAAGCAAGAATCAAAGAACTTACTACTTGAAAGTTTGATCGATCGAAGGGCTTCAGTCCTCGCATCTCTAAGCTTTAAACAAGCTAAAAATCGAGCTCCTCCTTTAGGCACAAGGCTGCCGGAAAATGAAAGAGAGAAAGGAAGATGAATTATAGTCTCAAATTGATCACAAGAATGAGAGGGTTACGAATACCTTAACGATCAAGTCATTGGATGCTCGGAAGTGATCTTCTTGGAGCTCTTGAAGCTTGAAGCTTGAGCTTCAATGGAGTGTGTGTGTGTGTGTGTGTGTGTGTGTGTGTGTGGTGTGTAATGCCATGAGGGAGAGATATGGGTGGGAGAGAGAGTTGAGAGAGAATAATTGAGAGAATATTACTTAGTCAAGAGAGAAATGATTAGGAAAGAAAAAGAATGAGAGAGAGTGTGTGATGTCGGCAGAGAGGGAATATTTTTGAGAGAAATTATTAGAATTTTAGTTGCACCCGGTGGTAAAAAACGCGATATAATTTTCTCCGGAAGAAAAAGTTATCTGGTGCAATGTAACCCTAATTTCTTATTAAACTCTCAAACGATTTAAAACTCGCCACGACTCTTTCTCGACATCAAAATTCTCTCTACTTCGTCTCTAACATCACCATATAAATCAAGAATACTAGGAATCCAAGTTTCAGATCAAAATTCCAAATAACGAAGAAAATGTAAAAAATTACTATTCATATTCGTTTCCTCAAAGAAATAAATTCAAACTCGATTCAAACAAACTCAGAAAATTCTCAAACATGTACCAATGGTCTTAGAATAAATTCTAGATTTAAAATTCACTAATTTGACAAAATTTGGAAACAGTCGGTGAATAGTGAATTCTCGTCGTCGGTTACTATTCACTGAAAAATGAATTTCCTCAGAATTTTCTGAAATTCAAACTCAAACTCAAACTGACATACTCATGCTCAATCAATTCATCTCAAATTCTATTCGGATAACCAAAACAAGAGAAATCGCATAACGACTTCAAGGGTATTTTGGTAATTTGCAAGAAAATTTATTTCCTTGGAAATTTTATCATACAAGAGCACAGATTTAAGCTCATAAACTCAATTAGGACGAACTTAAAGACTCATGAAAGATCGGGGTATTACATCCTCACCCCCTTAAAATAAATTTCATCCCGAAATTTGCTTATTGTAGGAAAATTAATTCGAGAAAAAATTATTTTTATCTTAACTGTTAAATATCACGTCGCGTCTTAAAGATCATGGTGTCACCACCAGATCCTAACTAATGAAATTAACTTTGCTCTCAACTGCTGGTGTCACAGCCCCAAATCACGAGGGACGGCAAAGCCGAGGTGCGACTAGGGGTTGGATTAAAGAAGCGGGGAAGAAGGGGGAATAAATAACTGAATAGATGCATTAACCGATAATAATAGACAAGACGATATCTATGAACTGATTTCATTAACAAAAGAGAGTCGATCTCGAAGGATCACTCGACATAGTTGCTTTCAGAATAGACTAGGTTTTAAGTACGAAACTTAAAACGAAAAGTTATACAACAAAAGTGAAGTAGTTTTGCAGTGAAAAAACGTAGAACTATCACACTATTCTTCATTCCTAAAGTACGACCTCTACTCAACTTCCGCCGTCTTCGTCACTCAACCTGCACATTTATAAATACATGCAGGGCTAAGTATAATCATACTTAATGCGCACAGTGCCGAAAACATATCATAAGCTTATAGATTAATCAGGCATTCTCAAACTAACACAACGGGGTTTTTCCTTTCAAAGGCCCGTGCTTACTAAACATTTTCTTTTCATAAACATAGCTTGCAAGCATTTTACTGTTGTTACGTTCAGCTTGCCCAACTTCTGTTTTAATGCCGGGGAAGAGTTAACTTCTTCCGCGCACGTTGCTCACCGTGGCTGGCTACCCCTCAACAGAGTACCACACACAATGGCTACCGTGTACACTAACTCTGGAAAACCCTTCCGGTTAACTCAGAATCCGATCGCTTAGTTGGCGAACCAACTCAGAATGGCACAAAAGAACTCACAAAAACAAATTCTTTTATGCACTGATAATCATTTAGAAAATGCACTTATAAAGTAATAAGTAAACATTTTTTAGCAACGCTCACTTTATTTTGTTATATAGAAAAGCCCACATTAACCCGTTACAGAACAAACGCGAACTTCTGTCTTCGGTCTTCTATCCTTTCTTCTAATTGCGACTTCCTCCTTCTATCGCAATCAACAATATCACAATCCCAAATCCCAAGGGACGGCCAAGCCGGGGTGTGACTAGGGATTGGATTAAAGAGGCGGGGAAGAAAGGAAAAATTACTATATAAACGACATTTATAACAGAAACTACTATGAACTTGACTTCATTGAATAAAAAGGGAGTCAATCTCGAAGGATCACTCGATATATTTTTTTCAGAGTAAGCTCGGTTGAAAGTATGAAAACTTAGACCGATAGATTTCACAAAAAGTGTATTAGTTTGCAGCGGAAAAACGTAGAATGATATCATATATCAAATGTGAAATCGAGGCTCAACTAAACTTTACTTCCTTAAGTACGACCTTTACTCAACCTCCTCCGCCTTCGTCACTCAACCTGCACATTTAAAAATAAACATGCAGGGCTAAGTACATAAAGCACTTAGTGGGCACATTGCCGAAAACATATCATACTTAGTATAGATTAATCAGGCATCTTTTCATAAACACTCGTAAGACTTATACTGCTGTACATTTAATTTTGGATAACACACTGAAGGTTAACTCAGAATCCGATCGTCTGGATAGCACTCTGTGGGCTAACTCAGAATCTGTCCCTCTGGATAGCACTCTATGGGCTATCTCAGAATCCGATCGTTTAGTTGGAATCTCTGGATAGCACTCTGTGGGCTAACTCAGAATCCAATACTCTGGATAGCACTTTGTGGGCTAACTCAGAGAGGCATAAGAGATTTCACATAAAACAATTCATTATGCACTGATAGCTACTTTAATACACACTTATTAAAGCAGTAATTAAACACTTTCGAGCAACGCTCATTTTATTTTGATAGAAAAGCCCACCTCAACGATTACAGAACAAACTTTAACCTTCTGTCTTCCGCCATGTCTTCTAATATCGACGTCCTCCTTCTTTGAACGCAAATAATCACACTTTAGTATTTGGTCGAGATGTTAAAAAGAAAACGGAAATTCGGAATCGGTTAAGTCTTTTAGGCCTTTGCACTTTAACTATATTCTTTTAATTAACGAATAAACGAAATAAAGTTTTTGTCTCCATTAAAATTTTACGAATTAAAGTTTTTGTCTTTTTCTCGTAAAACGTGTCATTACTCGGAAATTTTACTAAACTCGGTAAAAGATTCTAATTACGTCTAATTACTTACTAACTCAATTATTCTTTCTTATTATTATTTATTATTATTATTTTATTATTTTTCTTTATAAAATTTCTCGTTTCTTATTTAAACTCGACTTTTCATTAATTACATTTCATTAGTCGACAACTTCTTCACCTTAATTAGGATTCAAAAATTTCAAAAGGAAACTCTAATTATTTTAAATCATCAACCTTATTCATCATATTTGGTTCGAAAAATTCCTAAAAATTTTATTCTTCTCGATTCTCTTATTCTATCATATTTAAATCATTTATTCACTCATTAATCAACTTATATCATCAAGAACATCATATTTTCATCAAGAAAATCATAAAATCTTCAAGTCTTCATACATATATACATTTTCAGTATACACAAACTTATATTCTTGATTATTTTTCTCATTCAATCACATACATAGAAACTCTTTAATCTTAATCTAGAACGCAAATTCATCACTCAAATCATACTTGAATCATTAACATAAAAACATCTAAACATCCTCAAATTTTTTGATTTCCTTATCATACATATATATATTTTAATTTTTCTCTTTCAACATCATCACATATATATACACACAAGGATCATGAATATCACACTCAAAATCAAAAATTAAAACTCTACCATTATACCTAACTTTCGGCAGTTTCAAGGAAGGGGAAGGATTCGATTTTTAACTCTTATTTACTTGGATAAAAATCACTCCAATGATCAAGGATCAAAGCTAGGAAGAGAGGCTTCAATTTTTCTTGCTCAAGGGTTATTTTCATCGAACTAAAGAGAAGGAAAAAGGGAGGATTTCTTGCTTGAATTCAACAAGAATCAAAGAACTTACTTAGACTCAAAGGCTTCAACGATCATAGGCTTCAATTCCATGCAACTCTACGATCCACACAAGCAAAAGTCGAGCTTCATCTCCTTAGGCAAAGCTGCTGATTTTCAAGAGGAATGGAAATGAATGAAACCCAGTCTTAAATTGATCATTACGATGAAAGGATCTCAAATACCTTAATGGATTAGTCAATAGATGATCGCGAGCTAGGTTATCTTCATCTTTGGAGCTTGAAGAAGGTTCATCAACTCCGGTGAGTTTGTTTCCGGCAGACGGCGCCAATTGTAAGATTAATATCAAATTAATCGCCAATCCAAACTCAACAACCAAAAGAACTCGATCAAAATGCAAAATCAATTTCCAGAAATGAAGAACTAGCATGCAAGCTACGTGAACAGTAAAACACACAAAGAATTTTACGTGGTTCAATCTCTTGCGAGATCTACACCCACGGAGGGTCAATGGAGTAGTTTTATTCACGATTCCACACTTTCAACCTCAATTACAAGATGAAATCAAAAGCAAGAAAATGTACAGAGAAACCCTATCTCTATCTCCTTCTTCTCCTCTCTCTTTTCTCTCTTGTAACAGATTACAGTTTTGAATCTCATACCCATGATAACTGCTATTCCCAAGCTTATCAACCAGCTAACAAAACTAATCTCAGCCACACAAAACAGACGGATGAGATCATGCACTTGGCAGCTTCTAGAAGAGATCACACGCATACATTGCTTCCTCTTCAAGCTAAAAATTAACAGACTTATGATTATGTTAACCTTGCACATTAATCCCTTAAGCTTATTTGCTGAATAGTCCTCCAAGCTTCAAAGCTTTGCAGTCACCTCCTTATACCACAAATCTCCACCTTGAATGTGAAGCTTTGAAGAACAAAACCCTCTGCCGCTTTCCCTCAATTCTGCCCCATCACAGGGCTAAAGTCCTACCCCTTTTCAGAGGTAGGAAAACACCTCATCTCTGAGGTAGAAGCTTCACCAACTCCATGCAGTACTTAAACTTAGGAGCCGGCAAAGATTTAGTTAACATGTCTGCAGCATTATCATTAGTAGAAATCTTCAGAACCTTAACAACCCCTTTGTTGACAAGATCTCTAATAAAATGCTTTCTCACATCTATGTGTTTACTTCTCTCATGAAAAACCTGATGCTTGCACAAATGTATGGCACTCTGGTTGTCACAAAACACAGTAACAGACTCTTGTTGAACTCCAAATTCTTCAAGAATTCCTTTAAGCCACGCACCTTCTTTTACAGCTTCGGTTGCAGCCATGTATTCAGCCTCTGTAGTTGATAAAGCTACCACACTTTGCAGAGCTGATTTCCAACTAATAGCAGACCCAAACAAAATGAAAATGTAACCTGACTGAGACCTCCTGTTGTCCAGATTAGCTGTATAGTTTGAATCAACAAAACCCAAAAGAGGATCTTTTCCAGCATCCGTTACCTTCTCAAACTTAATGCTCTTGCTACTCTCCTTCTTTAGATATCTTAATATCTATTTCAGAGCCTCCCAATGGTAATTCCCTGGATCAGACATATACCTGCTTGCAACACTTATGGAATGTGCTAAATCTGGCCTTGTACACACCATAGTATACATCACACTTCCAACTACACTTGCATAAGGCAGTCTGTCCATTGCTCTCCTTTCTTCAACAGATTGAGGCTTTTGATCTTCAGATAATTTGAAATGCTGAGCTAGTGGAGTAGATACTTCTTTAGACTTGTCCATATGGAATCTTTGAAGAACTTTCTTGATATAATCAGATTGCCCCAACCATAACTGACCCTTCTCAACATTTCTATGAATGTCCGTACCAAGAATTTTTCTTGCAGCTCCTAACTCCTTCATTTCAAATCTATCTTTAAGGCTTTCCTTCAAATCTCTTATCTCTGTCTTGCTTTTGCTTGCAATTAACATATCATCAACATATAGTAGAAGATATGCTACTGGAGATCCATTAACCATTTTCATATACACACAACTGTTATGAGAAGACCTGCTATACCCAATATTCATCATATGCTCATCAAACTTCTTATACCATTGCATGTTGCTCTGCTTCAATCCATATAGGCTCTTCTTCAACAGACAAACCTTCCCTTCATTTCCTGGGCTCACAAAACCCTCAGGTTGAGTCATATAAATGGATTCTTCTAAATCTCCATTGAGAAAAGCAGTCTTCACATCAAGTTGTTCTAGAATCATGTCATACTGAGCAACAAGAGATAAAAGAATTCTGATTGAACAATGCTTAACAACAGGTGAAAATACCTCATTGAAGTCAATCCCTTCCTTCTGAGTATATCCTTTTGCCACCAGTCTTGCTTTAAACCTTATCTGTTCTTCTCCAGTTTCTGAGACTTCAGTCTTTCTCTTGAAGATCCATTTGCATCCAACAGTTTTCTGCTTCTTTGGTTTATCCACAAGTACCCAAGTTGTATTCCTTATAAGAGAATCCAACTCTTCATGCATTGCCTTAATCCACTTCTCTTTATCTGCACTTCTCATTGCCTCAGTATATGTTCTTGGTTCATGATATTCTATCTCTTCAGCAGCACTTAGAGCATGAGCTACCAAATCAGCTTCTCCATATCTCACTGGTGGTCCGATTTCCCTTCTAACTCTGTCGCTTGTTAACCAGTAGTCATCATTGCCATGAACTCCTTCTGACTCTTCACCTGATGAACTAGAACCACCATCTGTATGATTATCTGATCTCTGCAGCTCCACCTCAACTTGTGTATCATTTTGAACCATCTCCTTTCCTTTTCTTTTCTGATCTGAACTACTCAAGAATGTCATTAAATCTTCCCTGAATACTACATCTCTGCTTATCAGGACCTTGTTGTATCCAGCTTCATAACACCACAGCTTATACCCTTTGACTCCTCTTGGATATCCCAACATCACACACTTCAGTGCCCTTGGATCAAGTTTATCTTGTTTAACATGAGCATAAGCTTGGCAGCCAAACACCTTGAGATATGAGTAGTCGGCTGGCTTTCCATTCCACAATTCTTCTGGAGTTTTGAACTTTCTTGCCTTGGATGGGCACCTGTTGATGAGATAACATGCAGTAGACATTGCATCTCCCCAAAATCTCTTGCTGAGACCTGAACCTGAGAGCATACACCTTGCCCTTTCAAGGAGAGTTCTGTTCATTCTTTCAATTACTCCATTTTGCTGAGGATTTGCAGGGACTGTCCTATGCCTCTTGATTCCCTTATCTTTGCAAAACTGATTGAACACTTCTACTACAAACTCAAGTCCATTGTCTGTTCTTAGGCATTTCAGAGTAGACTCCTTCTCATTTTCAACAGATGCACACCATTCCTTAAAATTGGAGAATGCATCATTCTTGTTTCTCAAAACATATAGCCAAAGCTTTCTGGAATAATCATCAATGATGCTGAGAAACCATCTTTCCCCACCTAGATTTCCTGTCCTAGATGGACCCCATAAATCGGCATGTGCATATTCTAGAGGCTTTTCTGCTCTGTATGAACTCTTGCCATAAGGCAGCTTTGTGCTTTTTCCTAAGATACACAGCTCACATGTCTTGATCTTGAAAACAGTAGGATTTGAAAGAACTCCTTGCTTCTGTAGCTCCACCAAACCCTGTTCTCCAACATGACCAAGCCTCTCATGCCACAGGTTTGAATCATCTCTTGTGCTAACCTCTACATTTCCCACTATAGTCTTAGCATCCAGATAATACAAGCCTCTATGCCTATTCCCTCTCATCACCAGCTTGTTGTCCTTTACTACCACAATCTTGGCATCTTTTGACATCCAGCTATAACCCTTTTCTTCCAAAGTTCCCAAGGAAATCAGATTTCGTTTAAGAAAGGGAATGTACCTTACAATAGTGAGTATCTTGATAGATCCATCATGCATCTTCAATTTGATGGTTCCTATGCCTTGAACTTTGCAGTGATCATCATTTCCCAGCATAACTGATCCCCTTTGCATCTCTTCCAGCTCAAGAAACCAGTCCTTATGAGGACATATGTGAAAAGAACAGCCTGAATCCATCACCCACTGATTTTCAATGTGAGAATTTGTCACATTTAGGAGCACGGCATCTTCACAATTCTCTGCAATCTCTGCAGATCTTTTCCCTTTCTCTTCCTTAGCTTGTAGCTTCTTCCACTCAAAACAGTTCTTCTTTATATGGCCAGGCTTCTCACAATGGAAACATTTTCTTGTTTCTTTACTTTCCTTGCCACTTCCTTTTGTCTGGGGAAACTTCTTCTTGCCTTGTTGAGGTTTCTTGGACTTGGCTTTCTGGAACTTCCCCTTCACATTCAAGCCTTCTGCCATAGAATCTCCAGCCCCATTCTCATGAATCTTCTGCAATTCCTTTGACTTTAGGGCAGCCTGCACTTCATCCAGAGAGATCTTTGTTTCTCTTCCAAACAACATTGCATCTTTGAGATGCTCATATGATCTTGGCAGGGCATTGAGGAGAATAATGGCCCTGTCCTCATCCTCAATTGTGACATCTATGTTTGCCAAATCATCAAGGACTTTGTTGAATTCCTCCAACTGATCAGTGATGCTCTTCTAATCTGTAATCTTGTACGCATACAGCCGTTGCTTCATGTAGAGACGAATGGCTAATGATTTAGCCATGTATAGTTTCTCGAGCTTCTTCCAAACTGCAGCCGCACTCTCACACTTCGCAACTTCTCGAAGAACTTTATCCCCCAAACAAAGGATGATAGCGCTGTGAGCCTTGTTCATCATCTCTAGTCGTTTTGCCTTGTCTTCTCCATCCTTGATGAGAAGATCCTCTTTCAGTGCATCCACGAGACCCTGCTGCGTCAAGATTGCCTTCATCTTGATTCGCCAAAGACCAAAATCATTTTGGCCAGTAAACATCTCCGTTTCAAACTTCGTTGTAGCCATCTCCTTCAGATTCGACTACCTCCTTGATTTCCCTATCAATTTCTGCAACTCCGGTGAGTTTATTTCCGGCAGACGGCGCCAATTGTAAGATTAATATCAAATTAATCGCCAATCCAAACTCAGCAACCAAAAGAACTCGATCAAAGTGCAGAATCAATTTCCAGAAATGAAGAACTAGCATGCAAGCTTCGTGAACAGTAAAACACACAAAGAATTTTACGTGGTTCAATCTCTTGCGAGATCTACATCCACGGAGGGTCAACGGAGTAGTTTTATTCACAATTCTACACTTTCAACCTCAATTACAAGATAAAATAAAATGCAAGAAAATGTATAGAGAAACCCTATCTCTATCCCCTTCTTCTCCTCTCTCTTTTCTCTCTTGTAACAGATTACAGTTTTGAATCTCATACCCATGATAACTGTTATTCCCATGCTTATCAACTAGCTAACAAAACTAATCTTAGCCACACAAAATAGACGGATGAGATCATGCACTTGTCAGCTTTTAGAAGAGATCACACGCATACATTGCTTCCTCTTCAAGCTAAAAATTAACAGACTTATGATTCTGTTAACCTTGCACATTAATCCCTTAAGCCTATTTGCTGAATAGTCCTCCAAGCTTCAAAGCTTTGCAGTCACCTCCTTATACCACAAGTGTGTGTGTGTGTGTGTTTTGGCCGAGAGAGATGAGAGACAGGGAGAGAGGTCAATAGTGAGAGAGAGAGAATGGAGAGAGAGAGAGAGATGATTAAGAGAGAAATGTTTAAGAGAGAGAGAGAGAGCGTGTGAGAGAGTGAGTGAAATGAGAGTAGGATAGGTGTTTAATTGAATTAGTTGCACCCGGTGATCAAAAACGCGATATAAATTTTGCCGGAAGAAAAAGTTATCCGGTGCAATTTATCCCTAATTTCTCATTAAACTCCCAAACGATTTGAAACTCACCACGACTCTTTCTCTACATTGGAATTCTCTCTACTCCGTCTCAAACTTCATCAAATAAATAAAGGAATGTGATGCACCAGTATCAAACAAAATGATAATAGGCACACCTTTAAGCTTTCCCATACCTGCGAGAATTCCTTGGTCTTTGACTCCTACTTTCTGATCGATTGCGAAAGCCCTCTGGTAGTGCGGCGGTTCCTACTGCAGGGGCTGCTGCTTCTGCGGCTGTGTCTTGTGCTGACCCTGAGGTTGCTTTGGATGTGGAGCTCCTTGTATAGCACTCATCTGTGAAGACAGGTATTGATTCGGTATTTCACCGCTCATTCTTTGTTGTTTACTTGGGCACTGGTTTAAAAAATGACTAGGTTGTCCACAAGTATAACAAACGTTGCTTCCTGCCTTTTCAGATGCCTTGATGCATCCTACCGCATTTCAAACACGGAGGGAGTCCTAAGGGTCCGAAAGATGCACTACTCTGATTGCCTTGCTGAGGTTTCGCTTTTTGAGCTTGCTGCTGTTGTTGTCCTCTTCCTTGCCACGGTTTCTTGCTCGGGTGGTTTCCACCACTCCATTTTCCGTTTGTCTTTGCGATTAAGCCGTGCTGGGAAGATTGAGGGGTAACAGCTGTCGTCATCTGGTTCTGATATTGAGGGGTCATTGAAGAGTGCAATCCTCTCTCTTGCTGCATTGCCAACTCCATGTCAAGGGCTCGGTTAAGGGCTTCTCCATAAGTCAGACTTGCAAGAACTATGTGAATGTCTAACCTTAAACCTGCTCGAAATAGCTCACACATCTTCTCGTCAGTATCTACTTTGTCGGGCACAAAATGAGCTAATTCGTAAAATTCTCAGTCGTATTATGCTACGGTCTTTTTTTCTTATCTCGGGTCGTGAATTCGTTTGCTTTCTGCTTCTGATAGCTTCTCGGCACGTACTTCTGATACAGGGCTTCCTTGAACTGCTCCCATGTTAGACTCTCGCGTTCTTCGGGAGTATACGTCCTCTATCACGCTTCCCACTAGTAGTTCCCGGAACCTTTGAGTTGATACGTCATGCATTCGAGACGCTCACAATCACCACACCGAAGAAAACAAAAAATTCGCTCTAGAGAATGAACCCAAACCTCAGCTTCTGTGGGACTGCCTTTACCAAGTCGGCAGGTTTTGTCGAAGAAAAAGCTCGTCGATTCGATGTTCATTTTGAAGAGGCGGGGTCTGAACCCGTCGCTCTTAAACCTGCTCTCTCATTTTTTCTTCTTAGAGGCATTCTAAAGGAATGCTAAAAATTAGAAAAGTTCGGCAAACCTACTCAGAAATTTTCTCAACTTTTGAACGCTTCTCCTCCTAAGAGGAAATACAATTCTCGATCGATACTTATCGCGCATTTAGGAAAGAATTTCTCTCAGGTAAAGCATTCAAATCGCAATTAAAATATTTCTCAATTCGTCTTTCCATAACCAATCAAACAATGGCATGTCTCATTAATATAATCAAATACACACAATCATTCAAGCAATTGCATGCATATACAATAATTTCATCAATTTCAACTCATCACAAAACATCATGAAAATACTTCATAGCATATATAATCACTCAAAATTTCACATCTCAATTAATCTGGAAAATACTTCATTTAATAACTCGACTCTTCTACTCGTACCTCTAAGACAGATAATTCTTAAAACAATTAAGAGACTAAAAGTTGATTTTAACAGCATAACGGCTTCCTTTCATATCATCTGAATGATGGCCTCTTTTGAGGACTTATACTAAAATAAGGGATAAATATTCACATCAGAAAAATTCCCTACACGTCTATATCTAAAAAATGCACTAGACACGAGATACTAATTTGTGTCCGGCTCTACTAACTAACTATGCATCAAGTCATATAATTTACATCACGACCAAATTTAAAAAGAGTTCAACTCTTGAAAGAAAAATAAATGTTGTTCGGGATTCCACAACTTTCTAGAACTAGACCTAAGCGTGAGGGTCGTCACTGCATGGGTTGTTGTCACCACGCTGCTCCTCAGGGTCCTCCTCTAGATCCTCCTCTAGATCCTCCTCTAGATCCTCCACTTCCTCCTCCTCGTCTACGCCGCTACCCTGACCCTTTGTTGCTACCAACGACTCTAGGAAGTCACCATAAATGTGTCCGGGAACATCCCACACGTCGGTCATGTCTCCAGTCTGCTCGTTCTCAAAGCTGGCGTTGACGTCTTCCAACTCAGACACGTCCCACAAGGGACTCTCAAGACTGCTCACGTGACGAGAGTATGCTGACACGTTTTCTGCACCGTTGAGCTCTAGCTCACATCCCTGGTCGAGCCTAACTGCCGGGATCTAGAAAGACGGGTACAGAATGGAGAAGTGGTCGCTCGGTAAAGCCTGGAGGTAATCGCTACCCACTGTGGCATCGGCTGTAGGGTCCTCGAAGAATTTATTGTCGTCGTTGTCGACGGTACGCGTCGGCCTAGAAGGCTCGGCTACGGGCTGAATTGGAGAGGGTGTGCAATCTCGGAGCATGAATTCATCTAGCTGGTCGTGCGAAGGAGGTAAAACTCTGAAAGAGTCGTACAAACCTGCTGGCTGAGTCGCTGCTGAGCTAGACAAGGCACAGGGGTCCAAAGAGCGGATAGAGAGTACGTTTCCCGAGTACGGGTGGTACTGCAAAATGGTTCTCGGCTCAGGGTGAGGCGGAGAGGGGACTCTGGAAGGGGTTGGTCCGTCTCTAAGAGGAGACTGAGGCTGAGGCTGAGGCTAAAAAACAAAGCCATTCAGCTCGGCTGGAAGAACAGGGTCAAACGGTCTGGGAGGCGGGGCACCGTACTCTATAAACTGACATGAGATAGTGGAGATAAACATATTGTAGTCGCCGTAAAGATAGACACCTAGGTACTGGCGTCCGATGAACCTTGGTACTAGCGATGTTGCCCAATCGCGCCACTCTTGAGGAAGAGCCTGAATCAGATGAATCATTCCGTCGAGTGCACTAACGTCAAGATACTTCATTGTCTCCCAAATCTTATGGTAACGTGCTAAAAATTCAGCGACCGTCTCATGATATGACTTCCTAATATGCAGATTTTCCTGCATCAGTGCTCGGTTGCCCTCATCATCCATCCTATACGAGTTTAAACGGGTTAAGCAAACTTAAACAGTTAATCAATCACATTTGAATTTCCCGATTCCACATACTCGTTTTGGCTTCCCAAAGAGGTTTTATTGCTCAGGGTACTTGACAATTCTATTTCACGAAAACGTTTGCACAAACGTTCCATCCTTTTCGATTTCCACACAAAATACAGAATTAGGGAAGGCATTCTAAAACAATCTAGTTATTCAACCTACTTACCAAGCTTTTATCTCTAGACAAGCGCAAATAGTAAACTGAATAACTCAAATTAAATTTTAAACTTATAAAAGTTTTTTGAAAATATTCGTACCTGGTTGCCAGATGAGATGGGGAATTCTCGGTGTGTTACTGACTCAAACAAGTCTAGGAAATTAAATCTAGACTCGACATTACAAGAAAGTTTAAGCTTAAGAGCAGACGAGCTGCTCTGATACCACTATGTCACAGCCCGTTTTCAGGATGTGTGAAAATGACGAACATCCATTGGGCGGTGAGGTGAAACCTCGAATACAAACATAACTCGACAAGGGATTATGCTCGGGAACAAGGGATTATAGATTGAAAGCGATAACTAATAGAACATGCTTTCAATTGTAAAACTCAAATAAACGAGCATGAATAAATAATTTAAGTGTCCAGAAACAATTGTAGCAATTATAATCCAAGTCAAGTAGAAGTAACAGAAAATACGAGAATAGTTTCGAGCATTACGCTCATTGTATCGACACAATGTCAAGTACTAGAATTCAAATAAATAAACAAGTTTGTTTATCATGCAGCGGAATAATATCTCAAGTCCTACAATTACATATGCAATTGCAAGCTTAAACCAAAAGAAGACTCGACTCTTATTCAAATAATCACACCGCCGAGCACCGTCCGTCATCACCATCCTGCTAACCTGCACGTTTAGAATACATGAAGGGCTGAGTACTTCGTACTCAGTGAACTCATGCCAAAATAATTTAAACTTTGCTCGATAGAGCTATATAATTGAAATTGCCTTGCCACTACAACACAAGTGTTAGTATATTTTTAAAACATTTAACTTGTGCATGCTAAAATCATTTTCTTTTGTTGAAACAACTGCACAGTCAACATATATAATTTGGATAGCAGGTAAGAATCAATCTACCACATAATTCTTGTGTGTCGAGAAATAGGCCTCCTTCTCAACCACTATGATCGATCCAACGGAAGCAAGGCTCATAATCACGTCAAGCAATTAATAACAACACGTGTGTCCCTTTCTCACACAGGATAATTATAACAACTCAAGTAGATGATTTAAACATACCAAAACTCAGATAAAATGGCAAGTCAATTAATTTCAAAACTCACATAATATGATAATAATAATTACATTCATGGATTTGTTTTAGGTTAAAAAGCCCATCTGACTGCAAAAGGGGTTTGTCGAGTTAGCTGCTTTTTCTTCTTGCTTTTACTACGGGGTCCCGCTAGTTCCTTCATAAATAATATATTACAACGACGAGATTACTTACTTGAAAAACGTAACGAACTTTAACGCTTGGCTGAAGGACTTCTACTTGACTCGAGTTTCTTATCTTACCTCGACTTATCTAACTCGATCTTTCTCGGTTTCTCGGTTCTATCCAATTACTAAATCAACTGACTCTCAGACTCACATACTTGACTCAAAAATATCTAACTATTTTGTTAATTAAATAATCCACAAAAGACAGAAAATCACTATTCACATCACACATCTCATTTTTCTCGATTTCTCGAGTTAAACGATCTCAAAAAATTAAGAGATTAACTCTCGAGTTCTAACAACACAAATCATTCACAAACAAACTTTCAAATCAAGAATCGAACATTCACAAACAGGTAAACGATCGACTTCGATACATAGTCTAAAAGAGAAAAATTTCCAAATATAATTAAATATTCTAGAAAAATTCTAGAAAATTATATTAATTTAATTGATCACAATTATAATCTGGGTTACTCGTTCAAGACTCGATTACTAATTCATGCTGACTTGACTCTGCTCGGTTCTAACTTTTAGAAAGTAAAATTTATTAAATTTAAATGAAATTAGTTTCGTTTCTCTTATTTAATTTAAAGACTTTAATTATAAAATCAGATATAAAATTCGAAATTATTATTAAAATTTTACGAAATTAATTTTTGTCTTTTTCTCGTAAAACGTGTCATTACTAGGAAATTTTACTAAACTCGGTAAAAGATTCTAATCACGTCCAATTACTTACTAACTCAATTATTCTTTCTTATTGTTAGTGTTTTTTTATTATTTTTTTATTTTTCTTTATAAAATATCTCGTTTCTTAGTTAAACTCAACTTTTCATTAATTACTTTTCATCTTCTTCATCAAATCATCACCTAGATCAATACTAACATGCAACATCAAGAATCATCAACCTTATTCATCATATTTGGTTCGAATTTTTCCAAAAATTCCTAAAAATTTTATTCTTCTCGATTCTCTTATTCTATCATCTTTAAATCATCGAACCACTCATTAATCAACTTATATCATCAAGAACATCATATTTTCATCAAGAACATCATAAAATTTTCAAGTCTTCATACATATATACATTTTCGGTAGTGTATGTGTGTGTGTTTTGGCCGAGAGAGATGAGAGAGAGGGAGAGAGGTCGGTAGTGAGAGAGAGAATGGAGAGAGAGAGAGAGAGAGATGATTAAGAGAGAGATGTTTAAGAGAGAGAGAGAGAATGGAGAGAGAGAGAGAGAGAGATGATTAAGAGAGAGATGTTTAAGAGAGAGAGAGAGAGAACTTGTGAGAGAGTGAGTGAAATGAGAGTAGGATAGGTTTTTAATTGAATTAGTTGCACCCGGTGATCAAAACCGCGATATAAATTTCGTCGGAAGAAAAAGTTATCTGGTGCGATCTATCTCTAATTTCTCATTAAACTCTCAAACGATTTGAAACTCACCACGACTCTTTCACGACATCGGAATTCTCTCTACTCCGTCTCAAACTTTACCAAATAAATCAAGGAATCCAGAAATTAAGTTTTCAAATCAAAATTCCGAGAAACGAAGAAAAAGTCAGAATTCACTATTCATATTAGGGTTTTTCTGGTCCTTTACTAAATTTTCTCTCGGACAATTTCTAACGACTCTCGAACTTATCTAAAAGCTTCTAAAATTATTTATAGACTCAAAAGACACTAATTTGACATAATTCAGAAAAGTTCAATGAATAGTGATTACTCGAGAAAAGTTACTATTCATCCAAAAACGAAACTTCTCAGATTTCTCCAAAGTTCAAACTCAAACTCACACTCACATAATCATTCTCAATCAATTCATCACACTATCGATTCAGATAACCGAAACGATAAAAATCACATAAGGTTATTCAAGGGCATTTTAGTAATTTCATGAGAAAATTTCTTTTCTCGAAATTTTTTATCACACAATGGCACATAATTAAGGCACATAAACTCATTTAAGATGAACTTAACGACTTATAAAGGATCGGGGTATTACAAATTCATTGTCATCAGGAAGTTTCACATCCTTCATCCAACCCATCTCTGCAAAAAATATTGACACAGAAAGCATTATATATTAAGGAAATAATCAGTAGGTTGTAAAAGGAATGATAAGTAAATGGAAAGTATATGAAACCCACCTTTGCGGGAAAAAGAACACCCTCCAGGAGGAGCTAGTTCAAAAAAGGAGAGTACGAATATGTTAGTCAGAAAAGAGTTCAATTTGAAGGCATTGAGTTTAGCTTTCTCTGTAAGCTTGCCTAATGCCTTACGATCAATTGCAGAAATGGATTTTATGGCAGGACGAGGTTACTTCAATTGAAATTTTTTCCAAGGGCCATAAGTAAAGGGCCAATCTCCATGCTTGAGAGTAACAACAAAATACTTGTCCTTCCATTTTGTTCCTGAACTACGTGGTACGCATAAATTTTGAGCAGGACACTTGGGTCTGGCACTTGCGTAGTAGAAGCAATCAAAAGGTTTCACGTTGTAGAGGCTAAATCTACAATTGAGGACGACGTCAGCACGTTCAGATCGATTGGGCACTAGCAACCTGTCAACACAAGAACACGTAAGAGCCCTAGGTTGAGCACCGGGAGGGGGTGTCGACCGTAGAGCCTCCGATGCTCAAGTTAGTACCGGATTATTAAAACGGAATGATAAAGAAGATTGATAAGAGTGAAAGACAAGTTGGTAGCAATGGTTATTCCAAGTTGTCGGATGTGTTCGGAGGGTGTAAACGGTGACAGTGAGTAAGTAGTAATGGCAAGATGGAGGCGGATTAACCCAAGTTGGCTAGATCCGATGTATGAGAACAAGTTGGAAAGGCGGCGGAAGTAGAAAGAATATGGAGAGAGATCGTGAGAGTAAGAGTGATTATGCAAGTCGTATTCAGTGTATCCGGTTGTTGCCTAGTCGGCTTGTATATATAGAAGATAACAAGTTGTTAGGGTTCGGCTCCAATCTTATCCGCCCACGACCTATGCTCCCCACTGTTGCAATTTTGGTGGAATCATCCCGATACCCTCATTGACCGTGTCAGCTAGACGGATCAGCTTGATATGTGTTTTAGGGTTGGCAGCGGCTAGCTTGATGGGCCCAAGTTGAGCGCGAAATACCCAAATTGGTTGCCAGCCCAGGTTGGTCGTGAATATGAAATAACCAGTCTGCTTGTTGGTCCAAGTTGGATCGTATCCATTGGGCTAGACGGATAAGTTTGACTGACTAATTGAGTTAGCTTAGTTGCCGATCCAAGTTCTTATCGGACTAGATTGTCCAGCTTATACGACTGATCGGGCCAGCCTGGAATGCTTATTGGGCTTGGCCCAAATCGATGGTTTTTGCCCACTACACACGTCATAGACAGTTTGAAAAAAAAAGTGGGTGTGGGGAAACTTCCATTACCGCACATCAGTTTGAAAAAAAGTGAGAATGACTTTGATCGAAGAAAGAAGAAATTGGTTAGGCCACAAGTTATGGAGGTCACATACTCCAACTAGAAATCCGGAAAGGGGTAATCTCAAACCCGCTTCAATTTGGCTATATCAGAAAGCTACAGAAGGGTACTCTAACGAATAAGGTTTTTCATGGGGCTTAGGCATGCGAATATCAAAGGAGTCACCACAATTAAACCAGGATCTCACCAATATTAATTCCTCATAACTCAAAAGGGATTTACCTGTAGGTTCGTTGGAGGCAAGAATAAGGGTAGCATAATCCGCGTCACGAGAGGAATCCACATTGGTGGTGTCGAGAGGTTCCTGATCATCCCCTTCATCTTGGTGGTGTCGAGAACGTCATGCTCCCTATGAAGAACCCCTCCCTCTAGTGCGAGAAGAGGTACCAGATTGAGAGTCACCATAAAATGAAGAATCTGGTTGCCCCCCTATGGAATGGGTCACATGCTGATTGGAGATGGTATCTTCATCGGAATGAGAAAAGGAATGCGCCATGAGAGAAAATACAGTAAAAATGAGAGAAGTTGGTAAGTAAGAAGAGTAAAGTAAAATGTGAAGAATATAAGGATAATAAGAAAGAGAGGGCGATTGAGGAAAAAGGGAATGAAACTAAAGCGTCCCCCATTATGCCACGGAAAAATAATAGTTAAAAAATTGATTACCTATCAAGTCTTGTAAGGAAGTGACGTCAAAAGAAGGTGAAGGTTATAATTAAAAATATTCAGGTCTCCCATGGAGTAAAAGGAGATCTCGCTCACTTTGTTTAACGAAAAGTCAACAGAAAGTTACTCTTTATATTTAAAAGAATATTTTTCTTTAAATATAGAGTACGGAGGAGTAGATGATATGGTATAAAAACGACTAGGTCTCCTCGAGACCTGGTCACAAGAATAAGATGGTGAACAAGTAAATTACAATAGATTGTATTGTCTTAGCAATGAGGAGAGCTAAACCTGTAGGAGACCTGTTAGATACCTGGCGTGAGGTAGCTGGCAGGGAGCAAGACCTGAAAAGGAGACAATCGGAATTCAAAAAGAGGAGAGAGTTCATGAGGTCTCCGAGTAGGTCTCGAGCGAGCTAACATACCTCTGGTAGAAAAGATGCTTTATCCCATGCTTTTACAGAGTGTTGGAAGGTACAATCTGTACAAACAAGTAAGAAGAGGGCACATGTCTGAACAGTATTGGAAGGATATTCTCAACATCTCTGCTTCATCCCCAAGTAAGCAAGAAAGTATATATACTTGACTTGACTCTCTTTTAGTCAGATTTCTTTCACTCACTCTACATACACAAGTATGAGCAACTGCAAAAATATCACCTACTCTTAGTGAATCTAACTTTAGCATCGGAGGTGGTTCACCGGAACAACCCCCGATATCCATTCTTGTTGCAGATTACGGGAGCATTTTGACCAGTTGCAGCTACCATCTTGCCGAAAGAAGAAGAAGTTCAGAAGAATAGGTAGTTATTTACATGGTTCTACTTTTCGTCTTGTTGAAATTTTAATGATATCTTTTTGAGAAACATTAGGGGTCAAATCAGAAAAGTTCTTAAGATACATGGTGACTCCAAGAGGAATTAAGGTGAATCAGGAAAAAGTGAGAGTTGTTTTGGAAATGGCTGCTCCCACTAATATCAAAGAAGTGCGACGGTTGAATGGGAGAGTTACTGCCCTTAGTCGATTTATATCAGCTTCTGCTGAGAAAAAGATTTTTGTTCTTCAAAATATTGAAGAAAGCCAAAAAGTTCGAGTGGGATTAGAGCTGCTAAAAGGCTTTTGTAGAGCTAAAAAGCCATTTGGCAAGTTTGCCAATATTGACTAAACTAATCCTAGGAGAGACATCTCTGTAGGAGATTTTATACTTGTATATCTCTGTGGGAGACCATTCGTTGAGTGCAGTTCTCATAAGAGAAGAAAAATCCTTTCAGAAACCTATCTACTATATCAACAAGGCTTTGAAGGGAGCTGAGTAAAGATATTCCGATGTTGAGAGAGTTGCTTTGGCTGTGATGATAGCTGCAAGGAGGCTAAGTTTGTATTTTTTGTCTTACAAAGTAATTGTGAGAACTAATTTTCCCTTTAAGCAAGTGTTGAGAAAACTAGACCTCTCAGGGAGGATGGTACAGTGGAGCATGGAATTGGGTGAGTATGATGTGGAGTTCGAACCACGGACAACTGTCAAAGCGCAAGCTCTCGCAGATTTCATTCAGAAGACCAATTAGCTTGTGCAATGACCTAAGTGGAAAGTTTATGTGCATGGCTCAGTGACTGCTGATGGGATGAGTGCAGGAGTCATGATAATAATACCAGATAAGAACGAGTTAAATTTTTCCCTAAAATTTGAATTCAGAGCATCCAATAACGAAGCTGAACAAGAGGCGTTTTTTAGGGGCCTAGAGATGGTGGCCGAGTTAGGAGCTCAAAGAGTTACTATCTATTCTAACTTGCAGGTGGTGGTTTAGCAAGTTTCAGGAAATTATGAGACAAAAGAGGAAAGAATGGATAAGTATGTCGAATGAATAAAGAATCTAAATAATGGGTTTCAAAGTTCGAAGGTGGAGCAGGTGCTTAGAGACCTCAATGCTCAGGCAGACCGCCTTGCTTGGCTAGCGAGCTCACTGGGCGAGTTAATTCTTTACAAGATAACCCTATTGAGGGTGGCACCCAAGTATACAGAGAGAAATATTCACGAGATAGAGGAAAAGGATGATTGCAGAGCTCCTATCCTTCATTTCTTGAAAACAGGAGAGCTGATGGATCGAGTGAGAGCTGCAAAGAAGAGAGTATATGCTAAGTATTGCATATTGGGAGGTTGCTTGTTCAAAAGAGCCCTTTCACAACCATTGCTTGGATGTGTGACTGAAGCAGAAGGTCTCCTAATGATTAAAGAAGTACACCAAGGTAGAGCAGGATGTCATTCAGGATATCGAGACCTGATCAGGCGAGTGCTGAGAGTTGGGTACTACTGGCTTTCCTTGAAGAAGGATGCAGAGACCTTTGTAAGAAAGTGTCCTAATTGTCAGAAACACAGGCCTACTGAAGAGTTAGGGGTTAAATATGCAGAATGCCCTTTTAACAAATGGGGCATTGATTTGGTGGGAAAGCTCCCAATGGCCACAGGGAAAAAATGCCACCTCATGGTAGTAGTGGACTACTTTAGTAAGTGGGTAGAAGTGGAGCATTTGTCTCCGATAACAGAGGAGAGCATCATAAAGTTTTTATGGAAAAATATCTATTGCAGATATGGTTTGCCAAACGCGCTGATATCATATAATGGAACGCAATTTTTTGGCAAGAAAACACAAGCCTGGTGTAAAGCCAGAGGAATTGAGCAGAGATTTGCTGTTGTAGCTCATCCTGAGACCTGCGGCTAGGTAGAGGTCACTAATTGAACCATAGTGAATAGCATAAAGTGAGACTGAAAAAGGAGAGGTCTTAGTGGGTAGAAGAGTTAAACTCAGTGCTATGGGCTTACAGATTGGCCAGAGGACAACCACTGGGCAATCTCCTTTCTATCTAGTGTATGGTGTCGATGTTGTTATGCCGGTAGAAGCGGAAATCCCAACGCATAGAATCTTGGCTTGCGATGAAGACCTGAACAGAGAACTGAGAGCAGAAAATTTGGACCTAATTGATGAGGTTTAGGAGAGAGCTCACCAACGACCCTTAACATACAAAGCTCATATAAAAGCGGTGTATGATGCGAAAGTTAAAGTCAGGAAGCTTAAAGAAGGAGACCTCATGCTCAAGAGAGCTGATGGAATGCACTCGGTGAGGAAGTTTGAACCAAATTGGGAGTGTCCCTTTGTAGTAACCAAGGTGCTTCCTGGAGGATCGTATGAGCTCATGAGTCACGAGGGGTACATGGAACCCAGGCCATGGAACATAAGAAACTTGAAGAAATATTATGTTTGAGTGCTCTTTTTTAGAATGTTATTTAGAGGTATTATTTAAATTGGGAAAAGGCCTATGTGCCTGGTCTCCTATCCACTTCTCTTTCGGTAGAATACTTGCTCAGCTAGACAAGTATTTCTATAATGGCACGAAGAGAGCTTATTGCAGATAAGTTAAAGCTGAGGAGTTTTTTTTTTTATTCGCATCTTTTATATGTCAAGAGTTAATATCATAAAATTAAAATGGGAATTAGCATGACATCTTAATAAAGTATAGAGGAGCAAATACTCTAAATGGTTTAATAGTAAGATAAAACCATCTAAAGTAAGGGGAGTAGGGGTGTACCTTACACCCTTAGGGGGTACAAAACTACCCCATGAAAATGCAAAAGCACGTGCATATATATGCATAAAAAAATGAAAGGAAGGAAATAAGCTAGTGAATAAGAGATAGCAAAATAGTCTTGACCATAGAAGCTGCAAAATGGGAAAGGCAGCATAGATAAGCTAAGAGAAAAGAAAGGAGGATGTTGTCCAGTACCAAATTACATAAAGAACATTGTTTAGAAGTCAATTCATATAAAAGCTAGGCTACAAAGTTAGCCGCATCATCATCTGGAATAGCTCCTGCGACATCAGTGGTCTCAGGCTCAGATACATTTTCTAGCTCCCCTTGTCTACTACCAGCAGCTTGCAAGGTCTCACCAGTCAAGAGTGCATCTAGTAATGGATATGATGATAAGTGGTCGATATAGAAATTGTTTAAAAAGAAAAGGGAACCAATCATGAATACAAGTCTAAACTTTGGAAGATAGGGTACCTTGTGGTTTGGCAGCCTGGTGGAATTGTTCAAGAAAGAAGTCATAAAGAGGCTTCAGTGGATCTAAGAAAGTGGCTTGTAGATCACATGGGGCACTTAGAGCCTGGAAAGCTCTTTGCATGACTGGGAGCCACCATGCATTCCCAAGAGGAGTTGAGGGGTCGCCTTTGAATTAGGGAGGCGGGGGTAAACACTTCACTATGGAATCCATCTCTATTGGACCTCTGAAATCCAGGCTGCAAGCCTTTGCTAGAATGGTCATACCACGGAATCAATATCAGTGCGAATGGCTAGCAGATATTCAGGGGAAGCCTTAAAAAGCTTTCAGAAGACCTTTATGGAGAATTTGCATGCTTTCTTACCCAGGAAAGTGCGGAGGATGAAATTGTGACACCACTGAACTCCATCTATATAGCCTGATTGATAAGAGAGGTTGGCGGCTTGGAGAAGACTTTTTGCCTCTTCGTGTTCTCTGCTGACTTGGGTCAGATGTTGGATGAGCTCGACATTAATAGTGCTTTGTGATGCATTCTCCTCTGATAGAGAGGAAATCTTCTCTTGAGACTTGAGTAGCTCATGGTTCTTCCTTTTCAAATCATCATTAGCCAAAGAAAGTTTGTTGCTGGTGTCTAAGATATCCTTATTCTAAGATTACAGCTCCTCATTAGCTTTAGTCAGTTCTTGAAGTTGCACTTTGCTGGTCACTAAGGCATCCCTTAGTTTCTCAATTGCTCCTTCATGAGAGTTATCCTTGAATTGTAATAACCGCCCGTGAGCGCTGATTTGTTGAGGTAGCATCAAGGAATAATATGCAAGAAATTGTTACAGTCCTCAAAAAGTAAATAATAATAATAATAATAATAATAATAATAATAATAATAATAATAATAATAATAATAATAATAAAGAAGCAAACAGTTCTCAAAATAAAAGAAAGAAGAAGAGGAGGGAATAGGGGTGTAAGTGAGTTGAGCTAGCTCGCGAGCTACTCGGAATCGACTCGATGCTAGTCGAGTCGAGCTCGAGCTTGAGCCACTCCAATAGGTATCGAGCTCGAGTTCGAATTTCATAATACTCAACTCGACAAGCTCGCGAGCCTAATCGAGCTTTTGATGATTTTACAATTTTACCCTTGTATTACTAGCTAATTACAAATATGGCCCATGGTATAAAATAGAGATGAAATTAGGGCAGGCCACAACTCTGATTCTCTTCCTACCCACCGTCTTCCATTTTCTCTCCAAAATCACCCCCCCCCCCCTATCTCTCCTCACACTCAGCTACTTCAGCCGGCAGCCCCTCCCATTGCCGCTGGGCCCTTTCCTCCACTAGTCCCATCGCCGCTCGGCCCGCTCCTCCAGTAAAAGAGGTAAATACAACTTATCTATGTAATGTCAGATCAATATGTTTCTTGATTTTGTTAGTTGATTTTCTAAAGTCACAGCCTATAGATGCCTCCATCGTCGTCGCCTCTCATTTGCATCCGTGAAAACCAACTTGGAAATCCAATTTCGCAGCAAAAAATCTCATTAATTAAAATATGTGTTCGATTTGCATCAGCTGGTATTATTTTATGGTAGCTTGTAGCATTATTTGGATGTTACTAGAGAGAGAGAGTAATTTGTTTAGTTTAATAGATTGAGAGTCAACAAATGATGGCAGATTCATAATTTGGGGGAGAAAAGTTTGATTTAGGACTATTTATATATAGAACATATGTGGATCAAATCACGATCTTATAATAAGAACAAAAGATCTTTCTCGATCAATCCCCTTGCCCCTCATTCTTCGAGAATCAGAAATTTTCAAGTTTGAAATTTGTTCATTTGGAATCTGGGTTCTTCTACTTCATTTTTATTATTTTTATTTAATATTAATTTCTTTTTCCCTCTCTTTTTTTTATATCATTTATCATTCCTTAAGTCCCATAGGTTTGATCCTGTAGAATTTGACCATTGAACGAAGGGTACGAAATAAATCTGATTGATTTTTCGATCAAAAGGACTGTGTGAAATCTTCGGTTTTTACTCTTCCTCTATCCCTATCCCATAGGTACAGAATCAAGAGAGAACCTTTTCTTCTGTATGAATCGATCTTATTCCATTCTAATTCCTTCCCGATACCCCCCAAGTATAAATCATGTATAATCATGTGTTGATATATATTATCGGTGTGATTATTGGTGCTTTTCTATATGCTAGATGCGTAAGATTAGGAGCTATTTTTCAAGTGTTTTCAAGCTGTTTATACATGTGTATGTTGTTCTTGTCCAGTGGATTAAATTTTCAGTTGAGAATATTGTTTAAATTTTCAGTTCATAACGACGTTATCCCCCCCCCCTAAAGTCTCCTCAACAATGCCGATTGTACTAACATGTCAAAACTCAACTGGTGATCAACCTTCACCCAATGAGCCTTCGCAATCAATGAATGATCATGTGGCTACAAATACGACAACAAATGTCAATGTAAATGCTAGTATTCAATGTGGAACAAGTGGAGATGATTTGCAATTTCAAACAAAGAAAAGAATAAAGACATCGTCTGTTTGGTTGGAGTTTGAGGTAATCACTAATGCGAATAAAGCCGAGTGCAAGCATTGCAAATCTAGATTATCTATCTTGCTCAACAAGAATACTACCCACCTCGCAAGACACTTGGAGGGTTGTGTCAAGAAAGTTATATGATAAGCAGCAACAGAGGATTTCGCTACAGTCTATCAATGAACAAAGTGGTAGTGGTTGTATGACTAGCATTGCTCTCATGGATGGCAAGTTTGACATGAGAAAAATGAGAGAGGCAATTGCACATTGGATTCTCATGCACGAGCATCCATTTGCAATTGTGGAAGAGGAAGGGTTTAATATGATGCAGCAATGTGCAACCTTGGAGTGGGAAAAAGTATCACGTAATACTATCAAGAAAGATTGTATTCAAGTGCATGATCTTGAGAGAAAGAAGCTGATGGCACATCTAATGAACATCAACAAGATTAATGTGACTACAGATTTGTGGAGATCAACTAATCAGAAGATTGAATATATGGTACTTATTGGACATTTTGTTGATTCCAACTAGAAATGGCAAAAAAGAATTCTTAGCTTTGTTCATCTACCACCTCCCCACCGTGGTGTTGAGATAGCGGATAATCTTTACAAGTTTATGAAAGAATGGGGTATTGAGAATAAGGTGTTCACCATTTCAGTCGATAATGCCTCAAATAATGATGTGGCAATTCGAATCTTGGAAGACACTTTCTTAAGAAACAAGAAGCTGTTATGTGGAGGTAAATTGTTCCATGTGCGGTGTTGTGCACACATCTTGAACCTTATGGTTCAAGATGGGCTGTCAAGGATTTCTAATATTATTGAATACATACATGAAAGTGTGCTTTTCATCAATTACAATGAGGTAAGACTTCGGGTATTCTCTGAAATTGTGCAGCAGTTACAACTACCACATCGGAAGCTTATTCTTGAGTGCAAAACAAGATGGAATTCCTCATATGAAATGTTGTCATTTGCAATCAAGTTTAAAGAGGTGTTTCCAAGATACAAAGATAGAGAGTCGCGATATACTTGTTGTCCAAGTAATGAAGATTGGTTGAAGGTTGAAAAGGTGTGTATTGCAAGTATTCAATTCAGCCACTCGTATCATATCTGGGAGTGAATATCCAGCTTCTAATTAGTTTCTTAATGAAGTTTATCGAATCAAAGTATTGTTGGATAAGATTTATGGGGATGAAACTGAAGATGCCTTTATTCATGATATGGTCGGAGCTATGAAGAATAAATTTGACAAGTATTGGGGTGAGTGCAACTTGTTGATGGCCATTGCTGCTATTTTAGATTCGAGGTGTAAGATAACGGTCATTGAGTACAACTTTCCCAAAATGTATCCAAAAAAAGAAGCTTGTGAGAACATTAAGAAAGTCAGGGAGGCATTATATGACTTGTATGATGAATATGTGGCTGAAATCTATTATGATATTTCTTCTAGTCAAAGTGAGGAAATCATGGACAACACCAATTACAGGAGTGGTGAAGTTCAAGAAGTGTCGGGTTGGTCTGAGTACACCGAATATGTCAAATCAGCTCAAACTAGTAAACCACAAAAATCAGAGTTGGGTAACTACTTAGGAGAGGGATGTCATATTTGTTAACCAAAGTCACCTCCTTTTGATGCTTTAGAATGGTGGAGAACGAGTGTCTTGAAGTATCATATATTATCTAAAATAGCTCATGATATACTAGCTATTCCCATATCGAGTGTGGCTTCTGAAGCTACTTTTAGTGCAGGGGGTCGAGTTATTGATACATATCGAGTTTCATTGAATGCAGACACAGTGCAAACATTGATTTGTGGAGGAGATTGGTGTCGTAGTCTTCATGGGGTGAAGAGAAAGAACAAAGTGAGTTAGTTTCTTAGTGTCTTATGTTATCATAAATTTATTTCAACTTAAATTTATTAACTTCTTTTATTTTATATTTTACATAGCGAGAAGAAACCTTTGGAGATTATGTTGTCCATTCCTTGAAAGTAAGATATATGTCCAGTAATACTAGCTGCCTCTAATGAAGCCTTCTCTTAATTCCAAGATTGTGTTATCAACTAATTCTATGAGACATTCATTGCGTTGAATTTTATTTGATGGTGTTGGTGGTGTTTGATTTGCAATTATTTATATTTGATGATTGGTGCTTCGAATGAGTTTAATATCAGGTTTCTAATTCTCTTTTAATGTATTTTTTCTGTTTTGTTTTTATTTTCTTTCTATGCAGCTATTTAGCTGTTGGTGTAATGGTGTTGGTGAAGATAGAAGTTGGTGTTGGAGCATATAAGAAGAAATGCTGCAGCAAATTTAATTTTTATTTTGTATTTCATTCAAAAACTTCTTAATTCTGAATTTTCGAGCCTTTAGAATATTTAAAAAGGCACATTTCATGTTTTGAGTGTTTAAGACTTGTTATATTTCATTTGGAGAAAGACTTTTTGTAATGGAATGATTTGTAATTTTATTCAATTTACTGATGCATGTATGAACTGAGCTTAAACGAGCTCGAGCTCACCGAGCATGAACGAGCTCCAGCTCGATAAGATTTAAATGAGTTGAACCGAGCCAAACTCGAGCTCACCAAAAAAGCCATCGAGTCGAGCTCGAGCTCAAAAATACCAAACTTGATCGAGTCGAGCTCGAGCTCGAGCTTCATATTTATGATCCGAGTTCGAGCTTGAGCATGCCAATACTCGGCTCAACTCGGCTCATTTACACCCCTAAGAGGGAAAAAAGAAGATACCTACACTATGCAGTGAGCGCTCTCCTTTGAAGTTGTACCAGAGAAGGAGGTCTTGTTTGGGCTTCCTCTACAGAACGAGGGATGGCCTGCAACAGAGAAAGGCACTCTGAAGAAGGTAGCTGGCACAGAGAACTGAAAGTCTGGCCTTTAAAAGCATATCCAGATGAGTCAGCACCTTTGGGAGGAGAACTCTCCATGAGGGGAATGTGTTTACTCTTCTTGGAAGCACTAGCAGGGGGTCGTGAAGGAAGAGGTCTCTTGGAGCGCGCATCCATCTTGGTCTTCTCTTTTAAGGCAGAAGGAGAAGGTTCAACTGAAGCAGGTTTCTCTCTGTTAGAATCTTGGGATGGGATGCTTTGGCTCAACGTCTTGATAGCCTTGGGTTTGATAATAGCACTAGAAGAAGGTGGAGGAGCTTGCTAAAACTGGGGAGTTAGAGAAATAGCAGGGGAGACCTGATATGATGGATTCATGGGATCGTTTCCCTGGGATTCTTTGCTAGCTTGCTCTTCCAGTAACATGGCAAAATCATACTCGTCATCATCAGGCAGTTTTACATCCTGAATCTAACTCATTTCTGCATAGAAAGAGATGTAAAGAGGAATGTCAGACTGATTCGAAAACAAAAATGAAAGGTAAAGTGAGAATAGATAAAAACCCACCATCGATGGAGAAGGAATGACCTCCACGAGGCACCAGAGTTGAATTTGAAGGCGACAAGTTGGGCTCTTTCTGTTAGTTTGGTTAGCACCTTAAGGTTAATAGTCGAGATGTTTTTAATAGCAGGACAGGGTTGCTTCAAGTGAAGTGCTTGCTGTAGGTGATATGTAAAAGGCCAGTTGCCATGTTTAGGAGAGATGAAAAAGTATTTATCTTGCCATTCTTTACCAGGACTACGAGGTTGACACAAATGTTGGGCAGGACCTTTTGGTCTAGCATTTGCATAGTATAAGGCGCTCGTAGGTTTCACATCAAATATAGTTTGAAATAGAGAAGGGTTAGGAAAACCCCCATTTCCGTGAAGCAAAATAAAGAAGGTAAGGAGGAATTTGCTAGAAGAGGGATGAAGTTGATTGGGCCATAAATGATGGAGATCACAAACTTGCACCACAAAATCGGGTAGCGGGAATCTTATACCTACCTTTATCTAATGATACCAAAAGGCTACTGAAGGATAATCCAAAAGGTGGGGACGTTCATATAATTCGAGAAGACGAATATCGAAAAAATCATCCCAATTTTTGGCTAGAGAAAAAGCTGTGACGGAACAGTGTTGAGTCCACTTCTTTAGCCTCTTGGCCAGAGGGAGGGTATCCTCCGGCCAAGTCTATGATTTCCTCTAGATTCGAATGGAAAGCGGAACCTTGAGGTTGTCTGAATGCTATACGCCGGGAGCGACATGTGGAATGGCATTTCCCCTTAGTTTGGGCATGAGAGGATGTGCCCAATTGAGAGTCTTCATGTGAAGGGGAATGGTGTTGAGTGTCTAAAATCTACAACTCGGGATGGTCGGAGACAGTGTCTTCTTTAGAGTGGGAGGAAGATTGAGCCATGAGAGAATGGTGGTGAAAAATAACAGGAGGGTAAAAGTCAAAAAAATAAAAAGTGAAATTATAGATATATGAGGAAGAAAAGGGTCGGTTGAGTAAAAGTAGGGGGAAACCGCAGTGTCACCCCACTACCTAGTAAAATAATAATAAAATATAACTTACTCTAGAAATTTGAAACGAGCAGGTCTCTTCCAGAGATCAGAGGCGAAGACCATCAAAAATACCCTCCTTTGATGAGTCAAAGATGAATTCCATGGATTAGAATACTTTGTATTTGCAAGAGGAAGGTCTTGTAAATTCATAGTAGGGGGAGTAGATATTATAACATCAAAATGCTAAGGTCTCAAGGAGACCTGAATCTTTTACCTTGCCATAGTAATATTTGACGGGAAGTAAGCATAAGAGTTTATCTCGATACATGATTGGAATCAAATGGCAGATGAATTGTAAATCAGGCTTAGGTCTCATGTCAGATCTCTGAGCTAGGTCTCACATCAGGCCCCAAGTCAGGTCTCACATCAGGTCTCCGAGCTTGGTCTCACGTCAAACCTCCAAAGTAGGTCTCATACCAGGGCTCGAAATATATGTCAAATTAGGTCTCATGTCAATAAATGCATCTGACATGCGAACACTTTAGTCTACATGGGCACAGTGTTGTCGGAGGGTACATTCTCGTAATAATCGAAGAGCTTGTGTAGAGGAAGATCGGCGATGCACCCCACTCCCAACAACTTCACACTCACGAAATCAAGGAAGTATATATTAGCAAAGAAACCCTTCGCCACACTCAGGTGAACAACATCTAGAAAAACATCTACCAGTTCTAGTGTTAAAACTACTTTTCACTGATGTGACTTGGGTGTCGGAGGTGGTCCGCCGGAAAAACCCATTGTCCCTCCTTTTTCCTTGCAGTTATACAAACCCAGTCCGGTGTGCAGCGAAGTCAAAGCAGCTAGGATGTGGAGAATCTCAAAGAGTTAGGTAGATGTTTGCAATTTCTAGTTAAATCTGTAATACAACAATTTTGAGATGTATTACCAAGTAATCTCACGAGTATATATAGCGAGAAGGCACACTCTACACACATTATACTCACTCACTTTTCAGCAATATTCATTCTCCTTTCCTGTTGTATCAAATCTAACTTGATCGTCGGAGGTGGTTCGCCAGAAAACACTCCCGGCTTTCCTTTTCTTGCAGACTTTGGAAAGCGTATCTTCATCCGACGTAATCCTGATAGCGAAGCAGGGAGGGATTAGGTAGATTTTGGAATTCATCCTTTAGTTAATATGTCACTTTATAATGTATCATTTTTGGATATATTGATATGATTACAGAATGAGCTAGTTTTTTGATGGGTTTGTTGGCTAAAACATTCGACATTTTCTTGAAAGGGGAAGCCGTGATGTATATCAGCTAACCTATCAAGAATCAAGATCACTGCAACTAATATCCTGTTGGAGAAGGCAGCGTACACCGTCGAGCCCGTGCTCACCACGCGGACCTCGAGTGTGTTGGCGAAGTTAATCACGACTTCCTTTATCACGACTTGTTTCTTCCCTCCTCTGTGCCGCCCTTTGCCTGATCAAGATCCCAATCCCAATCCTTTCGGCTGCCATTTCTTCTTCGCTTTAATTTGCTCCACTTGTTATAGGCGAATGTCAATAGATCGTTCGAATTGCAACACAGCAGTACATGGTCGAACATCTCCAATGGATACAATTCTCTACCGACATTGTTCGCCAACTGTTGTTCCGGTGATCTTCTGTGGAACTGCTGTCGAATCTATACCGGTGTTTCTGCTCCTGCGATGAAGTCACTACCCTGCACTGCCTGGTTAAGAGCAGCACCGTCGAGCAGCAGCAGACAAATACAGAATTTTGGAGGGGGTTGCGAGAGATTCGATATCCTTCATAGTGTCGCTCTAGCTTGAATCGAGGAAGCTGGTGATATCTGGTGAGCTCCCGCCACTGGTTTTGTTGAAATAATCGGAATTGTTGTTGAGAACATCGTAGAGAGATTTCTCGGTAGTCTGGAGAGCCAAGCAGTCATGAAGCATACACGGCTTGTTTTTCAGATCCTCCTCTTCCATGAGCATGATGCTTCTGAACTTGAGAAATGCGTTGGAGCGATCCATTTCTTCTATCGAGATTTCCCCCTCTGGCGAAAAACATGACCCTTCATTTTGCGACGCTCCACTGTTTGGGGAAACGGAATCTCCGCCTTCAGATGAAGATTCTTCGAATGAAGGAAGAGCCGTTTATGAGGTTGAGAGTTTACATCCCATAACTCGGTTTTCTTTGGAGAAAACTGATCTTTGAGTTGTTGCTGTAAGAATCGCAAAGTGCTTGAACTAATTTTGGTGTATTGGAACTTAGAAACATGTTGGTTCATAACTAGTAAGGATTGTGTTTTCAGTTTTGAAGTAGTAATGCTTGTATCTAGAGTAGTAAAAAAATTGCTGAAATTTGTAATTTTGGTTTTATATATCAACAAGATTTTGTTTCCAAGGCAATGGCCTTTTTCTGGTCTTTCTGAGGATGTATATCAAAAATATTTTCTTAATCATAGCAATTTTTGTTTTGATCTTGTTGGATGCATGAATGTGTTAGCAAGAATTTTGTTTGATTGATAATTTGTTTTTATATTGTCTCTATATCTTCTTTTCCTCTTTTGCTTGTTATTTTTCCTTTGTTATTCTTGCTTTTACAAGTTTTCTCTATGCAGCTGTTTTGTTCTATTCTACTCTTTTTAACATACTAGTATAGTTAACGTCCACTCGCACGTTAAAAATAATAATTATATTAAATATAAAGAGAATTAGTCAAATATAGCCACTCCTGAAAAGAAAAGTGCTAATATTGCCACGTTTTTAAAAACGATCAAATATGGCCACGCATACACGACTTGCATACACAACCAACATACACGACCATGTATATTGGTCGTGTATGCTGATATGGTCGTGTATGCTAGTCGTGTATTCAGGTCGTGTATGATGATATAGTCGTGTATGCTAGTCGTGTGTGCATTATTGTGTATATTGCTATGGTCGTATATGCTAGTCGTGTATGCATGGTCAGCATACAGGATCAGTTTAGGTCGTGTATGCTAGTCGTGTATGCTAGTCATGTATGCATGGCCATATTTGATCATTTTTAAAAAAGTGGCTATATTAGCACTTTTCTTTTTAGGGGTGGCTATATTTGCACTTCTCCCATAAATAATTATATTAATGAGTCAATTTATATTTCAGTCTATTTTTATATTAATATATATATATATATATATATATGATTTTTATTATCTTTTTTTATTGAATTTTGCAAATTTTATATTCGATCACTAATTAAAAAAATAATAAAAATATTTATTATGAATGGCGCTCTTATTTTTCTTATATTATTGATCTTTTAAAAATTACAAAATTTGGTAACTAGTATTTACATTTTAATTTTGTTATTATTCTCTTATAAAAATGACAGTAATTATCATAAAATAAATAAGCGAATATAATTGTTTTGAAGTCTCCTAAATATTTTAAATTGAAATTGAAATATCAATTGTTTTCTATTAATTTTTCACTAAATGCTTGTGATACACATGGAATGATTTTATTTTTTTAATCATTAACGGTTTTCTTCATTTGTATAAACATGTATATGTGACATTACAAATATCATAAATATTTGTTTTATAGCTTGTAGCAATACAAAATATGATAAATATATTCTACTAATAATTGAGCAATAAAAATTACTTGAATACAAGTTAAACTTAAATAATGCACAACACATATGCTCCTATTTTATTTTGAAAAAGCAAAATAGTACTAAACCTTCAATTATTTGTTATTCATTCAAAACTATGATAATGGTGCATGAAATGTAATGTAACCAGAAATGATACATCATAATAAATAAGAATAATAACTGGAATGGGCTCAACGTCTACCTAAACAACACTCTCCTTCTTCACACCAGGGATATTCTTCTCAGGTTGGAGCACTTGCTACTGGACTCCTGCAAGAGAAATGGAGGGCCGGGAGTGTTCTCCGGCGAACCACCTCCGACGGTCAAGTTAGATTTCTGGGTTTTCGATGGTTAGGAAGAAGAAGTGAATGTAATAGTAGGTAGAAGAAAAGGATAGTGAACCCCCTTAGCAGATGGCCCTGCTGTGATATATATACTCCTGGAGTTACTTGAGAGTGAAGTCGCCTATTTCTGATTCTCGCCATCGTTACCTTTACATGTGCCTTCATATTATTCGTTATCGAGTGCGCGTACCAGCCGACAATTCCCAGTCCGACTGGATAAAGCGCTCTGCCTATGTCAGGCTCATTAAATATCAAGAGACCTGCCTCAGGTCTCTCCTGCAAGTTTCAACTTGAGGTGCTGGTAGGATACCTGAAGGGGTATCTAATACATGTATCTGTTCTGAAATCTCCTTGAGGTCAGGTAAAGAGGCACCCAGAATGCTTTTCTCTTAATATAATTTGGTTCAGGTATGAGACCCAGGTCTCCATGAGTCCTGGTAGATATTATGCCATAACATCTACTCCCCCCTACTCTAAATTTGCAATATTACTTTTAGCAAATATAGAGTAGCGCTGTCCTTCTCTCACCCTGTTGAGCTGGATTCTTCCCTTTTGAGTTCTCGCGAGGGATCTGGTTCATCAGATCTCCATCTAAGCTCTCAGAAAGAGACCTAGCTTATTTGAATTTTTAAAATAAGTTACTTTATGGGGAAACGGGAGGGGACTCTGCAACTTCCTCTACTTTTCCCCAACCGTTTTCCTTCCTTCGGTGTATTAGGGATTTTGTCATTTTTTCCTCCCTTCATTTCTTCCCTTCCATATTTCACTGCTACCAATCATTCTTCCCTTCTTCCATGGCCCGTTCTACTTCTCATTCTGAGGAAGACACTTTTTCCGACAACCCTCGTCTTCAGGTTTCCGATGCGGATCCGTCTTCCCCTCTTCACGGAGATTCTTAGTCAGAGACTTCTTCCCGCGTTCCTAAGAAGGGAAAAAACTTTCTACTCGACGCTCTCGTCGCCTAGCTGTCTAGGTCCCTTCAGGGTCGGTCACTTCCGCTAACCCCAAGGAGGTGATAAACTTAGTTGACCGATCTTCTCTTTCCGGCCAAGAGGCGATGGAAACTGACTCTCCCACTCGTTCTGCTCGATTTTCTCCTCCGGCGCAGGACTCTTCTGCTCGCATCTTTTCTCATGACGCGATAGCAGGTGAATCTACTCTAACCCTTTCGGAACTAGAAGTAGTAAAGTCATGGTTAAATTGTGATGATCTTTTCGATTTTCGGCTACCTTATGAGTATGAACGTCCCTATCTTTTGACCTATCCGTCGGTAGCTTTCTGGTTTAATCAAATAGAATCAGGTTTACGGTTTCCTCTTCCTGATTTTGTGGCGAAAGTGTGTGACCTTTATAATCTATGGCCTAATCAATTTCACCCCTCCACTATCAAAACCATTCTTGCCTTCTTTATCCTACTCCGTGGAAATGGAGGTTTCCCTTCTCCCTCCTTGTTTCAAACTGTATACGATGTAAAACCTATGGGTGCTTTCTACTATGCCAGTGCCCGTGCGAGGGGGCCTGCCCAAAATTTATGCCCCTCTCGCACTTTGGGCAAGGAATGGCGGGAGAAATATTTCGTGGTGACTCCGAAACAGGGTGATTGGCCTTTTAACCGCTGCCCTTGGCAAAAGCTTTCACTAAGGCAACCTCGCCCTGCCCTCATTACCATTGCCCCCATTAACCTCAAAGTGTTATCCATGCTGACAGCCAAGGCTCAAACTGAGGCTTTCCCGCTTAATTCCTTCATGTCTAACCCTTGCGTGCTTTCCTTTTTCGGGCTGGCCCCTCGCGGAGATCATTCCTTTTCCCTCGAGGGTGGGTTTCCTCCACTCTTTGTATTTATTACTTATCTTTACTTTTTGAGTTAATCTGATCCTTCTTTCTTTATTCCTTCTTCTGCAGAAATGAGTTGGGTTCAAGATGTGAAGCTGCCTGATGATAGTGAATTTGACTTTGCCATTCTTCTAGAAGAGCAAGCCCGTCAAGATGCTGAGGGCGTTGATCTCTCACAACCTCTCAATCCTGCTCCCCCTGCCCTTTCACTGTCCTCACGGCCATCACAGGTCACTGCTTCCTCTCCAACAAGCGCTGTTATCAAGCCTACTGCCACTAAGTCTCTGAACTATGGTATCTCTGCTAAGACTTCCAGCAAAGGAAAAACAATCTCTAATGCCCCGCTTCCTCCGCTTCCTCAAGAGAAAACTAGAGCTGGAACATCTGTTCAGACAAAGAGGCCTCCCCTCTCTCATACTTCCTCAGGTGCTACCAAGAAAACCAAGCATACTCCCTTTCTAGGGAGTTCACCCCCTCGTGGTGCTGATTCAGCGGGGTACGTTTTTAGGGGCCAAACCTCCAGCCCTCTTGGCCAGCTACCCCCTTCGGAATGCCTCTCCCTACTGCAAGCCCTCCCTCTCTCTGAAGAGGAAACAAGGGCTGGCCCTCCTTCTCGGAAAAAACTCCAAGAAAGAAGTGCTCATTGCTTAATACAGGTACTGCTCCTTAGGTTCTCGCAACATTTCATTATTTTCACTTAATTCTATTCTTTTCCATTCCTTATCTTCGCAGCTGATGAGCGCACATGGGCAACTGCTACAATTCCAAGATGATTCTCACGAGAAGGAAGTGGGGAGGTTGGCCGGGTACAACTTCAAGAGTTGACTAAGGCACACGAGGATTTGCGACATCAGAATCAGGACATTCTTGACGCTAGCAACCAGCTTTCTTTGGCTAATGATGATTTAAAAAAGGAGGAATCAAGAGCTTCTGAGTTCTCAGGAGAAACTGTCTTCGCTATCGGAAGAAAATACTTCTCTTAGTTCAGTCAACGCAGACCTAAGCCAACACCTCAGCCACGTCAGCCGAGAGCTTGAACACACCAAGAATCTCCTTCAGGCCGCAAATCTTTCCTACCAATCGGGCTATACAGAAGGAGTTCATTGGTGTCGGAGTTTCCTCCTGCGGACCACGCTGGGTCAGAGAGCATTGCAAATCCTCCACGAAGGTCTTCTAGAGGCCTACAAAGCTTCTCCTGAATATCTGATGAGCATCAGAAATGATATTGCTTTTCTGGCTAACAGGTGTGCTATGACTGTGCTAGCAAAGGTTCAGGCGCTAGGCTTTAAGGAAAACGTGGGTGTGGATACTATAGTGAAGCATTTACCACCACCTCCTTCATTCAAAGGCGATCCCTCCTCTGCTCCTGGACAAGCATGGTGGCTTCCCGTAATGCAACAGGCTTTTGAGGCTCTTACTGCTCCTTGTGATCTGGAAGCAGTCTTCTCCGATCCTTCTCCGCCCATCTATGACTTCTTTCCTGAGGACTTCCTTTGTGCTGCTAAGTCCCAAGGTATCTCATCATCAGCATCTATATTTTGCTGCTGTTATGATTTTCTAACACTTTCCTCTGCTAAATTCGCTTTCAGGCAGAGAAGCCTCTCATGCCACTGCTGCTGAGCAAGGGGAACCAGAGACTATGCTTGGAGACGATCCTGCCAACTACCCAGAGCCGGCCGGGAATGAAGATGTTGTCCACCCTTAGCCTAGCTTTTGATTCTGTCTCCCATCGAACAGTTTCTATGTACTTGATGTTTGAACAACTTTTATATTTCTGTTTGCTTTGTTAAGGCTTTGTCTTCTTCACTCTATCCCTGATCAGAACATGACCGCTTTATTTATGTATTTTTGTTGGTGTTGCATTAGCAGCTTAACTTTTCATGCTTATTTTGCTACCGTGCTTTCATCGATCTGCACACTTTATTTTTCTCTTGTTTATTCTTATTCTTTTTTTTTGCATTTTCATGAGGTATTGTGATACCCCCTTAGGGGTGTAAGGTACACCCCTACTCCCCCCTACTCTAGATGGTTTTGTTTTGTCACCAAACCATTTAGAGTAAATACTTCGATTTACTTTACTGGATATCTCATTTCGCTATCATGCCTTAGCTTTGTTGCATTATTGGTCAACACACGTCAAAATGCTAATAAACACAAAAATATGCAAATAACTTTCCAGCCTTTATTCATTTACAGCAAGCTCTCTTCGTGCCATTACAGGAATACTTGCCTAGATGAACAAGTATTCTACAAAAATAAGCGGGCATGACACTTGGCACGTAGACCTCAGCTCACTAAAAACAAAATTTCTCCTAAAAGATGCTTCTACGCATAGTACTTCTTCAGGTTACTTATGTTCCATGGTCTGGGTTCTATATATCCCTTGTGGCTCGTGAGCTCATACGCTCCGCCAGGGAGTACTTTGGTCACCACAAATGGCCCTTTCCAATTTGGCTCAAATTTTCTCACCGGATGCATGGCATCAGCTCTCTTAAGCACCGGATCCCTTTCTTGAAAATTCCTGGTTTTTACTTTCGCGTCATAAGCTGCCTTAATGCGAGCTTTGTAAGCTAGGGCTCGTTGGAGTGCCTCTTCTCTCACCTCATCAATCAGGTCTAGGTTTTCAGCTCTCAGGTTTCCATTCATGTCCTCATCATAAGCTAAAACTCGGTGTGTTGGAACTTTTACCTCCATCGGCATAACGACGTCAGCACCATACACCAAACAGAACGGGGACTGCCCTGTAGCCGTTTTCCGCCCAGTTCTATACGCCCATAGCACTGAGTCCAGCTCTTCGACCCATTGAGATCTTTCTTTCTCCAACCTGGCTTTAATGTCGTTCACTATGGTTCGGTTGGTGACTTCCACCTGACCACAAGTTTCTGGGTGAGCCACGGCAGCGAACCTTTGCTCTATGCCTCTAGCCTTACACCAAGCCTGCGTCTTTTTCCCACAAAATTGTGTCCCATTATTGGATACCAGTACCCTGGGGAGACCATACCTACAGCAGATGTTCTTCCACAGGAATTTTATGATACTTTCTTCTGTTATCGAAGATAAGGGTTCTGCCTCCACCCATTTGCTGAAATAATCCACCGCCACTATGATGTGACATTTCCTTCCCACTGCCATAGGGAGCTTACCAACCAGATCTATGCCCCACTTATCAAACGGGCATTTTGCATATTGGGTCCCGAGCCTTTCGGCAGGTCTATGAATCAGTGGCCCATGCCTTTGGCAACTGTAACATTTTTTTACAAAAACTTCAGCATCCTTCTTCAAAGAAGGCCAGTAGTACCCAGCTCTTAGGACTCGCCGGATCAGGTCTCTGAAACCCATATGACATCCTGCTATCCCTTGATGTGCTTCCTTGATTATCCGTAAGCCTTCCACCTCCGTTACACACCTCAGTAACGGCTGTGAATGAGCTCTCTTGAACAGATATCCTCCAATCAAACAATACTTAGCGTAGATTTTCTTCTTCCCAGCTCTCTCCCCTTCTGGTAGATCTCCTGTTTTCAAGAAATGTAAAATAGGTGCTCTCCAGTCGCTGCTCTCCCCTATTTCGTGGACACTTTTCTCTATTCGGCTATTCGTTGCTTTCAGCAATGTTACTCTCTCAGGTATCATTCCATTCACCGAGCTAGCCAGCTTAGCAAGGCAATCTGCCTGGGCATTGAGGTCTCTGTGTATTTGCTCTATCTTCAGGTGCTGGAAATTCTTACTCAGGTCTCTGACCTGCTCCACATACCTGACCATCTGCTCTTTTTTGATCTTGTAATTTCCTGAGACCTGCTGAACGACCAGCTGGGAGTCAGAGTTAATAACAACTTTTTGAGCTCCCAGCTCAGCTACCATTTCCAGCCCCCTCACGAATGCTTCGTATTCAGCTTCATTATTGGAGACTCTAAACTCAAGTTTCAGCGCAAACCTGAGTTCATTCTGATCTGGTGCTATTATAACGATTCCGACTCCACACCCTTCTACGGTCACCGATCTGTCTACGAAGACTTTCCACTCAGGCCATTGCATGGGCTGAGTAGTTTCTTGGATGAAGTCCGCTAGAGCCTGTGCTTTGATAGCTGTTCGTGGCTCAAAGTCCACGTCATACTCCCCTAACTCTACACTCCATTTCACCATTCTCCCTGAGAGATCTGGTTTGCTCAGCACTTGCTTAAAGGGGAGATTAGTTCTCACTACCACCTTGTGAGCTAAGAAATACAATCTCAGTCTCCTCGCTGTTGTCATTACTGCCAAAGCAGCTTTTTCTACATCAGAATATCTACATTCAAGTCCTTGCAGGGCTTTGCTGACGTAATAAATGGGCTTCTGTGCAGAGCCCTCCTCTTTTATAAGTACTGCTCCCAAAGAATGTTTTCCAACAGATATGTATATGTACAAGGTCTCTCCTGCAGCTGGTTTAGTCAGCACTGGCAAGCTTGCCAGATGAGATTTCAGGTCCTCAAATGCTCTGTGACAGCTCTCATCCCATTTAAATTTACTAGCTTTCTTCAGCACTTTAAAGAATGGTAAACTCCTTTCTGCTGAGGTAGATATGAACCGACTGAGGGCGGTAATTCTTCCATTCAATTGTTGTACCTCCCTTATACTGGTAGGGGTTGTCATTTCCAGCACCGCTCAAACCTTGTCCTGATTTACTTCAATTCCTCTTGGGGTCACCATATACCCCAGGAATTTTCCCGATCTAACCCCGAATGTACATTTCGCTGGGTTCAATCGCAGATCATACCGCCTTACGACCTCCAGGACCTCCACCAGGTCTCTGGCGTGATGTTCTGCTTTCAAACTTTTCACAAGTATGTCATCTACATATACTTCCAGGATTCTCCTTATTTGGTTTTCAAATACTGCATCCATCATTCTCTGATAGGTAGCCCCGACATTTTTCAAGCCAAAAGGCATTCTTACATACGCAAACGTACCGCACACAGTTACGAAGGCTGTTTTGATTACATCCTCAGGAGCCAGCTGTATCTGGTGATAGCCCTGGTAAGCATCCAGCATAGATAACAGTTCACACCCTGATGTTGAGTCAACCAGCTGGTCAATGCAAGGTAGTGGGTAATGATCCTTCGGGCAGGCTTTATTTAGGTCCCTGAAGTCTATGCACATCCGCCAGCTACCATTCCTCTTAGCTACCATCACCGCAGAGGTGTTCTTTCTCTCTGCTCAGGCCTCTTCTGATCTGGTTCTTTCCTCTTGTAGCCTTTCTCTCTTTCTTTCTTAACAAATTGGAGCAAGGTGTCATCCTTCTTCAACAGTCGCTCAATAGCATCTTTCAGGTGTCTACAAGAGTTCGTGTCATGCCCATAATCATTATGGTATTTGCAATATAATTCAGATCACGGGTTACGCGGAGCTTCTTTATAAATCTTGGGATATTTGAAATGAGGAGACCTGGCAGCTGCTTCCATGACCTCCCCCAAAGGTGCATTAAGGGACGTGTATTGATCAAACCTCTCAGGGGCTCTTTTAGGCCTCTGCCCCCCTCTATCTTTTTCAGCTTTCGCCACCAAGGACGACCTCCTTTCTGAGGTCTCCTATTTGGGTTTAAGAGACTCCTCTTTAGCCTTCCTAGCTTCTTGGGCCTCCTCCAGATTAACATATTTGTCAGCTCTCTATTGTAGCTCCTCAAAATATAACGGAGGCCTTTTGTTCAATGAATCAAAGAACGGCCCTGGAGCCAAGCCTTGTATCAATGCTTGCACCTTCACGTCATCAGAAGCCAGGGGTACTTGCAACGCTTCAGCATTAAAACGCCCAACATATTAGCGCAAGCTTTCTGAGGGTTTCTGCCTTAACACCATGAGCGAAGAAGAGGTCTTAACATGCCTCCTGGCACTGGCGAATTGATGTAGGAACATAGACTTGAATCCACTAAATGAGCCTATGCTGTTAGGGGGCAGCTGAGAGAACCACTGCTGAGCTATCTTTGACAAGGTTGTGAGAAAAACCCTGCATTTCACGCCCTCCGTGTACTGGTGGAGCATTGCCCCATTCTCAAATCTCATTACATGCTCATACGGATCGGTAGAGCCATCATACTCCAATGTCAATGTTTTAAAGTTTGGAGGTAACTGATCTTCTCTAATATCCCTTGAGAAAGGAGACTGGCTGTTACTGATTTTAACAGACTTCTTAGGAGACTTCTTAGGTGAGGGAGCCTTGTGCTGAAGGTCTTTTAGCTGCTGCTTGAGGGATGCAATCTCAGCAGCAGTTCCCTCGTCCTGAGGTTTTGTAACACGTGTTTCGTCTTCTGCAAATTTCATTGCAAAAAATGAGTAATCACAACTTCGTTAACGAATAAGTTACTTCAGGAATGTCACGAATATCTACTTTCTTTATTTATTCACTGACCATTTTCCGATTCAGTTTGAGGGCTCTCATACCCATCACTTTCATACTGACTCTCCTCCACAGGTTCTCCCTGTCAAGGAAAATAGGGATATTTAGATTGCTAACTCTTATTCTCATGTTCGTGAGGCTTCACCTATTTCATTGGTGTCTTTATTACCACCAGGATCTTACAGGACCCATTCATACCTTCTTGGCTTTGCCTTTTGCCATGCTGCCAAACTTCTTAGTTTGACCTTCTAGCGGGGCTAGGGTCTGGGATACAATTTGCTTTACCATGGCATTGAGCTGATCCATGGATACCGCATAGGTAACACTTTGCTGCGTAGGTATCTGAGGTTCATCTCTAGTGACTTTTGAGCCTTTATGACCTCGGTTTCTTTGCTGCGTACCGCATGGATACAATCGGCTCCTCGATTCATGAGGATTTTTGAATTTTACTTCTCGGAATCACCTATTGTTGACCATTCCTCTGCTCAACATGGAATTCTATTCAATTTTTACTCAACCAACAGCTCCATACCATTCTATGTAATATAACACTCTTTCGAAAATACCAAAAATAAGCAAGTTTAAAAGATTACACTAAGATTCGCAAATAGATTCAAAATACGGGGATGCCCAAAGTCACTTAACCCACCTTTTTAAGGAAAAAAATAGCAAAACCTTTGAAAGTAGAAACACAAATCAACTAAAATGCTCAGATCCAGTTTCTTAATGCTTTTCCTCTCAAGCTTAAGTTCAACATCCGACATTATTCAAAAAAGGACACATAAATAAGAGTTTAAAACGAAATTCTCAGGCGAAATTCCGTTCCCACAGACGGTGCCAGATAATGTAACCAGAAATGATACATCATAATAAATAAGAATAATAACTGGAATGGGCTCAACGTCTACCTAAACAACACTCTCCTTCTTCACACCAGGGATATTCTTCTCAGGTTGGAGCACTTGCTACTGGACTCCTGCAAAAGAAATGGAGAGCCGGGAGTGTTCTCCGGCGAACCACCTCCGACAGTCAAGTTAGATTTCTGGGTTTTCGATGGTTAGGAAGAAGAAGTGAATGTAATAGTAGGTAGAAGAAAAGGATAGTGAACCCCCTTAGCAGATGGCCCTGCTGTGATATATATACTCCTGGAGTTACTTGAGAGTGAAGTCGCCTATTTCTGATTCTCGCCATCGTTACCTTTACACGTGCCTTCATATTATTCGTTATCGAGTGCACGTACCAGCCGACAATTCCCAGTCCGACTGGATAAAGCGCTCTGCCTATGTCTGGCTCATTAAATATCAAGAGACCTGCCTCAAGTCTCTCCTGCAGGTTTCAACTTGAGGTGCTGGTAGGATACCTGAAGGGGTATCTAATACATGTATCTGCTCTGAAATCTCCTTGAGGTCAGGTAAAGAGGCACCCAGAATGCTTTTCTCTTAATATAATTTGGTTCAGGTATGAGACCCAGGTCTCCATGAGACCTGGTAGATATTATGCCCATAACAAAATGGAAGTGGTAAAAGAAGTTATCGTACAAAGCAGCTTTACTGGTCTCTTTGATGTAGATATACTAATATGTGTTGTGTTAGACGTTTTTGTATGTGTTTAATTGAAGAATCCTTCCGTTATATCAAAAGAATCGTAGAACCCTAACATTCTCATCTTTAATTTAATTATTGATTAAAATTTTAATCATTCTTTTATTCTTACAAATGATGAAGTTTATCATAAATAAAAATCTAATTTGTAAATTAAATTCTTTTTATATAAGTGTAGATAAATCTTTGTCCAATTCCCTCAATTTTTATTCTAATTAAGAAACAAATTAATGGAATGAAGTTCATATAGCCAATAACATTTACATCAATCACATAATAAATAAATTTATCTAAAGGTAATTTTATGATTGTGCAACCGTTCAATTTTTATTTTTATATGTGCCAATATTACCTCAATTTTTTTTCTACATATTAATTGAATGTGATTCATCTATAGATGGACACTAAACTTCTACGTCAATAAATTAAGATAGGAAATAATTTATTATAAGGTACGTTTGATTCCCATGAATAATATATATATATATATATATCATAACTAAAATATATTTCTTATGTTATATTACACTATTTCTCTTAATTTAGATATATAATAAGGATATTTTAGGCAAAACAAATTTTGTAAAACAAGGTTCTTTTATATTAGTGTAATACCCCGAACTTTTCTAAGTCTTTAAGTGCGTATTAAATAAGCTAATAGCATATATGATGTGATTTGAGTGCTAAAAATTTCCAAGAAAATAAATTTTCTTGTGAAATGACGAAAATACCCTTACGTGCCCTAATGTGATTTCGGAGAATTCCGAGAACTTTCACTTTTCAGTGAATAGTAATGAAAACCGAGAAATCACTATTCACCGACGGACTTCGAATTTAGTTTAATTAGTGTCTCTTGAATCTAGATTTAATTCTAAGACTTTTGAGATATTTTAGAAGTTCATTCGAGATCATATGAGAGAGTTCTAAGAATTTATTTCTTAACGGTTTAATTAACCGAGCGATATTAGGGTTTTCTTCATTATTTGGAATTTTGACCTAAAAATTAGGTATTTGGATTCCTTAAATTATTTCGTAAGATATGAGATAGAGTAGAGATGTTTCCGATGTCACAGCCCCAAATCCCGAGGGATGGCAGAAGTCGGGGTGCGACTGGAGTTGGATTAAAGAAGCGGGGAAGAAGGGGGCTAACTGACTAAGCATACATAAACGACATCAAACATTCAAAGAACAAGACTTGAATATTATAAAGAAAGAGTTAATCACGAGTGATTACTCGACCAAAAGTACACAAAGGTATCTAAGTTCACGATTACAGACTTATACTACAGTGTTTTGTTCAATATACATATTCTCAAAAAGATTCTAGAGTTTTGCAGCGGAAGAGTCATAACTAAAGCTTCCTAACTTCTCAACCCAACTTCAACCACTGCCGCTCACGTCGCTTCAACCTGCACATTTAGAAAACAAATGCAGGGCTAAGTACAAAGGTACTTAGTGGGCACGATGCCGAAAATATAATCATAGGTATAGATAAATATGGCATTTCATAATTTGTAGCACATCGGGGGTTTTATTAAAAAGGGTCCGTGTCTACTAAACGTTTTCTGACTCTTTTTCTCAATTTAGCTTGCAAGCATTTTTCTGGTATGTTACGTTCAATCTTGACCAATTCTCATTCACCATGGCTGGTACCCCTCAACAGGATATCACATACATAACAGGTTACAAAGTGCACTAACTCTGGAAAGCACTTAGCAACTAACTCAGAGCCGATCGTTAGTTAACCTAATTAGATTAACTCTAAATATGGAAAACACGGATGTTAACTCAGATAGGTACAAGAAAACTCACATAAAACATAAAACAGTTCATGCCATAATTATCACTTTGAAAACACAGATATCAAAGCGATAAAGAAAGGTTTTTCGAGCAGTGCTCGTTTTATTTTATATATAAAAGTCCACCTTGTGATACAGAACTACTACGTACTAGCTTCCGATCTTCTGATCTTCCGTCCTTTCTTTACTGCTGGCTTCCTCCTTCATCGTAAAATAATAATACTTAAAATCGGATCGTAAAAGATAATCGATCATTGAAAATCGAAAAAGGTTTTAGTCGTTTCATTTCTTAAGGCATTTGCACGCTTACTAGATTCATTTTACTTAAACGGGAACGAGACTCGAACAAATCCTGTTTAGAACTCAAAAGGTCTCATACTCGATTCTTAGGTTAGTAGAGAGGGTAGTCGATAGCTTAATATGACTTAAAAGATCAAAGGAACTAAGTTGGAAAAGAAATCAACTTAGGAAAATAAGTTTTAATTCTTTATACGATTTATGCATCTTCACGCTTAACTAAACTTCTTTACTTGAACGGGTAAGAGGTACCAACCAGTCTCGGTTAGCACTCAAGGCTCCTTTCTTGACACTAGGGTCAGTAGGAAGATAGTCGTTAGTTATTAAGTCTTAAACGATCGAAAGAAACTAAGTTGCGAACGAAACAACTTAGAAGAATGAAAACTGAAAATTCACTGCGCAAGGCAGTAACTCTGGGGACTGCCCAGAACAGGGAAACTGGAAACAGGGGATGAGCCCTATACCGTTAGAAAGCTTAGGATGTCTAGTTTATGCTCCAATTTACGGATTGCAAATCCAATAAACGAGCTAAAAGTTATTACAGTTTCCGGAAAGGGTCGCAAAACTGCCGCGCTAACCCTAGTTGCTCGATAGAATCGACGTATAACTTCTTAGGTTCGTTCTAAGTTCTCGTATTCGATTTCTTATGAAACTTGACCCTCAAGGCAGTCAACACGTACCCCCGTACGTGATGAACTCCTTCTAAAGACTCGTCCAATAGCACGATGTTTTAAACGTCGGCTTTCAACTAACATGTACTAAACCAAACAAGTTATCAATTTCCCGTTCTAGTTCTCGACTATCACTATAACTCATATTATATTAGCTCGAAAGCTCATGACATCAACTACAAAGTTATTACCAAGTCCATCATAAACAATATTATCAATTTAGAAATCTCATTCGACTTCTCGGTTATTAATTATGACTAATTGTTCGTCTCTTACACGATTTCAAAAGTTGCTGGATTTCATTCAAATTTTTCGTCATCAAACAACATCTAATGAGATTCATTTTCATGCATATAATCACTTCACATCAATACTATATCTCAACTTACGACGAGTTCTTCGTCTCTTACATTCCACAAAATTATTTTAGAAAATTCTAAATAAATTCCTATTATCAACCAACATCATTAGAAACCATATTCTATCATCATTTCATCAATTAAACCAACTACATGAAAACCCCTAATCTTCTACTTATTTTCGGTATTAATACATAGATTAAGAGGGTGTTTTTCTTCATCAATTAACATTATTTAACTCTTAAGCATTCTATTATAACATCAATTGATCAAAAGAAATCCAATTACACACTAACATGCAAAACTCCCAATTCTTTACCTCAAACCCTAAATCGGTTTCAACATAACAAAGGGCTTTCGATTTCTCTTGGTTCTAATTACTAATTAAACACTTCCTAAGCATGAATTTAACATCAATTGAAGAATTCCAAAAATCCTACAAAAAGCCCTAAAATTTCGGTAATCTCAAAGAGTTAGGGTTCTTGGTTTTCAATCAATTTTAACCCTAGAATTCATATCCAATCACAACTAATTTCACTAATCGAAAATCAAAACACCTAGTTCATCAATCCTAAATTTTCGATCCAAGAAGAAAATAAAAAGAAGAGGAATCCAATTGGATAGAAACATGGAGGAGATGAATACCTTGAGGATTAACAAAGGAAGTAATAGGTTTTGATGGTTGGATGATGACTTGTGTGATTTCCTTCTTCAAGAACTTGAAGCTTCTTCAACAATGGAGAAAAAGATGAAGATGGGAGAGAGAAAGGAGGGAGCTGTCGTGTTCTATGGGGAGGGAGGGAGAGATGTGTGATTTAATTTGATATAAGATATGTTATTAATCTTAATATGTGTAAAGGTGAATAGTTACTACCTTAGGTGTCACACATAATACATTATAAAACACAAATATCTAGCTATAAGAGAGGGGGAAGTCGGTCATTGAGGGAAGGGGAGGAAAAATCTCCGCTTTTTTGGCGCGATACGACGTTACGGAAATCGAACGACGAAAAATGTAGCTCGGCACAAAATCGTCACGGTCCGATTCGTCCAAAAATTCTAACGTACTAAACTTAATCGGAAAATAATATTTATAAAATTTAACCTGACAAAAACTCGGGACGACACAGTCCGAGTTTCGTCCGGAAAATCATAAAAACGAACTTTCTCGGGCGAGTTCGTATCGCGATTTCGTGAATGTAAAAATCAGACGGTTTTCCGTTCTGAGTTCACGAACTAAAATCTTTTCGTACGCGCTAACCCTAAATACAGTAGTAGTCTAGCTGACTTCCGTAATTTATTTTCGGAAACGGATTCGACCATTAGTTTTAGAATTCAAAATCGTAAACTTAGGCGTGCAAAGCCATTTATTTTATTAACTTTAAAATTTTGAGATCGTAAGGAATTTCCGGGGCATTACATCCGATGTCGGGAATGAGTCGATGAGAGTTTTTAGACGTTTCGAGAGTTAACGAAAAAATACGGATAATTTCTACCGGAAAACTTTTTCATCCGGTGAAAATTATACCAGTTAAATTGAGATATTTTCATTTTATCTGTCTCCCTCTCTCTACCGATATGCTCTCTCTCTCTCTCTCTCTCTCTCTCTCTCTCTCTCTCTTTCTCTCTCTCTCTCCCTTAATTAGATTCTTTCCTTAGTTTAAAGAATATCATCATATCATTTCATCATTTGATTTCCTAATTTCAACTCTCCCTCCAATTCAAGCAATATTCTCTCTCAACTTTCTCTCATCTTCCTCATTTTCTCTCTCTCTGGCTGAAATCTGTAAGAGGGCAGCAGCCCCCTCTTCTTCTTCATCCCAAATCCATCGAACATACATATACTTGTGCAAAGAAAGATTCCTCCATGATCCATGCTTGAAGCTTGAGGATTCCTTGATGTGATTCTTCATTTCCATCTTCAAGATCATCAAAGAAAGTAAGTAATCATCTTCACCACCTCCATTTAAGCTTGAAATAAAGCTTGAGAGATCTTACTTTCCATCGATTTTCCTAAGTCTTCAAGTAAGGATTTGATCCTTATTTATTCACACCTAGATCTTGATATCTTGTATATCTTTTCATGCAAGGAAAAGAAGAGAAATCCATCACCTTTCAATCCTCAATCCATCGAGTTTTTCACCAAGCCAATAGGAGTTTGATTTAATTTATAAGTATGAATTTATTCATATATTTGTATATATGTATATGTATGTGAAGAAAATAATGAAAAACATGCATGTTTACTTTATGCTTAGGCAAGCCTTAGGATCGATGATGATCAACAAGAGGTTTAAAAAACTAATCTACGGTTTAAAAGATGAACAAAATAATATTTCCTAAGAAATACTAAAAATCGAAGAAAAGAAAGAAATAAGAAAATAATTCCTTAATGAGTATTTGATGATATGATGATAATATATGTTTATGATGATGATTTGAGTGATTTATATGCATGAATGTGAAGTTGATAATTTTTGAGAATTTTTATGAATTTAATTGCATATATATCAACTTATTTAAGATTAAATGAAGAAAATATGTTTAAATGCTTATTTATGAATTTGGTGATATTTTTGATGAATATGAGTATGATGAAGCATGAAAATATGGTTGAGATATGATTTTAATTGATTATGTGAATTCTATGAATTTTATGGGGAAAATTCGATATATATATATATATATATATATATATATATATTAATGATTCAAATGAAGTATGATGATGTTGATGATGATGATGATGATGTTAGGATGTTATTGATGAATTTTTGAGTGAGTCTAGTTGTATGAAAATTTAGAAATTAAGAGAATATGATTTTTATAAATTTTAATGAATTTTAAGGAGAAAAATCGATGAAATGAGTATAAATATATTTATGAGTGTTCTTGATATTCTTGAGTTCAATATGAAGATATGAAGATGTGTTCCTCATGTTCTTGAGACAAATATGAAGATTTGAAGATGATATAAACTAATTATAAATTAATTATTTTTATAGAAAAATCAAAAAATATGTGTATATATATATAATGATGGATTTCATTAAATAATGATGATATTAAAGAGTAAATGAGATTTTGATCATGTCTTGAATGATTTGAGAAAAGAATAGAATTCCATGAATTTTTATTAAGGAATTATATATATTATATATATACTACTTCCGGTCCCCAAGTCTTTTCCTATCTTTCCTTTTTGGGATGGTCCCCAAGTTTTTTCTAGCTACTTTTGGATACTACCTCACAACAAATTATTATCTCTTACCCTTACTTTATCAACTTATTTACCTAAAATATCACATATGGCCCACCACTATCTCAATTAATTAATATATCATTACCCTCAATGTGGGACCCTTTTTTCACTCACAATAAATTCAATCACTTTTTCTCTACTCATAACTAACTCAACAACATTTTCCTTAATACCCGTGTCACTTCCTCCTAGGAAGAGACTTGGGGACCGGAGGTAGTATATAAAAGAAAATAAGAAAAAAGAAATATTAATAAATGAAGTTATGAGTTAAATAAAACAAAGAAAGACATTTCTTTGTTGAGGATGTAAAGATTTTGAGTGAAGATAATGCATGAGTGAGATGATGATGTTTAAAAAAAAATAGAATATTAATATTAATATTTATTTGAGAAATAAAAAGGAAATTAGAACAGAAGAGAATGAGTTTTTCTATGAAGAAATGTGTTAGAAGTCGAGTATACGAGTTAAAGAGATAAGTTACTCGTATTTGAGTTCATAATAATAAAACTAGAATATTCAATTTAATGGAATATTCCCATTAAAAAAATTAAAAGAGTTGAATGATGTGAATAATAAGTTGATGTTCATACTCTTAAGTATGTTTGGATGTTAAGTGATGTTATGAAATGTTAATAGAGTGAAGGAAAGTTTTAAAAATTGAACATCGAGTGAGTTATGCCTGTTAAATGTGAGAAAAATGAGCTTAGTAAGTTTAAAGACTTGAATGTCAAGTTTTTGATGTTATGATGAGTATTAAGTGATTTGATGATGATGTTTGAGTAAAAATAAGCAAGATTGCTTTTTGAATTACTTAAATCGAAGTTAAAGCGTAGAAATTATCGAGCGTCGAAGTTTTGAAATGAAAAGACGAGTTTTTGTTAAATAAAAACAAAAATAAAGAGTTTTTAAATAAGGAAAAAGATTAAATGATAATTATTTGATGTTGAGTATTAAGTTAAGAGTATATACGAGTATGAGTTCGTATTTTCAGAAAAAGACGACGTATTTTAGAATCGAGAAATTCTAAATAGAAATTTGAATTGTAAATTCAAAATAATTATTTTTATATGATTTATAAAAAATTTAACGAAATTATTTTCTTTAAGATCCGACGTTAAAATTTTTTTAAAGTTAAAAGTCGAGCAGTAATGAGTCATTACATGACTATATTTGAAATATAAATTATTTCTAAGTTTATAATACTTGATTGAACTTATGTGATGAAGTGGAATTTTCCTAATCCACTTATTTGTGAAGTAATCATTTATATAATGTGAATGTTTGATTATTGAAGTGAATGCTCGATTGAGATATGAATGACTTGTGATGATAATCGAGAATTGATGTTATGATTTTTCTGAGTTCATATAACTCGAATGATTAAGAAGTATAAGATGAGTTGAATAGTAACTTTTCGTTTTACGTGAAATATTAAAATATTATTTTCTAGAAACGAGAATTTAAATTTGGGAATTATCTACAAACCGAGTAAAGACGATAATCCGAGAACGAGAAACCGAGAAAGATGTCGATGTAGAAAAGTATAAATAGGATAAGAAAGATACGAGTCATGTAGAAGTCCTTCAGCCAAGCCCTAACTCTATCTTACGTTTTTCCAGACAATAACTCGATCTTATTCGATGTTATTATTGAAGGGCTGAGCGGGAGTGAAAAATAAGATGGAAGCGTAAAGTAAGCTACCTCGACTCAAAATACCAGAAGTCAGGTGGGCTTTCTAAACCGAAACTCAACGATGAATGCACATTTTATTTTTATTTGTGCGCTATTATTTAAAGTCAATTGACTTGACTGAGTTTCTATGTTTTAGTATGTAATCCTCAACTTTATATTGAGTTGAATGAGTCCTGTGGACGCATGGGATTAGGTCCTGTTCAAAGCGGGACATTGCATGCATTAGATTAGGTGACCATGAGTCTTGTTACAGTCTAGTCGGTCGTGAAGTAATTGTGAGCCTTGCTTCGGTTGGGCCGGTTATCTAAAGACTGTGAGCTCTGCTTTGATTGGGCCGGTCACGGTGTTCGAGGAGGAGGCCTACTTCTCGACACCACTTAAAGATGAGATGTGTAGAAGGATTCTTACCTGAGAAAAATGACATGCCGATTTCAGAAAAACAAGCGAAAATATTTTTAAGCTGCCACAAGTCGAAAATCCTTTTAAATGATTATGTTTAACGCTTGTGGTGCAGCTAATGAGGCAAGTTCAATTATAGAGCTCTATTGAGCGAGTTTTCAAAATTATTTTGGCTTGTGTTCACTGAGTACGAAATACTCAGCCCTGCATGTTATTTCTAAAACGTGCAGGTTTGCTCGGATGGTGATGGTGCAGTGTGCCTGGCGACGTTCGTTGTTTCGAGTTAAGTTTGGTTTGAGCTTGGATTATATGTCTTCATACATATAACTTTGGGACTTGAAGTATTTTTCCGTTGCAACTTAAATACTTAATCGTGTTTGAGATACTTTCAACTCTGAAGCCTATTTGAAAAGTTTCGTGTTCGTCACATCAAATTGTTATTTCCTTGCTTTCACTTGAATATCCTTCTGTACCCGAATATTATTCCTTTTGAGTCATGTTTAATTAGTTGTTCCATCTTCACTGTTTAATAGATTTTAGTCATTCCTACACACTAGAATTCGGACTGTGATAATTAGTATATATATAGATTAAGTATCCTTTTACACTTTCAAATCTTCTTTCGTATACATACATACATATATATATATATATATATATATATATATATATAGATTAAGTATCCTTTTACACTTTCAAATCTTCTGACCACGAAAGATATACTCGTATTTCCTTTTTTGTTTGTTCCCCAAAGATATGCTTAATCATTTTTATTAATAGGTCCCACACCACTCATTTCATTTCCTCTACAAATGTAATACCACTCGCAACACTTGATACAACTAAATTAACCAAATTATTAAAGCTTATGCCGATCAAAATCTAACATATTTTTCACGAACGGAGCAGTGACAGAGCCACGTTAGTGAAAGTGTTCATAATTATTTTGTTTTGCGCATCTGTAAATGTTACAATGATTTAATATTTTATATTCAAATTTATAGTTTAGTGTGTATGTCTCAAACAAAATTTATATAGTTTTAGCTTCTTTTGTCACCTAGCTTCTTCATCTTGAAATCTACACTTCCATGACCCTCGTTTCCCAACTTGTTTTTTGCCACAATTGTTACTTGTAGAGATACTATGTTATACTAATCGATAAAGTTATTCAATGACACGGTGGCTACTCACACGCGTACAAAAAAAGAAAGTTTACTGTAAAAATAAAAATAATCACATTTTCCTCTAGGGTTTATGCTTCCCCAGTTAAGATATATTTCTATTTTCAAAACCTATATTATCATTTTTAACTTGTGTGACCGGCCACAATGTGATCCAATAGCACTACCCAATACTAATATAGATTACGTTACCTTAAGTTCTCAAATCTCAATTAATTTATAAATTAAAAATACGAAATTAAATTTATAGATTAAAAACAGTTTCAAGATTGTGAAAAGTCGGGTTTGAAATCAAATGAGAGATTCTTGAATAAATGATTGTCTTAAGGGTGTGTTCATTTGATAGTATAAATTTATACCTCTAAATAAAGGGATAATATTGTAAGGTATAAATTTATACTTTATTGTGGGGACCATAAATTTTATATCGTATTTGGTTGGAGTGATAATATACTTATCTCTACTCTCAAGGGGGAACCACAATATTTATATCTTGTTCACTTGAGATAAAACTGATGGATAAATAAGAAAAATTTAAGACACACGAGAGGTATAATATTAAGCCTCCATTTTGGAGGTATAAACTTATACTCTGGGCAAGGTGTTGGGAAATTTAAGTAAAGTTTTGATTGATTCCAAAACCAACTGACCCCAACCGAGTAGATGTTGCCAGATCCTAATGTTAGTATTTAGACTCACTGTTTGAGAAATGTTCAGATTTTATCTTTACAGGACTCCAGCTGAAGACGACAACACGGCTTTACTCGGATAGAACTACAGATGGAAACTCGCATGGAACATCAGATGTAAGAAAGACAACTGAGCGTTCAAGCCAACCGATCTGATCCAGAACATCAGATGTAAGAAAGACAACTGAGCGTTCAAGCCAACCGATCTGATCTAGATCATCATATGGAAGAAAGACAACTGAGCATTTAAGTCAACTGTTCAGATGGAACATCAGTTGTGAGACTCAATCCGATAGATCGACAACATGAAGTTCAAGGCAGCTGAGGGTTCAATTGTTCCTCTTCAGACAGAATGTCAGATGAAAGTAGCGATCAGATGGAACATCAGCTGAAGACCACTAGGATGAAGACCAAACTTCTCAACCGACTAATCAATGTTGAAAGACAAAGGTTGAAATTTGAATTTCAAATAGGAAGTCACGTGAAGGTTTGGCGTTCTGTCATTACCTCATTTGGCCCAACACAAGGTTGTCTCAGAAGGAAAGCAGAAGTTCACAGTTGCCAAATCGGGAAAATCTGCAGAGATGAGAGACAAGCCATCACTTTCACAGAACAGAGATCAACGGCTCTTCCAACGGCTAGTTGATTCTCACCGCCTATAAATAGAGGCATTCATTCATTCACCAAGATAGAGGAGAAGACAAAATATAGAGCAGACAAGACAACCGAAAGAACGACTTTATACTGCACTCAAGCCAAACTGCAATTAATCTCTAAGAACATCACCAGTTGAGAGTTCATAGAGTGTTAGAATCTGTCTTGGTGTTTTCGATCTTAGTTTGAGTCTTCATTTGTTCAAGCTTAGATCCTAGCTCACTTCTTTGTTAGAGCTAGTAGTTGGAAACCCACCCTTATACACATCCCCTAAAAAGGTTGTTAGGATCCTGCTCTTCCCGAAATTGAGTAGAAAGGTTGATAAGTACCCGCAAACTTATCTGTAAGGTTGATAAGTACCCGCAAACTTATCTGAACGGTTGCAAAGCCCGCGTAAGCTTTTTGGTAGTTGTCTTAAAGAATTTGGATTGAGTTGTGTGGACTCACAACTCCCCGTGGACGTAGGAGTTTTCTCCGAACCACGTAATTCCTTTGTGTTGTGTTTTCTGTTCAGTTACTTTTTGCATATTCAACTGACCAACTAACCAGCACTCAAAACTGCACCTTTACTTTTCAACTGATTTGGCTGTTGAACGACCTTGCATCTGAGCGTGAGTTGTTTTATACGAGTTATTGTTTTTTCCACCACATTCCGCACAGCACCACTCTTCCAGCTGAGTCCTTTTACTCAGTTGTAGTTTTTATCAGGGGGTTGATTTTAAAATTCCTATCTGGTGTATTCCCCCCCCATACACCAGAACTCGTATCAAGACCATCAAGTGGTATCAGAGCAGTGGTTCAAAAGACTGCTGACTCTGTTTCACGAGGTGTGAATCGAGGTGTTTTTCTTCAGTGGTCAACTGAATAGATCTTTTTCACGCTAGTGCATTTCTGCTTGCATTTGTCTTCTGTTTGTTGTGTGCAGATGGATGTTAAAGACAAGATTGTTGTCATGTTCTCGGTTGTGAACTATACATCCTGGAAAACTCGGATGAAGAAGATTCTGCTGTCCAAGCATCATCGAATGCAACAAATGATTACATCCGGACCGATCACCATCATGGAAAAAGTCATTCTCACTCCTACAAATCCCAATGATGGGGATGCAACTGAGGTGACAGTCGAGAAGAAGCCAGAAGACTTCACTCCTGAGGAAGCAAAAGTGAGCCAGCTGGATATCTGGTCTCAGAGCACTATCATGTCCACAGTTGGACAAGACTATCTTCCATGGATAGAAGAGTGCAACACAGCTAAGGAGATGTGGGATATTTTGGCATCTCTTAGTGAAGGGAGTGACGAAACCAAGGAGAACAAATTCTCCCATGCTTGTCAAGATTTTGACAACTTCTGTCTAAGAGTCAATGAAACCATTGATCAGTTGGAGCTTCGGTTCATGGATATCATCCGAAGGATTCAATCTATCAAACGAGGAAATATACTTTGAGAGAAATCAACCTCAAAGTATTACAAGCCCTACCAGTTGAGAGGGAAACCTTCACCAACATTCATGAAAGTCGAGCTGATCTTGGAGAGATGGGAACTGACAGACTGTTCTCGATTCTGAAAGAAAATGAGTACAAGGTGAACCGTCGAAGATCAACTCAGTCCTCAGTGCAGATGAGTCGACATGAGGATGTTGGTTCAGCAACAAAGATAGTAGCACTTCGAGCCGACTATTCCAAGCCGCGAACATCAAGGGCAACAAGATTTGCGGACACAACTTCGAAGGAGCCGAGCAGAGAAGAGCTGCAACAGAGTATAGCCGTCTTGTCAAAGAAGCTAGCTGACATGGATACTCGGTTCGGAAAATACAAACGGTTCTATAAATCCAACCGAACTCGAGATAACTCAAAGCCTGTGCCCAACTGTTGCTTTGAATGTGGCAAAGAGGGACACTTCAAAGCTGATTGTCCAGATCTTTCGAAGAAAGATAGAGAAGCCTTGAGGGCCAAGAAAAATGCAAAGAACAAGGCCATGGTTGCAGAAGAAGCAGCTGACGACATGGACATCTTCACCGACACCGAAGATGAGGACGAGCTGACTTCCACCAACAACGCTATCGGATAGGATCAATGTCTCATGGCATTTGGAACTGACCAGGATGATACTGAGGTACATTCTAATCTAGTTAATTTAAATTCTTCCAATGCTACTAACATGCAGGAAACACTAGATGAAGAGTTGGAACCCTCTTGGGGTGACTTCCTAGAACTCAGTGAGGAATTGCATCAGCAATCGGTTGAGTTTAAGAATCTTTTAGAAAAGTTTGCCAGACTTGAAGAATCCTTAACCGAAAAGGATGATCTGATAAAAAATCAAATGGAAGAGATTGATGATCTCAAAAGTCAATTGAATAAGGCCAACCAAACTAAGGCTCCAACCGATGAGGAGTTGAAGGAGCAAATCAAGGAGCAGCATGAATAGTTGAACAAGCAAGAGGCACAATCGACCAGCTGATGAAGATGTCAGACGCACAGACAGAGCATATAGCTGTTCTTCTCAAGGATCTACAAACTGAGAAGGACAACCTGATAAAGCTCTATCAATCATCCAAAATCATCGAGAGTCTCATCAGTTATAGACGACAAATGGATGACGTGTCTGGACTCGGCTACGACATGGTCAAGGACACTGGAATTCCACCCGCAACCTTTATCAAGGTTGTGGATGTCACGGTTGACAAACCAAATCAGGTTGAGTCTGCAACTCCTGAAATTAATCCAACCTCCACGTCACAGCAAGTACCTATAGCACAACCTGCCAAGAGAACTTCAGCTGAGAAAGGAAAGGGAGCTGTGGTTGGAGAACTGAAGAATCCATCGGTTGGGATAACAACCGAGGGGGAATGTTCCAGGACTCAGAAGAGGAATCAGAGACATCGGAAAAACAATCAGAACCGACCTCAGAACCAACCTCAGAACCGACCTCAGAACTGACTTCAGAACCGACCTATGAACCGACTTCAAAAGAGATGGAATCAACCGAACCAACAGGGATTCAAACATCAGAATCAACATCGGTTCCATCATCAGAACAACCAGAGGTTCCATCAGAGTCAACTTGTGTGGAACAATTCCAACAGCTGCGAATATTCATGCCATAACATGAATCAACAGCCGGGCATGAACAACTGTAGTCGATAGTCAGGAAAATGGAATCAGACTCAGCTACACAGATTCCAAACTGGCGTCCGACCTCATAGGCAAAATCAAATGGGTCAGAAACGTCAACAAAACAGGGGGAACGCCTCTCCTCCTAAAGCCGACAATGGGAGAAATCAATATCCTCCCAAGAAACAGAATGTCAATAATAGCAACAAGCCTAAGGATGACCGAGGTGTTGTTATAGTTGATGGAGAAGGAAAGATAATTTGGAATGACAAATCTATCCGAATCTACAGGGAAAAACGACCCACAGTTCAAGGGGAACTGGTTCTAACCCTCCTGGACCCAACTAAAATTGGGGACCTAAGCATGTTTCTCTGTGCAGGAGCAGGAGGAACAGCTGAGGAAGAATAAAGCATCACATACCATGTGGGAGATGGACAGTGGATGCTCGAAACACATGACAAATCTGAGGGATTTGCTTGGAAGTTTCGTAGAAAAGGAAGGACCATCTGTTACCTTTGGTGAAAACTCAAAAGGTCACACCAAAGGCTACAGTACCCTTGAAACCAATCATGTATCTATTTCTAATGTTTCATATGTTGATGGATTGAAGCATAACTTGCTCTCCATCAGCCAATTCTGTGATAATGGTTTCTCTGTCAAATTTGATGCGCAGGGCTGCAGGGTCAAAAATGCCAGAATAAAGCAAGTCATATTGTTGGGAAATCGATCCCCAATCGGGAATGTTTAGTCCTCCTGACACCTGTCTTTTATCGAAGAGCAGTTCAGATATGAGCAGGCTGTGGCACAAAAAGCTCAACCATCTGAATTTTAAGACAATGAACCGACTTGCGAGACAGGAACATGCTAAGGGTATTCCGAACCTTGTGTTCTCACCAACACATATCTGCAGTGCGTGTCAGCTGGGAAAGCTCGCTAGATCCTCCTTTCGGTTGAAAACGATTCCATCAACCGACCGAGTATTGCAGCTGATCCATATGGATCTCTTCAGGCCTGTTACACCTAAGAGCATGAATGGTAACGAATATACACTTGTTGTTACTGATGATTTCTCTAGGTACATGTGGACCATTTTCATGCGTCATAAGAGTGAAACCCGAGATGAGCTACCCAAGCTGATGGATCAGATATCTAACCAACAAGAGAAGAAAATCATTTCTATCCGATCAGACCGTGGAACCAAGTTCCTCAATGAAATCATCATCGAATACTGCGAGAAGCACGGAATCACTCATCAAATATCGGCTGCTCGTACTCCACAACAGAATGGAGTAGCCGAGCGAAGGAACCGAATGCTGAAGGATGCTGCTACATCCATGTTGACAAGCTCAGCTCTGCCAAAGAGATTTTAGGATGAGGCAATCAACACAGCTTGCTACACCCAGAACCGGTCTCTTCTGACCAAGCGGTTGGAAAAGACTCCATATGAACTATGGAGACGCAGGAAGCCTGATATTTCATATTTTCGCGTTTTTGGTTCTAAGTGTTATATTCACAAAAATGGGAAGACTCAGTTAAAAACTTTTGACGCAAAGGCTTCGAAGGGCATATTTCTCGGATATGCCGCTCGGATCAAGGCTTATAGAGTTTTTAACAACAGTTCTCATGTTAGCTTTGATGAATCTACTTTTGAGTGCAGGGAACAGGCTAAAGGACAACAAGCAAATCCACATGTTCCACCAGCTCTCACCAGATCGCAGGTTCTAAGGCAGAAGAATCTAGCTGAACCATTGGTATGGGCAACCGAGGATGATGATCCTTGTTCCTCTGAATATGAATGTGAGGACCCCAGCTCATCTCAAGGGGGAACTTCAGCTGATGTCACTCCAACTGCATCAGCATCCGAAGCCCAACCTAGCCCGGTTCAAAATATTGTCCATGTTGAGAATCCAGACTCAACAGCAAATGAATCACCAGTTCTGAAGATCCCAACATCTCCCACGGCTCAGGTTATCCCATCCTTTGAAATCACGGAACCGCCACTGTTGGAAGAAGAAGGAAGATGCAATAAGAGATGGTATGAAGATCATTCCAAGGACAACATCATCGAAGATCCAGCCAAAGGTGTGCGTACTAGGAGCAGAGTTGCAAATCCAGACTCAGCTGAGAAAGATTCCAGCACTTACGCCCAATATGCTGAGAAGTTGGCAGTTCTTGAGGAGTTCGAACAGGCAGGAGATATTGCCATGATTTCGTGTTTCGTAGTTGATGTGCCAGAACCGAAGCATGTTATGGAAGCTCTCAACTGTGTTCATTGGACAACAGCCATGCAAGAAGAGCTGAATGAATTTCTACGCAACTGTGTATGAGAGTTGGTAGAAAGACCAAATGGTGTTAAAGTCATTGGATTAAAGTGGATTTTTAAGAACAAGAGATATGGTAGCTCAGGGATATTGCCAACAAGAAGGATTGATTTCGAGGATTCTTTCGCGCCTGTTGCAAGGTTGGAAGCTATCCGAATATTTCTAGCCTATGCCGCATTTCACAAATTCAAGGTTTATCAGATAGATGTGAAGTGTGCTTTCCTCAACGGTGATATTAAGGAAGATGTTTATGTTGAACAGCCTCCCGGTTTTGAGACTGGTGATGGAAGAGTGTATAAGTTGAAGAAAGCAATCTATGGATTGAAGCAAGCACCTAGGGCTTGGTATGACACTCTTTGTGGTTTTCTTTTGAACTCGGGGTTCAAACGAGGGTCAGTTGACAAAACACTGTTCACCATAAAAGTTGGAGAAGACATACTTGTTGTGTAAATCTATATCGACGACATCATATTCGGTTCCAAGTCGGAGGAGCTGTGCGAGAAATTCTCAACTCTCATGAAGGAGAAATTCGAGATGTCGATGATGGGTGAGATGAACTATTTTCTTGGGCTACAAGTGAAGCAGTCATCATAAGGAATTTTTATTAATCAGTCCAAATATACAAAGGAGCTCATCGCAAAGTTCGGATTGCAGACAAGTAAAACCACACGGATCCCGATGAATACTAACTGGAAGATTGAACCCGGATCTGAGGGAAAACTCGTGGATGCCAGTAAGTATAGAGAGATTATCGGTTCTTTGCTATATCTAACCGCCAGTCGGCCAGATATATCTTACGTGGTTGGAGTGTGTGCTCGGTTCCAAGTTCAGCCAAGAGAAGCACACATGTTGGCAGCAAAGAACATCATTAAGTATCTGAAGGGTACTGTTAATGTTGGGTTGTGGTACCCAGCTAACGACAATATCCAACTGTCCGGATACTCAGATGCGAATCTAGCCGGAGATCGGTTGGACAGGAAGTCCACATCTGGACACTGTCAGTTCATAGGAAGCAAGCTAGTTTCATGGTTTTCAAAGAAACAAGCATGTGTTGCCACTTCTAGAACCGAGTCAGAGTATATAGCTGCCGGTAGTTGTTGCATGCAAGTGTTGTGGCTCAAGCAACAGCTGAGAGATTATGAAGTAGCAACTGGACAGGTTCCCATCCATTGTGATAGCTCAAGTGCCATTGCTATCTCTTTGAATCCTGTTCACCATTCTCGGACGAAGCACATCGACATCCGACATCATTTTATCCGAGATCATATTGAGAAGAAGGATGTATCTGTGGAGAAGATTCCAACTGAGATTCAGAGAGCAGATATCTTCACCAAACCTCTAGCCGAAGCATGATTCAAGATGTTATGCGATCTCCTTGGATTGTTGGATCCATCAGATGAGGAATCAGCCGAGGTGAAGAGATAGATATCCATCTGAGGGGGAAGCTCAGATGAAGGGAGAATCTCAGATGCGGATCGCCATCCGAAGACATCAGATGTCAGCTGAACAAACGAACTCGAGTCAGCTGATGGTATGCCGCAACATTGGAACACAGCTGATTCCGACATCAGCTGGCAAGTATCATTTATGGCTGAAGGTGTTTAGTTCTTAAATGTGAATGTTTGAAATAAATTCAAACATTCCTGAGCATGTCAGTTAGATTAAAATAGCCATCATAGCGCATTTAATATAAAGTACGACTGAACATCAATAGTTTTACTTTATAGCGCGACTGGGCTAACATAAAAACAGTTCACCTTCTCACGCGCGGGAGTTGGAACTCGGAATTTGACGTCAATCAAAGTTAGCCAACAGTCGCGAGATCTCAGCCGTTGATGGATTCGCGCCATTCAACCTTGGCCATCGATTTCAAACTACCCACTAACCTATAAAAGGCGGAAAATTAGGAAGTGATTTCTTACCTTCTTTACTTGTGTTTATCTGCAGTAACTGTTCATCTTCGTCTCTGATTCTGTCTCACCATTTCTGCTAAGTTCTTCTCTCTATATATAAACCTCAACTGGAATACTAAATGGCACCAAAAGCTTCTTCGCAAGGAAAGAAGATGGCATCATCAGGACCAGCCCTTGTTCCGTCGTCGTACGAGGAATCTTACGACATGATGATATCCAGAATCCACTTCGAACAGATTCTGTCAACGGAAGCTCTGGACTCGCCGGCATTATCCCCTCTCGCCGACCTTCTCAGGGATAATGGCCTTCTTGAGTGGGCGACGCTCTTTCCCACCCACCTTCTCAGGCGTCAAGTCGGAGAATTCTACATAAACCTGCAACACGAACAGGGAGTAGGCCTTGTTTCAGAAATCTCTTGTCGACAGCGCGACGTCCCTGCCAGAACCGTCCGCCGTGTCAACTTCCACATACCGGTTTCCGAGATTCTACACTCTATCATTTCACCAAATCTGTTCGCCACGAACACTGTCGAGAACATCACAGATGCAGATGCAGATCAATTTCTGGTGAATGCTCTCATCTCTGCAGAAAGATTGAGGAGCAACATGCAGCGAACAAAGTTGAAACCCGAGCATAGACTTCTGTTCGATGTTGTATCCAAGGTTATTTTTGGATACAGCGGAGCCTTTGGAGATATCAGCCGACCCAAGCTCAAGCAGCTGATTGCTTTGGAACACAAGCACAACATCAACTGGTTCAAGTTCTTTGAACACCAGTTGACGATGGAGAAGCAGAAGATCTCAGAATCTATCAATGATTCCGGGGAAAAGTTGTTGAGTGTTAAGGGAACTCTCAACTTTGGAGTTAAAATATCTGCTCTCATCCTTCTCGCCACAAAGGATCAGAACATGGTGTGGGAATACAGTGAGGAGACACCAGTTAAGAGACAGATGTTGTTCCCAACAGCCAAGAAAGCTCTTGATGTGATTCGGAGTGTCTACACTCCCAAAGACAAAAGGGAAGTTGTGAAACCAGCTGAAGAGAAAGATACAGCTTAGGAGCTGCCTCCAGCTGTCGGCCGCACTTCAAAATCGACAGCTGCACGCCGACTCAGAGATGAGTCTGACAAGGGTCAAGAGGAGGAGCCGCGTAAGAAGAAGTTGAGGGTTCGCATGAAGAAGTCAGTTGCGAAACCAGCTGAGGAGGCACCATCTGAGTCGAGTCACTCAGTTGACAAGGATGCTTTTGAGATTGTTCCTCGCGAAAGCGGAACAAGGAAGAAGAGGTCTCCCCATCAAGATGAGATGGAAGGGATGGAAACTGATCCGGAAGATGAGCCGAACATGTCCTCGGATGCTTCTTCTTCATCCAAGGAATCCAAAGATCTTCCATCCTCCCCCACGGCAGGGGCTGATGCCGTACAACCCAAAGAGATTCTCACAACCGACACTCAGTCAGAAATTCCGAGCTCTCCGCTCGATGTCAACATTGTGACCACTTCTTTGGCCAATGTTGAGAAACCTCTCGATACCAACATCCTCACCCAGTCAGAAATTCCGAGCTCCCCGCTCGATGCCAACATTGAGACCACCTCTTTGGCCAATGTTGAGGAAACCCTTGAACCCATTCCCTACGAAAATCTCTCTCCTTCCCCCATCGACGAAGAAGCTGATCGTCGAGCTGTCGCGCTGGAACATGAAGGCAAGTTGGCATACTGTTTTCAGAAGTTGATTGGTATGTTCCCCGAGGCGCGCGACATGCCCACCTTTGCCACGCTTGGAACTGAGCTGTTGTATCAATTTAACATCATTTTCAGCCACTGGTATGTCAAGGAAGATACCATCAGGATACACAGCTGGAACCAGCTCAAGGCAGATGAGTCGCGTATAAGGGAATACTTCAACTACACCAACCTTGAAGTTGAGTACAACAACAAGATCGCACTGCTGACTCGCCGACTGGACATCAGCAAGGCAGAAGGAAAAGACATTAGGGAGACAGCTGAACAAGATTGTGTCGCCTTCCTTGACAACATGCTAACCCAGTCTACTGATTTCATGGATGATATTGACACAGCCGCCGCAGCAGCCAAGCAGGAGGAAGAAGAACTTCAACAGTACCTAGTCAATCGCCAAGCCATGGTCACTGTTGAACAGCCCACACCTTCTGACCAACCAGCACCAGCTGATCAGCCAGCACCTCCACAGATGAAATATGCAAGCTGATCGCTGAGAGGGTCAATCAGCTGAGGAAGGAGGTGCTTGCCAACATCCAGCTCAACCGAGAAGAACAACTGAGGATGATGGAAGCTCAGGAGGATAAACACAAGAAGCTGTTGGAAGAACATGTTGCAATAAAGATAAAGCTGGATGATCTTTCAACATCCACCAGCAAAGACATCACTGACCTGAAGACAACAGTTCTTGGCATCAAATCAGAACTGAACATGCTCAAGTCCATATCTGAATCCAATCTTGCCAAATCTCAACAGACGCAAGATGAAGAATGGGATTCTCGATTCGAACAAAGATGGGCTGAGTTCGTCGCCTTCCAAACCGAAGTCAATGAAACTTTCAGTGCACTGAAGAAAGCTGATCAAGAGCGCCGTGATAATGAACTGGCGAAGAAGGTTGATGTGGAGAGCGCTGTTGATGAACTCTTCAACCGAATCCAGCAGGCTGAACAGAAACTCACTTCTCTAGATGGCTCAGTCGTAAGCCTTATTGCTGATGCCAAAAAGGGAGAAGATGAGATTGGGGAAGATGAGACCCAGGAAGTTGAGATGCAAGAAGCTGAAGAAGAGATACCAGCCAGGAAGGAATCTCAGCTGAAGAAGAAGACCGAGCTGAAGAAGAAGACAACTCCAAAGAAGAAGTCCGCTCCGAAGCCAACCGACAAGAAACAACAACAACTGAAATCTATTGTTGTCGGTGGAGAAGAAATGGCGAAGGAATGGAGAAAGCAAAGATGTATGGAGTCTCCTACAACTCCATAGCCGAGATTGTAGCCGAGATTGATGCTGAACTCAACGGTATTACAACCGAAGAGTGTATTGCTGATGCCAAAGCTATGGATGTTCCGGAGAAGGACTACATGAATCCAGAATGGATAAAGAAATTCGCAGCCAACCAAGCAACAAGAGTGAACAAGTTCGAGGAAGAACTTGCCAAGGTTACCAACAACTTGGATAGAAATGTTGCCTCTCGATGCCGACGACGCATTGAGAAACATCAAGTAAAGGCTGAAGCAAGATTGAAGCAACAGAGACTGCCTGGAAAGATCAAGCTATAGGGACGCTTCAAACATGTTGACAAGTGGATGCCAGCAGAATGGAATGATGATTGGGAATTATTCAAACAAGAATTTGTGAATGATTTCTACTACAGGAAGGTGTTCACAACTGACGATCCAAGAATAGCGTTCAAAGAAGCCCTAACCGAGCTTCACACTGGGGATCCGGGCATGTTCAGCCAGTTCAGACGAGCAATGATTGATGCAAAGCTGGACATGAACACAGTCCTTGTCCCTGAGAAGCTCACATATCTCCCTCCATTCATTCCAGACACAAGGAATCCTAACAGGCAGAAGATTGCAGCTGAGGCAAGAAGAGTCTGTCAGGAACATGGAGTAGATATATCGAAGGAGTCAGATGCAAAGAGAGATATTTTTGTCAGGATTTTCAGCAAGTATGGGCTGAAGTATTAGCCAAGGATAGAGTTTTTGGTAGAGAAGAACGTCGACAGAAACAGAGCCAGCCGGAGTGTGCGAAGAATCAACAAGCACCAGATGAAGGCTGAGGCTAGAAAGTCGACGCATCAGCTGCAGAAGAACGCTCCACTCCCGTCTCGGTACCCACATGTTGACAAGTGGATGAATGCTGAGTGGAACGATGACTGGGAACAGTTCAAGCATGAGTTCGTCAATGACTTCTATTACAGGAAAGTCTACTCGACTGAAGACCCAAGGCTAGAATTCAAGGAAGCCCTGTGGGAACTTAGATCTGGAGACCCTGGAATGTTTAGTCAGTTCAAGCGAGCTATGCTGAATGCTCAACTTGATCCCAACACTGTTCCAGTTCCAAAGAAGTGCATATACCGCCCTCCGATGATCAAAGGCACGAGCACGCCAAATAGAAATGCGATCTTGGCTGAGGCGAGGCAAGTCTGCAAGGAACACGGCGTCAACACTGGGATTGAGTCGGAAGCGAAGAAGGAGATCTTCAACCGTATCTTCAGCAAGTACGGTCAACAGTATTTCTGAGCTGTCAAAGTTTTTGAGCTGATAATGTTTTTGGATGTTGTAGTTTTTGGAGCAACTGTTGTATCTTTCTATGTTTTGCGCTTAACCTTGTAACCTTCAGTTGTAACAAAAACTTCAAAGTATATAATACGATTCACCTTGATGAACAATTCCTCATTGTCCAAGCTCTGAATCACAAAGTCTTTTAAATACCATGTTATAACTGTCCTAACCCGTTGATGTTTTATCTTATAGACTGTCTAGAATTTTAGCTGAGGTTTTAGGTCAGTTAGAGAGGATTAGATCAATAGTGGTCTAAAGTTGTAAGAGGTTTTAGCATCATCAAAAAGGGGGAAATTGTTGGGAAATTTATTAGTATAAGTTTTGATGAATTCCAAAACCGGCTGACTCCAACTGAGTAGATGTTGCTAGAACCTATTGATAGAATTTAGGCTCGCTGTTTGAGCAAAGTTAAGATTTTATCTTTACAGGTCTCCAGCTGAAGATGGCAACAAGGCGTCACTCAGACAGAACATCAGTTGTGAAGAAAGACAACTGAGAGTTCATTTGTTCAGATGCAAACAAGGGAAAATCTTCAGAACATCAGTTGAGAAGGAAACCAACTGAGCGTTCATCAGATGAGAAACAGTTGAAAGAAAGAGAACATCAGATGAAAAGGAAATCATCTGAGGGTTCAAACCCAACTGAGTAAATACAAGGAAGACAACTGAGTGTTCAGTTTCAGAACCTCAGTTATAGAAACCGAACAAGGAGTTCAACTGTTTGAAGTTCAAAGTCAGCTGAGAGCTCGACAGGTCGGAACATCAGCTGAAGATCACTCAGATGAAGGCCAAGACTTTCAACCGACAAACCGAAGTTGACTGTCAAAGATTTGAATTTCAAAAGGAAGTCACATGAGGGTTTGACCGTTCAGTCACTACCCCATCTGGCCCAACATAAGACTGTCTCAGATGGAAAGCATAAGAGCACAGATGCCATATCGGGAAAGTCTGCAGAGATGAGAGACAAGCCATCGCTTTCAACCGATCAGAGATCAACTGCTCCTCCAACGGCTAGTTGATTCTCTCCGCCTATAAATAAAGGCATTCTCTCATTCAAGAAAAAAAAAAAAGAGAAGTGAGACGACGAAAATTCAAGAGCTTTCACGAGAGAAATCAAAGCAAAAAGCAATTCTGCAAAATCATCATCTAAGAGCATCAGCAGCTGAGAGTTCCAATTTGAGAGAACATTAGTAGCTGAGGGTTCCTAGAGATCAAAACTGTTTTTGATCTTAGGTTGAGTGTTTATTCGTTCAAACCTTAGATCCAGCTCTCATTCGTGATCGAACTGTAGTTGGAAATCTTACCCTTTCTCACACCCTAAAAAGTGTGCTAGGACATTACTCTTCCTGCAATTGAGTAGTCAGGTCGTCAAGTACCCGCAAACTTGACTTCGGCTTTTTAGTGCCCGGAAACTAAACTGTAACGGTTGCTCAGCCCGCGTAAGCTGAGTGGAACTGTCCAGAAGAACTTGGACTGAGGTGTGTGGACTCACATCTCCCCGTGGACGTAGGAGTTCTCTCCGAACCACGTAAATCTTGTGTGTCGTGTTTATTTGTGTTCAGTCTTTATTTGCATATCTCATCTAACAAACTAACCGCACACAATCTGCATACTTTCACATCAACAGTTTTGGTTGTGACCAACCGTGCATAAAAGCGTGAGTTTGTTTTTACGAGTACATTTTCCACTACATTCCGCACAGCACCACTCTTCCAGCTGAGGTTGCTTACTCAGCTGTGAGATCCCAACTGAGTCCTTTTACTCAGTTGAAGTTGATTTCAAGTGTTAAGTTTTTCAAAAGTTGAAAAATCCTAACTGGTGTATTCCCCCCTCCCCCCCCCCCCCCATACACCAGTAACTCGTATCGGGACCATCACAAAGTTATTTCAATACCATGTTATAACTGTGCTAACCCTTTGATGTTTAATCTTATAGACTGTCTAGAATTTCAGCTGAGATAGATAGGTTAGTAGGGTTTAGATCAGTAGGGTTTTGGCATCATCAAAAAGGGGGAAATTGTTGGAAAATTTTAGTAAAGTTTTGATTGATTCCAAAACCAACTGATCCCAACCGAGTAGATGTTGCCAGATCCTAATGTTAGTATTTAGACTCGCTGTTTGAGAAATGTTCAGATTTTATCTTTACAGGACTCCAGCTGAAGACGGCAACATGGCTTTACTCGGATAGAACTACAGATGGAAACTCGCATGGAACATCAGATATAAGAAAGAAAACTGAGCGTTTAAGCCAACCGATCTGATCTAGAACATCAGATGTAAGAAAGACAACTGAGCGTTCAAGCCAACCGATCTGATCTAGATCATCAGATGGAAGAAAGACAACTGAGCATTTAAGCCAACTATACAGATGGAACATCAGTTGCGAGACTCAATCCGATAGATCAACAACATGAAGTTCAAGGCAGCTGAGGGTTCAACTGTCTCTTCAGACAGAATGTCAGATGAAAGTAGCGATCAGATGGAACATCAGCTGAAGACCACTCGGATGAAGAGCAAACTTCTCAACCGACTAATCAATGTTGAAAGACAAAGGTTGAAATTTGAATTTCAAATAGGAAGTCACGTGAAGGTTTGACGTTCTGTCATTACCTCATTTGGCCCAACACAAGGTTGTCTCAGAAGGAAAGCAGAAGTTCATAATTGCCAAATCAGGAAAATCTGCAGAGATATGAGACAAGCCATCGCTTTCATAGAACAGAGATCAACGGCTCTTCCAACGGCTAGTTGATTCTCACCGCCTATAAATAGAGACATTCATTCATTCATCAAGATAGAGGAGAAGACAGAATATAGAGCAGACAAGACAAGCGAAAGAACGACTTTATACTGCACTCAAGCCAAACTGCAATTAATCTCTAAGAACATCACCAGTTGAGAGTTCATAGAGTGTTAGAATCTGTCTTAGTGTTTTCGATCTTAGTTTGAGTCTTCATTTGTTCAAGCTTAGATCCTAGCTCATTTCTTTGTTAGAGCTAGCAGTTGGAAACCCACCCTTATACACATTCCCTAAAATGGTTGTTAGGATCCTGCTCTTCCCAAAATTGAGTAGAAAGGTTGATAAGTACCCGCAAACTTATCTGTAAGGTTGATAAGTACCCACAAACTTATCTGAACGGTTGCAAAGCCCGCGTAAGCTTTGTGGTAGCTGTCCTAAAGAATTTGGACTGAGTTGTGTGGACTCATAACTCCCCGTGGACGTAGGAGTTCTCTCCGAACCACGTAATTCCTTTGTGTTGTGTTTTCTGTTCAGTTACTTTTTGTATATTCAACTGACCAACTAACCAGCACTCAAAATTGCATCTTTACATTTCAACTGATTTGGTTGTTGACCGACCTTGCATCTGAGCGTGAGTTGTTTTATACGAGTTATTGTTTTTTCCACCACATTCCGCACAACACCACTCTTCCAGCTGAGTCCTTTTACTTAGTTGTGGTTTTTGTTAGGGGGTTGATTTTAAAATTCCTATCTGGTGTATTCCCCCCCCCTCCCATACACCAGAACTCGTATCAGGACCATCACAAGGGATAAGGGGTTGCCGGAAACTTTATACTTGTTGCTTGAGTTTTTCTTAAATCGAAATCAAACAAGATATAAGGAAGTAAAATAATATTATATCTCGTTTTCTCTCCTTTTCACTCCAAGTGAACACATCCGAAATATTTAACCTACTATTTAGTATTAGGGGCTGTCTGGGTGCAACAGTTGTATCACATACAACCGGTTTGACCCTACCCATTTACACCCTCAGAATCACTATTCATCGCACTGTTCATTTTTCCGAATTTCCTTTTTTCTGTTATTTTTTTATTTCCTATTTTTTTTTCTCTTTTTTTTATTTCCATATTTCTTTTTTTTTTTTCTGTTTTTATTTTATTTTTTTATTTTCCTTTTTTTCCCACTTTTTTTTTTAATTTTTTAGATTTGTTTCTTTTTTTATTTTCCATATTTTAATTTTTTTTTTTTGTTATTTTCCACATTTTCTTTATTTTATTTCATCTTCGTTTTTTTCAACATTGTCGTGACGAAATGTAATGATTGTGAAACATGACGTTTCTTAGTGAAAATATTTACTTTTTCCATCGATAATAATTACTTTAACGTTCTACTAAAAGTAGAACTTGTTGTATTAAAAAGTAGACATTGTCGTGACGAAATGTAATGATTGTTAAACATTACGTTTCTTTGTGAAAAAGTTTACTTTTTTCAACGACAATAATTACTTTAACGTTCGACTAAAAGTAGAACTTGCTGTATTAAAAGTAGACATTGTTGTGACGAAATGTAATGTTTGTTAAACATTACGTTTCTTAGTGTAAAAGTTTACTTCTTCCTACGACAATAATTACTTTAACGTTCGATTAAAAGTAGAACTTGCCGTATTAAAAAGTAAACATTGTCGTTGAGAGACGTAATGTTTCAAAAACATTACTTTTCAGCATGATAATGTTTACTTTAGTGCACAACAAGTTCTACTTTTGATCAAATGGTAAAGTAATAATTGACGTTGAAAAAGTAAACATTGTCGTTGAGAGACGTAATGTTTCAAAAACATTACTTTTCAGCATGATAATGTTTACTTTAGTGCACAACAAGTTCAACTTTTGGAAACGTTGATTATTCTCATCGTGAAGCAAGGAAGGACGGTGAATTAACATTTACGGTTGCCAAATCTATACCCTAATCGGTGAACCCTAAATGGAAACGTTGATTATTCTCATCGTGAAGCAAGGAAGGACGGTGAATTCACATTTACGGTCACCGGAATCTGGAAATTCTCACCGGATTCTAAAAGCTCAACATCGGAATCTGGATATTCTCTGGAAAATGAACAGCTATGACCGAAAATTAGACAGCAGCACGTTTGCAAGACAGGGCTGCATCAAGGTCGCCGGATTCGCGACTGGTCGGCGATGGCGACTGCCCAGCCGTGGTTTCCCCCCTCCGGCAGCGAATCGACCTCCCAAACCACTACCAATCGACTTGCAGAGCCACTACGAGTCGAACTAAAGAAAGCCCAAGCCTTAATTCACCGCCACAAAGCCGGAAATAACAGGTTTTTGCCGGCGACGACGCGAGAACGAAATAATTCCTAGAATTAATCCGGCAGCGATTCCGTCTGCCTAACCACCACCAAAAGATGCAACGAGTCAAGACGAAGAGAATGGTACTTGTCCCGTCCCTCGACTCGCCTTGACGGTGCCGGAATCCGAGATTGAATAGTTCGCCGGAATCGCGACTATACGGCGAAATTACAGTCCGGTGAAGGCTTCTAGCAGCGAAACACCCTTCACCACCACACCCAATCGACGTACAAATGAGTGTGGAGTCCAGCTATGGCAGTCCTGACCGGCGATTCACCGGCCCTTTGCCGGAAAATTCAAATTTCAGCGGCGTCGTCCAAGAAAACCCTAGAAAATTTCCGGCGACCACAGAAAATAGCCAACAGCGAGTTACCACTCACGACCACCACCAATGGACTCGGAATGACGAAAGGAATCGAGTGGTACCTGTCTCCCTTTTTGATTCACTTTGCTGACGCCGAAATCAGTCCAAAACCTCATGACGGCGAAGAAACCCCAACTCGAAGTCGATGAAGTTACATTTTAGATCTAGTCAACCCCGGCAGCGAGTGGATTCTCACCTCCACCACCACTGGATGCGCAGGAGTGGAAGGATTGAGGATCTATGAACATTGACCTTCAACTCCGAGCGACGGCGGCAGAACTGACCGGAATACAGTCAACGTCGAACAAAAGAAAACCTAAACTTCCGATGCCCGTAACTACCTCAAAACACGTCGGAATCGAGTGATTCAAACGGCCAAGTTGATCGATTTTTAACAAGGAACATGAATATTCAATCAGATTTGGCGTTGGAAGGGCAGAATTTGAGCAGATTTGGTGGAGTAGAGGGCGGAGGAAACGAGAGAGAGCAGAGCGAGAGAGAGAGAGAGTGATTTAAAAAATTAATAAAAAACCTTATATATTTTCTTCAGAATCGGGTCGAATCCGGGTATGGTAAGCGGGTGTAAACCGGTTGTATGGGATACAACGGTTACACCCAAATTTTTGCCTTAGTATTAATATTTACTTTGTTGTGTTCGAACTTTTAGCGGGCATTATTCGACAAGTTTGAGACGAATACATGTAGTAAGGTCACTTCTCTAAACGGGCTGGTTAGAGATATGTTTAATGAGCGAATACTCATACTATTTTGATTTAAAGGGCCCAATTTTGGCACAAATAAAAGTTAGAAATCCAATTTAAAAAAGATCCACCTGTCTATACAACCCTTTTTTCTATTACCTAATGATATACATGATCCAGCATGACAAGTGAAAGTCAATTAATGATATTAGTAATCTGGAAGTTTTAAGAAGTTTTAATGGAAATAAAAACTAAATCTTCACTGTAGAATACAGAATCAAGAGAAACATAAATATGGGAAATAAGGGCTGTCTAACACATGCAAGAACTTAAATACACGTATTGGTAAATTTAATTATGGTGTGGTTGGATTTGTTAGAAATTAAGTGGTGCTTTAATGGCTGCTGCTAAGCTTTCCCTGTTACGGTTGCATCTAAATGTATTATATATTTACCTACATTCTATCTCTATCTACACACACTAAACACACACACACACACACCGACTCCCTAGGCAATGAATGACGACGGCCTTTCTGCAGTTTTGCGTAATTGCAATATTTACTACAAATTTCCCATTTCTGCTACCTTTAAATTAATACAGCTCCTGCCCCTTAATTTACACTCTTTCGTCTTCTACCTTTCCTCTTCAATTCAATTCATTTCTTTTCATTAACACCTATCTCTCTCTCTCTCTCTCTCTCTCTCTCTCCAACCTCCACCTCTCACCACAATTTAATTGAGCTTTAAAGCATCCTACTCCTCTCCTATATATATATCATGGTCATAGAGCTCCTATGCCAACCACCTCATCGACTTCATGTTGCTGATAATTACACTGGTAGAGGGGGTGGTCACAACCACCGTATAGCGGCCGTCGGCACTACGACGACCCTTTTCCACCACCACCGAGGTATTATCTAATTTTTATAACTCTACGACCACAAGTTTATATATAGCATATCAATCAACTATTCTTGGTATATTTTTTCTTTTTCTTAATCCTATGTAGCAAATTTTGACAGAAAAATCTACAATTCAAAATACCTTGGAAAGAGAAGACGATGAGCCGAAGGAATGGAGCAAAGGTTAACCTCAAGTTGAACTTGTCTCCACCGAGGGGCAACAGCCTGCATCCTCGAGGTGAGTCCCCGAGCCAGTCGCTGACTGTATCGCCAACGGGCTCGTGCGTATCGTCGGAGGAGAACCAGCAGGACGAGACAAACGCAGAGGCGACGTCGATGGTGCTGGTGGGATGCCCCAGGTGCCTCATGTATGTGATGCTTGCAGAGGAAGATCCCAGATGCCCCAAATGCAAGAGCTCTGTTCTGCTTGACATCATCCATGAAAACACCATCACCAGAAACGCCAAAAAGAGCCAAACATAATTAAGGAAATCTTAAAGATTCTGCTGTTTAAAAAAAAAGCAAAAAATTTGAAGCAGAATGTAGCTATGTTTAGAGCTAGTTAGCAAGTAGCACTATTGGTGCTCCGTTTCTTGATTAGTATGTACAAGGAGGAGTGGAGCCTTAATAGTGCTACTTTATTTATTTCTTTTTTAAGCGTAGAAAGTAGATTCGTGCCGTCGTTTGCATAACTAGAATGAGCCTAAGTTTTCTTGCAAGATTTTTAAGGTGATTTTCTCTCTGCATCTTCACTCTTCTTTTTGCAACTACAGCAGCTCAATTATGCAGATTAGCAATCAAATAGGCAGAAACAAGAAGGAAAGAAAAAGGATATAAAATTGAGACGTGTAAAGAGAGATGAGAAATAGAAACGAGAAACTCACTAGTATCAGATTATTTGCGCCCAAAAACCTAAAATAAATAAATTAATTAAAAATGAATATGATGAGAATTGCTCGATTGAATTCATGCAAATTGGCTAAGTAAAAGGGTTTGAAGAGATGAGGGTCTTTTCTGCAAAATGAAAGAGACGGAGGGATTTAGTTTGCAATAATTGAGAGTTTGTGTTTTAATCTCAGACGTTGATGATGATCGAAGGGCTGTGATTTAATCTAAGTTGGAATCGGTCACGACGGCTATAACCTCCAAGGATGAAGCTCATTTTTATAATCATCTTCTTCATTCTCTTTCAGAGAGAGAGAGAGAGAGAGTAACTGTTATGTTCATAGCTTGTATAGCAGTTTTTCTTCTTGTGTATTCTCTCAGTGTAATTCGAAGTGAGATCATTGATGAATAATGAGCACCAAATCATTGACCGTGGATGAGCTCATTTGGATGAACCATGTAATTCCTGTGTTGATTTCATTTCTGTTTTGGATTCTGCAACTTCTTGTGTGTATGTGTGACTTTCGTTTCGATTCGTGGCAAGTTCTTAGATCTATTCCAAACAAGTGGCACCGTCTGTCGGAAGCGGATTCACGGTGAAGTTCAAAGCGATTATAGATCTTTTATTTGGATTTCTGATCGGAGGACCGTCGGAGAATAGATCGGAGTAATGCTGGCATAGATCGGAGTAATGATGGCAATGGTGAAGATTGAAAGTGAAAAGTTCACAGGGAAGAACAATTTTGGTTTATGGAGAATCAAAAAGAGAGCTCTCCTAACTCTACAAGGTCTGACGTCTGCACTCATGGATGATGGAACTTCATCGTCAACAGCTCTGGCGGGTGGAGATGAGGGTAAGAAAAATGCGTCTGTATGGAAGAGCTTAAGAACGCAGAGATCCGAGAAAAGGCACATAGCTTGATCATTTTGTGTCTTGGAAATAAAGTTATGAGAGAAGTTTCAAAAGAGAAGTCAGCTGCAGCAATTTAGATTAAATTGGAGTCAATCTACATGACCAAATCTTTGGCCAATAGATTGTATATGAAGCAGAGGTTGTATTCTTTCAAGTTGATGGATGATAAGCCATTGGAAGATCAACTTGAAGCTTTTAATAAGATCATCGATGATGTGGAAAATGTTGATGTGAAAATAGAAAATGAAGATCAAGCTATTATACTCTTAAATGCACTGCCTAAGTCTTTTTTGATCATTTAAGGGATGCTATGCTCTATGGCAAAGAAAATGATATCACAGTAGAGGAGGTTCAATCTGTACTTAAGGCAAAGGAACTTCACAAATCTTCATAAACATCTATTCAAGAAAATGTTGGTGAAGGATTGAATGTAAAATCAAAGCCATCAAAGGGGAAATTCAGCAAAAGTAAGGAGTTCAAGAAGCCTAGGCAGAAGAAGAACTTAAATGGACATAATGATGACAACTGTTTCCATTGCAAGAAGCCAGGACATTGGAGGAGAGATTGTCCATTATGGAAGAAGAAGAATGCTCAATCTGGACAGAAAAAAGATCCAAAGAATCCACCAGAAAGGGGCTATTACCCATTAGCCCTTCGATCAGATCAGGGCGAGCACTGTGATATTGTTGAGGCCTTGAATGTGGTGGAGAGTCAAAGTGGAGGTCGTTGGGTGATAGATTCAGATTGTTCTTTCCATATATGTCGTCATAAACATTGTTTTATGACTTTAGAAGAATCTAGGAGTGGTTTGGTACTTCTTGGAAACAATCAGTCATGTCAAGTGAGAGGTATAGGCAGTGTGAAGCTAAAGATCAGTGATGGTTCTATGAAAGTTCTTGAAGATGTGAGATATATCTCTACTTTAAAGAGAAATCTGATATCTCTTGGTTGGCTTCAGAAGGGATATGAGTTTCACTCAACAGATTATGGTATTGCAATTACCAAAGATGCAAAGATTGTTATCAGAGATACAGGCAGTAACGAGTTGTATTATCTTCTTGGTGAGACTGTTGTTGGTGAAAGCAGCAGTGTGAATGACAAGATGGATGATGCAATGTTATGGCACAAGAGATTGGGACATGTAGGAGAAAAAGGACTGAATGAGCTGTAGAAACAAGGCATCATCAAAAAGTACAAATTCAAACTGGATGCATGTGAGCAGTGTATCTTGAGCAAGAGCAAGAAACTTCCATATGGAACAGGTAAATATACATCTCAATCTCCTTTAGATTATGTTTATGTTGATCTATGGGGTCCAAATAAGACTGAAACCATAGGAAAAGTGAGATTCTATATGGCTATTATGGATGACTTTTCTAGGAAACTGTGGGTCGATATCTTGAAGGACAAGACTAAGGCTCTTGAAAAGTTTGAAGTATGATGTAATGAGGTTGAAAATGAGAAGGGTACTAAGTTGAAATGTCTTAGAACTGTTAATGGTTTAGAGTTCATCTCTAGTGAGTTTGGAGAATTATGTGCAAAGAAAAGTGTGAAGAGACATAAAACTATACCTGGAAATCCTCAGCAAAATGGTCTGATAGAGAGAATGAATCGCACTATACTTGAGGGGTTGAGGTGCATGTTGTTTGATGTTGGAATGCCTAAGATTTTTTATGGAGAGGCAATTGTGACTGCAAGTTATTTGATAAATAAATCTCCATCTTCTGCAGTTGGTTATATTACACCTGATGAGTTGTGGTATGGGAGGTCTGTTAACTATGATCATTTGAGAGTATTTTGGTGCAGAGCTTATGCTCATGCTAGACAAGACAAGCTAGAACCTAGGGCTTTGAGGTGTGTGATGTTAGGCTATCCAACAGGAGTTAAAGGTTACAAATTGTGGTGTACGGAGCCTGGTGAGGAAAAGTGATAGTGAGCAGGGATGTGGTGTTTAATGAAAATGAAATGCCATTTAAACATGTTGTTGGTCCATCTAGAGTTGTTCAAAACACTAAATCTGATGGAGATAACTTGGTTCAGGTGGGGCTTGAAGACTTTAGTGTGGGTGATAGTGAAGTTTCTATTGAAAGTGATCATGAATTTGAGGGTGAAAACTTGATAGGTGGTGATGATGAGAGTCTCAGTGATTACATGTTGGCTAGAGGTAGAATGAGAAGGATTATCACACCTCCTCAGAGATATAGTCATGCTGAGATGGTTTATTTTGCATTATGCGTTGCAGAAAAATTAGAAATCTTGGAGCCTAAAACTTATGCAGAAGTGATGAAGAGTCCTGAGATGAAGCAATGGATTCTAGCTATGAGACAAGAGATTGAATCTCTTGAAAGAAATGGAGTTTGGATTCTAGTTACTAAGCCTACAGGGAAGAAATTGGTCACTTGCAAATGGATATTTAAGAGGAAAGTTGAAGTCATTGGCAAAGAGTTGATCAGATACAAAAGCAAGGCTAGTAGCTAGAGGATTCACACAGAAGGAGGGGATAGATTACAATGAAGTATTCTCACCAGTTGTGAAGCATACCTCTATTAGAATCATGCTTGTTGTTGTTGCTCAGTTTGATCTTGAGCTGGAGCAAATGGATGTGAAAATTACATTTCTACATGGAGAGTTAGAAAAGGAGATATACATGACTCAGCCAGAAGGTTTCATATTACCTGAGAACAAGAACAAGGCCTGTTTACTCAAGAAGTCATTGTATGGATTGAAGAAAAGTTCCAAACAGTGGTATAAGAAGTTTGATCAAAAGATGATGGAAATTGGATTCATCAAGTTCAAGTATGACAGTTGTGTGTATATGAAACAACACATAGGTCACAGTGTTGTTTATTTGTTACTTTATGTTGATGATATGCTTATTGCTTCTAAGCATAAATCTGAGGTGGAAGCTGATCTAAGAAATTATTTTGAAATGAAAGATTTAGGAGGAGCTAAAAGAATTCTGGGAATGGATATTGTGAGAGATAGAGCTGCAGGGAAGCTATGGCTTTGTCAGCCTGATTACATTCAGAAGGTGTTGAAGAAATTCAACATGCATAATGCCAAAATTCTATCAGTTCCTATGTAAGTTCATGTTCAATTATCTTCTGAAATGTCACCTAAGACAGATGATGAGAAGAAAGAGATGAGTTCAGTGCCTTACTCTAATTTGGTAAGGAGTTTGATGTATACAATGGTGTGTACTAGGCCTAACATCTCTTATTCTGTGAGTGCAACAAGTAGGTACATGGTTGATCTTGGTAAAAGGCGGTATCTAAAATGGAGTTCAAAGAGAGGTATTTTGTTTTAGAGAAGTGAATCAAAGGATGAAGCATTGGTTGGATTTACTGACTCGAACTATCAACAAATCTATATAATGGAAGGTCTCAAAGTGGTTATATCTTCAAGTTATTTGGAGAAGCTGTGAGTTGGAAATCTTCTTTGCAGCGTGTGGTAGCTCTCTCAACCACTGAAGCTGAATGCATGGCAATGACTGAAGCTGTGAAGAGGCTTTGTGGTTAAAAGGAATGGTTTCTGATTTTGGAATTGTGTAGGATTCAGTGGAGGTGACATGTGATAACCACAGTGCTTTGTGTTTGGCTAAGCATCAGACATTCCATGAAAGAACAAAGCATATCAATGTCAGATTTCATTTTATTAGAGATGTGGTTGAGGATGGAGCTGTGCATTTGGTGAGGGTTTCTACAAATGAGAATGTTGCAGATGCATTAACTAAGGCATTACCAGTTTCTAAGTTTGGTTATTGTCTTAAGTTAGTAATGTTATATCCTAAGACTGAGGTGGAGTTTTGTTGTTCTTGTTTGAACAGTTTCTGAGTTTGTCTATTCTGAGTTAGTCTGCTAATTTCAAAGTAGGTTTAATCGGAGTTTGATTTCGTGCTTCTTGTTCTACTAGTTGGATGAATTCATAGAGTAAGGTGGAGATTTGTTGAGAATTGCTCGATTGAATTCATGCGAATTGGCTAAGTAAAAGGGTTTGAAGAGACGAAGGGATTTAGTTTGCAATAATCGAGAGTTTGTATTTTGATCTCAGCCGTTGATGACGATCGAAGGGCTGTGATTTAATCCAAGCTAGAATTGGTTACAATGGCTATAACCTCCAAGGATGAAGCTCATTTCCATCATCATCTTCTTCATTCCGTTTCAGAGAGAGAGAGGGAGAGAGAGAATAACTGTTCTGTTCATAGCTTGTATAGCAGTTTTTTTTTTCTTGTGTATTCTTAGGGTAATTCGAAGTGAGATCATTGATGAATAAAGAGTACCAAATCATTGACCCGTGGATGTAGGTCATTTGGGTGAACCACGTAATTCCTATGTTGATTTCTAATCTGTTTTGGATTCTGCAATTTCTGGTGCGTGTGTGTGACTTTGGTTTCGATTAGTGGCAAGTTCTTAGATCTATTCTTAACACAATAACCTAGTGTAAAAATGATGCCACATCACAACTTGAAAAATGCATGCGACGGTTGTAATGCTTGCATGGACATAACATTATTTTCATCAATTGCCACAAAATTGCCAAAAGTAATGAACTATTTATCTGCAAAAGCCAAAGTGGCACTCATGCTTGATCCATAAGCTACACAACTAACAATGTCCTAATAGCCAAACTAACCTCTTCCAATATCGATAAAGGAAATTTCAATATGTATATTTCGAGGGATAGGATTACCATATATACATTATGGAAATTTTAATATAATTTACTAATCGAGCTTGCACATTAAAAGTCTAGATGAAGGATCTTAGATTGAAGTAGCTTTTTAAGATGGCTTAGATATCATCGCCAACAACTGATAGCAACAATTAGCTAGCTAATTTATGGTAGTCAATAAGATAATAAATATCTTTATAAGTTGTTCAATGTCAATATTACAATAAGTAAGCAACACAATCAATGAAGGGCACCACACAAAATATGAGCATGTGAAGTAGTGAAGTTATTATGGGAAGTAAGATGTTCAAATGAATTACACCAAGGAAGGCTGATTAGGTAAATGCACCGGGCGGGACTGGGTTGCGATGTGGTTGGGTAGCTCGAGCATTCAAAGAAAAGAAGACTATTGTATACAAGATTGAGAGACCATTAACACCAAATAAATTAAGTGCGGTTCAAGTAGAGGAATGGAAAGGAAAGGGAATGAAATCAAGTCAAGTGGAGGAATGGTAACAATAACCATTACTTTATAAAGTGTTTGGTTCAACAATAGAAATGAATCATAATTAAAAAAAAAAATGAATTCGGAGTGGAAAGGATTTTGTTACTCCTCCAGTTTGGAGAATATTTTGGGGGTTTAGGTTACCCTCAAGCAAAGGGTAATGATTAACCCATCACCCACACCAAACAACAAGTAATGAATTCAATTACGTGAATCCAATACCGCAAAATATCCAACCAAACATGGGCTAAATGTCAGGGTAATTGAGACTGTTGAGGGAGACGACTAAGGAAGAAGGTCTTATGTGACATCATAAGATAAATGCAAATTGATTGTGTAAAGTTATATTACATTCCCAAATCCTCTTCATTTCTTTCTCTTGCTCAATATTATTTTTCAACTGAGCAAATGCATGAACTTTTAATATCAAACTTGTTTAGAGCAACCAATCTATCTAAATTAATGCATTTACTAGCTTGACAGCTTGACTTGACAAATCACAAATCAATGTCAAGAACTATTCACGAGAAAATTCAGAACTACTACTATTATTATAGACTTAATAAATTATCTGAATGTTATGTCACAAGGGACTGTACCTTACTTTTTAGTTAGAACTCAGAAGGATATTACGAGCTAAAAATGAAAGACGATCTCTTTATTTATTTTTTGTCTTAAAGAAGAAATATCAAAGGATGATGAAAATGATAGAAACACCCAACTCTTCCCTGTTATCCTCATACTTTTTTATAAGACAGTGAAACGAATATTTCTTTGGTTTTTCCAATAGAGAAATCCAAAAATAAAAATCCTCAGCTAGACATGCCATCTACAAACTGGAGTCTGTCTAGTAAATTTCTTTTAATTAAATTTCTCAAGCTTCACATTATGAATCCAGAACGTACGTAGAAAAATCAAATCAAATGTATGGCTTCAACAAATTATCAGGGGAATATTTGTGCAATTGTCCAGGCATGCACGTCCAATGAACCAGAACGACTCCATCATGTAACACCCAACCCCACACAACTATGAAATGAAAACACAACTGGCAAAGGTGGCCTCACTTATTAATTATTCTAACATAGTAAAATCAAAATGCTATGTGATTTCAAGTCTCAACACCACTCTTATTCTTAGGATGATTTCAAGGCTTAGATATAAACTCCGTCACACTCGGGCAACTCCATGGCGCAGTAAATCAGTCCAACAGCGCACTAAATCCAGCACTACAGTAGTATATGACCAGGTGAATAGTGTGAAGCACTAAATTTGGAGCTTCTTTCTTCAGATTTCAAATTATTCAACATGATTAATAAACATTACTTTTATTTACAATAATATAGTTTATGTAATTTTTGATTTAATTATGACAACACAAATTTTTTTTTGTTATGTAAAAATTATAAAATGAAAAGAAATATATATATTTTAGTAGATATTTTTGTTAGTGTCACATTTAGTTCATATCATCGGAGTTGTAAACACTTTTAGTACAGAAACTGCACTAAAGTTGCACATCCAAGCCCTAAAAGTAAAAGGCTATAACTTACCGATTCTCGCATTTTTTCAAGTACTAAGTGAACCTCATCAGAGGTTAAACTAATTAAAGAAAAGCAGGCTACTATCTGCAGTTCCCTTGGACTAGAATTTTCTTCTTGAGCCCTCAAACTGACTACTCCTTCCGTCCACGAAAATGTCTCTTATTTACCCCTTATTTTGGTCCATGAAAATGTGTCTTACTCTACCTTATGTACCATCATACCCCTCATTTTTTCCATTATTTAGCAAGTTTTACCTTTATCCCACTCACAAGAACTTTATCCCACCACCCCTCAAACTCTACTTTTACCTCACTCACAACACCGTTATCAGTTTTCTTATAACTCGTGCCACACATACCTCCGTCCACGTAAATGCGTCTGATTGTATGTGTGGCACAAATTTTAAGAAAAACTGATAAAGATATTGTGAGTGGGGTAAAAGTAAACATATTTTCGTGGATGAAGGGAGTATTCAATTTAGTTACGTAGCCAACGTGAAAATATAAGGCATCATACAATATGTTCAATTTAGTCTAAACACCAAAGCAAGCACTATCTGATTGATTAGGTTCTACAGTTTTCCAAGTCACCTCGGGTAGGTCAATTACTAGTGATCATTTCTATTTAAGTCGATTGCTTGCTAAAAAAATAAGAAAGAGTATTAGGATCTAAAAGCCATATTGAATTAGCTACAAAGTTTCAAAAAGAGTACTCACAACAGTCCAAAAACTTAAATAACTTTGCTTCTCTAACATCGCATACCAAAAGCGGTCTAGGATGGTTTATCAAAAGACATGGCTAGAGGAAATTTAGTCTGCATTGTTATCAAGCAATGAGTCATCTCACAAAAGATGGTTTATCAAAAGCATAGATTGATGGTTGGAAATGCAAAGATTTTAGATGAATAGACAGACTCCACTCAAACCACTCTAAAATAGTTCAAAATAAGAGGGACGAATTTTAAATCCACATCCATTCAAATAGTCACCAATAATCTGGTCTCCTTCCCGCATCTCTTCCTCCGTTGCCTCTGAACCCCACTGTTCCTCCATAATGTGGTCTCCTTCACCATCTCCAATAGGTGCATTCTCCTCCTGCTCCATTACCTTGCCAATCAAGCCTCCAGCCTCAGAAGAACCAGGCACATCCATGAGCATCTTTGCAATGTCTTCTTCTTCTTCCATGTGAGAAGAAGAACCAGCCATGGGTGATGATTTTGGTAGGGATTTTCGGGTTGCTTTAGTTGGGGTAGAAGTGTTTGAAGTAGGCTTGGGAGATTTCGAACTCTCAACTGCCTTCTTCTCAAGTGTATTGTGGTTTGTCACAGCCCGAATTTTGACGTATAAAGACGACTAGAATCCATTGGACAATAAGGTGAAACCTCCAAATAAAACATAACTCGACAAGGGATCATGCTCGGGAACAAGGGAATGTAGATTGAAAGCGATGACATATAGAACATGCTTTCAATTCTAAACTCAAATAAACGAGCATTGATATATAATACAAGTGTCGAAGGTAATTAAAATACTTCAATCAACAAACAACACACCGCCGAGCACCTTCCGCCACCATCATCCATGCTAACATGCACGTTAAGTACTCAGTGAACACATGGCAAAATAATTTAAAACTTTGCTTGATAAAGCTATATAATTTAATTTGCCTTGCTACTACATCACAAGTGTTACTACAGTTTAAAACGTTTAACTTGTGCATGCAAAAATCATTTTCTTTTCTTGAAACAACTGCGCAGTCAGCATATATAATTTGAATAACAGGTATGAATCAATCTACCACATAATCTCATGTGTCGAGAAGTAGGCCTCCTTCTCAAACACTGTGACTGGTCTAACCGAAGCAAGGCTCACAATCACTTCAACAATTAATAACACGTGTTCCTGTGCGTCACAGAATATTAACAACTCAAGTAGATGATTAAACATACCAAAACTTAGATAAAAAGGTAAGTCAATTAATTTAAAAATTCACATAATATATTAGTAATAATCACATTCATCACTTTATTTCGGTTAAAAAGCCCACCTAATTGAAAAAGGGTTCGGGTCGAGGTAGCTTCTTTGTCTTCTTCTCGTCTACTTCTCAGTCCCACTCGTTCCTTCAAAAATAACATCTAATAAGGACGAGTTAACTTTCTAAAAATGAAAATGAGTTCTAACGTTGCACTGAAGGACTTCTACTTGACTCGGGTTCCTTAACTTATCTCGACTGTCTAACTCGATCTTTCTCGATTTCTCGATTCTAACCAAGTACTAAACCAACAGACTCTCATACTCGGGAAGATAACTTGACTTAACAACATCCAATCAATTTAATAATTAATTAATTCACAATATCAAGAAATCACTATTCATGTCACACATCTCGTTTTTCTCCATTTCGCGAGTCAAACGAACTCATAAAATTATGAGATTAATTCTCGGATTCTAATATCACAATTCATTCACATACAGACTTTCATATCAAAAATCAGACATTCACAGATAGGTAAATGATCTACTTCGATAATAGATGGAAAAAGAAAAATTTTCCAATTATATTTAAATATTCTAGAAAAATTCTAGAAAATCAAATAAATTCATTTAATCACAATTATTGACTCGGAACTCATTCAATACTCGGTTATTAACTCATACTGACTCGACTCTGCTCGATTATAATTTCAAAAATAAAAGTTATTAGATTTCGATGAAAATAATTTCATTTTCCTTAAAATATGTCAAAGACTTCAATTATGAAATGGAATTTAAAATCCAACCTCTTAATAAAAATTCTTCGGAATAAAGTCTACGTCATTTTTCTCGTAAAATGTGTTAATATTTCTCGTAACACATGCACGTTCTCGGAAACTTACCAAACTTGGCAAAATCGACTTAAAATAATTCTATTTAACTATTAACTTTATTTATTTTCCTTATTCTCATTTTTAATTTAGGAAAACTCGATTTTCATTCTTAATTTTTCATTAATCGATAACTTTCTCGTATAAACTCGGATTCAAATACTTCAAAAAGCTAACTTAGCTATTTTTGTACCAATTTCATCATCTAATCTTTGATTTAATCAATACTAGCATACAACATCAAAAATCATCAACCTCATCTACCTATGTGGTTCGAATTTTTCAAGAAAAATTGCATCAAATTCATACTTCTCATTTTTCTTATTCAATCTTCTTTAAATCATCAAATCACTCATTATCTAAACAAATATCATCAATATCATCACAAAATCATCAAATCCTCATACCTACATATAAATCGGTTTTCCCATAGATTTTAGGATAATTTCATACTCTTCAATTCATCAATTTAGCATGCAATTTCCATACTAAAATTCAACAAATAACATCACAATTCATACATCAAGATCATCAAGACAAAACTCCTAATTTATTAAACCATAACCTTCAAATTTTTTTGAAGAAAATAGCAAGAAATTCAATTTCTTTTAATTAATCACACAAACATCCTTAGATTAATTTCTAAAGCTCAAATCCATCATCAAATCCATGTTATGATCCAACACATGAAAACCTCTAAAAATCATAAAATTTTCGGTACATACACACATGTATATATCATCACCTTTCTCATTAAATCAAACGCATAGAAACTCTTAGATCATAACCTAGAACACAAATCTATCATCTAAAACACGATCAAAACAAAAACATAAAAATCCTCAAAAATCTTCAAAATTTTCGGTACTTTTAGGGAAGAAATGATCAAGGATTCTTCTTCTTTTCATTCATGAATAACACTCAAGGGTTCAAGAATCAAGACTCAAAACAAAAAGTTTTCATTCCTTGCTCTATAGACCAATTTGGTCGAACAAAAGAGGGAGAGAAGGAAGGGATTTCTTGAGTTCTAACCAATAGAATCGAACAAAGATCAAGAGACTTACGTAATCTTGAAAGCTTGATCGATCGAAGGGCTTCAATCCACGCAACTCTATGCTAAAATCACTCTAGAATCGAACTTCATCCTTTTGCATAAAGCTGCCGATTTTCAAAGAAGGAAGAAGAGGATGAATTCTAGTCTCAAATCGATCACCATGACGAGAGGATTACGAATACCTTATTAGATTAGTCGATGGTTGATCAGAGGCTAACTTCTTGCGATTTTTGAAGCTTGGAGCTTGGTCTTTAATGGAGGATTGTGAGAGAGAGAGAGAGATAGTGTGTGTGTGTGTGCTCGATGAGAGAGAGATGAGAGATGAGAGTGATGATGTCGGTGAGAGAGAGATTAAGAGGGGAGAGAGAGAGCGCCTGAGAGAGAGTAGAGATAAATGTGAGTGGGATAGAATTAATGGAGTTTTAGTTGCACCCGGTAGTCAAAAAAGCGATTTAAAAGTCACCGGAAGAAAAAGTTATTCGGTGCAATTTAACCCTACTTTCTCATTAAACTCTCAAATAACTCAAAACTCACCACGACTCTTTCTCGACGTCGGAAAACTCTCTACTTCGTCTCAAAATTCACCAAATAAATCAAGGGATCCAAAAATCCAGTTTTCAAATCAAAATTTCGAGCAACGAATAAAAAGTCGAAATTCACTATTCATATATATTAGGGTTTTCTGGACCTTTAACTTGAATTTCTCTTAGACAACCTCTAACGACTCTCACACATATCTCAAAGCTTTTAAAATAATCTTTAGACTCAAAAGACACTGTAAACACAAATTTTAAGTATTTATAACAAACACAATAAATCGTGTACAAATAAATATTTGAAGTAAAAATGCGGGTTGCGATCTCTATGTTGCTCCTCTAATTTGCCTCTTCAACTTGTTTTTGAACGATCTTCAAGCAGCTTCCGGGATTTTTGGAGATTTAACCTCCTTGATCTTGATCGGATTTGAAGTTTGGACTTATAACGTTAATCCGGAGGGCCAAAGCCTTATTTCTGGATCAAACGCTAGATTTGGGACGCTTTTGGTGAATAACTCCTTGAACTCCACGAAGAACGCCTTGAATGCCGCGAAGAATGCCTTGAATGTTGTAGAGAATTTTTCTACAACTCTTGAGCTCTTCAATATGATTTGTGGTGTATTTTGACCTCTCCAATCACCCCTATTTATAGGTGAAAATATAGTGGAAATGGTGGGCTTTTGGAGTTCAAAACGGACTTTAGGGCTGAGGTGGCACAATTTTATTGGCTCCTCAATTTTGGTAGTTATCTCCATCAAATCTTTGACTTAATGACCAAGAAATGACACTTGTCAATTTATAATTGGTCGAAAATCTCCATCTTTTAAATATCAACTTATATTTATTTAATTTAGGATTTATCTTTAATAAAATTTCTAAAATATAAATAAAATATAAAATTAATGTTTTTCATTAATTTTTATGCGTCTACAAATGCCCCCTTGAGACTTGTTTGTAGACAATTTGTCTTGGAAACGAATAAGTCTCAAGACTTTTGAAATTTATTAGATAGTTTAATCTCGTATCAAGGAGTTCTTGAATTTTGAAGTGCGAAAATTTAGACTCGTTTCATAGAGTTCTTGAATTTAAGCTTTGAATTTATAAATAGTTTAGACTCGTATTTAGGAGTTCTTCGACTTTAGATTTGAATTTATAAATAGTTTATACTCGTATTAGGAGTTCTTAAATTTGAGATTTGAATTTATAAATATGGTCCTTATCTTCTTAATTTGGTCAACCCAAATTAGCAAAGTAAGACTTGACACGATTAACATGTTAATAACTAAATCCAATATACCTTATTGGAAGTCAATGTCATCAGGATAAGAAAATTGGGCTTTTTAATATATGGACTCAATTCTCAATCAACCAAAACAAATGGGCCTGTCGAGATTGCAAAGCATAGCTCAAGCTCATATATAATTATTTATTTCCCGTTAACAACCTCAGAAGTTCATTCATACTTCTCCAGAATCTTCTCGACGTAGGAGTTTTTACCTTTTCTGCCAAGACTGTGTAATTTATATTTGGGAAGTTCTTGTTTCTTGTGTCGCACGTTTTTTTTCCTTCTAAATCAAAATCCTACTCAAAGTACATCTCATGCGTAGGTTTGAACCTCAAATCAGCCCTATAAATAGTCCTACCACTATTGTTTTTCTTCACACACAAATCCCTTGCAACTTTTCTTCTGCATCTGCCGAACAAAGTAGAGCTTTTAACGCCGAGTTTCAATTCGTCTTTTACAGCTTCATTCGCAGGTATAAAATCATAATCACGTATTCTGTATACCCGATGCCTCGTGCATGTGCCTCTTATCCATCTTGTGACTAAAAGGAATCATTTTTCTCTTTACTCGAACCTCAAAATTTACTATCATGTTTAATAATCACTACATGTTTGCTGATTTATCTTGAACAACTTCTTTAATCAAATTCAAATCTTCATATATTTTGGCTGTGAAACAACTCTAATTTGTTTGTCTTCCCTTTTTTTTTAACCTCCTGACTTGTGCCTTTTTTTTCTTATTTTGCAGGAGATAGCAATTTAATTTCTCAAGTTTATTGCCCACGATTTGTTTGATTCCTTTTCTAAAGTATAGAATATATGCACATACAAACATATGAATCATATGATTTTAATCTTCTATCTTTCAACTCTTGACGACTACATGTGCATATTAACCTTTTGCAGGAAACGACATCAGTTGTGAAAAGCCGGAAGATCACAAAGCAAATTCCTCAATATCTTTTACACTCCATCCCTCTATTCTTCTTTGTAAATATACTTGAGCACCACATGTTTGATAAAATTTCTGAATGAACAATTTAATCTTCTTTTCCTTGCATATAATCGTGCACACCAGCTGTTTGACAATTTACCTTTTCCATTCTTTTTGTCGTTTTTTTTTGTGCAACTCATCATGGTTTACTTCAAGGATATCACCGAAAGCAAGAAGACTTACTTACTTACTTTGGACAACGAGCGGCAGTATGCGGAGAAAGGGACACGCTTGAGGACTTACAAGTTGGTACTTAGCGATGATTGACCCAAGTTTGTCAATCTACTTCATACTAACGGATGGTGCCAAGAAAATGAGTTAAAAGGAGCTATGACTTGGATACTTCAATCTAATCATCATCACGGGCCGGCCGATTCAGACCCACTGCCTACTTTGGGGAGACGTATGATTGATGAAAAGCTTTCGTGGGAAGAAGCACGAAGTTTGTTGGAGAAGCTCATTACTTCAAAGGCTATTGGGAGTGGACCGAGGATGTACTTAGCCGTTGCAGAGATGACCTTCGCACAACTAGGCTCTATGATGCTGTATATGCTTCACTTTTTACTTATGATCGAAACACAAAAGTCATCAAAGCTTTTTGCGAGTCTTGGTGCCCTTCCACCAATACTTTACTTACTTCTTCGGGCGAGCTTTCAATCTCATTTTGGGACTTACATACTTTTTCCGAACTTCCCATGAATGGCATACTTTATGATGAGGTAGTTCCGTCCACGAAAGAGTTGCTTGGTGCCGACGAAGGAGTAAGATCTCGTATCCCAGCAAGTTCTAAGCACTTATTTCACAGCTATCATATACTTCGGAGCAAGGCGAAAACTTACAATACTTCTTATACTTATAATACTTTCAATACTTCAGTCCCAGTCGAAGAGTGGATCAGATTTTGGTACAAGGGTAATTTGAAGTATCAAAGACCTCCTGCCCGCAAAGAAACGAAGAAGTAAGTGCGTCCAAAGCCCACTTACAACCCCAATGGAAAGCTTGCGAGTCACGTGTCATGGACTTCTTCCCAAAAAGTTCCATTTACGGAGACAAGTGTTAGAGAAAGATATTGGCATGAAACGTATTCGGCTGCGTTCCTTGCTTGTTGGTTGAGCACTTTTGTTCTTCCCGAAGATGAAGTAGGCGTAATTCGACCAAGCACATTCAAGATGGCTAGTACCATGGAGAGCCAAAAGAAGGTTGCTCTTACTGTCCCTGTTTTGACGAGCATTTATAGAGGTCTAAACAAGATCTCCCAACTTCGCGATCTCACTCGAGTTCATGCAGTATTCCCTATTCACTTCGTTTATGGTTGGCTAGAATATTACTTCAAGACTCACTTCCCTCTTGATCACATGTCGTGCATACCCCAAATGATTCAATACTCAAGCGAAGGAGGAGCACGATATTACAACGCTGAAGATGCTCGCAAACGAATCTACAAGTGGGATCAATTTTGTTGGAATACTACCATGATCACCAAGAATGAGAGTACTTTATACAGGGACGATGGGAATGCGAATGAAGTTGATCGTGCTTTCTTCATGGCCATCCACTCCAACTACTTAACTTGGAGGCTTGGTGGTGAGTTTGTCATCGAGCCCTACAGTCCACACCGCTTCAGTCCTCAATTCGGGTTCTACCAAACTCCTCCAGGCGTTCTTAATATAGATGTCCGCCGAGCTAACCTAGATGAAGGCATTCAATACTGGCGTGCCTGTTTACTCCAAAAATCTTATAGCAATGCCATAATTCCAAGCTCGCTTCAAAGCTCCAGAAAGCTCCACTCGCTCGCGTACAAGAATTTGGTGGCAAAAAGTCTATGAAGAGTCCATAGAAAAGCATTTTACAATCTTAAAACAGCCTCAAGGGCATGATGCCCCCAAAAACTGTGAAAAGAACATACAAGTCAAATCCCGTGGCGATAATGAGGAAGCGACTTCGGCTCCGTTGAAAGATTCAAGAAAAAGAAAAGCATCCTTGGATGAATCCTTTAATGGAAAGCGAAGATCATCTTCAAATCACTTGGATGGCTCTCTTAGCAACAATGCAAATCCTCGTCAGCAAAGTCATGTCAGTCTACCTAAGGAAGCTTCTTGCGAAGATAGTGTCGATCGTAAACGCAAAGCTACTCTTAAGGTTTCACTTCTCCATTTTTACTTTCCTCTTTTTCATGTAAGTAGTTATTTTTAACAAACTTTTGTTTTATCTGTTTTGTAGTAAGAGAAAGTCCTTGGCATCGATAATCTTGAAGACTCTCAAAGCTACCATCAATCTTGTGGGTCAAGTCAGTCACTTGGGACGCACCATCCCAACAGGAAAATACCACCAGTCAGAACTAAGTCCAAGTTCAATAGTAGCTCTCTTTGCCGATCGATGTAAGAGACTTTTGCAAGAGTTTTGGGACGATCTTCAAGCCAAGATAGTAAGAACTTCGGTTGATGACTTGTCATCCATAGAGGATGAAATTCGTAAGGGGATGTCATGCATGCAGAAATATTCTTATGGCTTTGATATATCTCATCTTGAAGAGAGCTTGAACACACTTTTTGATAAGGCTAATGACTATGACAAAGCCCGATCGACCTCTCATGACTTTGAAGGATCTGCTGCACAACGCTTGAAAGAAGTCCAAAAGAAGTTCCATGATGCAAGTGAAGAGGCAAAGGAACAAGCTGCTCAAGTCGACTCCATGAAGGAAGAGGTTGCTAAGCTATCATCAAAGATGAAGCAACTCCAAGGCACACTTCAAATTACTCAAAACAAAGTGCTTGGATTCAAAGAAGAACTTGACAAACTTATGGATGCACCTCTAGTGAATGATGAAGTGTTGAAGAACTTGAAGGACTCGAATGAACTTTTGGAGGCCGCTCAACAATCATTGAAGGATCAAAAGCCCTTTTCTTAGACATAGTTTTCATTTTTGTTTCGTACTTTGTTTTACTTCTTTTCTCCTTTTGTTGCACTTTTGATGAACACTTTATGCAATGAAGTACTTGTTTTTTTTTCCTGCTTCTCGTCATTCATGGATGTCGTCTTTTTATCTTGAATACTTGCTCCAATTTGAATTTCAATTACTTGCAATCATCCAATTTGAAGGAAGACACAAAACATAATTGACTTAAAAGCATGACTGAACTTAGAATCTATCCAAGCTGCCTACGTACCTCTTTATATAAAAAGGATCAAGTTAAAACGTAGTTCAAGAAGTAAAACTAACTTGAGTTTTAAGGAGGGGGGGGGGAGCCAAACATAGTCTGTACTCATGCGGGCCAAGATGACTATTTATTTAACCACTATATAAACAAAGTGGAGTAAATAACAATTTAACTACATAACTTTACCTTTTGGTGGGATAATTAAGTTTAGTCACATTAACTTAACTCTTGGTGGAGAAGTTAGCAGTTTATCCACGTACACTTTCATTGGTGGGTGCCTTTACACAGTTTATACTCATAGAGACCAGGAGTAACATGCAGTTTAAGCTCGTGCGTCATGGAGAGGACTTCTTTCTCTTTCTTTTGGTTTTCTGTTTTTTTTTTGTTTTTTTTTTGTTTTTGTTTTTTTGTTTTTGTTTTTGTGCAAAGACTTTGTACAGGCATGCTTCCACCCTTCAAGGATAGTAGCGCTTCAAGAACTTTCCATTGATCGGACCAACGTTAACATTTTCTTCATCAATCAACTTATAGGCGCCGTTGGTGTAGACTTCTTTGACAACATAAGGACCATCCCATCTTGACACAAACTTGTTTCCAACACGATGAGTGGTGATAATTGGCCTCCTCACAGCTAGCACCAAATCTCCAACTTGAAAAGAGTACAATCGCACATTCTTATTGAAAGACTTTGAAAGGCGAGCTTGATAACATTCCAACCTTTGTTGCGCCTCCAATCACTTCTCATCGAACGCTTCTAACTCTTCAAGGCGTAAACGAGCATTCTCTTCTTCGGTCAAACCCTCTTGGATAGCAATCCGCAATGAATGAATTTGTTGCTTTAGGGGATTCACAGCTTCCACACCATACACCAAAGAATAAGGGGTCGCTTGTGTTGGAGTTCTATATGTCGTTCTATACGCCCACAATGCTTCTCCAATCTTCTCATGCCAATCGCGCTTCGTCTTCGCAACAACTTTCTTCAACAAATTGCACAAAGTCTTATTGAAAGCTTCAGCTAAATCTAAACTTCTCACAGAGCTTATCAATGAAAGAATTGCTGAAATTCTGTCCATTATCAGTGATGATGTAACGAGGAATCCCATGACGATAGATGATATGACCTTTGATGAAATTAACAACATTCTCCTTCTTCACTTCTTTCAAAGGGATTGCTTCAGCCCACTTGGAGAAGTAATCTGTTGCAGCCATGATATATAGATGCCCCCTTGATGATTTTGTCAAAGGTTCAACGACATCAAAGCCCCAAGCATCAAAAGGCCAAGACGCAACCGTGGGGTGTAGTGGCTCGGCGGTTGATGAATGACATTTGCGTGAAACTGACAAGGTTGACATCTTCGAGCATACTCCATGCAGTCATTCACCATGGTTGGCTAATAGTAACCCATCCTATTGATTCGAAAGTGCAATTTTGGACCGGATTGATAAGCACCGCAAATTCTAGAATGCGCTTCCTTCATGGCTTTTACAGCTTCTTCCATTCCTAAACATCTTAAGAAGATTCCATCAAACGAGCGCCTATAAAGTGTGACTTTAAAGTATATAAAGCGAGCCGCACGACGACAAACATCAACTTTTCTACATGGATCACTGGGCAACTTATCATACTTCAAGTAATCAACAAACACTTGGCGCCAATCTTCTTCTTCTATCTCGAATACTTCGACAACATGGTTTTTATCTTCTTCACAATCTTCTTCTTCAAAGATAGGCGGAACAACTCAACTTTGGCAAACTAGCACAGATATCTTATCCTCAGACATAGTAATTGTAGAAGCAAGTTTAGCTAATGTGTCTGCTTGCTTATTTTCACTTCTTGGTACATGCGAGGATTGTCTGGGCAGGCGAGGATTGTCTGGGCATACTTAACATACGGAAGCAACTCTAGCTTCTTCACTTCATACAATCCCAGTATTTGGTTTATCACCAACTTAGAATCACCATACACTTTCATGTGTAGTCTCTTTGCATCCACCGCCATCTCCAAACCAAGGATGAGCGCTTGATATTCCGCAACATTATTGGAGCAATTTTCAGTCAAAGTGAAAGAGTATGGCAATACTTCTCCTTCTGGTGTGACAAACACCACTCCGGCACCAGCCCCTTCTCTATGAGATGCTCCATCAAAGTACATTACCCAAGGAGGGCAAACATTGATCAAAAGTGCATCTTCATTGAGGAGATCGTCGGTCAACTCCTATTCGGCAGGGATTGGATGATCAGCAGAGAAGTCTGCCAACACTTGTCCTTTCATTGCTTTTTGGGGAACATACATAATCTCGAATTGTTGCAACTGTAAGTACCACCGTGCAAGTATATCAGATAAGACAGGCTTAGACATCACGTACTTCAATGGATTTGCCTTGGAGATAAGACGCACTGTATGTGCTGGAAAATAATGCTTCAACTTTTGGATAGAGAATATCAAAGCCAGACATAACTTCTCGACCGGAGAATAATTCAGCTCGTTGGGTATCATCATCCTACTCAAGTAGTATAGGGCATTCTCCTTTCCTTCTTCATTTGTTTGCGCAAGCAATGCCCCCATAGAACGTTCTTGAGCGGCGAGGTATAAGATCAACGGACGACCCGCAACAGGTGCAGCCAGAACAGGGGGTTTCATCAAATAAGTTTTTATACTTTTGAAGGCATTTTGGCACGACTCATCCCACTCAAACGGATGCCCTTCTTCATAATCCGGCTAAAAGGTTGACACCTTCCGACTAGGTTCGAGATGAACCTTCTTAGGTACGCCAATTTCCCTTGCAAACTTTTTAACTCATGAATATTCCGAGGTTCAGGCATCTTCATAATAGCATCAATCTTGGCTTTCTCTATCTTAATACCTCGATGGCGGATGATGAAACCAAGAAACTTCCCCGACTTCACTTCAAATGCACACTTTAATGGATTCATCCTTAGCTCATATTTCCTTAGTCTTTCGAAGACTATCCTTAAGTCTTGGAGGTGATCCTTTCTTGCTTTTGACTTTACGACCACATCGTCCACGTAACACTCAATGTTCTTGTGGAGCATGTCATCAAATATCTTTTGCATGGCTCTTTGATAGGTAGCGCCAGCATTCTTCAATTCGAACGGCATAACAGTGTAGCAAAATATTCCTTTTGGAGTGCAAAACGCCGTCATTTCTTTGTAAACCGGTGACATGCGAATTTGATTGTAACCGGAAGATCCATCCATAAAAGATAATACTTCATGTCCGGTTGTCGCATCAATCATCAGTTCGGCAATAGGTAGTGGAAAGTCATCTTTAGGGCATGCTTCGTTAAGATCTCTAAAGTCAACACAAACATGGATCTGCCCATTCTTCTTTCTTACTGGCACGATGTTGGAGATCCATGTCGGGTACTTCACTTCCCTAATGAATCCAACCTCAATGAGTTTGTTTATTTCAACTTCAATCAACGGGATCAACTCGGGTCGAAATCGGCGTTGGGATTGCTTAATAGGTCGTGCCTCCTTCTTAATAGCTAAGTGATGAACAACTATCTTTGGATTCAATCTTGGCATCTCCTTATATGTCGATGCGAATATATCTTTGAATTCTTTCAAGAGCTCAACATATGCATGCTCCTCATCCGACATCAATGAAGCACTGATGTAGGTAGGTCGTGGATCATCAACAATATCCAAGTTAACTTCTTTTAACTCATCGATGGTGGACTTCACACCATCTTCGAATTGTGGGGGTGCTATGTCCGCATCTTCTTCTTCAACGCTCCCTTCTTCACAAAGAGTAATGTGATGTGATGAAGCGACCTCTTCAGTAATCTCTTCATTCCTTGGCACAGGGCCTTGAAAATCTACACGCAGCCTCAATGTTCCATCTCGTTGCCTCATTACAACGACCTCTTTGATATCACTTACTCTAACAGCGCCGCTTCTAAGTAGACGAGCGATCTCTTGATGTAAATTGATTTGAGCAGATTGACTTTGAACACTCTCGATAGTGTAGTAAGACGATGCAACACTTTCTCGAGGACTTGTGTATGAATGACTGTCTTCATCTTGGCTTTCAACACATCTTCACATGACACGGTCAGTATAGTACTTCTTTTCATGCGAGACGGGACGATACTTCTCAACCTTTTGGTTGCCCCTTGCTTGGTTTTCTTGTCTTTGCCAAGTCTCTTGAAAATAGACACTCGTTTCGCCCATTCTTTTCCTAACCTCTTGAAGGCTAATACCCTTTCAACCTTCTTCTTTTTGGGGAGACATGATGTAGATGACACCTCTCCTTCAAAGATTTGGTTGGTAGTGGCCCCTTTGATCGCAATACGAACGGGACCTCGTGAGACAAATCCCAAGCCCGCCTTTGTTCCTTGGACCATAGGACCATCTTTCTTTGATACCTTCAAGCCAGCCTTACGTTCAGAATCATGTTGACTCATAACCTTCGAGCTAGACTTAGAATTCTCCTTGGGATCATATCTGGCTTTCACAAGAAGCTCGTATGCTTTTGGCCCAAAACACTTAGCAACTTCAGGGCTTGTAAGTTCGCCATGGTCTATAGCACTACCTTGTTTTGGTCGAACAAATCCTCCAAATGATTGTTGAGTGGGTTTCGTAGCATCAATCTTTGTCAGAGTGTCACGCCCCGACTCTCGAGGTACGACTTACAAACAACAACACAACCTAATCAACTAACAATCAACTCAAACGTATGGAACATGCTCGGGGAAACATTAATGAAAAGCAATGCAATTGGATAAGGCTTTCAAAGACATAATGAAATAATAACCGAGCATTTCAAAATCACATATACACAGGAATATGATAAAAAATTCATGTTGACGGGGGTAAGATTTCAACAAAAACGAGAATGTGAAAATATACCAAGTCAAGAGAACCAGGTTCAACAAAACGTTTTAAGTCAACGAGCCCATCGCTCGGAAGCACAAGTCAAGAAGTTAAGAATTCAACAAGTATTCAAAATCATCGAGCACAACACTCGGAATCAAGAACATGAGTATCAGAGTATAAGTATCAACAGACATCAATTCAAAAGGGTTGCAGCGGAAACTTGCATCAAAACCTAACATTTGCACGTATGAAGACGTACAAAAGTCAGTCTGATATTCGACTCGACTCAATCAAAAGAACCACACCACACCACCAAGCATCCATGCCATCGCCATCCAGTCAACCTGCACGTTTAGAAATATACGCAGGGCTGAGTACTTCGTACTCAGTGAACACAAGCCAAAACATTTGGGTAAAGATGCTTTTAAAAGCTATATCAATTGAACTTGCCTTGCCGAACACCACAAGTACTTAAACAATTTAAAACAGTTTCACTTGTGCATGTTTAAAACATTTTCTTTTTAAACAGACTGCGCAGTATAACATAGAATAACAGTATGCATCATCTGTCACAATCAATCTTACTGTGCCGAGAAGTAGGCTTCCTTCTCGAACACTGTGACCGGCCTAACCGAAGCAAGGCTCACAGTCACCTCAATCATTCAACATACCAAACGTGGGTTTCCTACCTTTCACAGGATAATAACATCTTAACTAAACAGATGATAACACATACCAAACTTCAATAAAAACGGCAAGTTAATTGCATTTAAAATCAATCATAATAATAATACTCAACAGCATAAATATATTCATCGGCAGTTTTGGTTCAGAAAAGCCCACCTGACTTCCGAAGATTCTAGCTAGGCGGTTTTAAGGGCTATTTGTCCTTGCTTAATGATCCGTCCAGCTCGATCCTTCACAGTTCGACATCGATAAAGAAATTAAGATACGTAAAGACGGACAAAAAGGCGTTGGACTCAACTGAAGGACTTCTATTTGAGTCGATTCTCTCCTTGCTTTGATTTTTCTAAAGGATCTCGCGCTCTCGTCTTTAAACTATTAACTCTTCTCGATGATTGGTTAATATTACTAACCAATGTCTTACATTTCTCACTTTATTTATGAAACGTCGTCTTTCTATATTCCATTACTCGAGTTTTCTTTTAAAACTAAACTAATTCTCGATTTAACAATCAATAGCTCAATCATTTTGCATAAAAATAATTTAGTAATTCTTCATATCACAATTAATATCATGCACTTAAACACTTATTAAAACACATAATAAATCCAAACAAATCAATCACACTTCAAGACACATTAACATTTATTCAATTTAAACATTAGAACTTAACTTGATTATGCAATTTCTTTTCATAAAGACTCAAACAACATACTTTATCCTTTCTTGTTTATAGACAACGCTTTGATCTAAATTCGTTATCTTATAAGGTATTTTATAACTTTTACTCAATTAATACAAATTCTCTTTTATTATTAATAAACTCTTATGAAATTGGAATTTCCTTTCCATTTCTAACTCGATTTTTATTTCTTAATTCATCTATTATTTTTCCAATTATTAACTCGACCATTCTTCTCGGTTTATTATTTTTTTTTATCCGCATGGTTTGAAAACAACTTACTTAATTAATTAATTTTAATTAATTTCTTTCAAAACTATTACTCGACATCTTATGCTACTATTATTTTCTTGATTAACTATACGAGTATTTAACTTAACTCGTCTAGCATCTTTTCTTCATTCGATTTAAAACTCCTTTTAATTTCTTATTAATTAATCCTTTTTAACTTGAATTTCTCGACTTCTCGTTTATCTATTTAATAAATTCTTCTTCTTTGTTCTTAACTTAAAACCACTTTCTTACTTAACAATTTCCTTTATTTTTCAATAAACATTTTTATAAAAACTAGTTTATTTTATTAGTTAAATTACATAATGTCTTTTTGTTTTAGTTTATTAAAAATTTCAAGTCTTTAAGTTTTATTACTAGAAAACTTATTAGACACATCTTTTTATGCATTTTTTTATTTTTAATATTTTCAAAGCTTTTAAACTTCATTCTTTTTATCACAAAAATTCTCTTTTCATCTATGATTTCAACTAATACTTTAGCACACATTATAACATCAAAATATCAAATTTTCAATATTATCACAAATTATTTTCTTCAATAACTTTACATGCAATTTCATTTTCTTAAACTTATCAACATGCAAGATTTTATCAACATATCAAACAATCATTTCATGATCAAAACATCACCCAATTCATCAACAAAATCAACAAAATAAATCCTTCTTTTTCTTCTTAAACTCACGGCATTTATACCCTTTTTAGGGCATTTTATTTCTCAATTTTTCATACATATAATCTTATTCCAAACATGATAAAAATAATAAATCAAGCATCAAAATAACAATAACTCAAAGAATTCATATTTTCCTATTTTTTTCTCTAATTTTCTGCTTTGATTAAATTTTTAAGGATTTAATTTCTTTTTCTTCTCTTAATTCACCGATTAAATCCTAGTGTTCGATTCTCCTAACGATTCCTTTCATTTAATTCTCACATTAACAACCTAAGTTTGCCTAAATATAAATAAATATCATGCATGCATGTTTTCTTTCTTTTAGGACTTAGAGATATACATATATACAATTAATCAAATGAATAATCATACTTTGGAAATTAAAAATGGATCTCTTCTCTTGGCTTCTTGGGATCGAATGAAAGGGGGATTGAGCTTCAAACTTGAGCTTGAATGAAAGGAAGAACTCTTCTTGAATCCTCAAAGAAAAGAATAACATAATGATTAATCATCCATCTCTTTAGGGCTTTAAGAGCCAAAAATGAAGAAAATGGGGATGATTATTGAATTTCAATTCAAGAACTTTGATGGATTTTTACCTTTTTCTTGAAGATATGGAAGAAATAAATGGAGGATGATGTTCTTCACTTCATTTCCATGGATATTAAGCTTGAATTCAAGATTGTATGGAAGAAAACCAAAATGTATGTGTGTGTGTGTGTGAATGCCGTGAGGGAGAGAGAGTAGAGAGAGTGTTTTTCTTTCTTTCTTTGATTGTTGGATGAAGATGAATGAATGAAATGAAATTTTCTCTTTTTGAATATGGAGAGAAATTGAGAGAGAGAAAGAGATAAGTGCATGCAATTGCTTTCTTATCTTTCCAACACATGGAATAATCATAATGATGTTTGTTTTGGAAATTGGTTTGATGGGATGGTTTTTGCATGTAATCTTTTAGTAAGATTGTTAAGAAGACATAATGATGATTTGCATGGGAAATTGGAGAGAGAGATGGGAGAGAGGTGATGAGGTGGCGTGAGAGGGAGAGAGGTGACGACACTTGTCCTCGTCGTGTCGTTACGGGTATTAATTACCCGATCGTAAAGGTTTTCCGGATAAAACGATTCGTATTACTTCATTTATGCTATAAACGGGTCTAATCTCTCCTCGTCTCATTTCCGACACTAAAACATCTCAATCCTATTTCACATTTCAATTAAAAGATTAATGGTTCCGATCATTTTAGTCTTTTAAAACTTAAAAGAATTTAATCGGTTTATTAATCCGTTTATTAATGTGATACCCCGAGTTTTTATCCCTTTAGAGAGCGTCTAATTAACCGAGTAAGTTCAAAGATGATAATTTAGGAGTAAAATTTTTCTTTTCTAATCGAAGAGATTTGAATAAAACGTTTAAATTGTCTTGTGAATCTTGTGTGAATTTATCTGTTCTATTTACCTGAGATGATGATAATATGATATGCTTGTTGAGTTGTTTATATGAAAATGAGTATGAGATTAAATTCCGGAAAAATCCCGAGAAGTTTGTTTGATTGAGATAACATAACGTTAATCGCCGAGAAATATGTTTACGCCGACGAGACTAGAATAGAATTGAATTAGAACCTTCGAACCTAGAATTTCTTTTAAGATCATTGAGATAGGGTAAGAACTTATCCGAGAATTGAGAAGAGAAATAAGGCATCAGTCTTTAAAAGGATTAATAAACGGATTAATAAGCCGATTAAATTCTTTTAAGATTTAAAGGACTAAAATGATCGAAACCTTTAATCTTTTAATTTGAGCATGAAATAGGATTGGGATGAGTTAGTGTCAAAAGTTAAACGAGAAGAGGTTAGACCCGTTAAGAAAACAAAACGGAATTAATACGAATCGTTTTATCCCGAAAACCTTTACGACCGGATAATTAATACCCGTAACGACACGACGACGACACGTGTCATCCACCTCTCTCCCTCTCACGCCACCTCACACCTCCTCTCCCATCATCCTTCAATTTCCAAGACTAAGCATCATGATTATGTTTTCTCCATGATAGTACCAAAAGTTTGCATGCAAGTTAATATCACATCATCTATCAAGTCATGTCTTACTACAACTTCCAACAAGTACACTTTATTCCCTTTGTTGGATTTCAATTTCATTCATCTAAGACAAGGAGAGAAATACTTCATTCATCACACTCTATCTCTCTCTCCATTTCGATCTCTCTCTCTCTCTCTCTCTCTCCCAAACAAGAAAGAAAACAAACTCTCAAACTCTCCCAAGCTCTCTCTCTCTCGGCAATCCCCCTCTCTCCCTCATATCTTGATTTTTCTCCACATGCAACCATGGATTCAAGCTCTCCATCCATGGAAATGAAGTAGAAGTTATCAATCTCCATCTATTTCATCCATATTCTCAAAGAAAGGTAAGAATCTTCCAAGTTCTTGAAGTTAAATTCAAGAATCATCCAACACTTTTCTTTATTTTGATTCTTAAATCCTATGGATGATTAATTCCATGTTATTTCTTTTTCTTTGAGGATTCAAGAAGATTTCTTTCTTCTTTTCAAGTTCAAGCTTTGAAGCTACCATTTCCATCCAATTCAATCCCAAGAGCCAAGAGAAGGATTCCCATTTAATTAAGTATGAAATTCATTTGATTAGTTGTAAATATGTATGTCTATAAGTCCTAAAAGAAAGATCTATGCATACATGTTATTTAAATTATGTTTAGGCAAACTTAGGATATGCATGTGCTAATCGATTGAGGAGAATTCGTTATGAGAATCGAGCATTAGATATTAATCGGTGAATTAAGAGAAGAAAAAGAAACTAAAACTAAAAATTTAATAAGTGCCGAGAATTTTAGTAAAAATAGGAAAAATATGAATTCTTTGAGTTACTATTATTATGATACTTGATTTGTTATTTTTATCATGTTGAGAATGAGATTATATGCATGAAAAATTGAGAAATAAATTGCACAAAAAAGTGCATCAATGCCGTAAGTTTTGAAGGAAAATAGAGGATTTATTTTGTTGATTTTGTTGATGAATTGAGTGATGTTTTGATCAATGAAATGATTGTATATTATGTTAGTATAATCATACATGTGTTTAAGTTAAGAAAATAAGTTTGCATGTTGAAGTTTTGAAAGAAATTAATTGTAAAAATAATAAAAAGATTGGATGTTTAAGTATGTATTAATATTAATTTGAATATGGAATAAAGATAGAAGTTTTGATAAAAAGATTTAAAGTTGAAAAGCTTTTAATTAAATAAAAGATGAAAGATGTATGAAAAGATTTATTAATTAAGTGTCTTACATTAAAATTTAAAGACTTGAAATTTTACTAAAACTACAACAAAAAGATCTTTTATAATAAAGTGAGTTAATTCATAAAAATGTGTATCTAAAGATAAAGAAATTATTTAGTAAGAAATGGCTTAAGTTAAAGACAAATAAAGAAGAAATTATTAAAGAAATAAGCAAAAATAGAGAAAACCGAGTTTAAGAAGAATTAATCGATAAGAAATAAAAAGGAAGTTAAATTGAGTAAAGAAAAGATGCTAGACGAGTTAAGATAGATACTCGTATAAGTTAATCGAGAAAATGAGAATAAAATAAGATGTCGAGAATTAAATGGAAAGAAGATTAATTAAATAATTGATTGAGTACATTATTTCCAACCAAGCAAATAAAAAGATAAACCGAGATAATAATTAGAGGAACAATAGTCGAGATAAGAAATAAGGATCGAGTTAAAGAGAAATAAGAAAATCCTAATTTTATACGAGTTAATAATAATTATAGAGAAATTTTGTTAATTGAATAAAAGTTATAAAATATCTTATAAGATAACGGATGTAAAGTAAAGCATTGTCGATATAAGTAAGAAAGATAGAATTAATAGTTTAAGCCTCCATAAAAGGAAATGCATAATCGAGTTAGATTTTAAGGTCCAAATTGAATGAATGTTAATGTGTCATGAAGTATGCTTGATTTATATGAATTCATTATATGTTTGAATAAGTGTTTAAATGCATGATAGTATTATAATGTGAAAGATGATTGAACTATTGTATGCAAGATGATTGGTTGTTAAATTGAGAATAAACTAAAGTCTTTGAAAGAAAGCTCGAGTAATAGATTGTAACAATGAAGTTATTAATTAAAACGAGACAAGTGTACGATGTTGAGTAGTAAAGTTAACCAATTCGAATAGAGTTAATAATTTAAAGACGAGAACGCGAGATCTTTTAGAAAAGTTAGAGCAAAGAGAGAGACGACTCAAATAGAAGTCCGTCAGTTAAAGTCCAACGCCTTTGTGTCCGTCTTTCATATATCTTATCTTCCTATCGATGTCGAACTGTGAAGGATCGAGCCGGATGGATCGTTAAGCGAGGACAAATAGCCCTAGACCACCTAGCTAGTTCTTCGGAAGTCAAGTGGGCTTTTCTGAACCAAAACTACCGATGAAAATTAGTTATGCTATTGAATATTATGATATGATTTTCAAATGTGATTGACTTGCCATTTTATTGAAGTTAGTGTGTGTTATCATCTATTTATATGAAGATGTGATTATCCTATGAAAAGTAGGAACCCACGTGTGGTATATGTTGAGGTGACTGTGAGCCTTGCTTCGGTTGGGCCGATCACAGTGTTTGAGAAGGAGGCCTACTTCTCGGCACAGTGAGATTGTTTGTGATAGATGATACATACTGTTATTTTATATGTTATTTGACTGCGCAGTCTGTTTTAAAAGAAAAACGTTTTGACATGCACAAGTAAACTGTTTTTAAAACCGCTTATATACTTGTGATGTTCGGCAAGGCAAGTTCAATTAATATAGTTTAAAGAAGCATCTTTATTCAAATGTTTTGGCTTGTGTTCACTGAGTACGAAGTACTCAGCCCTGCGTGTGTTTCTAAACATGCAGGTTGACTGGATGGCGATGGCGTGGATACTTGGTGGTGTGGTTTGGTTTTGTTGGTTGAGTTTAGTTGAATTTCAGACTGGCATTTGTACGTCTTCATACATGCAAGTGTTGGGTATTGATGCAAGTTTCCGCTGCAATCATTTTGAATTAATGTATGTTGATGCTAGTACTTTAATACTCATGTTTTTTATCCCGAGCGTTGTGCTCGAAGACTTTGAATGCTTGCTGAATTCGTAACTCTTTAACTTGTAATTCCGAGCGATGGGCTCGTAACTTGAATTGTTGTTGAACATGATCCCTTATCTTGATATATATATATTCGTATGCTTTCTCTTTTGTTGGAATTCCTTTCCCATCAGCATGAATTACTTGTTTGAATTCCTGTTAAAAGTGAAGTTAAGATGCTTGGTTATTATTTCGTTACGCTTTTGAAAACTAAATTCGTTTGCCTTATCTTCCATCTTTGTTTTTCCCGAGCATGTTCCCTTATTTGAGTTAGTTGTTAGTTGTTTAGGTTTGTTGTTGTTCGTAAGTCGCACCTCGAGAGTCGGGGCGTGACAGGTTGGTATCAGAGCAAGGCATTTATTTGTTCTAAAGTCTGTTATTCTTTGATGAGTTGAGTCTAGATTTAATTCCTAGACTTATTTGAGTCAGTAAACCACACTAAGTTATCCTCCATCTCATCCGGCAACCAGGTATGTCTTTTTTCTAAAAGTTTTCTTTTCAAGTTGAGATGATGTTTGAGTTATTAAAATGTTGAGAATTTCTTTAAAGTTATTTATTGAGCTGTGATGTTTTGAGATGAATTTGCTAAATTGATTAATAACTAGATTGCTTTAGAATGTCTTCCCCTTTGCGAGTGCGTGTGAAAAGATCGGAAAGAATAAGGCGTGTGTGCGATTGGTTATGTGATTTGGAATTGCCCAAAAATCCCTCTTTGGAATGCAGAAATGAGTATGTAGTAGAATTCGTAATATGTTCGATAATTTGTTAAGTGTGCTTATGCGTTTAAAATTCGTATAGGATGGACAACGTTGATTGGATGCAAGAGTATTTGTACGCGAGAATGGAAAACAACGAATCTTTAGCAGAATTCTTAGCACGATACCATACGATTTGGGGAAAGGTTCAATATATGGACGTAGGACCGTTAGAAAGCATGACGCACCTGATTCAAGCTCTACCACAAGAATGGAAGGACTGGGCAGCATCTCTTGTCCCTCGATTTCTAGGCTACCGTTATTTCGACTGTACCCTATACGGCGACGTAAATGCTTTTATCTCCGCGATTTCAGCTCGTTTTATGTCTTATGGTGCTTCTCTGCCCGAACCTTATGAAGATGATACTCCAAGCTTATTGAATGACTTTGTTCGTAATCCTTCACCAATTCCTCCAAGTGGAACTGTTTCTCTCCACATCAATTCGCCGCCACGAACTAATCTTCAACCTCAGAATCCCCTCGCAGATTATCCATTTGTAAGTGGTGTGCTTTTAATTTAATTTTCTTGATTCCTTTGTTTTCTGACTTATCAACATTGCAGCCGAATGGATGTAATGAAAATTCTTCTTCAAATAAGGACCAAATAGCTGCTTATTTGAATCATCCGCAAGCGACCTTTTTAAGCCATCCTAGAGCAGAATCCTCTAGTCAAGCCCGCTCAAACGACGACAAAGAGAATGGAAGTGAACCAGTTGATGCAGCGACTGTAGGAACCGGATATCTTCAGACTCTACCTAACAATGTTTTTCCTACCTCTTTTACACCTATCTCTCCGTCAAGGCCAGAAGACGAACATGACTTCCAGATTGGCGTCTCCACCGATGTAGCTCTCCACCGTCATCAAGAAGAGAATCCTAATACCCCGCCTTGGGTCGAATCTGAGCTAGCTGCGATGAATTATACCCTGGAAGATTGCGAAGAAGCCTTGAGAGAAGCTGAGCGCGAGTGTTTCGCCATAGAGGATGATAATGTCGAGGAAGATGATGAGCGATTTGAAGGTCAAATGCGTGAAGAGGAAGAGGAGGAGGAAGAAGACCCTGAAGAAGATGAGGAGACTATAGAGCACTACGGAGTGGATTCCGAAGTGGAACAATATGATGATAACGGACCAAGTGAAGATGACTCCTGTGTGTAGGAGTGTTCCAAGAAAGCTGTTGAATTCAAACATTTTTAATTCGAGTGTGTTGAGAGATGAACTCTTTTATTTTTCTTTTAGTTGTGTTGTAACCTGCGATGAAGACTATCATAATTTGATTAGGAAAAAGGGAAATGTTTTCAAAGTAAATTCCCTAAGTGTTATAAGTCCTCGAGAAGGCTGCTGTTAAGCGTTTGGAAGTTGAAACATTAAGTTTTTTGAATTGAAGTTGAAATTTCTGAATTATTGAATCGAATTGAATATTTGAGTATGAAGTGATGATATTTGCTCTGTGATTATGATTGATTGATTTGAGAATATATGATGATATGAGTATGTGACGATTATTAGAAACTGAATGAGATGCATGTATATATGGGAAATTGAAGTAATGAATTATTTGAGAAAGTTTTAAATTGTTATTAATTATCTAAGTACCGGTCGAGAATCGTGTTCCTCCCAAAAGAGAAATGTGTTCAGAATCGAGAAAGGTTCCCTGTAGGCTAAAGATCTAGAGTGGTTAAAGTTTTTCCCTTGTTTTAATCTTTAGAATGCCGCCAAGACGTAGAAACGTCAGGATTCCCGAAGACAATCCAGAAGGGCAGAGTGACCCTACTCCGCCCCCTCAAAACGAAAGAGGAGTCGAAGAGCTGTTTCTCCGACAAAATCCCCCGACGTTCGACGGTAAAGGCAGTCCGGCTGATGCCGAAGACTGGATTCGTTCTTTAGAGCGAATTTTTCGTTTCCTCCGTTGTTCCGATCGCGAGCGTTTGGAATGCATGGCGTACCAGTTGAAAGGGACAGCCGATTATTGGTGGGAAGCAAAGCAGAGGATGTACTCTCTCGAAGAATGCAAAGAGTTGTCATGGGATCAGTTTAAAGAAGCATTGTACGAAAAGTTTGTGCCAAGAAGTTACCGTAAGCAGAAATCCAACGAGTTTACCAATCTGAAGCAAGGAAAAAGATCTGTAGGAATTTTGCGAGTTAGCCCGATTTGTGCCTGATATGGTCGATACCGATGAGAAGATGTGCGAGTTGTTTAGAGCAGGACTTAGGCAAGATATTCGAGTGGTTCTCGCCAGCCAAAGTGGTTTGACGTACGCTGAAGCTTTAAACCGAGCTTTAGATATGGAGTTGGCAATGCAACCGGAAAAAGGATCGCAACCCCCAGCGAATCCCCAACCCCAAAGCCAGATGATCACGACCACGTCTGCTCATCAACCCCAGTTCGGCCAATACGGAAAGAGGAAAGGAAAGTGGAATAGTGGAAACCAACCAACCAAGAAGCAGTGGCAAGGAAAGAGCCAACCGCAGCCCCAGAAAGGAAAGGCACCGCAGACGAACCGAGGCAACCTACCCATCGGACCTTTAGGATTCCCTCCCTGTGCGAAATGCGGAAAGATGCATCAAGGCGTTTGTAAAAGTGGAAGCAACGTTTGCTATACTTGTGGTCAGCCTGGTCATTTCTCGAACCAGTGCCCAAGCAACAAGGGTTTAGAAGCGGAAGACCAAACCAGTTCCAGCCGTCGCAGATGAAAGCTATCGAGGCTGCTCCTCTGCAGAAGTTCGTTCCACATCAACGTAAGCCGCAGCAGCCAAGGCAGCAACCTCCTCAGCAAGAACCGCCGCTTTTCCAAAGAACGTACGCGATTGAGCAGAAACCGCAGGAAAAAGAGAAAGGAAATCTGGCAGGTATGGGAAAGCTTAACAACATACCTGTTATTGTTTTGTTCGATACCGGAGCTTCACATTCGTTTATATCTAGTATCTGCGTAGAGAACCTAGAACTAGAAGTAGAAGAATCGAATCAAATGCTTAGTGTCGCAACCCCTTTAGGAAAGTGTGCGTTAGTTTCGCGTGTTTGCTCGAATTTAGAATTTGAAGTCGGAAACCGTAAGTTAGTCGCGAAATCCCTGAATGTGATCCAGATGCGTGACGCCGATATAATCCTAGGAATGGATTGGCTAACCGAGAATTTTGCGACGATTCGATGTGATTTGAGGCAGATATCGTTTAAACCCCCTGGAGAAGAGTCAACCATAGATTTTGGAATGGAAAAGAGAGTGAAGAAGAGCGTGCCGATAATTTCAACCATGAAAGCGCAGAAATTGATGCGGAAAAAAGGTACCCAAGCGTACTTAGTCTATCTGAATAAAGACGAGAATCATGAGTTAAGTATCGACGATGTTCCAGTCGTAAGAGAATTCAAGGATGTATTTCCAGAGTTGTTACCAGGCTTACCCCCTGATCGTCAGCTAGAGTTTTCAATCGATTTAGAACCAGGATCAGCCCCGATATCCAAGGCACCGTATAGAATGGCCCCAAAGGAACTTCAAGAGTTGAAGATCCAACTGCAAGAATTGTTGGACTTAGGCTATATTCGACCGAGTGTATCGCCTTGGGGTGCTCCGATTTTTTTCGTTAAGAAGAAGGACGGTAGTTTGAGGATGTGCATAGACTACCGAGAGTTAAATAAGATTACGTTGAAGAATAAATATCCTTTGCCAAGGATAGATGATTTGTTTGACCAACTAAAAGGAGTCGGTATTTTCTCCAAGATTGACTTAAGGTCTGGATACCACCAACTGAAAATCAAGCAAGAAGATATTCCAAAGACTGCTTTTAGAACGAGATATGGACGTTACGGATTCATAGTAATGCCATTTGGATTAACAAATGCCCCGGCAGTGTTCATGGATATGATGAATAGAGTTTTTCACGAATATTTGGACAAATTCGTGATTGTCTTTATAGACGATATTTTGGTTTATTAAAGAAGTGAAGCTGAGCATGAAGAGCATTTAAGAATCGTGTTAGAAACGCTTAGAACGGAAAAGCTGTATGCCAAATTCAGTAAGTGCGAATTTTGGTTGAAAGCAGTAAATTTCTTAGGACATGTAGTTTCGTCCGAAGGCATCCAAGTGGATATGGAGAAGGTGAAAGCTGTGCAAGATTGGAAGTCCCCGACATCAGTACATGAAATCCGTAGTTTTCTTGGTTTGGCAGGATACTACCGGAGATTCATTCAAGGATTTTCTAAGATCGCGAAGCCGATGACGAGTCTGTTGAAGAAAGAAACGAAGTTCACATGGACGGAAGAGTGTGAGAAAAGTTTTCAAGAACTCAAGACGAGATTGACGACAGCCCCAGTTCTAGCCCTACCCGAGCCAGATAAAGATTATGTTGTTTATACCGATGCATCTGCTCAAGGACTAGGATTTGTGCTAATGCAAAATGGAAAAGTGATTGCATATGCTTCCAGGCAACTCAAACCTCACGAGGAGAAGTACCCAACCCATGACCTGGAATTAGCAGCCGTCGTTCATGCTTTGAAGATATGGCGACATTACCTTTATGGAGCGAAGTGTGAAATATTCTCAGATCACAAGAGCCTGAAATACTTCTTCGAGCAGAAGGAGTTGAATATGAGACAAAGGAGATGGCTTGAGCTAGTAAAAGACTACGATTGCAAGATATCTTACCATCCCGGTAAAGCGAACGTAGTAGCCGACGCGTTAAGTAGAAAGAAAAGAAAGGAGAATTCGGATAGAATCGAGTTAGGATTTCTTTTAACCGATGAAGTCAAGCTGATTGAAGAGTTTGCGAAGATGAAGATTGAAGTAATCGTACCACTAGCGACAGTAGATCAAGTAATTGCTACTTTAGTAGTGATGCCTGACTTAAGAACCCGTATCGTAGAAGGTCAAAGAAGAGACGAAGAATTAGAAAAGCTACGAAGGAAGGTGAGAAGTGGAGAAGTAAAAGATTTTACAGAGTCAAGCGATAATGCGTTGTTGTACCAAGGAAGAATTTGCGTGCCTAACGATGACAAGTTGAAGAACGAAATAATGAGTGAAGCTCATGAAACCCCGTATACAGCTCATCCCGGCAGCACGAAGATGTACCAAGACCTAAAGAACCAGTTTTCGTGGAACGGAATGAAGACGGATGTGGCATTGTTCGTTGAAAGATGTCTAGCTTGCCAGCAAGTGAAGTCCTTACATCAAAGACCGTATGGACCTCTACAGCCGTTACCCGTCCCAGAGTGGAAGTGGGATGGAATCACAATGTATTTTGTGACAGGATTGCCAAGATCAAGAAGAGGAAATACAGTAGTATGGGTAATCGTGGATAGGTTGACAAAGTCTGCTCATTTCATACCTATTCCACATACCTATGGATCAGCCAAGTTAGCCGAGATCTACATCAAAGAAATTGTGAAGTTGCACGGAGTTCCGAAGACGATTACCTCAGATAGAGATTCGAAATTCACCGCCCGTTTTTGGGAAAGTTTCCATAAAGAGTTGGGAACCCAATTGCAGTTCAGCACTGCTTACCACCCTCAAACCGATGGTCAATCCGAGCAAACGATCCAAATTCTTGAAGATATGTTGAGAACCGTCTTGTTAGATAAAGGAGTCGAGTGGGAAAAAGTTTTACCTCTTGTTGAGTTTGCATACAACAATAGCTATCAGAATACGATAGGAATGGCCCCGTATGAAGCTCTTTACGAAAAAAAGTGTAGATCGCCGTTGTATTGGAATGAAGTCAGTGAAAGGAAAGTTTTAGGGCAAGAAGCGATTGAAGAAATGATAGAATCTGTACGTCAAATCCGTGAGAAGATTAAAGAAGCTCAGAGTCGACAAAAGTCGTATGCCGATAATCGAAGATCCAAGTTGGAATTTGAAGAAGGAGATAAAGTGTTTTTGAAAGTATCCCCCTCGAAAGGAGTTTATCATTTTGGAGTTAAAGGAAAGCTTAGACCTCGTTTTATAGGACCGTACGAGATCCTCGAGAGGATTGGATCCGTATCATATCGTTTAGCGTTACCGTCTAGTTTTGGAAGTTCGCATAATGTGTTTCACGTATCGCAGTTGAGAAAATATGTCTTTGACCCAAAGCATGTAATACGTCGAGAAGATGTTGAGATGAAGTCCGATCTAAGCTACGAAGAGAAACCCGAAGAGATTTTAGACTATAAAGTCCAGCAGCTTAGAACGAAATCGATTCCCTTAGTGAAAGTCAAATGGTGTCATCATGATCTTGAAGAAGCCACTTGGGAACTCGAAAAAAAGATGAAAGCAAAGTATCCCGAGTTATTTTCTTAAGGTCAGTAAATTTCGGGACGAAATTTTTTTTTAAGAGGGTGAGGATGTGATACCCCGAGTTTTTATCCCTTTAGAGAGCGTCTAATTAACCGAGTAAGTTCAAAGATGAGAATTTAGGAGTAAAATTTTTCTTTTCTAATCGAAGAGATTTGAATAAAACGTTTAAATTGTCTTGTGAATCTTGTGTGAATTTATCTGTTCTATTTACCTGAGATGATGATAATATGATATGCTTGTTGAGTTGTTTATATGAAAATGAGTATGAGATTAAATTCCGGAAAAATCCCGAGAAGTTTGTTTGATTGAGATAACATAACGTTAATCGCCGAGAAATATGTTTACGCCGACGAGACTAGAATAGAATTGAATTAGAACCTTCGAACCTAAAATTTCTTTTAAGATCACTGAGATAGGGTAAGAACTTATCCGAGAATTGAGAAGAGAAATGAGGCATTAGTCTTTAAAAGGATTAATAAACGGATTAATAAGCTGATTAAATTCTTTTAAGATTTAAAGGACTAAAATGATCGAAACCTTTAATCTTTTAATTTGAGACGTGAAATAGGATTGGGATGAGTTAGTGTCAAAAGTGAAACAAGAAGAGGTTAGACCCGTTAAGAAAACTAAACAGAATTAATACGAATTGTTTTATCCGGAAAACCTTTACGACCGGATAATTAATACCCGTAACGACACGACGACGACACGTGTCATCCACCTCTCTCCCTCTCACGCCACCTCACACCTCCTCTCCCATCATCCTTCAATTTCCAAGACTAAGCATCATGATTATGTTTTCTCCATGATATTACCAAAAGTTTGCATGCAAGTTAATATCACATCATCTATCAAGTCATGTCTTACTACAACTTCCAACAAGTACACTTTATTCCCTTTGTTGGATTTCAATTTCATTCATCTAAGACAAGGAGAGAAAGACTTCATTCATCACACTCCATCTCTCTCTCCATTTCGATCTCTCTCTCTCTCTCTCCCAAACAAGAAAGAAAACAAACTCTCTCTCTCCCAATCCCTCTCTCTCTCGGCAATCCCTCTCTCTCCCTCATATCTTGATTTTTCTCCACATGCAACCATGGATTCAAGCTCTCCATCCATGGAAATGAAGTAGAAGTTATCAATCTCCATCTATTTCATCCATATTCTCAAAGATAGGTAAGAATCTTCCAAGTTCTTGAAGTTAAATTCAAGAATCATCCAACACTTTTCTCTATTTTGATTCTTAAATCCTATGGATGATTAATTCCATGTTATTTCTTTTTCTTTAAGGATTCAAGAAGATTTCTTTCTTCTTTTCAAGTTCAAGCTTTGAAGCTACCATTTCCATCCAATTCAATCCCAAGAGCCAAGAGAAGGATTCTCATTTAATTAAGTATGAAATTCATTTGATTAGTTGTAAATATGTATGTCTATAAGTCCTAAAAGAAAGATCTATGCATGCATGTTATTTAAATTATGTTTAGGCAAACTTAGAATATGCATGTGCTAATCGAGTGAGGAGAATTCGTTAGGAGAATCGAGCATTAGATATTAATCGGTGAATTAAGAGAAGAAAAAGAAACTAAAACCCTAAAAATTTAATAAGTGTCGAGAATTTTAGTAAAAATAGGAAAAATATGAATTCTTTGAGTTATTATTATTATGATACTTGATTTGTTATTTTTATCATGTTGAGAATGAGATTATATGCATGAAAAATTGAGAAATAAATTGCACAAAAAAGTGCATAAATGCCGTGAGTTTTGAAGGAAAATAGAGAATTTATTTTGTTGATTTTGTTGATGAATTGAGTGATGTTTTGATCAATGAAATGATTGTATATTATGTTAGTATAATCATACATGTGTTTAAGTTAAGAAAATAAGTTTGCATGTTGAAGTTTTGAAAGAAATTAATTGTAAAAATAATAAAAAGATTGGATGTTTAAGTATGTATTAATGTTAATTTGAATATGGAATAAAGATAGAAGTTTTGATAAAAAGATTTAAAGTTGAAAAGCTTTTAATTAAATAAAAGATGAAAGATGTATGAAAAGATTTATTAATTAAGTGTCTTACATTAAAATTTAAAGACTTGAAATTTTACTAAAACTACAACAAAAAGATCTTTTATAATAAAGTGAGTTAATTCATAAAAATGTGTATCAAAAGATAAAGAAATTATTTAGTAAGAAATGGCTTAAGTTAAAGACAAATAAAGAACAAATTATTAAAGAAATAAGCAAAAATAGAGAAAACCGAGTTTAAGAAGAATTAATCGATAAGAAATAAAAAGGAAGTTAAATTGAGTAAAGAAAAGATGCTAGACGAGTTAAGATAGATACTCGTATAAGTTAATCGAGAAAATGAGAATAAAATAAGATGTCGAGAATTAAATGGAAAGAAGATTAATTAAATAATTGATTGAGTACATTATTTCCAACCAAGCAAATAAAAAGATAAACCGAGATAATAATTAGAGGAACAATAGTCGAGATAAGAAATAAGGATCGAGTTAAAGAGAAATAAGAAAATCCTAATTTTATACGAGTTAATAATAATTAAAGAGAAATATTGTTAATTGAATAAAAGTTATAAAATATCTTATAAGATAACGGATGTAAAGTAAAGCATTGTCTATATAAGTAAGAAAGATAGAATTAATTGTTTAAGCCTCCATAAAAGGAAATGCATAATCGAGTTAGATTTTAAGGTCCTAATTGAATGAATGTTAATGTGTCATGAAGTATGCTTGATTTATATGAATTCATTATATGTTTGAATAAGTGTTTAAATGCATGATAGTATTATAATGTGAAAGATGATTGAACTATTGTATGCAAGATGATTGGTTGTTAAATTGAGAATAAACTAAAGTCTTTGAAAGAAAGCTCGAGTAATAGATTGTAACAATGAAGTTATTAATTAAAACGAGACAAGTGTACGATGTTGAGTAGTAAAGTTAACCAATTCGAATAGAGTTAATAATTTAAAGACGAGAACGCGAGATCTTTTAGAAAAGTTAGAGCAAAGAGAGAGACGACTCAAATAGAAGTCCGTCAGTTAAAGTCCAACGCCTTTGTGTCCGTCTTTCATATATCTTATCTTCCTATCGATGTCGAACTGTGAAGGATCGAGCCGGACGGATCGTTAAGCGAGGACAAATAGCCCTAGACCACCTAGCTAGTTCTTCGGAAGTCAGGTGGGCTTTTCTGAACCAAAACTACCGATGAAAATTAGTTATGCTATTGAATATTATGATATGATTTTCAAATGTGATTGACTTGCCATTTTATTGAAGTTAGTATGTGTTATCATCTATTTATATGAAGATGTGATTATCCTATGAAAAGTAGGAACCCACGTGTGGTATATGTTGAGGTGACTGTGAGCCTTGCTTCGGTTGGGCCGGTCACAGTGTTTGAGAAGGAGGCCAACTTCTCGGCACAGTGAGATTGTTTGTGATAGATGATACATACTGTTATTTTATATGTTATTTGACTGTGCAATCTGTTTTAAAAGAAAAACGTTTTGACATGCACAAGTAAACTGTTTTTAAAACCGCTTATATACTTGTGATGTTCGGCAAGGCAAGTTCAATTAATATATCTTAAAGAAGCATCTTTATTCAAATGTTTTGACTTGTGTTCACTGAGTACGAAGTACTCAGCCCTGCGTTTGTTTCTAAACATGCAGGTTGACTCGATGGCGATGGCGTGGATACTTGGTGGTGTGGTTTGGTTTTGTTGGTTGAGTTTAGTTGAATTTCAGACTGGCATTTGTACGTCTTCATACGTGCAAGTGTTGGGTATTGATGCAAGTTTCCGCTGCAATCCTTTTGAATTAATGTATGTTGATGCTAGTACTTTAATACTCATATTTTTTATCCCGAGCGTTGTGCTCGAAGACTTTGAATGCTTGCTGAATTCGTAACTCTTTAACTTGTAATTCCGAGCGATGGGCTCGTAACTTGAATTGTTGTTGAACATGATCCCTTATCTTGATATATATATATTCGTATGCTTTCTCTTTTGTTGGAATTCCTTTCCCATCAGCATGAATTACTTGTTTGAATTCCTGTTAAAAGTGAAGTTAAGATGCTCGGTTATTATTTCGTTACGCTTTTGAAAACCGAATTCGTTTGCCTTATCTTCCATCTTTATTTTCCCCGAGCATGTTCCCTTATTTGAGTTAGTTGTTAGTTGTTTAGGTTTGTTGTTGTTCGTAAGTCGCACCTCGAGAGTCGGGGCGTGACAATTAATCCTTTAAAGATTAATTCCTCATTGCTCTTCTCAATTTATCTCGGATAAGCTCTTATCCTATCTCAATGACTTTAGAAGAAATTCTAGGTTCAAAGATTTTAATTCTACTCTATTCTAAGTTCATCGGCGCGTAGAATTTTCTCGGCGATTAACATTATTCTTTTTCAATTAAGCAAACTCTTTTCGGGGTTTTCTGGAATTTAATCTCATACTCATTTTCATATAAACAAACTCAACAAATATATCACATTATCATTTCAAGAATTTGAACAGATAAATTCACGCTAAACACACAAAGCATTCTAGACGTTTTACTCATTCCTCAATCACATCTTTTAACTTACTCGGTTAGTTATAACGCTCTCAAAAGGTATAAAAGCTCGGGGTATCACACAAAGGCACGGTGAGCCCGTCCAAAGATTCCTCCTTAGCGAGCGACACCTCCTTCTTGCTTCTTTCAAGTCCCTCTCGGCATTCAACTTGTGCTTCTTTGGAGACTTTGGCTTTACCATGTAGTACTTTGCTTCGGTGAAGTATGATTCGGTTTCCGCGAAGAGCTTATGATCACCAATCACTGTCTTTACCGAACCATCTTGGTAATATTTGAAGCATTGATGCCATGTTGAGGGGATGACACCATATTCATGCAACCATAGTCGACCAAGAAGCATATTGTCCGAGGTCTTAGCATCAATTACTTGGAATAACGCGGTTGATCTCATATCATCAATTAGTAAGTCCAACCTTATTGTCCCAAGAGCTTTTTGTCCTTCGTAATTGAAACCATGGATCAATAACTGACTACTTGCGAGCTCTTCAACTTGGATTCGTAACTCCTTTAAAGTTCTCAACGGTAATATGTTTACCGCAGATCCTCCGTCTATGAGTACTCTATTTACCCTTTGCTTATTTGTATAACAACTCACGAACAAAGGTCGGTTATGAGGCTCGGATCCGAGCTGTAAATCTTCATTGAAAAATGCCACCATTAACGCATCTTTATTTTCTTGATTTACTACTCCGCAAAAAGCTTCGTGATCTTCTTCTATGCTTTCGGCAGTGATGAAGTTTGTCGTGGCATTATCTTCTTCGAGCGTTATCTTTCCTTGTCTAGCCAGTTGCATAACCTTGTCTTTGAAAATGAAGCAATCATGTATGGGATGACCCACTAAGCGATGGTACTTGCAATATTTTGGATCATTAGTTTGCCCCGCTTCATTCGGTCGCTTCATTTCAGGCAGTTCAATAAGTCCTTCCTTGATTAAGTCGTCAAATATGCCAGAGACATCCAAATCTAAGAAAGGATACTTCTTTTGTTGTTGCTCTTTCAGAGTCGCCCTCCTTTGCCCTATGTCTTGAAAGGCATTCAGCTTATCCTCCTTATTGACTTATTTCCTTGAGAACTTAACAGAAGTTGCTTTCACCGCCATTGATTCTTTTCTCGGGGCTTTATCAAAAGAGTTGTTTCCTTTCTTGAACTCTTGCTTCTCCTTAAACCGGCGAGGTTCTTGAACAGGCGGTCTTCCAACTCCATTCGATGCCATGCTCAACTCCATATCATGTGCTCTTGTGGCTAACTCCTCGAACGTTTTAGGTTGAATTCCACGCAGAATATATTGCAGGCCCCAATGCGTCCCTTGAATACACATTTCAATGGCAGACGACTCGGACAACCGATCTTTGCAGTTAAGACAAAGGTGTCTCCATCTATTGATGTAGTCAATTACTGGCTCATCTTTGAATTGTCGGGAACTTGTGAGCTCCACCATGCTCACCGTTCTTCTAGTGCTATAGAATCGATTTAGAAACTCGTGCTCAAGCTGTTCCCAATGATTGATTGAGTTCGGCTCTAAATCCGTGTACCAATCAAAAGTATTTCCTTTAAGTGAACGAACAAACTGCTTCACCAAATGATCTCCAAAGGTGCCGGCATTATTGCAAGTTTCGATGAAGTGAGCTATGTGCTGCTTCGGATTACCCTTTCCATCGAATTGCTAAAATTTGGGAGGCTGATAGCTGAGGGGCATCATTAAGTTATCGATTCTTTGAGTATATGGTTTTGAGTAAACCAATGAAGACTTGGAACTCCCATTGAATTTATCTTTTATGGTTCTTTCAATGAGCGGTTTGACTTGTTCAATTGAGATGAGAGTGCCTGAAGCGGATTTAGACTCTTTATCATCCGACTGCTTCTCTTCACGTCTTTTGGACATATCATCATCATCATCCTCGTCTTCATCTTCCTCTTTATCTTCATCATCATGCTTGGATACCCCTTTTTCCTTTTACAAGCTTTAAGATCATAGCATCTTGTTTGGTCATACACTTGTTCATAGCCTCCATCATTGTCATTAGACTTGCCATCTGCTCCTCTAAATTTGTAGCATCGGTTGTCATAACAGAAACCTCGGAGGAGTAATTATTCGTTGAACGGTCTTTGGGTGATTCGGAACCATCACGTACATCGTCGCCATCTTCCTTGACGTGTCGCTCCTTCTTCGTAGCGAAAGTTGACTTGGTAGCTTTGGCAGCTTCCGCAGCTTCTCGCAACATCTTAGCTTTCCTTCACGTCATCATGCCGCCACCTTCCACAAGGTTCTTCGAAGTAAAGTCACTAACATCCTTAGCTTTCGGAGACATTCTTCAAGATTTGGGGAAGAGTTGAGATGAGAGGTAGAGAGGTCCCACTGGGCGTGCCAAAATTTGTAAACACAAATTTTAAGTATTTATAACAAACACAATAAATCGTGTACATATAAATATTTGAAGATTTGAAGTAAAAATGCGGGTTGCGATCTCTATGTTTCTCCTCTGATTCACCTCTTCAACTTGTTCTTGAACGATCTTCAAGCAGCTTCCGGGATTTTCGGAGATTTAGCCTCCTTGATCTTGATCAGATTTGAAGTTTGGACTTATAACATTAATCCGGAGGGCCAACGCCTTATTTCTGGATCAAACGCTAGATTTGGGACGCTTTTGGTGAAGAACTCCTTGAACTCCACGAAGAACACCTTGATTGCCGCGAAGAATGCCTTAAATGTTGTAGAGAATTTTCCTACAACTCTTGAGCTCTTCAATATGATTTGTGGTGTATTTTGACCTCTCCAATCACCCTTATTTGTGGGCTTTTGGAGTCCAAGATGGACTTTAGGGCTGAGGTGGCATAATGCTATTGGCTCCTTAATTTTGGTAGTTATCTCCATCAAATCTTTGACTTAATGACCAAGAAATGACACTTGTCAATTTCTAATTGGTCGAAAATCTCCATCTTTTAAATATCAACTTATATTTATTTAATTTAGGATTTATCTTTAATAAAATTTTTAAAATATAAATAAAATATAAAATTAACATTTTCGTTAATTTTTATGCGTCTACAGACACTAATTAGACAAAATTCAGAATAGTTCAATGAATAGTGATTTCTCGGGAAAAGTTACTATTCATCTAAAAACGAAACTTCTCAGAATTTTGCAAAATTCGAACTCAAACTCAAATTCAAACTCATATAATCATGCTCAATCAATTCATCACACAATCAATTTGGATAACCAAACGATAACAATCACATAAAGGCACACAATTAAGCACATTAACACAATTAAGACGAACTTAAAGACTTATAGAGAATCGGGGCATTACACGTAGTGTTCTTCATTGTGAGAGTGGTAAGGGGGTTTTGTTTCTGCAAAAGTAGAGAGGGAGAGGGAATCGAAGAGTTTCCGATTTGAAATTTAGAAGACGATGAATGAATTTGTGAGAGAGAGGGGGTAGTAGTAGGCTAGATAGTAAGGTATAGGTTTGTGACTTGGAACGTACCTTAACTGCCAGTGGACCTGACGTGTTGACGTCAGCCACGTGCCCTTGCTTTGCTCGCCTCACGTTCACTAGGCTCAGTCCCTCCTTGACTAACATGAACTCTTTGTTTGCCTATCCATCTTTGTTTACCTGCCCTACATACATAGACACAAAACACACTTCCAAAACAAAAACTACTATCTTATGATTAGAAAATAAAAACCAAATACGAAAAGAAAATAAGAAAAAGGAAATACTGAAAATAAAAACTCACTAGGTTGACTCCTAACCAGCGCTCCAATTTACGTCGTAGGCATGACGTAGTCATGGTTGCCCCTAGATGGGAACTTCTACATAGACTTCGTTTCCTTTGTCTACATCTTCATCCTTCTTGGCTCCATAGAAAAACTTCAATCTCTGACCATTGACCCCAAAATACTTGGACTACTTTTGGCAATAAATCTGCATAGACCCATTAGGAAATTGGGTCACCACTTCATATGGTCCAATCCACTTCGATTTCAACTTGCTCTACACAAACTTGAACCTTGACTGATATAAAAGAAGTGTTTGCTCTGACTTAAATTTCTTTGCCTTGATCAACTGGTCATGAGCCTTTTTCATCCTTATCTTGTACAAAGTAGCATTATCATAAACTTCAATCTGAATCTCCTCTAATTCTTTGTAATACCCTAAACTTTTATAAGTCTTAAAGTGCGTATTAAATAAGCTAATATGCCTATATGATGTGATTTGAGTGCTAAAACTTTCCAAGAAAATAAATTTTCTTGTGAAATAACGAAAATGCCCTTATGTGCTCTGATGTAAATATTTCTCATTTCGATTATTCGAATCGAGTATGTGATGCATTGTTTGAGCAATAATATTTGAGTATGAGCTTGAGTATAAATTTCAGAAAATTCTGAGAACTTTTACTTTTTAATGAATAGTAGCAATAACCGAGAAATTACTATTCATCGACCGAATCCGAATTTAGTCTAATTAGTGTCATTTGAATCTAGAATTTATTCTAAGACTTTTGAGATATGTCGGAAATTGTGTTCTATGCTTGAGCTTGAGAAACTGAGTTAATAATCGAGCCTTGAGAATGATTTAGTGAATAATGTTGAAATAAATACTAGAATTAATGCCGAGTTTATTATTTGAGTTAATATTGGAGAATATCTATTGAATTCTCGAGAATGATATTCGAGAGTAATGTTGAGATGAAGTTTGAGTTGATAAATGAGTCTATTAATTTGAGTTGATTAATTGAATTCTTGAATATTCAATTCAAGAATAAGCTAGGGGAGAATTTGAGCTATTAGTTCAGTTCAATATGCTTGAGTTTTGAGTTATTTAAATAGTCGTTCGCGACACTATTTGAGAAAATCATTGTGAGTAAATGTTTGAGTTTGAGTTATTGCATATATCTGAGAATTGTTGTTTATGCCAAAGATGAGATAGTGATATGAGCAAATGCTTGAGTGATGATTGAGTAAGCATACGAGTGAGTAATTGTTCAAAATGATTGAATTGAGAAAACTTTGCAGTGCAAATTGCCTGAATATCTGATGTGCTAGAGAAAGTGATTGTCTCTGATAAGTTTATATATATATATATATATATATTCAAGTATTACTTGAGAATTTTTTATCATGGAGTAAAGAAAAGAATTCAGATGTCGAGAAGAGTTTAGTTTGAGTTAATATCGCTATTGCGAAAAGTACTGAGTTTTCTTTAGTACATCATCCCTTCTTAAATGCCTCTAGAGTACGAAGAGCACTGAGGAAAAGCAATGGGAGCCAACCCCATTTTTTTTAAATAACCAGAGAATTGAGGAATTTTTCTTCAACGAAGCGCTACGATATTTGACGATAAAGGCAATCCTACTGAAGAGAAGGACTGAATTTGCTCTTTTGAGTGAATCTTTAAATTTCTTCGTTATAAAGACCAATAACACCTTCAGCGTTTGATACATTAGTCCAATAGAGCCATCGACAACTGGTGGAAATCCATTAGAGAATGTATTCTTCCGAGAAGTACGAAGAAGTCTCGTTTGAGAAGTACAAACCGAGGAGTTATCAAGAGTAGAAAGCGATAGAATTCGCAAGTTGAGTTAAAGAAGAAGTCATGAGTTGAATACGATCGTGAGTTTTGTGAGTTAGCTAGTTCTGCCCCATCAAGGTGGATGATGATGAGAAGATGTGCGAATTATTTCACGTTAACTTGAGATATGTTATTCGAATAAGTATTTGCTAGTCAAAATGGTCTTACTATTGTCAAAGTTTGAAAACCAAGCCCTGGACATGGATTTAACCATGCCGTCAGAAAGAGGATTGCATTTTTATTGCCTCCCCAATTTCAAGGACAAATGACGAAAGCCGCAAACCCTCAACCCTTTTTCTAGCAGCTAGAAAACGAAGAGAAATAAAATAAGATAAAAGCGGAGTGGTGGAAATCACCACAGTAAGAGTATGTAGTGTAAAAAGAGTTATCACCAGTCGCAACTGAAAAAGCAGCAAGTCTCCTTAGCAAAAAGCTATCGCGATGGAGCAAGAAGTTGAAGACAAGGACCAGAAAAGATTTCGTGAGTATGAGTAAGTGACGAGATGTGCCAAGTTGATATTGGTACATCACACTTGTTTTCAACAAGTGTTTGTATAAATACCTTTGGCCTAATCAGAGTTGAGTGAGGAGCTTAGAGTGTCTACTCTTTTGGGATAAGACTGCGACAGTTTTGTGCGTTTACTCAAATTTAAAATTTTTAAGTCGAAAGTCGTGAGTTATCCGCTAGGACCTTGAATTAAAAATTCAATATGGGACATGAATAATTTAGTATAGATAATTAATTGAAAATTTTGTGACGATTAGATGCGATCAGAGGTAGATCTTGTTTTAACCTCGAGGAAAAGAACCAAACAAAGTTTATAATATTGAGAAGAGGAGATTGCTAATTATTTCAGCTATAAAAGAAGAGAAGATAATAAGGAGAAATGATACGCTTGCGTATCAAAATAAATATGAAAAGTAAAGAATTGAGTAATAATGACGTAGCAATAGGTAGGAAATACGAGGATGATTTCCTAGAAAATCTTGTCGAATCGCTATCAATAGGCATTTAAAGTTTACAATGGATGTAGAACTAGGAAGAGTTCCATAATTAAACTCGTTAATTAAGATAGCATCAAAAAGGAGCTTTAAGAGTTAAGGCTCCGTTATAAGAGTTGTAAGATTCAAATTTCTTTCAACCAATGTGCAACCCCGTGCGGAGCACCAGCTTTATTATAAAAATGAAGGACTTTTGTCCGAGGATGAGTATGGTTTGCCAAGAAGCTTATTAAGAGTCTGTGCCAGAAAAAGTATCCTTTACTAAGGGTAGACGATCTATTCGATTAATTTAAAGAAACGGTGTTGTTCTCAATATCGAATTGGGATCTGGTTATCACAAATGAATGGACAAGAAATTAAAATGTCCCAAAAGACTGTCTAGAATAAGATAAAACACTACGAAGTTGTAGTGATGCCGTTTAAATTAACGAATGCTCTAGTAGCATCGTGGACTTGATGAGACAAGTCTTTCACGAATCTTAGGATAGGGTTAAAACCGTATTTAAATTGATATTCTAGTTTATTCGAGGACGAAAGCAGATCATGAGAAGCATCTCAGGATCATATTAGAAAAGTTGAGAGTGGAGAAGTTGTATGCCAAATTTAACAAATGTTAATTTGGCTAAAAGAAATGAATTTCCTAGGACATGTCTCGTCCGAAGGAACTGAAAGAATGAAAGTTGATACAACAAAAGTGCAAGTGATTCTAGAATGAAAATCATTAACCTCACTTCAAGAAATTCCTAGTTTCTTGAGTTTAATGCAACGTAATCGAAGATTAATTAAGGAAATTTTTAAGAAAGTAAAATAATAACCAATCTGTTAAAGAAAGATAAAGTTAATAGGTAGAAAGAGCGGGAGGAAAGATTCTAAGATTAGGAATTGAGACTAACCTTTGCACTAGTGTTAGCCTTCTCGAAGTTGGAAAGGATATCAGTGTAATTCCCCAGACTATTTCTACAGTCTTTAAAAATGAAAGTTAATAATAATTACGGCTTTGCACGCCTAAGATCATGAAATTAAATTCTAAGATTTACGATGAAATCCGTTTCAGAAAATAATTTCCAGAAGTCAGACGAACGACTACTGTATTTAGGGTTTTCGCGTCCGGTAAATTTTTCGTCCGAAAACTCAGAAATAAAATCTGTCAGAATTTACATTCACTTTTTCTTCGATACGAGTTCATCGGAGAAAGTTAGTTTTTATGATTTTCTGGGCGAATTTTAGACTGTCGAATCCCGACTTTTTCTAGGATTTTGAAAAACGAATTAGGTTTTCCGAGTACGTAAATTATTTCCAATCTAACGGACGAGTTAGATTTCGTCAAATCCGTAACTACCTAAGAAAGTATCCCTCGATTTCTAAATCGTCGTTTAAGAGCCGGAAATGAGATATTATCGTCTAATAATCCTCGCCAAACAACCCCTAGCGACTCACCATACACTTTGTTAGATATTTCGTCACTTTATGTATCTATCTTATGACTTATCATCGCTCTCATTTCTCCTCACAAAACCGCCACCACCAAGTCATCCATCTCTCTCATTTTTCTTCTTCTTCCACCATTAAAGCTTCAACTCCAAGCTCTTCTCAAGTTCTTAACTCTTCCATCTACCGATCATTTCCACTTCCGAGTCCATATTACGCAAGGTAAGAGCTTCGTCTCCAATATGAACCGAACAAAAGCTTGTTTCCCCCTTTTTATTTTTTTCGAAAATTAAGGGTGGAAATAGGAGATTGATCCTTGATCGATACATGTTCTAGGATGTTTAGAATCGAGTTCTATGGATTGAATCATGAAGAAAATCACTCCTCTTTGTCTTAGGGTATTACCGATTTTTTTCAAATTTTGGGGGTTTGATCGTAGCTCGATTTCTTTGGTGATTGATCGATAGATTAGAGTTCTTCATGATGTTAATTGACTATATGAATTGTTTTAGATTTTTCTAAAATTAAGAACCTAAGAGATGAAGAAGGGTCGATTTAGTATAGTAAATGTTATGATATGCTCGATTGTTTAATGGAAATGAGATATACGATGTATGAGGATGATTATATATTTAATTGAGTTTTTTCTAAAAATAAATTGAAAAATGTAAGAGACGAAGACGTGTCGATAAGTTAGAGCTCGTTAATATTTTGATAATATGATTTGCATGTTAGTAATGCTCGTTAGATGATAATCGTTGTCGGAAAATTTGAACGAAAATGGAGAACGTAGAATTTTCGTTAAGAGATGAACGATCGACGATAAGTCGAGTTTAAATAATGATATAGGTCTACGATGTGAATATAAGTTAATCTCGATAGTTAATGATCGTAATCGGAAAGTTATAACGAATTCTAATAACGTTGGATTATTCATAAGAGACGAAGAATCGAACCTAAGTATCGTTAGAAAAGACGAATAAGGAAAATAATTGGATATTAATGATCGTTATTGTTAAATGAACGAGTTTGTAGTTGACGACATGTTCATCCGAGTTATGAAATGATAAGTTATAGTTGTGAACGAGAAGTAGGAACGAGAAGTTAGGATTTATTTTGGTATAGTAATTGTATAGTTGAAGAGACGAGGTTTTAAATGTCGTGCTTATAGACGAGGAATGGAAAGGAGTTTATCAAGTACAAAGATACGTGTTGACTGCCTTGATGTGTAAATTTCGTAAGAATTTAAGTACGATAACATAAAACGAACCTAGAAATCCGTGCGTCAATTTTATCGAGCAATAGGGTTTCACTCGGCAGTTTTGCGACCTTCCACGGAAACTGTCATAACTCCTAGCTCGTTTATCAGAATTGAGATCGGAAAATTGGAGAGTAAACTAGACACCCGTACCTTTCTTCTGGTATAAGATTCATCCCCTGTTTCGAAATCCCCTATTCTTTACAGACTTACTGATCTTGTGCAGTGAATGTTCAAACCTTAGATTCTTAAGTTGAATTCTTCTCAACTTGAACTCTTTCGATCTTTTAAGTCGTTTCAAGTTATCGACTACCTTCTTTCTACTGACCTAAGTGTCAAGTACAGAACCGAGTGAGTGTCAAACGAGATGCGTTCGTATCTCGTTTCTTTTTAACTAAAAGAGTTTAGTTTAGCGTGCAAATGCCTAAAAAGTCTAAAGGACTAAAATTTAACTCGATTCTCCGTATTCGTTTATCATTTGCGACCGAGCTTTAAAGTATGATTTTTACGATGAAGGAGGAAGTCGACACCAAGGATAGGACGGAAGATTAGAAGACGGAAGCACGTGTCTTAGTTTTGTATTCTATCGAGGTGGGCTTTTCTTTTATATATGAAACAAAATGAGCAATGCTCGAAAACCTTTTCTTTATCACTTTGATAATTGTGTTTTCAAAGTGATAATCATGGCATGAACTATTTGTTTTATGTGAGTTCTCTTGTACCTTATGAGTTAGCCAAAAGGGGTTAACTAAACGATCGGCTTTGAGTTAGTCAAAAGAGGCTTTCCAAAGTTCAGTGTACACTGTAGCATGTGGTGTATGTGGTATCCTGTTGAGGGGTAACCAGCCACGGTGAATTATGAATGGTCAGGATTGAACATAACATCTATGAAAAATGCTTGTACAAGCTAAGTTATGAAAATGAGAAAGAAAATGTTTAGTAGACACGGGCCTTTAATGAAAAACCCCGATGTGCAACAGAAATGAAATGCATGATTATCTATACTTATGATTATGATTTCGGCAATGTGCCCACTAAGTACTATTGTACTTAGCCCTGCATATGTTTTCTAAATGTGCAGGTTGAAGCGACGGAAGTGGCGAGGGTTGAGTTAAGAGTTGTCGATAGGGAAGACTGTAGTATGTAGATTACAATTCTGCTGTCAAACTCTAGACTCACTCATGTAATTATGAATATCACTTTTGGGTTTAAGTTTTGTACTTATAACTTAGAATCTTTTGAGATCTTGTTCGAGTGATCCTTCGAGATCAACTTTGTCTTTTGTTAATGAAGTCTCGTTCATAGAATTTCTGTCTTTAATGTTATGTTTATTTATTCATCCCCTTTCTTCCCCGCTTCTTTAATCCAATCCCAGCCGCACCCCGGCTTCTGCCGTCCCTCGGGATTTGGGGCTGTGACATTCAGATGCATCGTTAAAAGGATTAAAATGTATCCTAATTCAAGATGGAAAAGTTAAAGTATATGCTTTAAGGCAGTAGGCCGTAGAAGTAACTAAATAATGATTCGAAACTAAAAGCCTTAGTATATGCTTAAAAGATGAAGACGTTAACCGTATAGAGTTAAATATGAATACTTCAGATTACGAGAGTTTGAAATACTCCCTCAAGCAGAAAGAGTGAAGTATAAAACCGAGGAGATGGTTTGAGTTAATAAAAGAGAATGATCATAAGATCTCTTAACACCCCCATAAAAGTTAATGTAGTGGCTAATACCTTAAGAAGAAAAGAAAATTCTGAGTTACGGTTTATTCTTTCGGAAAAGGAAAGATTTAAAAAAAAAGTTAAAGAGAATGAGGCTAGAAGATGTTTAGCTTCTGATATTGATAGAACAAGAAACTCCATCTTTTATAGTTGTCTAGACATGAAATCTCAAATCGTAGATCGCTAAAGAAAAGATGATGAATTGGAGAAAATGAAGCTTAAAGTCAGAAAAGAGGAGGTTGAAAATTTGAGAGAAATGAATGTTAACGTGTTGTCGCAGAAATCGTAGGCCAACGATCAAGAGCTTAGAAAGGAAAATTTTGAGCGAAGCTCATAATCCAAGAAAGTACAAAATGTAATGGATTTGAAGGAATAGTTCGAGTGAGAAGGAGTTTAATGTGAAGTAGCGATGTAGCCAGAAAAATATTTAGTGAGCAAGTGAGTGAAGTCTTTGCATCAAAGACCTTCTAGTCCGATGCAACCATTTTTAATCCCGAGTTCGATAGTGCTAAATTGAAATTCCAAATTCACCGCACGAATTTGGAAAAGTTTTGAGAAAAAGTTAGGAAAGCAGTTGCCATTTAGCACTGTTTATCACCCATAGACGAATGGTTAGTTCGATAAGACTATCCAAAATTTAGAAGATATGTCGAGAGTAATTATTCTAAGAAAAATGACAATTTGGAAGTAAAGTTAAACCCCTGCCTAACTTGCCTATGGCAACGAGTTATTAAAATGCGATTAAAATAGCATCATACGAAGTTTTATATGCGAAGGAAGTATCGTTCTCCGCTCTACCGAAGCGAAGTAGGCAAAAGAATAGTTATATGGCTAAAGAAGTTGAAAAGATGTTAGAATCTGTTTGTCAGATTAGAGAGAAAATAAAAGAAGTCTCGGATTGACAGAAGTTATAAAACTGATAAGTGAAGTTTGGAGACAAGTTTTCAATTAATGATAGAAGCTTTTTCTGAAGAAGTATTCTTCTAAAAGAATTCACCGATTCAGTCTAAAGAGAAGAAGCTTGAGCCAATATATATATATATATATATATATATATATATATATATATATATATATATACTGTATCACCTGAGATCCTAGTAAGGATAGGTGTCGTTTCTTATAAGTTAGTATAATCGGCAAGTTGCGAAAATTAGCATAAAAAGTTTTTCACACATCTTAAAATGCGTATGTTTATCTGTGATCCGAAGCGAGTAAATCGTCAAGGAGACATAACCCTTAAACCAGATTCAAGTCATGAGAAGAGATCTGAGGAAATTCTGGATTGCAGTATCCATTAATCACAGACGAAGTAAATTCTTTGAGTTAAGATCAGGTGGCGACGCCATGATCTTTAAGACGTGATGTGAGATTGAGAAGCAAAGAAAATCAAAAAGTTTTTCCGAGTTATTCTCCTGAAATAAGCAAATTTTGGGACGAAATTTTTCTTAAGGGGGTGAGGATTTAATACCCCAAACTTTTCTAAGTCTTAAAGTGCGTATTAAATAAGCTAATATGCCTATATGATGTGATTTGAGTGCTAAAAATTTCCAAGAAAATAAATTTTCTTGTAAAATGACGAAAATGCCCTTACATGCTCTGATGTGAATTTTTCTCGTTTCGATTATTCGAATCTAGTATGTGATGCATTGTTTGAGTATTAATATATGAGTATGAGCTTGAGTATGAATTTCGGAAAATTCTGAGAATTTTTACTTTTTGATGAATAGTAGCGATAACCGAGAAATCACTGTTCATTAACCGACTCTGAATTTAGTCTAATTAGTGTCATTTGAATCTACAATTTATTCTAAGACTTTTGAGATATGTCGGAGAATTTTCCGAGATCGTTTCAAAGAAATTTTAAAAATAATTGGTTAACGGCATAATTAGCCGAGCAATTTTTAAGATTTTCTTCGTTAGTTGGAATTTTGATCTGAAAATTTGATATTTAGATTCCTTGATTTATTTGGTGATGAATGAGACGAGTTAGAGTGAAATTAGACGTCGAGAAAGAGTCAAGGAGAGTTTTAAGTCATTTGAGAGATATCATTATCAAACATTCTTTCTCTTCCTCTCATAATAATCTAAAGCCCCTCTCTCTCTCTCCCATCTCTCTCTCTCTTCGATACATACACCATAAACACACATATAGTTCTTCCATGGAGGGAGCTTGAAGAAGCACGAATTCTTTGAAGAATTCTTCATCTTCATCCACCAAAATCAATGAAAGTAAGTATGATAATCATCCTCTTCTATTTGTTCTTGAATTAAATCAAGAAATCCCTCCCTTATCTCTCCAAATCTTCCGAAAAGAAGCAAGAAGGGCAGCAGCCCCCTTTTTCCATTTCCTCACCATTTCTATCGAAGAACACACATACATGTACACATATGATGAACTCCCATTAAAGAAGCTTGGAAGCTTGGATTCTTGAAGTGTTTTTCATCTCAATCCTCTAAGATCATGAAGAAGTAAGTTCATATTTATTTCTTCCATTCAAGCTTGAAACAAGTTAAGAAAAAAATCCCTTCTATTTCTTCTATTTCTACCGATTTTTATAGCTCTTCAAGCAAGGAATTTAATTCTATCATCCAAGCGTTGATTCTTATACCTTGTATATCTTTCATGCAAGAGAAGAAGTGAAAATCCATCACCCTCCAACCCTTCAATCCATCGAGTTCATCAAGCCAAGGAGGAGCTTGATTTAATTTTTAAAGTATGATATTATTCATTTATTTGATGATATGTATATGTATATCCAAGATGAGAAAGGAAAAGCATGCATGTTTACTTATTGCTTAGGCAAACCTTAGGGATGTGATGATGATGATGAGAAGATGATGTAAATGAGATTTAAAAAAAAAAAAACCTAGGAATTAAAAGATGAAGAAAAGAAATTTTCTTAAGAAATAAACTAAAAATCGACTAAAAGAAAAAAATTTGAAAATAATTCCTTGATGAGTATTTGATGATGATGATATATGTTTATGATGATTATTTGAGCGATTTATATGCATGAATGTGAAGATAAGAATTTTTATTGATTTTTATGCATATATATATCGATTTATTTGAATAAAAATGAAGAAAATATGCTTAAATGCTTATTTATGGATTTGATGATGTTTATGATGAATACAAGCATGATGAAGTATGAATGATTTAAGAAGAGAATTAAAATTCTATGGATTTTCGTAAGGAAAATCGAGATATATATATATATATATATATATATAAGAAATAAAAAAAATAAAAAAGAAGAAATATTAATAAATGAAGTTATGAGTTAAATAAAATAAAGAAAGGTATGTTTTTGTTGAGGATGTGAAGATTTTGAGGATATAAGTGAAGAAAATGCATGAGTAAGATAATGATGTTTAAAAGAAAATAGAATATTAATATTAATATTTATTTGAGAAATAAAAAGGAAATTAGAAAAAAAAGAATGAGTTTTTTTTATGAGGAAATGTGTTAGAATTCGAGTATACGAGTTAAAGAGATGAGTTACTCGTAATTGAGTGCATTTATTTTGAATAAGAAATTAATTAAGAGATATTATTGGAGAAATAGTAATAATAAAATTAGAATATTTAATTTAATGTAATATTTCCATTAAAAACTAGAAAGTTTTGAATGATATGAGTTATGAGATTGATGTTTATATTCTTGAGTATGCTTGGATGTTTGAGTGATGTTATGAAGAGTTAATTAAATGAAGAAAAGTTATAAAAGTTGAAAAATGATCAAGTATGCATATTAAAATGAGAGAAACAAGTCTAATGAGTTTTAAATACTTGAATGTTAACTTCTTGATGCTATATAATATATTAACTGATCTGATGATGCTGTTTGAGTAGAAATAAGTAAAGTTTGCTTTTTGAATCACTTAAAAAGGAGTTAAAACGTAGAAGTTATCGAGCGTTGAAGTTTTGGAATGAAAAGACGAGTTTTTATTAAATAAAAACGAAAATAAAGAATTTTTAATAAAGAAAAAAGGTTAAATGATAATTATTTGATGTTGAGTATAAAGTCGAGAGTATATACGAGTATGAGTTCGTATTTTAAGAAAAGACGACGCATTTTAGAATCGAGAAATATTAAATAGAAGTTTGAATTTTAAATTCAAAATAATAATTATTATTTGAGTTATTTAAGGTTTAACGAAATTATTTTCGTTAAGATCCGAAGTTATAAGTTTTTTTTTTTAAGTAAAGAGTCGAGCAGTAATGAGTCATTATTTGACTATGTTTGAGATGTGAATTATTTCGAGTTTAATACGCTTGATTAAGATTATGTGATTAAGTGGGATTTTCTTAATCCACATATCTATGAAGTCAATCATTTATCTATTGGGAATACTCAATTATTGATGTGAATACTTGATGTTGATATGAATGATTTGTGATGATAATAAGTCGAGAATTAATGTTCTGATTTTCTGAATTCGTATAACTCGAGAACTTGAGAAGTATAAGATGAGTTGAATACTAACTTCTTGTTTTGCGTGAATATTAAAATATTATTTTCTAGAAACGAGATTTCGAGTTTGAGAAGTAATTAGAAACCGAGTAAAGTCGATAATCCGAGAACGAGAAACCGAGAAAGATATCGATGTAGAAAAGTAAAAATAAGATAAGAAAGATACGAGTCATGTAGAAGTCCTTCAGCCGAGTCCTAAATCTATTTTACATTTTTCGAGACGATAACTCGATCTTATTCGATGTTATTATTGAAGGGCTGAGCAGGACTGAAAAATAAGACGGAAGCATAAAGTAAGCTACCTCGACTCAAAATACCAGAAGTCAGGTGGGCTTTCTGAACCGAAACTCAACAATGAATGCGCATTTTATTTTTATATGTGCGCTTTTATTTAAAGTTAATTGACTTGCTTGAGTTTTTATGTTTTGGTATGTAATCCTCTACTTTATATTGATTTGAATGAGTCTTGTAGACGCACGAGATTAGGTGACCGTGAGCCTTGTTAAAGTCTAACCGGTCGTTAAGTAACTTTGAGCCTTGCTTCGGTTGAGCTAGTTAGGTAAAGACCGTGAGTTTTGCTTTGATTGGGCTGGTCACGGTGTTCGAGAAGGAGGCCTACTTCTCGACACCACTTAAAGATGAGATGTGTAGATGGATTCGTACCCGAGAAAAATGGCATGCCGATTTCAGAAAAACAAACGAAATTGTTTTTAAGCAGCCACAAGTTGAAAATTCATGTAAACAATTATATATAATGCTTGTGATGCAGCTAATGAGGCAAGTTCAATTATAAAGCCCTAATGGGCAGAGTTTTAAAATTATTTTTGGCATGTGTTCACTGAGTGCGAAGTACTCAGCCCTACATGTTATTTCTAAAACGTGCAAGTTTGCTCGGATGGTGATGGTGCAGTGTGCCTGGTGACGTTCGTTGTTTTGAGTTAAGTTTGGTTCAAACTTAGGTTATATGTATTCATACATATAACTTTGGGAATTGAAGTATTTATCCACTGCAACTCAAATACTTAGTCGTGTTTGAGATAATTTCAACTCTGAGGTCTATTTAAAGAGTTTTGTGTTCGTCACTTGATTTTATTCTTACCTTGATTCTTAATTATCAACTTATTTTGTTGAGTTATTGAATCGGGTAATTGAAAGCAAGTTATTTAAATGTCATTGTTCTCACTTGAATTTCCTTCTGTACCTGAGTGATATTCCTTTTGAGTCATGCTTATTTAGTTGTTCCATCTTCACTGTCCAATGGATTTTAGTCGTTCCTACACACTAGAATTCGGGCTGTGACATTCTTGCAACTGCAACTTGCTTTCCTTATCAATATCACTCCAATCATAATTGAACTTTTTCACTGCCCAATATGATTTATGCTCTAACTCCACAAGCAAGTGACATGGCTTCACAAACACCAAACGGTATGGAGACATGCCAAGGGTGTCCTGAAAGTTGTACGGTATGCCAAAAGCGCATCGTCCAAGTGCAAACTCCAGTGTTTTCCATTCTGCCTAATTGCCTTCCTCAATATGGTCTTGATAATCCTATTCATAAGTTCTGCTTGCCGATTGGCCTACGGATGGTAGGCAGTAGTAACTCGATGATGAACTCCATACTTCTTGAACAACTTTCTAATGGTATCATTGCAAAAATGCAAACCTTGATCACTTATAATAGCTCTTGGAACTCCATATCAATTAAAAATATTCCCCTTAAGAAATGTATAAGCCACATGGACATCATTAGTTGGTGTTGCCTTTGCCTCTGCCCCCCTTCGACACATAATCTACTGTCAATAAGATATATTGGTTCCTTTCAAGCTCGGAAAAGGTCCCATAAATTCCATGCCCTATATATCAAAGATCTCCACCAGCATAATTGGGGTCATGGGCATCTGGCAAGGCTGTCGTTCGCACTCTCAAAATGAATTTATAGCCTATCCTCACATTTATATAGTTAGCTAGTAAGTACAGGATCGATCCACAAGGAGTTGATTGTGACTATCTCTTGAAACCTCCTCAACCTGTCAAGAAAGTTTAGTTTTGGTATCTTGGTCACTGGGATTCTCTTGCCCTATACGAGAACTTAAATAAATACTGAAAAGGAAACAGATAACTTGATCAATAACAAAAACGACTTGATCTGGACAAAGACATTGTTAAGTGAAAACTATGGCTTGGTCATTGGTGCAAATATATTCATGACATGCATGTATCGTTGGTTATAGGACTTGAATGCTGGGATCCCTTTTTACTCGTCACGCTCTAAACAAACCCTTCCCTGACCTATCCTTACTTAATTGGCGACGCACCACCGTCTCCCTATCTTGGGCAATACCACTGTCGGAGTCATCGTTCAGTTTCTTGCCCAATGAGCATTATACACTAGAAAGGCCTAACAAGGAATCGTCACGTCTAGCCCAGCAGGGCAGATACCTTTCTCTAATATCAATCGATCTTAATTGAGATAAGTTATGGAAAACACTCCTACTTCCCAATTGATTAGTGATCTAATATGTCTTAAATGATTAACAACCTATTAATCTCTTAGTTGTATTAAACCATATTAGAACAAGCTCATTAACATATCGGGAACACATGCATGCAATTATCAAGAACAAATTAGACCTCTCAAGCCTAAGTAATCACTTAACTATCTTGCCCACATCAAGTATAAAAACTTAGCTAGACATGAAAGTAAAAGCTCGAACACAATAAATTGAGGAACGTATAAAAAGAACTATATTAAAAACTTAGTAAGTACGGGAAAGTAAATATGGCCAAAAGTGCCGATCAGAAATTGTACGAACAAACCACAAATAAACATTGCCCGTAGGACTTGTTCTTTTTCTCACAATCTCTCTCAAAGTAACAGGAATGAAAGAAATAATAATGGCGTCCCTTCGCAGCAGCTAGGCTTCACTATTTATAGGCGAGTGCTTAGGATTTGGGCCCCCGGTCCTTAACATGGAAGAAAATCCACGAGCTACCTTAGAATGCAAGTAAATACTTGATAAGCACGACCCCAACATGGCATGTCACGTCTATCTTTAGAAGATCCCTTGTGGATCCCAAATCTAGTCGGATAAGGAAAGATATTTAAGTTAGATCATCTTTTCCTTATCCTTCTAGACATAGTAGAGAAACAACGCCTATTGACCAAAACACTCCGCCCATCTTGACCAATTCTGTCCTACCCTGCTTACTTCGAGAAATGTAGCCTTTCATCCCTATTTTGCCCAGAATCCACCTGCAGAGCAACAGACCTTCTCCTGCCTAGAATATGTCCTCCTAGACACTAAAACTACACAAAACACACACAAAGACTCGATCTAAACTACCTAAAATAGACACAAAATATACACAGAATATGGACTCATCATACACACACACTTAACCCATACTTTTCCTTAAGTGTGCACAAAGAACTTGCCCATTATGTAAACAAAAGAACAAAACAAAAAACTTTAAACAAGATCAACACTAGAGAAGTAGTCAAAACAATACAACAATCTCTAAAAGAAATCCACAAGTGAAAGGAAAAGAAAATGCAATGGCATCAAACAAGTCAAGACAGAATTGTGAGCTCTAGGATATCCTTTCCCACTTATCACTCTTGTGTTTAAGTTCATTTTCACGCTCATAGTTCATCTTGACTTTGGTATCAACATAGACTTGTATGCCCTTTAAATCTAAAGCTCTTATTCTAAACCTTAGAACTCATCATTAGGTCTTTTTAGGTTAAATTAGCTTAAGGTAAAAGGTACGAAGTATTTAGATCTTTGGCTAAGGGTCTTAAACTCGTACTGGGCAACAGGGGTTCTCAGCTCCTTCTCGATTTCTCGCCTTAATCATCCAGGCTTAAGCTTCAACTTTTTTCTAGGGAACTTATGAATTTTTCTTTTCCTTGTTTTTTCTGTTCCCCTTATTCCTTCATTTTTTTTTAAACTGGGTAAAACCCACTATCTTGCCCAAGATGTTTCCCCTTCTCTTTCCTACCCTCTTCTTTTTTCATTGCCCAGATTCCCAAAGCCAAATAAACTCAATTTTTTTCGTGGGGCAAATTTTAAGTGCTAGAAAGAATAAATTCAGCTCAAAAGGGGCTATCAAAGGATAATGATGTCAGATAGTCAAATTAAGCTCAATGGCTAAATGAAAGAATTGCCTAAATCATCTAAGCTCAGAGGTTATCAACATAAATCTAAGTACAAGCAAGTTCTAGTTCCTCCTTATCAAGATGCCTTTAATCACACACAACAAATGAATTCAATTAAGCTTAAATCCTCACATGGTATGCTCACAACTCAAAAATCATCATATCATCTTCTAGCATATATAAACTTAACACTGTTCAACAAGCAGCAATTAAGCACAAAAATCATCATATCATCTTGCCCAACAACTCCATGCTGGTCAACTTAACAACTTAAAATATAAACACACGGCACAGACACCCCACGCACACACTTTGCTTATAGCAAAGTCCATCCATGGAGGCCTCAACCTTGTACTCAACAAACTCTTTGACAAACACTTGGCCTCCCTACGCACACACTTTGCTTATAGCAAAGTAGTGGACGTAAAGAGGTCAAGACTCAAACACAAGACAACCTGAGCTACTCGCCCACCTCACCACACATTTTGCAGAGCAAAATATGGATGAGGTATTCGATCACTTCCCAGACTCAAAACACATAAAATAAAAGGACACTAAAAAAACTAAACTAAGACAAAATAGGAGGAAATAATTAAGCAGAAGGATCAGGAACTGACCCCAATTTCAGGTGGCGGGCAAGACTGTTGAGAATAGCCTGCATGATCAGCTGTCCATTCCACAGCTCCTTGAACAACTCCTCGGTCTTGCCCAGCCTCTCCAAGACTTCCTTCAGCTGGGCAGAGGAAGACTCAACTTCTTCCTCCTCATCTTCCTCTTCCTCATCGATCACCATCTTCTTGGAAAACCTAGTTGACTTCTTGGGTGGCAAACGTGTTGATGCTGGTTGATCCTTCTCATGCGCCTCCAAAAGGCGCCATCTTCACAACCTCTTTCATCCTGCTCAACCTCTCCATGTTGAGCACATCAGCCAGTGTCACCTTAAAATCCTTCACCTCATCCTGAAGCTCCAACCGCTCAATGTAGGTTGTAAAGAAATGCCCACATGAGTACTTCTTACCCGTCTTGCTCATGACTGCCCTCAACTGCTCCATCAACAAGGCCCCAAAATTCAGCCTTTTCTTAGTCAACATACAGAATAGTATATAGACCTCCTTGTTGGCCAGCGAGTTCCCGCTATCTCCCTTTCCAAACATATTGTAGGCAAGAATCCTATGAGCAATGCGGAGGGCTGGCGTCTTCAGGTCCGACGCCTTGTTCTCTTCCGACTTAAACTCCATCCCCACACTGACTTCTTTCCACATTCGGATCCATTCCTCCGTGGGCAGGTCCATTGGCACATTCTTCCCTGCCTTCCTGAACTCCGGCCTCTGCAGCTCCATCATTGTGGCGAACCCCAGAATTTGGCTCAAATCGTTTAACCCAGCCACCAAAGGCTACCCATTCAACACGAACTCAATAGAGGATGAGTTCCTTTCTCCATCTAGCACAAATTCCATGGACCCATACACTTCTCTCACCAAATCCTCATAGATGTGGCAAGGTAGTGTTAGAAATCTTCCCCAGCCACACCCATCGAACAGGGCCCTCACCTCCATCGCTATGCCCAAAGAGTCCATGTCGTTGAAGTCGACCTCTCTGGGCACAAACATCTTCCTAGCTGCCAAATCCTCAGCCTTCTTTCCCTTTTTCTTCCTTTGCGACTCATATTCTTAATTTTCTGAGCAGCGGACCTTGTTATTCTTTCCCCCATAAACTGGACATCTTCGTCCTCCTCAAACTCCACCAATTTTTGCTTTTTTCCTGGGATTTTGGAAGAAGGCGTAGCATCATTCTTCTCCTCCGTCGAGGATTCTCCACCCAATGATGAGGTGGCTTCAGAACTAACTACCCTCCCTTTTTTCTTGGCTTCCTTCTCCACTTGCCCTTGCTTCCTCTTCTCTTTTCTTTTCTCTGCATCTCTCTTCCCCTCTGCACACAGCTTGTCGAAGGAATCCTCAGACTCCGTTTTATCTCCTTGTTCCTTCTCCACATCCGCTACCACCTCCATGACCACATCTTCATCCTGCTTCTTTTCAACTTCCTCTTTCTTGGACGGCGAGTTTTTCGGTGCTGCTTCCTCACCAGGCTTCTCCGATGTGGAAGAAGTTCCAACCACCGGAGCTCCTTCGCCTGACATCACTTTCTCCTCGCCTGGTACTACCATGGTTTTAGCAAGAGCTTCGCTGATAATTTTGTCCACCTCGGCAGTAAGGGGGTATGGCACCACCCAAGAAGTGGGGTTTGCTTCGATTAGAGATGCTTTCAACGGCAGCTATTCTATGTCAGAAAAGTCGATGTGCGTTCCGTGAGGGATTTTGTTGAGTTTGTTCTTTGGGCGTGTGGATACCATTATCAGATTTTAGGGATTAAATTTGGGGAAGAAAATCTTTGATGGCCGAAATTGGGGGAATGAGGAAAGAAAGTGGATTATGGTAGTTTTTGAATTGATCGTTTACGTGGGGAAGTGGAAGGGTTGGAGGGATTAGACGTGTTAGGGTGGCAGACGGTTAGGGGTAGGTTTTGAGTGCAACTGTCATATCACACGTGGTGTGGCAGTTACTGTCCCGTCAGCTTTGTTGCTTAAGTCCATTGCTTAGCCCAGAGCGCCGCACTTGCCCTCCTACGCACACACTTTGCTCAAGTTAGGACTCCATATCACAGAGGAATTTCAAGTATTCCTCTGGTTTCTCCAAGACTTGGCTAAAGAAAGCCTTCAACCTTTGTCCATTAACTTTAAAAAAAAATTCCGTGGTTGCATTTATTACTTCCATAGCCCCATTTGAATATGTAGCTTGTACTTCAAACGGTCCAACCCACTTGGTGGATAGTTTCCTTGTCATAAGTTTGAACTTAGATTTATAATACAACACCTGTTGCCCAGGTTCAAACTTCTTGACTTTGATCAAGCCATCATGAGCCTTCTTCATCCTTTCCTTGTACAACACAAAGCTATCATATGAGTTGAGACGGATTTCTTCAAGTTCCTGTAGCTGGAGCTTCTGGCCTTCTGCGCTTGGCCAGCCTCGACCCAATCATAATTCATTTTTTGAACTGTCCAATACGCACGATGTTCAATTTCAAATGGCAAGTGGCACATCTTGCCAAAGACCATCCTGTAGGGCAACATCCCAAACAGGTTTTAAATGCTATCCTGTATGCCCATAACGCATCCTCAAGATGCAAACTCCAATCATTCCCTGTTAGGCTAATTGTCTTTCTCAAGACAACCTTCACAATGTGATTAGATAATTCAGCTTGACCATTTGCTTGAGGGTGATAAGCATTCAAAATCCTATGGTGTACTCCATATCTGCTCATTAACCCTTTCACAGCTCCATTGCAAAAGGCCATTCCTTGATCACTAATGATTGCCCTGGGCACACCAAACCGGCTAAAGATATTGCCCTTGAGGAATTCCACAACTACCTTCGAGTCATTTTTTTTGAACAATATTACAAGGAAATTTAAATAACGCATGACGGAGGACACGAACTCGTGACCTTTGGCCCGAGCATTAACTTCACTACCACTAGGCTAACACACACACACAAAAATTAAACTATTTCTCAATTTATGCATGTCATTCTAGATTCTCAACATGGGGAAACTTACCAGGTCCAAACATAGTAAGGATTGACAGACTGAGAGCTCTTTCTAGATTCTATGGGTGGTGGTGCATGGCCGTCCTTAGTTGATGGAGCGATTTGTCTTCGAGTCATTTGTTGATGTTGCCTTAGCTTCCACCCATTTGGACACATAGTCCACTACCAACAGTATATATTGATTCACTCTCGAGTTTGGCAGTGGTCCCATGAAATCCATTCTCCATATATCAAAGACTTCCACCGGTATGACTGGGGTCAGGGGCATCTTTCTCTTATTGACGTTACCCTTCTTTTGGCACTGAACGCAACGTTTGCACCATTCGAAGCTGTCTTTGAATACATTAGGCCAATAAAATCCACAATCCAAGATCATCCTTGTTGTCCTTTTTAGTCCAAAATGTCCCACACACACCTTCGAATGACAGTGTTCAAGGATACTCACTTGTTCTTTTTCATCGACACATCTTCGAATTACTTGGTCTGTACATATCTTCCACAGGTAAGGTTCATCCCATATGTAATATCGAATCTCCATCATGAGCTTGTTCTTTTGATATAGGCTGAGGCCGCCCAGTAGTCGTCCCAAGACAATATAGTTACACAAATCTGCATACCAAGGATCAGGGTTATCTTGGACAAGGGCAAAGTGTTCATCCAGGAAGGTCTCCTTGATCGGCTCAGCTTCTTCTTGTTGGATGATGCGGCTTAAGTGGTCAGCCACTAAATTCTGAGCTCCCACGGTGTAGCCACTCGCATCGCACATCATCTCAAATGGCATCCCCCAATCTGGTGGTTGGATGATGGGTGCCGATACTGAGATCTTCTTTAATGCATGAAAAGCCTTCTCATAGTCTTCATCAAAATTCCACTCCACTTCTCCTTGTAGTAGCCTAGTCATAGGTTGTGCGATCTTAGCGAAGTCTTTGACGAATCTTCTATAAAATCCTGCATGTCCAAGAAAACCACGGAGTTGCTTCACGTTTCTCGGGTATGGTAACTTGGCTATGATATCGATCTTGGCCTTGTCAATCTCTATCCCTCGTTCGAATATAACATGCCCCAAGACAATACCTTCTTTGACCATGAAGTGGCATTACTCATAGTTCAACACCAAACTCTTATCAACACATCTTTTTAGCACCATTTCCAAGTTGCTTAAACACTTGTCGAAATCCGTTCCATAGACAGTAAAGTCATCCATGAACACTTCTATGCACGTTTCAAGTAAATATGAGAATATGCTCACCATGCATCTTTGGAATGTGCCAGGCACGTTGCATAGACCAAAATGCATCCTCCTATACGCAAATGTGCCTAATGAGCAGGTAAAGGTAGTCTTGCCCTGGTCTTCTTCCGCGATCTAGATCTGCATATAGCCCGAGTAACCATCAAGAAAGCAGAAGTACTTATTGCTTGCTAACCTCTCGAGCATCTCATCAATGAAAAGTAACGAAAAATGGTCTTTCTTGGTCTTTTGGTTCATCTTCTTGTAGTTGATGCATACTTGCCATCCTATCTGTAGCCTCGTGGCCACCATCTCTCTCTGCTCATTTTCTACCACTTGAATACCAGACTTCTTGGGCATGCTCAAACACTGGGTAGATATTCCCTAGATCCAGCAGTTTCAAGATTTCTTTCATTACTACCTCCTTCATTGCTGGATTCAGTCTTTAAGGGTCCCTTATAGGTACAACATCTTCCTTGATCAAGATGCGATGTCTGCATATAGTGGGGTTAATACCTCTTATATCGGCCAATGTCTATTCGATGGCCAGCTTATACTCCACTAGAACTTCTTTTACTCGCTCCTCTTCCTCAATAGACAACTCAACACTTATTATCACCGGTAACGTTTTGTTTTCTCCCAAATAGATGTATTTCAAGTGGCTAGGCAATGACTTCAATTCCATTTTTGGTGCTTTTTCTATTGATGGCATCAACCTGTCTTCTTGCTTCAATGTGGGTATGACCAATGGTTCTACCCTTCGTATGGGTTCTGCATATGACCTCAGGTAATGTGCTGCTTTGATTAGCTCAACAGACCCATCTTGGGCAACAATCTCAGTTAGGCCAATTTGGAGAACCAAATCCAGCTTATCCTCAATTACTATTTGTGGCCAGAACTCATCCACCATCTGGTCAATCAAGTCAATACTGTGTACCAGCTCCGTGTCACTAGGTTGTTTCATGGTGTTGTAAATGTCGAATGACACCACTTCTCTTCCATACTCACACGTTAACTTTCTTGTATCACAGTTGATTCTTGTGCGAGCGGTCTTCAAAAATGGTCTGCCCAACAACATTACCGGTGCCTTATGTAACGATCTCCCCATATCCAGAATGTAAAAATCAGCTGGGAAAATGAGGTCACTTACCCTGACCAAGACGTCCTCTAGAATTCCTTCAGGCCACACGGTCGACCTATCCACCAATTGGACAGCCACCCTTGTAGGTTTGAGTGGCCCCGTCCTTAGATCATCGTATATCGACTTGGGCATGACATTGATTGAGGCCCCAAGATCCAGCATAGCCTTTTCAATCTTCATATCCCCAATAATACAGGGAATATAGAACATCCGTAGGTCAGTGCACTTGGTTGGCATGGGGGTGTCTTGCAACACTGCAGATACATTCTCACTGACTTGAAATCTTGCATCATATGCGTACTTGACCTTTCTTGTACACAACTCTTTCAAGAACTTAGCGCATTTGGTCATGGATTGCTAGGCGGTCAAGAGAGGTATGTTGACCTCCACCTTCTGAAACATGTTAGTTAACTCCTTCATCTTTTGTTCTTCTTTATGCTTTGCAAATCTACTTTAGTAAGGGGCCTTTGGTTCATAAGGCTTGAGCTTCTTTGCCTTTTCAGCATCTTTCATCGCTTTAGCTCTGATCTCAGCGACTCTTCATACTTTTCCTCAACATCACCTGATCCCATGGTCGCCTCTTCATACTTTTCTGACTCAACCTCTTCCTCTTACTCAACATCTACGTTGTGCCCAGTAGACAGATGTTGCCCAGGAATAGATCCTTGAGGTTCATAATGATCACACACTCTTACTTCGGGCAACTTAGCCCCGCTACGCAACGTTATAGCATTCACTTGGGCCTTCTTAATCTCATCTTGAGATGGTAGTTCTCCTTTTCCTACATTTAACATTGACTTAATCTGAGATATTGACTCTATCAAGTGGCTCAATGTTCCATTGATATCTCTCACTCCACCCCTTGTCTCCGTACGAAAACTATCTAAATCTTGATATCCCTTCCTTTGTTCAGCTGCAAGTCTCTCCACTTCGCTCCTCAGGGTATCTCTTGGTTGATCTCTATTATGTGGGGGTACATATGGTTGCTGTGGTAGCTGCCCTTGTTGAGTTGCATTCAGATAGTTATTATTGCCATATCTTAAATTATCATTGGGCCTCCACGGCCCAGTGTTGAAGTTCCTTCGTTGCCCATTATCGCTCTTTTGGTACTGTTGCCCAACAGCATTGACTTCTTCATCTTCATACAACGATGGACATCTATTAGTAGGATGGGTGTGTGCAGCATAAAGTTTGCACTTCATGACTCGTTTCTTCAAGATCTGACTAGGATTCTCATTCCCAACAACATTATTCTTGTTCTGATTCATCATCTCCTTCATCATAAATAACAAGATATCGAATTTAGGATCACTGCTGGTCGGCTCATGCGTCCTGGGCACGATGGTCTCATCTTGGTTCCTTTTTCTGTCTGCCATCTCAGCAAATAGTTTGAATATTTCACTTGGTGGTTTGTTGATGACATTGCCTCCACAGGTTGCATCTATCCAATCTCGTTCAGGCTATCTCAATCCATTCATGAAGGCATTAATCAAGTTCTTGTCACCTAAACCAGTTGTGTGCCCAGTTCGCATTGCCATATCAAATTCCTGTAAGTGGCGCTGTGGATCCTCACTGGGCAAGTCACTGAACTTAGGAAAGATCTGTATCAAAGATTGTTTCAACTCCCAACTTTCAGTGATAGTAGGCAAAGTGATGCCTGATGGATTCAGATTGACATCTGTTGGAAATATGATTTCCTGCAGAGTCCTTTCAGGATCAGCTTGTTGTTGCGCCATCTCCTCTTCTTCAGACTGTTCGCAATCTGAAGTTTGTGGTGGTGACATCTCCTCGTCACTCACCAGTTTCTCCTCTTGTGCTCGTTTTTCATCTTCCCTTTTTAGTTTCTTCTGCTCCTTGATGTACTTTTCCGATTCAGGATGATACTTCAATTCACCGTCGATCCAAACAGGGTCAGAACCTAACATGCATAGGGTCTCTCCCTCAAGAGACAGTTACAAAATCAGCTTCCCGGCAACAGCGCCAATTCTGACGAGGCTGTCGTTCGCACTCTCATAATGAATTTAGAGCATATCCTCATAGCTATATAGTTAGCTAGTAAGTACAGAGTCGATCCACAAGGAGTTGATTGTGACTATCTCTTGAAACCTCCTCCACTTGTCAAGAAAGTTTGATTTTGGTATCTTGGTCACTGTGGACTTTCTTGCCCTATACGAGAACTTAAATAAATACTAAAAAGCAAACGGATAGCTTGATCAATAACAAAAACGACTTGATCGGGACAGACATGGTTAAATAAAAACTCTGTCTTGGTCATTGGTGCAAAATATATTCATGACATGCATGCATCGTTGGTTATAGGACTTGAATGCTGAGATCCCTTTTTACTCGTTATGCTCTTAACAAACCCTTCCCTGACCTATTCTTACTTAGTTGACGACGCACCGCTGGCTCCCTACCTTGGACGATACCTCTTTCAGAGTCATCGTTCAGTTTCTTACCCAAGGAGCATTAATCACTAGAAAGGCCCAACAAGGAATTATCACGTCTAGCCCAGCATGGTAGACACCTTCCTCTAATATTAATCGGTCTTAATTAAGATAAGTTATGGAAAACACTCCTATTTCTCAATTGATTAGTGATCTAATATGTCTTAAGTGATTAACGGCTTATTAATCTCTTAATTGTATTAAACCATATTGGAACAAGCTCATTAACATATCGGGAACACATACATGCAATTATCAAGCACTAATTAGACCTCTCATGCCTAAGTAATCACTTAACTATCTTGCCCAGATCAAGTATAAAAACTTAGCTAGACATGAAAGTAAAAGCTCGAACACAATAAATTGAGGAACTTATAAAAAGAACTATATTAAAAACTTACTAAGTACGGGAAAGTAAATATGGCCAAAAGTGCCGATTAGAAATTGTATGATTAAAATACAAATAAACAGTGCCCGTAGGACTTGTTCTTTTCCTCACAATCTCTGTCAAAGTAACAGGAATGAAAACAATAATAACGGTGTCCCTTCGCAGCAGCTAGGCTGCACTATTTATAAGCGAGTGCTTAGGGTTTGGGCCCCCGGTCCTTAACATGGATGGAAATCCACGAGCTACCTTGGAATGTAAGTAAATACTTGATAAGTACGACGCCAATATGGTATGTCACGTCTATCTTTAGAAGATCCCTTGTGGATCCCAAATCTTGTCGGATAAGGAAAGATATTTAAGTTAGATCATATTTTCCTTATCTTTCTAGACCTAGGAGAGAAACAACGCCTGTTGACCAAAACACTTCCCCCATCTTGACCAATTTTGTCCTGCCCTACCTGCTTCCAGAAATGTAGCTTTTCATCTCTGTTTTGCCCAGAATCCACCTGCAGAGCAACAGACCTTTGCCTGCCCAGAATATGTCCTCCTAAACACTAAAACTACACAGAACACACACAAAGACTCGATCTAAACTACCTAAAATAGACACAAAATATGGACTCATCACCCATCCAAGAAGCAAAAGTATTTGTTCCCTGCCAATCTTTCCAGCATCCCGTCAATGAAAGGTAAAGGAAAGTGATGCTTTCTTGTTGCCTTGTTTAGCTTCCTTTAGTCAATGCACATCCGCCATCCGGTTTGGAGCCTTGTGGGCAAAAGCTCATTCTTCTCATTCTTGACCACTTGTATTCCTGACATCTTGGGCACCATGTGTACCAAACTTACCCACTTGTTGTCTGGAAGTGGGCAGATAATGCCGAAGTCCAGTAACTTGAGTATCTCCTTCATAACAACTTCCTTCATTGTTGGGTTTAACTTTCTTTGTGGATCTCTAGTTGGCTTCATCATCTTCTATCAAGATACGGTGAGTGCAAAGAGATTGACAAATACCTTTAATGTCGGCAAGGGTCTAACCAATTGCGTCTTTGTAACGCATAAGGATATCTCGAACTCCATCTTCTTCATTTTGACTTAACTCCGAACTTATAATCACTGACAATGTATCATTGTCTCCCAAAAATATGTACTTCAAATAAGTGGGGAGAGATTTAAGCTCCAACTTTGGTTCTCGAACAAGTGAGGGCAGCTGCTTATCTTTCTGTTTGATCTTGGGCAAGGCAAATGGGGATAGTTGGGGTCCTTCCACTTCCTCTGCTCATAAGTATAATAAAGCTCGACTAACTTGAAAAGAGTTATCTAGGCTCTCTTCAACTCGTCCATGAATAACTATATTCAAAGGGTCTTGACTTCCAATAAGAGGGATTACCTCTTTTACTGCTTGATCAACATTGTCAATGTACTCGACCATCTCCGTATCTTGCGGGGTGCTCCATAGCTTTGAATATATTGAAAGTGATTGACTCCCCATCAAATTCACATGTTAATTGCCCAGAATTACAATCAATACTGGTATTGGCAGTATTCATAAATGGCTTTTCCAATAACATGACTGATGCTTTAGCTCATGTCTTGCCCATGTAAAGAACATAGAAATCTTCTGAAAAAATAAGATCCTCCACCTTGACTAGAACATCTTCTAGTATGCCTTCAGGGTACACGTTTCACATGTCCGCCAATTGGATAACCACCCTGGTGGGTTTGAGTGGTCCCGTAACTTCTTCATCGTATATAGACAATGGCATAACATTAAAGGACGCGCCTAGATCCAGCATGGCAAGCTCAATCTTCATATCTCTTATCATGCAAGGAATGACAAACATCTCTGGATCTCCACACTTCTTGGGCAAGTCTCGCTTCAAGACTGCTGAAATTCTTTCTCCCAAGAGAAGCTTGGACTCGTCCATGCTTTTCACCTTCTTTGAGCAAAGCTCGTTCAAAAATCTTGCACACTTGGGCATATTGCGAAGTGCTACAAGAAGGGGCAGATTGATTTCCACCTTTTGAAAAATCTTAAACATCTCGAACATCTCTTCATCATTTTTGTTTTTTCTCAACCTGGTAGGAAAATGAGCATGAACAACAGGGTTGGGCTTAATATAAACAGATTTTGGAGCTTCTTCCTCTTCACTCTCGTCATTCTTCTCTTCAACTGCTTCCTTATCCTTGCCCTCTACTTCTATCCTATTCTCCTTGGGCAATACAATGTCAGATTCCGGCATCTGCACTCTATCGAGCAACACTTTTCCTCATCCTAATGTAACTGCATTGAATTGGGCCTTAATGGGCAATTCTGGTTGGGTTGATAGTTCACCTTGCCTCTTCTCAAATCTAGACATAGCATTGAACAAATTAGCAAGTTGGTTGGTCATGCTCTGAATAGCTTCCCTTGTCTCTGTCGTAAACTTCTCAAGCTCCTACTGAACTCTGATGTTGTCTTTGGACAAGGAAGTCACTTAGTCAGTTATGTTTGGCCTATTCTAATCTCTAGGATGGTATTGTTGCTATGGATGTGGTTGTTGTTGTTGCCCAAACCCTTGGTAGTTATTATTTCCATATCTAAGATTCTCATGATTTTTGCATCCTAGATTATAGAATTGGGAATTCGGATCATATGGCCTCCCTAGATTATTCTTGAATCCTACGGCATTAATCTCTTTCCCCAAGGTTGGTTGATCCGTTGCATGCATGATCGCCATACAAATTCCACATGCTCTCATCACCTTCTTATCGTTGCCTGATAAAATAGTTACTAGGGCATCCATCTTGTTAAACATCTGTTCGAGCTTATCCTCCATACCAGTCGAAGTCGGTGGTGCTTTTGTTGTTGTTGTTGTTGTTGTTGTTGTTGTTATTAGCTTGGGTAATTCTCCTCCATCATCCCTCAGCTCCTCCACCATATCAGCAATCATTTTGAACACAACACTTGTCTGCTTTCTCATAACTTACCCTCCACAAGCTGCATTGACCAATTCCATTTCACTCGTTCTCGACCTTGCTGTGAAATATTGGATCGAGTCATGTTCCACAGATCCAACCAATGAAGAAAGGCTTTGATCAACCAATGATGTGGGCACTTTTCAAGCATTTTCTTGAACCCATGGTAGTAGGTGTAAAAATCCTCTCTGATGCCCATCTAAATACTGATAATCATCTTCTGGATTCGAGCAGTTGGAAAGTATTTTTCTAAAAATCTATAGGTCTTGCCAATTGGTAACACATCCTATGGGCAATGAATAAAGCTACTCCCTTGCGTTGTCTTGCAAAGCGAATGGTAAGGCAATGAGCCTTACATATTCGCTCAAGTTTCTATCAGTATGGATGGTTCCACAAGCAATCTCAAAATATTTTAAGTGCCTTTGGGGGTCCTCCCCTTGATGATAGCTGAACTTGGGTAGGATCTGGATGAAATGGGACTTTAGTTCCCATCTTCGCGTGGGTGTAGGCAAAGTTATGGTTGAAGACCTCAAGTTCATGGTGTTAGGGAACACTATCTTCCTCAAAGTCTTCTACTCTTCAGAGTTTTGCATCACCACTTCCCTTGATTATCCTTTTCCACTTCACTTGAAAAAGAAAGGTCTTCCTCGTCAAAGGTCTCCTTTTCTAAAATAGTTTGATCTCCTTCTAGAATTTCTTCCAGTGCCTCTTTCTCCTTCCTCTTCTCAGCTCGAATCTTCCTTAAGGTGTGATTGATATTATCGTCATACCACCATTCGCCTTTCTTTCTTGTAAGGTTAGTTTCTTGCATAAAACAGAAATTGAGAAATTTGCACAAATAAAAATTACCATTGTAATCAACTCCCCGGCAACAACGTTAATTTCGATGCAACCATCATTTAAGCTGTGACAAAATACAATTTGTATTTCCCTCCTATGCCCACCCCTAGGAACAACTAGTTGGCAAGTACAAGTACAGGATCGATCCCATGGGGAGTTGCTCGTGATAATCTTTGGATCGGGGCACAAAAAGGTTGTGTTGAGTATCTATCTACTATAGCCTTGGGCAACTGTCACTATCACCTTTAGCAAACTACTGAAAGTAAATAATTGAAACATGACAAGGAAACAGATTGGTAATAAAGACAATTCAGATTTAGGTTTCAAATCAATGAGTATAACTTTAATTCGATCATGGGTTTAAAGATATTTTATGCGTATTGATGAACCCATATTTTGAGTCTATTTTGTGTCTATTTTAGGTAGTCTAGATCGAGTCTTTGTATGTGTTTTGTTTAGTTTTAGTGTCTAGGAGGACATATTCTAGGAGGTAGTGGTCTATTTATGTGTAGCTAAGTTTTTATACTTCATCTGGGCAAGACAGTTAAGTGAATTCCAAAGCTCAAAAAGTCTAAATTGTGATAATTGCATGCATGTGTTCCCGATAAGTTAATGTGCTTGTTCCAATATGGTGTAATATGATTAAGGGGTTAATAGGCCATTAATTAGTTAAGACATATTTGATCGCTAATCAATAGAGAAGTAGGAGTGTTTTCCATAACTTATCTTAGTGAAGATCAATTAGTATTAGAGGAAGGTGTCTACCCTACTGGGCAAGAAGTGATGATTCATTGTTGGGCCTTTCTAGATTATAATGCTCTTTGGGCAAGAAACTGAACGATGACTCCAACAGAGGTATTGCCCAAAGAAGGTAGCCAGTGGTGCATCGTTAACTAAGTAAGGATAGGTAAGGGAAGGGTTTGTTGAGAGCTTAATGAGTAAAAAGGGATCTCGGCATTCAAGTTCTATACCAACAACCCATACATGTGAAAAATATATTTGCACCATCGAGCTAGTGTCTTCACTTAATAGCGTCTTTGTCCAGATCAAGTTGTTTTTGTTATTGATCAGGTTCTCTATTTCTTTTTAGTGTTTATTTAGTTTCAGTGTTGGGCAAGAGAGCCCTAGTGACCAACATATCAAAACCCTTCTTTCAACTAGGTGGATGAGGATTCAAGAGATAGTGGCAATCAACTCCTAGTGGATCGACCCTATACTTACGCGCTATCTGTATAGCTATGAGAATAGGCTACAAATTTATTTTGAGAGTGCAAACGACAACCTCGTCAAAATTGGCGCCATTGTCGGGGAGCTGATTTTGTAACTGTCTCTTGAGGGAGAGACCTTGTGCATGTTTGGCACTGACCCTGTTTGGATTGATGGTGAATTGAAGTATCATCCTGAACTGAAGAAATACATCAAGGAATAGAAGAGACTGAGGGAAGCAGAAAATGAGCACGAGCGGAGGGAAGTCTAGCGAGTGAGGGAGATAGGTCACCACCACAAACTTTAGAAAGTGAACAATCTGAAGAAGAAGAGATGCAGCAGCAACAAGACCAGGAGAAGACTCTGAAGGAAATCATGTTTCCAGCATATGTCAATCTGAATCCATGGGGCATCACTTTGCCCGTTATTACTAAAATTATGAGCTAAAACACTCTCTTATACAGATATTGCCCAAGTTCAGTGACTTTACTGAGGAGGATCTGCAGTGACACTTACATGATTTGGAGATGGCAATGTGAATTGTGCACACTGCTGCCGCACAGAACACACTTAGGGAATACATTTGTCTGCTAACGTTTCCATTCTCACTACAAGATGAGGTAAGAGAATAGTTGCACCAACTACCTGCAGGCAGCGTAACATCTTGGCAACAGATGGAACAAAAGTTTCTTGAGCAATACTACCCTTTAACCGAATCTAGAATGCAAGAGCAGTTATTCAGAATATCAAGATGGGCATTGCGGAATCTATTTACGATTAACACTCTAGGTACAAGAAACTGATTGCTAGGTGTTCTCAGCATGGTTTGGGTGAAAATGATCTGATCAATGCATTCATGAATGTATTGTGGCAGTCTGAGCGAGATTGGGTAGAAGCAGCTTATGGAGGCAATGTCATCAATAAACCTCCTAGCGAAATATTCAAGCTATTTGCTAAGATGGCAGACAGGAAGAGAAACCAAGATAAGATTATCGTGCACAGGACGCATGAGCCGACCAACAGTGATCCCAAATTTGATATCTTGTTATTTATAATGAAGGAAATGATGAATCAGAATAAGAATAACGTTGTTGGCAATGAAAATCTCGGTCAGATTATGAAGAAATGAGTTATAAAGTGTGAGTTATGTGCTGCTAATACACACCCTACTGATTGGTGCCCGTCATTGTATGAAGATGAAGAAGTTAATGCTATTGGGCAACAAAATCAGCAGGGAGACAATGGGCAATGAATGAACTATAACAATGGACCATGGAGGCCCCTATGATAATTTCAGATATGGTAACAATAACTATCTCAACGCATCTCAATAAGGGAAAGCACCACAACATCCCTATGTTCCGCAGCATAATTGAGATCAACCTAGGGATACCTTGAGGAGTGAAGTGGAAAGACTTGCAGCTGAACAAACGAAAGGGTATCATGAGTTGGATAGTTTTCGCATGGAGACTAGGGGTGGAATGAGAGATATTAATAGAACCTTGAGCCACTTAGTAGAGTTAATCTCTCAAATTAAGTCAATACTGAATGGTGGGAAATGAGAACTCCCATCTCAAGTGGAGATAAAAAAGGCTCAAGTGAATGCTATTACATTGTGTAGTGGGGCCAAGTTGCCTGAAATAAGAGTGCCTAATCATTATAAACCTCGAGGAGCTATATTTAGGCAATAGAAGTCTTCAAGGCAAGACACAGAAGTTGATCAGGAAAATGAGGTTGATCTAGAAAAATATGAAGAAGCAACTATGGGATCAAGTGATGTTGAGGAGTTAGGGCAAGAGCTGTCAGTTGAGAAGAGAGCATAGGTTGAGAGAGAGGCTGCAGATATTAGAAAAAGTAGAGCTCGATGTTGCTGATGTTCAAGCTAAGCCATAGAGTGATGCTGAATATGCGAAAAAGTCAAAACCCTATGAGCCTAAGGCCCCTTACCCAAGCAGATTTGCTAAGGATAAGGAAGCACCAGAAATGAAGAAATTGACTAGCATGTTTTAGAAGGTGGAGGCCAACATACCCCTCTTGACCGCTTTGCAGTCTACGCCCAAGTGTGCTAAGTTATTGAAAGAGTTGTGTGCAATGATGGTTAAGTATACCGATGATGCAAGGTTTTAAGTTAGTGAGAATGTATCTGCATTGTTGCAAGACACACTCATGCCGACCAAGTGTACTAACCAGGAATATTTTATATTCCCTACATAATTGGGGATATGAAGATTGAGAAGGCTATGCTTGATCTACGGGCATTGATTAATGTAATACCCAAGTCGATGTATGATGATCTGAGGATGGGGCCACTTAAACCCACTAGGGTGGCTATTCAATTAGCGGATAGATCGATTGTATGGCCTAAAGGGATTTTAGAAGATGTCTTGGTCAGGGTGAGGGTCCTCATTTTTCCAGCTGACTTCTATATATTGGATATGGGGATAGCGTCACAAAAAACCCCAGTGATGCGGTTGGGCAGGCCATTCCTGAAAACTGCTCACACAAGAATTAACTATGATACAGGGAAGCTAACATGTGAGTTTGGGGGTGAAGTGGTGTCGTTTGATATTTATATTACCATGAAGCAGCCTCATGACACGGAGCAGGTGTAGAGTATTGACCTCATTGACCAGATGGTGGATGAATTTTGGACACAAATAACTATTGAAGATAAGCTGGATGTGGTGCTTCAGATTGGCCTAACTGAGGTTATTGTCCATGACGGTATAGTTGAGTTGATTGAGGCAATGCATTATTCAAGGTCAGATGCAGAACTTCTACAAAGGGTGGAACCATTGGTGATACCTACATTGAAGCAGAAAGATAGGTTGGTACCATCCATAGAAAAGGCACCGAAGTTGGAATTGAAGTCATTGCCGAGTCACTTGAAATACATCTATTTGGGAGAAGATGAAACACTACCAGTGATCATAAGTGCAGAGCTGTCTATTGAGGAAGAGGAGCGTGTGAAGGAAGTCTTCGTGGAGTATAAGTTGGCTATTGGATGGACGTTGGCTGATATAAGGGGCATTAATCCCATTGTGTACAAGCATCACATCTTGCTCGAGGACGATGCAGTGCCCATCAGAGATCCTCAACGAAGATTGAATCCAACAATGAAGGAGGTAGTAATGAAGGAGATCTTGAAGCTATTGGTTTTGGAAATCATTTATCCAGTTTCGGATAGTAGATGGGTTAGTCCAGTGCATGTAGTGCCCAAGAAGTCAGGTATTCAAGTGGTAGAGAATGAGCAAAAAAAATTAGTAGCTACGAGGTTACTGACCGGTTGGCGAGTATGCATCAATTATAGGAAGCTGAATCAGAAGATCAAGAAGGATCATTTTTCGTTACCTTTCATTGACCAGATGTTAGAGAGGTTGGCGGGCAATAAGTATTTCTATTTCCTGGATGGGTACTCGGGCTATATGCAGATCTGGTTCGCGGAGAAGGACCAGGGCAAGATGACCTTTACTTGCCCATTTGGTACGTTTGCTTATAGGAGAATGCCTTTTGGTTTGTGTAATGCTCCTAGCACATTCCAAAGATGCATGTTGAGTATATTCTCTGACTTATTAGAGACATGCATTGAAGTATTTATGGATGACTTTACTGTCTATGGGTTGGATTTTGACAAGTGCTTGAGCAACCTTGAGATAGTATTGAAGAGGTGTGTGGATAAGAGTTTGGTGTTAAATTATAAAAAATGCCATTTCATGGTCAAGGAAGGAATTGTTCTTGGGCATGTCATATCGAAGCGTGGGATTGAGGTTGACAAGGCAAAGATTGATATTATAGCCAAGTTGCCTTATCCGAGCAATGTGAAGCAGTTGCGTGGCTTTCTTGGGCACGCAGGTTTTTTATAGAAGATTTGTTAAGGACTTTTCTAAGTTCATGCAGCCTATGACAAGGCTGTTATAAGGAGAAGTTGAGTGGAATTTTAATGAATATTGTAAGAAGACATTTCATACGTTGAAGGAAATCTTGATTTTATTACCTATCATTCAACCACTGGATTAGAGGATGCCATTTTCGGTGATGTGTGATGCGAGTGGCTATGCCATGGGAGCCTTCCTTGGGCAGAAGCGTGGGAAGGTGAATCATGTCATATACTAGGCTTCTAAGACTCTTAATCCTGCCCAGTGCAACTACTCGACCACATAGAAGGAGTTATTAGATGAGGTTTTTACGTTTCAAAAGTTTCTATCATATTTGCTTGGGGGAAAGACCATAGTCTACACTGACCACCCCGCCCTGAAGTTCATCATGGCCAAGAAGGAGACAAAGCCCAGGTTGATACGGTGCATCTTACTACTCCAAGAATTTGATGTGGAAATTAAGGATAAGGCTAGAGCTCGGAATTTAGTGGCTGATCATTTGAGCCGCATAATCCAACATGAAGAGGATGAGCCGATCAAGGAGACTTTCTCGGATGAACATTTGGCTCTTGCCCAAGGTGTGTTTGTACCCTGATATGCTGATTTGTGCAATTATATTGTTTAGGGATGTTTACTGGGCAACCTCAAGTTTTACTAGAGGAATAAGTTAAAGGTGGAAAGTCGTTACTACATTTGGGATGAACCTTATTTGTAGAAGATGTGTACTAACCAAGTTATCCGTAGATGTGTGGATGAGAAGGAACAAGCTAGCATCCTTGCACACTGTCACTCAAAGGTGTGTGGAGGACATTTTGGACCAAAGAGAACATCAAGGAAGATTTTGGATTGTGGATTTTATTGGCCCAATGTGTTCAAAGACAACTTCAAATGGTGCAAGTGTTGTGCCCAGTCCCAGAAGAAGGGCAACATCAGTAAGCGGAAGGAGATGCTCATGACCTCAGTCATGCCCATGGAGATCTTTATTATATGGGTTTTGGATTTCATAGGGCCATTGTCCAACTCGAGTGGGAATCTTTACATACTGTTAGTAGTGAATTATGTATTTAAATGGGTAGCAGCCAAGGCAACATCATTAGCAGATTTGTTGTGCCTAGGGCAATTATCAGTGACCATGGAATGCACTTTTGTAATGGAGCTGTTAAAGGGTTAATGAGCAGATATGGAGTTCATCATCGGATTTCGAATGCTTATCATCCACAGGAAAATGGTCAAGCGGAGTTGTCTAATAGTATTATGAAGGTTGTTTTGAGGAAGACAGTTAGCCTAACCCGGAAGGACTGGAGTTTACGTCTTGATGATGCATTGTGAGCATATAGGACAACGTTCAAAACTGCCCACCATCTCTCCTCAACCTTCAACTTCGGATTTATGATTTTTCATTACCAAATTTAAATCTTCAATTCTCTTACAATAGAATCTACTCGCCTTAAAAACAAACTTAACAAAATCCCTTACTGAACTCGAATTGATCTCTCAGACCACGAGTAGCCGCCATTATCATCATCGTCGAGTTCAGTATACCCTACTTCTTAAGTTATTCCGTATTGATGGAGCCGCATCCAAGCTATAGAATGAGAACAATGTGGATTTGTTGATTATTCGTGGAGGGCCGATAACAAGGGCAAACACAAGGTTGTAATGCTTATGTTGGCTGATTTAAAGGGCCGAGTCCAAGACCAAGATACATTGGGCCGAATGGTGAATATGTTACAAGTTGATGGGCTGAATGAGGGGGATTTCGGTTCTGTTGTAAACTGAAGGCAAAACCGCAATCAGTTTGAAGAAGAAAGTATTCTTGCGAGAATTTGAACTGATCTGTTTCAAACTAAAGGCGCAACCGCAAGCGGTTCATAGCAGAGATTATTCTAGCGGGAATTTGAAGTCCAATAGTCATATTTGTTATTCAAGAGTTTATTTATGAGTCTTAAAGTTTATTTATGAGTCTTAAATAGTTTATTAATGTTAGTCACTCAAGAGTCTTTTCTAAAGCCTATAAATAGTCTTGTAAGTTCATTTTAAGAGACATCTTTGAAGTATAATATAACTTGGCTTTGCCTTTGTGAGTTGAAATCACTTTTGTAGAGTTTTTCACTTGTTCCAATTTTATCAAGACAATTGAGCAAGGTCGTGTGGCGTTCAACCATAACGAGGTTGTTGTCTGTTATATAGTCAATAGGTCGAGGTTTTCTTCACCCTAGAAGGTGATCAAACTGGATTCTCGATCTAGGGAGACTACTGCCTATCGCTTATACATGGGGTTCTTGGATTTTTATCCAACGGGTCCTCCATCCATATCATGTATCTTCTCACTGCAGAGATGGAGAAGCAAATTAGTAAAGTCCTCGCTGAGACGATGGTGGTCTCGAGCGATGGAGTAGTGATGTCGGAAAACACATCGCCGGTAGTTGAAATATCTTCACCGAAGGAGAAGACCTCTGATGTTGAGTCTGCACCGAAGAACTTACAGTCTGAACAGGGGAACGAAGAAGGGAAGCAGGAGGAAGATGTAGTGATGAAGGTGGTGGAAGATGTAGTGGAGAAGTATAAGGACAAGAAGGAGAAGTTTAGAGATTCTCTTGACGAGTTGCTTGCAGAGGTGGACAAGGATTTGGAGAAAAGGAGATAAAAGAGGAAGCAAGTCTAGTCTGGGGAGAAGGAGGCCAAGAAAAAGACGAAGGTGGCTAGTTCTAATGCCACCTAGTCGCCTGGTGGAGAATCTTCAAACGAAGAAAATAGGGTTTCTACACCTTCTTCCAAGAGGAAGGGAAACAAACAAAGGGTGATAGAGTCAAAGAAAGAGGATGATGTGCACATTGTGGGAGAAAGGATTAAATGTTCCGCAGCTCAAAAAATTAAGAAATAGGATTCTGAATCGCAAGGCAAGAAGAAATGGAAAAAGGCTGAGGATTTGATGGCCAGAAATATGTTTGTGCCCAGGGAGGTTAATTTTGATGAGATGGACTCCCTAAGCATTGCTATGGAAGTGAGAGCACTCTTTGATGGGTTTGGTTAGGGGCGATTTCTGGAGATGCCCTGCCGCATCTATGAGGATATGCTGAGAGAGGTGTGTATGGGTCATTGGAGTTTGTGTTGGATGGGAATGGAAGCCCTTATTCCATTGAGTTTCTCTTGAATGGGAAACCTTTAGCTGCTGGTTTGAATGATAGATTTTAGGGTTTGCGACCATGATGGAGTTGCAGCGGCCGGAGTTTAGGAAGGCAACAAAGAAGGTTCTGGTCAATGCTCCTAAGGAGGAGTGGATTCGGATGTGGAATGAGGTTAGTGTTGGAACTGAATTTAGATCTTGAGATAACAAGGCGTCAGACTTGAAGACACCAGCCCTCCACATTGCCCACGGGATTCTTGCCTACAACATGTATGCAAGGGAGATAGCGGGAACTCGCTAGCCAATAAAGAGGTCTACATTCTATTCTGCATGTTAACCAGGAAGAAGCTTAACTTTGAGGCCTTCTTAATGGAGCAATTAATGGCTGTCATGGGTAAAGCAGGGCAGAAGTATTCGTGAGGGCATTTTGTCACTGCCTACATTGAGGGGTTGGAACTTCAGGATGATGTGAAGGATTTCGAGGTAGCCCCAGCTGATATGCTCAACATGGAGAGGTTGAGCAGGATGAAGGAAGTTGTGAAGAGCAGTAAAGGATGGCGTCTTTTGGAGGCGCATGAGAAGGATTGACTGGCAACAGCAAGGTTACCACCGAAGAAATCAGCCAGGCTGGCTAAGAAGCCTGTGGTTGATGTGGAGGAAGAGGAAGATGAAGAGGAGGAAGAGGTTGAATCTTCTTCTACCCAGATGAAGGAAGTATTGAAGAGGTTGGGCAAGACAGAGGAGTTGCTCAAGGAGTTGCGTGATGGACAGTTGATCATGCAAGCTACTCTCAACAACATTGCCCGCCACATGAAAATTGGGTCAGTCTCTGATCCCTCTACTTAAGTATGTCCTCCTTAGTTGATTTAGTTTAGTTTTTTTCTATTTTAGTTGATTAGGTGTTTTTCGTTTTGTATATAGAGTGTGTGGAGTTATCGAATACCTCACCCATATTTTGCTTTGCGAAATGTGTGGTGAGGTGGTTGAATGACTCAATTTGTTTTGTGTTTTTTAGTCTTAAACTCTTTATGACCACTACTTTGTCCAAGGCAAAGTGTGTGCGTAGGGAGGCCAATTGTCTATAAATATAATTGGTTTAGTCCAAGGTAGAGGCCTCCATCGATAGACTTCGCTATAAGCAAAGTGTGTGCGTGGGGTGTATGTGTCATGTGTTTTATTATTGTAAAAGTTATGTCGATTAGCATGAAGTAGTTGGGCAAGATAGTGTGATGATTTCTGTGCTTAAATGCTAGTTGTTGAATAGTGTTAAGATGACTTGAATGATGGAATGAGTTGTGAGCTGACCCTGTGAGGATTTGAGCTTAAATGATTTCAATCTTTGCGTATGAATTAAAACATCTAATTAGATTTTTATTAGACAAATAAAAAAGAAAACTTACAACGAAAAAAGCAAAACATTCAAAAAATAGATAAAAAGCCTAAACATATCTAGTGAAAGACTGACAAAAAGTGTCCGCAAAAATTTCATCCTTAATATGTTCATGCGGAAAAGGCCACCACCCAATCTCCATTCCCGAGCTTGCCATGCTGTTAGTGAGAATGTATCTGTAGTGTTGCAAGACACTCCCATGCCGACCAAGTGTACTAACCAGGGATATTTTATATTCCCTACATAATTGGGGATATGAAGATTGAGAAGGCTATGCTTGATCTCCGGGCATTGATTAATGTAATACCCAAGTCGATGTATGATGATATGAGGATGGGGCCACTTAAACCCACTAGGGTGGCTATTCAATTAGCAGATAGATCGACTGTATGGCCTAAAGGGATTTTAGAAGATGTCTTGGTCAGGGTGAGGGTCCTCATTTTTCCAGCTGACTTCTATATATTAGATATGGGGAGAGCATCACAAAAAACCCCAGTGATGCGGTTGGACAGGCTATTCCTGAAGACTGCTCACACAAGAATTAACTATGATACTGGGAAGCTAACGTGTGAGTTTGGGGGTGAAGTGGTGTCGTTTGATATTTATATTACCATGAAGCAGCCTCATGACAAGGAGCTGGTGTAGAGTATTGACCTGATTGACCAAATGGGGGATGAATTTTGGACACAAATAACTATTGAAGAGAAGCTGGATGTGGTGCTTCAGATTGGCCTAACTGAGGTTATTGTCCACGACGGTATAGTTGAGTTGATTAAGGCAATGAATTATTCAAGGTCAGATGCAGAACTTCTACAAAGGTTGGAACCATTGGTGATACCTACATTGAAGCAGAAAGATAGGTTGGTACCATCCATAAAAAAGGCACCGAAGTTGGAATTGAAGTCATTGCCGAGTCACTTGAAATACATCTATTTGGGAGAAGATGAAACAGTACCAGTGATCATAAGTGCGGAACTGTCTATTGAGGAAGAGGAGCGTGTGAAGGAAGTCTTCGTGGAGTATAAGTTGGCTATTGGATGGACGTTGGCTGATATAAGGGGCATTAATCCCATTGTGTACAAGCATCACATCTTGCTCGAGGACGATGCAGTGCCCATCAGAGATCCTCAACGAAGATTGAATCCAACAATGAAGGAGGTAGTGATGAAGGAGATCTTGAAGCTATTGGTTTTGGAAATCATTTATCCAGTTTCGGATAGTAGATGGGTTAGTCCAGTGCATGTAGTGCCCAAGAAGTCAGGTATTCAAGTGGTAGAGAATGAGCAAAAAAAATTAGTAGCTACGAGGTTACTGACCGGTTGGCGAGTATGCATCGATTATAGAAAGCTGAATCAGAAGATCAAGAAGGATCATTTTCCGTTACCTTTCATTGACCAGATGTTAGAGAGGTTGGCGGGCAATAAGTATTTCTATTTCTTGGATGGGTACTCGGGCTATATGCAGATCTGGTTCGCGGAGAAGGACGAGGGCAAGATGACCTTTACTTGCCCATTTGGTACGTTTGCTTATAGGAGAATGCCTTTTGGTTTGTGCAAAGCTCTTGGCACAATCCAAAGATGCATAATGAGTATATTCTCTAACTTAGTACAGACATGCATTGAAGTATTTATGGATGGCTTTACTGTCTATCGGTCGGATATTAACAAGTGCTTGAGCAACCTTGAGATAGTATTGAAGAGGTGTGTGGATAAGAGTTTGGTGTTAAATTATAAGAAATGTCATTTCATGGTCAAGGAAGGAATTGTTCTTGTGCATGTCATATCTAAGCGTGGGATTGAGGTTGACAAGGCAAAGATTGATATTATAGCCAAGTTGCCTTATCCAAGCAATGTGAAGCAGTTGTGTGGCTTTCTTGGGCACGCAGGTTTTTATAGAAGATTTGTTAAGGACTTTGCTAAGTTCTAGCAGCCTATGACAAGGCTGTTACAAGGAGAAGTCGAGTGGAATTTTAATGAATATTGTAAGAAGACATTTCATACGTTGAAGGAAATCTTGATTTCAGCACCTATCATTCAACCACTGGATTAGGGGATGCCATTTTAGGTGATGTGTGATGCGAGTGGCTATGCCATGGGAGCCTTCCTTGGGCAGAAGCGTGGGAAGGTGAATCATGTCATATACTAGGCTTCTAAGACTCTTAATCCTGCCCAGTGCAACTACTCAACCACATAGAAGGAGTTATTAGATGTGGTTTTTACGTTTCAAAAGTTTCTATCATATTTGCTTGGGGGAAAGACCATAGTCTACACTGATCACCCCGCCCTGAAGTTCATCATGGCCAAGAAGGAGACAAAGCCCAGGTTGATACGGTGCATCTTACTACTCCAAGAATTTGATGTGGAAATTAAGGATAAGGCTAGAGCTCGGAATTTAGTGGCTGATCATTTGAGCCGCATAATCAACATGAAGAGGATGAGCCGATCAAGGAGACTTTCTCGGATGAACATTTGGCTCTTGCCCAAGGTGTGTTTGTACCCTGATATGCTGATTTGTGCAATTATATTGTTTAGGGATGTTTACTGGGCAACCTCAAGTTTTACTAAAAGAATAAGTTAAAGGTGGAAAGTCGTTACTACATTTGGGATGAACCTTATTTGTAGAAGATGTGTACTAACCAAGTTATCCGTAGATGTGTGGATGAGAAGGAACAAGCTAGCATCCTTGCACACTGTCACTCAAAGGTGTATGGAGGACATTTTGGACCAAAGAGAACATCAAGGAAGATTTTGGATTGTGGATTTTATTGGCCCATTGTGTTCAAAGACAACTTCAAATGGTGCAAGTGTTGTGCCCAGTCCCAGAAGGAGGGCAACATCAGTAAGCGGAAGGAGATGCTCATGACCTCAGTCATGCCCATGGAGATCTTTATTATATGGGTTTTGGATTTCATAGGGCCATTGTCCAAATCGAGTGGGAATCTTTACATACTGTTAGTAGTGAATTATGTATTTAAATGGGTAGCAGCCAAGGCAACATCATTAGCAGATTTGTTGTGCCTAGGGCAATTATCAGTGACCAAGGAATGCACTTTTGTAATGGAGCTGTTAAAGGGTTAATGAGCAGATGTGGAGTTCATCATCGGATTTCGAATGCTTATCATCCACAGGCAAATGGTCAAGCGGAGTTGTATAATCGTATTATGAAGGTTGTTTTGAGGAAGACAGTTAGCCCAACCCGGAAGGACTGGAGTTTACGTCTTGATGATGCATTGCAAGCATATAGGACAACATTTAAAACTCCATTTGGGATGTCGCTATATAGGATGGTCTTTGGCGAGATGTGTCACTTGCCTGTGGAAATAGAACATCGAGCATATTGGGGAGTACAGAAGATGATCTATGATTGGGATGTGGTTGGCCAAGCTAGGATACTCCTATTACAAGAGCTTGAGGAAATTTGACTTAATTCTTATGATAGCTCGGAATTTTATAAGGAACAGATGAAGAAAACCCATGATGCATTGATTAAGGTCAAGGAGTTTGAACCTGGAAAACAAGTTCTGTTGTGTCAATCCAAGTTTAAGGTCCTGTCTGGGAAGTTGTCGACCAAGTGGGTTGGTCCATTTGAAGTACATGCTTAGTATTCGAATGGGGCTGTGGAAGTGATGAATCCTAATACGGGGAAGGTTTTCAAGGTTCATGGCCAGAGGTTGAAAGCTTTCTTTGGTCAAGTTGTGGAGAAATCAGAGGAAGATCTGAAATTCCTCTGCGATGTTCAGCTCTAACTTTGGCAAGGTGGACGTGGTTCCCACGATGATAACTGGGGCGCTGGCTAGGAGGCAACCTGATTTGTTTTTCTTTATTTTTTGTATTTATTTTCGTTTGCAAAAAAAAAGAGGAAGATAGGGATTAAAATAGCCATATTTTAATGTTTTCGATCAAATATATGTGTATTTTAATTCCTATCTTGGGTAGACTTATTTAATCATAGGATAAAAGAGTTTTTGCTTTGCATATGGTAGTTTGTTTGTGATGTGTAGGAAACAGGTGTTGGGCGAAGGAAGAAGGAGGTTTTAACACTTTGCTTCAAGCAAAATGTGTGCGTAGGACGGTAAGAACGGCGGTCTGAGCTAAGCGATGGACTTGGGCAATTAACAAGAAGAGACAACAACTGCCATATCACATGTGATGTGACAAATGTACTAAAAAATCGACCCTTAGCCATATAACTATCAACTACTCTAAACCCATGTCCCCTCCAACTCTTCCACTTCCTCGCGTACATTTGAATATAAAACTGCCCACCATCTCTCCTCAACCTTCAACTTCGGATTTATGATTTTTCATTACCAAATTTAAATCTTCAATTCTCTCACAATGGTATCTACTCGCCTTAAAAACAAACTGAACAAAATCCCTCACTGAACTCGAATTGATCTCTCAGACCACGAGTCACCACCATTATCATCATCGTCAGGTTTAGTATACCCTACTTCTTAAGTTATTCCATAGTGATGGAGCCGCATCCAAGCTATGGAATGAGAACAATGTGGATCCTTTGATTATTCGTGGAGGGCCGATAACAAGGGCAAACACAAAGAAAATAAAAGAGGTTGTAATGCTTATGTTGGTTCATTTAAAGGGTCGAGTCCAAGACCAAGATACATTGGGCCGAATGGTGAATATGTTACAAGTTGATGGGCTAAATGAGGGGGATTTCGGTTCTGTTGTAAACCGAAGGCAAAACCGCAAGCGGTTTGAAGTAGAAAGTATTCTTGCGAGAATTTGAACTGATCTGTTTCAAACTGAAGGCGCAACCGCAAGCGGTTCATAGCAGAGATTATTCTAGCGGGAATTTGAAGTCCAATAGTCATATTTGTTATTCAAGAGTTTATTTATGAGTCTTAAAGTTTATTTATGAGTCTTAAATAGTTTATTAATGTTAGTCACTTAAGAGTCTTTTCTAAAGCCTATAAATAGTCTTGTAAGTTCATTTGTAAGAGACATCTTTGAAGTATAATATAACTTGGCTTTGCCTTTGTGAGTTGGAATCACTTTTGTAGAGTTTTTCACTTGTTCCAATTTTATCAAGACAATTGAGCAAGGTCGTGTGACGTTCAACCATAACGAGGTTGTTGTCTGTTATATAGTCAATGGGTCGAGGTTTTCTTCACCCTAGAAGGTGATCAAACTGGATTCTCGATCTAGGGAGACTACTGCCTATCGCTTATACGTGGGGTTCTTGGATTTTTATCCAACGGGTCCTCCATCCATATCATGTATCTTCTCACTGCAGAAATGGAGAAGCAAATTAGTGAAGTCCTCGCTGAGACGATGGTGGTCTCGAGCGATGGAGTAGTGATGTCGGAAAACACATCACCGGTAGTTGAAATATCTTCACCGGAGGAGAAGACCTCTGATGTTGAGTCTGCACCGAAGAACTTACAGTCTGAACAGGGGAACGAAGGAGGGAAGCAGGAGGAAGATGTAGTGATGAAGGTGGTGGAAGAAGTAGCGGAGAAGCATAAGGACAAGAAGGAGAAGTTTGGAGATTCTCTTGACGAGTTGCTTGCAGAGGTGGACAAGGATTTGGAGAAAAGGAGATAAAAGAGGAAGCAAGTCTAGTCTGGAGAGAAGGAGGCCAAGAAAAAGACGAAGGTGGCTAGTTCTAATGCCACCTAGTCGTCTGGTGGAGAATCTTCAAACAAAGAAAATAGGGTTTTTAAACCTTCTTCCAAGAGGAAGGGAAAGAAACAAAGGGTGATAGAGTCAAAGAAAGAAGATGTTGTACACATTGTGGGAGAAAGGATTACATGTTCCGCAGCTCGAAAAATTAAGAAAGAGGATTCTGAGTCGCGAGGCAAGAAGAAATGGAAAAAGGCTGAGGATTTGATGGCCAGAAATATATTTGTGCCCAGGGAGGTTAATTTTGATAACATGGACTCCCTAGGCATTGCAATGGAAGTGAGAGCACTCTTTGATGGGTTTGGTTAGGGGCGATTTCTGGAGATGCCCTGCCGCATCTATGAGGATATGCTGAGAGAGGTGTGTATGGGTCATTGGAGTTTGTGTTGGATGGGAATGGAAGCCCTACTCCATTGAGTTTCTCTTGAATGGGAAACCTTTAGCTGTTGGTTTGAATGATAGATTTTAGGGTTTGCGACCATGATGGAGTTGCAGAGGCAGGAGTTTAGGAAGGAAACAAAGAAGGTTCTGGTCAATGCTCCTAAGGAGGAGTGGATTCGGATGTGGAACGAGGTTAGTGTTGGAACTGAATTTAGATCTTGAGATAACAAGGCGTCAGACTTGAAGACACCAGCCCTCCACATTGCCCACGGGATTCTTGCCTACAACATGTATGCAAGGGAGATACCGGGAACTCGCTAGCCAATAAAGAGGTCTACATTCTATTCTGCATGTTAACCAGGAAGAAGCTTAACTTTGAGGTCTTCTTAATGGAGCAGTTAATGGTTGTCATGGGCAAAGTGGGGCAGAAGTATTCGTGAGGGCATTTTGTCACTGCCTACATTGAGGGGTTGGAACTTCAGGATGATGTAAAGTATTTCGAGGTAGCCCCAGCTGATATGCTCAACAAGGGGAGGTTGAGCAGGATGAAGGAAGTTGTGAAGAGCAGTAAAGGATGGCGTCTTTTGAAGGCGCATGAGAAGGATTGACTGGCAACAGCAAGGTTACCACCGAAGAAATCAGCCAGGCTGGCTAAGAAGCCTGTGGTTGATATGGAGGAAGATGAAGAGGAGGAAGAGGTTGAATCTTCTTCTACCCAGATGAAGGAAGTATTGAAAAGGTTGGGCAAGACAGAGGAGTTGCTCAAGGAGTTGTGTGATGGACAGTTGATCATGCAAGCTACTCTCAACAACATTGCCCGCCACATGAAAATTGGGTCAGTCTCTGATCCCTCTACTTAAGTATGTCCTCCTTAGTTGATTTAGTTTAGTTTTTTTCTGTTTTAGTTGATTAGGTGTTTTTCTTTTTGTTTATAGAGTGTTTGGAGTTATCGAATACCTCACCCATATTTTGCTTTGCGAAATGTGTGGTGAGGTGGTTGAATGACTCAATTTGTTTTGTGTTTTTGAGTCTTAAACTCTTTATGTCCACTACTTTGTCCAAGGCAAAGTGTGTGCGTAGGGAGGCCAATTGTCTATAAATATAGTTGGTTTAGTCCAAGGTAGAGGCCTCTATCGATAGACTTCGCTATAAGCAAAGTGTGTGCGTGGGGTGTATGTGTCATGTGTTTTATTATTGTAAAAGTTATGTCGATTAGCATGAAGTAGTTGGGCAAGATAGTGTGATGATTTCTGTGCTTAAATGTTGGTTGTTGAATAGTGTTAAGATGACTTGAATGATGGAATGAGTTGTGAGCTGACCCTGTGAGGATTTGAGCTTAAATGATTTCAATCTTTGTGTATGAATTAAGACATCTAATTAGAATTTTATTAGAAAAATAAAAAAGAAAACTTACAACAAAAGAAGCAAAACGTTCAAAAAATAGAAAAAAGCCTAAACATATCTAGTGAAAGACTGACAAAAAGTGTCCGCAAAAATTTCATCCTTAATATGTTCATGCGGAAAAGGCCACCACCCAATCTCCATTCCCGAGCTCGCCATGCAGTCGGCAACTGAATTTCCCTCGCAGTAAATATGTGATGCTCGAAAATTTAGTTGGCCAAGGATGTCCAAAACACTACGCCATCTGTTTAGCCAACGCCAAGGAACCTTAGCCGATCTAGTCTTCAGCAAATGAATCACATAAGTAGAATCCGACTCCAACCATAAATCTGTCCATCCATTTGCCTTAGCAATTTCAATCGCAGTAATGGCCGCTAACAGTTCAGCTTCAAAAGCAAACCCAAAGCCCTCCTCCACGTGAAAACAACCACGAACCAACCCTCTACAATTTCGAAAGACTCCACCCTCACATAACCTTTCCGGAGCATCAACCATTGAGCCATCCGTGTTCAGCTTCGTCCATCTCGGCAAAGGTCGAACCCATAATATCGAAACCACTCGTAAACTTTGAGGTGGATAATAAGTAATCCCAAGAGAGGAAGCCGTCGATTGAGAAATACTTCCCTTAGCATGCTTCAGAAAAGAGATAACAACTTCTTTAACCGAAGATCGAAGGAAGCTAATAACTCTATAATGGTTGGGCTGCAAACCCTCAAAGACACAGGAATTCCTCATCAACCAAATAGCCTATATAGCCGAAACAACCACAAATTTCCATAGGTCTCTTTCATTGCTACTACCTGGTATCAACATAGCCTTCGAAATAAATCCCCAAAGTCTAAAATACCAGAAAGCTATAATTGAAAAAATTGGAAAACAAAGTCCCATACCTCACTTGCCACCTCACAGTGCTAAAAAATGTGTTCAATGCTCTCAGTGTCCCTCCAGCACAACTGACACACCAAGGGTCCTTGAACTCTAATAGAAGTGAAAGAGTCTGTCGTTGGCAACCACCTATGCAAAGCCCTCCAACAAAGAATTGAGTGTTGCTCAGGAATAAACGATACCCAAATCGATTTTGCCTAAAAAGGGGCCGAAAACCTATTTCGAAGATGAATAGCAGCTAAGTGAGAATTAAGATCTCCAAAGGTGACTTTATCCACACCCGCATAGCCTTTGTTCCTGAAAAATGCACTTTCAAGATATCCTCCACCACATCAGGACATGCACTTACAAATCTTTGAGTAAAGTGCTAAAGTCCATCAAAATAATAATCCGAAACAGGCTGCTGCATATAATGGTATAGATTATTTGGAACCCCCATCCTTTCGGCAATAGGATAGCCCAGCCAGTTGTCAAACCAAAAAGAAGTGTCTCTTCCATTTGCAATACAAATGTCGAATTTTCTTTCATATCTGTGATCATACAGGCAATACCTCGCCATACTGAAGATGTTGACCATGCAGTTATGGGCATAGAAAACTCCCGAAGATATTTCTCTCGCATCAAACGACTAGCTAAAGTATCCTTCGTCAGAACGTTCCAAGCAAGCTGCAAAATAAGGCTATCATTAATACTCCAGAACGTTCTAACTCCAATGCCTCCCTCCTCTTTCATAGCACAAACCCTTCGCCAATTAGTGGAACTAGAAGGCTTCAAGTTAATATCACCCTTCCAAATGAAATTGCGCCTACACCGATCAAGATAGTTTAACAGATGGCGAGGCCACCTATAAATCGACAATGAGTGGATTGCTGAGCTTTGCACCAATGACTTGACGAGACAAATCCGACCAACCCTAGACAACTGCTTGCCGTGACCTCTATTAAATTTCAGCACAATTTTATCTTTGACCCCCGACAAGTTACTCAACTTTGGCACCCCAACAAAAAGCGGTACTCCCAGATAAGTAATAGGCAAAGAACTTTGTCGTAACTGCCAGAAAGCCCTCATTTGCCTCTTCAATGAAGAGTCAACTTTAGAACCAAAATAAACTGAGGATTTAGAAACACTACAAACCTATCTAGACACCTCCGCATACTGATCGAGCAGCCTCTTAATGTACTTGTAATTTTTCATAGTATCCTTAAAAAACAACATAACATCATCTGCATACAAGACATGTGTCAGAAAGCTCATACTCATCGAGTGCTTCATAGGCCTCAATCCATATCGACTAACCTTTGATGATATAAGACGACTAAGAGCATCCTCAGCCAGTCCAAACAAAAGAGGTGAAAGTGGATCCCCCTGCCTAACTCCACGTGAGCATGAAAAGTAGCCCTCAGGCTTTCCATTCACAAGAATAGAAAGCCTTGCCGAACCAAATATAATTTGAATCCAGTTTCGAAAAATTGAAGGAAAATCGAAAGCAGCAAGCACTCAATCCACAGAAGTCTAGCTCAAGGTGTCAAAAGCCTTTGTGATGTCAACTTTAATAGCCATATTCTTGCCCTTGGCAGCCTTTTCCATCTTGTTGACTCCTTCCGATGCATTTAAGATACAATCTTGTATATTGCGCCTCGGGATGAATCTGTATTGATTTTCTGAAATAATGGACATGGCTATGACCACAAGTCTTGAAGCAATAACTAGAACTAGAACTAGAACTTGCATGTACTTTGGTAGATGATTTTTGTATTTTAACCTTTGAGCTTAGATGATTTAGGCAGTTTCTTTCACTAGCCCAATAAGCTTAAATTGCCTACCTTTTATCATTATCGTTTGATCAACCCCTTTGAACTGAAATAATTCTTTCTATTACTTAAATATTACCTAGAAAAACTTAGTCTATCTGGTCTTAAGGAGTTGGGCAATAGAAGACGATAAGGGCAAGAAAGAGATGATGGGGGTATATCCTGGGCAAGGAGGAGAGGTTTTGTGTTGATAGTTGGGTTCTGCCCAATGAAAATAAAAAGTGAAAGTAGTGGGGGTGCAGAAAAAATAAGAATATGTAAAAAAAATGATAAGTTCCCCCTACTTAAAGGTTGAAGCTTAGGCCTGGAAAATTGAGGTGAGGGATTAAGAAGAAGCTGGGATACAATGTTTTTCAATACGAGTTCAATTGACCTTAGCCAAGATTTAAATACTTTCTACCTTTTGCCTTAAGCTAAAATACAACCTAATAAGACCTAATGATAAGTTCTCAGGTTTAGTCTAAGAGATTATGCTTTAATGCTCTTTAGGCAAGAAACTGAACAATGACTCTGAGAGATGTATTGCCCAAAGTATAGAGCCGGTAGTGCATCGCCAACTAAGTAAGGATAGGTAAGGGGAAGGGTTTGTTGAGAGTGTGACGAGTAAAAAGGAATCTCGGCATTCAAGTCCTATAACCAACGATGCATGCATGTAATAAATATATTTGCACCAATGATCGAGCTAGTGTTTTCAATTAACAGCGTCTTTGTCCAGATCAAGTTATTTTTATTATTGATCAAGTTCTCTGTTTCTTTTCAGTGTTTATTTAGTTTCTTTGTTGGGCAAGAGAGCCCTAGTGACCAACATACCATAACCTTTCTTTCTTACTAGGTGGAGGAGGATTCTAGAGATAGTGACAATCAACTCCTTGTCGATCGACCCTGTACTTACGCGCTATCTATATAGCTGTGATTATAGGCTACAAATTTATTTTGAGAGTGCAAACGACTGCCTCGTCACGTATGTATGTCAGTGGTTATAGGCTAAAACTTGATAGGGACACCCTAGCCAATCCTTTGCTTGCCCAAAAGTCTTCGACATAACACCTTATAGAGCATTTGTTGACTAAGGAGCATTCTGTTCTAGGTAGGCCCACTCATACGCAGGTGAGATAACGTGGATCTCTCTTCGACATTCACCAGCGTTGACACATCTTTATAGGTCTAGACCAAGACTACTACCCATCCTTTCTGCTCTCAAGGAACGTGAAATAATTCTACCTAACACTTGATACCCATCCGTACGTTGTAGGAATCCGTATGTGATAACCCTCCTAACTTCTTTGGAATCGTTGTCTAATGGCTTGGGAACACACATATATACAGCTATCAAGAACACTTAGACCTCACGAGTTTTACAAGTTATACATCATATCATCCACCCTAAACCTGGATCTAAAAGCTTAGCTAGATATAATTAAAGTAAATAAATGGAAGCAAAAGAGATAAAGTAAACCATACTTGAATTAATAATGGTAAAGATAAAGATGTCTACCCAAGCTGGGACTTAACAATAAAGATAAATTGTATCTAAGAATAGAAACATAAATTGTTTAAGTGCAGAAAGTAAAGAGTATCGAATTGCAGAAGTAAAAAGTGTATCTTGTGCCTATGCATGCATGAGTATTTATAAAGTACAAGAACTTAGGGCAAACCCACAAACGAGCCTTCTAGAAGACGGGTCAGCTGCTTCCTTGCATGGGACATCGGATAAGGTAGGAAAGATCTCCTTCCTTATCGCTAAAAACATGTTGTCGTTGTAGTAGGAAACATCAATTCAATCTTGTGCCGCAAGGAATTTGTTTCCTCGTTGGACTCTAACAGCTGCATCTTCACGCGCTTGTGCCATTGCCCAAGCTCCGTACTGTGTTTGTGTCTCCCCAATCTCTCTGTCATCTCTTGCCCATGAGAAACCGGCACCTTGCCTTCTGGAGTGAAACACGCAATGTCTTGATTTAGCATACCACTTGAAAGTGGAGCAGCTCTTCTTCATGATTTGGACTTACGCCCTTGGTAACTTAAACCACGAGCACGGCTGCTATGATCATTGCCTCATATCGTCAGTTCTCATTCTTTTGCATGTTTTAGCTCTAAATTCCTGCCTTTCCTTGCCCCGCCAACTCAAGTGTCCTCTCAGACACAAAACAGAAACAAAAGACACTAAAACTGACTCAATCTAGACCTAAAACAAACATGACAAGAGCACAAAATATGGGCTCGTCAGTTGCAAATCAAGAGATGCCAAGTTAAAATAAAAGCTCAAAGAATGTGCTTAGAATTAGTTCAAGCATTTTTTGCAGTCAAAGAATTACTGGAGTGGATAGCATGGCAGATGTGGAGAGCTTCAGTGTCCCTCAAGAAGGTTAGAGACAATATTGGAAGAGACTTGTCCATACATAACAAATCCAATGATAGGATCACACAAAGGAAGGTGGAGACATCTGTTGGTGAAATTGATTACTAATACTTTAATTTAGCTAGTTCTATATTCATAGCTCTGAATAATTTGGTTTTTACATAAGATATAGAATTTTAATTAGAAGAGAAAATATAGACCATGATAGACAAATGAAATGAAACCTATTGTGCCTGTACAAATATCTTCTAATAGAATTTAAGAGTGATATGGATTACAAACATATTTTAGTTTTTGTTTTCCCAAGTTATGCATGGAATCCACAATTAGTTAAAACCGGTCATACAAGAATGCAAATATTTCTATGTAAAGCTTAATTGAAAGATTGAGAAAATTGGAATTACAAAGCCCGTGTCTAATATCGTAACGAGAATAAAGAAATTCAGACTCCTTCATAATATTGATCCTTCTTGAAAAAGCTGTGAGAGAAGCTATTTGAGCTTATAATGCAGAACGTATTGCAAAGCTGTAATAAATGAAGATGATTAAATGAGTTCAACTCCACCACATGTCCACAACGCAAAAACCAATGTCAAGTGGACAAATATCTATCCAAGTAGATTTTGTAGGCATAATAGATAGGAGCCAAACCAGCTTTACTCTAAACTGACATACCATTTTAAAGTGAAGCCAAACAGAAAAATATATTATGCATCCTTGTAAGAAACAATAAATTTTCACATTGAAGTGATAAAATGTGGGAACTAGTAGACAAAGCTTTCATAAGAATCTGTGCAGTCGTGACCGAATTTCCGAACACCGCAGCTAAAACAGACATTATATTAGTGTGTAGTACAATTGTATCTATTAAAAGATCAATGATATGTTCATCTTTTCCGTACACATAAACAGTTTGACTACACACACGATGAAAGAAACTACGTAAAGTAAGCTACAAGAAACCACATATTACTTTGACTAAACCATGGAGTATAGAAGAGAAAATTTCTCAGATAAAAGTAGCTAATACCTACTCTCACTGCACCTACATCTTCTGAATGCCAAAATGCAACAACATCATCATCAATGGTTCCAATGAAACTTAAACTTAAAAGCCAATTGTTGAGGAGCAAAATGGGAACATTAATCGCAAAAAGAGCTGCTTAAGAGTTATTCTCATGATGTTCTCCCCATCCGCTACTGCCTCTAACGTGTCTGTCAACAATACCAGTAGTCCTCATTGAATAGTCAGCTAATATAGGACCCTTCTTCAATCTCCTACTCCCTCCGTCCACAAAGAAGTGTCTCATTTGGGTATCAATACGTATTATAAGAAAGCTGATAAAGTTGTTATGACTGGAATAGGGGACCCACTTGTTGGTAGTGGTAAAAGTGGATTGGAATTCAAATTATTGTGAGTAGAATAAGGGTCCATTTGTTGAGAGTGGAAAATGTAAAATAAAGTTAAAGTTGTTGTGTGTGGAATAAGGGACCCACTTATTATGAGTGCAAAAAAATAAATTAAAGTGGAAGATGTGAGTAGGTCTCTTTCTCATGGACAAGAAAAATGTGATAAGTAGAACTATTTTTCATGGACAGAGGGAGTATATTATATCATCTCCCAAGGCCACAAGCTTGCAAAACCAAAAAAAAAAAACTTCCACTGGTAAGTCCTCTTCATTTTCATTCGCATTTTCATTTTCCTCAGGGTGTTGCATGCCGTAATGTTTCAGAACCATGTGTACTTCCTCCAAGGACAATCCCAAAGAGCTGGAAGCGTTAGACTTTAAAGAATGGTTAGACTATGTTGCTGCTACATGTCTCTCATTTACTTAATCTTTCATCCCTTCCGTAAAGAGCATATCAACGGTATGGTCATCTTCATCTGAAAATGGTACATCTAGCTTTAACAGTTCATGCGAGGCATTAAAGAAAGAATGACAAAGATATCTTTCATCATGCCTTCCTCTTCCAAGTTACCAGCTCTTGTTTCACATTTACTTTCTACAGTGAATGAGCTACTTTGATATCTAATGGCACATGCACTTCTCTTTGACAGTGTTTCGTCATCAAATAAACTCGTACTTTGGTGAAGATCAACAACATTTGCCAAAGAACTCTAGGAATCTTCTTGAGCTATATCTGAAGAGGGAGATACATTTTGATGCACTTCTTTAGTTAATAACGAAGGGACAGGAGACATTGACATAGCTTCGGACCGCGACTTACAGGTCTTATATTCAGAATGGCGTGAAGGTGAAGATCCATGAGAAAAATGTGAGGGAACATTCTCCGAGGGTAAAGACAACTTAAACATCTTGAAGGTGATTGTGACATGGATGAAGTATAATCAGAGAGGATTGAAGATGATGATGGACCTCTCGGTCTCTCCACACAACTTTTATCCTGATTTTCATAATCCCTCCTTTTTATTTTTATTTTATTTTATCTTTTGAACTCTTTTTCCCTTTCTCTTGGAGAATTATCCGGAGTGGAAGAATCTTCACATCTCAGCTTTTTATGGTTTTCTGATGTTAATAGCTCCTTATCACTCTCCTTATTACTGAGGGGAACAAAGTCATATAACCAGACACATTATGCTTTTGGTCTAACAGATAGTTGTTGCTTTTATGGCCCGTCTTCCCATCAAAATAGCAATTGTTTTTAGATTTTTCATTGCAGGAAGACCCCCTTTATTCTTGCAACTTCTTGACACAAGGTGAACCCACCAAAGGAGATACATTTTTATGTTCTTGATAATCCTATTAACGAGTATCTAGTGTATGGAGGGGAATACACCAGTAGCAATTTTTTTATTTCAAAATCTTTTCACTGAGTTGACTGCTCAGGTCAGCTCACTCAACAACTGAGAAAGTCAGTTAGAGCTGATCACACAGTCAGGTGCACAACTGACTTCTTTGTATGAGGATTAGTTGTGTAATTTAACTGAGGTTTCAAAGAGCTAAGCTATACGGAAGTTGGTGGAAATTAAAGCTCGTTACTTAAACTGAAACCTCTGTGAAAATGGGGAAGGTCAACTTCCCAAAACTTAGTGCAGTTTGTAAATATGGAGTTTGTATGCAAAGTCAGTTGGTTAGGTAACTGAAATATAAATTCTGAAAGTAAATACTGGAAATAAATGACACAATATTTTTACGTGGTTCAGAGATTGACCTCCTACATCCACGACTTTCTTTTCGGGAAAGTAATCCACTAGATAAGGTTACGCGTGCTTATCAAACGTTCCACTTGGTTTGCGGGTACGAAGCAACCTAACCAATTCTCGATTATAGGTTCGAACCAATCCTTACAACACTTTTGCGGGCAAGTGTACAACATGGTCTTAGATTACGGGTTCTAAGGGACCTAGTCTTAGATTGCGGGTTCTAAGGGACCTAATCTTAGATTGCGGATTCTAAGGAACCTAGTGTCTTTGATTGTTGGTTCAAAGACAGACCTGAGGTTTGGGGGGTTAGGAAGTATATCCAACTATGAAGCCTTCTACACGAAGAGAGGTTGAAGCCTCATCCTAAGGTTTAGAGACTCGATCTTTTGCGAGAGAGTATACTTAAAAATTAATAAGCAAGAACCTAGATTCTAGACTCTATCAAAGGAAGTGCTTTTTAAAAGGCTACATGAAAGAACATGAGGAGGTATAGACACTCGACTTCTACTAATTCTTCGACTTGGTTGTTCTTGCTCTGAAGTGAGTGGTGGTCTGCTGCTTTTTCTTCACTCTACTCTCTTACTTTTCTCTCTCTCTCTCTCTTTCAATGGGGAGACCTCTTATTTATAGAGGGAGATCTAATTAGCCTTTGAAAAGAGCAGTTTGATCTCTGCCAGAAGTATGACACTTCGTCTGCTTTACTGCAAATTTTCCAAAAATGACAACTGCGATCTTCGCTTTTTGCACATCTCTGTTGTCGGTCCATTTCTAGTAAGTTTCCAGCTGACTTGTGCTTGCGAGTAGATTTGAATTTGGATTTCAACTCTTTTGTCTTCAACGTCTTGAAAGTCTTCTCTTCTCTGCTTTGTGATGTCTGACTTCAACTCAACTTCTCTTCATTCTTTAGCTGCAAAATTCAGTTGTGGAGTTAAATGAGTTGTGGTCCAACTAACCAAGTTCCATGCGAACTGTCTCCTTTAGTTCTGCTTGAAACCTATAAAGATTAAAATTCCTACGCTCAAACAGTGAGCTCTATCTATGTTCGGACTGATGGTTTTCATCTACTCAGTTGGGGTCAGTTAGGTTTTAGGATAAATCAAAACCTATGAAGCACGGATACGAATACGAATACGAAATATGAATACGATACGATACGAAAATATGTTAATTTTCAAAAAATCAAGATACAAATACATTAAAAATACGTTTATAATTATTTATAGTAATTTATATTTTAATAATAATCAGATTACATATAGACATATTTATCTCAAAATAAAACAAATAACTAGTTAAAGGTCAAAATAACTAACTGTCTTAGTACAATAAGTCCACACATTCAATTCAAAACATACTAGTAAGTTTAATATTATAAAACAAAGTCATTCAAATACAAAGCAGTAAGCACAATCAAGTCATAAAACCCCCTACTCATCCTCAGTATCTATTCTATCTTCCTCTCCATCCTCAGTGAATAAAATGCTCTCCAATTCTAGCTCATCAAGCGACAAATCAGCAATCTCTAAATATCCAACATCTTCAAGTGTACCAAACCTGTCGCCTCCAATATCCCACATCTTTGAGTCTCCTTTGAAGTACTCAGGTGTTTTTCGAGACAACAAACGAAGATTGCTGTGAATAAACACCAAACTTTCAGCACGTTTAGGTGTCATCTTATTTCTTCGCAATGAGTGGATGAATGAGTATGTGCTCCAATTCCTCTCAGCACATGACGAGGATGAAGGTTGGTTAAGAAGCTTCAATGCTAAAGCTTGAAGCTTAGGTGTACTTGTTCCATATATAACCCACCAACTCTTGGGATCCATGTCATAACGATCCTCGATTGAGTCAAAATCAGCAAAACGTCCTGCCATGCTAGAAAAGTCAGCAAACTCTTGTGTCACAATCCTTCTTTCTGCCATAATTGGAAAATACTTCTTAAAGCATTTCGATCTTTCGTCGGCAGTTTCAAGAACCCTATGTGGAGCAACTCTAGAAGAGCACTCACCAAGCCAAGTCTTACTATAATATCTACAACAATAAAATATAATGAAGGTCAGACAACACGAGTAAGAAAGCAAATGTTAATAATTTACAGATTTAAAGAGAAATAATTACCTCGGATTGAGAGAATAAGCCAAGCAATGAAGAGAAGTATTGTTTTTTTTCCATCGACTTTCTAAGATAGTTTGAACCACTTCATAGAACCTAGATGAGTCTTCTAGATGAAGGTTTTCATGGTTGTATATTATAGTCTTCACTTTCGCTATCATTGAAGTCCACATGTCGTAAACTAAGTGAAGAAACGGCTTATCGGTGTCACATGCTCGAAGCATGTCATATAAAGGGGCCGTAAATGAAAGAATATACTCAATCTTATCCCACCAAATGTCATCCAATATTTTCATTTTAATAGAGGCTGCCTTTTCAACATCATCTTCTCTATATGCATCCCATTCCTCACTAATCACCATCTCTAAAAGACATCTTTTTATAAGCTTGAAACGCTTCAACATGACAATAACAGAGGCAAACCGAGTAGTAGCAATGGAGAGCAATTTCAAAGGCACAAATTTATTAAAGATAACTAACCTCATGCTATGATTCATGATAAAGTTCTTGATCATAGTAGCATCAACCGCAACAACAGAGATCCAAGAACATAATTCAAATGTTTCTTGATTATTCTCGGTATTCTTTGTAGCACATATGTTCTGTAGCGCCAAATTCAGTGTGAGCACAACACAAGGCGTCCACACAATGTGTGGATATAGTCCTTCAACGAGCAGCCCAGCAGCATGGCAGTTCTTTGCATTATCTGTGATAATTTGGGCCACATTTTGCGGTCCAACCTCCTCTATAACTTTCTTCAACAAGTTAAAGATGAAGAATTTATTTTTAATCTCCCCTGAGCAATCAACAGCCTTCAAGAACATCGGGCCACTTTCACTAACGGCCATGAAATTGATCAATGGTCTTCTTTGGGAGTCACTCCATCCATCAGTCACTATGCTTATACCTTTCTCATGTCATGTGCTCTTAATATGTTCCAATAGACGCTCTACATTTGCTTTTTCTTGTTGTAGTAAAGAACCCCTCAACATGTTGTACCCAGGTGGCACATAGCCTGCCAAGTTGTTGTTGGCAGCGTAGGAGAAGCAAGCTTTGTAGTAAGGGCTTCTTGCCAAATGAAATGGCAAGCCCGATGAATAGAATAACCGTACAATCATTGTGGTTAAGGTATTGCGGCCTTGCATGTTAAAAGCTTTACCCAAGGCCGACGAACTACCTCCAACTCCAATCTCCTTTCTTTTCTTTGAATCTTCATAGCCCGTATAGATTTCATTGGCAAACAATGTAGAAGGAGGTGGCAATGGTACAGTTTTGGGAGCACCAGCAATGCGTTTTCTGTCTTCTTCTTCTATCAATTTAAGCATTTTATCCACATCTTCCTGAGGTACATCAGGACATCCCTTAATCCCACCTCCTCGCTTTAGTAAATGACCTACAACTCTGGTGTATGTAGTATTCTTTTCCATCTTACAATAACGGCATCTCCAATGTATACTGCTGGTGCCTTCTTCAGTGGAAATTATATCGACAAACTTCCATAATGATGAACGACCATCTGTTGCACTTGTAGATGATGGTGATGAAAATGAAAATGAAGTTGAGTTGGAGGAACTAGTATTGCCCATCGATTACACCTAATTTTGTTGTAAGAAGTAGGATAACATTTTATCAAATTTTAAATCATGAAAGATTACATTCAATCTGTTCACCTCAAGCCTTATATGACATAATATGCAACAAATAGCAAATGCATTATAAACATGTTAACATACATGGAAATAGAGCAACGACATCTATGAATTAAATTCTAACAATAAGCATGTGATAAGCTATTACAAATTTACAATCAAAAGCAATACTATAAATTGAAAGAAAACATATTCACGCCATTTATTAAGAAACCCAGTGCCTCAACCCCTAAATTATTTATTCAGCCCACCGCCTCCTCATTCGATTTGCACAGCATAAACCAAAAATCAATTTATAATCATTAATTCATTCTTCAATTGAAAATCGAGACACCAAACCTTATTCTTTTAAGAAAAAATCGCGACTCACGGACTGAGGAATATCGCGCGTAAATCGAACCTGATAGCTATTTGTTGGGACGGAGTCGCAGTGTTGGTGTCAAATAGTTTGAGGCGGCGGCGCAGAGGCAACGATGGATGTAGAGTAGAGTAGATGTGTATTTTGCTGTCTTCAGAAAGTGAAAATTTGCAAAAATTATCACGAGTTCATGACCTATACCCCATTTCATTAAGATACGTATTTTGACTTTTAATAAAACGTATTTTGACTGTATTTTTTTCGTATTTATTTAAAAATAATAATAAGATAAATTAAATAATAAAATACGTTTATAATACGTATTTCAACTGTATTTTTTTCATATCTGTATTAAATACGTTTTTAATGAATACGCACACCCATTTGGGCGTATCTGTGCTTCACAGCAAATAGTTTGAGGCGGCGGCGCAGAGGCAACGGTGGATGTAGTGTAGAGTAGATGTTTATTTTGTTGTCTTCAGAAAGTGAAAATTTGCAAAAATTATCACGAGTTTATGACCTATACCCCATTTCATTAAGATACGTATTTTGACTTTTAATAAAATGTATGTTGACTGTATTTTTTTCGTATTTATTTTAAAAAAATAATAAAATAAATTAAATAATAAAATACGTTTTTAATACGTATTTCAACTGTATTTTTTTCGTATTTGTATTAAATACGTTTTAATGAATACGCACACATATTTGAACGTATCTGTGCTTCATAGATCAAAACCTTTACTGATTTTCCCAATAATCTTCATCCAATCCCTTTTTAGAGTCGGTATTATGAGGCTCGTAATGGTCAAAATCCAAGTCATTTTCCAAATAATTTTCATTTAATGGGTCTACAGCTCGTCCTATCTACTAACATCCAGATGATTTTTTCTACCACCTCCTATGCCATGATGGCAAGTCAAAAAAGAATGATTGTTGCCCTCCACATAACATTTCACATCACCTAGATGGTAGCTAATTGATTCATGAATCAAGTCAGAAGAACCAGTTTTAAGTTTCCCATCAGGTTTATGGAAATTTATCTCAGTTTCTCGTCGATCATATGAACCCAACCTTCGATTAGCATATTCCCTCACCGAGTACCTTCTGTATGGTTGCTCATTAGACCTTTCCCTTGTGAGGAGTCTTTGCAAACTCCGAGGCTGCCGACCATGACACTGTTATGGCCTGTTCACAAATCCTCGTCCCATGAAGTGTTTTAAGGGCCTTCTCAACACTAGCATAATAGTCATAAACTACAAACCCATACTTGTCCTTCACCCGTACAGTGCATGTACCAAACCTCCGGAAAATACGTTGAAGGTCATCAATATGACTGCCAGCTGATAGGTTCCCAATATGCAAAGACATCTGGAAGATACTGATGGGAACGGCTAATGAAAACCGAACCGACTTGCCCACGGATCCTTTTCGGATATCTAACTTGACATACAAGAATTGCTAAATAAATCATTCAAGGATTAGAGGTACCGTTTTGGATTCGAAGTGCGGTGAATGATTCCACTAGACGATCTTCTAGAATGTGTCCCGTCTCGATCTCGGATGCCACGTGGTTGACAATCCTCCAAGATTCTCAAGCACTCCAAAACCCTCACTCCTTTCTCTCTCTATCCCTTGTGGTGTGTGTTACAATGAGGACACACTTAGGGTTTGCAAGAGAGAGCTTGTGGATATATAAGACAATCTATGGGCCAAGCCCATTATGACTTAATATGTGGGTTGGGCTTGAAAGTAAGACATGTCGGGCCATTCTAGGGATCTACTATAAAACTAGAGTTGGGCCTCCTATATACTTGTACACTATTATTCAAGCCCAGAATAATTACAAGTATATAATCACTAATTCATTCCACTAAAGAATTAGTGATGAACTGCCGCTCTAATTCGTTGATGAATCAGGGCTTCTAGTTTTGACTCCGACAATCCCCATGTTTAAGATGTCAAACATACATTAATTAATTAAAGCTTCTGACAGCTTAAATTAATTAATATCTTTAATTCCTTAAGTAGTACCACTCAACCTTATTATCGTACCGGATACAAAATCCACCTGCAGGGTTTAGTACGATAAACTTAATGAGCTCCTTAAGGGAATGTTATCAACCTGGGGTCACTAGGACATGGTTTCTTAATACAGTTAATTAAGTGTCGAAACAAATATTATTATCACCCAAGATACAGAGCATATTGAGTTAACGCATAACTCTCACCCATAATAAGTCAAAGTGACACACAGATATTTGATCACACTTAATCACTTATTAGGATTTAGATCTATCGAGTCACTGAGACCTTAGTTCTTCTCAAACGGTCAGAATAGAAGAACACGTCTCACTGCGATCCATTCAATACATAAACATATGTACTAGCATAAACAAGTAGTCAAGACAAACTACTTTCTGTTAATATGTTACAGTCTAAACCGATAACTTGTCCAGAGTTATCTCGACTGTGAATAACTATTAATATCTCATGAGAAACTGATCAAATGATCTTCTGTGATCTACAACACACCATTTGATCTATAACATGAGATAAAGGGACAAAAGATATTAGCTCAACATATCCAGCGCAGAGGTTTCAGTGTTCCTGTTAAGGTCCTCGTAGAGTGGGGCCCTCCCGCTCCCCATCTCGTATTCTGCCCCGCCGGAGATGGTGGAATTCGGGTACCATGTGTTAGGAGTCATAGCAATTTGTTAACTTTTGTTTATTGATTTTTCACTTTGAGGTAGTGATCGGATTGAAAATTGTGTAATCCCTCTTTCGCTTAGTTGATTGGTTTTTAGTGATGTTAAGTATGCGGGAAAATTGAGGTTTGTAGATTTAATGAGTGACCCGTGTGTGTGCATAAATCTGTAGCCACAAATTTGCAAGTGAAGTGATTTGTAAAAAGAAATGTTGCTTGCTGATCTGCTGAAAAATACTGCTTCGGGATGGAAATCTTGACCCCTCATCTTTTCGTTCCAATTGGTGCATTTGGAGGGCAGAAATAAGAAGAAAGAAGAAGAGTGCTTGGATTTTGCCTATGTTTAACTGATACCTGTTTGAGGTTATATGAATTCTCACCATTTAATTCTTCTTGTGATTATTCTGTGTTAGTTTGAAGTTTGTGGGAGAGATTTTTGGATGTCGGCTTTTAATATAAATTGGCATGAAGTTGTTGAAGTCTGTATATTAATTAAGCATATATGTTCTGAGTACTAAAAATATGAGTTATATGTATATGTTCCGCCAACACGATTAGAAAGAAAAATGCTTAAAAATATGTGTGGTGACTATTGCTGGACTTAGAGAGAAAGTAGGTATTATTAATTTAGTGGATAATTTCACAACTTTGTGATTGATCCCATTCTTTAGGTAACTGTAAGAAGAGTTACAAGATTTCTGCACAAGAAGCTCAACATGAAAAGAAGTATCCTTGTGATTGGTGACACTACTTAGACCATAACTAGATTTTGTAGCTTTGGGCATGGCTAATGTAAGTTGAATTAACTCTTAACACTCAAAGATCTATGTGTATGTGCTTCAGTTAGTAGACCCTGACTATCTGTATGCTAACTACTTAGTTTAGAATTATGTTGCATTTCGTTTTCAATAAGGCAAACATTTCCCAGATTGAGAACTTCAATTTCCCATTTCGGTTTGAAGTCGAGTGCATGTGTTAGATTGCAATAAGTAAGGCATATATTTCCCAATTTGAGAACTTCAATTTCCCATTCGTTTTCTTTTTCATTTTTGCTCATTTAAATTTTGTTGATCAGCCATGCACAAATCTAATTCATTCAAGTCATGTTGTCAGATTATGTGTAGGTCCTAAATAAAAGACTTTATATTATTGTTGCATGTTGTATATAGTTCAAGTTGCTGCTAGTTCATATTCAACTATAGACTGCTTTGATCGAGGATATTGAATTGTTTGTAAAATTTATGCACAGGATAATTTTGTTCTTCATTACGACATGCTGGATAATTTTGTCTGTTACATATTATATCAAATTAAAGGAATATTTATTTCTTTTGAGAAAATATTGATATGGTTTTATTTATATGTGCTCTGTAGCTGCAGATTTGCTTGCAGCTTACTTTGGCACATGGAGCAGCTTCATCTCTCCACGAGCAAAGAGATGCGGTTGAAGGTGAAGATGTGTTTAATTTTACAATCCAGATTCGCTACATAATTGTATGAATGTAAGTTTGAATAGGAATCAAAGACTCGTTGTTTTTAGTTTTTAGGATGTTAAGGAAGAAATTAAGATTATGTAACATGGATTAGATTTATACAATTACAATTTATAAAATTATTTGTTTAGTTCTTTTACATATTTGTTCTCCTTTTGTTTGAATTATTTGTTTAGTTCTTGCAAGCAACTTAATATTGAAGGATTTCCTATAAACCAAAAAATAGTAGCTTACGGTATTACTAGTAGGTTACTATTTTTAAATTTTTTTTTTAATTTTTTTAGTTAATATAGACAACGGGGAAATATGTTATAGACAACGGGTAATCTGCGTCATCTATAAGGGTCATAGACGACGGGGAATCCCCGTTGTCTATTACTTAATAGACAACGGGGAATCCCCGTCGTCTATAACCGCCCATAATAGACTACATAGTTATAGACGACGGGGATTTTTCTTATAGACAACGCGATTTCCCCGTCGTCTATAACCGTTTTTGTTGTAGTGACACGTATCAACTGTCGGAGAGCTAAACCCTAATTGTACATTTCAAATTAGAAAGAAACTTAATCAAAGCCAGTATTAACATGTCAACATATACAAATTCGAAATGGATAACAACCTAAAAGATGAACCTAAAATTCCACACAAACACACACACACAAACACACACACACACATGACAGAACAAGATTTCTTTAGCTTTCACATCGCACACATATGAATTTGACCAAACATTAAGCGTTCAACAAGAATCTCGGTGAGTAAATCCAAGGAAAATAAAATAACAAAGAAATGTTTTCCACATATACAAATGCATAAATTACATCAGTATTCAAGTTACAGAAAATCAAGCAACTCATAAACATTCAATAACCTCACTAGTCTAACAAAAATAAATCATAAAATGTGAAAATATAACATGAGAAAAATAGAGTAACAAAAGCGAGTGCAACTCATCTCGATATTATAGCGAATAATAACCCTATTTTTCAGTGTGAGAAAAATTTGGTGTTATGTAGGGCAGCTGCCCTATCAAATTCGCACTAAGAGAAAAATTTGTAGATTGTTGCTTTCTTATTTTCTTTTTCTTTTTGGCTTCTCGACTTCCTTTATGTTTATGTTTTCAGTTCTTCATTCATCTCAAAATAAAAAGTAAAATTGCACATTTCTCGTAAATTTATTACAACTCCTTTACTTTTCGTGAAATTGGGCTCATACCCCTGAGATTATATTTGTTTTGTTGGTGTATACTGTAAAGCAAACGTTTTGTGCTTGTATACACGGTTTTTATTTCCGCTGTTTTCTCCCATATCTTATTTGATTGTTTGTCGCATAATACCTTTTGTCCCTTTATCTCATGTTATAGATCAAATGGTGTGTTGTAGATCGCAGAAGATCATTTGATCAGTTTCTCATGAGATATTAATAGTTATTCACAGTCGAGATAACTCTGGACAAGTTATCGGTTTAGACTGTAGCATATAACAGAAAGTAGTTTATCTTGACTACTTGTTTATGCTAGTACATATGTTTATGTATTGAATGGATCGCAGTGAGACGTGTTCTTCTATTCTGACCGTTTGAGAAGAACCAAGGTCTCAGTAACTCGATAAATCTAAATCCTAATAAGTGATTAAGTGTGATCAAATATATGTGTGTCACTTTGACTTACTATGGGTGAGAGTTATGCATTAAATCAATATGCCATGTATCTTGGGTGACAACAATATTTGTTTCGATACTTAATTAACTGTATTAGGAAACCATGTCCTGGTGACCTCGGGTTGATAACATTCCCTTAAGGAGCTCATTAAGTTTATTATACTAAACCCTGCAGGTGGATTTTGTAGCCGGTATGATAATAAGGTTGAGTGGTATTACTTAAGAAATTAAAGATATTAATTAATTCAATAATTCTATTCGGACATACTATGTTTGGACATACGTGCTTGAAATATGAAAAAAAATTGTCCGATTGCCTTCAAAATTTCTTTCCTACTCAAACTCCCTTCTGAAATATCGATTCTATGCACACCCGCTTTCAAAATTTTACTCTCATTCACGCCCAACTTCTAAATTTGTGAATTTAAATAGAGATGAAACTTTATAATTAAAATTTAAAAAGTGTATGTTTATGAATAACCAAACTGTTGAAACTATGAAATAAAATTATTTGTTAAAAAATTTCGTCAAAAGAATTCCTACTTTTACCATCATATGTCCGGACATAGTGTGTCCAAATAGTACTACCGTAATTAATTTTAGTTGTCATAAGTTTTAATTAATTAATGAATGTTTGACATCTTAAACATGGAGATTGTCGGAGTCAAAACTAGAAGCCCTGATTCATCAGCGGACTAGAGCGGCAGTGCACCACTAGTTCTTCTTCAGTGGAATGAATTAGTGATTATATACTTGTAATTATTCTGGGCTTGAATAATAGTGTGCAAGTATATAGGTGTCCAACATTAGTTTTCTAGTAGATCCCTAGAATGGCCTAAATGTTCTCTTACACTCAAGTCCAACCCACATATCAAGACATAATTGGCTTAATCCCATGGATGATTTTATATATAATTGAAGCTCTCTTGAAACCCTAAGTTTTGCATCTAACATACTTTGAGGTTAGAGAGGAAGTAGTGAAGGGTTGAGAGTGCTTGAAGATCTTGGAGGATTTTCAACCACGTGACATCCGATATCGGGACGGGACACACTCTAGAAGATCAATTAGTGGAATCGTTTCACGAGCTCCAAATCTAAGAGAACAATATCTCTAATCCTTGTATAGTTGCTTTAAATTAATATGAGGATGCTAGGTATGATTCTTGTATGTTGAGTTAGATATCTAAAAAGATCCGTGAGCAAATTGGTTCGGCTTTCATTAGCCGTTCCCATCAATTGGTATAAGAGTCCGGTCCGGATTTTTCAGCTCTATCGGATTAATTCGAGCAGAATCTGCCTTCTTTTTTGTTTTGTTGTTGATTTATTGCTGCTGGATTTGGTTGTCTATCGTAGCCCCTTTTATTCTATTCTCTCGGTCTGTAATCTTAAAATCACGACAAGCTATGCGTGATTAGTTTAGGATTCCTCTTGTATTTGTCTTTTCTTGTTGTAATGCTACTGGAGATGAACAAATGGAAATCTTGAGAATCAGAGAGAGAAAGTTGGGGCAGAGAGAGATGGCGGCAGTGGTGGTGGAGACCGAAAAGCGTTGACGGCGTCGGCCTGAGGAGCGTGGCGGCGCGGCTGCAGCCGCTTGGTCTCGGTTGTTGGAGAGCTTCACCACCGGAACCCGACTTCCCGCGGTTTTAAACCTCGGGATTTATGGTCGTGGTGAACTCCTCGGTCGCAGCGGAGCCGCGGTAGAGTGCATAAGACGGCGGCGCACGATTCAATCCCGATCTCATCGATGGCGGCGTTGGGCTGAGGGAGAGGAAGGAGGCTGGTCGGCTGTTGTACAGGGCGCGGCGGCGCGGCTGTTCAAACAGCGACGGCAGCGGCCTCTTTCCCTTCCTTGGAGTCCGGCGAACGGAGAAGAAGGGAGGGAGAGCAGGGGACCAACGGCGGCGGCGCCTTGTGCACCGGAGCCGCTCGTCGACGTGCCCGGATCTGTTCTCTCCTCCGGCTTCTCGCAGCAGCAGCTCGTCGGAGCGGTCGTGCGAGGTGGCGCTGCCCGGTGGCTTTTCCGGCGTCGCACGTCGGTGAAGACGGGGGCCGTTGGCCCAGATCCGTTACTGCTGCTGCAGTTCTCCGGCGACTCGTTGGAGACCGGAATCCGGCAGCGGCGTCGACGCGGAATTAAAAAAAAAACACAATTCCGGCCAAAACGGCGCCGGCGGCGAGGAGGTCCGGCGTGAGCGGCGCGGGCCGAACCCTAGGGTTTGTGTCCCGCGGCCGCGTGCTAGTGGGCCCAAGCCCGCAGTCTATTGGACTTAGCTTTTGGGCTTTATGCTATTTGGGCCGATTTTGGTGGTGGGACAAGACATTGTGGCTCAAACTTGATGAGGCCCATTTCCTGCTATTTAATTGCTAAAGCCGAATGCTGCTGTTCTCCTCTATTTGGGCCGCGATTTTTGGGCAGATTCAAGTTTTGAGCATGAAGTTTTGGGCCCATTTCCTGCTATTTAATAGTGTTTTAATTATTTTATTTATTTATTTAAATATGTAATTAAAACAGGTTCAAGGTGGCGATTCATATGGACTACGATAGACAACATATTTATTTATGTTATTTATCGTTTCTATAGATGGTGTGCGATATAATTTATATGATAGCATGTTTTGCTTGACTATGTGATTTATTGCATTTTGAGCTTGCTAGGAATTACATGTTAGCATGTTTAGAATTTTGAAAAGCATGATTTATTTATGTTTTAAATTCTTAATAAGCATGCTAAGTGATTTGTGTGATATGCATGATCAAAGTAAAACTTTTAATCAAAATGTCTAAGCAAGATTAATGAATTTTATTTGTTAAAATTCGTTGAGGTCTCTACAAATTGATCTCTAGACAAAGTGTGATTTATCCGTGTAAATGATGTTAGATCGAGATTCCAAGTTCACCGCGCATTTTGGAAAGGTTTTCAAGAAAGAGTTGAGTAAGCAATGCTAGAAGATAAGTCCGAAAGGTTTTCGCTTGCCTCCCACAGACGGATGATTAGTCTGAAAGGACTATTCAGATTTCAGAAGATATATCGAGAATAGTTATTCTAGACTAAACGACAATTGAGAGGAAAGTTAAACCCCTTGTTTAACTTGCCAATGGCAACGAGTTATTCAAAAGCGATTAGGATAGCCTCATACGAAGCTTTGCTTAGAAGGAAGTGTTGTTCTCCGCTTTACTGAAATGAAGTAGCCGAGAGAAAAGTAATGAGACCTGAAGGAGTTAAAGAGATGTTAGAATCTGTTTGTCAGATTTGAGAGAAAATAAGTAAAGTCGAGAGTCGATCAAAAGTTGTAAAACGTTGATCGAAGATTAGAGTTAGAATTCGCATTTAGAGATTAAAAAAAAAAAAGAATAAGGTTTTCTGAAAGTGTTTCCTCTGAGAGAAATCTGCCGTTTAAGCGTAAAGAGAAAGTTTAAATCGTGATATATATATTAGAGAGAGGATCCGTATTGTTTCTTATGAGTTAGCATTGCCGCTAAGTTGTGAAAATTAGCATAAAAGTTTTCACGCACCTTAGATGCGTAATTTTATCTTCAATTCGAAGCGAGTAGACCGTCAAGCATACTTAAATAAGCACAATAAGCACACTTAAATAATTAATCAAGCATACTAGAATTTCCACCACATACTCGTTTTTGCGTTCCAAAGAGGGATTTTCGTTCATGGTTTCGGGCAATTCCAAATCACGTAACCGTTTGCACAAGCGTTTCATCCTTTCCGATTTTTCCATACGAAACACGCATTAGGGAGGACATTCTAAAGCAATCTAGTTATCAAGCAACTTAATAGCTTTTATCTCTAAACATCATAACTCATAAATAACTCAAAAATTCTCAAAATCTTGATAATTCAAACATCACTTTAACTCGAAAAATTTTTAGAAAATAAGACGTACCTGGTTGCCGGATGAGATGGAGGATAGCTTGGTGTGGTTTACTGACTCAAATAAGTCTAGGAATTAAATCTAGACTCGACTCATCAAAGAATATCAGACTTCAGAGCAGTCAAAGCCTTGCTCTGATACCAACCTGTCACACCCCGACTCCCGAGGTGCGACTTACGAACAACAACACAACTTAACCATCTAACAATCAACTCAAATACGGGGAACATGCTCGGGGAAACATCAATAAAAAGCAGCAGCACTCGAATAAAGCTATCAAAGACATAATGAAGCAATAACCGAGCATTTTAAATTACCTATCAACACGAAAGTGATAAGTATTTCAGGTCAACGAGTTCAAGATTCAACAAAACATTAAAACCATCGAGCACGTTGCTCGGAATAAAAAACAAGTATCAAGTGTATATTAACAGAATTCCATTTCAAAAGGGGTTGCAGCGGAAACTCGACTCAAAACCAACACTCACACGTATGAAGACATGCAAATGCCAGTCTGACATTCAACTCAACAAAACCAAACAGACCACACCACCAAGCCTTTCCTGCCATCGCCATCCCGCTAACCTGCACGTTTAGAAATACACGCAGGGCTGAGTACTTTGTACTCAGTGAAACATATGCCGAAAATATTTGGAAGAAATGCTCTTAAAGCTATATCAATTGAACTTGCCTTGCCGATACATCACAAGTACTTAAGCAACTTAAAATGATTTTACTTGTGCATGCTAAAAACATTTTCTTTTAAATAGACTGCGCAATCAAAACATAATATATACTCAACAGTATGCATCATCTGTCATAAATTCACTCACTGTGCCGAGAAGTAGGCCTCCTTCTCGAACACTGTGACTGGCCTAACCGAAGCAAGGCTCACAGTCACCTCAACATTTAACATACCACACGTGGGTTTCCTGTTTTTAACAGAATGATAATATCTCAAACAAACTGATGATAACACATACCAACTTAATAAAACGGCAAGTCAATCACATTTTAAAAATCACATAATAATACTCAATAGCATAATAATATTCATCGAAAGTTTTGGTTCAGAAATGCCCACCTGACTTCCGACGTTCTAGCTAGGTAGTTTAAGGGCTATCTGTCCTCGCTTATCTTTCCGTCCGGCTTGATCCTTCACAGTTCGACATCGATAAAGAAGATAAGATACTACGCAAAGACGGATATTAGACGTTGGTCTCGACTGAAGGACTTCTACTTGAGTCGTTTCTCTCTACGTTATTCTTTTCTAAAGGTCTCACATTCTCGTCTCTAATTAACAACTTAATAACTTAGTTATTTTTCATACAAAACAAACTCAATAATTTTTCACGTTATCATCAAATAATATCATTCACTCAAGCACGTTAACTCAATTGCATAATAATTCCAAATAAATCAACACATTGCTTCGAATTTAATCACATTTCAAGACACATTAACATTTACTCAATTTTTATTTTAAAACTTAATTCAAATAAGAATTCCTTTTTATAAAAACTCTAACAATATAATTTATCTTTCTTGTCTTATAAACAACACTTTTCCAAACTCGTTGTCTTATGAAACATATTATAAATCTTTACTCAATTAACAAAAATTCTTTTTAATTTTTATTAAATTCTTATGAAAAAGGAATTTCATTTCTATTTCTAACTTGATTCTTATTCTTAACTCGCATGGTTTGAAAGACAATTTACTAAATTAGTTTTAATTAATTACCTTCAAAATCATTACTCGCATTTTATTATTTTCTTGATTAAACTATACGAGTATTTAAACTTAACTCGTCTAACATCTTTTTCTCGACTCGATTAAATCTTCTCTTCACTTTCTTATCATTTTATTCTCTTGATCTTAACTCGATTTTCTCGACTCTTATTTATTTAATTAAGAATTTTCTTTTCTTCTTTATTTACTAATTCAAGACTCATTTCTTAATACATATTCTCCTTTATTCTTCAATTAATTTTTATTTCAATAAAAATCTAGTTTATTTTATTAATTTAATTACAAAATTTCTTTTTGATTTAATTTAATCAAAACTCAAATCTTCAAGATTTATTTTATGAACACTTAGAACACTTAAAACATTTACTAGATATATTTTTCTATGTATTTTTTTAATTCTTAACACTTTTAAAGCTTTTAAAACTTCATTCTTTTATCACAATAAATCCTATCTTCATCTAGGATTCAACTTAACACTTTAATACACATCAACATCATTTTAACATCAAAATAATCAAGTCTTCCATATCATCATAAAATTATTTTCTTTAAAAACTTCACATATATATGTCGATTTTTCCACACTTAACAACATAAAAGATTAAATCATCACATTTCATAATAATCTCATGCTCAAAACATCACTTAAATCATCAACAAAATCAACAAAATAATTTCTTCTTCCCACTTCAAAACTCACGGCATTTTCATCAATTTTTAGGGCAATTATTTCTAAATTTTTCATGCATATATATTCATTTAAAACATGCTAAAAAACATATATCAAGTATCAAATTCATCATAGAACATAATAAACGATTTTTCTTTATTTTTACCTAATTTTCGGTATTATTCAAAAATTAGGATTTTTAATTTCTTTTTCTTCTCTTAATTTATCGATTAAAACCTAGAGTTCGATTCTCCTATCGATTTTTCCTCACTTAATCCTCACATCGATAACCTAGGTTTGCCTAAACATAAAATAAATACCATGCATGCATATTTTCTTTCTTTTAGGGCTTATAGAGATATATATATACAAGAAATCAAATGAATATCATACTTTAGAAAATAAATTGGATTTCCTCCTCTTGATCTTCTTGAAACCGAAATGATGGGGGAAATGGGGCTCAACTTCTAGCTTGGATTTATCTTGGAAGAACTTGTCTTGAATCCTCAAGAAAATTCGAAACAACAATTAATCATCCATTTCTAGGGCTTAAGAGCCGAAAATAATGAAGAATGAGGGATGATTATTGGATTTCAACTCAAGAACTTGAAGAATTATTACCTTTCAACTTAAGGCTTGAAAGAACTAGGATGATGATGATGATCTTCTCTTGATCTTCATGGAATTGGAGCTTGAATGCTAAACTTTAATGGAAGAAACTCCAACTATGTGTATGTGTATGTATCTCACGGCATTGAGAGAGAGAGGGGGAGAGGATTTTTTCTTCTTTGTTGTTGATGGAGAGTTTTAGAGAGTGTGATAGTGATAGAATGAAATTTCTTCTCTTGCATATAGAGAGAGAGATCGAAAAAGAGAGAGAGATGGACTTGTATAAAATTTGCATGCACTTGATTAATTATTCTTCCAACACTTTAGAATAAAAATGATGATGTTTGGTGTTGGAACTTGGTTTGATAAAGGATTGATGTGATGGGATCTTGCATGCAATCTTTGTACACAATTTACTAAGATTTGCTAAAGAATATTAATGATGAATGCTATCTAGTAGGTTTGGAGAGAGATTAGGGAGAGAGATGGGAGAGATGGCGGTGGAGAGGGAGAGAGATGAGTGGAATTTTCCTCAATATTTTATTACGGGTATTATTTACCCGGTCGTAAAAAGTTTTCCGGATAAAACGTCCGTATTATTCCATTTATGCTCAAAACGGGTCTAATCTCTCCTCGTCTCGTTTCCGACATTAAAAACATCTCAAACCTAATTCACATCTCAATAGATAAATTATGGATTCCGATTATATAATTTTTAGGTCTAAATTCCATATAACGAAGAAAACTTAAGAATTAGTCGGCTTATTAATCCTTTAATAATTCAATTCTTGTAACTCTCTCAAAATAATCTCGGATAAGCTTCTATCTTATCTCAATGATCTTAGAATTAATTCTAGGTTCAAAGATTTTAATTAAAATCTATTCTAGGTTCATCGGCGCATAGCGATTTCTCGGTTATCAACATTATTCACTTCAAATCAAAAATCTTCGAAGTTTTTCTGAAAATCATACTCGTACTCATTCTCATACAAACAAGCTCAATATATGCATCACATTATCATTTCAAGAAATAGGGACAAATAATCTCACGTAAAAACACATAAGGACATTTTAGTCATTTTACTCATTTCTAATTATTTATAAAAAAAAATTTGTTCCTCTAATCTCATCATTTAAACTTACTCGGTTATTTAATACGCTCTCTAATGTTATAGAAGTTCGGGGTATTACACCTAGTATCCTTGATTTTTTTTGGTGAAGTTAGAGACGAAGTAGAGAGAATTTCGATGTCGAGAAAGAGTTGTGGTGAGTTTTAAATCGTTTGAGAGTTTAATGAGAAATTAGGGTTAAATTGAACCGGATAACTCTTTTTTCCGGAGAAAATTATATCGCGTTTTTTACTACCGGGTGCAACTAATTCAATTAAAAACCTATCCTACTCTCATTGTATCTCACTCTCACATGCAACACTCTCCCTTTCTCTCTCATTTTCTCTCTCTTAAACATCTCTCTCTTGAATAATTAATCTCTCCAATATTCTCTCTCTACTCTCTCTCTCCCACCCATCTCTCTCTCTGTCACAACCCTAAATCCCGAGGGACGGCAAAGTCGGGGTGCGACTAGGGGTTGGATTAAAGAAGCGGGGAAGAAGGGGGATAAGTAAACAAACAGACAATAACGACAACTGATATCTATGAACATATCTTATTGAAAGAAAGGGAGTTGACCCTAAAGGATCGCTCGACAAGTTGTTCAAAAGTTAACTAAGTTCATTGTACGGGACTTTAGATAAAAAGATAGGTTTACATTAACTAAAAAAGATTACCAGCGGAAAGCGTAAAGCTTGACATACAGTTCTTCATTCTAATTACAACTCTATACTCCTTACTCAACCTCCACCGCTCCCGTTACTCAACTTGCACATTTATAAAACATATGCTTGGCTAAGTATAAACATACTTAGTGGGCACAGTGCCGAAAACATATCATAAGTATAGATTAAATCAGGCATCTCGATAAATAGCGCATCGGGGTTTTTCATCAAGTACCCGAGCCTACTAAATATTTTCTTTCACTTTTCACAATATAGCTTGGCCAAGCCTTTACTTGATGTTACGTTCAAACTTGCCCAACTTCTGTTTCAATGCCAGGGGAGAGTATACTTCTCCCGCGCACGTTCTATTCACCGTGGCTGGCTACCCCTTAACAGGGTACCACACACACTGGCTACCGTGTACACTAAACCCTGGAAAACCCTTACTGGTTAACTCAGTGGTCCGATCGATTAGTTAACCCCTTTTGGCTAACTCAGAAAGGCACAAGAGAACTCACATAAAACAAATATTTTCATGCCTTGATAATCACTTTAAAACACAGCTATAAAGCGATAAGTAAACATTTTCGAGTATCTCTTATTTGATTTGATATATAGAAAAGCCCACCTTAGGCGATTTACAGAACAACTAAAGCTTTCGTCTTCTGTCTTCCATCCTGTCTTCTAAACTCGACTTCCTACTTTGAACGCAAATAATCAAACTTTAATAAGTGGTCGAGATAATAAAGGAAAAGGAAACCGAATTCGTTTTAGACTTTTAGGCCTTTGCATTTAACTACATTCTTTTGATTATCAAAGAAACGAGACTCGATCAATTTGTCACAGCCCTAAATCCTGAGGGATGGCAGAAGCCGGGGTGCGACTGGGGTTGGATTAAAGAAGCGGGGAAGAAGGGGGCTAATTGACTAAACATACATGAAAAACATCGATAAACCATGAACAAGACTTGAATATAAATAAGAAAGAGTTAATCCCTAAGGATTACTCGACAAAAGTACAAAAAAGAAGCTAAGTTCATATGTACAGACTTAGACTACAGAGTATTGTTTCAAAAGTACATCTAAAAAAGAAATACAGAGTTTGGCAGCGGAAGGGTTCTAACTAAGCATCCTATCCTTTAACTCAACATCAACCGTCGCCGCTCACCATCGCTTCAACCTGCACATTTAGAAAATAATGCAGGGCTAAGTACAAACGTACTTAGTGGGCACGATGCCGAAATCATAATCATAAATATAGATAAATATGGCATTTCATAAGTGTAGCACATCGGAGTTTTATTGAAAGAATCCGTGTCTACTAAACATTTTCTGACTTTTTCTCATAAATCACTCGCGCGAGCATTTTCTGACTAATGTTACGTTCAATCTTGACCAATTCTAATTCACCGTGGCTGGTACCCCACAACAGGATATCACATACACCACAGGTTACAAGTGCACTAACTCTGGAAAGCACTTAGCAGCTAACTCAGAGCCGATCGTTAGTTAATCTAGTTAGACTAACTCTAAATCTGGAAAACATGAATGTTAACTCAGATAGGTACAAGAGAACTCACATAAAACATAAAACAGTTCATGCCATAATATCACTTTGAAAACACAGATATCAAAGCGATAAAGAAAGATTTTCTGAGCATTGCTCGTTTTATTTTGTATATAAAAGCCCACCTTGATTTAGAGAACTTAAAGCAAAACTTCCAACTTCGGATCTTCTATCCTTTCTCTACAGTTGGCTTCCTCCTTCATCGTAAAATAAACATACTTAAAAAACGGGTCGTAAAAGAAAATCGATTAAAGAGAATCGAAGCAAGTTTTAGTTGTTTCATTCTTTAGGCATTTGCACGCTTACTAGATTCGTTTTACTTAAACGGGAAGCGAGACTCGTACCAATCTCATTTAGAACTCAGAAGATCTCATACTCGACTCTCGGGTCAGTAGGGAAGGTAGTCGATATCTTAATACGACTTTAAAGATTATAAGAAACTAAGTTGGAAAGAATCAACTTAGGCGATTTACGTTTTAGTTCATTGAACGATTTATGAAATTTCTCGTTTATTACTTCTTTAATGAAAGGATAAAAGATAAGATCTCGATTGGTTTTCATCACTCAAGGTCCTATACTTGACTCTAGGGTCAGAAGGGAGATGTTCGTTAGATAAAACGGCTTAAATGATCGAAAGAAACTAAGTTGTGAATTAAACAACTTAGAGAACAAGAAACTGAATTTTCACTGTGCAGTCCAGTAACTCTGGAGGCTGTCCAGAACAGAAGATTTGGAAACAGGGGATGAGCCCTATACCATTAGAAAGCTTGGGAAGTCTAGTTTCCGCTCCAATTTACGGATCACAAATCCGATAAACGAGCTGGAAGTTATTACAGTTTCCGGCGAGGGTCGCAAAACTGCCGCGAAAACCCTAATTGCTTGATAGGTTCGACGTATAACGTCTTAGGTTCGTTCTAAGCTCTAGTATTCAATTTTTTAGAAACTGGACTCTCAAGGCAGTCATCACGTACTTCTATACGTGACGAACTCCTTCTCAAAACTCGCTCAAAAGCACGACGTTCTAAACATCGGATTTCAACTAACAATTACTAAACCAACAAAAATTCAAAATGCGTTCTAGTTCTCGACTATAACTATAGCCCATATTATATCAACTCGAAAGCTTATGACGTCAACTAGAAAGTTGTTCTAAATTCCATCATAAACAATAATATCAAATTAGAATTTTCATCCGACTTCTCGATTATTAGTTACGACTAAATGTTCGTCTCTTACGCGATTTTTTCAAAGTTGTCGGATTTCGTTCAAATTTTACGACGTTAAACTACGTCTAACGTGAATCACTTTCATGCATGCAAACATATCATAACATCATTATAAATCAACTTATAAGATGATCTTTATCTCTTATGTTTCATTAAACATTTTTAGAAAATTTTCAATTAAATTCTATAACCAACTAACATTATTTGCAACATAATTCAACCAACAAATCATCACTTAAATCAAACATGTGGAAAATCCTAATTATCCTATAACTTTCGGTTTTTATAAAGATGTTAAGGGGGTGATTTTCTTCCCCAATTAACTACATTTATTTGCTAATCAACCTCTTATATCATCAATTAATCAATTGTAAAATAATTACCAACTAACATGCATAAACTCCCTAAATTCAACTCAAACCCTAATTGAAATTTCACAAACACATAGGGCTTTTGATTCCTTTTTATTCTAATCACTAATTAAACATCTATTAAACAAGAATCACCCATCAAAAGAAGAAAATTAAAAAATCCTACAATATGCCTAAATTTTCGGTATTAACACAAGATTTAGGGTTCTTGGTTTTGATCAATTTTAAACCCTATTTAATCTATCTAACACATCTAATTTCATTATTCCAAGATCAAATTATCCATTTCAATACCTTATTTTTCGATCAAAGAAGGAAAAAAAAATAAAAGAAGAAGAAGATGGTTGGATAGAATTGAAGAGGAGATCATTACCTTGAATATTAGTGAAAGGAGTTAGATGAAAAGATGGATGAATGATGATCTAGGAGGATTTTCTTGTTGTAGTTCTTGAAGAACAACAATGGTGATTGAAGAAATTCTTGAAGAGAGAGGGGAGAGAGATGCCGAGAGAGAGATGGTGAGGATGAGAGAGTTTGAGGTTATTTTAATTGTTTAAGAATGTTTGATATGATGAAAGATTTGAAAATGTGAAAAGTGAAGATTAAGGTGTCATTTAGTTTAGACATTGTCAACATGCATGTTCCCCACTAAATTAATTAAAAAAAAAAAAAAAACGGCTGCATGCAGAATTTTTAGAAGGGTTACGGGTTTTTCCGGCGCGATCCGACGTTACGGAAAAACGAACGACGAAAAACGTTGCTCGGTACAAAATCGTCGCGATTTGATTTGACCTTAAATTCTAACGTATGAACTTAATTGGAAAATAAATTTACAAAAATTATTTTGACAAAAACTCGGGACGACACAGTCCGAGTTTCGTCCGAAAAAACATAAAAACGAACTTTCTCGGGCGTGTTCGTATCGCAATTTCGTGATTGTAAAAAAATCGGACGGTTTTCCGTTCTGAGTTTACGAACTAAAAACTTTTCGTACGTGCTAACCCTAAATACAGTAGTCGTCTAGCTGACTTCTGTAATTTATTTTCAATAACGGATTCGACCATTAGCCTTAGAATTCAAAAATTGTAAACTTAGGCGTGCAAAGCCATTTATTTAATTAACTTTAAAATTTTAAGAACGTAAGGAATTTACGGGGCATTACACAATTCTCGTTTAGAAACTGACTCGGCTCATTACTCGACACTTAGGTCAGTTAATAAAGGGATTCGATAACTTATAACGACTTAGAAGTTCACAAGGAACGAAGTTGAAAAGGATTCAACTTAAGAAATTAGGCTTACGAAAGTTTCTGCACAAAGCAGAAGTTCTGGAGTTCATACAGAACAGATTCCTGCGAAAAAGGGGATGAAATTGATACCAAAAGAAGGCTACGGATGTCTAGTTTATTGTCCAATTTACGGATCTCGATTTCGTTAAGAGAGCTAAAAGTTATGACAGTTTCCGTAACGTATCGCAAAACAGTCCGCGATTAACCCTAGGTGCTCGTATATCTCGACGCACGACTTCCTAGGTTCGACTAATGTTTTACCACCTTTATACTCACGAATTTTCAGTCTCATGACAGTCAATACGCACAATCTTTCATGACGAACTTCTTTATATTTCTCTATTAAAAACACGACGTAAACTTTCTCGTCTTTTCCAACTACCAATTACTAAACCATTTCAATTCCAAATCAATTTCATTCATCAACTTCTAGTTCATCAACTATAACTTATATAATTTCATATCTCGAATGGAAATATCGTCAATTACAAACTTGTTTATCAAACGACAACAATCATTAATATCAAAATGGTTTTCCTTATTCGACTTTCCTATCGGCATTTAATCTTGATTACTCGCCTCTTACCGAAATTCCAACTTTCTTAGAATTCGTTCAAATTTTACAATTACGATCATTAACTAACAAGATTAACATATGTTCAAATCATAAACCTAAATCATTATTCATACGAAACCTATCGACGATTCTTCGTCTCTTACTAAAATTTCAACGTTCTCCGATTTTGCTCAAACTTTCCACTAACGTTCATCAACTATCAAGATTCAACAATACGAAAACCATATACTCAAATTATTATCGAATCTTAATTTATCGTCGGGTTTTCGTCTCTTACGATTTCTATTTTATTTTTAGAAAAATCCCATTAAATTATATAATCATCCACATACTTACTACATATCATTTATATCATCATATCATACAAAACATAACATTTACTACATCAAATCCTCACTCTTCATCTCTTACCTTTTTATTTTTATTTTTAGAAAATTCTAAAACAATTCATGCATCAATCTATCAACATATAGAACCTAAATCTACTAATCAATCATCTAAAAATCGAACTAAACATCAAACCCCTAAATCCTCTAAATTTTCAGTAATTAGAAAATAGTTAGAAGGGTGATTTCCACATGATTTCTATTCATGAAATCCATTCCTAAGCATCTAACAACATGTATTAACCATAGAACATCATGCTATAATCCTCAAACTTTTCGAAAAAAACAAGACTTGAGGGAAGGAAGTTTTGTTCGGTTCAATCTCGAGAGGAAGTTCTTACCTTGACGTTTATGGACTCAGAAATAAGATTGATCGGTAGATGGATGACTTGTGGAGCTTTGAAAACTTGAAGAACTCAACAACAATGGAAGAAAGTGAGAGAGAAGAGAGAGGGAGGGTGATGGCGGTAAAGGAGGGGAAGAAAGAGAGAGATGATGAGGTGTTATGTTTGTAAAGTAATAAAAATCTAACAAAGGTGATGACTCACAAGGTAAATGGCGGTTTAGGCTTAGATATTCAGCAAAAATATTGCGTTTTACGGGTCTAATACGACGTAAATGGCTGTTTAGGCTTAGTTATAATTAATTAAAACTAATTAAGTAAATTGTCTTTCAAACCATGCGAGTTAAGAATAAGAATCGAGTTAGAAATAGAAATGAAATTCCTTTTTCATAAGAATTTAATAAAAATTAAAAAGAATTTTTGTTAATTGAGTAAAGATTTATAATATGTTTCATAAGACAACGAGTTTGGAAAAGTGTTGTTTATAAAACAAGAAAGATAAATTATGTTGTTAGAGTTTTTATAAAAAGGAATTCTTATTTGAATTAAGTTTTAAAATAAAAATAGAGTAAATGTTAATGTGTCTTGAAATGTGATTAAATTCGAAGCAATGTGTTGATTTATTTGGAATTATTATGCAATTGAGTTAACGTGCTTGAGTGAATGATATTTGTAATACCCTAGAAATTTCGTACTGGCTTAAAAATTTAAAGTTAATAATAATTATGGCTTTGCACGCCTAAGATCCTAAAATTAAATTCTAAGATTTACGGTGAAATCTGTTTCCAAAAATAAATTCCAGAAATCGGACGAACAACTACTGTATTTAGGGTTTTCGCGTCCGTTAAGTTTTTCGCCCGGAAACTCGGAATCGAATTCCGTCAGATTTTTACACGAAATCGCAATACGAACTCGCCCGAGAAAGTTCATTTTTGTGATTTTCCAGACGAATTTTGGAATGTGACATCCCGACTTTTTCTCGGATTTTTGAAAAATAATTTAGGTTTTCCGAGTACGTTAATTATTTTCAATCTAACGGACGAATTAGATTTCGTCAATTCCGTAACTAACTAGAAAAGTATTTCTCGACTTTTAAAACGGCGTTTAAGAGCCGGAATCGAGAATTTTCGTTAATAATTCCCTCGTCAAATGTCTCCCTAGCGAGTCACACCACTTCATGGGATATTTCTTCTCACTTATGACTCACCATAGTGAGTCATCCACTCCTCCTTCATTACCCTCCAATACCGCCCCCATCTCCCTCCCTCTCACTCATTTCTTCTCCAAATTTCCTCCATTGAAGCACCAAACTCGAGCTCTTCCAAGACCGATAACTTCTCCGTCTACCGATCAATTTCTAATCCGATTTCATATATCGAAAGGTAAGAACTTCATCTCTAGTTTGATCCGAACAAATCTTCTTTCCCCTCTCTTTCATTTTTTCGAAAATTAGGGAATGGTTTAGTATGTGATTTCTTAATTGATACATGTTCTAGGATGCTTAGAATCGAGTTCTACGGATCGAATCATGAAGGAAAAATCAAGAACCCCAACCCCTATAAATACCGAAATTTTTCTGTTTTGGGGCTTTCGTTTCATACTCGATTTCTTCGTCGAATTGATGATAGATTAGTGTTTCTCATGTCGTTAATTGATTGTATGAATTGTTTTAGATTTTTCTAAAAATAAAATCCAAAACCTAAGAGACGAACAAGGCTCGATTTAGGTTAGTAAATGTTGAGATATGCTCTATTGTTTAATGGAAATGAATTATATGATGCATGAGGATGAATATATATTAAATTGAGATTTTTCTAAAAATAAAACGAAAAGTGTAAGAGACGAAGATGTAGTGATAAGTCGAGGCTCGATAATATTTTGATAATATGATTTGCATGTTAGGAATGCTCGTTAGATAATAATCGTTGTCATGAAATTTGAATGAAATCCGATGACTTTGGAAAATCCGTAAGAGACGAACAAATGTATGTAATTAATGATAGGAAAGTTGAGTAGGATTGATAATTGGATATTAATGATCATTAATGTTGAGGGAACGAAATTGTAGTTGACGTCGTGTTGATCCGAGCTATAAAATATTGAGTTTATGTTATAATCGAGAAGTTAGGACGAGAATTGATAACTTGTTTGGTTTAGTAATTGTTTAGTTGAAACGACGAGGTTTTGATCGTCGTGGTTATAGACGAGAAATGGAAAGGAGTTTATCACGTATGGAAATACGTGTTGAATTCCTTGTTGAGTAAAATTCATGAGAATTTAAGTACGATAACATAGAACGAACCTAGAAGAACGTGCGTCGATTTTATCGAGCATTAGGGATTCACTCGGCAGTTTCTGCGACGTTCCACGGAAACTGCAATATCTTTTATCTCGTTTATCGGAATCGAGATCCACAAATTGGAGAGTAAACTAGACACCCGAGGCTATCTTTTGGTACAGGGAACGACCCCTGTTTCGCAATCCCCTGTTCTAGACAGACTCACTGACTTCGTGCAGTGTATGTTCAAATTGTAATTTCCTAAGTTCTTTTCTTCTCAACTTAGCTTCTTTCAATCTTTGAGGTTACTATGAGTTAACGAATGCCTTCTTCCTACTGACCTCAGTGTCAAGTATAGAGCCTTCAGTGCCAATGAGATGAGTTCGTATCTTGTATCCGTTTCAGTAAAGAAATTTAGTTAAGCGTGCAAATGCCTAAATCGACTAAAGAACTAAAACTTAATTTCCTAAGTTGATTCCTTTCCAACTTAGTTCCTTTTGATCTTTTAAGTCGTAATGAGTTATCGACTATCTTTTCTACTGACCTAAGAGTCGAGTACGAAACCTTTCGAGCTCTAAACGAGTTTTGTTCGAGTCTCGTTCCTATTAAACTAAAAAGAATCTAATAGCGTGCAAATGCCTAAAGAACTAAAAAGATTACGACTAAAACCAAATTCCAATCTCCGTTTTCTTTAATCACTTACGATCGAGTTTAAAGTATGTTTAACTTACGATGAAGGAGAAAGTCAGCAGTAAGGAAAGGACAGAAGACTAGAAGACGAAAGTACGAGTAATAAGTTCTGTAAAGTATGAAGGTGGGCTTTCCTATATATCAAATAAAACGAGCAATGCTCGAAAACCCTTTTCTTTATCGCTTTGATAATCGTGTTTTCAAAGTGATAATCATGGCATAAACTGTTTAAATATTTTATGTGAGTTCTCTTGTACCTATCTGAGTTAACATTCGTGTTTTCCAGATTTATGAGTTAATCAAAATAGGTTAACTAACGATCTGCTCTGAGTTAGCTATTAAGTGCTTTCCAGAGTTAGTGCACTTTGTAACCTGTGGTGTATGTGGTATCCTGTTGAGGGGTAACCAGCCACGGTGAATGAGAAATTGGTCAAGATTTGAACGTAACATACTAGAAAAATGCTTGTACAAGCTAATTTATGTAAATGAGTCAGAAAAATGTTTAGTAGACACGAACCATTTTCAATAAAACCTCGATGTGCTACGATTATGAAATGCCTGATTATTTATACTTATGAATATGTTTTCGGCAACGTGCCCACTAAGTACTTTTGTACTTAACCCTGCATATGTTTCTAAATGTGCAGGTTGAAGCGATGGAAGTGGCGAGACTTGAATTAAGTTGTCTTAGGAAGACTTTAGTTAGTATGAATCACATTTCCGCTGCAAAACTCTAAGTACTTTGATGTTATGTACATTACGTAAAACTCTGTAGTTTATGTCTGTAAACTTGAACTTAGATGCCTTTTTGAGTACCTTCTGTCGAGTAATCCTTCGAGAATTACTCTTTCTTTTGTAAATAAAGTCTTGTTCATAGAATGTATGATGTCTCTTATGTATGTATGTTTAGTCAGTCCCCTTCTTCCCCGCTTCTTTAATCCAATCCCAGTCGCACCCCGACTTCTGCCGTCCCTCGGGATTTGGGGCTGTGACAATATTATTTGATGATAACGTGAAAAATTATTGAGTTTGTTTTGTATGCAAAATAACTAAGTTATTAAGTTGTTAATTAGAGACGAGAATGTGAGACCTTTAGAAAAGAATAACGTAGAGAGAAACGACTCAAGTAGAAGTCCTTCAGTCGAGACCAACGTCTAATATCCGTCTTTGCATAGTATCTTATCTTCTTTATCGATTTCGAACTGTGAAGGATCAAGCCGGACGGAAAGATAAGCGAGGACAGATATCCCTTAAACTACCTAGCTAGAACGTCGGAAGTCAGGTGGGCTTTTCTGAACCAAAACTATCGATGAATATTATTATGCTATTGAGTATTATTATGTGATTTTTAAAATACGATTGACTTGCCGTTTTATTGAGTTGGTATGTGTTATCATCTGTTTGTTTGAGATATTATTTTGTAAAGACACACTTGTGTATCTGGGCAAAGTCGAAAAGAAGAAGTGGAGTAGCAAGTGTGTGTCAGTAGTTAAAGACTTTAAAAATGTTTTTCTAGAAGTCCTACCAAGATTGTCGTCTGTTAAGCAATCAAAGTTTACCATCGACTTAAAGCTTTGATTAATCACGATTTCAAAAGCTCCAAAGAAACCTCCAAGAGTTGTAAGAATTTTTGGATTTACAACCAAGTGTATTTCCTTGGGATACACCAAATCCCTTGTAATAAAGAAAAATGCTAGTTAAGAATATGCGTTGGCTATTGAGAAATTAAATAAGAATTTAATTAAGAGTCATATTACCGAGTTAAGAACACATGATCTTCTGACTAAAATGTAAGCAAGAAAACGTCTCTAACATAGTTCCTAGAGAGTGAAGCGGCATTATCTCAAGATTATAAAATAAAGTTGACGTTTAGTTAGACGAACGCTCTAGTAGTGTTAATGAATGTATGTTACTTTCCATGAATACTTGGATCAATACATGATCGAATTTATCGATGATATTTTCGTTAGTTCAAAGAAGTAAGGTCGAATACTAGTAGCATCTCAAAAACGTGACAGAGAAACTGAGAACGGAGAAAATTATTTCTTTGAAAATATTTTGTTTCGTCCTAAGGAATATAAGTAAATCCGCCTCAAATACGAACTACGTAAAGATAGAAAACATCAATCTCACCATAGGAGATTCATATTACTCCGAAGTATAGCAGTCTATTATCAAAGATTCTTGGAAGGATTGTCCAGGATAATGACACCAATGACGAGATCATTAAGGAAAAGATCCAGAATAGAATGTCTTCTCTTAAGAAGAAAAGTTGTCAAAGAAATTAGCAAGGAAAGATTAGAAATCATTTAGTTATCAATATTATTAAAGCATGTAAATACATTCTTTATAGATATTTCAAAGATGAGACCTTGAGTTATCGATGTTGAAGAAAAAGATAATACGTCAAAAAATTTGAGGTTTAGAGCTAGAAAGGAAAATGTTGGGATTTTCGAGAAAGAAAAGACGAAGTTTTGACGTACCATAATAGAATTCGCGTGTTAATTGGCAAAGAGTTGAAAAGAGTTATGAACTAAACTCGTGATATTCCTTATATTGCGCATGCCTAAAGCACCAAAATTGGGAATAGCAATTTTGAAGGGACGAAATGAAGAAGACGAAGAAACATATGTATTGATGAGACCATATTTTATATGCTCATCATGTGTTTTTAGGTGTAGATCGAGTCTAGTTTTGTGTCTTTTTAGTCTGTTTTAGTGTCTGAGAGGACACGTTTGGTAGTAGGCATGGAAGGACAGGAACTTGGGCAATTGGAGTAGATTTGTGTGTGAAAGTAAGCACTTCGATATGATGCAATGGTCAAGGAGCTCTGCTTGCAGTTAGAGATATCGAGGGCGGAAGTCCAAACAGTTAGAAGCTGCTCTGTACCAGTCGGCATGACCAATTCAGACCACGTGCAGTCATTCCAAACGGGTCAAGATGGCAGGAGGACTCTGGGCAAGGCGAAGGAGAAGCAGAAGGAAAAAAAGTGCAAAGGATCTAGAAGTTACAGCTGACATGACATCATTCGGAGGATCAACAATGAAACAATTCGTGCCTTGGAGGTACAAGAATCAAGAAGGCAAGTCCTACTCGGATTAGGAGACAAGAGGATAAGGAAGAGTACTATCTGATAAAGAAACAAATCTTTCCTAATCCTACTCGGCCAAGGAAGGAAGCTGTCAGCTGTCTTGAAGGCCCGTTTGTGGGTTTTTAGGGTTTCGACCCATGATCCTTGTACTCTATAAATAGGTTCATGCATGCAGCCTCAAAACACACGTCTTTACACTAGTTTTACATCTCACTTTCGTACAATTTAGTTTCTCGCAAGATACAATTTACTTTTCTGTTGTTAAGTCCCAATTTGGGCAAACTATCGTTTAAGTATTTATTCAAGTATGTTTTCTTCTATCTCTTTTGTTATTGTTATTGTTATTGTTATTTACTTTATGTCTAGCTAAACCTTTAGATCTGGGTTTAGGTAGAGGATATGTGATTTAAGTGTTTTATAACTCGTGAGGTCTAATTAGGCAAGATAGCTATATATGTGTGTGTTCCCGAGGCGTTAGGCAATGATTTCAAAGCAGTCTGTGTGCGCTAAGAGTTCATGTGGCCAGTGGGCAATTGGACGGCGGCAGATTCCTTAAAAGGGAGGTAGCTTAGACCAACATGGACCGGGAGAGGTTTGCCTTACGCCCCTTGAGGGCGGAAAATCTTAGGTTGAACTTGGGCGGAGTCGAACGAAAGACGCTGACGCTAGTGAAAAGTCGAAGCGGGATCCTCGTATCTCATAGGGCCGAAATGGGTTCGTCTAGTGCCCAAAGCTGCTTGTTCCAGTCTATGCCCCTTGAGGAATGCTCGAGGGTAAGTTGGGCAAGTTAGAAAGCCTGGGGTGGGAATGCCACGCAGGATTCACAAGTAAGGACGAGCTAGGCAGATCGTGACAGTAGGACTACGACGCGGTTTGCCTATAACCGTTGACACACATACGTAGCGAATATCTTTGCACCTATGATCGAGTTACACTTATTCACATTGAATCGAAGCTAAATCCAGATTGCTTTTTATTACTAATTGTTTGCCTATTTAGTTTCAGAATTTTCTTTTCTTTGTTTTGCCCAAGGCGATAGTAGAAATAGACCAAAGCTAGACTGTCACAAGATACTTTCAAGAGAATATTGCATCAATTCCTCGTGGGATCTTCCCTTACTTACCGACTAGCTGATCTTAGGAAGTGGGTAAGGAAAATACAAATTGTATTTTGCCGCGGCTAAACAACGGTCGCGTCAAAAATTGGCGCCATTTTCGGGGAATTGATTTTGTGGTATTCTCTTTCATATTTGTTCTTATGATTTTTGTTTATGCTTAACCCTAACCCTGTAGAGAGTTCATAAAACTTGGTATGACGATAATATCAACCGAACACTAAGGCAGATTAAGGCGGAGGCAAGGAAGAAAGCGGAAGAAGAGGCGCAACATGTGGCAATTTTGAAGAAAGAGTGGAACTCTTCGGAAAAGCTAGACGATTCACTAATTGAGGAGCAGTACTCCTCAGATAGCGAAGAAAGGAGAAGTCTACAAGAAGAAACAATGTCCGGAGAAGAAGAAATGACTATGAGGGAGATGGTTTTCCCTAGCACACTGAACCTAAGCCCATCGGGCATCACTTTGTCCGAGCCGACGAAACCCTGGGAGTTGACATCTTATTTCATCCAGATCTTGCCCAAGTTCAACGATCATCTAGGGGAGGACCCACAAAGGCACTTGCAAGATTTGGAGATGACATGCGGAATGGTTCCTACTGATGGGAATCTTGAAGAATATGTGAGGCTAATCGCTTTTCCGTTCTCATTACAAGTTGGTGCAAGAGAATTGCTTTACACTTTGCCCACGGGGAGTGTGAAGACATGGCAAGAGATGCAGCAATAGTTCTTGGAGAAATATTTTCTAGCTGCACGTATTCATGCAATGAGGAAGAGGATTACAAGCATCAAAAATGGGCATTAATGAGACGTTCTATGACTATTGGAACAGGTTTAAACTTATTCTTGTAAAATGCCCACAACATCAGATTCCTGAGTACAATTTGGTCCAGTGCTTTTTGGGAGGACTTCAAATTCAAGAAAAAGCCCTGGTGAATGCAGCTTGCCAAGGAACAGTCATGAATAAGCCTTCGAGCAAGGTTTTTTAGATTATTGGAGAGATGGCGGAGGAGTCTAGGATGGATGAGGTCAGCGAATTGCCCAAGGCGACAACATGAAGCCCATCGTGAACTAATGAGAAGATTGATAAGCTAGCCGCACATATGGAGTCTCTTATTACTCTAATGGCTGGTAACAACAAGAAAGCGGTGAGGGAATGTGGGATATGCACAGCGGTCACACCCAACGGATCAATGCCCAACACTTTATGAAGAAGAAGATGCGAATGTTATTGGTTTCAACACCAATCAAGGGAGGCAATATGATCCAAATTCCCAAGTTTATAACCCCGGATGGAGGAATAATGAGAATCTAAGGTACGGGAACAATAACTATCAGCAGTTTGGGCAACAGGCACAAAAACCTCAACAGCTACAGCAGTAGTACCCACTATGTGATCCGAACAAGCCATCGTTGATTGAGACGGTGAATAGCCTGATTTGAGATCATACCAAGGCACAACAAGAGAATGATCAGTTTAGAAGACACGCCCAATTGGCACACCTTTCTATCGCTTTGGGTAGGATAGAAAAGAAGCAAGGCGAACTTCCAACCCAAGTGGAGGTGAACAAGGCTCAAGTTAATGCTGTTATGCATAGAGGAGGGAAGGTGTTGCCTGAGAAAGTTCAGATGTCGGATTCTGAAACTCTTTGGCTCAAGGAGAATGAGTTATAGATCGAAGAGAAAGAAAAAGATAATGAGGAGATGAATGATGGGGATGAAGAAGTATCTCCCGAGCCTAAATATATCAAACCTACACCAATTATTTAAGCACCTTTTCCAGGTAGGTTGAAGCGGACTAAGATGGACGAAGAGATGTCCGATATGATTAATATTTTCAAGAAGGTTGAGATAAACCTACCTCTTCTCTTGGCACTTCGCAGCATGCCAAATGCGCGAAGCTATTGAAGGACCTTTGCACAAGGAAGGTGCAGAATTATGATGGAGCAAGAGTTGTCGTAGGGAAGAATGTGTCGGCAGTTATCAAGACAAATTTTCCAAAGAAGTGTCGAGATCCCGGCATGTTCACCATCCCATGCCAAATTGGAGACTTGAAAATTGAGAAAGCCATGTTGGATTTGGGTGTGTCGATCAACGTCATGCCTTTGTCCATGTATGATGAGGATATTATGGGACCACTCCGACCCACTAGAGTAGTTATCCAATTGGCGGACAAGTCACAAGTGCATCCTGAGGGCATTCTGGAAGATGTCCTAGTTAAAGTAGAAGAGTTGATCTTTTTAGCAGATTTTTATGTGCTCAGCATGGGCAAGACGGGAGGTGACGCATCGGGTATGCTGTTGGGAAGACCATTTATGAAGACAGCTAAGACCAGGATTGATTGCAATACTGGGCAATTGACTTGTGAGATCGATGGAGAAAAAGTCACGTTCAATATTTTCAAGGCAATGGAGCATCCACCAGACACTGAAATGGTCGAGTCGATTGATCACATTGAGCAAGTGGTGGAAGAGGCAGTACCTCTTATTGGAATTCGAGATACTTTGGATTTGGTTATTCAAGATGGAATGGAGGAGAGTCCAGATAACTCGTTTCTAGTTGCTCAAGCTCTTAATCATTTAACGTCTGAAGAAGAAGAAGAACCAAGACTACTGTAGCTTACTATACCCAGTCTAAGGCAAGAGGATAGGTTGGTGCCATCATTGATCAAGGCACCCAAGCTCGAGTTAAAGCCTCTCACTGATCATTTGAAGTACATGTTTTTGGATGAGGACCATACATTACCAGTCATTATCAATGCAAGGTTAAGCGAAGAAGAGGAGGAGCAAGTCCGGGCAGTCTTGGTGCGTTATAAGGAGGCAATTAGGTGGACTCTAGCCGACATTAAAGGTATTAGTCCGACCATTTGCCAACACCATATTAGGCTTGAGGATAATTCAAGGCCAATTCGAGATCCTCAAAGGAAGTTGAACCCAGCGATGAAGGAAGTTGTGATGAAGGAGATACTTAAACTTCTGGACTTGGGCATTATCTACCCAGTTCCAGACAGTCAATGGGTCAGTCCAATGCACATGGTGCCCAAGAAGTCAGGAATTCAGGTGTTTGCCAATGAAAGAAATGAGATGGTGGCTACTCGATTGCAAACCGGATGGAGATGTGCATTGACTATCGCAAGCTCAACAAGGCAACGAGGAATGATCATTTTCCTTTGCCTTTTATTGATGAGATGTTGGAGAGATTGGCTGTGAACAAGTTCTTTTACTTCTTGGACGGGTAATCAGGCTACATGCTGATATGGGTTGCTCAAGAGGATATGGATAAGACTATCTTCACTTGCACATTTGGGACGTTTGCGTATCACCGCATGCCTTTCGGTCTATGCAATGCCCCGGGCACGTTCCAGAGGTGTATGTTGAGCATATTTTCGGATCTTTTGGAGCATTGCATCGAGGTGTTTATGGACGACTTCAATGTCTATGGGAGTTTTTTCGCAGCTTGTCTAGGGCATTTGGAGTTGGTGTTGAAGAGATGTGTGGACAAGAGTTTGGTACTGAATTATGAGAAGTGTCAACTCATGGTTCAAGAAGGGATTGTGCTTGGGCACGTTGTTTTAGAGAGAGGAATTGAAGTGGACAAGGCTAAGATTGACGTAATAGCCAAGTTGCCTTATCCCAACAATGTGAAGCAGCTGCGAGGTTTTCTTGGGCATGCAGGTTTCTACAGGAGGTTTGTGAAGGATTTTGCAAAGATTACACAGCCTATGACGAGGTTATTGCAGAATGAGGTCGAGTGTAACTTTGATGAAGACTGTCGAAGGGCATTTGATACTTTGAAGAACAATTTGGTCACAACGCCTATCATACAACCCTCTGATTGGGAAATGCCTTTTGAAGTAATATGTGATGCAAGTGGAAACGCAGTAGGAGCCGTGCTTGGGTAGAAGAGAGGGAAAGAAAGTCATGTGATCTACTAAGCCTCGAAAACCCTTAACCCTGCTCAGGTAAACTATACAACCACGGAGAAAGAGCTGTTGGTGGTAGTGTTTGCCTTTAAAAAATTCCAATCTTATCTGTTAGGAGGCAGGACAGCTGTTTACACTGACCATGCTGCACTGCGATACCTTATGAACAAGAAGGAGTCTAAGCCGCGGTTGATACGTTGGATTTTGCTTTTGCAAGAATTTTATGTGGAGATCAAGGACAAGGCAGGAGCGCAAAACTTAGTGGCAGATCACTTTGAGCAGGATAGTGCGGGAGGAGGACGTTGTGCCCATAACAGAGTCTTTTCCCGACGAACATCTCTACTGGTGAATTACATGAGTATGGGGGAGTTTCTTGAAGATTTCAGTGCTTATCAGAGGATGAAGATAAAAAAGGAGTGTCAACACTTTATTTGGGATGAACCATACTTATGGAGGAAGTGCAATGACCAAGTTCTGCAGCGTTGTGTGCCCGATTGGGAGACTAAGAGCATATTGAAGCATTGTCATAATAAGGAGTGTGGTGGACACTTTGGGCATCGGAGGACAGCTAGGAAGATTCTCAATTGTGGGATTTATTGGCCAACTCTCAACATGGATTCTTATGAATGGTGCCGGAGTTGTGAACAATGTCAAAAGGAGGGCAATGCGACCATAAGGGATGAGATGCCTTTAACTCCAATCATGCCTGTGGAGATTTTTGATATTTGGAGAATGGATTTCATGGGTCCTTTGCCAAATTCTCAAGGGAACCAGTATATTATCTTGACGGTGGCTATGTTTCGAAATAGGCAGAAGCTAAGGCATCACACACAAATGACTCAAGAGTGGTGGCTTCATTTTTCAAGTCTATAATTTTCTGCCGCTATGGAGTGCCCAAGGCCATTATAAGTGATCAAGGAACATACTTTTGCAATGCTACTATCGGTAGGTTGTTTGATAAGTATGGAGTTCATCATAAGGTCACGACTACTTATCATCCTCAAGCAAATGGACAAGCGGAGTTGACGAACAGGATCATAAAGACCATTCTGAGGAAGGCGGTGACTCCTAATAGTAATGATTGGAGTGCTCATTTGAGTGATGCATTATGGGCATATCGCAGAGCTTTTAAGACACCTTTGGGAAGTTGTGCCACTTGCATGTTGAGTTGGAGCATAAGTCGTTATGGACAGTCAAGAATTTTAACTATGACTAGGGAGATATTGATAAGCATCACAAGTTGCAATTGCAAGAGTTGGAGGAAATTAGGATTGAAGCCTATGATAATGATGCGCTTTACAAGATCCGTATAAAGAAGGTTCATGATCTCCTTATTAAAGCAAAATGATTTGAACTAGGGTAAGAGGTGTTGTTGTGCCAGACTCGTTTCAAGTTCATGAAGGGAAAGCTAAGCACTAAGTGGGAAGAACCTTTTGAAGCGATAGCTCAATTTCCAAGCAGGTCTGTGGAGATATATTGCCCAGTGACAACTAAGAAGTTCAAGGTGAATGGTCAACGGCTAAAGCCTTACTATGGGTGGAAGGAGGAATGGAATGTGGACGATCTCAATGTCCGAATGCATTGCCCAGAGGCATCATATAAAGCACTACGTCATGCCCATGACGTGAACTGGGGCGCTCGCCAGGAGGCAACTAGGTAAGTTTTTCTTTATTTTTATTTTTATTTTTAATTTCCGTAATTTCCATTTTCATATATTTTTTTTAACCCTAGGATAGTAGTTATTGTTTGGAAGGAGGGATTTTGTTTAAGTGTGCAGGCTAGATGAACGAACATTAAGTGAGGTAGAATGAAGAGTCGCTTTGGCCACGAGGAAAAGGGACAAGATACAACTAGAGAACTCTCCTAACCATAACCCAGCAGTTGAAGAAGGGAGAGTGATTATATCCGGAGGAATAGCAAGTTGGAATCCTTTATCGTTTTGTTACGTTAGAGGAAGCCATTGCCCTCATGGAGTCGGTCATTTTGGCCAATCAGCAACTCAATTTGAAGTCTTCGCTGCCTTCAAAGAATTATCGAGCAAAGTCAAATTCAGGTTATGATCCTCCTTTGTTTGTCCTCCTTTGTTTGTCCTCCTTAATTTGTCCTCCTTTGTTTTGTTTTGAAGTTTTTAAAAGTTTAGTTTTGAGTATGCGTGTGTTTATTTGCCTGTCATAATTACTCACTTTGCCTAAGGCAAAGTGTGTGTGTATGGGGGGCCGACATATGTCTTTTATGTTTTTTAAGGGTTTTTAAAAGTTATTTTTGTGTACTTCTTACCAACACTAGGCCAAGAGCCAAGTGTGTAGGTGGGAGGAGCGTCTGTATGTGTCGAGGTTGGCATGCTAGGTTGATGTGATTAGTTTGAGCATGATTATTTGAGCTTAATATATGCAAGCATGTAGGGCAGTTGAAACATGATAGTATGTGGTTAGGGATGACGAAAGAACAATTTGAGCATGACCCTATGAGAATTTGAGTCTAACTGCAATATCCCTTGCCCAATGCAGTTTTATTTCTTGTGAGTATTTGACATGATCATTCGGAAGCCACCTAGAACTTGCCTATTTTCTGTTTTAAGACTCCATTGACATAGAATAAGAAGTACTTAGAGGATTTAGGCAATTTTCTTTCTTTTAGCCCAAATGAGCCTGAAAAGCCTACCCTATTGTAATTCCTTTGTTAGCCCCTTTGAGCTTAATAATTTCTTTGATATACAAATATTAGCCTTGAATAATATATCGTACCCGGTCATGAGGACTAGGCTAAAAATGAAAAGAGGGGGAACAGAGCAGTAGGGCATGGAAAAGCCTAGAATGGGCGAGAGAGAGTAAAGGGCTAGATATATAAAAGAAAAGAAAAAGGGAAAAAAAAAGAAGAAGAGAAAAAGAAAAAAAAAAAGAAAATGAAAAAAATAATATATTTAGAAAAGAATAAAGCCCTGAGGTGTGTTGTTCTAAGGCATGAAAAAGAAGGTGGAGGAAAGAAGATAAGGTTGGGCGCTCCGCTTGGCCAACCTAAGTCCGAATGACCAAAGCCTAGATCCAAATACTTCCAAGAGCTAAGTGTGTGGGTGAGAGAAGCGTCTGTTGGTGTTTAGGTTGGTATGCTAAGTTGATGTGATTAGTTTGAGCATGATTATTTGAGCTAAATATACATGCAAGCATGTTAGAGCACTTGAGCATGATAGAATTTAGTTAGGGATGACGAACAAGCAATTTGAGCATTACCTTTGGTGAGATTTTGAGCCTTAACTGTTATATGCCTTGCTGCACAGTTTTTCTTTCTTGTGAGTATTGACATGATCATGCGAACACTACCTAGAACTTGTCTATTTTCTGTTTGACACCCCATTGACATAGAATAAGAAGTACTTAGAGGATTTAGGCGATTTTCTTTCTTTTAGCCCAAATGAGCCTAAAAAGCCTACCCTGTTGTAATCCCTTTGTTAACCTCTTTGAGCTTAATTATTTCTTTGATTCATAAATATTAGCCTTGGAATGATTTATCCTACCCGGTCATGAGGACTAGACTAAAAGATGAAGAGGGGGGGAGAGAGCAGTAGTACATGGAGAAAGCCTAGAATGGGCAAGAAAGAGTAAAGGGCTAGATAATGTTAAAGAGAAAAAGAAAAAAAATAAAATGAAAAAATATATATATTTAGAAAAGGAGTATTGTGCTACGGACAAAGAAGGTGGAGAAAAGAAGATGAGGTTGGCCGCTCCGCTTGGCCAACCTAAGTCTGAATGACCAAAAGCCCAGATCAAAATACTTCCAACCTATGCCTTAAGCTCAATTACAACCTAATAAAGACCTAATGATAGGTGCTGATTAATCTAGTCTAAGGGGTGGAAAAGTTAGAAGGAAGGCAAGCTTATGGTGTGGCCAAGATGACATGACCTGAGCGTAAATACGAGCCTATACATAAGAGTGAGAGTGTGGTGAGAAACAACTTCTGCTCAATTATTCATTTTTGACCTAACTGGTTATTGTGTTGATTGTTTCTACTTGCTTGTGCTCATATGAATTGATTAAGCTCATTTTGATCTGTTGATTTGGTCAAGCTAGCCTTTGTCTTTATTTTTGTTGAGTCTTAGTCTTTTAAGTCTTTTCTGTATTGAGTCTTTGAGGAGATTCATACACTATACTTGAGAACAAGTATGACTTTAAGTGTGTGGGTATGATGAGACCATATTTTATATGCTCACCATGTGTTTTTAGGTGTAGATCGAGTCTAGTTTTGTGTCTTTTTAGTCTGTTTTAGTGTCTGGGAGGACACGTTCGGTAGTAGGCAGGGTAGGACAGAAACTTGGGCAATTGGAGTGGATTTGCGTGTGAAAGTAAGCACTTCGATACGATGCAATGGTCAAGGAGCTCTGCTTGCAGTTAGAGATATCGAGGGCGGAAGTCCAAACACTTAGAAGCTGCTCTGTACTAGTCGGCATGACCAATTCAGACCGCTCGCAGTCATTCCAAACAGGTCAAGATGGCAGGAGGACTGTGGGCAAGGCGAAGGAGAAGCAGAAGGAAGAAAAGTGCGAAGGATCTAGAAGTCACAACTGACATGACATCATCCGGAGGATCAACAAGGAAGCAATTCGTGCCTTGGAGGTGAAGGAATTAAGAAGGCAAGTCCTACTCGGATTAAGAGACAAGAGGATAAGGAATAGATCTATCCGATAAGGAAACAAATCTTTCCTAATCCTACTCGGCCAAGGAAGGAAGCTGCCAGCTGTCTTGAAGGCCCGTTTGTGGGTTTTTAGGGTTTCGACCCATGATCCTTGTACTCTATAAATAGGTTCATGCATGCAGCCTCAAAACACACGTCTTTACACTAGTTTTACATCTCACTTTCGTACAATTTAGTTTCTCGCAGGATACAATTTACTTTTCTTCTGTTAAGTCCCAGTTTGGACAAACTATCGTTTAAGTATTTATTCAAGTATGTTTTCTTCTATCTTTTTTGTTATTGTTATTTACTTTATGTCTAGCTAAACCTTTAGATCTGGGTTTAGGTAGAGGATATGTGATTTAAGTGTTTTATAACTCGTGAGGTCTAATTGGGCAAGATAGCTATATATATGTGTGTTCCCGAGGCATTAGACAATGATTTCAAAGGAGTTAGTGTGTGCCAAGAGTTCATGTGGTCAGTGGGCAATTGGAGGGTGGCAGATTCCTTAAAAGGGAGGTAGCTTAGACCAACAAGGATCGCGAGAGGTTTGCCTCACGCTCCTTGACGGGGGCAAATCTCAGGTTGAACTTGGGAGGACCCAAATGAAGTACGCTGATGCTGGTGAAAAGTTGGAGCGGGATCCTCGTATCTCATAGGATCGGAACGGGTTCGTCTAGTGCCCAAAGCTGCTTGTTCTAGTCTATACTTCTTGAGGAATGCTCGGGGATGAGTTGGGCAAGTTAGGAAGCCTGGGGTGGGAATGCCACGCAGGATTCACAAGTAAGGACGAGCTGAGCAGACGTGGCTATAGGCATGACAATGTGACAGTAGGACTACGATGCGGTTTGCCTATAACCGTTGACACACATACGTAGCGAATATCTTTGCACCTATGATCGAGTTACACTTATTCACATTGAATCGAACCTAAATCCAGATTTCCTTTTATTACTAATTGTTTGCTTGTTTAGCTTCAGAAATTTCTTTTCTTTGTTTTGCCCAAGGCAATAGTAGAAATAGATCAAACCAACACTGTGACAGGATACTTTCAAGAGAACATTGCATCAATTCCTCGTGGGATCAACCCTTGCTTACCTACTAGCTGATCCTAGAAAGTGGGCAAGGAAAATACAAATTATATTTTACCGTGGCTAAACGACGGTCACGTCACGTACACAAGATAGTATAATTTCGTAAAGTCTTAAGTACGACTGTGATTATTCGAAACCTCAAATTTCTACTAGAAAATTGATGGTCAATAAAAAAGGTTATCTAGAATTTGGAAGGATACGTTATGTTAGACAATAGAAATGAATTTTACCTTTTTATCATAGTGCCAATGATGACAGCCATTAGAGTACGATAAGAACGATGACCTTGATGCGTCTTCGACTTTTCGGACATTTGGCCTTATTTTTTCTGTCTTGTTGTGTCTTTAGTGTCTGTATAGGGAAGAAAAGCTGTATTCGTGAGGAAGAAGCTCCGTCAGAGGCAAACCGAGGAAAGATGGTCGGAATGAGCAGAATTAGAGTATTTTCAAGCAGTTGCAAGAATACGACCACATCAAGGAGTATGCAGTGCAGGAGAAGGAGTCCATTCAATTGAAGCGTGAGACGAGGTTGAAAGGAGGACCCTGAAGCTAAGTTGTTGTTCATCATTCGCATTCGTGGTATTAACGCAATGCACCCAACAACAAAGAAGATATTGCAGCTGTCGTGCCTACGAAGAACAAAACCTTGGTGCAGGACTAACCAGAGCATGCAACAGTATGACCATCACCGAAGTCACCAGTCAGCCGCCAAAGCCAAAGAAGGAAAGACGCGTGAGAGAGATATGCAAGATATCCTGCCAAAATACCTGTGTGAAGAAGAATCCAGAAGTCAGTCAATTATCCTCAGTCAATCAATCGAAGATTGCCAATCATCAATCAGTTCAATCACGGATAATCAAGATCACGCTCAACATGGAAAGTATCAATCATGCCGATTCAGTCCATCAGCGGAGGGTTTTGACTGCCATCAGCTCAACTATAAAAGATCAGCAACCTTGGCAAGCACAACGTTGGATACCCTACCATTCTATAGTTTCAGTCCGAAAAACACTTTACTTTCAGCTCTTTTACAGTTTACGCACAAACAATTACTTGCTTTCTTTTACATTCTGCTGTGACGAACAAATCCAAGCAGTTTGCCTTAGGTACTTTCTCAATTCAAGTATTCCGTATTTCTATTCTATTAATGTGTTTAATTATATTTGAGATTATGTATTTCAATATGTGTGAGTAGTTCCCTTAGTGAGATTTAGGTTGGGGAGATTGGTTAATTGTTGATATGTGAAATATTCGTGAGGCATTTGTGATATCGGTTGATTCCAGTAGTTCCGGAAAGATCTGAGTAGAATTCATAGGCAGTCCTGACCTACGGGTGATCTCTGTTCGGTTAGAGCTGTACCATGCCAAGCAAAGGCCAGGGCATGACAGACGGTAGTGTTCAATATGCCCATGACCAAGTAGCTAAGCAACACCTCCAATGGTGTTGTAGATCTGGATGGCGAAGAACGGGTAAGGGGATACTGCGTCCTTCCTCGGTCTTGGGCTTCTCTAACAATCACCCACCGACTGTGATGAGGCATCAAGCCATGGTTATTGACTGAAGGACTCATCTTGCGCATCGTAGATATATCGATGACCGGTTGGACGCGTTACCGGAAATGTATATCCCGCGAGTTATATCTGCTCTGTTGGTGCGGACATGGAAAGCTTGGAAGAGAAGGTTGGTGAGGGTCATACTTGGAGGGATCGGATATGACTACTATCTAAGGAGGAGTGAAGCACGGCCTTGTGACCGGGGTGAAGCGTGACCTTCGGACCAAGTGACTACAAGGGATTCAACCATCCTAAATGCGAAGTATAAACTCTTGAAACGCCCTAATGTCTTTGGGCCACGCCTTGAGTTTGTATGAAGCATGGACTGATCTTCAGTATGCCCATGACCGAATAAACATATCAGCACTGACCATGACCTACCCCAAATCTTAACCTTTTTATATCTTATTTCTGTTTTAGTTATTGTGCAGATAAACAGGTTCAGACAGTGACAACTCAATTTGTGTACCGAAGAGTAAAGAGGTTCCTCACTCTCCGTGGGATCGACCTTAGCTTGCCTCTAAGACTAACCAGTCCGGTTGTGGGCATAGGAGCGTGTACTATCCATCTGGGGCATACACAGGTATTTTGATCATACCATATGACGGGTGCGTGTCAGACCTCTGAAGTTATAGTTAGAGAGAAGCGACGTACTTTGTTCTTTAAGGTAAGAGTAAAATGAGAGAAAAGTTTTAGTACTAGAAATAGTTAAGGAAGCGATAGAGTATGTTCGTCAGATTCAAGACAAAGAGAAGAAGTTTAGATTCCATGAAAGTTACGTGGAAAAATAGAGTTAAATTTTGAGACGAAGTTATTCCTGAAATTAATCCCTTCAAGCGGAATTCAATTTGTCGAAGCCAAAGAAGGCCTAAGCTTGAATAGGTCAGTTAGAAATTGATATTTAGTTTCACCTCTGAATTTCGGAAATCTTCCTAATACTTTCACAAAGCGTGTTTACGATCCAAAAGACGTACTTCGTCATAAAGACAAGACCTCGAACCAAATATTAGTCGCAAGAGATGAATTGAAACAATTCTGAATCGTAAAGATCCAACAACTTAGAATAAAGTGAATTTACTAGACAAGAATGTAGTGATTCTTTGAAAAAGTAATGAGAATGTTTTAAAACAAGATGAAAGAGATATTTTCCGAATCATTTTCTATAAACTAGCAAATTTCGGGACGAAATTTATTTAAGAGGGAGGTAATGTAATAACCCGATTTTCCTAAGCGTAATTAATCGTTCTAAATGTGATTATGTGTGCTCAAGTGCTTTTTAGATGTTATTATATTTGATATATGTGAGTCTATGTGATTCTATGTGATAAATATTTCCGAGAATAAATATTCTCATGAAATTACAAAAATGCCCCTGAAGGGCAAAATCATAATTTTTCTCTCTTCGGCAACTCGAAATGAAGATGTGAAAAGTTATATGAGTTTAAGAATGTGAATTTTAGCAAATTTTGACTTTCTGATGAATAGTAACTTTGACCGAAAAGTCAATCCTCTGTTGACGAACTCCGAATTCAGTCTAATTAGTGCCATTGGAACCTAGAATTATTTTAAGACCAATTATACAGGTTTGAGAATTTTCCGAGATCATATGAGTCGAGTTTGAATTTATTTTTGAAGACGCAACTAATATGAATAGTAACTTTTTACATTTTCTTCGTTATTCAAAATTTGCCCCTGAAACTTGGGTGTTTCTGAATCTAAAAATTATTCTTAGATTAATGATGCAAGTTAGAGTAAAATTCGAGGTCTAGAATGTGCTGAAAAGGGAGATTAAAGTATAACATTTTAAGAGGGATATATTGTACCGATTAAAATCTCTTCTTTCTGGGATTTTCTTCCCACTTGGACATACTTTTCAGCCAAATAAACTCCCTCAAACTTCCCCACTCTCACCCCAAGTGAGTGTACTCACTCTCCCTCTCTCTCTTAAATCACACACACACGCAAACATACATACATACATTTTCATTCCCATTTCATTTGTCTCATCTCTCTTCTCTGTCAGTCACGGTACTCTCTCTCTCTCCAAAGCTTCTATCTTCCTTCCTTCCATAACTATAGCTTCCGAGCTCCATACTCCACCATAAGTTATCATTTTCTTCCCTTAAACTTCAAGGAAAAGAAGCTAAGATGTTAGATTTCAAGTGAAGAACACCGTAAGCTTGAAGAACAAGTAAAAAACTCCATATTTTCTTCTTTTTCACTTCCATGACAGTTGTGCATTTTCTCTTTTAAACCTTCAAGTTTTCTTCTTTTAAACAAGGAAAGGAAGCTAGATATGCAAGGAAAAAGAAGGGTAGATCATCAAGTCCAAGAAGTTAGTAAGTTTTAACCTTAAAAGCTTAAGAAAATTCATGTCCTTTCTTTCTTAGATAATTCCATATTTATGAGTAGTTGAAGGATGGTTTTGATCTTTGTATATGTATGTATGACTTTGTGATTAAGCATGTCTTCCATGCATGTGATTAAGAAAAAAAGAAAAAAATCCAAGTTATGCCGTGTGTTTTAAGAAAAAGGGGAATTTTTGTGCTTTAATTCCTAGTTTGATTTTGATGATCCATATGTGTTCTAGAAATTATTTAATACATGTTAGAATGATTTATTGGAGGAAGTAAACTATATATGTGAGAAATTACATAAAAATCGATGATGACCAATAAAAGAGGAATTTTGCATATTATGATTCTTTTTGTTAAATTGATGATATAAATGAACTCTATGATCATTTCTAAGCATGATTGAATGAATAAATGAAAGAAATAAGCTCTAGAATTGAAAAAGCTGAGTTGGGGAAGATGATGAATAGTAAAATTAAAATTTATATATATAGGGATGCATTCTAGTGAAAAGCCCCTTTATCCTAAAAGATGAGAATTAATCTCAACCACACATCTTTGCATGATGGATGGTCAAGATTTAATCCTGGTCAAAGCAGGTCAACCCGGGTCAACCCGTTGACTTTTTTTTCGATTTTTTTTTATACTGTCAGGCCATATGCACCACACTGTGCATTCATATGCACCACTAAGTGCATTGAGATGCACCAAAATTTCATTTTTTTTTTCGAATTTTTTTTTAATACTGTCAGGCCATATGCACCACACAGTGTGCTGAGATGCACCACAAAGTGGATTGAGATGCACCAAATTTTCAATTTTTTTTTTTTTTACGGTCAGCCATATGCACCGCACTATATATTCATATGCACCACACAGTGTGATGAGATGCACCACTAAGTGCATTGAGATGCATATGATTTTTTTTGCATATATTTCTTCCTGACTCCGCCTTCGGCTCCGATTTTACGGCTCTGCCTGCGGCTCCGATTTTACAGCTCCGCCTTCGCACCGATTACTAATATAAGGATAATCGTCGGGCAACAATTTGAACTTTTTCGGCTCGCTCCGAGGTTTTCGGCTCCCCTCGCTCGAATCTTGACCAAAGAAGAAGCGGCAAACAAAAAACGACGAGGCAAACAAAAAAATGGGGGAAAATAAATCTGAAAATTAAAAAAAAAAAACAGAAAATAATAGAAAAAAAAAACAAACAAAAATGTGGTGTATCTCGTTATATAGTGTGGTGCATATGAATACATGATGTGGTGCATATAAATACATGGTGTGGTGCATATGGATTGACAGTAAAAAAAAAAAAAAAAAAGTCGAAATTATGTTGCATTTCAATGCACTTAGTGGTGCATCTCGTTGTATGGTGTGGTGCATATGGCCTGACCGTAAAAAAAATTCGAAAAAAAAAGTCAACGGGTTGACCCGCTTTGACCAGGATCAAATCTTGACCATCCATCATGCAAAGATGTGTAGTTGAGATTAATTCTCATTTTTTAGGATAAGGAGGGTTTTTATATGAACATAACTATATATATATATATATATATATATATATATATATATATATATATATATATATCTTATGATAAAATTGAAGGTGTATATTATTAATTCAAGTATCATAGATTAAGAATATATGGTTGAAATGAAAGAAAGAATTTATTTGCCCAAAATAATACGAGCACCGAAAATATTAGGAATAAATTAGGATTTATTGATCTTATGATTAATTTGATGATATGATGGTTTGGAAATGAAATTCAATAATAACTATGGATAAAAATACCATCAAAAGAAAGAAATGAACTCCTATGTTCATTATGGAAATTTTTGGCAATTATAAGAATAAGAAATTGGGAATTTTAATTCTTATAATTATATGGAAGAATTGATGTTATAAAAATGAAATTAGTGATGATACAAGCTTAAGTTTAAAAGGAATTGAAGAAATAAAACCTTATACATAATATATGAAATTTTCCAACTATAATGTATAGAAGAAATTGTGCTTTTTGAATCCTTATGCATAAATTCATAACTTAGATAAGAAATAATGAAATTCAATTTATTTGGAGCAGAAATATGTATTAAAATTAAAAGTTTAATCAACTAAGGAAAAAACCCCAATTTATTCGAAACCATTAAGACCAAAAAGAGGAATTGTAGTGTTTATGAAGTTCATAAGATAAATTGACCAAGACATAATGAAATTAGAATTATTTGAGGCATAATGATCATTAAAATAAAGAAATGAAGTTGTATGAAAAAAACCCTAAATTAAGTCAATGGAATAGTAAAATAAAGTATAACTTTTAGAATAAGAAGCTAGAAGATGAAATTGATGATAACATTGAGCAATTGGAATTTTTCTAAGTATCATAGAATTTTGAATTAGTGAATTTGAACAAGAATTGAAATAATTGTCAAAAATTCAAAGTTAATAAAAAATTAAAATTGTAAACTCTTGATTTTAAGTCTATATGGGTTAATTGATGTTATAAAATATCAATTAGAGTAATTTTAAGTATAATAGAACTTGAAATTTTTTAATAAGAGCAAGAATAAGAAATTTGAGTTAATGCAGAAAATTTAAAGAGAAATTAATGAGAATTTGTTGAATAAAAGATGTAATTGATGTTATTAACATGAAATTGAGATAAAAAAAAAACAAGTATAATAGCCACTTGAATCACTAAATTTGGATAATATATGAGAGTTATGAAAAAGTCAACAATTCATAATTAAAAGTTGACTTATAGGAATTTTAGTATAAAAGTATAAATTAAGGAATTATAAGAGTTTAAATAAATAAATGAAGTATAATAGACCTTGAATCGAGCAGTAATATATATTTGGAAGAATTGTCCAAGACTGCTTGATATGACTGTAAAATAAGGCAGTTATGACTGAAGTGTGATTTGTGTGAACGAGAATAAATCTCGTAATTATTTGAAATTGTTTGAATTAAGAAAATCGAGAAATTCGAATTTAAAAGAATAATAAATTCTTAATATTTAATATTTGAATAAATGTTTGAATGCTCGATTGTATTTATTAGTGACGAAAATTAGAACTTGTTCTTATAAATATTATTTTGAAAGGTACGAGTGAGGACGAGAGAATGATATAGCGAAATAAAAGAAATAGATTGAATTATGCCACTTCCAGGTGAACAATCTGAACTAAAACTAAATGATGAATGCGCTTATTATTTATTATATGCGTTTTTTAATAAATTGATTGACTTGCCTGATTTTTTGAATGTTGTTGGCATGCAATCATCTACTTGATATTATGTGAATGAGTTCTGTGGACGAAAGGGATGAAATTCTGCACGAGACGGGACAATGCATGCATTAGATTAGGTGACCGTGAGCCTTGTTACAGCTTAGCCGGTCGTTAAGTAACTGTAAGCCTTGCTTCGGTTGGGCCGGTTATGTAAAGGTTGTGCGCTCCACTTTGATTGGGCCGGTCACGGTGCTCGAGGAGGAGGCCTACTTCTCGACACCACAAGAAGACAAAACGCATAGATGGATTCATACCCGAATAAATGACTGCAGCCGATTTCAGAAAAGAAATGAAAATGTTTTTAAGCTGCCACAAGTCGTAAATTCTTTTAAATAATTATATATCTAACACTTGTGATGCAACAGAAAAGGAAAGTTCAATTATATAGCTCTATCGAGCAAGTTTTCAAATCATTTTTGGCATGTGTCCACTGAGTACGAAGCACTCATCCCTGCATGTTATTTCTAAATGTGCAAGTTAGCTCGGATGAGGAGGATGCGGTGTGCTTGGGCTGCTCGTTTGTTGATATAATCCTATTTTGAAGTTTAAGCATGAGGTTATGTATCTTCATACATATAACCTTGGGACTTAATGTTATTGTCTATATTCCGCTGCAACACCATTACTTTTGATGTATTGATTTGCATGTTCGATCTTTGATACAATGAGCCCGTGCGCTCGAACAATGCCCCTAAATCCTTTCTGAATTCCTTCAAAACATTTGGAATTATCTAATGATTCCTACAAATTTCTGTAACCGCCACTTGATAATTAAAATTAAATATGGCCCACTCTCGAATGCAACATTTGCTAATAACCAAACCTAATTCCTTTGTTCAAATTGTTATTATAATCTTGCCAATTTCTCGTTCATCGGAGAGTAATGGATTAATAACCCACCATATTGTAAGCATGTATTGATTGTTGAGGTCATTCCTTAATTATCGAGCATGTTTCTTGAGCAAAAGTTCAGTTGTTTCAATACACTAGGAGTCGGGCTATGACAAAATAACAACAAGAGAGAGATATGAAAGGCGACCGACCTATATAAGGTGGAGAGATCATCAAAGTTAATTGGACCATAAATTGAAAAGTAATTGAACTATCAATACAGTGACAAATATTGAGAATTAAGAAACCTTACAGTTAATAACCTTGCAACTCTAATATGCCTAGCTCCCAAAGTTATTAGTCCAGTAGCATAAACATCTCCATTTTCTGCATCTATCAAATAATCAGCATCATCAAATGCAAAACTAAAAATGAGCAATCTAGCAATACAAACAAGCTTATTAATAAGTGAAATCACTTATTTACTGTTCTATAAATTTCAAGCATGAACAAGTAATTCTGATATTTTGTAACTTGTGAACTACAAGATTCTTGGATTTAATATTGATCAAGTATTCATAAATTATCCAAACACATCCATTCAAGAAGACAATAGTAGAAAACATCTCAAGCAACGAACTTCTTCGAAATATAAATTTCTTTCTATTGATCACAAATATGACTTAAATAAATGCTCCAACTAAAGTAGTCATTTTATTTTGACTGTTGTTATTGGTCAAGGATTTACTATATTTATTCTATTGGCTAAACAACTGGATAACCTCCTTATCAGTCTCCAAGATTTTCAGAAAATGTAAGATTATCAACTGAGAAGCAAGCAAGTCGGTTGCTCGTGAGGAATTCCACATAAAACAATTTCATACAAGAGTTCATGAGATTTCTCGAAGCAGACCATATTTTTTATGGTAAACAAATTCTTTCAAATACAGGATCCAAACAAAAATAATTCTCTATTGTGGCAGCAACACGTCTGATATTTCAGGGGTAATTAAAACAAAAGTACTCAACCTTCATATTGGGTAGGCTCTAGCTACCTATTATGCATCTACAAACATCTCCCAAATCAAATTGAGAGAGAGAGAGGGGTTAACCTCGCCCTTCGCACGGAGAAAAGAAGGAGGAAGAGGCGGTGAAGGAGCGGCGGCAGACGACGATGATTTTTCTGCTGGGAGTGGTGGCGAACGGCGGCAATTTTTTGCTGGGAATGGTGGTGGTCAGCGAGGTGTGGGAGAGCGAGTGGTGGTGTTGGGCGACGCGGAAAAGTAGGATGAAGAGAGGCGGAGTAGGATAGGTGGGGGGGGGGGGGACGGCGATTTTCCGCCGAGGAGTGGTGGCAGGAGACGGCGAGAGGGAGGGAGAGGTGGAGAAGAAGAGAGGAGCCGCGATCTGTTAGGGATTTTGATTTTAGGAATTAGGGAATTAGGAATTTACTTTTTTATTTATTAAAAAAATAGAAATAGGAAAAAAAAACGACACCATTTAATTTTTGTTTAGACGACGGAGATTCCATGCAATCTCACAATCTCCTTTACATATTTCTGAGCCAACTTATCTGATCCATAGGTGATAGGAATAGGTATGAAATGAGCTGACTTCGTTAATCGATTCAAAATCACTCAAATGGATGTATTTCCCTTCTTTGTTTTTGGCAAGCTTGTTACAAAATCCATATTAATATCATCCCACTTCCATGACGGGATTAGTAACGGTTGGAGAGGTCCAAGAGGTCTTTGATGTAAGGACTTCACTTGTTGGCATGCTAAGCATTTTTCCACAAACAAGGCTACGCCCTTCTTCATTCCTGTCCACCAGAATTGCTGCTTCAAATCCTGGTACATCTCCGTACTGCCGGGATGGGCGGTATACGGGGTATCATGGGCTTCACTCATGATCTCATTCTTTAGCTCTTCGTCATTTGGTACACACAGTCTACCACGGAACATCAAAGCATTGTCGTTCGACTCTTTGAAATCTTCAACTCCTTCCTTTCTCACCTTTAGCCTTAAATCCTCTCTAACTTCTCATCTTTTCTTTGGCCGTCTACAATATGAGCTCTAAGGTCTGGCTCCACTACTAGAGATGCAATAACTTGCTCCATTGACTTTGGAGGTTGAATTACTTCGATTCTCATCTTTCCAAATTCTTCCATCAACGTCTTTTCATTGGTTAGGAGAAATCCTAACTCCAAATTTTCCTTCCTGCTCAATGCATCGGCTACAACATTGGCTAAACCGGGGTGATAAGAAATTTTACAATCATAATCTTTCACCAACTCAAGCCATCGCCTTTGTCTCATGTTCAACTCCTTCTGCTCGAAGAAATACTTCAGACTTTTGTGATCCGAAAAGATTTCGCACTTGGCTCCATAGAGATGATGTCTCCAAATTTTGAGAGCATGTACTACTGCTACCAACTCCAAATCGTGCGTCAGATACTTCTTCTCATGAGGTTTAAGTAGTCTTGAAGCATATGCTATCACCTTTCCTTCTTGCAGCTTCAGGAAGGGCTAACACTGGGACTGTTGTCAATCTTAACTTGAGCTCTTGGAAACTTTGTTCGTATTCTTCCGTCCATCTAAACTTGGATTCCTTCTTTAACAGATCTCGTCATCGATTTTGCTATCTTGGAAAATCCTTCTATGAATCGCCGGTAGTAACCTGCCAATCCAAGGAACTACGGACTTCATGAACTGAGGTTGGTGATTTTCACTCTTGAACTGCTTGCACTTTGGCTGAGTCCACCTTAATTCCTTCGGACAAAACAACATGTGCTAAGAAATTTATTTCCTTTAGCCAGAATTCACACTTACTGAATTTGGCATACAACTTCTCTAACCTTAGTCTTTCTAACATAATTCTGAGATGCTTCTCGTGCTCTACTTCATCTTTTGAATACACCAAGATATCATCAATGAATATTATCATGAATTTATCCAAGAATTCATGAAAGACACAGTTTATTAGATCCATGAATACGGCTGGAGCCTTTCTCAAACCGAAGGGCATCACAATGAATTCGTAATTTCCATATCTGGTTCTAAATGCAGTTTTGGGAACATTTTCTTGCCTGATCTTCAGCTGATGATATCCAGATCTTAAATCAATTTTGGAGAAAACACTGACTCCTTTCAACTGGTCAAACAGATCGTCTATCCTTGGCAAAGAATACTTGTGTTTTAGTGTAATCTTGTTGAGCTCTCTGTAATCAATGCACATTCTCAAACTACCATCCTTCTTCTTCACGAATAGAATCGGTGCTCCCCAAGGGGAAACACTTGGTCTAATAAAACCCAAATCTAACAATTCTTGCAACTGAATCTTTAACTCTTGGAGTTCTTTCGGAGCCATTCTATACCGGGCTTTAGAAATCGGGGCTGATCTGGGCTCAAGATCAATTGTAAACTCCAACTGCCTATCGGGAGGTAATCCTGGCAAAACTTCTGGAAAAACGTCTTTATGTTCTCTTACTACTGCTACATCGTCGATACTCAGCTCTTGGTCTTCATTCTTATTCAGATAAATCAGGTATACTTGCGTATTCTTTTTCCTCATCAACTTCTTCGCTTTCACAGCCGAAATAATCGGCATACTGTTCTTCGTTCTTCTTTCAACTCCATGCACTATGGTCGGCTCTTCTCCAGAAGGTTGAAACATAATCTATCTCTGATCGCATTAGATCGTCGCGAAATTTTCGGTTAACCAATCCATTCCAAGAATTACATCCACATCCCACATCTGGATTAGATTTAGGGATTTTGCGGATAACGTACGATTTTTGAACTCAAATTCTAAATTCGAACAGACATGCAATACTAACGCAGATCTACCCAAAGGGGTTGAGACTCTAAGCTCCTGGTTCGACTCTTCTACTTCTAAGCCAAGGGTTTCTACACACGCACTAGCTATAAATGAATGCGATGCACTAGTATCAAACAAAACGATAATGGGCACACTTTTAAGCTTTTCCATACCTGCGAGATTTCCTTGGTCTTTGACTCCAGCTTTTTGCTCGATTGCGAAAACCCTCTGATAGTGCGGCGGCTCCTGCTGCGGGGGTTGTTGCTTCTGCGGTTGCGGTTTGTGCTGACCCTGGGGTTGCTTTAGATGCGGGGCTCCTTGTATAGCTCTCATCTACGAAGACGGGTATTGATTCGGTCTTCCACCGCTCATTCCTTGTTGTTTACTTGGGCACTGGTTTGAAAAATGACCAGGTTGTCCACAAGTATAACAAACGTTACTTCCTGCCTTGCAGATGCCTTGATGCATCCGACCGCATTTCGAACATGGGGGAAGTCCTAAGGGTCCGAAAGATGCATGTTGGGAAATTCATTAGTATAAGTTTTGATGAATTCCAAAACCGACTGTCCCCAACCGAGTAGATGTTGCCAGAACCTAATGTTAGAAGTTAGGCTCGCTGTTTGAGCAAAGTTAAGATTTTATCTTTACAGGTCTCCAGCTGAAGATGGCAACAAGGCGTCACTCAGACAGAACATCAGTTGTGAAGAAAGACAACTGAGAGTACATTTGTTCAGATGCAAACAAGGGGAAGTCTTCAGAACATCAGTTGAGAAGTAAACCAACTGAGGGTTCATCAGATGAGAAGCAGCAGAGAAGAAGAGAACATCAGATGAAAAGGAAATCATCTGAGGGTTCAAACCCAACTGAGTAAAGAAGTGGAAGACAACTGAGGGTTCAGTTTCAGAACCTCAGTTATAGAATCCGAACAAGGAGTTCAACTGTTTGAAGTTCAAAGTCAGCTGAGAGCTCGACAGATCGGAACATCAGCTGAAGATCACTCAGATGAAGGTCAAGACTTTCAACCAACAAACCGAAGTTGACTGTCAAAGATTTGAATTTCAAAAGAAGTCACATGAGGGTTTGACCGTTCAGTCATTACCCCATCTGGCCCAACACAAGGCTGTCTCAGATGGAAAGCAGAAGAGCACAAATGCCATATCGGGAAAGTCTGCAGAGATGAGAGACAAGCCATCGCTTTCAACCGATCAGAGATCAACTGCTCCTCCAACGGCTAGTTGATTCTCTCCGCCTATAAATAGAGGCATTCTCTCATTCGAGAGATATACGACGAGAATGATATAGACTGATTCTTCAAGAGCTTTCACGAGAGAAATCAAAGGAAAAAGCAAATCTGTAAAATCATCATCTAAGAGCATCAGCAGCTGAGAGTTCCAATTTGAGAGAACATTAGTAGCTGAGGGTTCCTAGAGATCGAATCAGTTTTTGATCTTAGTTTGAGTGTTCATTCGTTCAAGCCTTAGATCCAGCTCTCATTTGTGATCGAGCTGTAGTTAGAAAAACCCACCCACTCTCACACCCTAAAAAGTGTTAGTTAGGACACTACTCTTCCTGCAACTGAGTAGATAGGCTGTTAAGTGCCCGCAAACTTAGCATAGGTTGTTAAGAACCCGTAATCTTAACTGTAAGGTCGATAAGTACCCGCAAACTTATCCTTAACGGTTGCTCAGCCCGCGTAAGCTGAGTGGTTCTGTCCAGAAGAACTTGGACTGAGGTGTGTGGACTCACATCTCCCCGTGGACGTAGGAGTTCTCTCCGAACCACATAAATCTTGTGTGTCGTGTTTATTTGTGTTCAGTCATTATTTGCATATCTCAATTGACAAACTAACCGCATACAATCTGCATACTTTCACATCAACAGCTTTGGTTTTGACCAACCGTGCATAAAAGCGTGAGTTTGATTTTACGAGTTCATTTTCCACCACATTCCGCACAGCACCACTCTTCCAGCTGAGGTTGCTTACTCAGCTGTGAGATCCCAACTGAGTCCTTTTACTCAGTTGAAGTTGATTTCAAGTGTTAAGTTTTTCGAAAGTTGAAAAATCCTAACTGGTGTATTCCCCTCCCCCCATTCACCAGTAACTCGTATCGGGACCATCAAGTGGTATCAGAGCAGTGGTTCAAAAGACTGCTGACTCTGTTTCACGAGGTGTGAATTCGAGAATTTTTCTTCAGTGGTCAACTGAACAGATCTTTTCACGCTAGTGCATACTTGCTCGCATTTTTGTCCTGTTTTTGTTTGTGCAGATGGACGTCAAGGACAAGATCGTAGTCATGTTCTCTGTTGTCAACTATACATCATGGAGAACTCGAATGAAGAAGATCCTTCTGTCAAAGCATCATAGGATGCAATAAGTTCTCACTTCTGGACCAATCGTCATACGAGACAGAATACTTCGCACTCCCACAAATCCCAACGATGGAGATGCAGTGGTGGAGTATGTGGAGAAACAGCCAGAAGACTACACAATAATGTCAGCTGGATATCTGGGCTCAGAGCACAATAATGTCCACGGTTGGACAAGATTATCTGTCCTGGATAGAGGAGTGTGAGACTGCAAAAGAGATTTGGGACATCCTGGCTTCGCTAAGTGAAGGAAGCGACGAGACGAAGAAAAACAAGTTCTCGCATGCATGTCAAGATTTCGACAATTTCAGTCTGTGACCTGATGAGACCATCGATCAGCTAGAGCTCCGGTTTATGGACATCATCAGAAGAATCCAGTCCATCCGGAAAGGAAAATACACTCTAAGAGAAATAAACCTCAAAGTGTTGCAAGCTCTACCGGCTGAGTGGGATACTTTCACAAATATCCACGAGAGCCGAGCTGACCTTGGTGAAATGGGAACTGAAAGATTGTTCTCAATCTTGAAAGGAAATGAGTATAAGGTCAACAGAAGGAGGTCGCAGCCCTCAAGTCAGACAAATAGAATTGAGGATGTCGGCTCAGCATCAAAGTCAGTGGCCCTCCGAGCTGACTACTCAAAGTCGAGATCGTCAAGGCCAACCAGATCGGCTGACACGACTGCAATGGAGCCGAGCAGAGAGGAACTGCAACAGAACATTGCAGCGTTGTCAAAGAAGTTAGCCGATATGGATACTCGGTTCGGCAAATATAAACGTTTCTATAAATCAAACCGAACTCGAGACAGTTCGAAGCCAGTCACCAATGGTTGCTTCGAATGCGGCAAGGAAGGACACTTCAAAGCTGACTGCCCAGACCTCTCAAAGAAGGAAAGAGAAGCACTGAGGGCCAAGCAAATTGCAAAGAACAAGGCCATGGTAGCAGAAGAGGCAGCTGACGATATGGACATCTTCACAGACACTGAAGATGAGGATGAACTGACCTCTACCAACAAAGTCATCAGTCCGGATCAATGCCTCATGGCACTTGGAACCGACCAAGATGATATTGAGGTACAATCTAATCCTGCTAGCTTAAATTCTTCCAATACTTCTAACCTGCAGGAATCTCTGAGCGATGAGTTGGAACCCTCCTGGAATGATTTTCAAAAACTCAGTGAGGAACTGCATCAGCAGTCGGTTGAGTTTAAGAGTCTTCAAGCTCAGTTCGCCAAGCTTGAAGATTCCTTAACCGAAAAGGAGGATCTGATTACGAGCCAAACTCAGGAGATTGAGAATCTCAAGAGTCAACTGATCGAGGCTAAGGCCTCAGCTGATGAGGAGTTGACAAAGCAAAACAAAGAACAGCAAGATCAGTTGAAAAATCAAGATGCTCAGATCGAACAGCTGATAAAGAAGTCAGATGGACAAACCGAGCAGATAGTTGTACTCGTCAAGGAGTTGCAAACTGAGAAGGACAATCTAATCAAGCTGTATCAGTCATCCAAGATCATCGAAAACCTTTTAAGTTATAGCAGACAGATGGATGACGTGTCAGGACTCGGTTATGATGTTGTCAAGGATACTGGGATTCCACCAGCAACTTTCATCAAACCAGTAGAAGTTACAGCTGTAGAGCCAGACATAGCTGAGTCTCCAGAAGCTAATTCAACTTCCACCTCTCAACAAGTTCAAACGACCAATGAAATTACGACTGAGAAGGGAACAGGAGTAGCTGATGTAGGACAAAATATTCCATCGGTTGAGGTATCAACCGAGGGGGAATGTTCCAAGAGTCAGAAGAGAAATCAGAGGCGTCGAAAGCACAACCGCAACCGATCTTAGAACCAGAACCGACCTCTGCATCAACCTCAAAGTCAACGTCAGAAGGAATGGAACCGACCTCTGAACAAGCAAGGATTCAATCATCTGAATCAACAGCGGTTCCAACATCAGTTCGACCAAAGGTTCCAACATAGTCAACCAATGAGGAACTAGTCAAACAACTGGAGATACTCACGCCATAATATTAATCATCAACAGGGCATGAACAGCTACAGACAACCCTCAGGAAGTTGGAATCATAATCAGCCACAAAGATTCCAACAGGGCGTCCGACCTCACAGACAAACTCAACAGGATAAGAATCGCCATCAAAACAGGGGGAAAGCCTCACCTCCTAAAGCTCAACATAGGAGAAATCCAACTCCTCCCAACAAACAGAACATCACTACTAACAACAAGCCTAAGGATAACCGAGGTGTTGTTATAGTTGATGATGAAGGAAAAGTAATTTGGAATGATAAATCCATCTGAGTTTACAGGGAAAAGCGACGCACAGTTCCAGCGGGAACTGGTTCTAACCCTCCAGGACCCAACTAAAATTGGGGACCTAAGCGAGTTTCTCTTTGCAGGTACAGGAGAAACAGCTGAGGAAGAAGAAGGCGTCAACAACAATGTGGGTGATGGATAGTGGATGCTCGAAACACATGACAAATCTGAAGGATTTGCTTGGAAGTTTCGTGGAGAAAGAAGGTCCATCAGTTACTTTTGGTGATAACTCAAAAGGTTATACCAGAGGTTACGGTACCCTTGAAACCAATCATGTTTCAATTTCTAATGTCTCTTATGTTGATGGATTGAAGCATAACCTGCTCTCCATCAGCCAATTCTGTGATAATGGTTTCTCTGTCAAGTTTGATGCACAGGGTTGCAGAGTTAAAGATGTCGGATCAAAGCAGGTGATATTGTTGGGAAATCGATCTCCAACAGGGAATGTATACTACGCTGACTGGAACAGCAGCCTCCCTGACACTTGCCTGTTATCAAAGAGCAGTTCAGATGTGAGCTGGCTGTGGCACAAAAGACTCAACCATCTGAATTTCAAGACGATGAACCAACTCGCCAGACAAGAACATGCAAGAGGCATACCTAACCGAGTGTTTTCAACAACACACATCTGCAGTGCATGCCAGCTGGGAAAGCTCGCTAGAACCTCCTTCCGATTGAAGTCAACTCCCTCAACCGACCGAGTGTTGCAGCTGATCCATATGGATCTCTTCGGGCCAGTTACACCAAAAAGCATTAATGGAAACGAATATACTTTGGTTGTAACTGATGACTACTCAAGATATACGTGGACCATCTTCATGCGCCACAAGAGTGAAACCCGAGATGAGCTGCCCAAGCTGATGGATCGGATATCGAACCAACAAGAGATGAAGATCATATCTATCTGATCAGATCGTGGAACGGAGTTTCTAAATGAAACCATCATTGAGTATTGCGAAAAGAATGGCATAACCCATCAGACATCAGCCGCGCGTACTCCACAACAGAATGGCGTAGCTGAGCGAAGAAATAGAACTCTGAAGGATGCAGCCACATCCATGTTAGCGAGCTCAGCACTGCCTAAGAGATTTTGGGCTGAAGCGATCAACACAGCATGCTACACACAGAATCGATCTCTTCTCACCAAGCGATTGGGAAAGACGCCCTACGAGCTGTGGAGACGCAGAAAGCCAGATATTTCTTATTTTCGTGTTTTTGGATCTAAGTGTTATATTCACAACAATGGGAAGACTCAGTTGAAAACTTTTGATGCCAAAGCTTCGAAGGGCATATTTCTTGGATATGCAGCTCGGATCAAGGCATATAGAGTTTTCAACAACGGCTCTCGTGTTATGGAAATAACACCTCATGTTAGTTTTGATGAATCTACCTTTGAGTGCAGGGAACAGGTAAAGGAACAACACGCGGATCCAGCTGTTCTACCAGTTCTCACCAGATCGCAAGCACTTCGGGAAAAGAACAGAGCTGAACCTCTAATATGGGCAACTGAGGATGAGGATCCATACTCCTCTGAAGATGAATGCGAAGACATCGGCTCGTCCCAAGGGGGAACTTCAGCTGATGCCCCTCCAACTGCATCAGCATCCGATGCCCAACCGAGTTCAGTTCAAACTATTGTAAATATTGAGGATCCAGACTCAACAGCTGATCAATCACCAGCTCTGAAGACTCCAACTCAGATTTCTGAACAGCCACAGTTGGAAGAAGAAGGAAGACGCAACCGAAGATGGTATGAAGTTCATTCCACTGACGACATCATCGGAGATCCAACCGAGGGTGTGCGCACACGGAGCAGAGTTGCAAATCCAGAATCAACCGAGGAAGATTCCAACGCTTATGCCCAATATGCTGAGGAATTGGCAGTTCTAGAGGAGTTCGAGCAAGCTGGAGATGTTGCCATGATTTCTTGCTTTGTAGCTGATGTTCCAGAACCGAAGAATGTTGGGGAAGCTCTCAATTGTGTCCACTGGACAACAGCCATGCAAGAAGAGTTGAATGAGTTTCTACGCAACTGTGTATGGGAGTTGGTAGAAAGACCAAATGGTGTCAAGGTGATTGGACTAAAGTGCATTTTCAAAAACAAGAGAGACGCCATTGGATTCATTGTGAAGAATAAAGCAAGGTTGGTAGCTCAAGGATACTGCCAACAAGAAGGAATTGACTTTGAAGATTCCTTTGCACCAATTGCAAGGCTGGAAGCCATCCGGGTCTTTCTAGCTTATGCCGCACATCACAAGTTCAAAGTATATCAGATGGATGTGAAGTGTGCATTCCTCAATGGAGATATCAAAGAAGATGTATATGTTGAACAGCCTCCTGGTTTTGAGACTGGAGATGGAAGAGTGTACAAGCTGAAGAAAGCTATCTATGGTCTAAAGCAAGCGCCAAGGGCATGGTATGACACTCTTTGTGGATTTCTTCTGGACTCGGGGTTCAAACGAGGTTCAGTTGATAAAACTCTGTTCACCATCAAAGTTGGAGAAGATATACTTGTCGTGCAAATTTATGTTGATGACATCATTTTCGGCTCCAAGTCGGAGGAGCTGTGCAAGAAATTCTCCGATCTTATGAAGGAAAAGTTCGAGATGTCAATGATGGGCGAGATGAATTATTTCCTTGGATTACAAGTGAAGCAGTCACCTGAAGGAATTTTCATCAACCAGTCCAAATATACAAAGGAGCTCATCACCAAGTTCGGATTGCAGACAAGTAAGACAACGAAGATCCCTATGAACACGAACTGGAAGATCGAACCAGGAGCTGAGGGAAAGCTCATTGATGCCAGCCAGTATAGAGGGATCATCGGTTCGCTGCTCTATCTAACTGCCAGCCGACCAGACATTTCATACGCAGTTGGAGTGTGTGTTCGTTTTCAAGTCCAACCAAGAGAAGCACACATGTTGGCAGCAAAGAACATCATTAAGTATCTGAAGGGAACTGTCAATGTTGGATTGTGGTACCCAACTGATGACAATATCCAGCTGACTGGATACTCAGATGCCGACCTTGCAGGAGATCGGTTGGATATGAAGTCTACTTCTGGACACTGTCAGTTCATGGGAAGCAAGCTGGTTTCATGGTTCTCCAAGAAACAAGCGTGTGTTGCTACTTCGACAACCGAGTCAGAGTACATGGCTGCCGGAAGCTGTTGCATGCAAGTATTGTGGCTGAAGCAGCAGCTGAGAGATTATGAAGTCTCAACTGGACAGGTTCCCATTCATTGTGATAGCTTGAGTGCCATAGCTATCTCTCTAAATCCTGTTCACCACTCTCGGACTAAGCATATCGACATTCGTCATCACTTCATCCGAGACCATATTGAGAAGAAGGATGTGTCCATGGAGAAGATCCCAACTGAGATTCAGAGAGCTGACATCTTCACCAAACCTCTTCTTGAAGCCCGGTTCAAGATGTTGTGTGATCTTCTAGGACTTTTGGATCCGAGCTAAAAACTCATCCGAGCTAAAGAGTCATTCGAGATGAAGAGTCATCCGAGCTGATAAGGATTCATCCGAGCTGACGAATCGGATATCGAATTAAGGGGGAAGCTCAGATGAAGGAGGAATCTCAGATACGAATTGCCAACTGAAGACATCAAACGTCAGCTGAACAGATGAACTTGAGTCAGCTGATGGTATGCGGCAACTGAGGAGCACAACTGTGGTATACAGCTGATATCGACATCAGCTGACAGGTATCATTTATGACTGAAGGTGTTATGATAATAAATAAGAATCTTTGAAATAAATTCAAACATTCCTGAACATGTCAGCTAGATTAAACAAGCCATCATATCGCATTTAATGTAAAGTCTGGCTGAACATCTATAGCCTTACTTTATAGTGCGACTGGGCTGACACCCTAAACTATTCACCTTCTCACTCGCGCGCGTGGTATATCAGTCAAAATTAACCAACAGTCGCGTAATCTCAGCCGTTAATAGATTCGCGCCATTTAACCCCAGCCGTTGATTTTATCCAAGTCAAAGATTATATAATACGGCAAATCAGGAAGTGATCCTTACCTTCTCTTTTCGTGCATATCTTTACTCACTATTCATCATCTTCTCAAATCTTGTTTCGCCATTTCCAGTAAAGTGTTTCGTTCTTTCTTTGCATATATATCTCCTCGAGATGGCGCCCAAGTCAAAAGCTTCTAAGAAGATGGTTTCCTCAGAGCCTGCAACGTTCCAGGAATCATTCGACATGGTGATGTCGAAGATTCATTTCGACCAGATATTATCCAGAGCGGCTCTCTCCTCGCCTGAGCTCGCTCCAGTCGCCGCCATCCTCTCCGACCACCATCTTCTTGACTGGGCTACCCTCTCTCCGGCCCTGTTGCTCAGGAAGCAGATCGTACATTTCTACCGGAATCTGCAATGAGTTACAGAAGACGGACTTGTCACGATCGTCCCGTGCAAGCAACGCCACAGAACCTCCCGAACAGTAGAAGACTCCATTGTGGAGATAAAGGTGTCAAAGGAGCTGGAGAAGCTCATCCCCAGAAACCGTGAAGCCACAGATGTGGTGGGGAACTTTACTGACAAGGAAGCTGATGCCTTCCTTCAAACCATCCTTCTTGTTCCCGAACCATTGAAGGGGAGCATGCAAAGGACAAAGTTGAAGCCGGAGCACCGACTTCTTTTCGATGTAATTTCCAAATGCATCTTCGCATATGGTGGAGCCTTCGGGGACATAAGCCGTCCTAAGCTCAAGCAGCAGAAGGCCCTGGAAAAGCTACACCAGGTCGACTGGTTGGGATATATAGAGAACCAGCTGCTGATGGAGAAACAGAAAATCTCCGAGATAACAGCTGAGTCTGGAGAACTGCTATTGAGTGTCAAGGGGACACTCAACTTCGGGACAAAGATATCAGCCCTCATCCTCCAAGCCACACAGGGTCTGCCGCTGACATGGGAAGGAAGTGAGGACACTCCAGTCAGCAAGCTGTTGATGTTCCCCTCAGCCAAGAAGGCCAGGGATGTTGTAGAAGCTGTCTACACCCCTAAGGGTGCCCCCAAGCCAGCTGTGGAGCCAGCTGCTCGCCGCCCTTCAAGGTTCAAGCCAGCGAAGCGCCAGCTGGGGGAGGTGGCTGAGGAAGAGGAAGAAGAAGAAGAAGAAGAGGAGGAACCCCTCCAGAAGAGGCCAAGGATCAGGATCGTCCAGCCCGCAGCTCGTCCTTCAACCAGTCCAATGGTGACAAAGCCAGCTGAGGAAAAAGAGTCAACCGAATCCAGCCAATCGGTTGACCCAGCTGGGTTTATTCTTCAACCTCGCCAGGAGGACGTGGCTGAGGAGGCAGGTGAAGACGTGGAGGTCCAAGTGGTGGATGTCAGCTCCTCCTCAGATGACTCTTCTTCATCTGAGGAGTCCCACGACAGTCGAACTAGAGCTGATGCCAGCCAGGTTAACCCACCTGTGACTGAAGAAACCCTCCAGCCAGCCAACTCTCCATCCACAGAGGATCCAGTTCTCTTAACTGGTCCTCAGTCAGATATTCCGAGCCTCTCGCTCGATGCCAACGTTGTGACCATTTCTTCGGCCAACGTTGATGAAACCATCGAACCCATAACCTTCGATATCGACCCCCCTCAGATCGATGAAGAAGCCAACCGCAAGGCGATCCTAGCTGAATATGAAGGAAGACTCAGCTACTGCTTCCGCAAGCTGATTGGTATGTTCCCCAAGGCAGCATCGATGCCCATTTTCTCTGTTCTCGGGACGGAACTTCTATACCAGTTCAGTATCATATTCAGCTACTGGTACGTGAAGGAGGAGACCCTCAGGATCCATGGTTGGGACAGGTTAAAGATCGAAGAGTCCAACCTGAGGGAGTACTTCGACTACCAGAGCCTGGAGGTGGCTTACAACCAAAAGGTGGTTGTGCTCCGACGACGTCTGGACAAAAGCATCCAAGAAGGGACAGACACCAGGGAGCTGTGCAACAACCCTGAAGCTGTTCACTTTCTTGATGACATGCTCGCCAAAAATGCCTCCTGCATGGACGACGTCGACGCAGCTGATGAGGCGGCCAAGAGAGAAGAAGACAAGCTCAAGGCCTACCTCGCCAGTTGATCTGCCATGGTTGTCTCGGAGCCTGCTGCCCAGCCACAACCACAGCTTCTGCCCGGACCCTCCGATCAGCCAGCTCTCTCAACCGACGCCATCTGCGAGCTGATCTCGGAGAGGGTCAACCAGCTGAGGACGGAGATGCTGTCCAAAATCCAGCTGGGCAATGAGGAAGAAGCTGACAGGATGCAGCAGCTGATGGCCGACAATGCCAGCTTGAAGAATCAGCTGGAACTCCTCTCCTCGTCTCTTCAGCACAAGCTTAATGACCTCTCTACTTCTTCCAGCTCGGAGGTCTCAGCTCTAAGGAAGGCCATTCAGAGCCTCAGCTCGGATTTCAACGTGTTCAAAACCGTTGCTGAATCTGACCTCGCAAAGTCCCAGCAGACTCAGGACCAGGAGTGGATGTCTCAGTTTGGCTCCTTCCGAGCTGAGTTCGTCTCTCTCCACAAAGAGGTCTCTGCGACCTTTGCAGCTGTACAGCGAGCTGAGCAGGAGCGCCAAGACTTGGAGTTGGCCAAGAAGGTAGCTGAGAAGGATGCTGTTGACGAACTGTTTTCCAGAGTTCAACAAGCTGAAGCCAAGTTGAACTCCCTGGATGGCACTGTTGCCACCCTTTTGGATGATGCCAAAAAGGGGGAAGACAAGGAGCCAGCAGTTGAGGATGACAGGGTGCCAGCAGCTGTTGCTGAACGAGAGAAAGCTGTTCTCCAGCAAGCCGAAGGAGCTGAGCAAGGAGAAGGAGTGCCAGCTGAAGCTGAAGCTGAAGGATCGCAGCCCGAACTGGAAGTCTCCCACGACCTCGTAGCCGAGCTCACGGCCGAGCTCGATGCAGAACTTGACGGGATATCTGTTGAAGACTGCATTGAAGCTGCCAAAGCTATGGGGGAGTCAAAGGAGAAGTACTTGAATCCCTCTTGGATCAAGAAGTTCGCTGCCGATCAGGCCAAAAAGGTGGCCAAGTTCGAGAAAGAACTGGCCAAGGTGGAAAAGAGAGTCGACAGGAATAAAGCCAGCCGGAGTGTGCGAAGAATCAACAAGCACCAGATGAAGGCTGAGGCTAGGAAGTCGATGCACCAACTGCAGAAGGACGCTCCGCTCCCGTCTCGATACCCACATGTTGACAAGTGGATGAATGCGGAGTGGAACGATGACTGGGAACAGTTCAAGCATGAGTTCGTCAATGACTTCTATTACAGGAAAGTCTACTCGACTGAAGACCCAAGGCAAGCCTTCAAGGAAGCCCTGTGGGAACTCAGAACTGGAGACCCTGGAATGTTTAGTCAGTTCAAGCGAGCTATGCTGAATGCTCAGCTTGATCCCAACACTGTTCCAGTTCCGAAGATGTGGAGGTACCGCCCTCCGATGATCAAAGGCACAAGCACGCCAAATAGAAATACGATCATGGCTGAGGCGAGGCAAGTCTGCAAGGAACACGGCGTCAACAATGGGATCGAGTCGAAAGAGAAGAAGGAGATCTTCAACCGTATCTTCAGCAAGTACGGTCAACAGTATTTCTGAGCTGTCAAAGTTTTTGAGCTGATAATGTTTTTGGATGTTGTAGTTTTTGAAGCAACTGTTGTATCTTTATCTGTTTTGTGCTTAACCTTGTAACCTTCAGTTGTAACAAAAACTTCAAAGTATATAATACGATTCACCTTGATGAACAATTCCTCATTGTCCAAGCTCTGAATCACAAAGTCTTTCAATTTCATGTTATATCTGTCCTAACCCTTTGATGTTTTATCTTATAGACTGTCTAGAATTTCAGCTGAGATTTTAAGTCAGTTAGAGAGGATTAGATCAATAGTGGTTTAAAGTTGTAAGTGGTTTTGGCATCATCAAAAAGGGGGAAATTGTTGGGAAATTTATTAGTATAAGTTTTGATGAATTCCAAAACCGACTGACCCCAACCGAGTAGATATTGCCAGAACCTAATGTTAGAAGTTAGGCTCGCTGTTTGAGCAAAGTTAAGATTTTATCTTTACAGGTCTCCAGCTGAAGATGGCAACAAGGCGTCACTCAGACAGAACATCAGTTGTGAAGAAAGACAACTAAGAGTTCATTTGTTCAGATGCAAACAAGGGGAAGTCTTCAGAACATCAGTTGAGAAGTAAACCAACTGAGGGTTCATCAGATGAGAAGCAGCAGAGAGGAAGAGAACATCAGATGAAAAGGAAATCATCTGAGGGTTCAAACCCAACTGAGTAAAGAAGTGGAAGACAACTGAGGGTTCAGTTTCAGAACCTCAGTTATAGAATCCGAACAAGGAGTTCAACTGTTTGAAGTTCAAAGTCAGCTGAGAGCTCGACAGATCGGAACATCAGCTGAAGATCACTCAGATGAAGGTCAAGACTTTCAACCAACAAACCGAAGTTGACTGTCAAAGATTTGAATTTCAAAAAGAAGTCACATGAGGGTTTGACCGTTCAGTCATTACCCCATTTGGCCCAACACAAGGCTGTCTCAGATGGAAAGCAGAAGAGCACAGATGCCATATCGGGAAAGTCTGCAGAGATGAGAGACAAGCCATTGCTTTCAACCGATCAGAGATCAACTGCTCCTCCAACGGCTAGTTGATTCTCTCCGCCTATAAATAGAGGCATTCTCTCATTCGAGAGATATACGACGAGAATGATATAGACTGATTCTTCAAGAGCTTTCACGAGAGAAATCAAAGCAAAAAGCAAATCTGTAAAATCATCATCTAAGAGCATCAGCAGCTGAGAGTTCTAATTTGAGAGAACATTAGTAGCTGAGGGTTCCTAGAGATCGAATCAGTTTTTTATCTTAGTTTGAGTGTTCATTCGTTCAAGCCTTAGATCCAGCTCTCATTTGTGATCGAGCTGTAGTTGGAAAAACCCACCCACTCTCACACCCTAAAAAGTGTTAGTTAGGACCCTACTCTTCCTGCAACTGAGTAGATAGGCTGTTAAGTGCCCGCAAACTTAGCATAGGTTAGTACCCGCAAACTTATCCTTAACAGTTGCTCAGCCCGCGTAAGCTGAGTGGTTCTGTCCAGAAGAACTTGGACTGAGGTGTGTGGACTCACATCTCCCCGTGGACGTAGGAGTTCTCTCCGAACCACGTAAATCTTGTGTGTCGTGTTTATTTGTGTTCAGTCATTATTTGCATATCTCAACTGACAAACTAACCGCATACAATCTGCATACTTTCACATCAACAGTTTTGGTTTTGACCAACCGTGCATAAAAGCGTGAGTTTTATTTTACGAGTTCATTTTCCACCACATTCCGCACAGCACCACTCTTCCAGCTGAGGTTGCTTACTCAGCTGTGAGATCCCAACTGAGTCCTTTTACTCAGTTGAAGTTGATTTCAAGTGTTAAGTTTTTCGAAAGTTGAAAAATCCTAACTGGTGTATTCCCTCCCCCCCAATACACCAGTAACTCGTATCGGGACCATCAATGCACTACTCTGATTGCCTTGCTGGGTTTCACTTTTTGAGCTTGCTGCTGCTGTTCTCTTTCTTGCCACGGTTTCTTGCTCGGGTGGTTTTCACCACTCCATTTTCCTTTTCTTTTCGTTATTAAGCCGTGCTGGGAAGATTGAGGGGCAACAACTGTCATCATCTGGTTCTAATATTGAGGGATCGCTGAAGAGAGCGATCCTCTCTCTGGCTGCATTGCCAACTCCATGTCGAGGGCTCGGTTAAGGGCTTCTCCGTAAGTCAGACCGCTCTGACTTGCAAGAACTATCCGAATGTCTTGCCTTAAACCTGCTCGAAACAGCTCACACATCTTTTCGTCGGTATCTACTTTGTCGGGTGCAAAACGAGCTAATTCACAAAATTCTCGGTTGTATTCTACTACAGTCTTCTTTCCTTGTAACATGTTCGTGAATTTGTTTACTTTTTGCTTCCGATAGCTCCTCGGCACGTACTTCTCATACAGAGCTTCCTTGAACTGCTCCCACGTCAGACTCTTGCCTTCTTCAGAAGTATACGTCCTCTGTCGGGCTTCCCACCAGTAGTCAGCGAAACCTTTGAGTTGATATGTCATGCATTCGAGACGCTCATGATCACCACAATGAAGAAAATGAAAAATTCACTCTAGAGAGCGAATCCAAACTCGGCTTCTGCGGGACTGCCTTTACCATCGAAAGTCGGCGGGTTTTGTCGAAGAAAAAGCTCTTCGATTCGACGTTCCTTTTGAAGAGGCGGGGTTTGATCCCGTCACTCTTCTTCATCGTTTTGCTCGGTTCTCTTATTTTTTCTTCTTGGAGGCATTCTAAAGAAAATGTTAAAAATTAGAAAAGTTCGACAAACCTACTCGGAAATTTACTCGACTTTTGAACGCTTCTCCTCCTAAGAGGAAACACAATTCTCGATCGATACTTATCGCGTATTTAGGAAAGAATTTCTATCAGGTAAAGTATTCAAATCGCAATTAAAATATTTCTCAACTCGTCTTACCACAATCAATCAAACAATGACATGTCTTAATAATATAATCAAATACACACAATCATTCAACCAATTGCATGCATATTCAATATTTTCATCAATTTCAACTTATTACACAACATCATGCTCAACAATTTCTCATATACTCAATCAAACATAGCATATCTAATCACTCAGAATTTCACATCTTAATTAATCTAGAAAACACTTCATTTAATAACTCAACTCTTCTACTCGTACCTCTAAGACAGATAATTCTTAAAGCAATTAAGAGACTCAAAGTTGATTTTAACAGACTAACGGCTTCCTTTCATATCATCGGAATGATGGCCTCTTTTGAGGACTTATACCAAAATAAGGGATAAATATTCACATCAGAAAAATTCCCTACACGTCTACAAGACGTTCTACATCTCAAAAATGCATTAGACACGAGATACTACTTCGCGTCTGGCTCTATCAACTAACTAGACAGAAATTTTAAAAAATTCAACTCTCGACAGAAAAGTAAATATTGTTCGGAATTCCACAACTTTCTAGAACTAGACCTAAGCGTGAGGGTCGTCATCGCTCGGGTCGTTGTCACCACACTGCTCCTCGGGGTTCTCCTCTGGATCCTCCTCGGGATCCTTCTCTTGATCCTCCTCTTCCTCCTCCTCGTCTACGCTGCTACCCTGACCCTCTGCTGCTGCCAACGACCTTAGAAAGTCATCGTAAGTGTGTCCGAGAACTTCCCACACGTCGGTTATGTCTCCAGTCTGCTCGTCCTCAAAGGGGCGTTGACGTCCTCCAACTCAGACACGTCCCATGGGGACTCTCAAGACTCTCACATGACTAAGGTACGCTGACACGTTGTCTGCACCGTCGAGCTCTAGCTCACATCCCTGGTCGGGCCTAACTATCGGGGTCTAGAAAGATGGGTACGGAATGGAGAAGTGGTCGCTCAGCAAAGCCTGGAGGTAACCGATGCCCACTGTGGCATCGGCTACAGGGTCCTCGAAGAACTCGTCGTCATCACTGTCGCCGGTACACGTCGGCCTAGAAGGCTCGGTTACGCGCTAAACTGGAGAGGGAGTGCGATCTAGGAGCATGAATTCCTCTAGCTGGTCGTGTGAAGGAGGTAAAAGTCTGAAAGAGTCGTACGAACCTGCTGGTTGAGTCGCTACTGACCTAGACGAGGAAAAGGGGTCGAAAAAGCAGATAGGGAGTGCATTTCCCGAGTACGGGTGGTACTGAAAAGCGGCTCTCAGCTCAGGGTGAGGCGTTGAGGGGACTCTGGGAGGGGCTGGTCCGTCTCAAAGAGGAGACTGAGGCTGAGGCTGAGGCTCAAGAACAAAGCCATTCGCCTCGACTGGAAGAACAGGATCAAACGGTCCAGGAAGCAGAGCACCATACTCTATAAACTGACCTCAGATAGTAGAGATGAACGCATTGCAATTGCAGTAAAGATAGTACCTAGGTACTGGCGTCCGATGAACCTCGGTACAAGCGATGCTGCCCAGTCGCGCCACTCTCGAGGAAGAGCCCAGTCAGATAAATCATTCCGTCGAGTGCACTAATGTCGAGATACTTCACTGTCTCCCAAATCTTATGGTAACGCGCTAAAAATTCAGCAATCGTCTCGTGATATGATTTTCTAATATGCAGATACTCCTGCATCATCGCTCGGTTGCCCTCATCGTCCATCCTATACGAGTTTAAATGACTTAAGCACACTTAAACAGTTAATCAATCACATTTGAATTTCCCAACTCCACATACTCGTTTTTGCTTCCCAAAGAGGTTTTATTGCACGGGGTACTTGGCAATTCCATTTCACGAAAACGTTTGCACAAACGTTTCGTCCTTTTTGATTTCCACACAAAATACAGAATTAGGGAAGGCATTCTAAAGCAATCTAGTTATTCAAGCTACTTACCAAGCTTTTATCTCTAGACAGGCGCAAATAGCAAACTGAATAACTCAATTAAAATTTCAAACTTATAAAACTTTTTGAAGATATCCATACCTAGTTGTCGGATGAGATGGAGAATGCTCGGTGTTACTGACTCAAACAAGTCTATGGAATTAAATCTAGACTCGACTCACAAGAAAGTTTAAGCTTAAGAGCAGACGAGCTACTCTGATACCACTATGTCACGACCCGTTTTCAGGATGTGTGAAAACGACGAACATCCATTGGGCAGTGAGGTGAAACCTCGAATACAAACATAACTCGACAAGGAATCATACTCGGGAATATAGTTTGAAAGCGATAACAAATAGAACATGCTTTCAAATCCAATCACAAACAACGAGCATTACTAAATAATTTAAGTGTCGAAAAGCAATTGAAGCAATATAATCCAAGTCAAGTAGAAGTAAAAGAAAATACGAGAATAGTTTCGAGCATTAAGCTCATTATATCGACACAACGTCAAGTACTAAAATTCAGATAAATAAACAAGTTTGTTTATCATGCAGCGGAATAACGTCTCAAGTCCTACAATTACATATATGAAGATATGCAATTGCAAGCTTAAACCAAAAGAAGACTCGACTCTTATTCAAATAATTACACCGCCGAGCACCGTCCGCCATCACCATCCTGCTAACCTGCACGTTTAGAAATACATTTAGGGCTGAGTACTTCGTACTCAGTGAACACATGCAAAACTAATTTAAACTTTGCTCGATAGAGCTATAAATTGAACTTGTCTTGCCACTGCATCACAAGTGTTAGTACAGTTTTAAAACATTTAACTTGTGCATGCAAAAACCATTTTCTTTTCTTGAAACAACTGCGCAGTCAACATATATAATTTGAATAGCAGGTATGAATCAATCTACCACATAATCTTGTGTGTCGAGAAGTAGACCTCCTTCTCAAACACTGTGATCGGCCCAACCGAAGCAAGGCTCACAATCACGTCAAGCAATTAATAACAACACGTGTGTCCCTATCTCACACAGGATAATTATAATAACTCAAGTAGATGATTTAAACATACCAAAACTCAGATAAAATGACAAGTCAATTAATTTAAAAACTCACATAATATGATAATAATCACATTCATCACTTTGGTTTCGGTTAAAAAGCCCACCTGACTGCAAAAGGGGTTTGTCGGGTTAGCTGCTTTTTCTCAATGCTTTTACTTTGGGGTCCCGCTCGTTCCTTCACAAATAATATCTTATAAGGGCGAGACTACTTACTCGAAAAATGTAACGAACTTTAATGCTCGGCTGAAGGAATTCTACTCGACTCGGGTTTCTTATCTTACCTCGACTTTTCTAACTCGATCTTTCTCAGTTTCTCAGTTCTACCCAATTACTAAACCAACTGACTCTCAGACTCGGATACTTGACTCAATAACATACAGATATTTTATTAATTAAATAATCCACAAAAGATAGAAAATCACTATTCACATCACACATCTCATTTTTCTCGATTTCTCGAGTTAAACGAATTCAGAAAATTAAGAGATTAATTCTTGGGTTCTAATATCACAAATAATTCACAAACAAACTTTCAGATCAAGAATCGAACATTCACAAACAGGTAAACGATCGACTTCGATAAATAGTCGGAAAAATAAAAATTTTCCAAATATAATTAATTATTCTAGAAAATCATATTAATTTATTTAATCATAATTATAAACTCGGTTACTCGTTCAAGACTCGGTTACTAATTCATGCTAACTTGACTCTGCTCGGTTCTAACTTTTAGAAAATAAAAGTTATTAAATTTAAATGAAATTAGTTTTATTTTTCTTATTTTAATTTAAAGACTTTAATTATAGAATCGGAAATAAAATCCAAAATTCGTATTAAAATTTTACGGAATAAAGTTTTCGTCATTTTCTCGTAAAACGTGTCCTTGCTCGGAAATTTTACTAAACTCGGTAAAAGATTCTAATTACTTCTTTTTACTTATTAACTCGATTAATCTTACTTATTTCGATTTTAACTTTACTAATTTTCTCGTTTCTTAGTTAAGCTCTATTTTCCATTAACAATTTCATTAGTCGACAACTTCTTTATCTTAACTTGGATTCAAGAATTTTAAAAAGAAACTCTAATTATTTTAACTTCATCTTCATCATCAAATCATCACCTTAATCAACACTAACATGTATCATCAAGAATCATCAACCTTATTCATCATATTTAGTTCGAATTTTTCCAAGAAAAATTCTTTAAAATTTATTCTTCTCGATTCTCTTATTCTATCAACTTTAAATCATCGAATCACTCATTAATCAACTTACATCATCAAGAACATCATATAATTATCAAGAACATCATAAAATCTTCAAGAACATCATATATATATATTTTCGGTACACACACATATACATACTTTATCATTTTTCTCATTCAATCACATACATAGAAACTCTTTAATCTTAATCTAGAACACAAATTCATCACTCAAATCATGCTTGAATCATCAACACAAAAACATCCAAAAATCTTCAAAATTTTCGGTTCTTCATCATACATATATATTTCAATTTTTCTCTTTCAACATCATCACACATATATATTTCATGTCACAGCCCCAAATCCTGAGGGACGGCCAAGCCGGGGTGCGACTAGGGGTTGGATTAAAGAGGCGGGGAAGAAGGGGGAATAACTTGAATAAACAGACATTTATAACAGAAACTACTATGAACTTGACTTTATTGAATAAAAAGGGAGTCAATCCCGAAGGATCACTCGACATATTTGTTTCAGAGTAAGCTCGATTCAAAGTATGAAAACTTAGACCGATAGATTACACAACAAAAAGTGTATTAGTTTGTAGCGGAAAAACATAGAATGATATCACATATCAAATGTGAAATCGAGGCTCAACTAAACTTTACTTCCTTAAATACGACCTTTACTCAACCTCCTCCGCCTTCGTCACTCAACCTGCACATTTAAAAACAAACATGCAGGGCTAAGTACATAAAGTACTTAGTGGGCACATTGCCGAAAATATATCATACTTTAGTATAGATTAATCAGGCATCTTTTCATAAACACTCGTAAGACTTATACTATTGTACACTTAATTCTGGATAACACACTGTAGGTTAACTCAGAATCCGATCGTCTGGATAGCACTCTGTGGGCTAACTCAGAATCTGTCCTTCTGGATAGCACTCTGTGGGCTATCTTAGAATCCGATCGTTTAGTTGGAATCCCTGGATAGCACTCTGTGGGCTAACTCAGAATCCAATACTCTGGATAGCACTCTGTGGGCTAACTCAGAGAAGCATAAGAAAATTCACATAAAACAATTCATACTGATAGTTACTTTAATACACACTTATTAAAGCAATAAGTAAACACTTTCGAGCAACGCTCATTTTATTTTGATAGAAAATCCCACCTCAATCGTTTACAGAACAAACTTTAACCTTCTGTCTTCCATCCTGTCTTCTAATCTCGACGTCCTCCTTCTAACGTAAGATAATCAAACTTTATAAAGCGGTCGAGATAATAAAGGAAAAAGAAATCGAATTCGTTTTAGACTTTTAGGCCTTTGCACTTTACTACTTTCTTTTGATTAACTAATAAACGAGACTCGATCAATTCTCGTTTACAAACTGACTTGGCTCATTACTCGACACTTAGGTCAGTAGATAATTGGATGTCGATAACTTATAACGACTTAGAAGTTCACAAGGAACGAAGTTAAAAAGAATTCAACTTAAGAAATTAAGTTTTGGAAATTTCTGCAGAGGTCAGTAAGTTCATACAGAACAGGGTACTCCGAAAAAGGGGATGTTTCTTATACCAAAAGAAAGCCACGGATGTCTAGTTTACTCTCCAATTTACGGATATCGATTTCGTTAAGCGAGCTAAAAGTTATGACAGTTTCCGTAACGCATCGCAAAACAGTCCGCGTAGAAACCCTAGTGCTCGTTTATTCATCAACTTCTCGTTTATTAACTAAAACTCAAATCATCTCGTATCTCGGATGGAAATTTCGTCAACTACAATATCGTTCGTCAATCCATAATAATCATTATTATCAAAAAGGTTTTCCTTATTCGACTTTTCTATCGACATTTAATCTCGTTTCTTCGTCTCTTACTAAAAATCGAACCTTCTTAGAATTCGTTCAAACTTTACGGTTACGATCATTAACTATCAAGATTATCATAGGTTCGAATCACAAACCCTAATCATTATTCAAGCTCGACTTATCGACGATTACTCGTCTCTTACTAAAAATCCTACGTTCTCCATTTTTGTTCAAATTTTACAACAACGATCATCATCTAACAAGCATCACTAATATGCAAACTATATTCTAAAAACATTAACGAGCTTCAACTTATCGATGGATTTCCGTCTCTTACGTTTTTCAATTTGTTTTTAGAAAAATCTAAATAAATTATATATTCATCCTCAATCATCCTGCATCTTATTTCCATTAACAATTCATGCATATCATATCATTTTCTTCATCAAATCCTCACTTGTTCTTCTCTTACACTTTTATTTTTATTTTTAGAAAAATACCAATTAAATCATGCATTCATCTATCATCATGAGGAACACGATTCCACTAATCAAGTATCTAAAAATCGAATCAAACATCAAACCCCCAAATTGTTAAAAAATTTCGGTATTAACAACTTGTATAGGAGAAATGATTTCTTCATGATTTCAATCCATAAAAATCATTCCTAAGCATACTATAACATGAAATAAACTTAGAACTTGATCTCCTACATCTCTTACCTTTTTCGAAAATTCCAAGAATTAAAGGAAATGAATTTTGCTTGGATAGAAATGAAGAGGAAAGTCTCACCTTAACAATTATAAACTCGGAATTGAAATCGATCGGAAGATGGACAAGTTATGGAGCTTGGATGCTTGAAGAACTTGAGGAAGAACACATCAATGGTGAAGAACAAGAGAGAGAAGAGAGAGTTGGGGGAGGTGGCGGTTTGGGAGGGTAGAGGATAAGAGAGAATTCTGATATTTTGTGTAGATATTATACATAAAGTAGGATGACTAACAAGGTGACTCACTAAGGTGCGTTTGGTTGCGAAATTTTTGACGGAAATATCTCGTTTCCGGACTTTAAACGACGATTAAAAAGTCGAGAAATACTTTCTTAGGTAGTTACGAATTCGACGAAATCTAATTCGTCCGTTAGATTGGAAATAAACCACGTACTCGGAAAACCTAATTCGTTTCAAAATCTGAGAAAAAGTCGGGATTAGACACTCTAGAATTCGCCCGGAAAATCATAAAAACTAACTTTCTCCGGTGAATTCGTATCGAAGAAAAAGTGAATGTAAATTCTGACGGATTTTAATTCTGAGTTTTCGGACGAAAAATCTACCGGATGCGAAAACCCTATTACAGTAGTCGTTCAACCAACTTCTGGAATTTATTTTCAGAAACGGATTTCACCGTCAGTCTTAGAAACGAAAATCTTTAACTTAGGCGTGCAAAGCCTTAATTAATTTGAAAATTTTTATTTCTCGTCGGAAGAAAATATCCGGGGTATTACATTTCAATTTTTCTCTTTCAACATCATCACACATATATACACACAAAGATCATGAATATCACACTCAAAATCAAAAATCAAAACTCTACCCTTATACCTAATTTTCGGCAGATTTTCTAAGGAGGGGAGAATCGATTTTTAACTTTTATTTTTGTATATCAAAGACTCTCAAGAACTCAAAAATCAAAACTAGAACAAGAGGCTTTGATTCCTTTGATGGAAGGATCATTTTGATTGAACAAAAGAGGGAGGGAAAAGGGGAGAATTTCTTGCTACAATTCAACAAGAATCAAAGAACTTACTTAGACTCAAAGGCTTGATCGATCAAAGGCTTCAATTCCACGCAACTCTACGATCCACACAAGCAAAAGTCGAGCTCCATCTTTGAGGCACAAGCTGCCGACTTTTAAGAGGAAAGAAAATGAATGAAACCTAGTCTTAAATTGATCATTACGACGAGAGGATCTCAAATACCTTAATGGATTAGTCGATAGATGATCGGGAGCTAGGTTATCTTCATATTTGGAGCTTGGAGGTTGCTCAACAATGGAGGTTTTGGTGTGTGTGTGTGTGTGTGTGATTGCCGAGAGGGAGGGAGAGGAGAGAGAGAGAGGTTGGTGGAGAGAGGGAGAGAGAATGGAGAGAGAGATGATTAAGAGAGAGAGATGTTTAAGAGAGAGAGAGCGTGTGAGAGAGTGAGTGAAATGAGAGTAGGATAGGTTTTTAATTAAATTAGTTGCACCCGGTGATAAAAAACGCGATATAAATTTCGTTGAAAGAAAAAGTTATCGGGTGCAATCTATCCTTAATTTCTCATTAAACTCTCAAACGATTTGAAACTCACCACGACTCTTTCTCGACATCGGTATTCTCTCTACTCCGTCTCAAACTTCACCAAATAAATCAAGGAATCCAGAAATCAAGTTTTCAAATCAAAATTCCGAGAAACGAAGAAAAAGTCGGAATTCACTATTCATATTAGGGCTTTCCAGTCCTTTACTAAATATTCTCTCGGACGATTTCTGACGACTCTCAAACCTATCTCAAAGCTTCTTAAATAATTTAAAGACTCAAAAGACACTAAGTTGACGAAATTCAGAAAAATTCGATAAATAGCGAAAACTCGAGAAAAGTTACTATTCATCCAAAAACGAAACTTCTCAGAATTCTCCGAAATTCAAACTCAAACTCATACTCACAGCTCAATCAATTCGTCACACAATCGATTCGGATAACCGAAACGATAAAAATCACATAAAGGCATTCAATGACATTTTAGTAATCCACGAGAAAAAAAAAATTCCGGAAATATTAACACACAAAGGCACATAATCAAGGCATATAAACTCATTTAAGACAAACTAAACGACTTATAAAGGATCGGGGTATTACATCAATAAATACAAAATTAGAGGGATCCAATGAGTCTATCGTTAACCTCAGAGAAACCGAATCATCAAATGAACACAACCAAACCGCTTACTCTTACCTTACGTCTAGAAATTTGAAGAAGCAATTAATAATTAATGAAATAAAAATAAAAAGGTTTTTAATGCATCAGCTTCAGCGCATGCATATATGCAGCTGTATTTTGGCTGTCAAATTTAAACCATTTTTCTGGTTTCTTCTACGCTCACCTAATTACTCTCAGTCGGCATTTTGGCAATATGCAATCAAATTCTCTAACAAATATGCTTCTTTCAATTTTGTTTTTCCAATATATATATATATATATAGAGGGTTTCTTCCAGGATATTTTTTTTACTCTATCCAGATAATCAAGAATTTAGAGGGGGAAAAGTTTAAGGTTTTGAAAAAAATGGCAGTTGATTTGAGGCAAGTTATGGCTGCTTTGCTTACATTTTCCATGTTTCTAATGCTCGGAAACATGATAAAAAGAGACCATATCGATCCACTTCTGGTAAAGTAAATTTATTGCTTGATTTTTTCTTAATTAATTAAAATCACTTATGTTTGATATTTGTTGTTTGAAAAATTCGCTAAAAATTTTATGGTCCTCGTCTGTAGAAAACTATCAATGAGATGTCTTGATTATCAGAGCGGTAATGGGTTCTTGACTTTAAATTAAAATGATAAGTAAAATTTTATTTGGATTTTTTTTTTCTTGGTTTGTTCTTCATTAGCCTCGCTATTTTGGTTTAGTCAAATTACTTTATATATCAATTAAATTAATACAGATAATATAACATTTTGCGACAGGGTAGTCGATATATCCTTTGTTTTTTATTACAGTTATAGAATAAATTTATGTGGTTCATGCAAAATTTTTGACAAAGAGCAGACACAATATTTAATATTGTTTGGGAAGTATAATTATGATTCATTAATTTTTATAAGAATCCTATCTTTTCCTGTAGAAATAATCAATATGACTGTATATACCAATAATTTCAATTTCCAATTTATCAGGCGATAATCTAGATATGATATTTGGTTATTTAGTAAATTTTTTCCGAAGAGAAACTAATTTGTTTTACCTAAAACTAAACTTTACGAGAATAAATCAAAATCACTTTTACTGTTCCACCTCCAGAGCAATTTGTAATTATTAATTCGTTTGTATATGATATACTTTCTTGATATAAATGATGACAACAATCAGAGTTATAATTATAATTCAGATTTATTAATTTTATTTATGATTTATTGTTCCCAACTACAATTTACTAATCACCAATTAAAATTTAATTAGATATTCTTATAAATTAAAATTCAAAAAACTTTGTAAAAGGGTTGACTGCACGAATCGTTCGGTGCGGTCAATCATACCGGAGATGTGACCTATTATATTTGGTAAGTAGGAGGAAAAATAGCAAGAGCTTTGATGTTATATAATATCTTCACGAAAAGTGAATCAGAAGATAGTAATTTGTTTAAAAAAGTTGAATTCTGGGTAGCAATTGGTATACTTTTTGTGATGTGACAGTATTATTTTGAAGGAAGCTTATCCAGAATCAAGAATTGTGCAATACAACTCCCTCAAAGTATCCAAACTGGGAGGCACTTTTAAACCAAGTGCAGTGAGTAATGGGCTTTGGAAGGCAAACAATGAAGCCATGCAACCATGCTGGAGAAAGCCCCCATTCAGTGAGTCCTTCTAATTTCACCATATGTATAAATATGTAAGAATTGAATTATTATAAAATTTAGTCATTCTGTAAAAACTAAATAATGAAGCCATGCAATAATGACCTGCAAATTTCTAAACTTTTTGAGTTGTCGTATTTTACACCCCGGAAAAGAAAAAAAAAATATGCCTCACAATTTTCAAACTTTAAATTTCGTCTCATTTTGCTACCCGACTCGATTTTCGGTGATTTCCGAGCTGACATGGTAGCCGCAAAGACAACGTGGACATATTTAATTTTTAAAAAAGAAGGTTAACGATTTGTAAATTTTCAAACTGTTCCAAGTTGTTGCGTTTTGTACCCCAGAAAAAAAAATTGACTTACAATTTCCAAACTTTTAATTTCGCTAAATTTTGCTACCCGACTCAATTTGCGGCGATTTTCGAGCTAATATGGTAGCCACCAGATGTGGACATAATTGAACGACGTCGTTTAATCAAGACCGTAACTTAAATCATATAAACACACATTGTTTATTTCTTATATAATTTTACATAAACACCTTCTAGCAATTGCTAAATTTATGTAAGAAATAAGCAATGTATTTATCTGATTCAAGTTACAGGCTTGATTAAACGACGTCGTTTCAATTATGTCCATATCTGCTTTCCGGCTGCCATATCAGCTCGAAAATCGTTAGAAATCGAGTAGGGTAGCAAAATCAGACGAAACTAAAAGTTGGAAATTGTGAGAATTTTTTTTTCTGGTGTGCAAAACGCAACAATTCGATGAGTGGAAATTTACAGGCCATTAACCCCCCCTTTTTTTTTAAATTGAATATATCCACGTTGTCTTTCCGGTTGCCATGTCACCTCGGAAATCACCGGAAATCTAGTCGGGTAGCAAAACCGGACGAAATTAAAAGTTTGGAAATTGTGAAGCAGATATTTTTTTTCTGGAGTGTAAAACGCGACAACTCAAAATGTTTAGAAATTTACAGACTATTTTCCCTTTTTATATATATAATTAGTCATGTTTTTCAACATATACAACGGATGCTTAATGATATTTCTTGCTACTCATATTTTCTATATAAACAATAATGTTTATACAAAATTTTGTGTTTAATATACTATATTATGTTGCGAATAATGGTAATCGTAGAGAAAACAAAGGTTACGATTCAAATTTAATTTCTAATTTTTATATGAAAACTAGTTTTTTTATGTATATGTATATACACTGACGAAGCCAGTGAAAGGTGTGTGTGTGTGTGTATAGAGAGAGAACGGAACATATGAGAACCCAATTCTAGTGTGTGTGAGTTAGGAATTAATTCAAATCGTTTATGTTTATATGATCTGTGATCATCATAAATAGAAGCATAATATTAAAGTCGTTTATGTTTATATGATCTGTGATCATCATAAATAGAAGCATAATATTAAAGTCACATAAAAGCCATGACATATAAAAGCCTGCTTTTATATTAAAAAAAGTATTGTTTTTATATATTATAATCATCGTTCTATCTAAGACAATTATACATCATCGAAAGATCAATGATTCAAATTTGTCCTTGGTTCCTACACTATAACTTATTTTTTGTGTGTACGTGTGTATGCGACAGATATCTATTCGATGACAACCACGCACTCCTCTATGTGTATGTTCATATTCAGTTTGAACTTCAACTTTAGATGTTTTTATTTAAATTTTTATCTGCAGAAGAGGGCAAACAATCCAATCATGGTTACATCTTCTTCTCATTGAGCTGGGCACCTGAATACCATGCCTCACAGGTGTAAAATTCAATCTAAATTGACCAAGCATCACATTTCATTGAGCTGGGCACCTGAATACCATGCCTCACAGTTCTGCATTTAGTTTGGATCATTATTGAAGATATTTTTAATCACCAATTAAAATTCGAATTTGATCGCAAAAAATATTAAGCATCACATTTCAGGTAGCAAATGCTGTGGCAGTGGCCAAACATCTCGGTGCACGGCTTGCAATTCCTGATTTTGTAGGATCCAAATCTGGAGATAAAATGTGAATGTTTATCCCATCAAAATCACTAAATCTACGTACTAAATAATAAAGTGTGACAATAATCAATACTAGTAACAAATAATTTTTCTTAATTTTCAGGCGCTTCAGAGAAATTTATGATGTGGAGACGTTTGTTACAAGCCTGAAAGGGATAGTCGGAGTCGACAAGAATCCACTTACTGAATTATCAAATGGGAAACTCACCATCGTAAGGGTTCCCAATGGAGTTTCCAAGGATTTCATAGCTTCAAAAATCGACCCAATTTTCCGAAGCAAACGGAATTTGAAGATTGTTACTTACTTCAACTCACCAAAGGAAAGAACTGAAGAAGAATGCATAACGTCATTTGAGAGCCTAAAATTGCAGCCTGATTTGCAGCAACTAGTTGACTCCATTGTCAGAACCCTGAAAAGCTTGAGCCAGACAATACAAGGCCATTACATAGCAGTGGACATTAATGTCGAGAGGTTGAAGGCGAGTAAACGTTTCTACAATGCTGAAGAAATCGGATATTTTCTTACAAAAATCGGTGTTGAGAAGGAGACGAGTATCTATGTTACTCAGACAGGATGGAGCAGCAGTCTTAATGGATTACGGAACTTCTTCCCCAACACATTCACTAAGGTAACATATCAGTTTTGTTGTGGTTGTGATTTCCTCAGATAAATCAAATGAATATATCATCGCCAGGACGCAATTATGGCCGTTGATCATAAGGCTACATTTATGGAATACGAGAAGATAATCGACTTGTACGTATGCATTGAGAGTGATGTTTTCGTGCCGACTCAACCGGGCAGATTCTACGGTGACGTCGTGGGTAGAAGAATTGGCGAAGGCAGAACACAAGTTCTCATTCCAGCCAACAACACTTCAGCTGCACCAAGTGATTATGTGTCCCCGTATATAGCTAAGAGGACCCATTTTGCATATTCATGTTTCTGCTGAAAACTATAGATATCATCCTTTCACCGTTAGTAGTACTAATTTAGCAGGGCAACACATTATTCGTAAGCTACATCGAATAAAGTACAACACGCCAAATATGAAACACACTGAAATCTCAATCAAATATGTTTTCGAGAATTTGTACCAATTGAGAAACTCCCAGGTTCAAATCAGTAGTGAGTTGAAGATTGGTAAAATAACCGAGAGCGTCAATAGATATACTTATCGGAAACCTACAGTACAAATCACGTACGAGAACACAAAATGGTCTAAAAAAATGGCTGATTTTAGAATATTATGAGCAAATAAAGCTTATGAGGAAACAAAAGAATAATCCAGTTAGGATGTGGAAACAGTTCATCGATAGAAACCATAATAAGCAAACTCTACTCTGATAATAACAAATTCACATTTAAACAGGGAACACAACCGCTTGTACCTTGCCTATATATATATTCTTGTTAGTGTGTATCATTACCATAACGTTTTTCTATGCAAAAAGTTAGCCTATACTGCAGACCAAAACGAAATCAACCGCATCTCTTAACCTGAAAAACATGAAAGAACAACAATTAACAAACCACATCATCTCACATCAAAGGCGCTTCATTAAGTAAAAGAAGTAATTACCATCATCCGGGTTTTTCTGTTTCTTAGTTTTCTTTGAAAATGCTTCAGCAAAAGGCTTATCTGGAACCGGAATCAGTTTCCCAATAGCAGCAAGAGGCCAGCTGGTGATAGCAGAAAGCAATATAACTATCAGATGTGGAAAAACATCAAAGTAATACTATGACCAATTCTAACAAAACACTTGCGACTGAAACAAAAGAAAATCTATTTTTTAGTAACAAAACCCATCGCCTACGAACCTGATAAGACCAATACCGATGGAAACAAGCCACAATTTCCAGCTCAGCCGAACAGTATCGGCAAACTTCCCCAGGAAAAAGATTATGACAAACTAGACAGCAAGGAAAGACATATAAGAAATTGACGATGGTGAGACTAGACGAAACACAGCAACCATCACGTAGTACAAACATACCTGAAGAAGCACTTCAAGACCTACGATTCCCATGAAGAGACGGTTCTTAGTGACCCCTTTCCACACGTTGATCTCATCTGGTTTTCGAGCATTAAATTCATTGAATACCTATAGTAAAATACAAACACTGCTGTCACATCTCATGTGGCATATTTAGGAAATACAATATTTAATATTGCTCTTACCTGACAGAAGACAAATGCATTGAATATCAACGTATTATTCACTCGAAAAGCACGGTCTTTGTTTTTAGGACTCATATTTAGGATATCCGTTCCCCGGAAATTGAGGATTAAGAGCACAGTGACTTGGTATAAAGCCTACAATTAGTGAACCAAAATGAGACCATTCCATGTCAGCTTTTAAATGCAACTTTACAAGATTATAAAACGTCTCATACCTGTATTAACAAATTCCTCCACATGATATTTGTTATAAGAGGTTCCCTAGAACACCAACAATATCAATGTCAAAATCTAATCAATCAGTTATCCAATTTACTGAAAATTGATCCACTAATACAAAAGATATGGTTTAGTAAATAAAACAGATAAAAAGTGCACAATATCATGAGCATGGACTAATTGAAAATGTCAAACTCTGGTTCTATGTAGATAATAAAGCAGCAATTTTATCAATTATCATACGCAAAATGCATAGACATACGAGTATAACAAACACACAGAACGTAAAACCAACGACATACTAACCCAGCTATTTTCAAGAATATACGTCAATCCATCTATGCAAAGTATGTTTCAGTGAGCTAATTTATGACATGTCCTTGCAAAACATATGGCAAACACGATAACCAGATAATACTATCTAATAATCTCCATCAAAGTCACTTTGACCACTACCTAAAGGAATATATTAAAACGTGAACTATCAGTGCTTAACAAAAAATAAAGAACTGGACAATACAAAAAGAATTGTTGAACATGAACTATCATTGCTTAACAAAAAATAAAGAACTGGCAATTTTGTTTCAACAAGTTATACTGACATAGCATAAAGAACTATTTCAAGATAGAAATGGAAGCCAAGCAGCATTACAAAAATATTGCTCATGGGTTAAATTACACACATTACACAGGATCATTATCCAAACTAAAGACTCCAATTATGCGGTATTATATCAGTATCGAAGAAAAAACAATCCAAATCATTTAGCAAGGAAAGAAAAAAGTAGCTTTTATGCAAATAAAGTAACTTCCACAACTCTGACCTTCTACCAACAGGTGGTCTACCCATGAGGTGATCAGTAGGAGGCTCTGTGGCTAGCGCAAGAGCTCCTAATGTGTCCATGATAAGGTTCACCCAGAGAAGCTGGTTAACAAAAAAACGGAACCAAATTTTAAACAAGAAATTTTAGCAAATGGAGTATATAATCACGGAATGAGAGGACACACCTGCACAGCATTCAGTGGGACATTTCCAGATGTAACTGCAGACACGACATTGATAATCAAAGCAGCCACATTAACTGTAAGTTGAAATTGTATGAATTTTTGAATGTTGGCGTAAACAGATCTTCCCCATCGTACAACCTGCAGTTTTCATCACATTTAGAACCTGAACTACAGGGGCAAAAGAGTCGAAGAGCTTCCCTTTAGACCACAAGCCATGTAACCTGGTTATAATTAAATACAAGGAGGCCCAAATTTTCATGACTAGTAGTTATTTAAACTGTGTGACAAGTAACCTATGACTAGCTCATTTGGTTGTTAAATTCATATTATGTTAGAGAAGTGTTTAGATATTGCTGATCTGAAATGAATATTAGAAGACTGACTGGAACATCAAATATTTTGATTGTATTTAAAGCCCACCAAAACATCAAAACATAAGAGACACTAGCAGCACAGCATAAAAGATGAGATTTCAATACTACGCCAAAATTTCTTGATCAACTCAAAATCAGGTGGGTGAAGAAGACAACTACTGCATTGATCAAAACGTAAGGTATTCAAAACGAGTACAAAATTCACACACGTCTAAATAGAGTTGTCAGTGCATGAGACCAGCCAAAAAAGAAAAACTAACCTTCACAACCGAAGAAAAATTGTCATCCAATATAATGATATCTGAACTCTCTTTTGCAACTTCTGTGCCTTGGATACCCATTGCAAGACCAATATCAGCCTACAACATTGGACAAATTGTAACATGTAACAATGAACCCACTACATCCTCAACATTTACTTTTAAAGAAGCATTAATGCAAATCCAGCCAAGATAATATTAGTCTTCTGCACAAATTACATATTGTGCCAACATTAACAGGTGACAACTCTAATGACAGAACAACCAATTTATCAAATCATGCAATCCAATGGATGGTCACATTAGGTGATCTTGGCATCCGGGTGAAAATGGAATAGAATTGTACAGACATGAGTCATTGTCTGAGCATCAACTTTTCGTGACAAAGCCACATACACCAGTCAAGTAAAAAATCAGACCTCATGTAGTGCAGGAGCATCATTGGTACCATCTCCAGTAACAGCAACTACATGCCCCCTCTTTCTTAATGCTTGAACAAGCAAGAGTTTGTCAGTGGGTGATGACCTTCCCATCACCTATGTGCAAAAAAGGGAAACACAAAATCATCAGAATTTATTAACAACTAGCAGATATACTCTTAACTAAAAACTAAGATTCCAAGTCAGTAATCATATCATACCGAAATCTTATCGGCAACTTCTAATCTCTGTGTTTCTGTAAGACTACGGAATGTCTTTCCTTCAATAATATTAGGCTGAGTTGCATCCCCAGTAGAACCCAATATACCACACTCTAAGGCAATTGCTTTAGCTGTTTGAAGATTGTCACCGGTAACCATTCGTACCTAGAGAATTGATAAACCAAGATAAGAAAAAATGACTGCATAGTTAAGAAGTTTCATGGTAAAAAAAAGAAACAGAAAAAAGGCAAACAGCAAATATGAATCTAATATTCAATAGAGAAAGGACAGCACATTTCTAAACAAAAAATGCTAGTCAGCTTATAACACATTCAAGAAACACCCATCAATACGAAAAACATGAGGAAAATGTTGAGGTTCTAATGGACAGAGGCAAAGCAGAAGTTTTTCCCTTTCATTTCATCATTTTAATTTATGTTAAGAGTAGATTGGCAAGGCAAATATGATATTACTGTTGGATGGTATGTTTGTTGCCAAGGATAAATTTTCCTTTTTCCAACTTCAATGACACTTAAATCAGACTGACATACAAAATTCATTTTCCAGGATACCGTCAAATATCGTTCTTACTAGAATCTTTATACATCTTTTCATAAACATTTTTTTTAGATTAAGATAGAAAACAGCCAGAAAACTGTGCCACAGGTGATTTAAGGCAGTAAATGTACATACCTTAACACCAGCACTGGTGCACAATTGGACAGCTTCTCTCACACCTGGTCGGCAAGGATCCTGTAAATGTTTTACTCAAATCACCAAGCAGCACTCATTTGGAATCCATAAATATGTGCAAGGAAAAAGTAATATGAACTAAAACCATGTACGAAATGATAAATTTGACGTGTAATCCCACAAAAAAGACCAAGATATTATTAAAAATTGATGTCTGCCAAAAGAATTAGAAAGAAACATCATCTCACAAGGGGTAGAAAAAGGAGACCAAAGCCAAACTCGCAGGCCAGATTAGTATAACATTTTATGGTTCCAAAACCAGGATATTATGTAAAGAACCATGATATTTAGAATGGGCTTTGATACAATGTTGCTGACTGATTGAATGTCTTTTATTCACGATGCAAATGTGCTGTAACTTTCCAAAAACACAGACAATGATGCAAGGTAATTTAGTTTCTAATAACGATAATATAGATTGTAGACAAGATAGAAAAAAGTACGGAGCACCTTGATACCAGCAATGGCCAGCAAAGTTAGGCCTGACTCAGGTAGCTGCCAATTTTCGAGTTCTTCATCAGTAGATGGAATACTTTTTACATCAAGTGGTTTATAGGCCATGGCAACACAACGCAAGCTCCCTTCAGCCATATCTTCAATAGCTTTCTTAAAATATGATAGCTGCATAAAAAACCAAACCGAGAACTATGTAAATACTTAAAGACGAAATGCCTAGTAATAACCATAAAAAAAACGAACAGCTACTGTCAATAGATTTTTCAGTGGTCAAGAGAAAGCTAGCAAATATATCATCTATACAAACCTCATCTTCATTCAGTGGCACCACATGGTCATCCTTATCTACAAAACTTGTGCAGCAAGCAAGTACTATTTCTGCAGCCCCTTTCCAATGCACATGAATTTCAGAATCCGACTGCCAGAGCACCCATATCAATTCACACAAAAAAAAAAAACAAAAAACAAAAAACAAAAAAAAAACCGAAGAACAATACAGCCAGAGAAAGTTAATCCAAAACCTTGCAAATAAGGCAGAGGGTAACACAAGTAGAATATGCCACCAAAGCAAATTTCAGAAATTACCATTTTTAGTGCGACACCACCTCGCTTCTTCTCCGAGTTAAATGGGAAAGCATGGATAATAACTGAATCTGACCGAAGAGAAACAAAATCCATTCCGAGCTACAGAAAGACAACAAGGGAAATTAAGTTGCTGCATAGAACACGACACTCTTACAAAAAACCAATATAGGGTTTCTGTTACACTACATTTACTCCCCATAGCAGAATTGCCTTTTCAGTTGGCGATCCAGAAAGCTCCATAGCTCCACCACCCTAATAAAAACCAGCTAAACATATGTCATCCTGAAGATATCATTGAGAAAATATTGATAAACAACTAGGATTTTTTTATCAAAAATTGTAAGAGCCTATAAGGCTATATAACTAAGAAGATGATGTAAAATGTATATTGGTTGAATAAGATGTTTCACTTAAAATCGAAGGCTTCAAGTATAGTATTCTAGAATAGTTCGTCAATCCAAAAACTGATGTCCTCCAATTGAAATTTAACCAAAACAAAATATAGCATAAAATATAGTGATTTCATATGTTGAAGCTTTAGTATGCTGCATGACAGATACCCAAGTTAATAATAATAGTTTATTAAACACCAGAACACATGAGACGGGAAGTAAAACCTAATGAGTGGAAGGCATTCATGGTAAATTGTCAGAAAGAGATAAAACCATTTTTCCATACCATCACCAACTTCACTAAGCCTATTCAGGAATGAAACGTAAATAAAAAATAAGCAATCTAAAGAACAGCCCTTGAAACATACTTCAGGCACAAATACGCTTCCAGTTGTGTTTTGTGCGATGCCTTCAATCAGTAGAGAGACAGCTTTAGAAGGAAGAAGTGACTTATTGTCTGGTGGATCAATTTTCTTTCCACAAGCATATGCCACCACCACAGTCATCTGTACAAAAATGATAAAAAATTTATTGCTTGCAAACTGAAATTAAATTCCCTAAATCTCTACACTATCCGACTGTCAAAGCAGCCAACAAACATAGGCTTCCTCTCCAGAGTAAAACTAGAAGCGAAATAAGAAAACTGATAAGCACCTCATTCAGAGTTAGGGTCCCAGTTTTATCACTGCAAATGGTAGTTGCCGAACCCATTGTTTCACAGGCAGATAGCCTCCTCACCTGCAATTTAATTGTTAATAATTCTTACAGAATATATTGAGTGAATGCTTTAGAGAAGGTAATGTTGTTAGCACAAATTGCATACCAATGCCTTATCAGCCATCATTTTCCTCATTGAATATGCAAGCCTGAAACAAATTCACATATTAAAGGCTATGTAATGAATAAAATGTGTGGTTAGACATCATGAGCAGCAGCGTGACCAATAGCAGTAAAGTGCACAAGAAACATAAGCAAACAGGTAGTTTAGACTTCAAATTCCATTAACTGAAATGGAAGGTTAAAATAAGATGTACATTACATTTCAGATTCAAATTGGTCAAAATATCTAAAAAGAAATATGCTATCTGATATAGAAAAGGAAATGAGAAGGATTATTCATTCCTTATTATCTAAACATGGTTTTACATGCCAACAGGCACATAATGACCAGAGATCAAAGCTACTATTTCCCGTATAGACAAGCACCAGGAGCTAAAGTTGTAATGTTGAATAAATAAGCTTACGTGAGAGTGACAGCTAATGGAAGACCTTCTGGTACTGCAACAACTACAATAGTGACCTACAGTTTTAGCTCGATTAGTAAGCAATACAAGATGAACGCGCATTAAAACATTATCAAATATTGACAAAAAGAATACATACTGCAACAGTGAATATCTTTACGAATCCATCTATCGCATCACCAACTTTAGTCTTCCCACGAACGAATTGAACTGTGCCATCTGGATCTTTTGTATGCCCAGTAAAAAATCTGCCCAATGACAAAGTAATATACAATGATTCAACTTTCCAGAGCAAGTGTTAAGGTGAAACATCAGATACAGTATCCATAAAGTTACCTGGCCACAAGGACAATAAGAACAACAACTGCTACTACAAGACCAACCGTACCGATGAAAGTAGCAACCCCATTTAATCGTACCTGAACTCAACACGAATTTAAAATGTTATAATGTCACAATCGGGCAACCATTAAAAATCAAAAAATGTTGCAGAGGCTCCATTAGAAGTAACCTGTAAAGGTGTTTCCTCGCCATTATCTTCTGATATGCTTGCCATAAGTAATCCCCACTCAGTATTTATACCAACACTAGTTACCTATGAAAGCCCAATGAAATTTAGATAGCACTTATAGAATATAGAGTAAATCCGCAGACTGGATGTGATAGAGGAATACATGCTACTTTCATGACAAGCAGTTCCTACAGATTGATTTACTTCAGATAAAAAGGTTCCTACAGCTTTATTAAAAAAAGCAAATAATCCCTACCTAAAGTAACAAAATTGAATATATAAGCCAAATGACATGGTTGAAGAAAGGGTTGTCAGATAGGCAGTAAAGAGAAATAACTTCTTTTTTTTTTTTTTGAACTGTAAGCAAACATGTTCCATTAACTACAGAAAATTGCACTTGAACCTTCATCCCCATGACATATGCATGTAAAATAGCATGCATATTGACTATAAAGAATATGTGAAGTATAAAATTTAAGGCAAACTGCCAACTCCACCAATAGTATTACCTACTACTAACTTAAACTAGCATTCCAATCGCTCATATAAGTAAACCTACTTCTATCCTTTTGTTCTATGAATCCATACGTTCCTATGAAAACCACAGCATAATTACGAATTAGACGAGTATGTACATTCCCGAGCAAGTGAAGCAATGTTTCTCTATACTGAGGAGGATATACGTAAACTCTAAAAGTACTCAAGTGCTCATTGAATAATGAGAAATTACCAGCATGGTCCCATAGCCATCGGCAACCTTGCATCCGGACATAAGAAAGGGTTCTCGCACAGGATCTTTGTGAACCTAACACGGACCACAATTGTAAAGTAAATTGGAGTATCACACACTTTGACCAACATACTATAAAGCAACTGTTTTCTTTAGACATACAATTTTACTTTCTCCGGTCATGCTTGATTCATCAATTGAAAGGGAGTGGCCGGATATTACAAGTCCATCTGCTGGTACCTATAAGCATATGAAAGGAAGGGCTAGCTTAATCAAATGCAAACATAAAGTCCCCTAAACAACCCCCACACCCCCCCCCCCCCCAAACAAAAAAAAACCCCGGGAAAAATAATCATGCTCTGAAGCTCACAACACGTGACGAATAAGTTAGGTTTTCGTTTTCCAGGAGAGTAAGGTCTTCTCAATTACCTGATCACCAATTTTAAGAGGCAGGACATCACCAACAACTATATCAAATATTGATATCTTAATCCTGCGCCCACCCCTTATCACCTGGATGATGTTTCAAGAGAACATAAAGAGTAAGAAGAGAAGTACGCGAGGCAGTACATGCACAAAATTCTATTCACAATACCCTACCTCCATTTGTATATTTGCTTTCTCTTCATTCAAGTTCTGGAATTGAAGGGATTGCTTGTAATCACTAACAGCTGAAAGTTTAAAAATCTTCATTTCAGTTGACATGAAGCAAAGAAGCATTATGAAAAACATACGCTAGTACTAGAACTCAAACTAAATAAGTATTTAAAAAAATAAAAATAAAAATAAAAATAAAAATAAAAACTGAACAATTGCTTCCCTCTCTTGGAGGGGAAACAATAAGTATTCTTTCGCATAATTTGTCCCAGAAACACCATAATTCAGATGAGTTAGAAAAAACTGCATACAGAAAAAATAGAAAGCAGTATATAATCCATATCCAAATGTTGTCTTCATTCATATCACAAGCATCAACAAGAAACTACATTCTTACTACTCAGGGCAAATTTCATGCAAATTTATGCGTGAAATTATATTATGCAACTGCTAGGGGTAAATATTTCAGATTCTACATGAGATTTGTTTGCAACTAGTGATTTACCCCATCACAGGTTAGGTTCAATCGGGGTGAACTAAAATAACATGAACTAGTTAAATCAGCGCAATCCAACTCATTCAATCGGTTCATTCAGTAATTTCAAGATTTACATGAGGAACACAAAATTATCCAGACTCTTGCCTCGTATCTCATTTCCAAACAAGTAATTCCATTTTAAATAGACAATCTCATTTTGTCATGCTGTGTTGAATAGGTTAATGGGTTGACTGTGTACTCTCTAAATCATATGAATGTTTACATGTCAGGCTATCTGATAACAAATGTCATGTTTGGATTAGATTAATTGACCCAAGTAGTTAAACAGGTCATGTAAAGGATTGTATAAGAGCATGTATACCTATATTCTCAACCCAAAGCACAAACTAATTGTCACACCTATTGTTCTTTTATGAAAATAGTTGCACATTAACTTCTTCTAGTTCATCTGTTTATTTAAAAGAAAATTTGCACTATTCGATTCCAACTAGCCAAATCTCCCCGCCCTGCCCCTCTGACCCTGGAAAGAAGACCCCAAGGACCACAAAAATTATCTTTTGTTTCTGAGGGCTGCTTATCTTCTAAATCATACCCATGGTGATCCACTTTTGAACAACTTTATCACCAAACATGATATTATAACCAAAAGCCTACGAGAAAGACCCATAGCATCTCATTGACCTATAGACTGCATCTCAAGTCTAGAAGTATCTAAGCTGCTTATACAGAGATATGAGTATGAAAAATCCATCCGGCATACAAATCAAGCAAGCGGCAAAGAAGTCTGAAACTGCAACTAAAACCAGTACAATAAAACAAGCTAATTCGCATTACTCATATTACCTGTAAAAATAATGACTATAAGAACCGCCAAGGCAATGCTTCCTCCATCATACCAGCCTTCTTTTATACCCTAAAATGAGACAAAACTGTTAATGGCACCAATAAAAATGAATCAAAACCATTATGCAAGCACTGATACATTTCCATATTCCTCATAGATTGACCAAATCTCAAATAAAAGGGCCATACAAGCATGAGATATGGTTATTTTAGAAGTTATTGTTGAGTTAGCAAACTAAGGAAAATGATTATAACATATCTTCAATTTGTTCTTATTAAAAAACACAATTAATATTGGGAATGCAATCCTATAAGAGTTGGTGAACATAGATATTTTTCCTTAATACACTTGCAAGAAAACTCAGTACCATTATAAACATGACCTCAAGAAACAATTTGATAGACATGGAAGAGAAAATAATGTACACTGCTCCAAGCAAGACAGCAAATCGACACACAATAGGAACAGAAAAGCCACAATCAAGAATTGAGCAGCCAAGCAAAATATACAATCTTTAGACAGTCCTTATCTTATAATAATGTCATAAAACTTGCATAATAAGGTGCACCAAAAATTACCTCAGTTTTTATACCGAGTGCTAAGGAAGCAGTTGCAGCTACCATCAAAATAATTAAAGTAGTATCTCGACAAGCATCCCAGACAAAACTCTACAGGAAAATATATAAGTTAACAAATAGACAGTTAACAAACAATACCCATGAATTATTAATATTTTCCTTGATAGAAAAGGTAAGACGATTGTCTCAAATACAAAATTACTCACCCAAAAATTCCTCCCTTTCTTTCGAGGATATGTGTTCGACCCAAAATATTTCTTCCTGTTCATGAAGTCAGCCTCATCCTCAGGTACACCATTCTCCGGATGTGTTTTCAATTTTTCAGCCAATCCTTTAACCTGGCGAAGACAAAAGTGATGAAATAAGGATGACATGAAATACATATAAAAAGTAAATGATGATCAAGCTATATATGAGTAGATGTATTGGGGTAAACTTGCCCCTCCACTTTGCTGCAAAAGAGAATGATCATGCTCCTTGGTTATTGCAACTAGCTCTTCTGAGCTGATGCCAAAATCAACATTTTGAGATGGACTAGAAGGTGTAGTTGAAGTTGGTGGACCTAAAATGTCAGACAAAACAGCAATAATCAGGGTCTAAAAGAGGAACAGCAGCTTATGATGATGCTGCAGAAGCAAAAAATAAAAAAGAACAGAAAACTAAGCCCAAATGTACGATTGTGTATGATAAGTGTCAACAGAAAAATAAATCAAGACACAAAATCAACTTTAAACAGCTAAAATGACATCGATAAGCCAATGAAAATCAAGAAAATGATGAGCAGTACAATCGTAAGAACTTGTAATATCCCGAATTAACATCACAACTAGTGCAAGGTTCATAGAAAAAATGCAACCAAGATATAATACAAGCACAAACCAACACTAATATGACACACATATATATATTGCAGTTTCCAAAAAATAAAATAAAATTACCAGGTAGTCCTTTGCCAGCCTCTTGGAACAGGACAGCAGCCTGGTCAAGTAATTATGGATTAATAATCAATTGAATGAGCATCAATGACCTAACAAATATGATAAAAACAATATACCCTAATCACTTGAGCATGAGTTCTAATCTTAGCGATTAATTGCCTCCTCTCTTCTTCTTTCTTCAAGTCCAACGTATAACGGAATCGTCGCGAAGCATTTAGGACAAGTGCAGCTTGCTGAAACAAACAGAGGGTTTTAATAAAACATTTAACTTGACTGGAAATATCGAGCTGAAGCATGAACAAACCAAATACAAGAAAGGCTGTCAAGATCCACCTAAAAAAATATTAGTATTAAAGCAAATTACAGATAACTAAAGAAGTTCAAAAGCATTTTGCTTGCCGCAGAAGAATTAGAGACACGAGATTAAATCAATCACAAAAGTTGCCCAATTGACCCTCAATTGCCACCACCACTAATGTGCTGGGTAAGCTATGTCAAGGAGAATAAAAGCAAGAAAACATTGAGTCCAGCCGATACGACCTTGCCCAACAGATTCAAAAACTATAGGTCACACGTGGTAAAATTGGCAGTGGGAAGAACACTAAGCTCTTCCAAAAGAGAGTCATCAATTCAACATTAGAGGAGGAAAAAAAAAGGATAGAATCTGCAATCCATATCCACTCTCCCAAGGAAAAGCTAGCAACTGAGCAAAATGAGCAAGTAATGATCTTTGGTTACAACTTAATAATTCTTGCATTAAATAATGAAAGCAAAAGGTTTTAGCCTATAACCACTCGGTTAATGCAGTAGTGAGCAGAAGGGGACAATGGTTTGCTTGATTTGCACACATGCATTTGTGTTTCAGGGACAGGAACAACCACTGATAAGGGCTTCCATTTATACATGTTCGCATTAATAAAAAACTCAAAACTAGGATATTTTCCAGTGTTAATACTGTCTCTTTCAATCAGTCAGCAGCAATATTCAGAAAACAATCCGCACATGTTAAACTAAATAGTACCTAAAAAACCTCTAATAGTACTATTAGGTTATTGAGTATGAAATGCTAAAAGGCTGTAATAAGTATGTTTCTGAACATATAGAATTACGGAACTAACCAATAAGAAAATACAAACTGTAGTTGAAAAGCGAAAATATATATCAATTCAACTAGAACCATGGATAAAATATAGAAAGACATTCTTTCACATGCAAAATAGGGGGCCAGAGATTTGGTACTTGACGGCTCCTCAGACTGGATTCACAAAATACGGCCCGTGGTCTCGTTATATTTTATCTGAAAAAAGTATCTTCCCCAATGAAGAAGATTCCTCAATCTAGATGGCCACACTGGCCTTTGTCTTGGTTGTGTTACTCATCGGCTTTGCATTGAAGCTAATACACATGAATGATGGTATCTAAAATGGGGATTAACATGCTGAGTAATTCGACTTCCCCCTAGTGTTCGCCGTTTTATTTTATATACAGATATTTTAGGTTGAATGGTTTACACAGGTAAACGGTATTTATTTGTATGTAGACAGACTTGTGACTTGTGCGAGCCATTAAATCAAAGTCCGATAGGGAACAATCGTAAACAGAAAAATACAAAATACAATCAAACATGAAGCAAAGATTACACAAATATGAAAAGGTAAAAATAACTTAATGCGAGCACCAATAAATGAAAAAGGTAACAAAAAATCAAAAGATAAGATCAGAAAGGAAACAATGCGGCCGACTTACCCTCCACCGACGCAATCGGTGCACCGGAGCACTCTTTGTCCTTACAATATCGAACGGTCCAGAGCCGTCGTCTTCATCCTCCGGATATTCGCGCCGGCTACTCCCCGCCTCAAGGTCGAAGGCCTTCTTCTCGCTCATAGTAAATTCTCCCACTAACGCAGTTCCTCAGTCGCAAGAGAGATGACGCCGTCTAGTCTTATCACGCACCACCACTTCGAAGACTGCCGGAAAACTGAGATTCAGCCAATGTCGCCACAAAACAAAACAAAACAAAAAACAAAAAAAATGGCAGCAATTGTTCCTCCAATTTTGTTACTTAACACTACTACAACGTTTAAAGTCGCCAAGATTATGACAATTGAGCGAAAAGAGGACGTTAAGAGGCGGAAATAACCACCGGAAAATTGGAAACCGCCGCGCCACGCCGCGTCGCCCGGGATTCACACAGATATGGCGTGTGGAAAGGTGTTTAGGAGCGAGAAAGAAAACTAAGAAATTTCCACGCAATTTCGCATAAATAGTCTTTCTTTTTAGTTGGAAATATTTAGTGTGGGGGTGAGGGGTAGAGGATTCCGACTTGAGGTCGGTGCGGTTTTACTTGACACCTAAATATTCGATTACGCGAAACAAGATTGAAAGCGCAAGCGCGTGATAATGGAATAAGGATATTTTGTTATCTCTATTTTTTCGGGAATAACTTTAATTTGCTTTATCGGTGGAAAGTGAAATATTTCTTTGTAGTCTTATTAGTATTATTACTTTGAATTTTATTTTGAAATGAAAAACATTATTTTGATATTCTTTTTACTTTGGGAGAGGGGAGTCATGGGTCTCGAATCCTAAATTTCACTGACGCCGCACTGCTAAGAAATTAAAAACATTTTTTTCTCTTTAATACATCAATTAAATTTATTTGGTTTCAATATAAATATTTTAAAAGATTAAAATATGCTCAATTTGTTAGAAAATAATTTGCCTACATGACTCGTGAATTAATACTTTATCCTTGTATTCAAATTGGTTAAGTAATGTTATTTCCTATGGAAATAATTGTAGAAATATTTAGGTACATGTGGACATTAAATCTTGAATTATTGATGATAGGATCCAGAAACCTTTTTTGCATCTATCAATTGATTTAAAAATTATTGATTATTTTCTACTACTGTACAACATTTGGCGTAACAACAACGAAGATGGCATTTTTATTTTGTTTTTTATTAATGTTTTGTTTGCTGTTTGTGGTCTTGTGTGTGTGTCTCATTTTTCGGTATTTTCAGCTAATCCACTTTACCAAATCTTCTTGAAATTATTTTGAAATGTATTTGAATATTTGAATTTCAAATGCACAATGAATTGAATAAGGATAAAGGAATGAATAGTCGTCATAAGCACGTTGAGGGCCATCCATGATCCATCTACACTTCTTTTTCTAGGTTTTGGTTTTTGGTATGTTTGTTTTTCTATTTTTAAATTAATATTACCAACTTAATTAGTATTTGTTTCCTTCTCAGAAGAAATAGGACAAGATCGGTGAAATATTTGTTTCCTTCATTTACAGCTAAAATCTATGCCTATTATCCTCTCAGAAAAAAATCTATACCTATTATATACAAGATTTGTTTACAAAAGTTTATCCCGGTAACGAATATCTAGTGTATGGGGGAATACACCAGTAGCAATTTTTGTTTTATAAAATCTTTTTACTGAGTTAACTACTCGGTCAGTTTGTGATGTAGATAAGATCGTAGAATATATTGTATCCATTTAATTATCTATCTTGGTCAATAAGTTATTCGTTTCCTATTAGATGTCTAGGGTTTTTATTATAAATAGATGTTTTGTAGGGGAGTCGAATTGAGTTAAAATGTAGAGTGTGAGATTGTTTCCCTTCTTGTGGTGTTTTTCCAACATTCATGTGTGAATGTACATTAACCATTATCGTACATATTCCAGTATACATTGGTTATCAACATAGTTCATATATTTTTATGTTATCGAATATATGTCACGTTTCTCCCTGCATTAGTTAGTATCAGAGACCAGTCTACGCTCCTGATCATGTCGTCTCGTCGTCACAATCAGGTATCCTCTGCTCTAAATAGAGATATTATGCATCATCGTATGGATCTTTTCTCGCAACAGATTGTGGATCATGTTGCTCTCTTTGATTATGATGTCCGATTTGATGAAAATCGTCGTTGGACAGCCGATTTTCATCTTGATATTCCTGAATTTGCAGGTGAATCTGATGTTGATGTCTTCCTCAATACGGAGTATTCCGGACCTCCTACATTTGATGAAGAACCACCAATTTATTTCTTAGAAGTAAACCAATTGGCCGATTTGGGATCTGATGAATCTGGTGTGGATGCGTTCTTCGATATGGAGTATTCTGAACCTCCAATATCTAACGACGTGTTGGAATCTAGCCTTTTCCGTAACTACAGCCCCAACAACTAGGTTTTTCATACTTCTCAAGTTTCTTCCACAACCTATGTACCCTCGACTCCATTGTCCCTTGTTCAATTTACTGATCTCAATATTGATTGCTACATGAATGGATCCAAGGTTGTTCAATCTCCATATGCATATATGAACAATTTCCATATTTTATTAATAGTCCAGCACACAATATTTCCTATTGTCACCACAACCACTTGGCACATCATTGTGAGAACGTCGTTTCTCCTCATTCACATCATTTTTCTCTTGTTTGGCTTCAAATTGTACCGATGTTGCCGCCACTACTACTATTTTATAATTTTCTTTTGCTCTATGATCGAGATGAAGTTGTATTTGATTCGAGGGCGAATCGTTTCTCACCCGGAGAAAATGATGGAGATGAAGCTGCAAGTCTTTAGTTATCTTATCAATTCTTAGTAGTAGTTGTCAAAATTTATATTTATTTGCTTATGTTATTAAATTTGTTAATTAGTAGTTTTAGTTTGGCCGTAGATGAGCTTGGCCCTTTTATTAAATAGCCTTTTTTGCTATTGAATGGATCGGTGGAATATTTATGAATGAAAATTAGGGCTTGTCCCCTTTTTTGGTGTTCTTGTCGTATTCTTTTAGAGAATCAGCAGATTAACCCATATTGTACGTATTCCGGTATGCAGTGGTTATCAACGGAGTTCGTATATTTATCTTATTGAATATATTTCACGTTTCTCCCTGCATCAATTGGTATCCAGAGCCTTCCTACGCTCATACGCGATGTCTCCCTGTCAGATTGTTCAAGATGATCTCCGTCGCGTGGTCGACCTTCTGTCTCAACAGTTCGAGGAATTACGAGTATAGAACTAAGAGATCATTGCCTTCCCACACGGTCAATATGATCAACCCTGCGACGACCATCGAGGACGTTATTGATTCGAGGACAAATCATTTCGATGATGGAGAGAATGATGTAGGTAAGATCGTAGAATATATTGTATCTATTTAATTATCTGTCTTTGTCAATAAGTTATTTGTTTCCTATTAGATGTCTAGGGTTTTTATTATAAATAGGTGTTTTGTTTTATGTTTTAGGGGAGTCGAATTGAGTTAAAATGTAGAGTGTGGGATTGTTTCCCTTCTCGTGGTGTTCTTCCAGCATTCATGCGTGAATCAACGAATTAACACTTATATTACGTATTCCGGTATACATTGATTATCAACGGAGTTCGTATATTTTTATGTTATTGATATATTTCACGTTTCTCACTGCATCAGTTTGCTCAACAACTGCGAAAGTCAGTTGGAGCTGCTTTACAATGGAGATGGTTAGTTGGAGCTGATCGCACAGTAGGGTGCACAGCTAACTTCTTGTAATACCCCGATCCTTTATAATGTGTTAAGTCCGTCTTACATGAGATTATATGCCTTAGTTATGTGCCCTTGTGTGATAAAAATTTCCGAGAAAAGAAATTTTCTCGTGAAATTACTAAAATGCCCTTGAATGACTCTACGTGATTTTTATCGTTTTGGTTATCCGAATCGATTGTGTAATGAATTGATTGAGCATGATTATGTGAGTGTGAGTTTGAGTTTAAATCTCGGAGAATTCTGAGAAGTTTTATTTTTGGGATGAATAGTAACTTTTCTCGAGTTTTCGCTATTTATCAAACTTTTTCGAATTTCGTTTAATTAGTGTCTTTTGAGTCTAAAAATAATTCTAGAAGCTTTTGGATAGGTTTGAGAGTCGTTGAAGGTCCAGAAAACCCTAATATGAATTGTGAATTCCGACTTTTTCTTCGTTTCTTGGAATTGCATTTTGAAAGTTTGATTTCTGGATTCCTTGATTTATTTGGTGAAGTTTGAGATGGAGTAGAGAGAATTCCGATGTCGAGAAAGAGTCGTGGTGAGTTTCAAATCGTTTGAGAGTTTCATGAGAAATTAAGGATAGATTGCACCGGATAACTTTTTCTTCCGGCGAATTTTATATCGCGTTTTTGATCACCGGGTGCAACTAAATTCTATTAATTCCTATCCTACTCTCATTTCACTCACTCTCTCTCTCTCACACACACACACTCTCTCTTAAACATCTCCCTCTCTTAATCATCTCTTCTCTCCTTCTCTCCACCGACCTCTCTCTCTCTTCTCTCTCCCTCTCGGCAATCACACACATACACACACACACACACACACCAAAACCTCCATTGTTGAGCCTCCTTCAAGCTCCAAGGATGAAGATAACCTAGCTCCCGATCATCTATCGACTAATCCATTAAGGTATTTGAGATCCTCTCGTCGTGATGATCAATTTAGGACTAGGTTTCATTCATTTCTTTTCCTCTTGAAAATCGGCAGCCATAGGAGCATGGATGGAGCTCAATTTTTGCTTGTGTGGATCGTAGAGTTGAGTGGCTTGAAGTCTTTTATCGATCAAGACTTTCAGTCTAAGTAAGTTCTTTGATTCTTGTTTAATTCTAGCAAGAAATCCCCTCTTTTTCTACCCTTTTTTGTTCGATCAAAATGATCCTCCCATCTAGAAAATCGAAGCCTCTTGTTCTAGTATGGATTTTTGGGTTCTTGAGAGTCTTGATACACAAAAATAGGAGTCAAAATCCTTGATCATCTTTTCCCTCTCAATACCGAAAATTTTGGGATGTTTATGGATATTTGGTTGATGATCTTGATGATATTTGGTCATAGTTTCATCTTGATTTCTTGTGTGATTCTTGTATGAAAGTAGAGGTTGAAATCCTTGATTATTTCTTCCTTATGTGGACCGAAAATTATGAGACAAATTAGGAATATTTATGCTGATATTCTTAGTTTTAATTTGATGATAGATTTGTGTTTTAGAGTATGATCTAAGAGTTTTGAGGTATGTGATTTAATGAGAAAGATGATGATATATACATATGTGTAAGTACCGAAAATTTTATGAGTATAAGGAGGATTAACTGTGTTTGTGATGTTCTTAAGGAATAGATGAAGAAATGATGATGTCAATAAAGATTAATACATGATAATACGAAATGAAGCAATGGAATAAAGAATTTAATTGTTATTTTTTTAAGAAAATCGAAAATATGTATATGTATATGAAGATTTGATTATTTTTGTGATGTTATTAATGATATAAGTTTAGATTATGAGTGATTCGATGATTTAAAGACGATAGAATAAGAGAAACGAGAAAAATAAATTTTTGTGTAAAATTTTCTTGAAAAATTCAAACCAAATAGTATGAAAAAGGTTGATGATTCTTGATGTTGTATGTTAGTTTTGATCTAGGTGATGATTCGATGAAGAAGAGGAAGTTAAAATAATTAGAGTTTCTTTTCAAAAATTTTGAATCCGAGTTAATACGAAGAAGTTGTCGAGTAATGAAATGTAATTAAAAATCGAGTTAAACTAAAAAAACGAGAAATTTAGTAAAGTTAAAATCGAAATAAGTAAGATTAATCGAGTTAATAAGAAGTAAGAAGTAATTAGAATCTTTTACCGAGTTTAGTAAAATTTCCGAGTGATGACACGTTTTACGAGAAAAAGACGAAAACTTTATTCTAATAAGAATTTCGGATTTTTAATTCCGATTTTGTAATTAAAGTCTTTAAATTGATATAAGAGAAATAAAACTAATTTTAATTAAATTTAATAACTTTTATTTTCTAAAAGTTAGAACTGAGCAGAGTCGAGTCAGCATGAGTTATAATCGAGTCTTGGATGAAGTTTCCAAGTAAACATTTATGATTAAATAATTAATATGATTTTCTAGAATATTTAATTATATTTGGAAAATTTTTCTTTTTCCGTCTATTTATCGAAGTCGATCATTTACCTATTTGTGAGTGTTCGATTCTTGATCTGAAAGATTGTTTGTGAATGATTTGTGATATTAGAACCCGATAATTAATCTTGTAATTTTCTGAGTTCGTTCAACTCGAGAAATCGAGAAAAACGAGATGTGTGATGTAAATAGTATTTATTGTCTTTTGTAGATTATTTAATTAATAAAATAGTTAGATATTTTTTAGTCAAGTATGTGAGTCTGAGAGTCAGTTGGTTTAGTAATTTGGTAGAACTGAGAAACCGAGGAAGATCGAGTTAGATAAGTCGAGATAAGATAAGAAACCCGAGTCGAGTAGAAGTCCTTCAACCGAGCGTTAAAGTTCGTTACGTTTTTCGAATAAGTAGTCTCGCCCTTATAAGATATTATTTGTGAAAGAGCGAGCGGGACCCCGAAGTATAAGCAAGAAGAAAAAGCAGCTAACCCGACAAACTCCTTTTGCAGTTAGGTGGGCTTTTTAAACAAAACCATAGTGATGAATGTGATTATTATTATCATATTACGTGAGTTTTTAAATTAATTGACTTGCCATTTTATCTGAGTTTTGGTATGTTTAAATCATCTACTTGAGTTATTATAATTATCCTGTGTGAGACAGGGACACACGTGTTCTTATTAATTGTTGACATGATTGTGAGCCTTACTTCGGTTAGGCAGGTCACAGTGTTTGAGAAGGAGGCCTACTTCTCGACACACGAGATTACGTGGTAGATTGATTCATACATGCTATTCAAATTATATATGCTGACTGCACAATCATTTCAAGAAAAGAAAATGATTTTTGCATACACAAGTTAAATGTTTTAAAACTGTTCTAACACTTGATGCAGTGGCAAGGCAAGTTCAATTATATAGCTCTATCGAGCAAAGTTTAAATTATTTTGGCATGTGTTCGTACTCAGCCCTGCATGTATTTCTAAACGTGAAGGTTAGCGGGATGGTGATTGCGGACGGTGCTCGACGGTGTGATTATTTGAATAAGAGTCAAGTCTTCTTTTGGTTTAAGCTTGCATCTGCATATCTTCATATATGTAGTTGTGGGACTTGAGACGTTATTCCACTGCATGATAAACAAACTTGTTTATATATTTGAATTTTAGTACTTGACGTTGTGTCGATACGATGAGCTTAATGCTCGAAACTATTCACATATTTTCTTTTACTTCTACTTGACTTGGATTATATTGCTTCAATTGTTTTTCGACACTTGAATTATTTATTAATGCTCGTTGTTCACGAGCATGATCACTTGTCGAGTTATGTTTGTATTCGAGGTTTCACCTCACTGTCCAATGGATTCTAGTCGTTTTCATACACCAGAATTCGGGCTGTGACATAGTGGTATCAGAGCAGCTCGTCTGCTCTTAAGCTTAAACTTTCTTGTGTAGTCGAGTCTAGATTTAATTCATTAGACTTGTATGAGTCAGTGACACACCGAGCATTCCCTATCTCATCCAGCAACCAGGTACGAGTATTTTCAAAAGTTTATTAAGTTTGAAATTTAATTGAGTTATTCCGTTTGCTATTTGTCTAGAGATAAAAGCTTGGTAAGTAGCTTGAATAACTAGATTGCTTTATAATGCCTTCCCTAATTCTGTGTTTTATGTGGTAATCGAAAAGGATGGAACGTTTGTGCAAACGTTTTCGTGAAATGGAATTGCCAAGTACCCTGAGCAATAAAACCTCTTTGGGAAGCAAAAACGAGTATGTGGAATTGAGAAATTCAAATGTGATCGATTAACTGTTTAATTGTGCTTAACCCATTTAAACTCGTATAGGATGGACGATGAGGGCAATCGAGCATTGATGTAGGAATATCTGCATATTAGAAAGTCATATCACGAGACGATCGCTGAATTTTTTGCTCGTTACCATAAGATTTGGGAGACAGTGAAGTATCTCGACGTTAGTGCACTCAACAGAATGATTCATCTGATTCAGGCTCTTCCTCGAGAGTGGCTTGACTGGGCAGCATCACTAGTACCGAGGTTCATCGGACGCCAGTACCTAGGTGTCTATCTTTACGGCGATTGCAATGCGTTCATCTCCACTATCTCAGGTCAATTCATTGAGTACGGTGCTCCGCCTCCCGGACCGTTTGACCCTGTTTTTTCAGCCGAGCCGAATGGCTTTGTTCTTGAGCCTCAGCCTCAGCCTCAGCCTCAGCCTCTTCTTATAGATGTACCAACCCCTCCCAGAGTCCCCTCTAGGCCATAGCCGAGCCTTCTAGGCCGACGCGTACCAACGATAGCGATGATGACGAGTTTTTCGAGGACTTTGCAGCCGATGCCACAGTGGGCAATGGTTACCTCCAGGCTTTTCCGAGCGACCACTTCTCTATTCCGTACCCGTCTTTCCAGACCCCGGTAGTTAGGCCCAACCAGGGACGTGAGCTAGAGCTCGAGGGTGCAGACGACATGTCAGCGTACTCTCGTCATGTGAGCAGTCTTGAGAGTCCCCCGTGGGACGTGTCTGAGTTGGAGGACGTCAACACCCGCTTTGAGGACGAGCATACTGGAGACATGACCGACATGCGGGAAGTTCCCGGACACACTTACGGCGACTTCCTAGAGTCGTTGGCGGCAACAGAGGGTCAGTGTAGCGGCATAGGCGAGGAGGAGGAAGAGGAGGATCTAGAGAAGGATCTAGAGAAAGATCCTGAGGAAGATCCAGAGAAGGATCCCCAGGAGGATCCAGAGGAGGACCCCGAGGAGCAGCATGGTGACGACGACCGAGCAGTGACGACCCTCACGCTTGGGTCTAGTTCTAGAAAGTTGTGGAATTCCGAACAATTTTTACTTTTCTGTCTAGAGTTGAACTTTTTTTATTTTCTGTTGTGATGTAAATTATATGACTTGATGCATAGTTAGTTAGTAGAGCCGGACACGAAGTAGTATCTCGTGTGTAGTGTGTTTTGAGGTGTAGAATGTCTTGTAGACGTGTAGAGAATTTTTCTGATTGAATATTTATCCCTTATTTTTGGTATAAGTCCTCAAAAGGGGCCATCATTCCGATGATATGAAAGGAAGCCGTTAGGCTGTTAAAATCAACTTTGAGTCTCCTAATTGTTTTATGAATTAATTGTCTTAGAGGTACGAGTAGAAGAGTCGAGTTATTAAATGAAGTGTTTTCCAGATTATTTAAGATGTGAAATTCTAAGTGATTATATATGCTATGTTCGATTGAGTGTATGAGAAATTGTTGAGCATGATGTTTTGTGATCAGTTGAAATTGATTAATTTATTGTACATGTATGCAATTATTTGAATGATTGTGTGTATTTGATTATAGTATTGAGACATGCCATTACTTGATTGATTATAGTAAGACAAATTGAGAAATATTTTAATTGCAATTTGAATGCTTTACCTGAGAGAAATTCTTTCCTAAATGTGCAATAAGTATCGATCGAGAATTGTGTTTCTTCTTAGGAGGAGAAGTGTTCGAAAGTCGAGAAAATTTTCGAGTAGGTTCGCCGAACTTTTCTAATTTTTAGCATTTCATTTAGAATGCCTCCAAGAAGAAGAATCGAGAGGGCCGAGCAAAACGATGAAGAAGAGCGATGGGATAAGACCCCGCCTATTCAAAACTAACGTCGAATCGAAGAGCTTTTTCTTTGACAAAACCCGCCGACTTTCGATGGTAAAGGCAGTCCCACAGAAGCTGAGGACTGGATTCGTTCTCTAGAGCGAATTTTCCATTTTCTACGTTGTGGAGATCATGAGCGTCTCGAATGCATGACGTATCAACTCAAAGGTTCCGCCGACTACTGGTGAGAAGCCCGACATAGGATGTTACTCCTGAAGAACGTGAAAATCTTATGTGGGAGCAGTTCAAGGAAGCCCTGTATAAGAAGTACGTGCCGAGAAGCTATCGGAAGAAGAAAGAAAACTAATTAGCGAACCTGAGGCAAGGAAAGAAGACTGTAGTAGAATACGACTGAGAATTTTACGAATTAGCTCGTTTTGCGCCCGACAAAGTAGATATGGACGAGAAGATGTGTGAGTTATTTCGAGCAGGTTTAAGGCAAGACATTTGCGTAGTTCTTGCAAGTCAGAGCGGTCTGACTTATGGAGAAGCCCTTAACCGAGCCCTTGACATGGAGTTGATAATGCAGCCAGAGAAAGGATCACTTTCTTCAACGACCCCTCAATATAAGAACCAGATGACGACGGCTGTTACCCCTCAATCTTCCCAGTGCGGCTTAATCGTGAAGAGAAAAGGAAAATGGAGTGTTGGAAACCACCCGAGCAAGAAACCGTGGCAAGGAAGAGGACAATAGCAGCAGCAAGCTCAAAAAGCGAAACCCCATCAAGGCAATCAGAGTAGGGTATTTTTCAGACCCTTAGGACTTGTCCCGTGCTCGAAATGCGGTAGGATGCATCAAGGCATCTGCAAGGCAGGAAACAATGGATGTTATACTTGTGGACAACCTGGTCATTTCTCGAACCAGTGCCCAAGTAAATAGCAAAGAATGAGCGGCGGAAGACCGAATCAATACCCGTATTCGCAGATGAGAGCTATACATGGAGCCCCGCATCCAAAGCAACCCCAGGGTTAGCACAAGCCGCAGCCGCAGAAGCAGCAGGAGTCGCCGCACTATCAGAGGGTTTTCGCAATCGAGCAGAAAGCTGGAGTCAAAGACCAAGGAAATCTCGTAGGTATGGGAAAGCTTAATGGTGTGCCCATTATCGTTTTGTTCGATACTAGTGCATCGCATTTGTTTATAGCTAGTGCGTGTGTAGAAACCCTTGGCTTAGATGTAGAAGAGTCGAACCAGGAGCTTAGAGTCTCAACCCCTTTGGGTAGATCTGTGTTATTATCGCGTGTCTGTTCGAATTTATAAGTTATCCGCGAAATCCCTAAATCTAATCCAGATTTGGGATGTGGATATAATCCTTAGAATGGATTGGTTAACCGAAAATTTTACGATGATCTGATGCGATCAGAGACAGATTACATTTCAACCTCTTGGAGAAGAGCCGACCATAGAGCATGGAGTTTAAAGAAAAATGAAGAAGAGTATGCCGATTATTTGGGCTATGAAAACAAAGAAGTTGATGAGGAAAAAGAATACACAAGTATACCTGATTTACCTGAATAAGAATGAAGAGCAAGAGCTGAGTATCGACGATGTAGCAGTAGTAAGAGAATATAAGGACGTTTTTTCCAGAAGTTTTGCCAAGATTACCTCCTGATAGGCAATTGGAGTTCACGTTTGATCTTGAGCCCGAATCAGCCCCGAATTCTAAAGCCCCGTACAGAATGGCTTCGAAAGAACTCCAAGAGTTAAAGATTCAACTGCAAGAATTGTTAGATTTGGATTTTGTTAGACCAAGTGTTTCCTCTTGGGGAGCACCAATTCTTTTCGTAAAAAAGAAGGATGGTAGTCTGAGAATGTGCATTGATTACCGAGAGCTCAACAAGATTACTCTCAAGAACAAGTATCCTTTGCCAAGGATACACGATCTGTTTGATCAATTGAAAGGAGTCTGTGTTTTCTCCAAAATTGATTTAAAATCTGGATATCATCAAATGAAGATCAAGCAAGAAGATGTTCCAAAAACTGCATTCAGAACCAGATATGGACATTACGAATTCATTGTGATGCCCTTCAGTTTGACAAATGCCCCAACTGTATTCATGGATCTAATGAACCGTTTCTTTCATGAATTCTTGGATAAATTCGTGATAGTATTCATAGACGATATCTTGGTGTATTCAAAAGATGAAGCAGAGCACGAGAAGTATCTCAGAATCGTGATAAAAAGACTAAGGTCAGAGAAATTGTATGCCAAATTCAGTAAGTGTGAATTCTGGCTAAAAGAAGTGAATTTCTTAGGACATGTTGTTTCGTCCGAAGGAATCAAAGTGGACTCAGCCAAAGTGCAAGCAGTTCAGGAGTGGAAATCGCCAACGTCAGTTCATGAAATCCGTAGTTTCCTAGGTTTGGTAGGATACTATCGGAGATTCATAGAAGGCTTTTCCAAGATAGCGAAGACGATGACGAGTTTGTTGAAGAAAGAATCCAAGTTTAGATGGACGGAGGAATGCGAGCAAAGTTTCCAAGAGCTCAAGTCAAGATTAACTTCAGCCCCTGTGTTAGCCCTTCATGAAGCAGGAAAGGACTATGTCATTTTTACAGATGCATCATCCAAAGGTATAGGATGTGTGTTGATGCAAGAAGGAAAAGTGATAGCATATGCTTCAAGACAACTTAAACCTCATAAGAAGAAGTATCCGAGGCACGACTTGGAGTTGGCAGCAGTTGTACATGCTCTCAAAATTTAGAGACATCATCTTTATGGAGCCAAGTGCCGAAATCTTTTCGGATCACAAAAGTCTGAAGTATTTCTTCGAGCAGAAGGAGTTGAACATGAGACAAATATGATGACTTGAATTGGTGAAAGATTACGATTGAAAAATTTCTTATCACTCCGGAAAGGCCAATGTCGTAGCCGATGCGTTGAGCAAGAAGGAAAATTTGGAGTTAGGATTTCTCCTATCCGATGAGAAGAAGTTATTGAAGAATTTGGAAAGATGAGAATCAAAGTAATTCAACCTCTGAAGTCAATGGAGCAAGTTATTGCATCTCTAGTAGTGGAGCCAGACCTTAGAGCTCGTATCGTAGACGGCCAAAGAAAAGATGAGAAGTTAGAGGATTTAAGACTAAAAGTTAGATAGGAAGGAGTTGAAGATTTCAGAGAATCGATTCTGGATCGTAAAATCCAACAACTTAGAACAAAATCGATTCCCTTAGTTAAGATTAAGTGGCGACACCACGATCTTGAAGAAGCTACATTGGAACTCGAGGATAAGATGAAAGAAAGGTTTTCTGAGCTCTTTTGTCAAGGTTAGTAAATTTCGGGACGAAATTTATTTTAAGGGGGTGAGGATGTAATACCCCGATCCTTTTTAAGTTGTTAAGTTCATCTTACATGAGATTATATGCCTTAGTTATGTGGGCTTGTGTGATAAAAATTTCCGAGAAAAGAATTTTTCTCGTGAAATTACTAAAATGCCCTTGAATGGCTTTACGTGATTTTTATTGTTTCGGTTATCCGAATCTATTGTTTGATGAATTGATTGAGCATGATTATGTGAGTATGTTTGAGTTTGAATTTCAGAGAATTTTGAGAAGTTTCATTTTGGGATGAATAGTAACTTTTCTCGAGTTTTCGCTATTTATCGAACTTTTTCGAAGTTCATCTAATTAGTGTCTTTTGAGTCTAAAAATGATTCTAGAAGCTTTTGGATAGGTTTGAGAGTCGTCAGAAATCGTCCGAGAGAAAATTCAATTAAAGGTCCAGAAAATCCTAATATGAATAGTGAATTCCAACTTTTTTTTCGTTTCTCGGAATTTCATTTTGAATGTTTGATTTTTTGATTCCTAGATTTATTTGGTGAAGTTTGAGACGGAGCGGAGAGAATTCCGATGTCGAGAAAGAGTCGTGGTGAGTTTCAAATCGTTTGAGAGTTTAATGAGAAATTAAGGATAGATTGCACCAGATAACTTTTTCTTCCGACGAATTTTATATCGCGTTTTTGATCACCGGGTGCAACTAAATTCTATTAATTCCTATCCTATTCTCATTTCAATCACTCTCTCTCTCACACGCACTCTCTCTCTCTTAAACATCTCTCTCTCTTAATCATCTCTCTCCATTCTCTCTCCCTCTCTCCACCGACCTCTCTCACTAATTCTCTCCCTCTCGGCAATCACACATACACACACCAAAACCTCCATTGTTGAGCCTACTTCAAGCTCCAAGGATAAAGATAACCTAGCTCTCGATCATCTATCGACTAATCCATTAAGGTATTTGAGACCCTCTCATCGTGTTTGATTCTAGCAAGAAATTCCCTCTTTTTCCACCCTCTTTTATTCGATTAAAATGATCCTCCCATCTAGAAAATCAAAGCCTCTTGTTCTAGTATGGATTTTTGGGTTCTTGAGAGTCTTGATACACAAAAATAGGAGTCAAAATCCTTGATCATCTTTTCCCCCTCAATACCAAAAATTTTGGGATGTTTATGGATTTTTGGTGTTGATATTCTTGATGATATTTGGTCATAGTTTCATCTTGATTTCTTGTATGAAAGTAGATGTTGAAATCCTTGATTATTTCTTCCTTATGTGGACCGAAAATTATGAGACAAATTAGGAATTTTTATGTTGATATTCTTGGTTTGAATTTGATGATTGATTTGTGTTTTGGAGTATGATCTAAGAGTTTTGAGGTATGTGATTTATTGAGAAAGATGATGATATATACATATGTGTAAGTACCGAAAATTTTATGAGTATAAGGAGGATTAATTATGTTTGTGATGTTCTTGAGGAATAGATGAAGAAATGATGATGTCAATAAAGATTAATACATGATAATAAGAAATGAAGAAATGGAATAAAGAATTTAATTGTTATTTTTTTTAAGAGAACCGAAAATATATATGTATATGAAGATTTGATGATTTTTGTGATGTTATTGATGATATAAGTTTAGATGATGTGTGATTCGATGATTTAAAGACGATAGAATAAGAGAAATGAGAATAATAAATTTTTGTGTAATTTTTCTTGAAAAATTCGAACCAAATAGTATGAAGAAGGTTGATGATTCTTGATGTTGTATGTTAATTTTGATCTAGGTGATGATTTGATGAAGAAGACGAAGTTAAAATAATTAGAGTTTCTTTTCGAAATTTTTGAATCCGAGTTAATACGAAGAAGTTGTCGAGTAATGAAATGTAATTAATGAAAAATCGAGTTAAACTAAAAAAACGAGAAATGTAGTAAAGTTAAAATCGAAATAAGTAAGATTAATCGAGTTAATAAGAAGTAAGAAGTAATTAGAAACTTTTACCGAGTTTAGTAAAATTTCCGAGTGATGACACGTTTTACAAGAATTTCGGATCATTAATCTTTTTTGTAATTAAAGTCTTTAAATGATATAAGAGAAATAAAACTAATTTCATTTAAATTTAATAATTTTTATTTTCTAAAAGTTAGAATCGAGCAGAGTCGAGTCAGCATGAGTTATAATCGAGTCTTGGATGAAGTTTCCAAGTAAACATTTATGATTAAATAATTAATATGATTTTCTAGATTTTTTCTAGAATATTTAATTATATTTGGTAAATTTTTCTTTTTCCATCTATTTATCGAAGTTGATCGTATTAAATGTTCGTGAATGTTCGATTCTTGATCTGAAAGATTGTTTGTGAATGATTTGTGATATTAGAACCCGAGAATTAATCTTGTAATTTTCTGAGTTCGTTCAACTCGAGAAATCGAGAAAAACAAGATGTGTGATGTAAATAGTATTTTCTATCTTTTGTAGATTATTTAATTAATAAAATATTTAGATACTTTTGAGTCAAGTATGTGAGTTTGAGAGTCAGTTGGTTTAGTAATTTGGTAGAACTGAGAAACTGAGGAAGATCGAGTTAGATAAGTCGAGATAAGATAAGAAACCCGAATCGTGTAGAAGTCCTTTAGCCGAGCGTTAAAGTTCGTTACGTTTTTCGAGTAAGTAGTCTCGCCCTTATAAGATATTATTTGTGAAGGAACGAGCGGGACCCCAAAGTATAAGCAAGAAGAAAAATCAGCTAAGCCGACAAACCCCTTTTGCAGTCAGGTGAGCTTTTTAACCGAAACCAAAGTGATGAATGTGATTATTATTATCATATTATGTGAGTTTTTAAATTAATTGACTTGCCATTTTATCTGAGTTTTGGTATGTTTGAATCATCTACTTGAGTTATTATAATTATCCTGTGTGAGACAGGACACACGTGTTGTTATTAATTGTTGACGTGATTGTGAGCCTTGCTTCGGTTAGGCAGATCACAGTATTTGAGAAGGAGGCCTACTTCTTAACACACGAGATTATGTGGTAGATTGATTCATACCTGCTATTCAAATTATATATGTTGACTGCGCAGTCGTTTCAAGAAAAAAGAAAATGATTTTTGCATACACAAGTTAAATGTTTTAAAACTATTCTAACACTTGTAATGCAGTGGCAAGGTAAGTTCAATTATATAGCTCTATCGAGCAAAGTTTAAATTATTTTGGCATGTGTTCACTGAGTACGAAGTACTCAGCCCTGCATGTATTTCTAAACATGAAGGTTAGCGGGATGGTGCTCGGCGGTGTGATTATTTGAATAAGAGTCGAGTCTTCTTTTGGTTTAAGCTTGCATCTACATATCTTCATATATGTAGTTGTGGGACTTGAGACGTTATTCCGCTGCATGATAAAACAAACTTGTTTATATATTTAAATTTTAGTACTTGATGTTGTGTCGATACAATGAGCTTAATGATAAACTATTCTCGTATTTTCTTTTACTTCTACTTGACTTGGATTATATTGCTTCAATTGCTTTTCGATACTTGAATTATTTATTAATGCTCGTTGTTTGAGATTGGATTTGAAAGCATGTTCTATTTGTTATTGCCTTCAATCTATATTTCCTTGTTCCAGAGCATGATCCCTTGTCGAGTTATGTTTGTATTCGAGGTTTCACCTCACTGTCCAATGGATTCTAGTCGTTTTCATATACCAGAATTCGGGTTGTGACACTTCTTTGACTAAGGGCCAGCTGTGTATTCCAACTGAGGTTTCAAAGATTTAAGCGTTTGCGGAAGTTGGTGGAAATTGAAGCTCGTTACTTAAACTGAAACCTTAATATAAACAGGGAAGGTTAAATTCCCAAAATTAGTGCAGTTTGTGAAAGTACAGTTTGTATGCTGGGTCAGTTGGTAAGATAACTGAATTTAAAATACTGAATGTAAATACAGAAAGTAAAGGACACAATATTTTTAGGAAAGTAATCCACTAGATAAGCTTAGGCGTGCTTATCAAACATTCCACTTGGTTTGCAGGTGCCAAACAACCTAACTAGTTCGATTATGGGTTCAAATAAGACCTTACAACATTTTTTCGAGCAAGTGTACAACTTGGGCTTAGATTATGGGTTCTAAGATGGCCTAGTCTTAGATTGCGGGTTCTAAGGGACCTAGTCTTTGATTACGGGTTCAAAGGGACCCGGTCTTTGATTGCGGGTTCAAAGGGACCTAGTGACTTTGATTGCGGTTCAAAGTCGGACCTAAGGTTTGAGGTTTGGGGTTTTTTCCAACTAAGAAGCCTTCTACACAGAGAGAAGTGGAGGCTTCATCCTAAGGCCTAGAGACTGGATCTTTTGGGAGAGAGTCTGTTTGGACACAAATTTAAGCAAGAACCTATATTCTAGTCTCGATCAAAGAAGGGGCTTTCTGAGAGGCTAGACGGATGAACAAAAGGAGGTGTGGACACTCGGCTTCTACTGGTCTTCAATTGAGGTCTTCTTGTATAATACCCCGAACTTTTCTAAGTTCCTAAGTGCGTAATTAAATTAATATGCCTATATGATGAGTTTTTAGTGCTAAAATTTTTTCGCGAAAATAAATTTTTCTATGAAATGATGAAAATGCCCTTATGTGCTTTAATGTGATTTTTCTCGTTTTGATTATTCAAATTTAGTATGTGATGAATTTTATGAGCTTATTTATATGAGTTTAAGCTTGAGTATGAATTTTTGAATTTTCTGAGAACTTTGAATTTTAAGTGAATAGTAACGTAAACCGAGAAATCACTATTCATCGACCGACTTCGAATTTAGTCTAATTAGTTTCATTTGAATCTAGAATTTATTCTAAGACTTTTGAGATAAGTCGGAGAATTTTCCGAGATCATTTGAAGAAGCTTTAAAAATAAATTGCTTAATGACTCGTTTAGTCGAGCCGGTTTTATGAAATAATTCGTTAGAAGGAATCTCGAGACAAAAATGATATCATTAGATTCCTTAATTTATTTTGGGAGATATAAGATGAATTAGAGAGAATTTGGACGACGAGAAAGAGACGAGAAGGGTTATAAATTATTTGAGAGAATAAAGTGATATAACGGGGATATTTTCTACCGGAAAATTTATTTAACCAGGCTAAATTAGCAGATAATTATCTGAAATCTTATCCCTAATAGTAACCTAATTGCTAAGCATACTCTCAACTTGGCAAGTAACCTCACTCTCTCTCCAATCTCCATCGGATCTCTCTCTTCTCTCTACCATATATTCTCAAATCTTAGCATATCTAACATGTGATTCATTCCCCTTACTCCATTATCTTACATTCATCCTTATTAACATTATTCTCTACATCCCTCAATCAACCGAAGCAACCAACAACAGCAACTCTACCTCTCTCTCTCTCGAAACTGTCTTCCACTGAAGAAGAGCAGTTTTCGCAGCAGTTTGCAGCTGCAAACACCTTCATGTATTCATCCTCTTCACCATAACAATCAAGAGATCAACATCCCCTTCATCTCCTTCATCATCTCTCCCTTGAAGCCGTGAAAAGAGCAGCAGCAGCCCGTGTTCTTCAACACTGAGCAGCAGGTCGACTTCATCGTCTTCATCACCATCATCTTCAAACTTCCATGAATATACACCTCTTCTTGATGAGTTCATGCTTCATTCTTGAGGATCCTTTGATGTAGAACATCTCCTTCATCTCTAAGATCATTTAAGAAGTAAGTTTCCATCTATTTCATTTCATTTTTAAGCTTGAAACAAGCTTAGAATTTCAGCCTATCCATCGATTTCCATGGATAGAAAACAAGGGTTTGATTCTTGTTTTTCAAAAGCTATGATCTTGATGTCTTGCATATCTTTTCATGCAAGGAAAGGAGATACAAATCCATCATCTTTCATCCTCCAAGCCATACAAAATCCAAGTCAAGAAGAGATTAAGTTCTATTTATTTTTAAGTATGATTCATTCATTTCTTAAGATGTATATGTACATGTAAATGAGAAAATACGGGAAAAATGCATGATTTACTTTATGCATAGGCAAACCTTAGGGTTGTGATGACGAGATGATGATCTAAATGAAGATATAAGCATGATTTAAGAATTAAAATGATAAAAGAACCTAAGAAGGCTAAAGAACCCTAAATCGATGAAAAAGAAAAAAATAGGAAAATGTTCTTGATGAGTTTTGATGCTTATTCGATGATATGATGATGATATATGCTTACCATGATTTTTCATGTGATTTATATGCATATATGTGTTGATGATAATTTTTGGTGAATTTATTGGATTTTTAATGGATTAAATAGATTAAAATAGAGAAAATATGATTAAATTATGATTTATAAATTTTCTGAGTTATATGTTGTTTATGAGCATGATGATATATGAAAATATGATCAAGATATGTTTTTGAGATGAAATATGAATTTTATGATTTTTTGAAGAAAAAATTTGAATTATGTAATAATTTGAAGAAAATGAATTTTTGATGATTTTGATGAAATATGATGATATTGATGATGATGATGATGTTAAGATGTGTTAAATAAATTTTTGAATGAGTTTATAAGCATGAAAATTAAGAAAATATGAAGATATAATTTTTAATAATTTTTATTGGAATTTTAAGAGGAAAAAATCGAAAGAAATGAGGTTAAAAATAAATATGATGTAATACCCCGGATTTTTCTTCCGTCGTCAAAATAAAAATTTAATTATTAATTAAGGCTTTGCACGCCTAAGTTAAGGATTTTTGATTCTAAGACTAACGGTGGAATCCGTTTCTGAAAATAAATTCCAGAAGTCGGTCAAACGACTACTGTATTAGGGTTTTCGCTCAGATCGAAAAACCGTCAGACTTTACATTCACTTTTTCTTCGATATGAGTTCACCGGAGAAAGTCAGTTTTTATTATTTTTTCGGGCGAATTTTGGACTGTCTTATCCCGACTTTTCATCGGATTTCAGAAAACGAAATATGCTTTCTGAGTATGTGATTTATTCCTAATCTAACGGTCGAATTAGTTTTCGTAAAAAATGTAACCATCTAGGGTTTTAATTTCTCGATTTTATAACGTCGTATTAGACCCGTAAAACGCGATTTTTCGACTAAAATATCTACCCTAAACCGCCTATGTGTGTGTGTGAGTCATCCTTGAGATATTTTTTTTCACTTTATGGAATAGTATCCTCTTAGTCATCATCCCTCTCCCACTCCCACCATTACCCCCCCCCCCCCCTCCTCATTTCTCTCTCAATTTCCTCCATTGAAGTCATCCTTCAAGCTTTCAAAACTCCACAAGTCTCTCGTCCACCGATCAATCTTAGTTCCGATTTCATATTCGACAAGGTAAGAGCTTCCTCTCGAGATTGAACCGAACAAAAGTTCCTTCCTTCAAGACTTATTTTTTTCGAAAATTTCATGAGGAGAAGCATGGCGTTCTTTGTTTAATACATGTTGTTAGATGCTTAGGAATGGTTTTATGGATTGAAATCATGAAGAAATCATCCCCCCCTATATTATTGATATTACCGAAATTTTTAGAGAATTAGGGGTTTGATGTTGGTTCGATTTTTAGATGATTGATTAGTGGATTAGTGTTCTATATGATGATAGATTGATGCATGAATTAATTTAGAATTTTCTAAAAGTAAAAATAAAAGTGTAAGAGAGAAAGAAGTAATGATTTGGTGTAGTATATGTTATGATTTGCATGTTATGATAATAGAAATGAGATGTAGTATGTTTGAGGATGATTATATAATTTATTGGATTTTTTCTAAAAATAAAATAAAAATCATAAGAGACGAAAATCCGTCGATAAGTGGAGATTCGTTAATGATTTGAGGATGTGATTTATGTATTAGTGAATCTTGATAGATGGTGAACGATATTGTAAAGTTTGAGCAAAATCGGAGAACGTTGAAATTTTGTTAAGAGACGAGCAATCGTCGATAAGTCGGGATTAGATAATGATTTAGGTTTGTGATTTGAATATATGTTAATCTTGTTAGTTAATGATCGTAACCGAAAAATTTGAACGAATTCTAAGAAGATTGGAATTTTGATAAGAGACGAAGAATCGAGTCTAAGTGTCGACAGAAAAGTCGAATAAGGAAAACCAATTTGATATTAATGATTGTTGTCGTTTGACGAACGAGATTTTAGTTGACGATATTTCCATCCGAGATACGAGATGATATAAGTTATAGTTTATAAACGAGAAGTTGAAATAGAAATTGATTTTGAAATTGAATTGGTTTAGTAATTGGATTAGTTGAAAGACGAGGAAATATACATCGAGTTTTTAATCGAGAAATGTGAAGGAGTTTGTCATGAAAGATTGTACATGTTGACTGCCTTAAGATGGAATTTTCGTAAGAATAAAAGTGGTATATCATTGATCGAACCTAGGGAATCGTGCGTCGAGTTTTATCGAGCATTAGGGTTTCACGCGGACTGAACTGCGACCTTTTACGGAAACTGTCATAACTTTTAGCTCACTTAACGAAATCAAGATCCGTAAATTGGAGAGTAATATAGACATCCGTGGCTTTCTTTTGATATAGAGCACATCCCCTGTTTCGCAGGAACCTGTTCTGTATGAACTCCAGAACCTCTGCTTTGTGCAGAAACTTATGTAAACCTAATTTCTTAAGTTGAATCCTTTTCAACTTCGTTCCTTGTGAACTTTTAAGTCATTATAAGCTATCGACTTCCATTTATCTACTGACCTAAGTGTCAAGTAATGAACCGAGTCAGTTTATAAACGAGAATTGATTGAGTCTCGTTTATTCGTTAATCAAAAGAAAGTAGTAAAGTGCAAAGGCCTAAAAGACTAAAACCGATTTCGATTCCCTGTTTCTTTTATCGTTGCGATCGAGTTTTAAAGTTTGTTTATTTACGATAAAAGGAGGAAGTCAGTGCCAAGGATAGGACGGAAGACAGAAGACGGAAGCTATAGTTGTTCTGTAATTGCCTAAGGTGGGCTTTTCTATATACGAAATAAAATGAGCGATGCTCGAAAATCTTTATTTATAGCTTTGATAATTGTGTTTTCAAAGTGATAATCAGAGCATGAAATATTTGTTTTTATGTGAGTTCTCTTGTACCCTTCTGAGTTAGCCGACTGCTATCCAGAATTATTAGTTAGCCGACCTGCTAACTGAAACGATCGGACTTTGAGTTAGCCGATTGCTATCCAAAGTTAGTGTACACAGTAGCCGTTGTGTGTGGAACCCTGTTGAGGGGTAGCCAGCCACAGTGATAATTATTGGGCAAGATTAAACGTAACATCTATCAGAAAAGTGCTTGATCAAGCCATGTTGTGAAAATGAGAAAGAAAATGTCTAGTAGACACGGGTATTTATTGAAAAACCCCGATGTGCTACAGAAATGAGATGCCTGATTTATCTATACTTATGATATGTTTTCGGCAATGTGCCCACTAAGTGCTATTGTACTTAGCCCTGCATATGTTTTATAAAATGTGCAGGTTGAGTGACGGGAGCGGCGTAGGTTGATGTTGAGTAAAGAGTCGTAGTTAGGAAGAAGAACTTGTATCAAGCTTTACGCTTTCCGCTGCCAATCTTTTGAGATAACGTATTTATCTTTTGGGTCTAAGCCCCGTACAATGAACTTAGTTCTTTTTTTGAACAACTTGTCGAGTGATCCTTCGAGATCAACTCTTTCTTTTAAATGAAGTCTTGTTCATAGAAGTATTCTGTTATTAATGTCTGTTTAATTATTTATTCCCTTTCTTCCCCGCTTCTTTAATCCAATCCCTAGTCGCACCCCGGCTTTGCTGTCCCTCGGGATTTGGGGCTGTGAGATATGATGTTCTTGAGGTCAATATGAGCTTTTGAAGATGTGTTCTTCATATTCATAAGAAAAACTTGAAGATTTGAAGATGATATAAATTAATTAGAAAAATAATTATTTTTAATTATTTTAATTCGAAAATGAGTAAATATATTTTAATGAGGAATTTCATTAGATAAGAATGAAATTGAGAAATAAATGAGATGTTAAGTCTATTTTGAATGAAATGAGTAGAAAATAAAGTTTTATGAATTTTCTATGAATTTTGAGATATATATATATATATATATATATATATGTATATATTAAAAAGAAATAATGAGAAAAAAAAGTAAATGAAAATATGAGTTTAATTAGAAAAAGAAATGTATTCTTTGATTGATGATGATGTTAGAATGATGATAACTGAAAATGTGATGTGAATTTGATGTTAGTGTTAAAAGAAAAATGGAATATTCTAGGAATTTTGATATAAAAATATACATATAATTATATATATATATATTAAAAAGAAATAATGAGAAAAAGAAGTAAATGAAAATATGAGTTTAATTAGACAAATAAATGTATTCTTTGATTGATGATGATGTTAGAATGATGATAAGTGAAGATGTGATGTGAATTTGATGTTAGTGTTAAAAGAGAAATGGAATAATAATAATAATATTAATATTTATTTGAAAATAAAGGAGAATTAAAATAAAAGAAAATGAAATTATCTATGAGATAATATGAGTTAGAAGTCATGAGCATGAGTTAAAGAGTTAAGATGGTCGTATTTGAGTTCGTTTGTTTCAAATGAGAAGTTAAAAGAATTATTATTAAAGAAATAATAATAAAATAATAGAATAATTAATTTAATGGAATATTTTCATTATTTTTTTTTAATATATTTGAGTGATGTGAATTCTAAGTGATGTTTATGTGTTTAAGTGTGCTTTGAATGTTTGATTGATGTGACGAGGTATTAATCGAGTAAAGGAAAGTGATATAAATTGAGAAAACGAGAAAATAAATATATTATGTGAGAAAATGAGGAAATTAAAGATTGATCAAAAAGTTTGGAAAGCTGAGAATTGAAGTAGTTTGCCTCCTTCAACTGTAGAACAAGTGATTGTTTCATTAGTGGTGATGCTAGATTTAAGATCTCGCATCATAGAGGGTTAAAGGAAGGATGAGAAGTTGGAAGAAGTAAGAATGAAAGTTAGAAGAGGAGAAGTTGAGAATTTCAAGGAGTCAAGTGACAACGCTTTGTTGTATCAAGAAAGAATTTGCGTGCTAAATGATGAGAAGTTAAGGAACGAGATAATGAGTGAAGCTCATGAGATCCCTTATACCGCTCACCCCAGTAGTACGAAGATGTACTAGGATTTGAAGTAACAATTCTGGTAGAAATGAAGAAAGACATGGCCATGTTCGTAGAAAGATGTTTCGCTTGTCAGCAAGTGAAGTCCTTACATCAAAGACCTTTTGGATCTTTGCAGCCGTTACCAGTTCTTGAGTGGAAATGGGACGATGTCACTATGGAATTTGTGACAAGTTTGCCAAGGACGAGAAAAAGGAAATATAACTATGCTACCCATATAGTTGTGGATAGATTAACAAAATCAGCTCGTTTTATACCCATTCCACACACCTATGGATCTGATAAGTTGGCACAGATCTATGTCAAGGGAATCGTGAGATTGCATGATGAACCAAAGACGATTACTTCTGATCAAGATTCGAAGTTTATTGCTCATTTTCAGAAAAGTTTCCAGAAAGAGTTGGGAACACAACTTCAGTTCAGTACCGCCTATCATCCTCAAACCGATGGTCAATCGGAAAGAATGATTCAAATTCTTGAGGATATGTTGAGAGCCGTATTGTTGGATAAAGGAGACAATTGGGAGAAGATTTTACCTCTTGTCGAAGTTGCCTACAACAACACTTATTAGAATACGATAGGGATAGTCCTTACAAAGCTCTTTATGGAAGAAAGTGTAGATCTCTGCTCTACTAGGACGAAGTAGGCGAGAAGAAAGTTATAGGGCAAGAAGCAATTGAAGAGATGATAGAATCTGTCAGTCAGATTCGTGAGAAGATCAAGGAAGCTCAGAGTCGGCAAAAGTTGTATGCCGATAATCGAAGAGCCGAGTTAGAGTTTGAAGTAGGAAGCAAAGATTTTTCTGGAAGTGTCCCCTTCGAGAGGGATACATCATTTTGGTGTGCGAGGAAAGCTAAAGCCGCGTTATATAGGACCGTTCGAAATCCTAGAAGGGATTGAAGCTGTCTCGTATAGATTAGCTTTGCCTCCTAGTTTTGGAAACTCGCATAACGTGTTTCACGTATCGCAGTTGCGTAAGTACGTTGTTGATCCGAAACACGTATTAGGCAAGAAGACGTAGCTTTAAAGCCAGATTTAAGTTACGAGGAGAAACCTGAGCGAATCCTGGATTGTAAGATTTAGCAGCTTAGAACGAAATTGATACTCCTCGTTAAGATTAAGTGGCAATATTATGAGCTTGAAGAAGCTACGTGGGAACTTGAAGAAAAGATGAGAGCAAAGTATCCCGAGCTATTCTCTAAAGGTTAGCAAATTTCGGGATGATATTTTTTTAAGGGGGTGAGGATGTAATACCCCGAACTTTTCTAAGTTCCTAAATGCGTATTAATTAAATTAATATGCTTATATGATGAGTCTTGAGTGCTAAAATTTTTCGCGAAAATAAAAATTTTCTGTGAAATGATGAAAATGCCCTTATGTGCTCTAATGTAATTTTTCTCATTTCGATTATTCGAATCGAGTATGTGATGAATTGTTTGAGCTTATTTATATGAGTGTAAGCTTGAGTATGAATTTCGGAATTTTCTAAGAACTTATATTTTTAGATGAATAGTAATGTAAACCGAGAAATCCCTATTCATCGACCGACTCCGAATTTAGTCTAATTAGTTTCATTTGAATCTAGAATTTATTCTAAGACTTTTGAGATAAGTCGAAGAATTTTCCTAGATCATTTGAAGAAGCTTTAAAAATAAATTGCTTAACGACTCGTTTAGTCGAGCCGTTTTTATGAAATAATTAGTTAGAAGGAATCTCGAGATAAAAATGATATCATTGGATTCCTTAATTTATTTTGGGAGATATAAAATGAATTAGAGAGAATTTAGATGACGAGAAAGAGACGAGAAGTGTTTTTAAATTGTTTGAGGGAATAAAGTGAAATAACGGGGATATTTTCTACTGGAAAATTAATTTGCCGGATGAAATTAACAGATAAAACTCTGGATCTTATCCCTAATAGTGGAATTAACCCTAAAACCACTCTCATGTTGGCATGTGAAAGCCACTCTCCCTCACAACACTCCACATACGTCTCTCTCTCTCTCTCCAATCTTTCTCTTGGATTCTCTCCTCTCTCTCTAAAATCTTTCAAAATCTTAACACATGTTAAATGCTTCTCTTCACTCTACAAACTCTTATTCATCATCCTTATCATCTATCTATCCATTTCTCTCTCCAAACCGAGCTCAAGCAGCAGCAAAAACTTCATCTTTCTCACTAACAAAACTATCTCCATCGAAGAAGGAGCAGTTTTAAAGCAGAGATTTCGGCTGCTAACACCCTCTTCATCACAGTAATACCCCGATAATTTCTACAGTCTTTAAAAATGAAAGTTAATAATAATTATGGCTTTGCACGCCTAAGATCATGAAATTAAATTCTAAGATTTACGGTAAAATCTGTATCCGAAAATAATTTCCAGAAATCAGACGAATGACTACTGTATTAGGGTTTTTGCGTCCGGTAAGTTTTTCGCCCGAAAACTCAGAATTAAATTCCGTCAGAATTTACATTCACTTTTTCTTCGAGACGAGTTCACCGGAGAAAGTTAGTTTTAATGATTTTCCGGGCGAATTTTGGATTATGATGTCCCGACTTTTTTTCTCGGATTTTGAAAAACGAATTAGGTTTTCCGAGTACATAAATTATTTCTAATCTAACGGACGAATTAGATTTCGTCGAATCCGTAACTATCTAGGAAAGTATTTCTCGACTTTTAAATCGACGTTTAAGAGCCGGAAACGAGATATTTCGTCTAACAATCCCTCGCCAAACGCATCCTTAATGAGTCACTATGCTTTGTTAGATATTTCTCTTTACTTTATGTGTCACTACAATGAGTCATCACCTCCTCTCCCTTCCCCTCATTTACCGCCACCACCATACACACACTACACTCTCTCTTTTCTTCTTCATCTCCATTAAAGCTCAACTCCAAGCTTTCCTCAAGCATTCAAGTCTTCCACCTACCGATCATTTTCATTCCCGAATCCATATTACGAAAGGTAAGAAATTCATCTACCATTTGAACCGAACAAATCCTTGTTCCATCATTTTTATTTTTTTCGAAAATGGAGAGAGTAAGTAGCATGTTGTCCTTTGATCAAATCATGTTCTATGATGTTTAGAATCGAGTTCTATGGATGAATTAGAGAAAGAAATCAAGAACCCCTTTGTTCTAGGGTTTACCGATTTTGGGGAGAAATTGGGGCTTTGATCGTAGCTCGATTTCTTTGTCGATTGAATGATAGATTAGTGTTCCTCATGATGTTAATTGACTCTATGAATTGTTTTAGATTTTTCTAAAAATAAAATTTGAAACCTAAGAGACGAAGAAGGCACAATTTAGGATAGTAAATGTTATGATATGCTCGATTGTTTAATGGAAATGAGATATACGATGCATGAGGATGAGGATGATTATATATTTAATTGAGATTTTTCTAAAAATAAAATGAAAAATGTAAGAGACGAAGACGTGTTGATAAGTTAGAGCTCGATAATGTTTTGATATTATGATTTGCATGTTAGTAATGCTCGATAGATGATAATCGTTGTTGTAAAATTTCAACGAAAACGGAGAACGTAGAATTTTCGTTAAGAGACGAACGACCGACGATAAGTCGAGATTAGATAATAGTTTGAGGATATGATTTATGTAATTATGATTCTTGATAGATGATGAATAAGATTGTAGAATTTGATTGAATTCTAATGACGTTGGAGTTTTGGTAAGAAACGAAACAACGATCCTAAGTAATGATAGAAAAGACGAGTAAGAAAATTAATTAGATAATAGTGATTGTTATGAATAAAAGAACAAGTTTGTAGTTGACGGCTTTTGCATTTGAGTTATGAAATGACGAATGATAGTTATGAACGAGAAGTAGAAACGAGAAGTTAGAAATTTCTTTGGTATAGTAATTGTATAGTTGAAGAGACGAGGTTTTTAATCGTCGTGCTTATGATCGAGAAATGAAAAGGAGATCATCATGTATGATGATACGTGATGACTGCCTTGAGTCAGTTTTTGCTTAAAAATAAAAGTTATTGAGCATAAAATGAACCTAGAAAATCGTGCGTCGATTTTATCGAGCATTAGGATTTCACTCGGCAGTTTTGCGACCTTCCACAGAAACTGTCATATCTCCTAGCTCGTTTATTGGAATTGAGATCCGTAAATTGGAGAGTAAACTAGACACCCGTACCTTTCCTTTGGTATAGGGCACGTCCCCTGTTTCGAAATCACCTGTTCTAGACATACTTACTGATCTGATCTTATGCAGTGAATTTCCAAAAATCTATTTTCTTAAGTTGAATTCTTCTCAACTTGAACTCTTTCGATCTTTTAAGTTGTTTCAAGTTATCGACTACCTTCTTTCTACCGACCTAAGTGTCAAGACTAGAACCGAGTGAGTGTCAAACGGGATGCGTTCGTATCTCGTTTCTTTTTAACTAAAAGAGTTTAGTTTAGCGTGCAAATGCCTAAAACGTCTAAAGGACTAAAAAAAAAACTCAACTCGATTTTTCGTATTCGTTTATCGTTTGCGACCGAGCTTTAAAGTATGATTTTTACGATGAAGGAGGAAGTTGACACCAAGGATAGGACGCAGACCAGAAGACGGAAGCACGTGTCTTAAGTTCTGTATTTAATCAAGGTGGGCTTTTATATATGAAACAAAACGAGCAATACTTGAAAACCTTTTCTTTATCGCTTTGATAATCGTGTTTTCAAAGTGATAAATTATTCCATGAACTATTTTGTGTTTTATGTGAGTTCTCTTGTACCTTATGAGTTAATCAAAAGGGGTTAACTAACGATCGGCTTTGAGTTAGCTATTATGCTTTCCAGAGTTTTGTGTACACTATAGCCTGTGGTGTATGTGGTATCCTGTTGAGGGGTAGCCAGCCACGGTGAATTATGACTGGTCAAGATTGAACGTAACATCTATGAAAAATGCTTGCAAGCTAATTTATGAAAATGAGAAAGAAAATGTTTCGTAGACACGAGAATTTGTTGAAAAACCCCGATGTGCTACAGAAATGAAATGCCTGATTATCTATACTTATGATTATGTTTTCGGCAACGTGTCCACTAAGTACTTTTGTACTTAGCCCTGCATATGTTTTCTAAATGTGCAGGTTGAAGCGACGAAAGCGGCGACGGTTGAGTTAGAGTGAATAGAGTTAAGGAAGACTTTTGTATATAGTTCATAAATCCGCTGCTAGACTCTAAACTCTTTTTGATGTTATGTATAATTATCATTGTAGTCTAAGTTCTGTAATATAACTTAGAAGCTTTTGAAGTATCTTGCTCGAGTGATCCTTCGAGATCAACTCTTTCTTTCGTTAATGAAGTCTTGTTCATAGAAATTATGCCGTCTCTTATGTATGTTTATTCTTTCATCCCCTTTCTTCCCTGCCTCTTTAATCCAACCCCAGTCGCACCTCGGCTTCTGCCGTCCCTCGGGATTTGGGGCTGTGACAGAGTGGTATAAGAGCAATCGTTTCTGCTCTGTATACAAGTTTCTTTCAAAGTAGTCAGATATAGTATTCGTTCATACTCTATACCTGAGTCTTCTTTCAAGTAAAGTTAGGTTGTAACACTAAGTTTAAGAGTGTAGACGACAACTCAACCTCCCGCTACGTCGACTCAACGAAGGAAAGAAAGAAAGAAAGAAAGAAAGGAAAGAATTTCAGAAATGTGTTTTCTTTTAAGAAAATTTTTGAATACGTATTCCAGAAAGTTAAGAATGACAATGGTGCCAAGAATGAAATTTTGAAAGTATGAGAATCATACTTGTTTTCTGTTGTATGAATTATGTGAAATTATTTGCGCAATAATTTCTTTTATTTGAAAAGTATGATGGCACAAGAATCTAGATTGATTCTAGGGATTTTTCCCGGTTCGCTAAGAACATAGACTTGAAACCTAAGATCTTTCCGATTCCTCGAGAACTTAGACGTTTTAAGAACGTTAGTTCAAATGATTTCGAAAGGAGATCGTGAAACGGGAAGAACTTCTGTAGACGAATGTCACGTGCGTATAGTGACATGAACAAAGACTCGGCAGAGTCAACCTTTGTTTTTATAAAAAAAAAATCGATAAGAAATTCCTTCGAGAAAATAAGTTAAATAATGATAAGGTACGTTAATTCTGTACCAAGTAAACGAAAGAAACAAATGTTACTTCCATGAAAGTGACATTAACGAAGGTATTTTCAGTTGGAGTTCGCCTCGCTCGAACTTCAAGAAGAGATTGGTTATAATTACCAAGAATCAAGTACGAATCTTAGTAAGTTTCCAGCGATCGCTCGATCCGATGACGATTAGAACTTTGGTTCTAAAGTCGTTTTCCAGTTATAATTCCTTTTCTTTGGAATTTATTTTATTTCATACTTTGTAATTGAACGAAGAGTACGACGAGTAAGAGATTCAAGTGTCGAGAAGGACAAAATCTTTTGTAAACGGATGTTACTTTTGAATAAGTAACATGAACAAAGTAGACGTACTTTGTTTTAATGAAGTAAGAATCGTTAAGAAATTTTTCTTAAGGAAGAAATAATGAAAGAAAGTAATAAAGAATAAAGAAAGAAAGTTATAAGGAAATAAAGTAAGAAATGTAAATGAATAATAAGATAAAGTATGGAAATAAAATCTTGAAATTTTATTTATATATATTGTTTGAGTGTAATTTCTTGAATTGCTAGATGTTATGATAAGTGGTTGTTTAAGTGGTGATATTACAATTGAATAAGGAATGTTCATTTTGTAATTTAAGTATTTCATTAAGATAAGTTATTTCCCTACCTGTTACTGATCCGTGTTTCTTTAAAACTTTTGTAGGATGGTTAGGAGACGCGTTACAGCTTGGAAGAGCGCACCTTTGCCACAGCGTACCCTAGCAGACACTTTACAGGATGATTACCACGGTTATGAGGCAGATTATGGTGTGGAGGATGTAGGACAGATAGTGAGTAACTTCTCGTCGGTTTACTATGCAGCACGACACTTCATTTCAGAGAGTCAGGCTATATCCGATCTGATTGTGCGATTGCCGGACGAGTGGCGCGGTTGGGCGCACCGCGTGGCATGGTTTTTCCTTGGAGTTTTCGGCGACGACATCGAGCCGACAGGCAACTACTCGGGATTCGCTCTATTTATACACGAGCGTTTCTTGGACAACAGGCTCATGGTTCCAGTGCCTTTTGAGCCACATGTTCCTTACCGTCACTTCCCAGCAGTTACCGAGCCAGAGCCTTTAGACTTGGACCCAGAGTTGGCCGCGTTATTGAAGATACCACCAGACTTTGTACCTAGTGAGGAGTCGGACTCGGAGGCAGAGCAGTTAGAGGAGGACGAAGAGCCTGCAGCTACACCAGAGCTACCACTTCCACTTGGACCACTTGAGGAGTTGATCCCAGGACCAGGACTCGTAGAGATTGACGCAGAGACAGCTGCCCTGTTAGGGTTATCTACTCCCTTTTTACCTGAGCCCAGTTTGAGAGTTCGAGGACCTTTTGAGACAGGACTGTTTGAGACAGGGTCAGGGAGCCGGGGGATAGACGTGGAGCTTGTCGCCATGTTAGAGCTGCCATCTCCACCGACACCGCTTGAGGAGATTTGCGCGAAGTGGGAGGTAGTCAGAGGACAGTTAGAGGCAGGACCATCCAGAGTCCGTTCTAGGGAGGAGTACGAGTCGGGTTCCGTTCCAGAGCACCTTCTTCCCCTGAAGAAGCGTGCAGTAGAGACCAGTGAGGACTTCCTTGTTTCAGACTTAGAGGAGACAGTTCCGGAGGCACCATCACCACCTCTACTTACACTTTTTGACGGCTCTACTCTGAGGGAGGACGAGGCACTCCAGCTCGTCTTTGGTTCAGAGTCAGAGGAGAAGGATCCGGACGAGGATCCGGAGGAGGACCCGAAGGAGGACCCGGAGGAGGACTCTGAGGGTTTATAGGCCGTAGAGGGCAGTTCGGACTCGACTGCAGTCTGTTGAGTAGAGTGTCGTAGACGCATGTTAGTAGTAGTAGTAGTTTATTTCGTCTTGTACATAGTCGGATCAGTAACTAGTTTTTGTAGTACTCTAGCGGATACGAAATTTTATGAATCGTTTCCATTTTAGTACTCCCAGTAGATACGGAGATGCAGCTTGTTAGTGCACCCGGTTCATAGATAGGCAGTCAGCCTAGTTTAGACTAGTAGTAGTCTAACTTTTTGTATAAGTTCTCGTTGGAGGTAGAATTAATATTCTTTTTGATGTATATATATATATACATGGCCCGTGAAAGGGTTTTGATCACAAGAAAGTTTCTTATAAAGCATGTAGTAAACCAGAATGTCAAATGAACTCGTGTAACGAGAATTTTAGTTTAACTTGAAAGGTTAAAAGATTAAAAAGCTAGTATCGAAGTTATGTTCGGTTTTTCTTTTCCGTGAACTTGATTAAGTTGGAAAGAGAGTGAGTAAGTAAAAGAATGTTTAAAAGAAAGGGCTAATGAGAATTTCTGTTCCCTATAGTTAAAGAAAAATGCCGCCGAGAAATGTTAACAACAGAAGGGGACCTGGTAGGCCCCGAGAACGTGGAAGATGTCAACCGAAAAATGAAAGGGAGCAAGAACAAGAACAAGAACGTAATGATACCCCTCCACCATCACCATCACCACCACCACCACCACCACCCCGTAGGAACATTGAGGATCTTTTCCTCAAACGAAACCCCCCGTAATTAATGGATCGGGCAACCCTAGTGATGCTGAGCTATGGGTGCGATCAATCGAGAGAATTTTCAAGCTCCTCAGATGTACTGATGAGGAGCGACTATCGTGCATAACATTCCAACTCTCCGGACCAGCTGACTACTGGTGGGAGGCAAGACAGAAGGTGATACCAGCAGAGCATCTGGCTCGACTTACGTGGGACGAGTTTAAGGAGGCACTGTACGACAAGTACGTGCCGAAGACGTATAGGGCTCAGAAGGAAGCTGAGTTCTACAATTTGAAGCAGGGTAAGATGACTGTAACAGAATACGATGCCAAGTTCTGTGAGCTATCAAAGTATGCGCCTACTCAGGTCTATACCGAAGAAAAGATTTCTAAGAAGTTCCGTGGGGGACTAAGACATGAATTGGGAATAGCACTAGCCAGTCATGGGGGACTGAGCTATACTGATGTTCTAGGGCGAGCTCATGAGATGGAGGCCGTTGCGCCTGATGAGACAAAAACTGTAACAACCACACCAGCTCCAACCCAAAACCAAAACTGAGGCTATTATAACAACAATAATAGCAATTTTCAAGGAAAAAGAAAGTGGGAAGGAGGAAGTAGCGGTGGCTACAATCAGAATTTCAACAACCAGGGGAATCAAAGAAAGGGAAATCAGCAAGGTAATCAGCAGCCCAGTCAGAATAACAACAAGAAGCCATGGCAAGGAAACAACCAGTCGGGGTTGTATTTGCAGGGAAATGGACAAACTGGACCATGGAAAGGCAATAACCAGCCGCAAGGGCAGCAGAGGAATTTCAATCAGGGTGGAAATAACCCAGGGAGGGTTACCATTCCTGTATGCCATAAGTGCAACAAAACACATCCCGGTGTCTGTCAAGCAGGCACTCCTAACTGTTTTAACTGCGGACAGAAGGGACACATAAAGAAGGATTGCCCTAAACCACTGCAAGCAGTACCTCTGAGGGCCATACAAGCGCAACCACAACAACAAATGAATCAACAACAGTTTCAGCAGCACGCACAACAACAGCAGAATGCAAGGGCATGTGCGAATAGGCAGACTGGGTAGGATAAAAGAAAAGGAAAAGGAAACCTTGCAGGTATGGGAAAACTTCACAAGATCCCTATTAAGATACTGTTTGATACAAGCGCATCGCATTCTTTTATTGCTGGTTGTTGTGCGGATAACATAGATATCAGACTCGTAAGAGCTGAACCCTATGAGAGTAGCTACACCTTCAGGAGAGATCACTACTTCCACGCATGTTTGCTCTAACCTAGAACTAGTAATTGGAACTCTTAAGGTTAAGGTGAACAATTTGAATGTTATGATAATGTGGGACGTAGAAATAATCCTAGGGATGGACTGGTTGTCAGAGAATTATGCCACAATTCTCTGCAACGAGAGAAAAATCTCTTTTCAACCCCCGGGTAGAGAGCCGACCGAATTTCATGGGATTGCAATGGGCAAGAGAGTACCGGTAATATCCACCTTACAAGCCAAGAAGTTGATAAAGAAGAAGGGTTGCACAACCTATCTTGTGTACCTAGTTGGAGAACCAGGAGCCGAGAAGACCGTTCAAGACGTGAAAGTTGTCAACGAATACGAAGATGTCTTTCCAAAAATTTTACCTGGTTTACCACCCGACTGTCACATAGATTTCTCGATTGATCTAGAACCAGGATCGGCCCCCAAATCTAAAGCCCCATATAGGATGGCACCGAAGGAGTTAGAAGAACTCAAAATCCAATTGCAAGAATTGCTAGACCTTGGTTTCATCAGACCATGTGTCTCACCTTGGGGAGCACCAATGTTGTTTGTCAGAAAGAAGGATGGGTCAATGAGGATGTGTATAGATTATATAGAGCTGAACAAGATCACCCTCAAGAACAAATATCCTTTGCCAAGGATAGAGGATCTTTTCGATCAGCTCAAAGGTGCAGAAGTGTTTTCAAAGAAAGATTTAAGATCAGGGTATCATCAGCTGAAGATTAAACCCGAGGACGTACCTATGACTGCTTTTTGAACCAGATATGGCCACTACGAATTCTTGGTTATGCCATTTGGTTTGACTAACGCCCCTGCTGTATTCATGGACCTCATGAATAGAGTTTTTCACCCATACTTAGACAAATTTGTCTTAGTTTCATAGACGATATTCTCATTTACTCGAAGAATGAGAAAGAACACGAAGAACATTTACGGATAGTGTTGGAAACACTTAGAACTGAGAAACTGTATGCCAAGTTCAGTAAGTGCGAATTTTGGTTGAAGGAAGTAATATTTCTCGGACACATAGTTTCAGCAGAAGGAATTAAGGTAGATCCTGCTAAGGTAGAGGCAGTACGTGATTGGAAGTCACCAACAAGTCTGAACGAGATCAGAAGTTTCTTAGGTTTGGCAGGCTACTACAGAAGATTCATCGAAGGATTCTCCACGATTGCTAGACCTATGATGCAGCTACTTCGAAAAGAAAATAAGTTTAAATGGACGGACGAGTGTGAAAATAGTTTCCAAACGCTCAAAGAAAAGTTGACCACAGCACCAGTATTAGCTCTTCCCGACTCTAACAAGGAATATGTGGTGTATACCGATGCTTCGAAGAACGAGTTAGGTTGTGTTCTAATGCAAGACGGAAAGGTGATAGCTTATGCCTCACGACAACTTCGACCTCACGAAATTGAGTATCCAACCCATGATTTAGAACTCGCAGCCGTTGTGCATGCATTAAAGATTTAGAGACACCATCTTTATGGTGTAATGGTTGAGATCTTCACAGATCACAAGAGTCTGAAGTACTTTTTCGAGCAGAAAGAACTGAATACGAGACAAAGGAGATGGCTCGAATTGGTCAAAGATTACGACTGCAGAATCAACTACCACCCAGGAAAGGCAAATGTAGTAGCAGATGCGCTGAGTCACAAGGCTCCAAGCAAGTTAGGATGTCTGTTTGTCGAGGAACAAACTCTAGTACAAGAATTTGAAAAGATGGAAATAGAAGTGCTCGATACACCAACAACAATCACAAGTCAACTAGCGACACTAGAAGCTACACTTGACTTAAGAGAAAGAATCATAAGTGCCCAGAGGAAGGATGAGCCGATGGAGAAGCTTCGCCTAAAGATAAGAACAGATAAACCAGACGGATACTCCGAAGCACCAGACAATGCGATATTATTTGAAGGCAGACTTTGTATTCCTGACAGTGACGAAGAATTAAAGAATGATATCATGAGTGAGGCTCATGATACGCTGTATACAGCACACCCAAGGAGTACGAAGATGTATCAGGACTTAAGAAAGAATTTCTGGTGGAATGGATTGAAACGAGACGTTGCCTCGTCTGTAGAAAGATGTTTGGCATGTCAGCAAGTGAAAGCCTTACATAGACGACCGTATGGATTGTTGCAGCCATTAGATATCCCAGAATGGAAATGGGAAGGAATAGCTATGGATTTTGTGACAGGCTTTCCTAAGTCAAGAAGATGAAACACCGCTATTTGGGTAATTATCGATAGACTCACGAAATCAGCTCACTTTCTACCGATTAAGACTACCTACGGATCAGAGAAGTTAGCTCAGTTGTACGTCCGTGAGATTGTACGTCCGTGAGATTGTACGTCTGCACGGAGTATTGAAGTCCATAATATCAGATAGAGATGCTAAGTTCACTTCAAGATTTTGGATCACTATGCAGAAAGAGTTGGCCACCGAACTTAACTTCAGTATAGCTTTTCACCCTCAGACGGACGGACAATCCGAAAAGACGATTCAGATTCTAGTTGATATGCTAAGGACAGTGGTTTTGGATCGAAGCACAAATTGGGAGGATATCTTACACTTGGTCGAATTCGCGTATAACAACAACTATCAGGCGACGATAGGAATGGCGCCTTATGAGGCATTGTATGGAAGAAAATGCAAGTCACCACTTTATTGGGATGAAGTGGGTGAAAGAAAGAACTTAGGACCCAACTCGATTAATGAAATGATCGAGATCGTTCGGCAGATTCGAGATAGAATAAAAGAAGCCCAGAGCCGACAGAAGTCTTACGCCGATGATCGACGAACCAATCTTAGTTTCAAAGTTGGTGATAAGGTTTTCCTTAAGATTTCACCATCGAAAGGAATCATTAGATTCGGTGTTAAGGGTAAACTTAGACCAAGGTTCATAGGACCTTACGAAATTCTTGAGAAGATAGGACCTGTTGCTTATAGATTGGCCTTGCCGCCAAGTCTAGGAAGTGTCCATAACGTGTTTCACGTTTCCCAATTAAGAAAGTATGTCTATGACCCTAAGCACGTTATAAGTCAGCAAGACGTCGTTCTTGAATCTGACCTAAGTTATGAAGAAAAACCGATATCGATTTTGGATAGAAAAGTTCAAGAATTAAGAACCAAGTCGATACCGATAGTAAAAGTATTATGGAATCACCACGGGCAAGAAGAAGCCACGTGGGAGCTCGAGGAAAAGATGAAAGAGAGATATCCTCATCTTTTTGAATAAGGTATGAAAATTTCGGGATGAAATTTTTCGTAAGGGGGGTAGGATGTAATACCCCGATAATTTCTACAGTCTTTAAAAATGAAAGTTAATAATAATTATGGCTTTGCACGCCTAAGATCATGAAATTAAATTCTAAGATTTACGGTGAAATCTGTTTCCGAAAATAATTTCCAGAAATCGGACGAACGACTACTGTATTAGGGTTTTCGCTTCCGGTAAGTTTTTCGCCCGAAAACTCAGAATTAAATTCTGTCAGAATTTACATTCACTTTTTCTTCGAGATGAGTTCACCGGAGAAAGTTAGTTTTTATGATTTTCCGGGCGACTTTTGGACTGTGATGTCCCGACTTTTTTTCTCGGATTTTGAAAAACAAATTAGGTTTCCGAGTACGTAAATTATTTCCAATCTAACGGACGGATTAGATTTCGTCGAATCCGTAACTATGTAGAAAACTATTTCTCGACTTTTAAATCGACGTTTAAGAGCCGGAAACGAGATATTTTGTCTAACAATCCCTCGCCAAACGCATCCTTAACGAGTCACTATGCTTTGTTAGATATTTCTCTTTACTTTATGTGTCACTACAATGAGTCATCACCCTTCTCTCCCTTCCCCTCATTTACCGCCACCACCATACACACACTACACTCTCTCTTTTCTTCTTCATCTCCATTAAAGCTCAACTCCAAGCTTTCCTCAAGCATTCAATTCTTCCACCTACCAATCATGTTCGTTCCCGAATCCATATTACGAAAAGTAAGAACTTCATCTACCATTTGAACCGAACAAATCCTTGTTCCATCATTTTTATTTTTTTCGAAAAGGGAGAGAGTAAGTAGCATGTTGTCCTTTGATAGAATCATGTTCTATGATGTTTAGAATCGAGTTCTATGGATGAATTAGAGAAAGAAATCAAGAACCCCTTTGTTCTAGGGTTTACCGATTTTGGGGAGAAATTGGGGCTTTGATCGTAGCTCGATTTCTTTGTCGATTGAATGATAGATTAGTGTTCCTCATGATGTTAATTGACTCTATGAATTGTTTTAGATTTTTCTAAAAATAAAATTTGAAACCTAAGAGACGAAGAAGGCACGATTTAGGATAGTAAATTTTATGATATGCTCGATTGTTTAATGGAAATGAGATATACGATGCATGAGGATGATTATATATTTAATTGAGATTTTTCTAAAAATAAAACGAAAAATGTAAGAGACGAAGATGTGATGATAAGTTAGAGCTCGATAATGTTTTGATATTATGAATTGCATGTTAGTAATGCTCGATAGATGATAATCGTTGTTGTAAAATTTGAACGAAAACGGAGAACGTAGAATTTTTGTTAAGAGACGAACGACCGGCTATAAGTCGAGATTAGATAATAGTTTGAGGATATGATTTATGTAATTATGATTCTTGATAGATAATGAATAAGATTGTAGAATTTGATTGAATTCTAATGACGTTGGAGTTTTGGTAAGAAACGAAACAACGATCCTAAGTAACGATAGAAAAGACGAGTAAGAAAAGTAATTAGATAATAGTGATTGTTATGAATAAAAGAACAAGTGTGATACCCCGAGTATTTATCCCTTTAAGAGAGCGTCTAATTAACCGAGTAGTTCAAAGATGAGAATTTAGGAGTAAAATTTTTCTTTTCTAATCGATGAGTTTTGATTAAAACGTTTAAATTGCCTTATGAATCTTGTGTGAATTTATCTGTTCTAATTATCTGAGATGATGATGATGTGATATGTTTGTTGAGTCGTTTATATGAAAATGAGTATGAGATCAAATTCCGGAAAAATCCCGAGAAGTTTGTTTAATTAAGATAACATAACGTTAATCGCCGAGAAATATGTTTACGCCGATGAACCTAGAATAGAATTAAATTAGAACCTTCGAACTTAGAATTTCTTTTAAGATCACTGAGATAGGATAAGAACTTATCCGAGAATTGAGACGAGAAATGAGGCATTAGTCTTGAAAAGGATTAATAAACGAATTAATAAGCCGATTAAATTCTTTTAAGAATTAAAGAACTAAGATGATCGAAGCCTTTAATCTTTTAATTTGAGACGTGACATAGGATTGTGATGAGTTAGTGTCAAAAGTGAAACGAGAAGAGGTTAGACCCGTTAATAGAACAAAACGGAATTAATACGAATCGTTTTACCCGGAAAACCTTTACGACCGGATAATTAATACCCGTAACGACACGTGTCAACCACCTCTCTCCCTCTCTCGCCACCTCACAACCCTCTCCCATCAACCCTCAATTTCCAAGACCAACAAGACATAGTGGTGTCTTGTACATGGCTTGCTTGAATTATGCAAACAAGTTAACTTCAAATCAAACCATCAAATCTTGTCTTATGCAATTTCCAACAAGTTTAATTCTTTTTTCACTTTGTTGAATTTTGAATTCTTTTCATCTAAGACAAGAGAGGAATGCAGCAACTTATTCATACATTTCCATCTCTCTCTCATTTCGATCTCTCTCTCTCACAAAACAAGAAAAATTCTCTCAAACCTCTCTCAATCTCTCTACTCTCGGCAATGTCTCTCTCTCACACCTCCATTGATTTTTCTTCACATGCAACTATAGATTCAAGCTTATCCTCCATGGAAATGAAGTAGAAGTCATTAATCCTCCATCAATTCCATCCATATTTTCAAAGAAAGGTACAAATTTCCAAGTTCTTGAAGTTGAATTCTAGAATTTCCAACATTTTTCTTTAGTTTGATTCCTAAACCTATGGATGATTAATCCTACATTCTTTCTTTTTCTTTGAGGATTCAAGAAGATATTCTTCTTTCTTTCAAGATCCAATCTTTGAAGCTACCATTTCCATCCATTTCAATCCCAAGAGCCAAGAGAAGAATTTCCATTTATTTAAGTATGATTTCATTTGATTAGTTGTAAAATGTATGTCTATAAGTCCTAAAGAAAAGATCTATGCATGCATGTTATTTAATTTATGTTTAGGCAAACTTAGGATATGCATGTGCTAATCGAGTGAGATGAATTCGTTAGGAGAATCGAGCACTAGATGTTAATCGATGAATTAAGAGAAGAAAAAGAAACTAAAACCCTAAAAAAATGATAAATGCCGAAAATTATAGTAAAAATAGGAAAAATATGAAATCTTTGAGTTATTGTTATTTTGATGCTTGAATTGTTATTTTTATCATGTTAGTAATGAGATTATATACATGAAAAATTGAGAAACGAATTGCATAAAAATAGGCATAAATGCCGCGTGTTTTTGAAGAAAATGGAGAAATTATTTTGATGATTTTGTTGATGAATTGAGTGATGTTTTGATCTATGAAATGATTGTATGTTGTGTTGATATTATCTTGTAAGTGTTTAAATTAAGAAAATGAAATTGCATGTTGAAATTTTTGAAAGAAATTAAGTGTAGAAATAATAAAAATAATTGGATGTTTAAGTATTTCAATATATGTATGAATGATAGTTTGAATATGGAATAAAGATAGAAGTTTTGATAAAAAGATTTAAATTTGAAAAGCTTTTAATTAAATAAAAAATGAAAGATGTATAAAAGATTTCTTAATTAAATACCTTGTATTAAAATTTAAAGACATGAAATTTTACTAAAAATACAATAAAAAGATCTTTTATAATAAAGTGAATTAATTCATAAAAATGTTTATCAAAAGATAAAGAAATCATTAAGTAAGAAATAGCTTAAAGGTTTAAAACAAATAAAGAAGAAATTATTAAAGAAATAAACAAAATAGAGAAAACCGAGTTTAATAAGAATTAATCGTTAAGAAATAACAAGGAAAATAAATTGAATAAAGAAAAGATGCTAGACGAGTTAAGATAGATACTCGTATAAGTTGATCGAGAAAATGAGAATAAAATAAGATGTCGAATAATAAGTTGAAAGAAGATTAATTAAATAATTAATTGAGTACGTTATTTCCAATCAAGCGAAGAAAAGATAAACCGAGATAATAATTAAAGGAATAATATTCGAGTAAAGAAATGAGAATCAAGTTAGAATTTAACAAGAATTTATAAATTCAAAATAGTTTATTAAAAACTAAGAGAATTTTTGTTAAATGAATAAGAGTTATAAAATACCTTATAAGATAGCGGATGTAGAATAAAGCGTTGTCTATATAACTAAGAAAGATAGAATTAATAGTTTAAGCCCTTATAAAAGGAATTGCATAATCGAGTTAGACCTTAAAGTCAAGATGGAATGCATGTTAATGTGTCTTGAAGTATGTTTGATTTATATGATTTCATTGTATGTGTGAAAATGTGTTTAAATGCATGATAGTATTATATTGTGAAATATGATTGAATTTGTATGATAAATGATTGATTGTTAAATTGAGAAAGAACTAAAGTCTTTAAAAGAAAGCTCGAGTAATAATTTGTATCAATGAAGTTATTAACTAGAACGAGAAAAGTATACGATGTTAAGTAGTAAAGTTAACCTTTTCGAATAGAGTTAATGAAATAAAGACGAGAACGTAAGATCTTTAGAAAAGTTAGAACGAAGAGAGCGACGACTCAAATAGAAGTCCGTCAGTTAAAGTCCAACGCCTTTGTGTCCGTCTTTCATATATCTTATCTATCGATGTCGACCTATGAAGGATCGAGCCGGACGGATCGTTAAGTGAGGACAAATAACCCTAGACCACCTAGCTAGTTCTTCGGAAGTCAGGTGGGCTTTTCTGAACCAAAATCTATCGATGAAAATTAGTATGCTATTGAATATTATGATATGTTTTTCAAATGTGATTGACTTGCCATTTTATTGAAGTTAGTATGTGTTATCATCTATGAAGATGTGATTATCCTATGAAAGCAGGAACCCACGTGTGGTAGATGTTGAGGTGACTGTGAGCCTTGCTTCGGTTAGGCCGGTCACAGTGTTTGAGAAGGAGGCATACTTCTCGGCACATGAAGTTATTTGTGATAGATGATACATGCTATTATATTATATGACATTTGACTGCGCAGTCCGTTTTAAATAAAAATGTTTTGGCATGCACAAGTAAAACCGTTTTCAAATCTGCTTATATACTTGTGATGTTTGGCAAGGCAAGTTCAATTAATATAGCTTTAAGAAGCATCTTTATTCAAATGTTTTGGCTTGTGTTCACTGAGTACGAAGTACTCAGCCCTGAGTGTGTTTCTAAACATGCAGGTTGACTGGATGGCGATGGCGTGGATACTTGGTGGTGTGGTTTGGTTTTGTTGGTTAAGTTTGGTAGAATTTCGGACTGGCATTTGTACGTCTTCATACGTGCAAGTGTTGGGAGTTGATGCTAATTTCCGCTGCAATCTTTTTGATCTTATGTCTGTTGATGCCAGTACTTTTATTCTCATGTTTTTGATTCCGAGTGTTGTGCTCGAAGACTTTGAATGCTTGTTGAATTCGTAACCCCTTTATCTTGTAATCCCGAGAGATGGGCTCATAACTTGACTTGATGTTGAACATGATTTTCCTTATCTTGATGTATATAATCGCATGTTTCCTTTTTTTGTTGGAATTCCCTTCCCATCAGCATGATTTTCTTGTTTGAATTCCCGTTCAAAGTGAAGTTGAGATGCTCGGTTATTATTATTCATTATGCTTTTGAAAACCAAATTTGATTGCCTTATATTCCGCCTTTGTTTTCCCCGAGCATGTTCCCTTTGTTTGAGTTAGTTCTTAGTTGTTTAGGTTTGTTGTTATTCGTAAGCCGCACCCCGAGAGTCGGGGCGTGACAGGTTGGTATCAGAGCATGGCTCTTATTTGTTCTAAAGTCTGTTATTCTTTGATGAGTCAAGTCTAGATTTAATTCCTAGACTTATTTGAGTCAGTAAACCACACCAAGTTATCCTCCATCTCATCCGGCAACCGGGTATGTCTTTTTCTAAAATTTTTCTTTTCAAGTTAAAATAATGTTTGAGTTATTAAATGTTGAGAATTTTCTTTAAAGTTATTTCGTTGAGTTATGATGTTTTGAGATAAATTTGTTAAGTTGTTTAATAGCTAGATTGCTTTAGAATGTCTACCCCTTTGTGAGTGCGTGTGAAAAGATCGGAAAGAATAAGGCGTGTGTGCGATTGGTTACGTGATTTGGAATTGACCAAAAATCCCTCTTTGGAACGCAGAAATGAGTATGTAGTAGAATTCGTAATATGTTCGATAGTTTGTTAAGTATGCTTATGCGTTTAAAATTCGTATAGGATGGACAACGTTGATTGGATGCAAGAGTATTTGCACGCGAGAATGGAAAATAACGAATCTTTAGCAGAATTCTTAGCACGATACCATACGATTTGGGGAAAAGTTCAATATATGGACGTAGGACCGTTAGAAGGCATGACGCACCTGATTCAAGCGCTACCAGAAGAATGGAAGGACTGGGCAGCATCTCTTGTCTCTCGATTTCTAGGTTACCGTTATTTCGACCAAACCCTTTACGGCGACGTAAATGCTTTTATCTCTGCGATTTCAGCTCGTTTTATGTCCTATGGTGCTCCTCCGCCCGAACCTTATGAAAATGATACCCTAAGCTTGTTGAATGACTTTGTTCGTAATCCTTCACCAATTCCTCCAAGTGGAACTATTTCTCTCCACATCAATTCGCCGCCACGAACTAATCTTCAACCTCAGAATCCTCTTGCAGATTACCCATTTGTAAGTGGTGTGCTTTTTAACTTAATTTTCTTGATTCCTTTGTTTTTTCTAATTTATCAACATTGCAGCCAAATGGATGTGATGAAAATTCTTCTTCAAATGAAAACCAAATAGCTTCTTATATGAATCATCCTCAAGCAACCTTTGTAAGCCATCCTAGAGCAGAATCCTCTAGCCAAACCCGCTCAAGCGACGATAAAGAGAATGGAAGCGAGCCAGTTGATGCAGCAACTGTAGGAACCGGATATCTTCAGCCTCTACCTAACAATGTTTTTCCTACCCAGCCACGGATCGAATCTGAGCTAGCTGCGATGAATTATACCCTAGAAGAGTGTGAAGAAGCCTTGAGAGAAGCCGAACGTGAGTGTTTCGCCATAGAAGATGATAATGTCGAGGAAGATGACGTGCTGTTTGAAGGACAAATGCGTGAAGAGGAAGAAGAAGAGGCGGAAGAAGACCCGGAAGAAGATGAAGAAATTGTAGAATCTTACGGAGTGGATTCCGAAGCGGAACAGTATGATGATAGCGGACCAGGTGAAGATGACTCCTACGTATAGGAATGTTCCAAGAAAGTAGTTGAATTCAATCGTTTTTAAATCGAGTGTGTTGAGAGTTGAACTCTTTTTATTTTTCTTTTAGTTGTGTAGTAACCTATGATGAAGACTATCATAATTTGACTAGGAAAAAGGGAAATGTTTTCCAAAGTAAATTCCCTAAGTGTTATAAGTCCTAGAGAATGCCGCTGTTAAGCGTTTGGAAGTTGAAACATTTAGATCTTTGAATTGAAGTTGAAATTTTCTGAGTTATTGAATCGAATTGAATATTTGAATATGAAGTGATGATATTTGCTCTGTGATTATGACTGATTGTTTCAAGAATACATGATGATATGAATATATGATGATATGAGTATGTGACAATTATTAGAAACTGAATGAGATGCATATATATGTGAGAAATTGAAGTGATGAATTGCTTAAGAAAGTTTTAAATTGTTGTTAATTATCTAAGTACCGATTAGAATTGTGTTCCTCCCAAAAGAGAAATGTGTTCAGAATCGAGAAAGGTTCCCTGTAAGCTAAAAACCTAGAGTGGTTAAAGTTTTCCCTCGTTTTAATCTTTAGAATGCCGCCAAGACGTAGAAACGTTAGGATTCCCGAAGATAATGCAGAAGGGCAGCGTGACCCTACTCTGCCCCCTCAAAACGAAAGACGAGTCGAAGAGTTGTTTCTCCGACAAAATCCCCCAACGTTCGACGGAAAAGGCAGTCCGGCTGATGCCGAAGACTGGATTCGTTCTTTAGAGCGAATTTTTCGTTTTCTTCGTTGTTCCGATCGCGAGCGTTTGGAATGCATGGCGTATCAGCTTAAAGGAATAGCCGATTATTGGTGGGAAGCAAAGCAAAGGATGTATTCTCCCGAAGAACGCGAAGAGTTGTCATGGGATCAGTTTAAGGAAGCGTTGTACGAAAAGTTTGTGCCAAGAAGTTATCGTAAGCAGAAATCCAACGAGTTTACCAATTTGAAGCAAGGAAAAAGATCTGTAGCCGAGTACGACCGAGAGTTTTGTGAGTTAGCTCGTTTTGCGCCCGATATGGTCAACACCGATGAGAAAATGTGCGAGTTGTTTAGAGCAGGACTTAGGCAAGATATTAGAGTAGTTCTCGCCAGCCAAAGTGGTTTAACGTACGCTGAAGCTTTAAACCGAGCCTTAGATATGGAATTAGCAATGCAAATGGAAAAAGGATCGCAACCCCCAGCGAATCCCCAACCCCAAAACCAGATGATCACGACCGCGTCTGCTCAACAACCCCAGTACGGCCAATATGGAAAAAGAAAAGGGAAAGTGGATTAGTGGAACCCAACCAACCAAGAAGCAATGGCAAGGAAAGAGCCAACCGCAGCCACAGAAGGGAAAGGCACCGCAAACGAACCGAGGCAACCTACCCATCGGACCTTTAGGATTCCCTCCCTGTGCGAAATGCGGAAAGATGCATCAAGGAATTTGTAAGACTGGAAGCAATGTTTGCTACACTTGTGGTCAGCCTGGTCATTTCTCGAACCAGTGCCCAGGTAAGCAACAAGGGTTTAGAAGCAGAAGGCCAAACCAGTTCCAGCCATTGCAGATGAAAGCTATCGAGGCAGCCCCTCTTCAGAAGTTTGTTCCACGTCAACGTAAGCCGCCGCAGCCAAGGCAGCAACCTCATCAGCAAAAACCGCAGGAGAAGGAGAAAGGAAATCTGGCAGGTATGAGAAAGCTTAACAACATACCTGTTATTGTTTTGTTTGATACCGGAGCTTCGCATTCGTTTATATCTAGTATCTGCGTAGAGAACCTAGAACTAGAAGTAGAAGAATCGAATCAAATGCTTAGTGTCGCAACCCCTTTAGGAAAGTCTGCGTTAGTCTCGCATGTTTGCTCGAACCTAGAATTTGAAGTCGAAAACCATAAGTTAGTCGCGAAATCCCTGAATGTAATTCAGATGCGTGACGTTGATATAATCCTAGGAATGGATTGGTTAACCGAGAATTTTGCGACGATTCGATGCGATTTGAGACAGATATCGTTTAAAACCCCTAGAGTAGAGTCAACCATAGATTTCGGAGTGGAAAAGAGAGTGAAGAAGAGCGTACCGATAATTTCAGCCATGAAAGCGCAAAGATTAATGCGGAAGAAAGGAACCCAAGCGTACCTAGTCTATCTGAATAAGGACGAAAATCACGAGTTAAGTATCGACGATGTTCCAATCGTAAGAGAATTCAAGGATGTGTTTCCCGAAGTGTTACCAAGTTTACCCCCTGACCGTCAGCTAGAGTTTTCAATCGATTTAGAACCAGGATCAGCCCCGATATCCAAGGCACCGTATCGAATGGCCCCAAAGGAACTTCAAGAGTTGAAGATCCAACTGCAAGAATTGTTGGACTTAGGCTACATTCGACCGAGTGTATCGCCTTGGGGTGCTCCGATTTTGTTCGTGAAATAGAAAGATGGTAGTTTAAGGATGTGCATAGACTACCGAGAGTTAAACAAGATTACGTTGAAGAACAAATATCCTTTGCCAAGGATAGATGATTTGTTTGACCAGTTAAAAGGAGCCGGTGTTTTCTCCAAGATTGACTTAAGGTCTGGATACCACCAACTGAAGATCAAGCAAGAAGATATTCCGAAGACTGCTTTTAGAACGAGATATGGACATTATGAATTCATAGTAATGCCATTTGGATTAACAAATGCCCCGGCAGTATTCATGGATATGATGAATAGAGTTTTTCACGAATATTTGGACAAGTTCGTAATTTTCTTTATAGACGATATTTTGGTGTATTCAAGGAGTGAAGCTGAGCATGAAGAGCATTTAAGAATCATGTTAGAAACGCTTAGAACGGAAAAGCTGTATGCCAAATTCAGTAAGTGCGAATTTTGGTTAAAGGCAGTAAATTTCTTAGGACATGTAGTTTCGTCCGAAGGCATCCAAGTGGATATGGAGAAGGTGAAAGCTGTGCAGGATTGGAAGTCCCCAACGTCAGTACATGAAATCCGTAGTTTTCTTGGTTTAGCAGGATACTACCGGAGATTCATTGAAGGATTTTCTAAGATCGCGAAACCGATGACGAGCCTGTTGAAGAAAGAAACGAAGTTCACATGGACGGAAGAGTGTGAGAAAAGTTTTCAAGAACTCAAGACGAGATTAACGACAGCCCCAATTCTAGCCCTACCCGAGCCAGATAAAGATTATGTTGTTTATACCGATGCATCTGCTCAAGGACTAGGATGCGTGCTAATGCAAAATGGGAAAGTGATTGCATATGCGTCCAGGCAGCTCAAACCTCACGAAGAGAAGTATCCAACCCACGACCTAGAATTAGCAGCCGTCGTTCATGCTTTGAAGATATGGCGACATTACCTTTATGGAGCGAAATGTGAAATATTCTCAGATCACAAAAGCCTGAAGTACTTCTTCGAGCAGAAGGAGTTAAACATGAGACAAAGGAGATGGCTTGAGTTAGTGAAAGACTACGATTGCAAGATATCTTACCATCCCGGTAAAGCGAACGTAGTAGCCGACGCGTTAAGTAGAAAGAAAAGGAAGGAAAAGTCGAATAGAATCGAATTAGGATTTCTTTTAACCGATGAAGTCGAGTTGATCGAAGAGTTTGCGAAAATGAAAATTGAAGTAATCGAACCACCAGCGACAGTAGATCAAGTAATTGCTACCTTAGTAGTGATGACTGACTTAAGAACCCGTATCGTAGAAGGCCAAAGAAGAGACGAAGAGTTAGAAAAGCTACGAATGAAGGTGAGAAGTGGAGAAGTTAAAGATTTTGCCGAATCAAGCGATAATGCGTTGTTGTATCAAGGAAGAATTTGTGTGCCTAACGATGACAAGTTGAAGAACGAGATAATGAGTGAAGCTCATGAAACCCCGTATACAGCTCACCCTGGCAGCACGAAGATGTACCAAGACCTAAAGAACCAGTTTTGGTGGAATGGAATGAAGACATATGTGGCATTGTTCGTTGAAAGATGTTTAGCTTGCCAGCAAGTGAAGTCCTTACATCAAAGACCGTATGGACCTCTACAACCGTTACCCGTCCCAGAGTGGAAGTGAGATGGAATCACAATGGATTTTGTGACAGGATTGCCAAGATCAAGAAGAGGAAATACAGTAGTATGGGTAATAGTGGATAGGTTGACGAAGTCTGCTCATTTCATACCTATTCCACATACCTATGGATCAGCCAAGTTAGCCGAGATCTACATCAAAGAAATTGTGAAGTTGCATGGAATTCCGAAGACGATCACCTCTGATAGAGATTCGAAGTTTACCGCCCGTTTTTGGGAAAGTTTCCATAAAGAGTTAGGAACCCAATTGCAGTTCAGTACTGCTTACCACCCTCAAACCGATGGTCAATCCGAGTGAACGATTCAAATTCTCGAAGATATGTTGAGAGCCGTCTTGTTAGATAAAGGAGTCGAGTGGGAAAAAGTTTTACCTCTTGTTGAGTTCGCATACAACAATAGCTATCAAAATACGATAGGAATGGCCCCGTATGAAGCTCTTTACGGAAAGAAGTGTAGATCGCCGTTGTATTGGAATGAAGTCGGTGAAAGGAAAGTGTTAGGGCAAGAAGCGATTGAGAAAATGATAGAATCTGTACGTCAAATCCGTGAGAAGATTAAGGAAGCTCAGAGTCGACATAAGTCGTATGCCGATAATCGAAGATCTAAGTTAGAATTTAAAGAAGGAGATAAAGTGTTTTTGAAAGTGTCCCCCTCGAAAGGAGTTTATCGTTTTGGAGTTAAAGGAAAGCTTAGACCTCGTTTTATAGGACCGTACGAGATCCTTGAGAGGATTGGATCCGTATCGTATCGTTTAGCGTTACCGCCTAGTTTCGGAAGTTCGCATAACGTGTTTCACGTATCGCAGTTAAGAAAATACGTCTTTGACCCGAAGCATGTACTACGTCAAGAAGATGTTGAGATGAAGCCCGATCTAAGCTACGAAGAGAAACCCGAAGAGATTTTAGATTATAAAGTCCAGCAGCTTAGAACGAAATCGATTCCCTTAGTGAAAGTCAAGTGGTGTCATCACGATCTTGAAGAAGCCACTTGGGAGCTCGAAGAAAAGATGAAAGCAAAGTATCCCGAGTTATTTTCTTAAGGCCAGTAAATTTCGGGACGAAATTTTTTTTAAGAGGGTGAGGATGTGATACCCCGAGTTTTTATCCCTTTAAGAGAGCGTCTAATTAACCGAGTAGTTCAAAGATGAGAATTTAGGAGTAAAATTTTTCTTTTCTAATCGATGAGTTTTGATTAAAACGTTTAAATTGCCTTATGAATCTTGTGTGAATTTATCTGTTCTAATTATCTGAGATGATGATGATGTGATATGTTTGTTGAGTCGTTTATATGAAAATGAGTATGAGATCAAATTCCGGAAAAATCCCGAGAAGTTTGTTTAATTAAGATAACATAACGTTAATCGCCGAGAAATATGTTTACGCCGATGAACCTAGAATAGAATTAAATTAGAACCTTCGAACTTAGAATTTCTTTTAAGATCACTGAGATAGGATAAGAACTTATCCGAGAATTGAGACGAGAAATGAGGCATTAGTCTTGAAAAGGATTAATAAACGAATTAATAAGCCGATTAAATTCTTTTAAGAATTAAAGAACTAAGATGATCGAAGCCTTTAATCTTTTAATTTGAGACGTGACATAGGATTGTGATGAGTTAGTGTCAAAAGTGAAACGAGAAGAGGTTAGACCCGTTAATAGAACAAAACGGAATTAATACGAATCGTTTTACCCGGAAAACCTTTACGACCGGATAATTAATACCCGTAACGACACGTGTCAACCACCTCTCTCCCTCTCTCGCCACCTCACAACCCTCTCCCATCAACCCTCAATTTCCAAGACCAACAAGACATAGTGGTGTCTTGTACATGGCTTGCTTGAATTATGCAAACAAGTTAACTTCAAATCAAACCATCAAATCTTGTCTTATGCAATTTCCAACAAGTTTAATTCTTTTTTCACTTTGTTGAATTTTGAATTCTTTTCATCTAAGACAAGAGAGGAATGCAGCAACTTATTCATACATTTCCATCTCTCTCTCTCATTTCGATCTCTCTCTCTCACAAAACAAGAAAAATTCTCTCAAACCTCTCTCAATCTCTCTACTCTCGGCAATGTCTCTCTCTCACACCTCCATTGATTTTTCTTCACATGCAACTATAGATTCAAGCTTATCCTCCATGGAAATGAAGTAGAAGTCATTAATCCTCCATCAATTCCATCCATATTTTCAAAGAAAGGTACAAATTTCCAAGTTCTTGAAGTTGAATTCTAGAATTTCCAACATTTTTCTTTAGTTTGATTCCTAAACCTATGGATGATTAATCCTACATTCTTTCTTTTTCTTTGAGGATTCAAGAAGATATTCTTCTTTCTTTCAAGATCCAATCTTTGAAGCTACCATTTCCATCCATTTCAATCCCAAGAGCCAAGAGAAGAATTTCCATTTATTTAAGTATGATTTCATTTGATTAGTTGTAAAATGTATGTCTATAAGTCCTAAAGAAAAGATCTATGCATACATGTTATTTAATTTATGTTTAGGCAAACTTAGGATATGCATGTGCTAATCGAGTGAGATGAATTCGTTAGGAGAATCGAGCACTAGATGTTAATCGATGAATTAAGAGAAGAAAAAGAAACTAAAACCCTAAAAAAATGATAAATGCCGAAAATTATAGTAAAAATAGGAAAAATATGAAATCTTTGAGTTATTGTTATTTTGATGCTTGAATTGTTATTTTTAACATGTTAGTAATGAGATTATATACATGAAAAATTGAGAAACGAATTGCATAAAAATAGGCATAAATGCCGCGTGTTTTTGAAGAAAATGGAGAAATTATTTTGATGATTTTGTTGATGAATTGAGTGATGTTTTGATCTATGAAATGATTGTATGTTGTGTTGATATTATCTTGCAAGTGTTTAAATTAAGAAAATGAAATTGCATGTTGAAATTTTTGAAAGAAATTAAGTGTAGAAATAATAAAAATAATTGGATGTTTAAGTATTTCAATATATGTATGAATGATAGTTTGAATATGGAATAAAGATAGAAGTTTTGATAAAAAGATTTAAATTTGAAAAGCTTTTAATTAAATAAAAAATGAAAGATGTATAAAAGATTTCTTAATTAAATACCTTGTATTAAAATTTAAAGACATGAAATTTTACTAAAAATACAATAAAAAGATCTTTTATAATAAAGTGAATTAATTCATAAAAATGTTTATCAAAAGATAAAGAAATCATTAAGTAAGAAATAGCTTAAAGGTTTAAAACAAATAAAGAAGAAATTATTAAAGAAATAAACAAAATAGAGAAAACCGAGTTTAATAAGAATTAATCGTTAAGAAATAACAAGGAAAATAAATTGAATAAAGAAAAGATGCTAGACGAGTTAAGATAGATACTCGTATAAGTTGATCGAGAAAATGAGAATAAAATAAGATGTCGAATAATAAGTTGAAAGAAGATTAATTAAATAATTAATTGAGTACGTTATTTCCAATCAAGCGAAGAAAAGATAAACCGAGATAATAATTAAAGGAATAATATTCGAGTAAAGAAATGAGAATCAAGTTAGAATTTAACAAGAATTTATAAATTCAAAATAGTTTATTAAAAACTAAGAGAATTTTTGTTAAATGTATAAGAGTTATAAAATACCTCATAAGATAGCGGATGTAGAATAAAGCGTTGTCTATATAACTAAGAAAGATAGAATTAATAGTTTAAGCCCTTATAAAAGGAATTGCATAATCGAGTTAGACCTTAAAGTCAAGATGGAATGCATGTTAATGTGTCTTGAAGTATGTTTGATTTATATGATTTCATTGTATGTGTGAAAATGTGTTTAAATGCATGATAGTATTATATTGTGAAATATGATTGAATTTGTATGATAAATGATTGATTGTTAAATTGAGAAAGAACTAAAGTCTTTAAAAGAAAGCTCGAGTAATAATTTGTATCAATGAAGTTATTAACTAGAACGAGAAAAGTATACGATGTTAAGTAGTAAAGTTAACCTTTTCGAATAGAGTTAATGAAATAAAGACGAGAACGTAAGATCTTTAGAAAAGTTAGAACGAAGAGAGCGACGACTCAAATAGAAGTCCGTCAGTTAAAGTCCAACGCCTTTGTGTCCGTCTTTCATATATCTTATCTATCGATGTCGACCTATGAAGGATCGAGCCGGACGGATCGTTAAGCGAGGACAAATAACCCTAGACCACCTAGCTAGTTCTTCGGAAGTCAGGTGGGCTTTTCTGAACCAAAATCTATCGATGAAAATTAGTATGCTATTGAATATTATGATATGTTTTTCAAATGTGATTGACTTGCCATTTTATTGAAGTTAGTATGTGTTATCATCTATGAAGATGTGATTATCCTGTGAAAGCAGGAACCCACGTGTGGTAGATGTTGAGGTGACTGTGAGCCTTGCTTCGGTTAGGCCGGTCACAGTGTTTGAGAAGGAGGCCTACTTCTCGGCACATGAAGTTATTTGTGATAGATGATACATGCTATTATATTATATGATATTTGACTGCGCAGTCCGTTTTAAATAAAAATGTTTTGGCATGCACAAGTAAAACCGTTTTCAAATCTGCTTATATACTTGTGATGTTTGGCAAGGCAAGTTCAATTAATATAGCTTTAAGAAGCATCTTTATTCAAATGTTTTGGCTTGTGTTCACTGAGTACGAAGTACTCAGCCCTGCGTGTGTTTCTAAACATGCAGGTTGACTGGATGGCGATGGCGTGGATACTTGGTGGTGTGGTTTGGTTTTGTTGGTTAAGTTTGGTAGAATTTCGGACTGGCATTTGTACGTCTTCATACGTGCAAGTGTTGGGAGTTGATGCTAATTTCCGCTGCAATCTTTTTGATCTTATGTCTGTTGATGCCAGTACTTTTATTCTCATGTTTTTGATTCCGAGTGTTGTGCTCGAAGACTTTGAATGCTTGTTGAATTCGTAACCCCTTTATCTTGTAATCCCGAGCGATGGGCTCATAACTTGACTTGATGTTGAACATGATTTTCCTTCTCTTGATGTATATAATCGCATGTTTCCTCTTTTTGTTGGAATTCCCTTCCCATCAGCATGATTTTCTTGTTTGAATTCCCGTTCAAAGTGAAGTTGAGATGCTCGGTTATTATTATTCATTATGCTTTTGAAAACCAAATTTGATTGCCTTATATTCCGCCTTTGTTTTCCCCGAGCATGTTCCCTTTGTTTGAGTTAGTTCTTAGTTGTTTAGGTTTGTTGTTATTCGTAAGTCGCACCCCGAGAGTCGGGGCGTGACAACAAGTTTGTAGTTGACGGCTTTTGCATTTGAGTTATGAAATGACGAATGATAGTTATGAACGAGAAGTTAGAAATTTCTTTGGTATAGTAATTGTATAGTTGAAGAGACGAGGTTTTTAATCGTCGTGCTTATGATTGAGAAATGAAAAGGAGATCACCACGTATGATGATACGTGGTGACTGCCTTGAGTCAGTTTTTGCTTAAAAATAAAAGTTATTGAGCATAAAACGAACCTAGAAAAACGTGCGTCGATTTTATCGAGCATTAGGGTTTCACTCGGCAGTTTTGCGACCTTCCACGGAAACTGTCATATCTCTTAGCTCATTTATCGGAATTGAGATCCGTAAATTGGAGAGTAAACTAGACACCCGTACCTTTCTTTTGGTACAGGGCAAGTCCCCTGTTTCGAAATCACCTGTTCTAGACAGACTTACTGATCTGATCTTATGCAGTGAATTTCCAAAAATCTATTTTCTTAAGTTGAATTCTTCTCAACTTGAACTCTTTCGATCTTTTAAGTTGTTTCAAGTTATCGACTACCTTCTTTCCACCGACCTAAGTGTCAAGACCAGAACCGAGTGAGTGTCAAACGAGATGCGTTCGTATCTCGTTTCTTTTTAACTAAAAGCGTTTAGTTTAGCGTGCAAATGCCTAAAACGTCTAAAGGACTAAAAAAAACTCAACTCGATTTTTCGTATTCGTTTATTGTTTGCGACCGAGCTTTAAAGTATGATTTTTACGATGAAGGAGGAAGTCGACACCAAGGATAGGACGCAGACCAGAAGACGGAAGCACGTGTCTTAAGTTCTGTATTTAATCAAGGTGGACTTTTATATATGAAACAAAACGAGCAATGCTCGAAAACCTTTTCTTTATCGCTTTGATAATCGTGTTTTCAAAGTGATAATTATGGCATGAACTGTTTTGTGTTTTATGTGAGTTCTCTTGTACCTTATGAGTTAATCAAAATGGGTTAACTAACGATCGGCTTTGAGTTAGCTATTATGCTTTCCAGAGTTTTGTGTACACTGTAGCTTGTGGTGTATGTGGTATCCTGTTGAGGGGTAGCCAGCCACGATGAATTATGACTGGTCAAGATTTGACGTTATGATTCGTTGAAATCATATAACTTGAGTTTATGAGAAATTAAGACGATTTAATTAATAACTTATCGATTTACGTGAAGTTTGAGAAGTCATATTAGAAACGAGAAATGAATTTGAGAAGTTATTAGAAACCAAGTAAAGACGATGATTCAAAAATGAGAAATCGAGAAAGTTATCGAAGTAGAAAAGTTTAGATAAGTTAAGGAAAACCCGAGTCAAGTAGAAGTCCTTCAGCCGAGCTCTAAGTCTATTATATGTTTTTCGAGTAAGATAAGCTTGATTTTAATCGATGTTATTATTGAAGGGCCGAGCGGGACTGCAAAGTAGTTGGAAAAGCGTAAAGTAAGCAACCTCGACTTCAATATACCCGAAGCAAGGTGGGCTTTCTGAACTAAAACCAAATGATGAAATGTTTTAAATTAAGCAACCCGATGTATTATGTGCGCTTTTCAAATTGATTGACTTGCCTAATGTTTTAAATGTTTTGGTATGCAATCAACTACATGTTAATTATTAAAAGTCTTGTGGACGCACGGGATAAAAGTCCTGTTGATGCGGGACCGATGCATGTATTGTATTAAGGTAACTGTGAGCTTTACTTCGGTTTAGCCAGTTAAGGTGTATGAGAAGGAGGCCTACTTCTCGACACCACAGAAAGATAAGTTGTAAATTGATTCGTACCTGTATACTTGAGTATAAAAATGACTGCAGTCGACTTCAGAAAAATGAAAATGTTTTTATGGCTATCACAAGTGGTAAACTATTTTTGGACGATTATATATATATTTAACCCTTATGATGCAGCAAAAGAGGCAAGTTTTCAATCATATATCTCTAATGAGCACAGTTTCAAATGTTTTTGGCATTGTGTTCACTGAGTACGAAGTACTCAGCCCTGCATGTATTTCTAAACGTGCAGGTTAGCTGTGATGAGGATGGTGCGGATGGTCTTGGTGGTGTGTTTTCTGTTGTGAGTTCAGTCGATGTTTACATGTCTTCATACATGTAATTGTCGAGAGTAGTGATATCTTTCGCTGGATTGTGTCTATATTTTTGAAATACTCTATTATGTTGTTGCTACAATGAGCAGTCTACTCGAATCGAAACAATGCCTTTGGATTCGTTTGCTTTATATTCTGAATGACGTCAAGTCAAAATAATTAACATTATTTATGAGAAACCGTTGTAAATTAATTATGCTTGTTTCTTGTTGGGTTTGGTTGAAAGCATGTTCGTATTCGTCATTATTTCATACCTTATTTCCTTAATTGATTCATTGTCGAGTTAAGTTTTATTTGTTGGTTTCAAATTCCTAATTCATTCGGAATAGTGTTGGTTACATCTCCAGTTGAGTTGTGACAAAAGTGAGATGTTTATTTGATGGTTTCACCTTCACACTCCAATGGAGTCTGATCGTTCCTACACACCGGATTTCGGGCTGTGACATCTTGCTCAAGAGTGGGATAGTCTGCTGCTTCTTCGGCGCTGATGATTTTCTCTCTTCTATTTTTCCGCGTTCGTCCAAAACTCTCATTCTTCCATTGTGAAGACCTCCGATTTCGATATATTTGCTGTTTTTTCGTGGAAGAACTTGCCGCTACTCTTTTCAGAAGTCCCTTTAAGTATTTGTCAAGGACAACTGTTTGTTTCATCTTGAAGTTAGCTAACCATTGGCATTTTTCAAATGCTTCTCTTTGGCTCCCGCAGCTCTGGCATATTCAACAAGAGTCGGTGAAGATGGAGGAGCATCTTTGTCGGATTCTTCGTTGTCATCTTCTAGCCCTAACTCTTTAGCAAAGTCTATCATGAAAGTCCTGCTTCAATGTTGGCCACATCATCTTCTAGCTGATCGATTTCCTTCTGAAACTGACTTTTGTCTTTTCATTTGATGCCAGTGTTTATCGATGCATCCAGTTGCCTCGCAAGCTTCGCGTCCTTGGAAACATCATCTTCAGTTTGTCTCGAGCTTTTCTTCTCTGCCAGTTGCCTAACAACTTCTTCATCTTTGGCAACCTCTGCTTCTGTTTATGTTGTCAGTTCCTTCTTTTCCCCTTTTTTGGCAGCATAAAAAAAGAGGGCAACAATATCCTTGAGGTTATCAACTTTTGTGCGTAGATAAGAGATGGATGCAGTCAGAGATTGATTGAGCTGAAGATAATTTTGTTCATCAGCTTGAGTAAAGGATTTTCGAGTCTTGAGCTCCTGACCTTCTTTTTGCAAAATGGCGATTTCTCTTTCCATACGAGCCATTTTGTTTTCTTGATCTTCCAAGGAAAGTTTGTTGAAATGGATTTTATCTGAGAGACCTTGGAAGTCCTGTTTGGTCAGAAACTTCTCCTGACTTGACTCGATTTCTTTCGTGATTAGAGACAACTGAGTTGCAAGTTTGATATCCATGTCTTCGAAAAATGTGTTGTACAATGCAGTCATTTCCTCAGCAACTTTGTTCATGCGATTGCTCGACTGGTCTCGAACATTTCCTAGCAAGACTTTGAGTTTGAGAAGAGTCTAAATTTTCCCCTCAAAGTCCTCCGGTACTTTAGCTTTGAATGAGTCAATGTCTTGCCTGACTCCAGTTCGAAAAGCTAGCAGTTCTTCAATGGACTTCTTGATTTGATCCAAGTCCTTTGGTACAGATTCCGCAATTGAATGTTCCAATGCCAGAGTGGGATCAATTCTTACTGGCTGATCTTCAATTGACACCACGGTTTCTCCTGGCGACGGAGGTGTCCATCCACATGCTTCAATGTTCTTGAGAAGTAGGGTGGCTAAGTCTGGATCAACTTCTTCGCAATATGGATCATTTATCCTGGCAACTGAGTGAGATTCTAATTTAACTCGGATGAGTTCTTCTTCCTTCTGAACCAACTAAAGCTTGGTCTTGAAGTTGAATGTGTTCTTCAGACGTCCTTCAGAAATCTGAAGCTCATGAATGTCATACAGCTTTAGATAGTCACCCAGAACATAACAATCTCCCAGACTCACTGAGATATACATGTATAGGTCAATCAGTGAGGAAAGTGTCTTGAGGTGATTCCTTACTTCGGGGTGCAAAGTTGAGGCTTTCTTGTAAGTTGCAAGATAGACTCGGTGAAAGGATTGAGTAATAGCCTTCTTTTCTGCCTCAACTATTGTGAGAAGATGGAACTCTTCAGCTATGTTACAGAGTAGGAGAAGATCCACTGAGGTATGTGGCACAGTCGAAGTCTGAATGGACTAGTTCTCACCACCTGCTGTTACAACAGTAGGCTAAGGATTTCTAGGTGAGACATCATCAGAAATCAAGATGATTTCCAATTCTGAATTCACTTCCTTCTTAGCATTCATCTTCTTTGGTTCTTCAGGAGAATGGGAGGTGTCTTCTCAGCTTAAGAGGATGCATTTCTCTTCTCGCTGGCTATCACACTAAGTGAAAGAGGTTGTTTGTCCAGCTGAGCGTCATCATCAGTCTGTGCTATGAGCTCATTATCCTTTTCAGGGCTCTTAGATGCTGAAGAGGATGAGCTGGATGTAACAACTTGCTGATAGTGAGCGACCAATACAGCTGCACAATCCTCAGTTGCGATGTCATAAGCAAATTCATCAGTTTCCACATGTGCTGTTTTAACTTGACCAATTTCAACTTGGTCATTCCTCTTTCCAGTTCCTTCTGACTGGATAAGTCTTCTTCATTTGGTAATCAAATGCACTTCTAGAGAATCTTCATCAACATCTCCTTCTTTGTTTGAGGCAATTGCAATATCTGCCTTCTTCTTGGAGGATTTGGTCTTCTTGGGCGGGGGAGTTTATTTTGCATCTATCCATGCGATAGTTTTCCTCTTACCTTTCCTCGCCTGACATCTAGTTTGAGCTCATCGACCTCTTTTGTTGATTTGTTTCGATGGAGAGTCACCTTTAAAAACCATTTTCAAAATAAATACAATTGTTTCTATAGAATCGAAGAGATGGTCTTTGACGTTGATGATTTCCTTATCAGTGTGATCCCAATCCACTGGAATGCTTTGTTTCTCTTCTGCATAGTGAATGATGCAGTTTATCTTTACAACAAACATCATTTTGCTCGATGCAATATAGCCACTTTTCCCCATTCTGATCTTGGAGGCTTTACCTTAAAGTTGTTCTCTTACATACATTCTCCAGTTACTTTTGTCATTCTTGATAATGGCCTTAGCAATCCGCATTTTGGGTTTGCTCACATCACTTTTTGCACCAGACAAAATATGAATGCAGTTTGCTACTACATCATAAATCAGACGTATCTCTGGTTTAATCAGAGATCTAGGCATGCTTGATTTGAACTTGCATCCATCCACTATGATACTCTGAATGAACTTTTCAACCTCCATGTCTTTGATATCAGATGTTGGTTTTCCTTCAGCTGGAAATTGAAATAACTGGTCGAAGCATTCATCTACATCTATGAAGATCTCTTGGCCGATAAGGCTTCCATTTCCATCACTTATTGGGAAGCGAACTTTTGTTGCGAGTTTTCTTTGATCATTTTCTTCAAGATGGAAGAAAAATTCTGTGACTGCACTAGGGAGAAAGAACCTTGGTTCCATTGTTACCCACTTGATAAGGTTGGCTGAATAAAGTTATTTCAGAACTTTCTTCAGAGCTTCATGTTCTTAATTAGCTATGGATAGAACATTTTTAAAAACAATAACATCTCTAATGTCTAGGATGTTGCTGGAAATACCCAACACATCAGATGATATGGGCTTGGTAGTTCGAAGGTGAGCCATTGAAGAAATTGAATTTTCTTTTGCTGGAGGCGGTGATTTTCAGAGGGAGTTTTGGAGAATTTGATTGTGGAAAGGGAATAAGGGTTTGGAGAATTCCTTATGTATGAATAAAATGGAAAGATCAATGTTGAGGAATTATTCCCACTTAATAAAGATCTTCGGTTGAGATGGAGTGTCGTTTTGCATGATTGTTGACGTGGAAACATTGGGATGATCATGGGTTAGGCGGTGAGAGTCACTCGCACGTGAAGCGTGAGAGAGTGCTCATGGCAGCCCCCTCACAATCTCAAAAGTGTAACCCAATGAATGAGACGTGTTTTGCATTGAATTTTATTGTTTGAGAATTGATCAAATCATAAAATATAATTTTGATCATCTTTCAAAAACTCCCTCTCAATCAGATGAGAGTGAACTTGGATCTTCTCAGTCGGTCTGAATCCTACTTGAATCAGTATACACTCAACTGACTCAAGTTTGTCTGTTTAGTTGAGGTTTGATCTTCACGTCCTCCATCGAACTACATCTCCGGTTGTCTGTCTCAGTTTCCTCTCAAGTTGAGATTCTCCCTCAACTTGTGATCTCCATCTTTTTCCTATTCAGAGATACTAACCCTGCAGGATAATCTGCTCTCAGTTCATCCTGTTCATGCAGCCCACAGGATAAACACCTGTTCCAAACTTAGTTGGATTCAGATTTGGAAGTAACTAAGGCTTTCTTGAAGACTCGAACTGAGTGGTCAGTTCGGATCACCTTTCCTGCATTATCCATGTAGACTACTGACTGAAATTCCTTAGGTGCGTCTGCAGTCCAGTTGAGTGGTGGATAACCTTATCTTTGAGGAGCTTGGTTTCGACCAGCTGAGATGGTCAATTCCTTTGTGGTGAATACTATCTGGGAGATGACCTAATTTGTCTTGCTCCTTGAGCATATCCAAACTGAGGATAACTAGGATTATTGAACTGATCACCATAGTTTCCATGTTCTTGATATGCTTTCTGGTAGTGATGTGGCACTGGGAATGTCTGATGGTAGAAGTAAGGATTGTCCCAGTTCGGATGCCTTTGCTGATGATGCTGAGCTAAGTAGTTTGGCCTGTGCCGGGGCTAATTCTGCCTTGGCTGCGAAGGTCTACTTCGTCTGTTCCCTCTCGCTCTGTGACCTCAGGGTCTAGACTTCCTTGACGATCTTTCAGCATCTCTTGAAGTACCAGTTTCATGCTCCTTAGCTTCTTCAGTTAGAATCTTATTTTCTTTATCCTTCACAGGAGTCTCAACAGTCTGACTGATGACTAGAATCTCTTGAACTGTGACTTCAATTGAGTTCTGTTGAACTTGAGGTGCCTCAGTCGGTGATTGAGTTGCCATGACGAACTGTGCTGACTGAGCTCCAGCGTTCATCACTGGGTTGTATCCAAGACCTTCAACGCATTTGGGAGGTCTTTTGTGGCTTAACATGCTCTCTAGAGCTGCGCTCGAGGCATGAAGGGATACTATATTTTCTTGTGCAAACTTCAGCTCCATTTGCAACTGAGAGATGTATTCTGCCTAAGTCCTGGTCATGTTGATCAAGTTAATGACCTGACTGTTTGTTGACTCAACAACTTCTTCATGGAGTCTTCGATTTTCCTCCACAAGCTTCTCTAGATCTTGATCCTTCATGATCAGCTCGTTTTTCATGTTGTTGAACTCAGCTTGGAGTTCTTTACACTGTGCAACTTGAGCAGTGCACAATCTACTCAGGTGTTCGACCTCATCCTAAGATGGTTGGACATCTTCGTCTAGTTCTTTTTTACATTGATTAACAAAAGAAATAATATGAGAGGGATGGAAAGAAGAGTTTACCTCATCAGTTGACTCTTCCGGCAATGCTATAAAGTGATGGTCCTAGTAATGAGTAACTAGTGTGTGGGGGGAGGGATACACCAGTAGCAATTTTCGTTTTGTTTAACGTCTTTTCACTGAGATATCCTACTCAGGTCAATTTACTCAATAACTGGAAGAGATAGTTGGATTAGCTCTTCAACTGAGTTGCTCAGTTGGAGCCAATCACACAGTTGGTAGCTCAGCTTGCTCATATGCCTGAAGTTCAGCTGAATGCACCAACTGAGGTTTTAATCAGTTTTGCAATGTGGAAGATGGTGGAAACTAGACTCTTTACAAAAATTGAAACCCTTGTGAAAGGGGAAGGCAAAGTTCCAAAATTAATGCAGTTTGACAAATCTGCTATGCATATGTTGGGTTAGTTAGTTTGGTGCTGAATTTAAAATACTGAATGTAAATAGCAGAAATTAAGTACACAGTATTTTAATGTGGTTCGGAGATCAACCTCCTACGTCCACAACTTCGTTTTTGGGAAAGTAATCCACTAGATAAGCTTAAGCGTGCTTACCAAACGCCCCACTTAGATTTCGGGTTCTAAGAAAACCTAACCAGTTCGATTCTAGGTTTGAACAAGACCTTACAATACTTTTCCGGGCAAGTGCACATTCTGGTTTTAGATTCCCAGTTCTAAGGGACTTGTTCTTGGATTCCGGGTTCCAAGGGACCTGCTCTTGGATTCCTGGTTCCAAGAGACCAGGTATTGGATTACAGGTTCCAAGGGACCTGATGACTTTGATTCTGGGTTCAATGTCAGACCTAAGGTTTGTATTTCGGGGGAAAACCCAACAAGGAAGCCGTCAACACTTTAGGGGAGTGGAGGCTTTAACCAAAGGCTACGAACTCAATCTCTTGAAAGAAAGAGTCCGAGGAGATACAAAACAAGCAAAGACCAAATCTCTAGTCTCAATCCAGAAGAGGAACTCCTGAGAGGCTAGGGGGAAGAACATGAGAGAAATCACTCTACTCCGATTGGACTTCATCGGTCTTCTTGCTTGTAGAGAGAGAGAGAGAGAGAGAGATGATAAGCTGCTTACGCTGCTTCACTCTTTGGGTTGTCTCTCGGCACTTCGGCGTGCTTTTTCTCTACTTGTATCACCCTCACTTAGCTTTGGTGTGGAGACCTGTACTTATAGAGGAAGATCAAATTAGCCGTTGGAAAGAGCCGTTTGATCTCTGCCAAAAACATGGCACTCCACATGCTTTACTGGTAACTTTCCAGAAATGGTAACTGCGACCTTTGCTTTTTGCACATCGTTGTTGTTGGCCCATTTATAGAAAGCTTTCTAGCTGACTTGTGCTCCCCGAGTAGATTCAAAATTTGGACTGCAACTATTCCGTCTTCAACGTCTTTTCTTCTATGTAGGAGTGTGCAAGATGTAAACCAGACCAAAAAAACCAACCAAACCGGTGAGTTTTGGTCGGGTCGGTTTTAAAACCGAAGGTGGTTCGGTTGGTCAGTTGGTTAGCGGTTTGGCAGATTTGGATCGGTCGGCTAACAAACCGATTGATATTTCTAATTAATATTTATTCTTTAATATAATTATATATATATATATATATATGTAGATATATATTTAACCGTACTTTTTCTCTACCCTGTATTTCCGCCGCTCAACTCGGACAACTCCCAATTCCCAAATCAGAAATCCTTTTCTCACTTCTCAGTTTCTAAAAAATATCTGTCGAGTCTCCACCACTGTCACCGCTCGATTCCACCTTCTAGGCTTCTACCGCCACCGGCGCGCCGCCACTACGACCACCAAGTCCACCACCGCCGCTTGATTATTGGGATAAGGGTTTCTCACGAATCGCCTGGTTCGGCCCTTTTTTAGTTTATCTTAGTTTATCAATGTTTGCTCTCAGATGTTACCATTTATGTAACATGAATTTGATGTTTAGAGAGAAAGAGAGAACGCAGAGAGGCATATTTCAAATTTATATTTCATCAAACTCGTGAAACAAGTTTTTTTAAGGCTGGACAAAAATATTTTAAGGCTAAAAATAGGTTTTTTTTAACCTTCGGTTTTTAGAACCGACCGAAACCGACCGAAAAATTTCGGGTCGGTTTAGTTCAGTCCAAAACAACAACATCGGTCGGATCGGTTGAAAGATAATAGATTTGGTCGGTTGGTCGGTTTTTGTGTTTTGGGTCAGTTGGTCGAATCGACCGACCGATGCTCACCCTTACTTCTCCGCTTTGCGATGTCCTTACTTCTACATAACTTTTCTTCACTCTAAACTGTATGCCTTCAGCTGCGTGCTTCAGTTGTGGAGTTAACTGAGCTGCTGTCCAACTGAGTCCGTGCTTCAGTTGAGGTTGATGTCTCAACTGACCTTGAGTCTCAACTGAATGTGATCCCTCAGCTAAGTCAGAGCCTCAACTGAGTTCTTCGTGAACCTCATTCTTTAGTCCGGCTGACTTCTTCTGCTTAACTCCGGTAAAGATAAAAATCCATACACTCAAACAGTGAGCTCTAACTAAGAACAGACTAAAGGCTTTGATCTACTCGGTTGGGGTCAGTTGGGGTTTTGGTATCTTTCGAAACCTTTACTAATTTTTCCAACAATTTCCCCCTTTTTGATGATGACATTACCCTAAGTGACATCACCTACCTTTCCTAACTGATACCACAAGCCGGTACCAGTAAGACTAAAAAATAAACTCAATTTTAGTCTATAAGTGGAAACGGTTAGCACAACAAAAAAAAAACAAAAAAAGGCTGACGTCAAACTTGGACAACGAGATGGTTGTCATCAAGTGAGGTCAATATCTGACGACCTCTAATAACCAACAACTTGTTATAATAGATAACAAATTGGGGAGTGATTACAATTACAACTGAGTTCTTGCTAAACTACAGTCCTAACTACTAACCTACTCTAGGTCTTCGTCTCCTCCACCTCCTAAGGAGGATCTTCTTATTCTTCAGCAACTTCCAAGGCTGAGCGGACGTCAGTTGAAGGTATTCAACTTTCACATTGAATACCTGTCTCGAGCCACGAGGTGAGACTTAATAACTTCGTCAGCCTTGGTTATCTTCTACCTCGCTTCTCTGAAGGATCGAGGCTGAGGTCAGGTCTGATTGAATGCCTCATGTAGCACTCTGAGGTGCCTGACCACCTATCAACACTCTTCTTCAGCCTTCATGATCTCCGTCCCTGTCGGCCTTCCTATTGGAGTACTTAAACGACAGTACTCTTGACAACAGTTTGCCCACTTCTTCCCCCCTTTTTAGCATCAACAAAAAGTTAAGGAGGGAGAGGGTTGGCATGTGGCTTTCCAGGTTCCACCTCTTTCTTCAACGATTCAGTGGAAGAAAGATTATCTGAGACTAATTTGCCGATGAGGATTACCTTGTACGGCTTAGTCTCAGGAGGGAATGCTTAGGGTCGATCGGGACTTCTGATGTATAGATCATAGATGACTTGTCCTCATGACGTGGGATTGTAGATCTTCGACCCGATGTGCAATTGGAAGAACACCTCAGGGATTCACATTAGCTGGTTGACACCACTAAACACCCACATCAACAGAGGCCTTTTGAAGCGTCTACGTCTCATGTAGCCATGAACATAACGTTCTTACTGAACCGATTGTTTCAAAGATACAGAGCTGGCGTGAGAAGAGTTCTGCTTTGCAAAGTGGTAAGGCATATTCTCGATCTTAGTAGCAGTTTCTGAAGAGTAAGATAACCCTCGCTAGAGAAAAACCACAAAGCAAAAATTTCATGAAAGAGAGGCAGAAATTTTGGAGTAGTTGAGATATGAATCCTGGATGATATACAATCTAAATTGCAAGGCTGCAATTTATAGGGGGCTTGAGATCCAAATCAACGGATCAGACCAACTCGTGTGATTTCTTCGGGATAAACGACTTATTTTAATACGCCATTTCAGAAAAAGCTACTCCAAGAATGACGGTGATGGAACACGTCATGAGGTGGTGTAGAACACTCGTGCATGTGAGGAAGGTAGGTTACACAATGTCAGTGAGAATAACTTGTATCAGATGCTTGAATTGAATTCAAAACATCCGCTTTGATAGAAGGAACAAGTTAACATAGTGCAGCTCAGTCAGCACGGACCTTGACTGACTCCTCTATTTAGCTTGTACTCAACTGACTCAAAATCATCAGTTTAGTTAAGGTTTGACTCCATCGCTCAGCTGAACTGAATGGGGAGGTGTACTCGCTCAGTTCCCCCTCAAGTTGAGATTCTCCCTCAACTTGTGATCTCCATCTTCATGGCTTCTTTTTCGCTTGGGTTGAGCAATCCAAGGAGTTGACACAACATCTTGAATTGAGCTTCCACCAATGGCTTTGTGAAGATATCAGCTCTCTGAATGTCAGTGTAAATTTTCTCAACAATGACATCCTTCTTTTCGACATGATCATGGATGAAGTGATGTCGAATGTCGATGTGTTTAGTCCCGGAGTAGTGAACTGGATTCACCATGATGGCTATAGCACTTGAGCTATCACAGAAGATGGGTATCTGGCTTGTCTCCACTTCGTAGTCTCTCAGCTGCTGCTTCTGCCAGAGAACTTGCATGCAATAGCTTCCAGCTGCTATGTACTCCGATTCAGTTGTAGAGGTGGCGACGCATACTCGCTTCTTCGAGAACCAGGAAACTTATTTGCTTTCTAGGAACTGACAAGATCTAGAGGTTGATTTGCTATCAACTCTGTTCCGGCTAGATATGCGTCTGAGTAGCTGGTCAGTTCGATGTTATCATCAGTTGGGTACCACAGTCCCATGTGGATTGATCCCTTGAGGTACTTGATGATATTCTTTGCTGCGTGCAAGTGAGCTTCCCTAGGCTCAACCTGAAATCTTGCACAAACTCCAACTGCGTAGGAGGTGTTTAGTCGACTAGCAGTTAGACACAGCAGTGAACCGATGATCCCTCTGTACATCTTGTCATCAATGAGCTTCCCTTCTTAGCCCAGGTCGACCTTTCAAGATGTATTCATTGGGATCTTCGTTGTTCGGCTAGAGGCCAGTCTAAATTTGGAGATGAGCTTCTTTGTGTACTTGGACTGATTGATGAAGATTTCTTCTGGCGACTGCTTTACCTGCAGCTCAATGAAATAATTCATCTCTCCCATCATGGACATCTCGAACTTGTCTTTCATGTGCTGGGAGAACCTCTTGCACAGATCTTTGGATTTGGATCCAAAGATGATGTCGTTGATATAGATTTACATAACCAACATGTCTCCTCCAACTTTGATGGAAAAAAGGGTCTTGTCGACTGAAACTCGAATGAACCCTAATTCGAGTAGAAAGCTACACAAGGTTTCATACCATGCACGCGGAGCCTGTTTCAGTCCCTATATAGCTTTCTTTAGCTTGTAGACTCTGTCGTCACCAGTTTTAAAACCGGGAGGTTGTGCTACATAAACATCTTGTTTGATGTCGCCATTGAGAAACACACACTTCACGTCCATCTGATAGACTTTGAACTTGTGGTAAGCGGTGTAGGCTAGAAAAATCCGAATTGCTTCCAGATGAGCAATTGGGCGAAGGAATCCTCGAAGTCTATTTCTTGTTGCTGACAGTAACCTTGAGCTACCAGTCTAGCCTTGTTTCTCATATCACTACCAATGGCGTCACACTTATTCTTGAAGATCCACTTCATGCCAATCACCTTGACCCCCTTTGGTCTTTCAACAAGTTCCCATACAGAGTTTCTAAGAAACTTGTTGAGCTCTTCTTGCATGGCTTAAGTCTAGTGGATACATTCTAAAGCTTCCAAGATATTTTTGGGTTCATGCACATCTGCTACAAAGCATGGGATCATGCTTACATCTCCTGTTTGCTCCAACTTTACTAGTATCTTGAACTCGTTAGCATACTGAGCTTCTAAAGTTGGTTCTACCTTAGCTGAGGTTCCTGACTGAGTTGCCTGAGTTGGAACGAAAGCTGTGGAGTCAACAACTTGAGCTGATCTCCTAGTTCAGCTAGCTTTCGGGTTTCCTATCACGGAGTCATTAACGTGGTCTTCATACCACCATTTGTACTTCCTTGCTCACTTAGCTGATTCAAGAATCGTGATGGAATACTCCGATCTTGGAGATGTTGGAGGTGTAGATCTTGGTGATCTTGCTTCTGATGCAGTTCAATCCTCAGTTGGAGTTGAGGGATGAACTTGGGAACTTGCTGGTCTTGAACTGGATTGTCCTGGATCGGATGGCTGGTCAGTTGATTCTTCTTACTGAGCGTCTGCTGTGGTTGGCACTTGGTCAGTTGACTCTGGAATTCCCCCTTAAACTGAGGTAGGATCTTCAGTTTTGTTGTCAGAAGAATACACTTCTTCGACTTCAGCTGACCAAACAAGCGGCTCTACTAGATTCTTCAATATTTGAGCTTGAGATCTTGTCTCAGCTGGCTGGGCCGGTGCACTTCTTTCAGCTGCCTGCAAGTTAGCCTGTTCCCTGCACTTAAAAGCAGATTCATCAAACAACACATGAGGTGTTACGTCCACAATTTTGGAGCTGGTGTTGAAAACTTTGTAGGTTTTTATCTTCACAGCATATCCTAAGAATATGCCTTTGACACCTTTCGGCTCAAAGGCTTTCAACTGAGCTTTCCCATTGTAATGGATATAACACTTAGAACCGAACACACCAAAGTAGGAAATGTTTGGCTTCCTGCTTCTCCATAACTCGTATGGAGTCTTTTCTTGTTTCTTCATGAGGAGGGATTAGTTCTACGTGTAACACGCTGTGTTGACTGCTTCTGCCTAAAATCTTTTTGGCAGAGCTGAACTAGTGAGCATGCAAGTTGTTGCATCTTGCAGCGTTCAATTTCTCCTTTCAGCTACTCCATTCTGCTGTGAAGTCCTTGCAGCTAAGGTCTGGTGAGTTATGCCTTTCTTCTCGCAATACTCAATGATGTACTCAGACTAAACTTCAAGTCCGATATTCCAACTGCTGTTGGCAAGCTAGCTTGTTCATGGTTTTGAAGTTGAGGTGGTTGGTCTTTTATGCCATAGCCAACTTGTCTCAAAGCTGCTCTTAGATACAAGGCATGTTTTTGGTGAGCTACTCGACCAGTCTGTGTTATAGACTCCACCTGATGAAAATCGTCTACCATATAGAAGAACTTGCTTGGTCTTGACGTATTTCACCCTGTACTCATGTGCATCAAACTTCACGGAAAAACCATTATCGCACAGTTGGCCTACAGAGAGCAGGTTATGCTTCAATCCATCTACCAACGACATTTTTGACACAAGTTGAGTTTCGAATGTACTAGATCCTTTGGTTTTTCCTTGAGAGTCATCACCAAAAGTTACAATATATCCTTCTCGAAGCTTGATATCTGTGAGAAGATTCCCCTGAGGTGTCATGTGTCTGGAATATCCGATGTCTAACACCTAGACAAATTTGGTGGTTTTTCTCTTTCTCAGTTCATCCAGGTCCTCTTTAGTTGACTCTTCAGGCAAAGCCATGAAGAACTGCTCTTTTCTAACTGGGCTGGATGGCGAGTCAGTTTCTTTTTTTTCTGACACGGAGAACACGTCGGTATCCTCAACGTCTTCCTCAACGATCATAGCCTTGGATTTCTCCTTGGCTTTCCTCGGAGGGCTTTCTTCTCCTTCATGGAGAGGTCAAGACAGTTGGCTTTGAAATATCTAGGCTTTCCGTACTCAAAGCATCCTTTGCTTTGATTCTTCGAGGAGGGATCAGTTGAGCGTTGCCTACTCCGGTTGATCCTCCTATACTTCTTGACCCTGGAGTTCATCTCCTCGAGTTGCTTGGTCAACTTTTTGACCTTCTTCTCGAGTTCCGACCTGCTCAGTCAATCTCTAGCTGAGGAGTCAATGGACCATGAGGGTCTGGTGAACTTGCATCTCTCGATTCAGCTCGAAGCGCCATAGACTTGGTAGCTGAGCCTTGCTCGGTCTGTTCTAATTTCTGAAGCTTGCAAGGCTTTAGTCGGAGGATATCATACTCATTTGCCTTGAGTATGGAGAACAGCTTCTCAGTTGTCATCGAACTGAGGTCACTCCGATTTTGGTGGACAATTTTATAAACTATCCAGTCTTCTCCTAACATGGAGAGAACCTTGATGTTCATCTTAAACTGAGAGTATTTTCCCTTCATAATACTCTCAATGTCCATAAGGACCTCTGTAAATCTCAGCTCCATCTTGTTCATGGACTGCCCGGATAGCTGAGAGAAGTTTTTGAACTTCTGACAAGCTAAGGTGAATTTATTCTCCTTAATCTCGTCAGAGCCTTGTCAGAGTGCAGCTAAGGCTTCCCACATATCTTTTGCTGTGAAGTAATTGATAATCTTCGGCAAGTGGGTTTTGTCAACTGTGGAAGAGATGACACTTTTGGCGATGTCATCTAGATGCGCAATGTCGCTTTCTTTCTTGGTGTACTGGTGGACGCCTTTGGGTTCGTCCATCATCACCATCTCTCCTTCCCTGGTGATAAGAGGGACCAGCACTGACTGAGTCATCTAGATGGGACCATTTTCAATGGTTTCCCACATCCTGTGATGCTTGGCAGTCAGGGCCATCTTCAGGAGAAACTTTTACGTAGGATAATCATCCACGGAGAACTCCGATAAGCTTCCCAGCAAAGTACGGTTCATCTTACATGTACACTATAAGAGACAGATACAAAAATATGTAGCAGAATGCACTTATTGTTTCAGAAAAGATCTTTTCAGTTGACCACTGAAAGATATACTCGACTCACACCTTGTGAATCAGAAACAACAGTCTTTTGAACCACTGTTCTGATACCACTTGATGGTCCCGGTTACGAGTATCTGGTGTATGGGAGGGGGAGGGAATACACCAGTAGCAATTTTTTATTTTGCTTAATGTCTTTTCACTGAGATATCTTGCTCAGGTCCGTTTACTAGAAAACTGGAAGAGATAGTTGGAGTAGCTCTTCAACTGAGTTGCTCAATTGGAGCCAATCACACAGTTGGTAGCTCAGCTGGCTCCTATGCCTGAAGTTCAGCTGAATGCACCAACTGAGGTTTTAATCAGTTTTGTAATGCGGAATAGGTGGAAATTAGACTCGTTACAAAAACTGAAACCTTTGTGAAAGGGGAAGACAAAGTTCCCAAATTAGTGTAGTTTGACAAATCTGATATGCATATGCTGGGTCAGTTAGTTAGGTGCTGAATTTAAAATACTGAATGTAAATAGCAGAAATTAAGTACACAATATTTTAACATGGTTGGGAGATCAAGCTCCTACATCCACGACTTTCTTTTTGGGGAAGTAATCCACTAAGCGTGCTTACCAAATGCCCCACTTGGATTCTGGGTTCCAAGCAAACCTAACCAGTTCGATTCCAGGTTCGAACAAGACCTTACAATACTTTTCCGAGCAAGTGCACAACCTGGTCTTAGATTTCTGGTTCTAAGGGACCTATTTTCTTAGATTCTGAGTTCCAAGGAACCTGTTCTTTGATTACTGGTTTCAAGGGATTGGGTATTGGATTACGGGTTCCAAGGGAGCTGATGACTTTGATTCTGGGTTCAAAGTCAGACCTAAGTTTTTTATTTGAAGGGAGAATCCACTAACGAAGTCGTCAACACTTTAAGGAAGTGAAGGCTTCAACCAAAGGCTACGAACTCAATCTCTCGAAAAAGAGAGTTCGAGGAGATACAAAACAAGCAAAGACAAAATCTCTAGTCTCAATCAGGAAGGGAAACTCCTGAAGGCTAGGGGGATGAACAGGAGAGATATCACTCTACTCCGACTGGACTTCATTGTTTTTCTTGCTTAGAGAGAGAGAGGTGATAAACTGCTTATGCTGCTTCACTCTTTGGGTTGTCTCTCGGCACTTCGTCGTGCTTTTTCTCTGCTTGTATCGCCCTTACTTAGCTTTGGTGTGGAGACCTCAATTTATATAGGAAGATCAAACTAGCCGTTGGAAAGAGCTATTTGATCTCTGCCAAAAGCATGGCACTCCCCATGCTTTACTGGTAACTTTCCAAAAATGGTAATTGTGACCTTTGCTTTTTGCACGTTGCTGTTGTCGGCTCATTAATGGAATGTTTTCCAGCTGACTTGTGCTCCCCGAGTAGATTCGAAATATGGACTGCAACTCCTCTATCTTCAGCGTCTTCTCTTCTCTGCTCTGCTTCGCGATATCCTGACTTCGACACAACTTTTCTTCACGCTAGACTGGATGCCTTCAGCTGCGTGGTTCAGTTGTGGAGTAACTGAGTTGCTGTCCAACTGAGTCCGTGCTTCAGTTGAGGTTGATGTCTCAACTGACCTTGAGTCTCAACTGAGTGTGATCCCTCAGCTGAGTCTAGGTCTCAGCTGAGTTTGAGCCTCAGCTGAGTTCTTTACAAACATCTTTCTTTAGTCCGACTGACTTCTTCTGCTTGACTCCGGTAAAGATAAAAATCCCTACGCTCAAACAGTGAGCTCTAGCTAAGAATAGACTAAAGACATTCATCTACTCGGTTGGGGTCAGTTAGGATTTTGGTATCTTTCGAAACCTTTACTAATTTTCCCAACATGAAGCATCGCTCTTTCCTGCTGAGCTTGATGGCGAGTTATTTTCTTCTCCTTCTGACTCCGCGAATATGTCGGTGTCAACAACTTCATCCTCAATGATTATAGCCTTAGTCTTCTCCTTAGCCTTTCCTTAGAGGGCATTTTTCTCCTTCTTGGATAGATCAAGATTGTCAGATTTGAAGTGTCCTGGCTTCCCGCATTCATCTTTCTCCTTGACTCCTGTATTTCTCGATCTTGGAGTTCATCTCTTCGAGTTAATTAGTCATTTTGTTGACCTTTTTCTGATGTTCGAACCTGCTCACTTGATCCCTAGCTGAGGAGTCAGCGGACCGTGAGGGTCTTGCGAACTGGAATTTTCCAGAGTCTGCTCGAAGTGCCTCTGGTTTGCAGCTGAGCTGTGTTCGGTCTGTTCTGGTTTTATGAAGCTTGTTTGCTTTAGTTGGAGGATGTCATACTCATTTGCTTCGAGCATGGAGAACAACTTCTCAGTTGTCATCAAACTGAGGTCACTCCGATTATGATGGATGACTCTGTAGATCGCCCAGTCTTCGCCTAATGCAGAGGGAACTTTCAAGTTCATCAAACACCAAGAGTATTTGCCCTTTCTAATACTCTCAATGTCCATTATGACCTCTGTGAATCTCATCTCTATCTTGTCGATGGACTCCCCCGTTAGCTGAGAGAAGTTCTCATACTTCTGACAAGCTAAGGTGAACTTATTCTCCTTTATCTCGTTAGATCCTTCACAGAGTGCAGCTAAAGCTTCCCATATATCTTTTGTGTGGAGTAATTGATAATCTACGACAGGTAGGCTTTGCCGACAGTAGAAGAGATCACTCTTTGCTATGTCATCTAATTGCACGATGTCTCTTTCTTCCTTAGTGTATGCCTCAGGGCCTTTTGGTTCTTCCTTCATCATCATCTCTCCTTCTCCTGGAGTGGTAGAAGGGACCAGAACTGACCGAGTCATGTGGATGGGACCATTTTCAATAGTCTCCCACATTCTGTGATGCATGGCAGTCAGTGCCATCTTCAGACGAAACTTCCACGTGGGATAGTAATCCACAGAGAACTCCGGTAAGCTTCCAAGAAATGTCGGGTTCATTTTTTCTGCACACCATAAGAGATAAACAAGAAAATATGCAGCAGAATACACTAAGTTTTTCGGAAAAGATATGTTCAGTTGACCACTGAAAAATCTACTCGACTCACACCCTATAAACCAGAGTCAATAATCTTTTGAACCAGTGCTCTGATACCACTTGATGGTCCCGGTAATGAGTATCTAGTGTATGGGGGAGAGGGAAATACACTATTAGCAATTTTTGCTTTGTAAAATGTTTTCACTGAGTTAACTGCTCAGGTCAGTTTGCTCAACAATTGCAAAAGTCAGTTGGAGCTGCTCTACAATTGAGATGGTCAATTGGAGCTGATCGCAAAGTTGGGTGCATAATTAACTTCTTTGACTGAGGGTCAACTTTGTATTCCGACTGAAGTTTCAAAGAGTTAAGCGTTTGCAGAAGTTGGTGGAAATTGAAGCTCGTGACTTCAACTGAAACCTTAATGAAAACAGGGAAGGTCAAATTCCCAAAACTTAGTGCAGTTTGTGAAAGTGCAGTTTGTATGCTGGGCCAGTTGGTTAGATAACTGAATTTAAAATACTGAATGTAAATACAGAAAGTAAAGGATATAGTATTTTTACGTGGTTCACAGATTGACCTCCTACGTCCACGACTTCCTTTCAGGGAAGTAATCCACTAGATAAGCTTAAGTGTGTTTATCAAATGTTCAACTTGGTTTGCAGGTACCAAGCAACCTAACTAGTTTGATTACGGGTTCAAACAAGACCTTACAACACTTTTGCGGGCAAGTGTACAACCTGGGCTTAGATTATGGGTTCTAAGTGGACCTAGTCTTAGATTGCGGGTTCTAAGGGACCTAGTCTTTGATTACGGGTTTAAAGGACCTGGTCTTTGATTGTGGGTTCAAAGGGACCTAGTGACTTTGATTGCGGGTTCAAAGTCGGATCTAAGGTTTGAGGGTTGGGGTTTTTCCAACTAAGAAGTCTTCTACACTGAGAAGAGTGGAGGCTTCGTCTTAAGGCTTAGAGACTTGATCTATTGGGAGAGAGTCTCCTTGGACACAAGTTTAAATAAGAACTTATATTCTAAACTCGATCAAAGAAGAGGCTTTCTAAGAAGCCAGATGGAAGAACAAGAGAAGGTGTGGACACTCGATTTCTACTGGTCTTCAACTGAGGTTTTCTTGCTAGAGAGTGGAATAGTCTGTTGCTTCGTCGGCGCTGATGATTTTCTCTCTTCTGTCTTTCTGCGCTCACCCAAAACTCTCATTCTTCAATTGTGGAGACCTCTTTTTATAGAGGGAGATCTAATTAGCAGTGGAAAGATTCGTTTGATCTCTGCCAAACGTATGGCACTCCACCTGCTTTATTGGAAACTTTCCTGAAAATGGTAACTGCGACCTTCGCTTTTTGCGCGTCGCTGTTGTCGGTCCATTTATAGTAAGTTTCCAGCTGACTTGTGCTTCCAAGTAGACTTGAATTTGGACTTCAACTCTTCTGCCTTCAACTTCTTCAAAGTCTTCTCTTCATGCTTGAGCTGCATGGGTCAGTTGAGGAGTCAACTGAGTTGCTGTCCAACTGAGTCAGCGATTCAGCTGAGGTTGAGGTTCAGCTGAGTCAACTCTATATTTAGGCTAAAATGTAAAAAAATATGCTAAAATATTTATCCAATAGATCTCTCAAATTGTGTAGGTCCCACAAAAATATTTACACCTACCTATAATCCTCCTCAAATTTACATCTCCCTAAATCTTTTTTAGCTCACAAATTTAATTGGGCCCACAATTTTATAAGATAATTAGTACCAAATATATAGAAGATTTGTAGCATCCACTGGTAAAATAGGAGCTACAGATAATATAGGGAAAGCTTTAGGAGCTAATTTAAGAGCAAATATTTGGTATTTCTGTTGCGAGTGCTCTTAGAGAGGTGTAAATTTGAAGAGAAATATAAGAGAATGTAAATATTTTTGTGGGACCTACCTGATTTAGGAGATCTAGTGAATGAACTTTTAACATATTTTTTTTGTTATTTTAGCTTAAATTGAGAGTTAAAATTAAGAGTATAGAGTGTTTTTAGACCCGTAAATTTGGACAAGTTGCAATAGAAGGACATTTTTTTGCGGACTTACAATTGTAGGACAACATTTTAAAAAATTGGCAATTGAAGGACGAATTTGAGCCTAATTGAACTAAATTATACATTTTTTCCACATGGCGTGATTTAAACGCCCCGATGGCTACGTGAAGCAAGATCCAAACTGTACGAAAAATCAATATAAAAAATTAAATATTTAAAGCAAGGTAAATGAGACTAAACTAACATATAACATTTCAATCATAAAACGTAGAATATTCTCCACATTGTCTAGTTTCAAAATATGGCCAAATTAATCTCATAAAATGGCTAGAAGTTTAGGCCAAATATTACATAAAATACATGATTTTATATCACGGTAAAGTATGACCAATTCATTTTCATGTAGGCACCAAGCTGAGAAAAATGTGTAATTTGGCCCAATCGGACTTAAATTTGTCCTACAACTGTAAGCCCGCAAAAATTTGTCCTTCTATTGCTACTTGCCCAAAGTTAAAGACCTAAAAAACTCTATACTCTAAAATTAATTTTGAGTGAACTATTGGGAATGCTTACGTAATTATAATTCCTCACAAAACTATAAAGTTTCAAATTTTTACAAAAACTGATTGTTTATATAGAAATATAGTAAACCAATCAGACTATCAGAGATAACATTTAAGTTTTAGATGGATTATAGTCAAACTTAATTTATTAAACTTTCAACCAACTCAATAGCATGTTGAGGAGGTTGAAGTCAAGGATCTCTTATTTGCCTCATCTTTTTGTTAGTTGAATTTAATTAAAATTTGATCCAATAAAAATAATTATAATTTATAATATAATCCCATAACGTGGTGAAATGTTTTGTACAGTGCATTAATATAAAGATGTATTCAACCTTTCTCAGACACGATGCTAAATTGCATATAAATTTTTCACTTTTTACCAATCTATATCTCTACTTTTTAAAATTTGGTTAAAATTCTCTATCTTTTAAGTTTTTGCAATTAAATACTTCCGACCATTTTGCCTCAAATTAGCGCTAATACGGATACTGGAAATACTTACATGATAAAGTCCGGTGGAAAAACAAATAGATCTTCGATCGGTGCCCTAATACGAATAAATAAATATATGTGTTTATGTTTGAGGAAACGAAGAGCTGTAAAGTCAGTGTTTGAGACGTTTCTCATGGCACAGCAAGAAGAGTCTACTGGTGAGGACTAGGATGAACTGAGGAAAAGATGAACTGTAAAGTCAGTGTGGGTCATGGACATCGGATGTCCAAGCACATGACGCACCATAAGAGTCTTCTTAAAGACATCAAGTTTCGAGAGGGATCGATTGTTACCTTCGATGACAACTCCCAGGGCAAAACCAAAGGGATGGGTACATTCGAAACTGACTCAGTGACTATCAAAAATGTTGCCTTGGTCGATGGATCGAAGCATAACTTGCTCTTCATAGGTCAATTATGTGATAATGGTTTTTCGTGTGAAATTTGATGCACAGGGATGCAGGGTGAAAGATGTTAAGACCAAGAAAATTCTTTTATATGGTAAACAATCTTCATTAGGTGGTGTATACTATATAGACTGGTTGAGGAGTCATCTAGAAACTTGCATAGTATCCAGGAGTAGCTTAGAGACAAGCTAGTTGTGGCATAAAAGGCTCAACCACCTCAACTTCAAAACTATGAACAAGTTAACTCGCCAACAGGACACAGATGGAATTCCAGACTTGAAGTTCAGTCTGACGCATCTCTGCTGTACATGTCAGCTAGGGAAGTTTGCTAGAGCATTATTCTGTCTCAAGACGATGCCATCCACGGATTGAATTCTACAATTGATCCAAATGGATCTTTTCGGTCCGGTCACCCCAAGAGCTTAAGGGGAAATGAGTACACACCCTCATAGTTACAAATGACTACTCGAGGTATACATGGGTGATTTTCATGGCACACGAGAACGAAACGAGACGAGAGAAAAGTTGTCGAAGCTAATAGATAGAATTGCTAATCAACAAGGAAAGTCCACAGTCTCCATTAGATTTGATCACGGAACTGTGTTCCACAATGAGTCCATCATTGAGTATTGCAAAAAGAATGCCATAACTCACCAGACCTCAGCAGCAAGGACGCCAGAGCAGAACGGAGTAGCTGAGAGAAGAAATAGGACGCTGAAGGATGCTGCAGCATCCATGCTAACAAGCTCAGTCTTGCTAAAGAGATTTTGGGTTGAGGCAGTCAACACAGCGTGCTACACGCAGAACCGATCCTTCCTGATGAAGCGTCATGGGAAGACTCCCTACGAACTGTGGAGATACAGGAAGTTAAATCTATCCCACCTTCGTATTTTCGGTTCTAAGTGTTATATTCACAACAATGGAAAAGCCCAGTTGAAAACTTTTGAGCCTAAAGCTATCAAAGGCATATTCTTAGGATATGCTGCCGAAGATTAAGGCTTATAGAATTTTCAACAACAGTTTCAAAATTGTGGCGATAACACCGCATGTTAGTTTTGATGAGTCTGCTTTTGAGTGCAGGGACCTGGAAAAGTTGCAGATAGTTGAAGGAAGCTCAACTGTGCCAACCACTCTGACCAGATCCCAAGTTCAGAGACAGAAGAATTTGGCAGAATGATTGGTTTTGTCAACTGAAGTCAAAGAAGTCTACTCCTCAGAAGATGGGACAGAAATCCAGTCTTAAATCAAGAGGGAACACTTGAGCCACCCAGTCCAGTATCATCTCCAACTAATACTCAGGCTGTGCCTGTGGCTAACCAACAACCCAATACGAGACCTTCTAGTCCGAGATCTGCCAACTCCGCAGTGCATTCTTCTTCCCCAAATGAGAATAGAACCGCAACAAAAGTATTAGGAATCGAGTAGTTGCTCGTGTGGATAACAATGAACAATACTTCTTTTATTGATGGATGAACTTGAACACAGACAGAATTTGTAAGAATTACAACAAAAAACTAAAGAACAGTGTTTAGGAAAACCAGATTGTCTGAAGTTAGACTTCTGCCCGCATGTCCAAGTCCCAGGCCCGCCAGTCCGGACGGACGGATGGACGGTGGCGTCATCGTCAGTGGCGGCGGCGGCGACACACGCGTGTGTGTGTGCATGCGCATGAGCACCCATACACATCTATACACACCAACCCAACAAGTTATTAAGTCCATACAGACATAGCCTTAATACTAGTCAAATCATCCACATATAACCGATGTGGGACAACTAACATTTATTATAATTAATAACATGTTAGTTACTACTTCAACATCCAACCTTTAGCATACAATATCTCACTCATCGGAAATCAGTTTATAGATATTAAATATACCACGTTCATCTACTCACGGCGTAGATTAACATCCAATAAATATTTCAATTAAATAATAAATATTTAATTAACAATATTTATCCTCAAATTAATGGTTAAATATAAACCATTTCCAACAATCCCCAACATGAGTGAGAATGCCAATGCAAAATGAATGCAAATGCAAAGTTCAATCCTCAAGAGACAATACTACATTTGGCTAGGTAGCTTGTGGCTTTGAACCTATCCATAGTCAACATCATCGAGTATACCGACGGCATAGTGGTTATGAAAACCTTGAACTAGTCCTCCATGGTGTATACCGAGACAACAATATTGACACAATATCATCTCAATTCCGTCCGTTCTAACGTTTTGTGTCCTTTTCAGCCTTGGACACCCCTTTGGATTCATAAGTATATCAATTGAAGCGGCCCTCACTTCACACTTATATAGGTGATTCTTATTCCCATGTATCCTACTATACTTGACCTCTCCGAGGTATCCAAGAATTATTAAAAGTCCTAAGACTTAACCTTACCACGTGTAGGTAAACAACACTCACTGTTCTCAGAGAATAGGTATGTTTGAGTGTTTAACACACGGATTCTTATAACTTCGTTGTCCCATTGAACCAAGCTCTTGGGATCCTCCAATCTGCAAGGTCGGGTATCTGCTATAATCATCCTTTAAGATGTGGATTTAACACCCATTCCCTCTAACAGTTTATACATTTGATCTCAATTAATGCTCTTAGTCAGCGGATCTTCTAGATTATCTATTGACCTCACATAGTCAATTGAGATAACCCCACTCAAGATCAAATGTCTTACGGTGTTATGTCATCGACGAATATGTCGAGATTTACCATTATAAAACATATTTTGTGCCCGTCCAATAGTAGATTGGCTATTACAGTGTATTAACACGGACGGCACAGGCCTCGTCCAACATGGAATATCCTCGAGGAAAATTTTAAGCCATTCAGCTTCTTCACCAGCTTTATCTAAAGCTATGAATTCAGATTCCATGGTAGACCTTGCAATACTAGTCTGTTTCTTAGACTTCCAAGATACTGCACCACCCCCAATAGTTAACACGTATCCACTCGTAGAAAATGAGTCTTTGGAGTCAGATATCCAATTAGCATCACTATACCCTTCAAGTACAACAGGCTCTCCTGATTAGTGAATCGCAAAGTTCTGAGTATATTTCAAATAACCCAGTACGCGCTCTAAGGCTCTCCAATATTCATTACTTGGATTAGCAGTATAACTACTCAACTTGTGAACTGAACATGCTATATCAGGTTGGGTACAGTTTGACAAATACATCAAACTCCCAATGATCTTAACATATTCATCTTGACCCACATGTTCTCCCTTGTGCTCATTTAGATGAACATTCAGTTCCCAAGGAGTCTTAGCTATGGGTTTATCATAAGCATTGAATCTCTTCAACACTTTCTCAACATAGTGAGATTGCGATAAAGCAATTCCATTGGGCGTTCTTAGAATCTTAATTCCAAGAATAACGTCAGCCAAACCCATATCTTTCATGCTAAAGTTCATACTTAGCATCCTCTTTGTTTCACCAATCACACGAGAGTTACTACCCATAATCAACATGTCATCTACATAAAGACAAACGATAACATAATCGTCACCCGTTTTTTCTTAATATAGACACATTTGTCACTCTCGTTGATCTTGAAACCATTTGACAACATCACTTCGTCAAACATCAAGTGCCAACGCAAAGGCGCTTGTTTCAATCCATATAAAGACTGTTGTAGTTTGCATACCATGTGCTCTTTTCCAGGTACAACAAACCCTTCCGGTTGCTTCATATAGATTTCATCATCTAACTCCCCATACAAGAATACAGTCTTAACATCCATTTGATGAATCTCAAGATTGCGCAAAGCAACAATAGCGAGAAGCACCCTAATAGAAGTAAGTCTCGTCACGGGCGAGTAGGTATCAAAGAAATCATAACCGGATTTTTGTCTAAAGCCTTGAACTACAAGTCTGGCCTTATATTTATCAATAGTACCGTCAGGCTTGTACTTCTTCTTTAGGATCCACTTGCATCCTAATGCCTTACAGCCTGGTGGTAGTTCAACTAACACCCAAGTGTGATTAAGCATAATAGACTCAATCTCGATGTCTATAGCTTCTTTCCACAAAGCCGCATCCGAACCAGATAAGGCTTCTTTTACGGATACTGGTTCACCGTTTAGCATTAAAACGACGTAGTCCGGTCCATAAATCTTTGCTTTCCGTACTCTAGTCCCACGTCTAGGCTCATTCACAGGCATAGACCTAAGTCGCTTTCTATTCGGCGGTCCATAGAACACCGGATTAGAACTAGATGCAACATTTCCATCTATGGGTTCAGAACTCATAGTGTTACATCCCGGTTCCCACAAACCGAGACGCGACAGAGGGGAATAAAGAAGTGGGAAAGAAAGGGGCTTAATTACTTTTTTTGCACATATAACAATTTATTCATATATTTCACATATATATAATAAGAACATTATTCAGAGTTGCACAATTAAATAACATAGCGGAAGCATACATTGGCTACAACGATCCTCGCCTCAGCCTCGCGTCCCATCACCTGCCTCCCAACCTGAAAACATTTTGAAAACATTTTGGGCTGAGTACTAGTGTACTTAGTGGGCATGTGCCGTTTTTGAAGCATTTTTGGAAACATAGCAGATTATCCATTTAACATGGTATGCATCAGAGGGTTTTAAAACAGAAATCCACCCCTGACCATACAAAACATATTTTTTTGATGCATGATGTGACGTTCGATCTTTATACTCGGACTAGGCACCATAGCTATGGTTACCATAGTCTATTTGACTTGTATCCAGGATAGAGTTCGTGGAGTAACACAGTCAACATTAACATAGGCCATGAACCTTAGCTCAAGACCGCTAGCTACAATACAAATGGAGATCAACCCATTGCAATGCAACGTGGTGCGCACAATACTCAGCTAGTACCTGTGTACTCACTAAGTATCTCGATCGATTAACTAGAGTATATCACATGAAACGCACATGAAAATATTTTATGGATAACTGAATTTTTATGCTATTCTAGAGTTTAATAACTCAAACATAGTTTTCGAAAAAATTACCCACCTGATTGAAAATACCAATGCTGACCGTAACATCAAGACATCATTATCACACAAGCAGATACGACGAGCTTATATTGTAAGATAAATGAGAGAGAATAGAAAACTGAACGATGAAAATGAAAATCTTAAGCGCCTATTTATAGGAAGAAGCAAGCAGCTGTGCAGTAAGCTACTGCGATGCGGAAGCAGCTGAGCAATAAGCTGCTGCGAGGCGGAAGCTGCTGCAATGCAGAAGCAGCTGCAAAGCAGAAGCTGCTGAGCAGTAAGCTGCTGCGAGGCGAAAGCTGCTGTGCAGTAAGCTGCTGCAAAGCGGAAGCAGCTGCGAGGCAAAAGCAGCTGTGCAGCAACTTACGTTTTAAAACCTTTAAACGTGCATTACTTTTTCATGCGAAATTTTTTTTGAGCAAACTTAGCATCTATAGACTCGGAATAAAATACTCTACACAACGACTATAAACATGATATGTCTATTTTCATAAAAAGATAAAAGACTTTTTTTGTTGTGAAAATATTTTTAATATATTTAGGAGTGTTAACTTATTTAATACTCTATTTGGAAAATCCGGGATGTTATACATAGGCTCATCTACAAGTTTAGAACTTGTTGCTTCATCCTCAACTCTCTTGCTAGAGTTAGGATCAACCTTATCCTTATTAGAATAGATGTTCTCAAAGAATACAACATTCCTTGATTCCATCGTCGTACCCACATGAATGTCGGGTATATCCAATTTGTGTATAATAAACCGATATGCGCTGCTGTTTAGTGCATAACCAATAAAGATACAATCTACCGTTTTAGGTCCAATTGTAACTTGTTTTGGTAAAAACACTTCAACCTTAGCTAAACACCCCCACACTTTGAGGTATTTATACGAAGGTTTCCTTCCTTTCCAAAGCTTATAGGGAGTCACGTCCTTCCCTTTGATTGGAATCTTGTTCAAGATGTAGTTGGCTGTCAAGACAACTTCCCCCCACATGTTCAGGGATAATCCCGAACTAATCAACAAGGCGTTCATCATCTCTTTAAGAGTACGATTCTTACGTTCAGCAACGCCATTTGACTGTGGTGAATAAGGAGCAGTCGTTTGATGGATTATACCACTTTCGTTGCATAATTCAGCAAACAGAGCAACATACTCTCCACCTCTATCACTTCGAACCATTTTGATTCGGTAGCCAAATTGATTTTCGGCTTCATTCTTGAAGTTTCTAAAAGCTTCAATAGCCTCATCTTTACTTCTTAACAAGTAAAGGTAACAATACCTTGTGCAATCGTCAATAAAGGTAATAAAATACCTTTTACCACCTCTAGTTTGCACAAACTTTAAATCACAAACATCGGTGTGAATTAGTTCTAGAGGTTTGGTGCTTCGTTCAACCGACTTAACGGTAACTTAGCCATTTTTGCTTCAACACAGACTTCACACTTGTCTTGTATCTTAGATAAATCAATATTTAACAAGTCCATGTTTGCAAGTCTTTTTATAGCATTTAGATTTTACGTGACCAAGTTTACAATGCCATAAATCAGAACACTCAAGCAAGTAAGCAGAAGTAGTAGCTTCATTATCATTAGCAACTGCCTTAGAAGGCTTACAAGTACGCACACTTAACTTGAACATATCATCAACAATATGACCTTGTCCAAGAGTCTTGCCAAATTTACGTATGATTACAAAATCACTACGAAGATCTATATCAAACTTAGCCCTAACTAGTTTGACACCCGACACCAAATTCTTGCAGATTGCCGGAGCATGCAGCACATCCTTCAAAGTTATCTCCACACCGGAGGTGAGTTGGAGTACAACAGTCCCAACTCCAAGAACAAGTGAGGTACGTTCACTCGCCTCGGTGATAAAGCGGTCTTGAACTTCCTTGTAGGTATAGAACAAGTCCTGGTTCATACAGATATGAACAGTCGCCCCTGTGTCAAGAAACCAAGTAACAAGATTAGGGTCCGAAACATGGTTTACCTTGGTGATCATGGCAACAAGGTTGTCTTTGTCCCAAGTGTCGTAGTCTTTTTGGACATGGTTGACCTTGCCCTTTCCCTTCTTCTTCGGCAGATGGCAGTTCTTCACCATATGTCCGGGCTTATCACAATTGTAGCACGTTCTGGTGAACTTGGTCGGAGGTGCTACTTCCTTTCCTTTGCCTTTGGCAAGATAAGGACGCTTCTTCGAAGGTCTGCCCCTACCATCGGTCAAATTAGCCTTAGCCTCCATTGGAGCCATGGCCTTCAAATCTTGATCACGGACTTGAGCTTCGGTTTGAAGCTTAGCCACCAACGTCTCAAGGGACATCTCCTTTCGCTTGTGCTTAAGGTATCCCTTGAACTCCTTCCAACTTGGCGGTAACTTGTCAACCAAGAGCGCCACAGTATACGCCTCGGGTAGAGGCATCCCCTTGGAATGAACATCGTGTATAAGAGTTTGGAACTCTTGTACTTGGGGCATCATAGGACGACTGCCCACCATTTGAAATTCGGTGAGCCTCGTCACTACGAACTTCTTCGTGCTAGCAGGATTAACACGGTACTTCAACTCAAGAGCATCCCAAATTTCTTTGGCAGTCTCCTTGATGTTGAACACATTGAACAGGCCATCATCAAGCCCGTTCAGCAACATATTCCGACACAGATAGTCAGAATGCACCCAAGTATCGTAGTTAACACGAACTTGCACATTCTCCTCGTCCTTAGCTGGGACAGGAAGTCTTTCGTCACGCAGGAAGCTAGTAAGCTCCATTGTGGTGATGTAGAATATCATCTTTTGAGACCATCTTTTGAAGTCAGTTCCGGAGAAAACAGGAGGTTTCTCGGCAATCGGCATGAGCCGAGCAGCAGGTTGAACTGGAGCCATAGTTAAGCTCGAGGAGCCAATGGTTCCAGAAGTGGTGGAGGAAAGCACTAATTGCCAAGATCCAAGTCCAAGTCCAAGTCCCAGGCCTGCCCGTCCGGACGGCGGCGTCGTCGTCGTCGGCGGTGGCGGCGGCGCGTGCGTGAGCACCCATACACATCCATACACACCAACCCAACAAGTTATTAAGCCCATACAGACATAGCCTTAAATACTAGTCAAATCATCCACATATAACCGATGTGGGACAACTAACATTTATTATAATTAATAAGATGTTAGTTACTACTTCAACTTTCCAACCTTTAGCATACAATATCTCACTCATCGGAAATCGATTTAGAGATATTAAATATACCATGTTCATCTACTCTCGGCGTAGATTAACATTCAATAAGTATTTCAATTAAATAATAAATATTTAATTAACAATATTTATCCTCAAATTAATGGTTAAATATAAACTATTTCCAACAAAAAGTTCGACCAATAGGTCCAGCTCCTCCAGCCTCTCCAAGACGTCAAGACTACTCCATTTCACTGCTTGAAGCTTCTAAAAAAGCAAGGAAGAACAAGAGATGGTTTGAAGACCATGTCAGAGATACAGTAATAGGAAATCTTGTAGCTGGTGTCCAAACCAGAAGATCAGCGCAAGCAGCTGATGCCACAACTCAGATCCAGACTCAGTCCAATCAGTCAAGAGAGCCAGATGATGAAGAACAAACTGTGCTTGCCCAATACGTAGTCGAACTTGAATTGCTCGGGAAATTTGAGCAAGCTGGAGACGTATCCATGATATCATGCTTTGTAGCTGATGTTCCAGAACCTAAGGACATTTTGGAAGCTTTAGGTTCTATCCATTGGACTTAAGCCATGCAAGATAAACTGAACAAGTTCCTCAGAAACTGCATTTGGGAACTCGTCGAACGACCCTCAAGAGTAAAGGTAATTTGTCTGAAGTGGATATTTAAGAACAAGAAAGACGTCATTGGATACATCGTTAGAAATAAGGCTAGATTGGTAGCTCAAGGGTACTGCCAACAAGAAGGGATCGACTTCGAAGACTCCTTTGCTCTAGTTGCACGTCTCGAAGTAATTAGGATATTTCTAGCCTATGCCACTTTCCACAAGTTTAAAGTATATCAGATGGATGTCAAGTGTGCATTTCTGAACAACGATGTTAAAGAAGATGTCTATGTAGAACAACCTCCTGCTTTCGAGACCGGTGATGGTAGAGTCTACAAGTTGAAGAAGGCTATATATGGACTGAAACAGGCTCGACGTGCATGGTATGATACTCTATGTGGCTTTCTCCTAGAGTCCGGATTTATTCGAGGCTCAGTCGACAAAACCCTCTTCACCAACAAAGTTGGTGAAGATATTCTGGTAGTCTAAATCTACGTCGACGACATCATTTTTGGATCTGAATATGAATCTCTTTGTGAAAAGTTCTCCCAACTCATAAAGGAAAAGTTCGAGATGTCCATAATGGGAGAGGTAAACTATTTCCTTGGGTTGCAAGTCAAGCAGTCGCAAAAAAGAATCTTCATCAATCAGTCTAAGTATACAAATGAGCTGATTACTAAGTTCGGATTGGAGTCATGCAAAACTACGAAGATCCCAATGAATACAAATTGGAAGATCGAACATGGCACAAAAGGAAAGCAAGTCGATGCAAAGAAATATACATGGATCATCAGATCATTGCTATACCTAACTAGTCGACCAGACATCTCCTACGCAGTTGGATTTTGTGCAAGATTCTAGGTTGAGGCACAAGAAGCTCACATGCCAGCAGCGAAGAATATCATCAATTACCTGAAAGGGACAGTTTATATGGGATTGGGTACCCAACTGATGATAACATCGAATTGACCGACTACTCAGATGCAGATCTAGCTGAAGATAGAGTTGATAGGAAATCAACTTAAGGATATTATCAGTTCATGAGAAGCAAGTTGGTATCTTGGTTCTCAAAGAAGTACGTGTGTGTCACCACTTCAACAACTGAATCAGAGTACATGGCAGCAGACAGTTGTTGCATGCAAATCCTTTGGTTGATGCAACGGCTTAGAGATTATGAAGCGGAGACCGGACAAGTTCTTATCTACTATGATAGCTCGAGTGTTATAGCAATTACTATGAACCCAGTTCATCACTCTAGGACTAAGCACATCGACATCAGGCATTACTTCACACGTGATCATGTAAAAAAGAAGGATGCCATTGTTGAGAAAATTCACACAGACATTCAACGAGCTGACATCTTCACAAAGCCTTTGGTGGAGTCGTTGTTCAAGATGTTGTGTCAACTCTGTGGATTGCTCAACCCAACTGAAGAAGAAGCCATGATGATTTAGTTCACAAGTTGAGGGGGAATCTCAACTTAAGGGGGAACTATGCAAGTTCGTTCCTAACCCACAGTTTGATGGCATAGAGAAGTCAAACCTCGACTGAACAGACGATTTTGAGTCAGTCGAGTGTATGCTGAACTAAAGAAATCAGTCGTGATCTACGCCGAGTGTGAAATACAACGGTATTTTTACATCCCTTAGTTCTTAAGGCAGCTGTTTTGAAATTAATTAAATATCTTCAAATATAATTATATCAAATTAATTAAGCTCTGCGGTTTCTTTTAATTCAAAGCGAGTCCTAATCCATAGGCTATGCTTTTTAGACCGCGAGTGGGTTGATATGGCGTGTTTTTCACTCCTCACGCGTGCAATTGTAGTACACCGTCAAATCGATTGTCTAATCCCATTAAATCAGGTGCGATTTTTGGTAAATCACAGCTTTACCCTCGCCGTAGAATTCGAATTGGCGAGATTTTTCCTTATCTGTTGATCAAGACATTTTTGGTGCATAAATAGGTTTGCTCCTTCTCAATCAAAATCATTGTTTTTAGTCTGTTAACAATATTTTACCTTGTAATATTTTCTCTCTGGATAGAGTTTCTCTCTCCCTCAAATTTTCCTACTCAGATCGAGAACGTGTCTCCATTGTTTGCAAAGACGTCCTCCTTCCTAGATTTCTTGAAACCAGTGATGCCTCTGAAACTTAAAGAATCTTTTGTTCGTGATGCCCTACATCGTAGACATGTCAAAGTATGGTTGATAAAGTGGATTGTTCGTGCCTCTCGCCAAGTGGCGACCCTCTCGGTCGAGCCTCCAATCTAGACGAAGATGGACAGACATGAGAGACTTACGAGGATGCATCTCCCACCAGAGAATGATAGCAGAAGTTGCCATTTTTTTAACCTCTTGGAGTATCGCTGGCTGACGGTTACCAACCCTTTGTCATGTGAGCCAATAGAGAGACAACAAAGTATCACAAGATTGGATGGATCCAAGCACTGCCATCCTAAAAGAGCCTTAGGAAGGCTCTTCCTAGCCCCCAAGCAAGAATTAGTTATCTTCTCGCCAGCTAGAACAACAACAACTACAAATGTAAATGCACCAGGAGTCGCAAATGCATTTGTATATCTCGCTAATGTTTCTCTTTGGCTTTAGAACATGATGCTGAAGACATACGTCTCAGCTGACCGGCGGATCAAATCCGGAATGCCTCCTGCGAAGCTTGTCCTTCTTTTCCTTTTTGTTGATGCCAAAAATGGGGAAGAAGTGAAAACAGGCACCTTCAAAGGTCTATCACATAGGTGCCTCTATAAGAACTGAGTGCTAACTGAGGTCAGTATTCAGTGAAAGCTGAAACAAATATTAATTACTCTAGTTTGATGCGACTGAGGCAAGTATTCATTTAGCTTTCACTTGAATACTTATCTCAAAGCTAGAATGAGGATACATGAAGCTGTTGAAGACGTCTGAAGGTGAAGATGAAAACTTGTTAAGTAGAGTAGACAGTTGTACTGTGGTTCTTTGTAATCTCAATTGTAATTGTAATCTCTCCCCAACTTGTTATCTATAATCATAAGTTGTTGGTTTTGAAAAATTCTAAATTATTAACTTTGCTTGATGAGTACCATATCATGGTCCAAGTTCAGAGTTAACTTATTTATTTTATTTTGTTCTAACCCTTCTTTCTTATAGAAAAAACTCTGTTTGTTTATAAGTTAGGTGGTGTCAGTTTAGGGTTTTGGCATTATCCAAAAGGGGGAAATTGTTGGGAAAATTAGTAAATATTTTGATTTATCCTGAAACCCAACTAGCTTCAACCGAGTAGATGAAGCCATCAGTCTGATCTTAGCTAGAGTTCACTATTTGAGCATAGGGATTTTATCTTTACAGGTTCAAGCAGAAGAAGTCAGCCAGACTGAGAAGGCAGTTTGTTAGTTGGACCATAACTCGACTGACTCTATAACTAAACCATACAGCTCATGCATGTCGAGCAGTTGCATAGAAGTCATATGTTGCAAAGCTAAGAAGAGAAGACTTTGAAGACGGTAAAAGAAGAAGAGTTGAATTTCAAATTCAAATCTACTTGAAAGTACAAGATAACTTGTAACTTTCCATAAATGGACCGACCACGGAGATGCACAAAAAGCGATGGTTGCAGTTACCATTTTGGAAAGAGTACAGTGAAGTAGGTGGAGTGCCATTTCTTTTGCCAGCGGTCAAACGGCTCCTTCCAATGGCTAGTTTACCTTCCTCTCTATGAATAAAGGTCTCCCCATTGCGAAAAAAATAGAGTATACACGTGCAAAGAAGCAGAAAAAGAATTTAAGCAGAATCTCTCTTGCTCAAGCAAGAACAAGTGAGCTGAAGAACCAGTAGAAGTAGAAAGTCCATTCATCTTCTTGTTCTTCTCTCTAGTCTCTCAGATTTGGCATTGTTTGATTGAGTCTAAAATCTTAGATTCTTGCACAGTTTCTAAGCAGATTCTCTCTTGCAGATTGAGTCTCTAAGCCTTAGGAAGAAGTCTTCACTATTCTCAGTGTAGAAGGCTTCACAGTTAGAAAAATCCCAACCCCCACCCTTTAGGTCTTTCATTGAACCCGCAATCAAAGAGCTTTAGGTCCTTAGAACCCGCAATCTAAGACTAGGTTGTACACTTGCCCACAAAAGTGTTGTAAGGTTTTGTTCGAACCCGTAATCGAACTGGTTAGGTTGTTTGGTACCCATAAACTAAACGGAACGTTTGATAAGCATGCATAAGCTTATCTAGTGGATTACTTCCCTGAAAAGGAAGTCGTGGATGTAGGAGGTCAATCTTTAAACCATGTGAAAATACCGTGTTTTTTATTTCAGTATTTACTTTCAGTTTACTAACCAACTGACCCTGCTTAAATAGTTTTGTAAAACTGTACTAAGTGTTTGGGAACTTGACCTTCCCCTCAAATGATTTCAATTTAAGTAACGAGTTTAAATCCACCAACTTCCGCATAGCAAAACTCTCATAAAACCTCAGTCAGGATTATACAGCTGACCCTCAGTCAAAAAAGTCAGTTGTGCACCTAACTGAGTGATCAACTCCGATTGACCTTTTCAGTCGTTGAGTAAACCAAACTATGCAGTTCATAAAGAGATAAAGTTTTTAATTTGAAAAATTCCTACTGGTGTATTCCCCCTCCCCCATACACCAGTTACTCGTTACGGAGACCATCAGTTGTAGTCATTTATTCAACCTGACACGTGGGAAGGGCTTACTTTCCTAGTGGCTCGGCTTGGTCTCGCTCCCTTCTGGCACTATTCTTGCCCACTAAAAAGAGATGTTGGGAAAATTAGTAAAATGTTTCGAAAGATACCAAAACCCCAACTAACCCCAACCGAGTAGATGAATACCTTTACTCTGTACTTAGCTAGAGCTCACTGTTTGAGCGTAGGGATTTTATCTTTACAAGTTTCAAGCAGAAGAAGTCAGCCAGACTGAAGAAGGAAATTCATGAAGAACTTAGCTGAGATGCAAACTTAGCTGAGACCCAGAATAAACTGAGGTCCAGACTCAACTGAGACTCAAGTTCAGTTGAGACATCAACCTCAACTGAAGCACGCACTCAGTTGGACAGCAGCTCAGTTAATTCTTCAAATGACCCAAGCAGCTGAAGGCATACAACTCAAACATGAAGAGAAGTTGTGTCGAAGTCAGACGTCACAAAGCGGAGAAGAGAAGATTTTGAAGACGCTGAAGACGGAGGAGTTGCAGTTCAGATTTGAATGTATTCGGAAGCACAAGTCAGCTGGAAAACTTACCATAAATGGGCCGACAACAGGACGTGCAAAAAGCAAAGGTCGCAGTTACCATTTTAGGAAAGTTTCCCGAAAAGCAGATGGAGTGCCATACCTTTGGTAAAGATCCAATGGCTATATCCAACGGCTAGTTGAATCTCCCTCTATAAAAAGAGGTCTCTACATCCAAGCTTGTTGATGCAAATCATCACAAGAGTTGAGAGAAAAGAAAAAGGTGAAGTTGCAATAGCAGCACACCATCTTTCTCCTCAGTAAGAAGACCTCTGGTGAAGTACAGTCGCAGTAGAGTGTTCACACCTCCTTCTGTTCTTCCATCTAGACTCTTAAGAAGCCCTTTCCTTGATTGAGTCTAGAGCTCAGGTTCTTGCATGATTTATGTCCCAACAGACTCTCTCTCAAGAGATTGAGTTAGTTTTCTTAGGTCGAAGCCTCCACTTCCCTTAGTGTTGAAGGCTTCCCAGTTGGAAATCTCCATACTCCAATATCAGGTCCCTTGAAACCCGTAATCCAATATCAGGTCCCTTGGAACCCATAATCCAATACTGGGTCCCTTGGAACCCGAAATCCAAGAACAGGTCCGTTAGAACCTAGAATATAAGAGTAGGCAGTACACTTGCCCAGAAAAGGGTTGTAAGGTCTTGTTTAAACCCGGAATCGAACTGGTTAGGTTTGCTTTGAACCCGTCATCTTGGTGGGGCATTTGGTAAGCACGCTTAAGCTTATCTAGTGGATTACTTCCTCAAAAAGTAAGTTGTGGACGTATGAGGTCGATCTCCAAACCACGTTAAAATACTGTGTACTTTACTTTCTACATCTTACATTAAGTATTTTAAATTCAGTATACCTAACCAACTGACCCAGCATATGCATACATATTGCATCTTTATCAAATTGCACTAATTTGGAAACTTGACCTTCCCCTTAGTGCATTCTGCTGCATATTTTTGTGTTTCTCTATTGTGGTGTGCAAGAAAGATGAACCTGACATTGCTAGGAAGCTTACCGAAGTTATCCGTTGATGATTATCCCTTGTGGAAGTTTCGTCTGAAGATGGTTGTGACTTCCAGGCATCATAAGATGTGGGAGACCATAGAAAATGGTCCCATCCAAGTGACTCAGTCAGTGCTGGACCCTTCAATCACTCCAAGGGAAGGAGAGATGATGAAGAAAGAACCCAAATGCGCCCACCAGTACACCAAGGAAGTAGGAGACATCGTGCAACTAGTTGACATCGCCAAAAGCGTCATCTCTTCCACAGTCGGCAAAGCCTATCTGCTGAAGATTATCAATTGCTTCACAACAAAAGATATACAGGAAGCCTTAGCTGCACTCTGTGAAGGCTCTGACAAGATTGAGGAGAACAAGTTCATCTTAGCTTGTCAGAAGTACGAGAACTTCTCTCAGCTAACTAGTTAGGCGAAGACTGGGTGGTCTACAGAGTCGTCCATGAAAATCGAAGTGACCTTAGTTTGATGACAACTGAAAAGCTGTTCTCCCTGCTCAAGGCAAATGAGTATGATATCCTCCGACTGAAGTAAGGCAAGCTTCAGAAGCCAAAACAGACTGTAAAGAGCTCAGCTGCCAAGTCAATGATGCTTCGAGCTGAATCAGACAGATCTAAGTTCGCCAGACCCTCATGGTCTGCTGACTCCTCAGCTAGGGATTGATCGAGCAGGTCCGAACTTCAGAAGAAGGTTGACAAGATGACCAAGCAACTCGAGGAGATGAACTCTAGAATTGAGAAGTAAAGGAGGATCAACCGGAGCAGATGGAGCTCAACTGACCCCTCCTTAAGTAATCAAAGTGAAGGATGCTTTGAATGCGGAAAGCCAGGACATTTCAAAGCCAACTGACCTGACCTTTCCATGAAGGAGAAGGAAGCCCTCCGAAGAATGGCTAAGGAGAAGTCCAAGGCCATGATCATTGAGGAAAACATCGATGACACCGACGTATTCACCGATTCAGAAGGAGAAGAAACTGACTCGCCATCAAGCCCAACAGGAAAAGACTAGTGTTTCATAGCATTGCCGGAAGAGTCAACTGAGGAGGTAAACTCTTCTTTCCATCCTACTCAAAATGTTTCTTTTGCTAACCAAGGTACAGAAGAACTTGACCGAGACATAAAGCTATTATGCACTAGACAAGTTGCATAGTGCAAGGAGCTGCAAGCTGAGTGTGACAATTTGAGCAAGAAACTGATCATGAGAGATCACGATGTAGAGAAGCTCATGGAGAAAAACTGCAGACTCCATGAAGAAGTTGCTCAGTCTACCAACAGTCAGGTTATGCACTTGATCCAAAGGAATTTCAGTCAACAGTCTACGTAGATAATGCAAGAAAGGTGATTCGAACTAATGATTCAGTCCGAGTCTTCCAGGAAGCACCAATAGCTTCCAATCCTCAATCAAACTGAGTTGGATAAAGAGTTTATCCTGCGGGCTGCAGGAACAGGATAAACTAAGAGCAGACTATCGTGCAAAGTTAGTATGTATTATTGGGAAAATTCATATTGATCTCAAAGTTTTAAAGATTGAACATCACAAGTTGAGGGGGAATCTCAACTTGAGGGCGAACTGAGACCGTCAACGATGATACAACTCATCTGAGGACATGAAGATCAAACCTCAACTGTACAGACGAACTTAAGTCAGTTGAGTGTATGTTGATCCAGAACAACTGAGTAGATCCCAAAATCATTTTTCGTCTCTTAGTAATAAGGCAGGTGTCTTGAAATAAATTCAAACATCCTCTTACGAATGATCATTTTGAGTTAAGCAGCGCAGTGGTATTCAATGCAAAGCTATCCCTAATCAATAGGTTAAGCTTTTAAGACTGCAAGTGGGATGACATGGAAGCTGTTACACATCTCGCGCGTGAGTACCTCTCACCGCCGGACCCACATCCCATGCCACGTTTTCAGCAGGCAAACCGTCTCTAATCCAGGTCATAGATTATGAAAAGGCGGGAATTGCTGACAACCATTGATTGTTATCCCTTTCCAAATGATATTAAATGAGTGAAATCCCTAATTGATTCATCAAATCAGTTCACTCAATCGACGATTTTCTTCAATCCCGATCTTCACATTCTATCTGAAATATCTCAGCCTTCAAAGATTCATCATGGTCATCAAAGTGACACTGATAAATTTGAGAAACAGGGTTGTATTTGAACCAGTTCTGTCTCTAGAGCAAAAAGATCATGCTGATCTAAAGCAATGTATCACAGTGATTCAAAATGTAGGACTGAAGAAATGGCTTTGTCGTGAGCCCATGTATCTTCTTCCCACTGCCGTTGCTGAATTTCATGTAAACTTGCACCTGGATAAGTCATCCACTTAGCAGTGTGCTTTGGAACTACCGAAGGCTATTCCATGAAAGAAATCCCCATCGACGTCTCTCACTGTTTGAAGAATTCATTCCGCATTCCCAACACTGGAGAAGCTCTCTCATCTCACAATGAAAACACGATTAACAACTTTATCCAAGAACATACCATTGGAAAGAAGAAATTTGAAGGACGAATGATGCGAACAAAGCTTGTGCCGCAAATGCGCCTATTTTATGACATCATTGATTTCTATTTTCACCTGCTATCAGGTTCAAAATCAGAAGTTAGCAAACCCAAGATGAGACCAACAATGGCTATCCATGAAAGAATTGATATAGATTGGCTGTCAGTTGTGACTAATCTCTTGCAGATTCAAGCTGACAAAATCAATCGTCTAAAGACTTCTTTCATTTGCAAACAAAAGCTTCCCTATGGAACCAAGGTTAGTTCCACTATTCAAAATGTTGTGGCTGAGAAGAACCTGAAGATCGAATGGGATCGGACATACAAGAAATTCCTAACTAATGCAGAACGATTTCTGCAAACTAAAGAAAGGATCAAAGCAGTCCTAAGCATGACCTTCAAAGGTACCTCTAAGTCACAAAAGAAAGGTCAAGCAGGGAAATCCAAAAGGAATCAGAAGTCCCAGTCCAAGAAAGGAAATGGATCAGAATCAGAAAGGACTCCACACCCGTTTCAGAGAAGAAGAAATGAAGAACAAAGAGATCGAGCTCAGCTCCCATTTCTTAGAAGAGTCCAGCACCGTTCAATTCACCTGATGATATTTAGTCACCTCATCAGCTCCCAGAGAAAAAAACAGAACAAACTGAAAAAGCACCTCAATCTAGATTTTAACAAACAGAGGAGGATCATCCAATTGAAGACACATCTTGCAAATCTCCACCAACTGAAGATGACATGACGAACCAGAGCATCAAAGATGTGCCTGAGTCATCCGTTCCAGGGGAAACTAAACCAGGGTCGTCCTCTCATGAAGCAAGAAATAGATCTCCTAAGAAAATATAGAGCTCAAGGCAATTGTCAATCGGATTGACAAAATCTACCTCAACGCCTACAAGAAAACTCTTATTGTTTCACTAGAGCTGAGAAATCATTTCAACACTCTCAATGTCTTGGTGGAACTGTATATGTACATCTCAGTGATTCTTAGTGATTATTACGTTCTAGCAGCCTTCAAGTTCAAAACGAGACTGGAGCTAATTCAAAATCTAGAGCTTCTGATAAGTACATTTCTGGCGTATCGCTCGGAGCTAAGAAACAAAGTTCCTCAATGTAAGGAGACCGATAGAGAGACAATCGAGCATTATCATTAGCAGATTGCTCGTTGTGGATGGATTCTTCCTTCTGAATCTTCAGCACCAGTCTCGTCACACAACGAAGCTTCTCTTATGGCACAAGAGTTACTCCTTCCTCATAGGAGCCAAGAAGAACTCGCTCCAAGCCAAGCACTGATCACAACTACACCCTTGTCCATCCATCATGTCACTGGTCCAAACCCAACTGATGAGTCAACTGATCTCTCAGCGTTGGTACAATAACTGAGTCAAAAGTTTAATCAGTTAAAGGAAGAATTTGGGTCTTCCTCCACTCAGTTGAGACAGGAACTTCATGATCAGTGTGACTCCATCACACAATCGCTTGAGGAGATTGGTCGAATCAAGTTTCAACTTGACCGACATGGAGAGAGAACGACAACAGATTTCATGAAGATGAGACACAATATCTCCACTGAAGTGGACACAAAGCTTGTTCAACACCTGAAAGCCTTCATCGCGGAGTTGCGCTTTTAAAATCTTGAGCCTATTGCACAAGACATTTCTGCCATTGACGACCTAGTTGAAGAGCATGAGCTAAATCTGAAGAATCATGATAATGAGCTCAGTGATCTAAAGCATGAACTGCAGTCTCTCCAAGTTCAGAACAAGACACGAACGAAGGAGCAGTTGACTTCTCATCAACTTATCCAAGACTTGTCTTCAACCAACTCCTGATTGGATTCAGAGCTCTCTGACCTAAAAGTCATAGTCTCCTCCCTTTTAAATAATGCCAAAAAGGGGAAAGATGACAAACTAACTATACAGGCAGAGAAAAGTCTTCAAGTGGAGACAACTACTAAAGAAAATGAGTCAGCAAAGGATGAGCTTGCAAAGGAAAATATGGAGAAGGACGCAGTTACGCCTGCAAGAGAAGCAGAGACAGCTAAGACAAAAGAACCAACAAAGGAAACTGAGGTGCAAGCAAGGGAAGCTGAGCCAGCAAAGGAAGCCAAGGCCTTAATGGTTGGAGATGAATTAGCAAAGGAAACTGATTCTGTAGCTATTGAAAGAGTCACTGTTGCTTATCAGGGCAAGTGTGATTGCTTTAAATCCGAAACATTAGCTCTATCAGGATGGATTTTGCATTTCATCATATGAGTATTAAGTGAGGTCGTACCATTAATACCGGAGTCAGCATATTAGGAATTAGGACAGTACTTGCATTGTGCCTTTTGCCTTCCATCTTCATCTTTAAACTTTGTGAAATGAGCCCATGCATTCGATGTATTCCGTCCACTCTTTTTCCTCTTTGAAGTTGCTGTGGTCCGAGTGGACTCCTTTGGAGGAGGCGGTGGCATTTCCTTTTCAGTGGTCAGAATGGAATCATTTTTATTCTTAGAGGGCTGTAAAATTTCCGTTTCTTTTCGATTTTCAGCCATTAATGTTGCTGTAAATGAACAAAATATAAAACTATTAGCTAAGAAACGTAGATAATAAAGATAATAAACCAAAGATAATAAAAAATTGAACATTGAATCTACTGTCTGCATTAAACCAAAGATATAAACCTGTTTTTCTACTCTATGTTTTTTGCCTAAAGAGTAGTACATATACTGTCTCCAATACCATGTCAATCTTTTTTTTTTGAGCATACAAGTCAATCTTTTTGCCTAACATTATCTAATTTATCTTAACATCTTCTATCGTCATCTCTTCCGGCTTCCATTTCTAAGTGTAATAAATTAGCTATTTATACAACATTTAACACCAATATATTACTCAACCAGATACCATACCAACGTAGCTGTCTTCTACCATTCTATGTTAAGAAAAATTATACAAAATCACAGCTCAATAGAATCGAAAGTAACACCAATTCAGTAGCTAAGAAGAATTCTAGAATAAGAACCAAATTTTAATTTGCTCTGAAAAAACACGTCCAATAATTATAGACATTTCCATTCCATGTATCATCCATCAAGATGAAAAACAAAATAAAAAGAATGCATTAGAGATTTAGAGGCGACGAAATGAACCATTTCCGTGGCGCAGCAGGACTAGGGTTGCGGAAGCTGCCGCTATGAGAAGTCGAGAAGGATATGAGGAGGAGGAGAAGGATTTAGAGCGAGAGCGCGAGCGCGACCTTGAAGGCTCGAAGTGGAGTGCCGCCGCCAGAGAGAATGAGCCGCCGGAGAGGACGAGCCACTGGCAAGTTGAGATTGAGAGATTGAGAGATTGAGTCTGAATCTGAAATTGAGAGTTTGAGACTTGAGAGATTGAGAGGTGCACGACGCACGCTGAATGAAGTTTAGGATAGGGTTTTAGTTTTTTAACTTAGTAAATTATAAAACATATATAATATATTACGTAGTCGGTTGGTTCGGGGCCCGACCGAATGAATTTCGACAAAACCAAACCACAAACCGAAAATCAATTTTCAGCATTTTGAAAACCGGACCAACAACCGAAGCTTGCAAAAACCGGGCCGAACCGACCAAAACTGATCGGTTCGGTCGGCTCTATGCTCACCCCTATATTTCTGCCATTGACGACCTAGTTGAAGAGCATGAGCTAAATTTGAAAAATCATGATAAGGAGCTCAGTGATCTAAAGCATGAACTACAGTCTCTCCAAGTTCAGAACAAGACACTAATGAATGAGCAGTTGACTTCTCATCAACTTATCCAAGACTTGTCTTCAACCAACTCTTGATCGGATTCAGAGCTCTCTGACCTAAAAGTCATAGTCTCCTCCCTTTTGAATGATGCCAAAAAGTTGGAAGATGCCAAATTGACTATACATTCAGAGAAAAGTCTTCAAGTAGAGACAACTACTAAAGAAAATGAGTCAGCAAAGGATGAGCTTGCAGAGGAAAATATGGAGAAGGACGCAGTCACGCCTGCAAGAGAAGCAGAGACAGCTAAGACAAAATAACTAACAAAGAAAACTAAGGCGCGAGCAAAGGAAGCTGAGCCAGCAAAGGAAGCCAAGGCCTTAATGGTTGGAAGAATCAACAAAGGAAACTGATTCTGTAGCTGTTGAAAGAGTCACTGTTGCTTATCAGGGCGAAGACAAACATGACAAGACCTTCCAAGATCTTCTCGATGCTGAGGAAGCAAGGTTGCTTCTACAAAACTTTGTGATTGAAGTTGTCAATGAGGAAATTGATCTGATGATGTCACTCATTCCCAACGACATCATCATTCTGGCCAAAATTGCTGGAGTCACGACCGATCAGGTGGAAAATAGGAAGTGGTTGAAAGAATTTGAACGAATCCAGCTAGCCAAGCTTGAGAGATTCAAGCAAGAGACAAAAGAGAGTCCAGAATCCAACTTTTCTAAAGGATCAAGAAAACTCTCTTTCCTCAAGAGACGACATCATACTGATGAAAGAAGAAGAGCATGGAAAGCAATCTTGGAGAAAAGATTGCAACTTTGAAGGAGCCAGGGAAATTAATGATTGCATCCGCACATCGACAAGTTAATCTCAGAATTCCTGAATGACCATTGGGAAGACTTGAAAGAAGAATTCATTCTTGAATTCTACTACGATGGATTTTATGGAAAGACATCTGCTGAAGATGCGTGGTTGTTGCACATCCTCTCTTTTGCCATGGAAGAAATCTGGTTGCTTTCCTCTAACAGTCCCGAAAAGAAAGACTTTCCCTCCTCCCATGGTGCCCAGAACCAATATTGTTCCCAACAGCATGATTGAAAAAGAGGCAAAGATTTTGGCTGTAAAACTCAAGATTAACTCAGTTGAAGGATGCGAAAATTCCAGGAGATCAAGAAACACATCCACGTGAAGTACAACTTGAAGTTTCAAGAGAAGAAGAATTGATGCTGTGAAGAGAAGATTTTACAACTGATGAACTTAGTTTTTGATGTAATCTCCCCTTTTATTATCCTGATATAATAAGAAGTGGTTTTTGAGCAATCTATTTGAAGATTTTATCTTGTGCTATTTTCTTTCTTTATAGACTAGAATCGAATTTATCTTTTAGTCTTAGTGGTATCAAATTGTGTTATCAGTTAGGAAAGTTAGGTGATGTCAATTTAGGGTTTTAGAATCATCAAAAAGGGGGGAAATTGTTGGGAAAATTAGTAAAAAGTTTCGAAAGATACCAAAACTCCAACTGACCTCAAGAGAGTATATGAATGCCTTTAGTCTATCCTTAGCTAGAGCTTACTGTTTGAGCGTAGGGATTTTATTTTTACAGGTTTCAAGTAGAATAAGTCAGCCAGACTAAAGAAGGAAATTCATGAAGAACTTAGCTGAGGCCCAAACTCAACTGAGACCTAGAATCAGCTGAGGTCCAGAGTCAGCTGAGACTCAAGTTCAATTGAGACATGAACCTCAACTGAAGCACGACTCAGTTGGACAGCAACTTAGTTGACTCCTCAACTGACCCACGCAGCTGAAGGCATACAGTTCAAGCGTGAAGAGAAGTTATGTCAACGTCAGATGTCACGAAGTGGAGAAGAGAAGACTTTGAAGACGCTGAAGATGGAAGAGTTGCAGTTCAGATTTAAATCTACTCGGAAGCACAAGTCAGCTGGAAAACTTACCATAAATAGGCCAACAACAACGACGTGCAAAAAGCAAGGGTCGTAGTTACCATTTCAGGAAAGTTCCAGAAAAGCAAGTGGAGTGCCGTACTTTTGGCGGATCTCCCTCTATAAAAGGAGGTCTCTACATCCAAGCTCATTGATGCAAATCATCACAATAGAAGAGTTGAGAGAAAGAAAAAGGTGAAGTCGCAGTAGTAGCAGACCACCTCTCTCCTCAGCAAGAAGACCTCTGGTGAAGTCCAGTCGCAGTAGAATGTTCACACCTCCTCCTGTTCTTCCATCTATACTCTCAAGAAGCCCTTTCCTTGATTGAGTCTAGAGCTCAGGTTCTTGCATGATTTATGTCCCAACAGACTCTCTCTCAAGAGATTGAGTCAGTTTTCTTAGGTCGAAGCCTCCACTTCCCTTAGTGTTGAAGGCTTCCCAATTGGAAATCTCCAAACTCTAATATCAGGTCCCTTGGAACCCATAATACAATATCAGGTCCCTTGGAACCCATAATACAATACTGGGTCCCTTGGAACCCGAAATCCAAGAACAGGTCCCTTAGAACCTAGAATCTAAGAGTAGGCAGTACACTTGTCCAGAAAAGTGTTGTAAGGTCTTGTTCGAACCCGAAATTGATTTGGTTAGGTTTGCTTTGAACCCATAATCCAAGTGGGGCGTTTGGTAAGCATGCTTAAGCTTATCTAGTGGATTACTTCCTAAAAAAAGAAGTCGTAGATGTATGAGATCGATCTCCAAACCACGTTAAAATACTGTGTACTTTACTTTCTGCATCCTACATTCAGTATTTTAAATTCAGTATACCTAACCAACTGACCCAACATATGCATACATATTGTATCTTTATCAAACTGCACTAATTTGGTAACTTGGCCTTTCCCTTATCACAAAGGTTTTAGTTTTTGTAACTAGTTTAAACGCTACCATCTTCCGTAATGCGAAACTGATTTAAAACCTCAATTGGTGCATACAGCTTAACTTCAGGCATAGGAGCCAGTTGTGCTACAAAACTGTGTGATCAGCTCCAACTGAGCAACTCAGTTGTAGAGTAGCTCCAACTGACTTTTGCTGTTGTCGAGCCAACTGACCTGAGCAGTATAACTCAGTGAAAAGACTTTAGCAAACGAAAATTTTCTACTGGTGTATTCCCCCATACACCAAATACTCGTTGCCGGGACCATCAAGAGAGATAGAGAATCTAGAGAACCTCAGTCTTCCCGGGGCAGTTTTTTTCATGTAGTGCCCTCCATTGTACTATTCTGATTGAGTGCTCTGTCGAACGACCAAGTAATAATGAGATTAAAACCCGACTCAAATGAAAGAATGATTGGGAATGATTGATGGGGGTTGGGGTATCGACCATCCAACTCAAATGATTTTCATTATCGGATGTTCAACAACAAAATTGGAAAATGAACGGATAATATTATTTCACTCTTTTGATGATAGTATGCATGGACGGAGCAACAATGGGGCAGGGCGTCCTTGGCCCCCACCTTAGGCCCCGTCATTATATATATATATGTGTGTGTGTGTGTGTGTGTATATATATATACATACATTTGATTTTTCATATTTTAGCGATTTTTTTTTAAATAAAACTATACTTTGAGAAACTCTTAAAAATAAGAAACTTATATATGGAATGTATTGCATGGTAGTCTACTTATTATTAATTTATTTATTTTTCACCATGATAGTTGAAAAGTATGAAAACAATAGAAAATATTTTGAGATAATCATGTAATTTTATTTTATTTTTTAATGATGTGACATGATATTACGATATTATGATTGTACTAAATTTTCTTCCTTTTCGAAAATTTATTTCTAGAGTTTCACTTATAAAACTTCAATCAATTTATTATTAATTTTGGGCCCCTACTTAAATATTTCTAGCTCCATCACTAATAGTATGAATATATCTTTAATAGACATTGGAGACTTTGGAATAAGACTAATATGTTTTAATTTGACGTAGAATTGAAAAATCATATATTGAGATAAAAAGTGATGCCAGCTTTTATTATAATTAATTTTTTAAAATAATTGTAGAATCAATTTAATAATACTAATAGACCGTTCGTGTTTCATCAAGAACTTCATATTTTCTCCTCCCTAAATAAATTGACAAGTCCATCGTTTGTCGAAAATGTCGCTATTAAATTGCAATTAATAAACTTCTTTTTTCTTTGTACATGAAAATAGAAATAGAGCAAAAAAATCTTAATTGTATTTCAACTTTATAAAATGGTTGTCTTAAAACATCACAATTTTTGGTCATTTTACATTACAACATGATTTTGTAATCATTTCAATTACAATTCTATCACATTTATACATGTTTGCAATATTTACGGCATCTCTATAACTTTACAACGAATTACACCATATTTGACCAACCAACATTTTCTGTATACATTTAAGATGATCTCATTTGTTATTAATTTGTAGTATTAGATTAAATGACATTGTAAAAGATTTCCTAAATTTTGATGGGAACTATATCTTATTCTCATCTCAATCTCCATAACCCCAATTGGCATAATTCTATTAAGAGTGTTCGGAAAATTAGTAAAGATTTTGATTTATCTAAAAATCCAACTGATCCTAACCGAGTAGATGAAGCCATCAGTCTAAACTTAGCTAGAGCTCACTGTTTGAGCCTCGGGATTTTATCTTTACAGATTCAAGCAGAAGAACTCAGCTAGACTGAGAAGGTAGTTCATGATCAAGATGATCAGTCAAACTAGAAGATTTCTGGTCAACTAGCAGTCAGATATAGCAACGAGCCGATGATCGATGTACCTCTTTGCATTAACAAGCTTCCCTTCCTAGCCAGGGTCGATCTTCCAGTTGGTGTTCATTAGGATCTTCGTTGTTCGGCTTGAGTTCAGTCCAAACTTAGAAATCAGCTCCTTTGTGTACTTGGATTGATTGATGAAGATTCCTTTTGGTGACTACTTGACTTGCAGTCTAAGGAAATAGTTCACCTCTCCCATCATGGACATCTCGAACTTTTCCTTCATGAGTTCGGAGAATTTTTCACCCAGAGCTTCGGACTTTGATCCAAAGATAATATTGCTGACATATATTTGTACCACCAGATTGTCTTCTCCAACTTTGATGGTAAAGAGTGTTTTGTTGACTGTGTCTCGGAGAAATCCAGATTCTACTAGAAAGCCGCACAAGGTGTCATACCATGCACACTGAGCCTATTTCAGTCCATATATCACTTTCTTCAGCTTGTAGTCTCTACCATCACAAGTCTCAAAACCTGGAGGTTGTTCCACATACCCGTCTTCTTTGATATCGCTATTGAAAAATGCACCTTTCACATCCATTTGATATACCTTGAACTTGCGTTAAGCGGCATAGGCTAGGAAACTCCAAATTGCTTCCAGACGAGCAACTAGAGCGAAGGAATCTTCAAAATCTATTCCTTCTTGCTGGTAGTAACATTTAGCTACCAGTCTACCCTTATTTCTCACTATGTATCCAATGACGTCTCGCATATTCTTGAATATCCACTTTAGATTTATCACCTGAACTCCTTTAGGTATCTCAACAAGTTCCCAAATATAGTTTCTAAGGAACTCATTTACCTCATCTTGCGTGGGCTGAGTTCAGTGGATGCAACTTAAAGCTTCTAAGATATCTTTAGGTTCAGGCACATCAGCTACGTAGCATGATGTCATAGCCACATCTCCTACTTGATCAAACTTGCCAAGTATTCTAAGTTCATCAGCGTATTGAGCTACTAAAGTTGGTTCTTCATCAGCTGGTGTTCCTGACTGAGTGGGCTGAGTGGGAACATATGATGTGGGATCTACAACTTGAGCTGATCTTCTGGTTTGAACACCCGCTTCCAGATTTTCTATCACTGAATCTTTGACATGGTCTTCATACCAAGGTTTATTTTTCCGTGCTCGCTTAGCAGCTTCAAGCATTGTGATGGAACAATCAGGTCTTGGAGATGTTGGATGTGCCGGACTCTGGAGTCTAACTTCTGGTGCAGTTATGTCCTCAGTTGGAGATGGAGGATGAAATAATGAGTTGACTAGTCTTGAACTTGAGAGCCAAGGACTTGGATGCTAGTTAGTTGCTTATACTGGCCGAGAGTCAGCAGGAGTTAGCACTTGTTCTGTTGACTATGAAGTTCCCCCTTGAGTTGTGATGGGATCTTCAGTCTCATCTTCAGAAGAATATACTTCTTCTTTTTCTACTGACCAAATAAGTGGCTCTGCCAAATTCTTTAGTTGTTGAGCTTGAGATCTGGTCTCAGCTGGCTCTGCCAATGCACTTCCTTCAACTGCCTACAGTTTAGCCTGTTCCCTGCACTCAAAAGTAGATTCATCAAACATAAAATTATGTGTTATATCCACAATTTTGGTGTTGGTGTTGAAAACTCTATCAGCTTTGATCTTTGCAGCATATCCTAAGAATATGCCTTTGACAACTTTTGGCTCGAAGGTTTTCAACTAAGCCTTCCCATTATTATGGATATAACACTTAGAACTGAAAATACGAAAATGAGAGATGTTAGGCTTCCATTTTCTCCATAGTTCGTATGGTGTTTTTTCTTGTCTGTTCATCAAAAAGTGAGCGATTCTGAGTGTAGCACGATGTATTGATTGCCTCGGCCCAAAAATGTTTTGGCAGGGTTGAGCTTGTCAGCATGGACGTTATTTCATCCTTCAGCATTTGATTTCTCCTCTCACCTACTCCGTTCTGCTGTGGAGTTCTTGCCGCTGAGGTCTACTGAGTTATGTCTTTCTTCTCGCAATTCTCAATGATGGTCTCATTGAGGAACTCAATTCCGCAATCAATCTGATGGATACAATGGATTTTCCCTATTGGTTCGCAAGTCTATCCATCTGCTTAGGCAATTCTTCTCTCTTCTCATTCTTATGCGCCATGAAGATCACCCAGGTGTATCTTGAATAGTCATCAGTGACTACGAGAGTGTATTCATTTTCTCTCAAACTCTTGTGGGTGACCGAACTGAAAAGATCCATGGGGATCAATTGCAGAACACAATTCATGGATGGCGTCAATTTAAGATGGAATGATGCTCTAGCCAATTTTCCAAGTTGACAAGCGTTGCAGTGATGCGTTAAACTATGCTTCAAGTCCAGTATTCCAACTCCGTGCTGTTGGCGAGCTAACTTGTTCATGGTTTTGAAGTAAAGGTGGTTGAGTCTTTTGTCCCACGGCCAGCTTATCTCTGAGCTACTTTTGGATACAAGGCACATTTCTGGTGAGCTGTTCAACCAGTCTGTGTAGTAAACTCCACCTAACGAAAATTGTCTACCAAATAAGAGGATTTGCTTGTGACGAAGCAATCGTTTAGTCTCGTGCAAATAATATTTGTTTTCTCTTTTTGTCCAATAGACAAGTAGCCAGTAGCAAGTAGAAGATTTGAGTAGCCATCGTTTAGCCTCGTGCAAATAATTGTGTAGTCTTCTCTTCGGTGTCACTAAAGTAGTGGATTTTCATTGTAACTCAAAACTGAAATCTAAATAAGAAACATATCAAATAACAAAAGTACTTGGATTGGATTTGAGTCATTGATCCTAATTACTTCAATCGTTCATCGGTGCAAGAATATTCAATTACAATATTTTATCACTTGGTTTTAAGTAAAGATTAATTCATGCCCTAATGGTCACGAAGTCAAAACATGAATACTCTAAGCCTTTATCTATCAGATTAAATAGATCTTGACCAGAAGGCAAGATCTCTTCTGTTGATCAACACAGTCACGAAGACACTTCAGCAACTGTATTGCCCAACATGCATTAAGAACAAATCAGACCCAAGACAGCCAAGAGGTAAGTCAATACCGACTGCTCTCCAATACTAATTACCTTCTTGGGTACGAGAGACTCTCTCGAGTTGTATCCCCATATCTGTTATTGCCTTAATCTCAATATCTAATTGGTGTACAAGCAATTATCAATTTTGACCAAGAACTAATTATTAGACCTAAGTGTTTCGGGAATAAAAATCATGTAACGAACTAAACCGATTAGACCTCACGAGTTCAAACAAAGTAATTAGATTCAAATCATCTATTCCAATCCAAGCAAAGGAATTTAGCTAGACATAACAATAAAAGAAAACACAAAGGAAATTAAAGTAAACATACTTGAATAATTTCTGAAAAGAAAGCTGATCAACAGCGAAGTCAACAACGTAGATTTTGGTCAACAGCCAACAGTAGAAATCTAAAGTAAAATACTAAAAACGAATCTAATCTAAGAATTCTCGAAACTTAAATGCAAAACTAACTAAGAACTAATAAAAAACAATATGAAAAGTGGTATTGGTCGTGGTGGATGGTGTGTAAGTCATCCAAGGTCGTCCATATATATATAGGCGATGAAATTAGGGTTAAGATAGATTCCTTGTTGGTAAAGGACTCTTTCCATGCATATCCGCCTCTTTCCTTGTATGGATTGCTGGAGATTTATTTCCTTCTCATGGTAGATATCTCCTAGATCATGTCAATTAGGACAAGGAAAGAAAAGTTTCCATCCTTATTCTCTTTCTTGTAGAGAAAGAAATCTACTGCTGTTACGCATGTTGCCCAACAGCTTCCGCTCTGTGCCTGCTACGCCTGTCTTGCCCACAATCCACTGTGATGTGTTTCTTGCCTAACATCATATAAACAAGTTTTCTGCCGGTTTTTGCCCAACATCTATCCTGTAATGCCTTGCACATACTTTCTCGACTTTGTGTCATCCCAAACACATATTGACTTGAAAAGACTCAAAACACAAGGCAAAAATATAAGAAAAATGAACACACATTTGGGTTCATCACACCCACACACTTGAATCACACTTACCCTCAAGTGTGCAATTGCAATGATTTTGCCAAGACTCAGACAGGGAAAAGACAAATCAAGAACACAGACTCAAAACACAAGTCAATAAGTTAGTCAAAACAGTGTACAAAATATGCAAAGAGATATTGCCATCAGATAAGTCAAGATAGAGTTATTGAGCAACAAGGGAATCTTCACCAGCACTCATCTCTCAAGTGTATAGGGTTAATTGTATACGCTCTTGACCAACACCAACAATGTTTTTCCATAGGCTTGCCTTCCCTCTACATCTCTACTTCTTTTGAACAAAATTGAAATTACTTATCCTTAGGACTTTATTGGGTTGTAACGTGGCTTAAGGCAAAAGGTAGGATAATTTGGAATTTGGCTATGTCAAGAACTTAGTTCTTGGGTAACAAGGATGCCCTAGATTCCTTACTCTCCTCAAACACAACATTGGGCCTAGCACACTTATTATTTTTTTTATTTAGGACTTAGTAGCACACATATATTTTTTCTCATTTTTTTCTCTTTTTTTCTTTTTTTTTTAAAATCCTTAACTCAACACCCTATAATAGGTGATATTGCCCAGCTAGTGCTACCCAATATTTTCCTTTCATCCCTTATTCTTCTAGACCTGAGTTCTTGATCGGGAAGGCTTATAAATTCAGGCTACTATGAGTAAATCCAAAGAATTATCAACAAGCTCAAAGGGGCTAGCAAAGGATAAATGTCAAGGTAGGGAATTTTGGCCATGGTCTAATTTAAACAAAAACGCCTAATTCATCTAAGAAATTCGACTAAGTTACATGAAGTTTCAATAAGAGATGCAGGAAAGTTCTAGATCAATAAGTTTCAATCGGTCATTATCACACAAGAAAGAAACAAACACTGAATATGCATAAGGTAGTCAACAGCTCAAATCCTCACGGTTTTTGCTCAAAAACTCATTCCGTCATACCTATTTACATACGACGATCTCGACATACATATCAACATACCTATCTTGACCTACCATATCAACATGCTGATCAACAACTTTTAAAAACACATTTTAACAGACCAACATCCCAACACCCACACACTTTACCTTCAGCAAAGTGGTAATGAGGTTAATGAGGTTAATGCCCGGGCCAAAGGTCACGGGTTCGAGTCCTCCGTCACGCGGTATTTAAATTTCTTTGTAATATTGTTCCAAAAAAAAAGTGGTAAAATGTAGGGCAAAACAGACACTAAAAACATTTTGACTCAATAAACCAACAACGACCCCACCCACACACTTTGCTTTCGACAAAGTGGGTAGGGTTTTGACCAAAAAAAAACTCAATAAAATTAAAAGACATAACAAAACAAAATAAAAAACAAAACCTAAACTAAAACATGAGGGAGGAAACAAGAATCAAAGAAAATATGACAAAACACCTGGATGTGTCGTGGACAAAATACGTATTGCGAGCAAAATGAGTAGCTTGGACAGTCACCATATGTGTTGCTCAACTTCTTCCATTTTGGTCAAGATCCCAAGGTTTACGACTCCTTGTTTCTTGCGCAAAGCAGGTGTACATCCTGCCCAACACTCATAGTTCTTGGAAAAGAAGTGTTGCATGCATGTTTTGCCTTCTTCTGGTGACATGTTGAGCAAGTATGAAGTCCTTGTGTGCGACAACAATCCCCTTCAGTTAGCCCAGACTGCTACCGTAGATGTCATCCAGAGACAGTAGACTTCCTCTTGCCCTTGACAATGATTCTGGGAAAGAAGGCCGTGCTGGTGGTATTGCCTTCGCTTTTGATTGTCATCCCAATCTTGCTCTGTTGCCCAAGCTCCTGCACATCAGAACAAACCATACATTCTACAAAAATACTACCTAATCTAGGAATTAAATAAATAATAAAAACTTGATATAAAATAAATAAAAAGGAAAGATAATACCAGGTTGCCTCCTGGTCAGCGCCTTGGTTAACGTCGTGGGCACGACGTGGGGCTCATTTAGTGCTCCACAAAGTCAAGGAGATCTAAAGCCTCCTTTTGACCAACATTGTTCCCATAGTATGAATCATTTTTCTTGATGATCCGGTCATGAGCTTTCTTCATCTTCTTCTTTTGAGGCCATGCTTGCATATCCAACTTCTTCATAGCATGGTCGGGTTGCTCCACACCTAAAGATCTCTTGGCCTTGCGAGTGATCTGCAATTCATTATCTTGAACAGGCTCCTCTTGGGCAAAATCCTTGGTTCCGCCCCTCTTGATCAAGATCATCAATACCAGTCTATTGCTCAAGATCCTCCTCAGTTGGCTCAATAATGTCAATGCATCTGACCATCTCAATATCATGGTGTTGCCTTCGTGTGTTGTAGGCATCGAATGTGATAACTTCTCCCGCAAACTCACATGATAATCTTCCTGTTTCACAATCGATCTTGGTCTTGGCCGTCTTCAAGAATGGTCTCCCTAAAAGCATCATTGGGCTCTTGCCCGTCAGTCTTTTCGTGTTCAAGACATAAAAATCTACAGGGAATATGAGATCCCCTATCTTGACCAAGACATCTTCCACGAGTCCATCGGGCCACACCGTTGACAAGTCCGCCAATTGAATCACAACTTGAGTAGGAGTCAACGGTCCTATCATCATCTCATCATACATTGACTTGGGCATGACGTTGATGGATACGCCCAAGTTAAGCATGGCTCTTGGAATATTGGTTGTTCCAACTATGCACGGTACAGAGAACATACCCAGATCTCGACACTTCATGGGTAAGAACTGGTTCATTATTGCCGAGATGTTCAGTGACCGAAATGTAGTCAGCACAGGTCGATTAATTTCCACTTTCTTCAAGCTCTGAAACATGTTGGGTGTCTTCTGCTGCTATTTATCTCGGGCAAGTCTGAGAGGATACGAAGCATGTTGCCTATAGGTCGAGGCAATAGTTCTCTTGCCCAACACTTCTTCTCTTTCGACGTTGAGTTTATTATTTAATTCCTCCGCATCAGCTGACTCCATGCTTACTTCAGTAATCTCCACAACTTCTTTCATCGGCTCCCGATTGGTCTCTTCTTGGGCAAGAAGTCTCTCACTTTTGTCCTCCACCAACTTTGCTAATGCTTGAGAGATATGTGTTAGTTGAGCCATGATGTTGGTCGTGTTGCCCTTAGTCTCGGTCTGGAAATCCTAAAAGTCCTTACGCAACTTCTGATTCTCTTGGGCAATATTGTCAATGGTCTCCTTCACATAATATCTTCTGTTTTGGTCACGATGTGGGGGTACATATGGTTGTTGTTGTTGAGCAAGTTGTGGAGGTTACCGGTGTTGAGCAGTCTGCTGAGATCGCTGGTGTTGAGCAGGTACTGGATAGTTGTTGCTCAAGTTCCTATTCTGCCCAAATCCATAATTGTTGCTCAGATTGGGCACAAACCTGCGTTGCCCATTACCACCTTACAGTAGCCAAAGAGCATTGACTTCCTCTTGTTTAAACCAATTTGGGCATTGGTCAGTAGCATAGGTTGTGGCATGGCATACCTCGCACTTCTTGACAGCCTTCTTGACTTCTCTCTCGCCATCAACCTTCTTGCTCAAAAACTCCATTTTGGCATCCATCTTGGTCATGAACTCCTTCATGGTGTTGACCATCAAGTCTGAATCTCCATGTCCCCCATATGAAGCACTCCTCGGGATATCATCATCGTCTCTCGACTCCTCAACCATAGCAGTTATCTTCTTAAATGCTTCCGTGGGAAACATATCAATGATTTCTCCTCCACATGCCGCATTAATCCATATTCTTTCGAAAGGTCGTAAACCTGTCATGAAATAATTAATGAGGTCAATATCCCTAATACGGTGATGAGGACACTTCACGATCATCTCCTTAAACCTCTCATGATAGTCGTAGAGCGACTCATTAGCTCCCATCTTGATCGTGGCGATGGCCTTCCTTACACTTTGGATTCGGGCAACAGGGAGGTACTTGTCGAGGAATTTATTTTGCAATTGCTTCCATGTTTCGATGCTCTCCTCGAACATGGTATATAGCTACTCATGCGCCACATCATGTAGAGAGAAAGGGAACGTGAGCAACCACACATAGTCTGGAAACCGGTCTTGAGCATCAGCATTTTCACCCTGATTTTTGACAGGAGATTGAGTGCTCCGAACAGTACTACATGCCATCTCAAAGTCTTGAAGATGCCGTAACGGATCCTCCCCGGAATGATTGCTGAACTTGGGCAAGATCTGGATCAATAAGTACTTTAGTTCCCAATTTCTAGTGATCTTGGGCAACTTGATACTCGAAGTCCTGATGCCCATGTTGTTGCCCAAGAACATCAACTCACGAATGGTCTTCTCCATCATTCTTCTCAGGATCCTTCACTCTCTAGGTCAGAGTAAGGATCGTCTCGCTCAAATCTCTCTTTTTAAAGAGCAAACTATCTTGGAACCAATTCCCCGGCAACGACGCCAATTTGACGAAGTCGTCGTTTAGCCTCGTGCAAATAATATTTGTTTTCTCCTTTTGCCCAATAGGCAAGTAGCCAGTAGCAGGTAGAGGTTGATCCCACGAGGAATTAGAGTAGTCTTCTCTTCGGTGTCACTAAAGTAGTGGATTTTCCCTGTAACTCAAAACTGAAATCTAAACAAGAAACTTATCAAATAACAAAAGTACTTGGATTGGATTTGAATCATTGATCCTAATTACTTCACTCGTTCATCGGTGCAAGAATATTCAATACAATCTTTTATCACTAGGTTTTAAGCAAAGATTAATTCATGCCCTAATGGTCACGAAGTCACAACATGAATACTCTAAGCCTTTATCTATCAGATTAAATAGATCTTGACCAGAAGGCAAGAACTCTTACGTTGATCAACACAGTCACGAAGACACTTCAGCAACTGTATTGCCCAACATGCATTAAGAACAAATCAGGCCCAAGACAGCCAAGAGGTAAGTCAATACCGACTGCTCTCCAACACTAATTACCTTCTTGGGCACGAGAGACTCTCTCAAGTTGTATCCCCATATCTGTTATTGCCTTAATCTCAATATCTAATTGGTGTACAAACAATTATCAATTTGACCAAGAACTAATTATTAGACCTAAGTGTTTCGGGAATAAAAATCATGCAACGAACTAAACCGATTAGACCTCACGAGTTCAAACAAAGTAATTAGATTCAAATCATCTACCCCAATCCAAGCAAAGGAATTTAGCTAGACATAACAATAAAAGAAAACACAAAGGAAATTAAAGTAAACATACTTGAATAATTTCTGAAAAGAAAATTGATCAACAGTGAACTCAACAACGTAGATTATGGTCAACAGCCAACAGTAGAAATCTAAAGTAAAATACTAAAAACTGAATCTAATCTAAGAATTCTCGAAACTTAAATGCAACACTAACTAAGAACTAATAAAAGACAATATGAAAAGTGGTATTGGTCGTGGTGGGTGGTGTGTAAGTCGTCCAGGGTCGTCCATATATATATATAGGCGATGAAATTAGGGTTAAGATAGATTCCATGCATATCCGCCTCTTTCTTTGTATGGATTGCTGGGAATTTATTTCCTTCTCATGGAAGATATTTCCTAGATCACGTTCAATTAGGATAAGGAAAGAAAAGTTTCCATCCTTATCCTCTTTCTTGTAGAGAAAGAAATCTACTGCTGTTACGCATGTTGCCCAACAGCTTCCGCTCTGTGCCTGCTACGCCTGTCTTGCCCACGATCCACTGTGATGTGTTTCTTGCCCAACATCATATAAACAAATTTTCTGCCGGTTTTTGCCCAACATCTATCCTGTAATGCCCTGCACATACTTTCTCGACTTTGTGTCCTCCCAAACACATATTGACTTGAAAAGACTCAAAACACAAGGCAAAAATACAAGAAAAATGAACACACATTTGGGTTCATCAGCTTGGTCTTGACATTTTTCACCCTGCAATCCTGTGCATCAAACTTCATAGAAAAGCCATTATCATAGAGTTAGCTTATGGAGAGCAGGTTATGCTTCAATCCATCGACTAAGGAAACATTTTTAGTATTCACTATGTTGGTTTCGAATGTACTAATCCCTTTGGTGTTATCCTGGGAGTCATCACCAAAAGTGATAATTCTTCTCTCTTGAAACTTGACGTTTGTAAAAAGATTCCTCTAGTGAGTCATATGCTTGGAGCATCTGCTGTCCAGTATCTAAACTGACTTTGTAGCTCTTTTTTTCCTCAATACATTCTGGTCCTCCAAAACAAAAGAAGAACTTTAGGTACCCACATTCAGTTAGGTCCTGATATGTTAGTGAGTTAAGTTTCCTTTATGACTGGAACTGTGGTATAGTTCAAATCACTCGTCATTCTTGATCCACGTAGACTACTGACTGAATGTCATTGAGAGCTTGAGTAGTCCAATTTCTTGGTGAATGACCATGTTTTTGTGGAGCTTTATTTCGACTCTACTGAGATGGTCGATTCCTTCGAGGTGAGAACTGTTTGGGAGAGGACCCAAATTGTCTAGTTCCTCGAGCATACCCGTACTGTGGATAACTAGGACCATTAAACTGATCACCATAGTTTCCATATCCTTGATATGCTTGTTGGTAGTGATGAGGCACTGGGAGTGTCTAATGGTAGAAGTGAGGATTATCCCAGTTCAGATGCCTTTGACGGTGATGCTGAGCTGAGTTGTTTGGCATGCACCTGGGCTAATTCCACCTTGGCTGCAAAGGTCCACCTTGTCTGTTCCCCCTTTTTATGCGACATCAGGGTCTGGACTTTCTTGACAATGTCTCAGCATCTCTTGATGTACCAGCCTCACGTTCCTTAGGTTCATCAAACTGAACCTTCTTTCCTTTATCCTTCATAGGAGTCTCGACAGTCTGAGGAATGATTGTAGTTTCTTAAATTGTGAGTTCGACTGAGTTCAATTGAACTTGAGGTGTCTCAGTCGGTGATTGGGTTGCCCTGACGAACTGTCCTGAATGAGCTCCAGTGTCCTCCTCTGGGTTGTATCCAAGACCTTCTACGCATTTAGGAGGTCGTTGGTGGCTTAACATGTTCTCTAGATTTGTGCTTGAGGCATGAAGGGATACTACCTTCTCATGTGCAAACTTCAGCTCCATTTGCAACTAAGAGATGTATTCTGCTTGAGTCCTGGTCATATTAATCAAGTTGATGACCTAACTGTTGGTTGACCGAACAACTTCTTCATGGAGTCTTCTATTTTCCTCCACGAGCTTCTTTATATCTTGATCCTTCATTATCTGTTCGTTGCTCATGTTGTCAAACTCTGCTTGGAGTTCTTTGCACTGTGAAAATTGAGTAGTGCACAATCTACTCAGATGTTCGACCTCATCCCAAGACGGTTGAATATCTTCGTCTAATTCTCCTGTACACTGGTTAAATGAAGAGATAATATGAGAGGGATGGAAAGAAGAGTTTACCTCATCAGTTGACTCTTCCAGCAATGCCATGAAGCATTGGTCTTTTCCTCCTAAACTTGATGGCGAGTCAGCTTCCTCTCCTTCCGACTCTGTGAACACATCGGTGTCATCAACGTTATCCTCAACGATCATAACCTTGGTTTTCTCCTTAGCCTTTCCTCGAAGGGCATCTTTCTATATTTTGGTAAGATCAGGACAATCAGCTTTGAAGTGTCCTGGCTTCCCGCATTGAAAACATTCATCGCTTTAATTCCTTGAGGAGGTTTCAATTGAGCTCCGCCTGCTCCTATTGATCCTCCTGTACTTCTCGATCTTGGAGTTTATCTTCTCGAGTTGTGTGTTCATTTTCTTGACGTTCTTCTGAAGTTCGGACCTTCTCGGTCGATCTCTAGCTGAGGAGTTAGCGGACCGTGACGGTCTAGCGAACTTGGATCTTCCTGAGTCAGCTTGAAGCACCATTAGCTTGGTCGCTGAGCTTTGTTCAGTCTATTCTTGTTTCTGAACCTTGGTGTGCTTCTGTCGGAGGATGTCATACTCATTTACCTTGAGCATGGAAAACAGCTTTTCAGTTTTCATCAAACTGAGGTCACTCCGATTTCGATGGACAACTCTGTAGACCACCCAGTCTTCGCCTAATGTGGAGAGAAATAAGTTCATCTCACGCTGAGAGTATTTGCCCTTTTTGATACTCTCGATATCCATTATGACCTCTGTGAATCTCAACTTTATCTTGTCAATGGACTCGTCGGTGAGCTGAGAGAAGGTTTCATACTTCTGACAAGCTAAGGTGAATTTATTCTTCTTTATCTCGTCGGAGCCTTCAAAAGTGCAGCTAAGGCTTTCCACATATCTTTTGCTGTGGAGCAATAGATAATCTTCGACAGGTAGGCTTTGCTGATGGTAGAAGAGATGACACTCTTTGCGATGTCATCAAGCTACGCAATATCTCTTTCTTCCTTAGTGGACGCCTCTAGATCTTTTGGCTATGTCTTCATGTCTTCATGGTCACTTCTCCATCCCCAGGAGTGGTGGAAGGAACAAAAACTGACCGTGTCACTCGAATAGGACCATTTTCAGTAGTCCCCTACATCCTGTGATGTCTGGCAGTTAGTGCCATCTTCAGAAGAAACTTCGACGTAGAGTAGTCATCCACGGAGAACTCCAGTAAACTTCCTAGCAACGTCGGGTTCATATTTCCTGCACACCAAAAGAGACAAACAAGAAAATATGCAGCAGAATGCACTAAAAGGTTTTCAGAAAAGATCTATTCAGTTGATCACTGAAAAACTTACTCGACTCACACCTTGTGAACCAGAGTCAGTAGTCTTTTGAACCACTACTCTGATACCACTTGATGGTCCCGGTAATGAGTATCTGTTGTATAGGGGAGGGGGGAAATACACTACTTGTGATTTTTGCTTTCAAAATCTTTTCACTGAGTTAATTGCTCAGGTCAGTTTGCTCAACAATTGAGAAAATTAGTTGGAGCTGATCACACAGTCAGGTACACAACTGACTTCTTTGGCTGAAGGTCAGCTGTGTAATCTAACTGAGGTTTTAAAGAATTAAGCGATGCGGAAGTTGGTGGAAATTATAGCTCGTTACTTAAACTGAAACCTTTATGAAAATGGGGAAGGTCAAGTTCTCAAAACTTAGTGCAGTTTGTATGCACAATTAGTTAGTTAGGTAACTGAAAAGTAAATACAGAAATATAAATGACACACTATTTTACGTGGTTCAGAGATTGACCTCCTTCAACACTTTTGCGGGAAAGTGTACAACCTAGTCTTAGATTACGGGTTCTAAGGGTCCTAGTCTTAGATTGTAGGTTCCAAGGGACCTAGTCTTAGATTGTGGGTTCTAAGGGACCCAGTGTCTTTGATTGCGGGTTCAAAGATAAATCTAAAGTTTGGGGTTTGGGTTTTTTCCAACTATGAAGCCATCTACACTGAGAGAAGTGAAGGCTTCTTCCTAAGGTTTAGAGACTTTATATTTTGGAAGAGAGTCTGCTCAGAAATAAATAAGAAAGAACATAGATTCTAGACTCGATCAAAGAAAGGGCTTTTTGAGAGGCTAGATGAAAACATAGAAGAAGGTGTGGACACTCTAGTTCTACTTGTTCTTCGTCTTGGATGTTCTAGTTGGAGAGAGTGGTGGTCTGCTGCTTTTCTTCTTCTTGCACTCTTTTCTCTTTGCGCTTTCTCTTTATATTCTTTCTCTCACTTCTTTGATTTTGGAGACCACTATTTAAAGAGGGAGATCTAATTAGCCGTTGGATAGAGTCGTTTGATCTCTGCCACAAGCATGACACTCCACCTTCTTCACTGTGACCTTTCCTAAAATAGCAACTGTGACTTTCGCTTTTTGCGCATCAATGTTGTCGGGCCATTTATAGTAAGTTCTCTGCTGACTTGTGCTTCCGAGTAGGTTTGAACTTGGACTTCAACTCTTCTACCTTCAACGTCTTCAAAGTCTTCTTTTCTCAACTTTGTGACGTCTGACTTCGACACGACTTCTCTTCATGCTTGAGCTACATAGTTCAGTTGAGGTGTCAACTGAGTCATGGCCCAACTGAGTTCGCGGTCCAACTCAGTTCCTCACGAACTGTCTTCTTTAGTCTGGTTGTCTTCTTCTGCTTGAATCCTATAAAGATAATAATCCCTACGCTCAAACAGTGAGCTCTAGCTGAGTTCGGACTGATGGCTTTCATCTACCCGGTTGGGGTCAGTTGGGTTTTAGGATAAATCAAAACCTTTACTAATATTAAACCTTTACTCACTCTCATAAACCTTTACTCACTCTCATAAACCTTTGTGTTTGGCTTGATTAGTTAAATAAATGGGCTTATTATTTAGGTATTTTAATACCTAGTAAAGATAATGAGAAGCCCTATTATTCTAATCATAAGTTTAAATAATTTAACTTCCAAATAATATATACTTATTCTTTTTCTTAATCAAATTCTTGTTTTCTATATTCAATAGAAATTCGACTCTTTATTTAAAAACTCGACGCTTGATAACTCTGTTGTCTTATCTCGAATTTAAAAGATTTAAAAAGCAAACTCGTTTATTTCTACTCACACATCATCACTTAATTAATTTCCACTCAACATATCATCAAAGAATTGAACACTCAAGCATTCAAGCTCACTAAACTCGATTTTCACATTTTGATAAACAATATTCATTCGATTTCAACTTATGAACTTTTACTCAACTTACTTCTTCATAGCATCTTTAATTTTTCAATCATATTTGAAAACATCAATATAAGTCTCAAACTTATATTAAACAACTTCTTAGCTTATAAGAAAAATGTTTCATTAATTTGTTTATTTCAACTTTTATTATTTTTATTCTAAAAGAAATTCTTCGATTAATTTTATAATCACAACGAGTAGACGAACTCGATCTCGAATAAATTATTCCTTAAGCTCTCATACTCAACTTCTAAAACATTTTTCTCCTTAAAAGAGAATTTATCTTCTTTTATTTTAATTTCTTTTTATTTCTCAACTAATACTATTATTTTTCTTTTCTTGTTGTCTAGATCTTTACATTTCTAACAAAGAAATGATTTTCTTTGTTTTACTTAATTCATATCTCTTTAATAAATTATTTATTCTCTTTTTATTTTTATTTTATTTTTATATTTTATTTTTCGATTTTTTATTAATTAATTAATTTATTTTATAATTAATTTAATTCATCTTCAAATCTTCATCTTTTTCACCAAGAACACCTAGAACACACTCAAATCTTCATTATTTCACCAAGATCACACACTTACATCTTCACACTCATTTCCTTCGATTTTCATGCACATATATATCTAAAAATTTATTTTTCTTCATCTCTTAAACTTTCATTAAACATCTAACACTCAAATATCATTATAAACACATCTATTTCATCAACATCATCAAAATCATCATAAACCATCAAAAATCATAAATCTTCCATACCCATATACATCGATTTTCTTCAAGAAATATATCAAAATAATTCAAATCCTTCACTCAATCATATCTTCATGCTCATATATACTCATACACACAATCAAATCATCAAGCAAAAATTAAAACAAAAATTCCTCATTGAATCCCCTAATTTCGGTACACATAGAAATTAGGGCAAACAAATTTTCTCATCTTCACATGCATATAAATCATTCAATCTATCATCATAAACACATAAGATCAAGAAATCATCAAAACTCATAAAAATCATTTTTCTTCTTTTTCCTTATTTTCTTCGATTTTTCTTAAAAAAAATTGTAGAAATATTTTCTTCCTTTTCTTTCTTAGCTCTTGATTTCTATATGAATTTCTAGGGTTTTTGTTCTTCCTTATTTCATCACATCATCATCGATCATCACCACATCATCCTAAGTTTGCCTAAGCATAAAATTAAACATGAATATTTCTTGTCCTTTTCACTAGCACTTAAACATTTACATATATACAAAACTTGGAGAAATATCAAACTTTGAATAAAATGAATAAAACTCCTTCTCCTTTAAGCTTGGTCGATGGTGAGGGAGGGAAGAGAGCTTCAAGGTTTGGCTTGGCTTTTCATGGCGGAAAACTTGTGATTTACATCTCTAGACCTCAAAGAAAATAAACAAGAATTATTCACCTCTGTTAGGGCAAGGGTGCCGAAATTTATAGGAACAGAGGGAGATGATTACAAACTTGAAGAATAATATTACCTTCTTGGATTTGTATTGAAGGTTGGAGATGATGATGATCTTGAAGCTTGAAACTCTAAGCTTTCATGGAGTTTTATGTATCTATATATATGTGTGTGATACGGTGGAGAGGGAGAGAAGGGAGGAAGAAGAGAGATACTCCTTCTCCTTCTTGTTCTCGGCAAAGAGAGACAGAGAGAGAGAGTTGAGAGAGAATGTTACTTGTGCTTGTTAGAGGGATAGAGTTGAAATGATGAAAACGGAATGATGAAATGAATTTGATTAAGTTGAAACAATATATTTGGTAGAGAGAGAGGAGTTGATGTAGGCCAAGAGAGAGTGGGAGAGAGAGAAAGATAATTTCTCACTTTATCTGGTTAAAATTTCCCCTGGAAGAAAAAGTTTTCCTGTAGAAAATGTCCCTATTTTTCCATTAACTCTCAAACATCTAAAAATTCTCCTCAACTCGTTCCCGACATCGGAAACACCTCTACTTCGTCTCATATCTCATGAAATAATTCAAGGAATCCAAATATCAAAATTTTAAATTAAAATTCCAAAGAACGAAGAAAACTTAAAATCGCTCAGTTAATTAAACCGTTAAGAAATAAATTTTTAGAACTCTCTCATATGATCTTGGAAAAATTTCTAATATATCTCAAAGGTCTTAGAATTAAATCTAGATTCAAAAGACACTAATTAAATTAAATTCGTAGTCCATCGGTGAATAGTGATTTCTCGGTTTATCAGCACTATTCATCAAAAAGTGAAAGTTCTTAGAATTCTCTGAAATTCATACTCATGCTCAATCTGATATAATAAAGCTCAATCAATGCATCACATACTCGATTTGAATAATCGACATGAGAAAAAATCACATCAAAGCACATAAGTGCATTTTAGTCATTTTTCAAGAAAATCTCTTTTCTTGAAAAATTTTATCACTCAAGGCACGTTATTTAAACATATAAACGCATTTAAAATGCACTCAAAAACTTATAAAAGTTCGGGGTATTACATCCTCACCCCCTTAAGAAAAATTTCGTTCCAAAATTTACTAACCTTGAGAAAATAGTTCAGGATACTTCGCTCTCATCTTTTCCTCAAGTTCCCATGTAGCTTCTTCAAGATCGTGGTGTCGCCACTTGATTTTGACTAGGGGAATTGATTTTGTTCTAATTTGTTGAACCTTAAGATCTAGAATTTGCTCGGGCCTCTCCTCTTAGCTTAAGTCTGGCTTCAAAGCCACGTCTTCTTGACGAATCACGTGCTTTAGGTCAAAAACGTACTTTTGCAATTGCGACACGTGAAAAACGTTATGCGAATTCCCAAAACATGGAGGCAAGGCTAATCATACGAGACGGCTCCAATCCTTTCAAGGATTTCGAATGATCCTATAAATCTAGGCTTTAGCTTTCTTTTAACACCAAAGCGGTGTACTCCTCTCAAGGGAGAGACTTTCAAAAAGTCCTTACTTCCTACATCGAACTCTAGCTCGGATCCTCGATTGTCAGCGTACGACTTCTGTCGACTTTGAGCTTCCTTAATCTTCTTGCGAATTTGACGAACAAATTCTATCATCTCCTCAATCGCTTCTGGCCGTATTACTTTTCTCTCACCTACTTCATCCCAATAGAGTGGAGATCTACACTTCTTTCAATAAAGAGCTTCATAAGGGGCCATTCCAATCGTGTTTTGATAGCTATTATTGTAGGCAAATTCGACAAGAGGTACGATTTTCTCCCACTCCTCTCCTTTGTCTAACAACACAGCTCTTAGCACATCCTCAAGAATTTGAATCGTTCTCTTTGACTAGCCATCCGTCTGAGGATGATAAGCAGTGCTAAACTGCAACTGTGTTCCCAATTCTTTTTGGAAACTTTTCCCAAAAACAAGCTGTAAACTTCGAATCTCGGTCGGAAGTGATCGTACTCAGGACTCCATGCAACCTTACAAAATCTTTGACATAAATTTGCGCCAACTTGTCTGATCCATAGGTGTGTGGAATAGGTATAAAATGAGCTGACTTCGTCAATCTATCCACGATCATCCACATAACTATATTTCCTTTCCTTGACCTTGGCAAACCCGTCACAAAATCCATAGTGATACTATCGCACATCCATTCTGGAATTGGTAGCGGTTCCCACCAGAACTGTTGCTTTAAATCTTGGTACATCTTTGTACTGTCGGGGTGAGCTATATACGGGATCTTGTGAGCCTCTCTCATTATCTCGTTTCTTAACTTCTTGTCATTTGGCACACAAATCCTTCCTCGAAACAACAAAGTGTTGTCACTTGACTCTGAAAAATCCTTGACTTTTTCATTCCTTACCTTAAATCTTAATTTCTCCAAATTCTCGTCTTTTATCTGACCTTCTATGATACGAGATCTCAAATCTAGCATTACTACCAAAGTAGCAATCACTTGCTCTACCATTACTGGAGGTAGAACTACTTCAATTCTCATTCTTCCAAATTCTCCGATCAACTTTTCTTCCTCAGATAGCAGAATTCCTAGCTCGGTATCCTCTGAATTCTTCAACTCATTTTTCTGCTTAATGCGTTAGCTACAACGTTAGCTTTCCCGGGATGATAAGAAATCTTGCAATCGTAATCTTTCACCAACTCAAGTCATCTTCTTTGTCTCATATTTAACTCATTCGGCTCAAAGAAATATTTCAGACTTTTGTGATCCGAAAAGATCTCACACTTAGCTCCATAGAGATAGTGCCTCCAAATTTTCAAGGCATGCACTACGGCAGCTAATTCCAAATCATGGGTTGGATACTTCTCTTCATGGGGTTTGAGTTGTCTTGAAGCATACGCTATCACTCTTCCATCTTGCATTAGCACACATCCTAAACCTTGAGCTGATGCATCTGTATACACGGTATAGTCTTTTTCTACTTCAGGAAGAGCTAATACCAGAGCTGAAGTCAATCTCATCTTAAGCTCATGGAAACTTTTCTCACATTCTTCTGTCCATTTAAACTTAGATTCTTTCTTCAACAAACTCGTCATTGGCTTTGCAATCTTGGAAAATCCTTCTATGAATCTCCGATAGTAACCTGTTAAACCGAGGAAACTACGGATTTCATGAACTGACATCAGCGATTTCCACTCCTGAACAACTTTCACCTTTTCCATATCAATTTTAATTCCTTCGAACGAAACCACGTGTCCTAGGAAATTCATCTCTCTCAACCATAATTCACACTTGCTAAACTTGGCGTACAACTTCTCTGATCTTAACTTCTCTTACACGATTCACAAATGCTCCTCATGCTCTGCTTCATCTTTTAAATATACTAAGATATCGTCTATGAAGACAATCACAAATTTGTCCAAAAATTCGTGAAAAACTCTATTCATTAAATCCATGTAGACGGCTGGGGCATTAGTCAGACCAAATGGCATTACTATGAATTCATAATGTCTGTACCTCGTCCTGAAAGCAGTCTTTGGAACATCTTCTTGCTTGATCTTCAATTGATGATACCCAGACCTCAAGTCAATCTTGGAGAAAACACCTGCTCATTTTAGCTGATCGAACAAATCATCTATTCTTGGCAAATGATACTTGTTTTTTAGTGTAATCTTGTTAAGCTCTCGGTAATCTATGCACATTCTCAGACTACCATCCTTCTTATTCACAAATAAAATTGGGGCTCCCCATGGGGAAACACTTGGCCGAATAAAACCCAAATCTAACAATTCTTGCAACTGAATCTTCAACTCTTGGAGTTCCTTTGGGGCCATTCTGTATGGAGCTTTCGATATTGGGGCTGATCCAGGTTTGAGATCAATCGTAAACTCCACTTGCATGTCGGGAGGCAATCCTGGTAATACTTCTAGGAATACGTCTTTAAAGTCTTGCATGATGGTCACATCGTCAATACTCAACTCTTGCTCCTCATCTTTGTTCAAATATATCAAGTAGGCCTTTGTATCCTTCCTTCTCATTAACTTATTTTCTTTCATAACTGAAATAATCGGCATACGCTTCTTGACTTTCTCCAGGGGGTTGAAACGAAATCTGCCTCTAGTCGCACCGAATCGTTGCAAAATTCTCGGTTAGCCAATCCATTCCTAAGATTATGTCTACGTCCCACATCTGGATTAGATTCAGGGATTTCGCAGACAATTTGCTGTTTCCGAATTTAAATTCTAAGTTTGAGCAAACGCGCGAAACTAACGTCGATTTACCTAAAGGGGTTGCCACTCTAAGCACCTGGTTCGATTCTTCTACGTTCAAACCAAGATTTTCTACGCAAGTGCTAGATATAAATGAATGCAAAGCACCGGTATCAAATAAAATGATAACATGAATGCCGTTAAGCTTTCCCATACCTGTGAGATTTCCTTAGTCCTTAGCTCCAGGTTTCTGCTCAATTGCAAACGTCCTTTGGAAATACGGCGGCTCCTGCTGAGAGGATTGTTGCTTTTACGGCTGCGGTTTACGCTGATGCTGAAGATACTTTTGCTGCGGAGTCGCTTCAACTGCTCTTATCTGTGAAGGCTGAAACTGATTTAGCCTTCCACTGCTCATTCCCTGCTGTTTACTTGGGCACCTGTTCGAGAAATGACCAGGCTGTCCACAAGTATAACATACATTACTTCCAGCTTTGCAGATGCCTTGATGCATCTTGCCACATTTCAAACATGGAGGGAGTCCTTGGGGTCCTGTAGGTATGTTGCCTCGATTTCCTTGCGGAGCTCTCGCTTTCAGAGATTGCTGAAGTTGTTGTTGTCCTCTTCCTTGCCATGGCTTTTTGCTTGGGTGGCCTCCACCACTCCATTTTCCTTTCCTCTTTGCATGTTGACCGAACTGAGATTGTTGCGTGGTTACGGTCGTCGTCATTTGGCTTTAAAATTAAGGATTCGCTGAAGAATGCGGTTCTTTTTCTGGCTGCATTGCCAACTCCATATCCAGGGCTCGTTAAGGGCTTCGACATAAGTCAGACCACTCTGACTGGCAAGGACTACGCGAATATCTTGCCTTAAGCCTACTCGGAAAAGCTCACACATCTTCTCGTCAGTATCCACTTTATCAGGTGCAAAATGAGCTAACTCGCAAAATTCACGGTCGTATTTGACCACTGTCTTCTTTCCTTGCCTCAAATTTGCAAATTCGTTTGCCTTGTGCTTACGATAACTACTCGGTACATACTTCTCATACAAAGCTTCCTTAAATTGCTCCCACATCAAGTTTTCACGCTCTTCTAGCATATATGTTCTCTGTCGTGCCTCCCACCAGTAGTCGGCAGTTCCTTTTAGTTGATACGTCATACATTCAAGACGCTCGTGATCATCGCATCGGAGGAATCTAAAAATTTACTCAAGAGAATGAATTCAGTCCTCAGATCACAATTCAACATCATCGAGCATAGATAATTAACATAAGTATATCCAAAAAGGAATAAGTTTGTCAAGTTCACGTCATTCGAAGTTTAGGGGAAACAGTAAATTGTTTCAAGCACATTACTCTTGAATCCAACAGAATATCAGAGTGTTATCACAAACATATCAAAAAAAAGTAATATGCAGTGGAGACATCAACTCAAATCCCAAAAACTACATGTATGAAGACATGTAATTGCCAGCTTAGACTTTCGACTCAAAAGAAACACACCACCCAACAATCCTCGCCATCCACATCCTGCTAACCTGCACGTTTAGAAATACATGCAGGGCTGAGTACTTCGTACTCAGTGAACACATGCTACACGTGGGTCCTTGCCTTTCAGAGGACAATAATAACTCAAGCAGATGATAAAGCATACCAACTCAAATAATATGGCAAAGTCAATTGATTTAAAACTCACATAATCATACTTCAATAAACAATAGCAATCATCAGTTTTTCGGTTTAGAAAAGCCCACCTGATTTCCGAAGAACTAGACAAGGTGGCTTACTCTTTTGTCCTTGCTACTTTTCTGTCCCGCTCGGTCCTTCACAAATAACATAGAATAAGAACGAGACTATTATCTCGTAAAACGTGAAGTAGATTGACGCGACCATCATTTAGCCGCGGCAAAATACAATTTGTATTTTTCTTGCCCACTTCCTAGGATCAGCTAGTCGGTAAATAAAGGCCGATTCACGAGGAATTGATGCATGATTCTCTTGAAGTATCCTGTCACAGTGTTAGTTTGGTCTATTTCTACTATCGCCTTGGGCAAACTGAAACAAAGTAAAAACTGAAATAAAACAAGTAAACAATCAGTAATAAAAGGTAATCTGGATTGAGGTTCGATTCAATGTGAATAAGTGTAACACGATCATAGTTGCATAGATATTCGCTACGTATGTGTGTCAACGGTTATAGGCAAACCGCGTCGTAGTCCTACTATCATGTTGTCACGCCTACAGCCACGACTTGCCCAGCTCGTCCTTACTTGTGAATCCTGCGTGGCATTCCCACCCCATGCTTCCTAACTTGCTCAACTTACCCCCGAGCATTCCTCAAGGGGCATAGATTGAAACAAGCAGCTTTGGGCACTAGACGAACCCGTTCTGGCCCTATGAGATACGAGGATCCCACTCTGCCTTTTCACCAGCGTCAGCGTACTTCGTTCAGCTCCGCCCAAGTTCAACTTGAGATTTGCCGCCCTCAAAGAGTGTGAGGCAAACCTCCCCCGATCCCTGTTGGTCTAAGCTACCTCCCTTTTAAGGAATCTACCGCCCTCCAAATGCCCACTGGCCACATGAACTCTTGGCATAAACAGACGACTTTGAAATCATTGCCTAACGCCTCGGGAACACACATATATATAGCTATCTTGCCCAATTAGACCTCACGAGTTATTAAACACTTAAATCACATATTCTCTACCTAAACCCAGATCTAAGTGTTTAGGTCGACATAAAGTAAACAACGATAACAAAAGAGATAGAAGAAAACATACTTGAATTAATACTAATGATAGTCTGCCCAAATTGGGACTTAACAGCAGAAAAGTAAAGTAAAAACGATATAGAAGTTGTAAAGGTGTCTTAAGTTATGTAAAGTTGTTTTAGGTTGCATGCACGAACATATATATATATAGAGTACAAGGATCATGGGCTTACAACCCTAAAAACCCACATAAGGGCCTTCAATTGTCAGTTAACATCTTCCCTCCATGATCGGTTAGGACTAGGGAAGATTTGTTTCCTTATCGGTAAGATCTCTTCCTTATCCATTTGCTTCTTAATCTGGGTAGAAGTTATCTCCACGTTTCCTTCATCTCCAAGGCACGAATTACTTCCTTGTTAGTCCTCTGATTGATGTCATACCAGCTGCAACGTCTAGAACCTTCGTACTCTGCTTCCTCTTCACCTTGCCCAGAGCTCTTCTGCCTTCTTGACCTGTTTGGAATGACTGCGCATAGTCTGAATTGGTCATGCCGACTGGTACAGAGTAACTTCTTTGTGTTTGGGCTTCCGCCCTCGGTGTCTCTAGCTGCAAGCAGAGCTCTTTGACCATTGCATTGTATCGAAGTGCTCACTTTCATGCGCAAATATACTCAAAATGCCCAAGTTCCTGTCCTTCCTTGCCTACTACCAAATGTGTCCTCCCAGACACTAAAACAGATGAAAAGGACACAAAACTTGACTCGATCTACACCTAAAAACACATGATGAGCATATAAAATATGGTCTCATCATACCCACACACTTAAAGCCATACTTGTCCTCAAGTATGGTCCATGAATCATCATAAAAACTAAAAACAGAAAAACCTCAAAGACTCAAAGACTAAAGAAAAACAAAGACAAAGGTTAGCTTGACCAAATCAACTGATCAGAATGAGCATAATCAATTCATATGAACACAAGCAAGTAGAAACAATCAACACAATAATCAGTTACGTCAAAAATGAACAATTGAGCAGAAGTTGTTTCTCACCACACTCTCACTCTTGTGTATAGTCTCGTGTTTACGCTCAAAACCTGTCATCTTGGCCACACCATAGGCTTGCCAGCCTTCTAACTTCTCCACCCCTTTGACTAGATTAATTAGCACTTATCTTTAGGTTTATATTAGGTTGTAATTGGGCTTAAGGTATAGGCTGGAAGTATTTGGATCTGGTCTTTGGTCATTCGGACTTAGTTTGGCCAAGCGAAGTAGCCAACCTCATCTTCTCTCCTCCACCTCTTCTTTTGGGTCATAGCACAATACACCTTATGGTTTAATTTCTTTTATATTTTGTTTCATTTTTTTCTTTTCTTTTCCTCTCTCTTTTTCTTTCTTTTCCTATTCTTTTTCTCTCTCTTTTTTTCCTTCCCCTTTATATATATCTGGCCCTTTACTCCCTCTTACCCATTCTAGGCTTTCTCAATGCCCTACTGCTCTCTTCCCTCCCCCCCCTTTCATCTTCTAGCCTAGTCCTCATGACCGGGTAGGATATATTATTTCAAGGCTAATATTTGCAAATCAAAGAAATTATTAAGCTCAAAGGGGCTAACAAAAAGGATTACAACAGGGTAGGCTTTTTAGGCTCATTTGGGCTAAGAGAAAGAAATGCTCAAATTGTTCGTTCGTCATCCCTAACCAGATTCTATCATGCTCAATTGCCCTAACATGCTTGCATATATATTAAGCTCAAATAATCATGCTCAAACTAATCACATCAATCTAGCATGCCAACCTAGACACAAACAGACACTACTCCCATCCACACACTAGGCCTTCGGCCGAGTGTGGGTAAGAAGCACACAAAAACAACTTTTAAAAACCTTTTGAAAATAACTGACAAATGTCGGCCCCCCATACCCACACATTTTGCCTTAGGCAAAGTGAGTAACTACGACAGGCAAACAAACACACACAGACTCAAAACTAAACTTTTAAAAACTTTAAAACAAACATGAAAGGACAATTAAGTAGCAGGTCAGTTTAGGATCATAACCTGGATCTAACTTTGCTCGATAATTCTTGAAAGCAGCGAGAACTTCAACTTGGGTTGCTATTTGGCCAAATGACTGTCTCCATGAGGGCAATGGTTTTCTTGAACGTGACTAAACGATAAAGGGTTCCAACTTGCTCTGCCTCCGAATATAATCACTCTCCCTTCTTCAGCTGCTGGGCTTTCGTTATGAGAATTCTTAAACGTATCTTGTCCAGCTTCCTCTTGGCCAAAGCGATTATTCGTTCTGCCTCACTTAATGCTAGTTCATTTAGCCTGCACACTTAAATAAAATACCTCATCCCAAACAAAAACTACTATATTAGGGTTAAAAATAAAAATACGAAAATGAAAATTACGAAAATAAAAATAAAGAAAAACTTAACAAGTTGCCTCCTGGCCAGCGCCCCAGTTTACGTCATTGGCATGATGTAGTGCCTTATATCATGCCTCTGGGCACTGCACGCGGACATTGGGATCATCCACGTTCCATTCCTCCTTCCGCCCATAGTAAGGCTTTAGCCTTTGACCATTCACTTTGAACTTCTTAGTTATCACTGGGCAATAAATCTCCACAGACCCGTTTGGAAAATGAGCTACCACCTTAAAAGATCCTTCCCACTTAGAGCTTAGCTTCCCCTTCATGAACTTGAAATGAGTCTGATACAACAGCACCTCTTACCCTGGCTCGAACCGTTTTGCCTTGATAAGTTGATCATAAGCCTTCTTCATGCGAACCTTGTAAAGTGCAGCATTATCATAGGCTTCGATCCTAATCTCCTCCAACTGTTGCGGAACTGTATGGCGACATGCCCACTTCATCCCAATAAAGTGGTGACCTACATTTCCTTCCATACAGTGCCTCGTAAGGCGTCATTCCTATCATCGCTTGATAAATATTGTTGTAAGCAAATTCGACCAATGGTAAGATATTTTCTCAAATCGCACTTCGATCTAATACTACCGTTCTCAACATATCTACGTGTATTTGGATCACTATGCAGCAGGAGTTAGGTACCGAACTTAATTTTAGTACCGCTTTTCACCCTCAGACAGATGGACAATCCGAGAGAACGATTCAGATGCTCGTTGATATGTAAAGAACGGTAGTATTGGATAGAAGTGAGAATTGGAAAAAGATCTTTCCATTAGTCAAATTCGCGTACAACAACAGTTATCAAGCAACGATAGGAATGGCGCCTTACGAGGTATTGTATGAAAAGAAGTGTAGGTCACCACTTTATTGGGATGAAGTGGGTGAAAGAAAGAACCTAGGACCCGATACGGTCAGTGAAATGATCGAGATCATTCAACAGATTTGAGTTAGAATAAAAGAGGCCCAGAGCCGACAGATGTCTTACGCCGATGATCGTCGAACCGATCTTAGCTTTGAAGTTGGGGATAAGGTTTTCCTCAAGATTTCTCTGTCTAAGAGAATCATTAGATTCGGTGTTAAGGGTAAACTCAGACCAAGGTTTATAGGACCTTATGAGATTTTGGAGAAAGTAGGACCTATTGCTTATAGATTGACCTTACCGCCAAGTCTAGGAAGTGTCCATAACGTGTTTCACGTATCTCAATTACGAAAGTATGTCTTTGACCCTAAGCACGTAATTAACCAGCAAGACGTTGTTCTTGAGTCTGACTTAAGTTCTGAAGAGAAACCATTATTAATCTTAGATCGAAAAGAGCAAGAATTAAGAAATAAGTCGATACCTTTGGTTAAAGTGCTATAGAATCACCTCGGGCAAGAAGAAGCCACGTGGGAACTCGAAGAAAAGATGAAAGAGAAATACGCTTACCTATTTGAAGAAGGTATGCAAATTTCGGGACGATTGTTCTTGTTAGAGGGGTAGGATGTCATACCCCAGATATTTTCTTCCGTCGCTAAAATAAAAATTTAATCATTAATTAAGGTTTGCACGCCTAAGTTAAGAATTTTCAATTCTAAGACTAACGGTGAAATCCGTTTCTGAAAATAAATTCCAGAAATCGGTTGAACGACTTGTGTATTAGGGTTTTCGCGTCCGATAGAATTTTCGTTCGAAAACTCAGATCGAAAATTCATCTGATTTTACATTCACTTTTTCTGCGATACGAGTCTACTGGAGAAAGTCAGTTTTTATTATTTTTCTCGGCGAATTTTGAATTGTCATGTCCCGACTTTTCATCGGATTTCGGAAAATGAATTATGCTTTCCGATCTAATGGTCGAATTAGATTTCGTCAAAAACATAACTGTCTAGGAATTTAATTTCTCGATTTATATACGCAGTGCTAGACCCGTAAAACGCGATATTTTTTGTAAAATATCCCACCTAAACCGCCACCTATGGGTATGAGTCATCCATTGTTAGATTTTATCCTACTTTATGATATAAATATCACATAACACCTCATTTGTCTCTTCTCTCTCTCTCTCTCTCTCTCTCTCTCTCTCTATCTTGTTCTTCATTTCCACCTTTGTTGCTCCTCAAGTTCTTCAAGCATTCAAGTTCGATAACTCAATCATCTTCCGATCAATCTTAATTCCGAATACATATTTGTTAAGGTAATGATCTAAGCTTCCTTTCCATCCAAACAAAATTCATTTCCTTCAATTTTTGTTATTTTCAAAAATTTGGAAGATGTAGGAAGGATGTTCTAAGTTTAATTCATGTTATTTAATGCTTATGATTGAGTTTTCATGGATAGAAATCAAGTGGAATCATGATTGAAATTAAGGGATAATTTTCGAAAATTATGAGATCATGTGGGAGAAGTATAAATTGGAATTTAGATGATTGGTATGAAGATTTGTACTCTATGTATTAATAGATTGATGTATGAATTAATTGGAAATTTTCTAAAAATAAAAACAAAATGGTAAGAGAGGAAGAAGTATGAATTTGACTAAGTAATTGTTATGATTTGGATGATGTGATGATATAATTAAGATGTAGTAAGATTGTAGTTGATCATATAATTTAATTAGAATTTACTAAAAATAAAATGGAAATCGTAAGAGACGAAGAATCGACGATAAGTTAAGATTCGATAATGATATAAGTATATGGTTTTCATATTAATTGATCTTAGTAGTTGTTGTTCATAATTGAAAAGTTTGAGCGAATTCGGAGAATATTCAATTTTTAGTAAGAGACGAAGAATTGTCGATAAGTTTAGTATGGATAATGATATAGGTTTATGGTTTGAATATTTGCTAATCTTAGTAGTTAATGAACGTAATTGGAAAGTTTGAACGAATTCTAAGAAAGTTGAATTTTAAGTAAGAGACGAAGAGACGAGTTTAATTGTCGATAGGGAAGTTGAATGAGGAAACTAATTTGATATTAGTGTTTGATGTTGATAAATAAACAAGAATGTAGTTGATGATATTTCCATTCGAGATATGAAATAAAAGTTAAAAGATTGAAATGGAATTGAAATGAAATTTGGTTTAGTAATTGATTAGTTGAAAATGACGAGAAAGTGCTCGTCGTATTATTAATCAAGAGACGTGAAAGTATTCAAAATAATGATCGTATGTCTTAACTGTAATTTGATAGTAATTTCATACACATAAAGTTTGTATAGCATTGATCGAACCTAGGGAATTGTGCGTCGAGTTTTATCGAGCATTAGGGTTTAACTCTGACTGTTTTGCGACCCTTTACGGAAACTGTCATAACTCTCTGCTCGCTTAACGAAATTGAGATCCGTAAATTGAACAGTAAACTAGACATCCGTAGCTTTCTTTTGGTACCAAATTAATCCCCTATTTCGCAGAATTCCGTTCTGTATGAACTCCAGAACTGCTGTCTTGTGCAGAAAAGTTCAAAAACCTATTTTCTCAAGTTGAATTCTTTTTAACTTAGTTCTTTGAGAACTTCTAAGTCGTTATAAGTTATTGACTTCCAATATTAACTAATCTAATTGTTGAGTAAGGAACCGAGTTAGCTCTAAATGATAAATATTCGAGTTAATCAAAAGAATTTAATTAAAGTGCAAAGGCCTAAAAGTCTTAAACCGAATTCGATTTTCTATTTCATTTATCGTTGCGACCGTTTACTAAAGTGTTATTATTTGCAATAAAAGGAGGAAGTCGAGGTCAAGGATAGGACGGAAGATCAAAGACGGAAGCTCATGTTTTAGTTCTTTAATCGCCTAAGGTGGGATTTTCTATACATCAAATGAAATGAGCGATGCTCGAAAATGTTTACTTATCGCTTTATAACTGTGTTTTAAAGTGATTATCATGGCATGAAAATACTTTGTTTTATGTGAGTTCTCTTGTGCCTTTCTGAGTTAGCTAAAAGGGGTCTAACTAATCGATCGGACCGCTGAGTTAACCGGAAGGGTTTTCCAGGGTTTAGTGTACACGGTAGCCGGTGTGTGTGATACTCTATTGAGGGGTAGCCCGCCACAGTGAATAGAACATGTGCGGAAGAAGTTAACTCTTCCCCGGCGTTGAAACAGAAGTTAGGCAAGTTTGAACGTAACATCTGTAAAGGCTTGGCCAATCTATATTGTTAAAAGAGAAAGAAAATGCTTAGTAGGCATGGGCATTTGATGAAAAACCCCGATGCGCTATTTATCGAGATGCCTGATTAATCTATACTTTATGATATGTTTTCGGCAATGTGCCCACTAAGTATGTTTATACTTAGCCCTGCATATGTTTTATAAATGTGTAGGTTGAGTGACGGGAGCGGCGGAGGTTGAGTAGAAGGTTGTGAATAGAGAAGTACAGTAGTGTTCTAGTTCTACATTTTCCGCTCTTTTTATGTCAATGTATATCTTTGGGTCTAAGTCCCGTACTTTGAACTTAGTTTCTTTTAAGAACAACTCTATCGAGCGATCCTTCGAGGTCGACTCTCTTTCTTTTTAATAAAGTCTGTTCATAGATATCAGTTGTTATTTAATTATTGCGTTTATTTATTTTATTCCCCTTTCTTCCCCGCTTCTTTAATCCAATCCCTAGTCGCACCCCGGCTTTGCCGTCCTTCGGGATTTGGGGCTGTGCTAGAGTGGTATCAGAGCAGTCGTTTCTGCTCCGCATACAAGTTCCTTTCAGTAGTAAGATGGAGTATTTGTATATGCTTTACACCTAAGTCTTCTTTCAAGTAAAGTTAGGTCGTAACACTAAGTTTAAGAGTGTAGACGACAACTCAACCTTCCGCTACGTCGACTCAACCAAATGAAGGAAAGAGTTTCAGAAGTGTGTTTTCTTTTAAGAAGAATTTTTAATTAAGTATGCAAGTATGTTGTGAATAAGTATGCCAAGTATGATTTGATTAAAGTATAAAAATTATACTTTGTGATATTATGTGAATTATGTGAAAGTATGTGAAACTATGTGAGCTATAATTTCTTTGATTGAAATGTTTTGTTGGCATGAGAATCTAGACTAATTCTAAGGCCTTCCCGATTCTTTGAGAACTTAGACATTCTAAGAAGAGTTGGTTCCAGAATATTCAAAAAAAAAAAAAACAATCGGATCGGAAAGGACAGAATAAAGGGAATCAAAGTGAATAAACGAATGTCAAATGCGTAAAATGACATGAACACAGACTCGTTGGAGTCGACTTGTTTTTATAAATGAAAGCCGTAAGAGTTTCCTTTTAAGGAAATAAAATAAAGGATAATAAGATAATAAGATAAAAAAAAAAAAGATGGAAAGAAATCGCGGGAAATGTTTTTGTTACGTGTATTGTTTGAGTGAAATTTCTTGAAATTGCTAGATGATTAAGATAAGTTGTGATTAAGTGGTTAAGTATTGCAATTTGAATAATGGAATATTCTAATTGTAATTTAAGAATTCCTTAAGATATGTTAATTATCCTACCAGTTACTGATCCGTGTTCTTTTAAAATCTTTGTAGGATGCATGCTACACGTGTCACGGCTCGGAAGAGCCAACCCCTGTGATGGTCCCGAAACGGGTTACTGGTGTATGGGGGGGGGGGGGAATACACCAGTTAGGATTTTAAAACTTAACCCTTAAAAATTACTTCAACCGAGTAAAACGGACTCAGTTGGAAACTCACAGTTGAGTAAGCAACCTCAGCTGGAAGAGTGAGGCTGTGCAGAATGTGGTGGAAATTAAAACTCGTTATAGCAACTCACGCTTTTTAGTGCAGGGTTGGTCAAAAACCAAAACAGTTGAATATGCAAAAATGCAGTTTGTATGCTGGTTAGTTTGATCAGGTAAGAATGCAATAAGCAACTGAATAAAAATAAACACAGACACACGAGATTTAACGTGGTTTGGAGATAACCCTCCTACGTCCACGGGGAGATGTGAATCCTCACACCTCAGTCCAAGTTCTTCTGGACAGTTCCACACAGCTTACCCGGGCTGTGCAACCGTTACAATAAGTTTAAGGGTACTTATCAACCTTTACAGTTAAGTTTGCGGGTACTTAACAACCTATGTCTAGTTTGCGGGTACTTGACGACCTAGCTACTCAATTACAGGAAGAGTATGATCCTAACAGAAACTTTTTAAGGTGTGTATGTGGGTGGATTTTCCAACTACAGCTCGATCACGAATGAGAGCTGGATCTAGAGCTTGAACGAATAAACACTCAGACCAAGATCTAAGACAGATTATAACTCTATGAACCCTCAGCTACTAATGTTCTATCACTCTTGAACTCTCAGCTGCTGATGCTCTTAGAATATGATTTTTGCAGATTTTTCTTGCGCTTGATTTTCTTGTGATTGCACTTCTCTATCTCTTGTCTCGTGTATATCTCTCGAATGAGAGAATGCCTTTATTTATAGGCGGAGAGAATCAACTAGCCGTTGGAGGAGCTATTGATCTCTGATCGTTGAAAGCGATGGCTTGTCTCTCATCTCTGCAGACTTTCCCGATATGGCATCTGTGTTCTTCTGCTTTCCTTCTGAGACAGCCTTGTGTTGGGCCAGATGGGGTAGTGACTGAACGGTCAAACCCTCATGTGACTTCCTTTTGAAATTCAAATCTTAAACCTTTCTGACAGTCAACCTCGATTAGTTGATCGAAAATCTTGATCTTTATCTGAGTGGTCTTCAGCTGATGTTCTGACTGAACCGTTGAACTCTCAGCTGACTTTGAACTTTATGCTGTTGATCTTCTTGTTTGAGTTCTACAACTGAGGTTCTGAAACTGAACCCTCAGTTGTCTTCCTTGTATTTAGTTAGTTGAGTTGGGAACTTCAGGTGACTTCCTTTTCATTTGATGTTCTCTTCCTCTCTACTGTTTCTCAACTGACGAATCCTCAGTTAGCCTTTACAACTGATGTTCTGAAGATACGGTCGAAAATCTCTTTCTTCGCAGCTGACTCGATCCTAGTGTTGACACCATGTTCCTTGTAGACTTGTCTCGCCTCAGCCATGATCGAATTTCTGTTTTGCGTGCTCGTGCCTTTGATCATCTGAGGGCGGTACCTGCACATCTGCGGAACTGGAACGGTGTTGTGATCGAGTTGAGCCTTCAGCATGGCTCGCTTGAACTGACTAAACATTCCAGGGTCTCCAGATCTGAGTTCCCACAGGGCTTCCTTGAAGGCTTGCCTTGGGTCTTCAGTCGAGTAGACCTTCCTGTAATAGAAGTTATTGATGAATTCATGCTTGAACTGCTCCCAGTCATCGTTCCACTCAGCATTCATCCACTTGTCAACATGTGGGTACCGAGACGGGAGCGGGACGTTCTTCTGTAGCTGTTGGGTCGACTTCCTAGCCTCAGCCTTCATCTGGTGCTTGTTGATTCTTTGCACGCTCCGGCTGGCTTTATTTCTGTCGACGTTCTTCTCCACCTTGGTCAGCTCTGTTAGAGTTGGCCGCACTGTTAGAGTTGCCACCAGTACTTGCACCCAGTGAGGAGTTAGTTCCCGGAGCAGGATACTTAGAGATAGAAGCAAAGCTTGCAGCGATGCTAGAGTTACCATCTCCACTTACACCGCTTGAGGAGATTTGTGCGGAGTGGACGAGGGTCCAAGGACAGTTCGAGGCGGGACCATCCAGGGCCCGTTCTGTAGAGACATATGTGCCTAGTCCACCCCCTGAGCACTTTCTTCCCCTGAAGAAGCGTACAGTAGTGACCAGTTTGGAGGACTCAGAGAGGACTGTTTCGGACATGCCTTCGCCACCACCACTTGTACTTTTAAACGGCACCACATTGAGGGTTGATGAGGCACTTCAGCTCGTCTTTGGTACGGATTCAAAAGAGGATCCGGAGGAGGATCCGATGGAGGACGACCCTGAGGAGGACCCAGAGGAGGACCCCAAGGAGTTGCAGGCCATAGAGGGCAGTTGTGACTCGACCGCAGCTTGTTGAGCAGAACGTCTTAGACGCGTAGTAGTAGAAGTTTCTCTTTATCTTGTACATAGCCGGATCAGTAGACTTCTTTTTGTAGTACTCTATACGGATACGAAATTTTATGAATCGTTTCCGTTCTAGTATTCCCGGTAGATACGGAGATGCAACCTGTTAGTGCACCCGGTACATAGATAGGCAGCTAGCCTAGTTCAAACTAGTTGTAGTCTAACTTTTTGTATAAGTCCTCGTTGGAGGCAAAATTAGTACTCTTTTTGATGTGTATATATATATATATATATTTATGACCCGTGAATGGGCTTTGACCTTATGAAAGTTTCTTCTAAACGCAATTAGAAGAAAAGTTTAGATGAATATTCTGGTTTAACTTGAGAAGTTAAAAGTTTAAAGAGCTAGTATCGAAGTTATTATCTATTTTTTTTCCATGAACTTGTTTAAGTTAGAAACAGGTTTAGTAAGTAAACGAAAGCTTAAAATCAAAATGCTAATGAGAATTCTTGTTTCCTATAGTTCAAGAATGTCGCCAAGAGTAGTTAACAATAGAAGAGGACCTGGTAGGCCCAGGGGACGTGGTAGACGTCAAACACAAAATGATAGAGAAGAGGAACACGAATGACAAGATACCCCTCCACCACCACCCCGTCGTGATATTGAGGACTTATTCCTCAAACGAAACCTACATGTGTTCAACAGATCTGGTAACCCAAGCGATGCTGAGCTTTGGGTACGAACCATTGAGAGAATCTTCAAACTCCTCAGATGTACTGATGAGGAGCGTCTGTTGTGCGTTGCATTTAAGCTTTCCGGACTAGCTGACTACTGGTGGGAGGCTAGGCAGAAGGTTATACCTGCGGAGAACTTGGCTCGTTTTACTTGGGAGGAATTTAAGGAAGCATTGTACGATAAGTACGTACCTAAGACCTATAGAGCGCAGAAAGAGGCTGAGTTCTATAGTTTGAAACAGGGAAAGATGACAGTGACCGAGTACGATGCGAAGTTCTGTGAGTTGTCAAGGTATGCACCTGCTCAGGTAGATACCGAGGATAAGATCGTAAAGAAGTTCCGTGGGGGACTTAAGCATGAGTTAGGTATAGCGCTAGCCAGTCATGGAGGACTGAGCTACACAGAGGTATTAGGGCGAGCTTTAGAGATGGAGGCAGTAGTGCCTGATGATAAGAAAGTCATAACACCCGCACCACCTCCAACCCAGAATCGAGGCTATTACAACAACAATAATAGCAACTATCAAGGGAAAAGGAAATGGGAAGGGGGAAATAACCGTGGCTACTATCAGAGCTACAATAATCAAGGAAACCAGAGGAATGGAAATCAGCAAGGCTTTCAGCAGCCTAATCAAGATAACAACTATGGTAAGAGGCCATGGCAAGGAAATAGTCAGTCGGGACTGTATATACAAGGAAATAATCAAGCAGGACCATGGAAAGGAAATAACCAGCAAGGTCAGCTACAAGGGCAACAAAGGAACAACCAAGGAGGAAATAACCAAGGAAGAGCTACCGTTCCTGCCTGTCCTAAGTGTAATAGGGTACACTGTGGGATCTGACAAGCCAACTCTGGAAGTTGCTTCAACTGTGGGCAGAAGGGGCACATTAAGAAGGATTGCCCAAAACCGTTGCAACCGGCAGGACAAAATCAGTATGGACAGCCCCAGCCTTTAAGGGCGATTCAGGCATAGCCGCAGCAGCAGATGACACAGCAGCAATTCCAGCAGCACGCTCAACAGCAACAGAATGTCAGGGCATGTGTGATCAAACAGAGTGTGCAGCATAAGGGCAAGGGAAACCTAGCAGGTATGGGTAAACTTCATAATACCCCTATTAAGATACTGTTTGATACTGGTGCATCGCATTCTTTTATTGCTTGTTCATGTGCGGATAACTTAGATATCAGACCTGTACGAGCTGAACACGCTATGAGAGTAGCTACACCTTCAGGAGAGATCACTACTTCCACGCATGTTTGCTCTAACCTAGAATTAGAAATTGGAACTCTTAAGGTTAAAGCGATCAACTTGAACGTTATGATAATGTGTTATGTAGATATAATTCTAGGAATGGACTGGTTGTCTAAGAATTATGCCATGATTCTCTGCAACGAGAGGAAAATCTCTTTCCAGTCACCGGGAAAAGAGCCGACAGAATTTCATGGGATTGCGATGGGCAAGAGGATACCGATAATATCTGCCCTACAAGCCAAGAAATTGATGAAGAAAAAGGGTTGCACAACTTATCATGTGTACCTAGTTGGAGAACCAGGAGCCAAGAAGACCATTCAAGATGTAAAAGTTGTTAACGAATATGAAGACGTCTTTCCAGAAATACTACATGGTTTACCACCCGACCATCACATAGATTTCACAATTGACTTAGAACCAGGATCGGCCCCCAAATCAAAAGCCCCATATAGGATGGTGCCTAAGGAGTTAGAAGAGCTTAAAATTCAAATGCAAGAGTTCTTAGATCTTGGTTTCATTAGACCGAGTGTTTCACCTTGGGGAGCACCTGTTTTGTTCGTCAGAAAGAAGGATGGTTCTATGAGGATGTGCATAGACTATCGAGAGCTAAATAAGATCACCCTTAAGAATAAGTATCCTTTGCCAAGGATAGAAGACCTCTTTGATCAGCTTAAGGGCGCAGGTGTCTTTTCGAAAATAGACTTAAGATCTGGGTATCATCAATTGAAAATCAAACTCGAGGATATACCTAAGACTGCATTCTGAACCATATATGGCCATTACGAATTCGTAGTTATGCCATTTGGTTTGACTAATGCTCCCGCAGTATTCATGGATCTCATGAATCGAGTTTTTCACCCGTACTTAGACAAATTCGTCTTAGTATTCATCGACGACATTCTCATTTACTCCAAAAATGAGAAGGAACACGAGGAACACTTGAGAACAGTGTTAGAAACGCTTAGAACTGAGAAACTTTACGCCAAATTCAGTAAGTGCGAATTTTGGTTGAAAGAAGTGATGTTCCTTGGACACATCGTATCAGTAGAAAGCATCAAGGTAGACCCTGCAGAGATAGAGGCAGTGCGCAATTGGAAATCACCAACAAATCCAAACGAGATTAGGAGTTTCTTAGGTTTAGCCGGCTATTATAGAAGATTCATCGAGGGATTTTCTACAATTGCTTGACCTATGACGCAACTACTACGGAAGGAAAACAAGTACAAATGGACTGACGAATGCGAGACAAGTTTTCAGACACTCAAGGAAAAGTTAACCACAGCACCCGTGTTAGCTCTGCCAGAAGCGAATAAAGAATACATGGTTTATACAGACACTTCAAAGAACGGATTAGGGTGTGTATTGATCCAAGACAGAAAGGTGATAGCTTATGTTTCACGACAACTTCGACCTCATGAAGTTGAGTATCCAACCCATGATTTAGAACTAGCGGCCGTTGTGCATGCATTGAAAATTTGGAGACACCATCTCTATGGTGTAAGGGTTGAGATTTTTACGGACCACAAGAGTTTGAAGTACTTTTTCGAGCAAAAGAAATTGAACATGAGACAAAGAAGATGGCTCGAACTAGTAAAGGATTATGATTGTGGTATCAATTACCATCCAGGAAAAGCAAACATTGTAGCTGATGCGCTGAGTCGCAAGACTCCAACCAAGTTAGGGTGTCTCTTTATCGAAGAAGAAACACTTGTGCAAGAATTTGAGAAAATGGATTTAGAAGTGCTGGATACACCTGAAATGATAACGACCCAAAGAGCGGCACTCGTAGCTACACCGGATTTACGAGAAAGAATCATAAGTGCTCAGAGAAAGGACAAGTCGATTGAGAAGCTTTGACTAAGGATAAGAACGGATAAACCAGACGGTTTTTTCGAAACACCAGATAATGCGATTTTATTTGAAGGCAGACTTTGTATCCCTGAAGACGACAAATTGAAGAACGATATCATGAGTGAGGCTCATGATACGCCGTATACAGCACACCTATGGAGTACGAAGATGTATCAAGATCTAAGAAGGAATTTCTGGTGGAACGGTTTGAAACGAGAGGTTGCCTCGTTTGTAGAAAGATGTTTGGCTTGTCAACAAGTGAAAGCTCTACACCGACGACCATACGGGTTGTTACAGCCATAAAGTATTTCAACATGGAAGTGGGAAGATATAGCTATGGATTTTGTGACAGGTTTGCCCAAGACTAAGAAAGAAAATACTGCCATCTGGGTAGTTATCGATAGGCTCACAAAATCAGCTCACTTTTTACCAATCCCAATTACCTATGGATCAGAGAAGTTGGCACAGTTGTACGTCCGTGAGATTGTACGTCTACATGGAATACCGAAGTCAATAACGTCTGATAGAGATGCAAAATTCACTTCGAGATTTTGGATCACTATGCAGAAGGAGTTAGGTACCGAACTTAATTTTAGTACCGCTTTTCACCCTCAGACAGATGGACAATCCGAGAGAACGATTCAGATACTCGTTGATATGTTAAGAACGGTAGTATTGGATAGAAGTGAGAATTGGGAAAAGATCTTGCCATTAGTCGAATTCGCGTACAACAACAGTTATCAAGCAACGATAGGAATGGCCCACTTTATTGGGATGAAGTGGGTGAAAAAAAGAACCTAGGACTTGATACGGTCAGTGAAATGATCGAGATCATTCAACAGATTCGAGTTAGAATGAAAGAGGCCCAGAGCCGACAGAAGTCTTACGCCGATGATTGTCGAACCGATCTTAGCTTTGAAGTTGGGGATAAGGTTTTCCTCAAGATTTCTCTGTCTAAGGGAATCATTAGATTCGATGTTAAGGGTAAACTCAGACCAAGGTTTATAGGACCTTATGAGATTTTGGAGAAAGTAGGACCTATTGCTTATAGATTGGCCTTACCGCCAAGTCTAGGAAGTGTCCATAACGTGTTTCACGTATCTCAATTACGAAAGTATGTCTTTGACCCTAAGCACGTAATTAACCAGCAAGATGTTGTTCTTGAGTCCGACTTAAGTTATGAAGAGAAACCATTATCGATCTTAGATCGAAAAGAGCAAGAATTAAGAAATAAGTCGATACCTTTGGTTAAAGTGCTATGGAATCACCACGGGCAAGAAGAAGCCACGTGGGAACTCGAAGAAAAGATGAAAGAGAAATACCCTTACCTATTTGAAGAAGGTATGCAAATTTCGGGACGAAATTTCTTGTTAGAGGGGTAGGATGTAATATCCCAGATATTTTCTTCCGTCGCTAAAATAAAAATTTAATTATTAATTAAGGCTTTGCACGCCTAAGTTAAGGATTTTCAATTCTAAGACTAACGGTGAAATCCGTTTCTAAAAATAAATTCCAGAAGTCGGTTGAACGACTACTGTATTAGGGTTTTTGCGTCCGATAGAATTTTCGTTCGAAAACTCAGATAAAAAAACCGTCTGATTTTACATTCACTTTTTCTGCGATACGAGTCTACTGGAGAAAGTCAGTTTTTATTATTTTTTCGGGCGAATTTTGGACTGTCATGTCCCGACTTTTCATCGGATTTCGGAAAACGAATTATGCTTTCCGACTAAGTAATTTATTTCCGATCTAATGGTCGAATTAGATTTCATCAAAAATATAACTGTCTAGGAATTTAATTTCTCGATTTATATACTCAGTGCTAGACCCGTAAAACGCGATATTTTTGGTAAAATATCCCACCTAAACCGCCACCTATGGGTATGAGTCATCCATTGTTAGATTTTATTCTACTTTATGATATAAATATCACATAACACCTCATTTGTCTCTTCTCTCTCTCTCTCTCCTTATTCTTTATTTCCACCATTGTTGCTCCTCAAGTTCTTCAAGCATTCAAGTTTGATAACTCAATCATCTTCCGATCAATCTTAATTCCGAATACATATTTGTTAAGGTAATGATCTAAGCTTCCTTTCCATCCAAACAAAATTCATTTCCTTCAATTTTTTTTATTTTCAAAAATTTGGAAGATGTAGGAAGGATGTTCTAAGTTTAATTCATGTTATTTAATGCTTATGATTGAGTTTTCATGGATAGAAATCAAGTGGAATCATGATTGAAATTAAGGGATAATTTTTTGAAAATTATGAGATCATGTGGGTGAAGTATAAGTTGGAATTTAGATGATTGGTATGAAGATTTGTACTCTATGTATTAATAGATTGATGTATGAATTAATTGAGAATTTTCCAAAAATAAAAACAAAATGGTAAGAGAGGAAGAAGTATGAATTTGACTAAGTAATTGTTATGATTTGGATGATGTTGTGAACTATAAACAAAAGTCTTCCTAAACTCTATTCACTCTAACTCAACCGTCGCTTCAACCTGCACATTTAGAAAACATATGCAGGGCTAAGTACAATATTACTTAGTGGACATGTTGCCGAAAACATAATCATAAGTATAGATAATCAGGCATTTCATTTCTGTAGCACATCGGGGTTTTTCAACAAATTCCCGTGTCTACTAAACATTTTCTTTCTCATTTTCATAACTTAGCTTGCAAGCATTTTTCAGAGATGTTACGTTCAATCTTGACCATTCATAATTCACCGTGGTTGGTTACCCCTCAACAGGATACCACATACACCACAAACTACAGTGTACACTAAACTTTGGAAAGTCCCTTTTAACTAACTCAAAGCCGATCGTTTAGTTAACCCCTTTTGGCTAACCCATAAGGTACAAGAGAACTCACATAAAATAAATAGTTCATGCCATAATTATCACTTTGAAAACACGAATATCAAAGCGATAAAGAAAAGGTCTTCGAGCATTGCTCGTTTTGTTTCATATATATAAGAAAAAGCCCACCTCAATAGAATACAGAACTAATACACGTGCTTCCGTCTTCTGATCTTCTATGCTATCCTCGGTCGCAAATGATAAACGAATACAAAAAATCGAGTTAAGTTTTAGTCATTTAGACTTTTTAGGCATTTGCACGCTAAACTAAATTCTTTTAGTTAAAAAGAAATGAGATACTAACGCATCTCAATTGACACTCACTCGGTTCTGTACTTGACACTTAGGTCAGTAGAAAGAAGGTAGTCAATAACTTGAAACGACTTAAAAGATCGAAAGAGTTCAAGTTGAGAAGAATTCAACTTAAGAATCTAAGGTTTGAACATTCACTGCACAAGATCAGATCAGCAAGTCCACCCAGAACAGGAGATTTCGAAACAGGGGACGAATCTTATGTCACAAGAAAGGTACGGGTGTCTAGTTTACTCTCCAATTTGCGGATCTCGATTCCAATAAATGAGCTAGGAGTTATGACAGTTTCCGTGAAAGGTCGCAAAACTGCCGAGTAAAACCCTAATGCTCGATAAAATCGACGCACGGTTTTCTAGGTTCGATTAAAGCTTAAACACTTTTATTTTCATGCAAAAACTGACCCAAGGCAGTCACCACGTATCATCATACGTGATAAACTCCTTTTCATTCCTCGTCTATAAGCACGACATTTAAAACCTCGTCTTGCAATCAACACAATTACTAAACCAAAGCAATTTCTAACTTCTCGTTTCTACTTCTCGTTCATAACTATAATTCATCATTTCATAAATCAAATGCAAAAGCCGTCAACTACAAACTTGTTCTCTTATTCATAACAATCACTATTATCTAATTACTTTTCTTACTCGTCTTTTCTATCGTTACTTAGGATCGTTGTTTCGTTTCTTACCAAAATTCCAACGTCATTAGAATTCAATCTAATTCTACAATCTTATTCATCATCTATCAAGAATCATAATTACATAAATCATAACCTCAAACTATTATCTAATCTCGACTTATCGTCGATCATTCGTCTCTTAACGAAAATTCTACGTTCTCCGTTTTCGTTCAAATTTTACAACAACGATTATCATCTAACGAGCATTACTAACATGCAAATCATAATATCAAAATGTTAACGAGCTCTAACTTATCGACACGTCTTCGTCTCTTACATTTTTCATTTTATTTTTAGAAAAATCTCAATTAAATATATAATCATCCTCATACATCGTATATCTCATTTCCATTAAACAATCGAGCATATCATAACATTTACCATACTAAATCATGCCTTCTTCGTCTCTTACGTTTCAAATTTTATTTTTAGAAAAACTAAAACAATTCATATAGTCAATTAATAACATTTTCGAAAATAAAATAAAATGGGGAAAACAAGTTTTGTTCGGTTCAAATGGTAGACGAAGTTCTTACCTTTCGAAATATGGATTCGGAATTGAAAATGATCGGTAGATGGGAGATCTTACGAGCTTTTGAAGAGCTTGGACTGGAGCTTTAATGGAGATGATGAGAAAATGAGAGAGTGTATGTGTGTGTATGGTGGTGGCGGTAAAGGGGTAGAAGGAGAGAGGGAGAGATGACTCACTACATGAGTCATAAAGTTAAGAAAATATCTAACATAGCATAGTGACACGCTAAGGACGTGTTTGGCGAGGATTATTAGACGATAATATCTCGTTTCCAGCTCTTAAATGATGATTTAAAAGTCGAGAAATACTTTCCTAGATAGTTTTGAATTCGACGAAATCTAATTCATCCGTTAGATTGGAAATAATTTACGTACTCGGAAAACCTAATTCTTTTTTCAAAATTCGAGAAAAAGTCGGGACATCACAATCCAAAATTCGTCCGGAAAATCATAAAAACTAACTTTCTCCAGTGAACTCGTATCAAAGAAAAAGTGAATGTAAATTCTGACGGAATTTAATTCTGAGCTTTCGGACGAAAAATCTATCGGACGCGAAAACCATAATACAGTAGTCGTTCGTTCGATTTCTGGAAATTATTTTCGGAAACGGATTTCACCGCAAATCTTAGAATTTAAATTCATGATCTTAGGCGTGCAAAGTCATAATTATTAGTAGCTTTCATTTTTAAAGACAGTAGAAATAATCGGGGTATTACATCCTACCCCCCTTACGAAAAATTTCGTCCCAAAATTTGCATACCTTCTTCAAAAAGATGAGGATATCTCTCCTTCAACTTTTCCTCGAGCTCCCACGTGGCTTCTTCTTGCCCGTGGTGATTCCATAATACTTTTACTATTGGTATCGACTTGGTTCTTAATTCTTGAACTTTTCTATCCAAAATCGTTATCGATTTTTCTTCATAACTTAGGTCAGATTCAAGAATGACGTCTTGCTGACTTATAACGTTCTTAGGGTCATAGACATACTTTCTTAATTGAGAAACGTGAAACACGTTATGGACACTTCCTAGACTTGGCGGTAAGGCCAATCTATAAGCAACAGGTCCTATTTTCTCAATAATTTCGTAAGGTCCTATGAACCTTGGTCTAAGTTTACCCTTAACACCGAATCTAATGATTCCTTTTGGTGGTGAAATCTTAAGGAAAACCTTGTCACCAACTTCGAAACTAAGATTGGTTCGACGATCATCGGCGTAAGACTTCTGTAGGCTCTGTGCTTTTTTCATTCTATCTCGAATCTGCCGAACGATCTCGATCATTTCATTAATCGAGTCGGGTCCTAAGTTCTTTCTTTCACCCACTTCTTCCCAATAAAGTGGTGACTTGCATTTTCTTCCATACAATGCCTCATAAGGCGTCATTCCTATCGTCCTTTGATAGATGTTGTTATACGCGAATTCGACCAAGTGTAAGATATCTTCCCAATTTGCGCTTCGATCCAAAACAACTGTCCTTAGCATATCAACTAGAATCTGAATCGTCCTCTCGGATTGGCCGTCCGTTTGAGGGTGAAAAGCTGTACTGAAGTTAAGATCGGTGCCCAACTCTTTTTGCATGGTGATCCAAAATCTTGAAGTGAATTTGGCATCTCTGCCTGATATTATGGACTTTGGTACTCCATGCAGACATATAATCTCACGGACGTACAATTGAGCTAACTTCTCTGAGCCGTAAGTAGTCTTAATCGGTATAAAGTGAGCTGATTTGGTGAGTCTATCAATAATCACCCAAATAGCAGTGTTTCCTCTTCTTGACTTAGGCAATCCTGTCACAAAATCTATAGCTATTCCTTCCCATTTTCATTCTGGGATATTTAATGGCTGCAACAATCCATACGGTCGTCTATGCAAGGCTTTCACTTGCTGGCATGCCAAGCATCTTTCTACAAATAAGGCAACGTCTCGTTTCAATCCATTCCACCAGAAATTCTTTCTTAAGTCCTGATACATCTTCGTACTCCCTGGGTGTGCTGTATACGGCGTATCATGAGCCTCACTCATGATATCATTCTTTAATTCTTCGTCACTGTCAAGAATACAAAGTCTGCCTTCAAATAATATCGCATTGTCTGGTGCTTCGGAGTATCCGTCTGGTTTATCTGTTCTTATCTTTAGACGGAGCTTCTCCATCGACTCGTCCTTGCTCTGGGCACTTATAATTCTTTCTCGTAAATCAGGTGTAGCTACTAGTGTCGCTAGTTGACTTGTGATCGTTGCTGGTGTATCGAGCACTTCTATTTCCATCTTTTCAAATTCTCGTACTAGCGTTTCTTTCTCGACAAACAGACATCCTAACTTGGTTGGAGCCTTGCGACTCAGTGCATCTGCTACTACATTTGCCTTTCTTGGGTGGTAGTTGATTCCGCAGTCGTAATCTTTGACCAATTCGAGCCATCTCCTTTGTCGCATATTCAGTTCTTTCTGCTCGAAGAAGTACTTCAGACTCTTGTGATCTGTGAAGATCTCAACCCTTACACCATAAAGATGGTGTGTCCAAATCTTTAAATCATACACAACGGTTGCGAGTTCTAAATCGTGGGTTGGACACTCAACTTCGTGAGGTCGAAGTTGTCGTGAGGCATAAGCTATCACCTTTCCGTCTTGCATTAGAACACAACCTAACCCGTTCTTCGAAGCATCGGTATACACCACATATTCCTTGTTTGCGTCTGGAAGAGCTAATACTGGTGCTGAGGTTAACTTTTCTTTGAGCGTTTGGAAACTCTTTTCACACTCGTCCGTCTATTTAAACTTGTTTTCTTTTCGAAGTAGCTGCTTGATAGGTCTAGCAATCGTGGAGAATCATTCGATGAATCTTCTGTAATAGCCTGCCAAACCCAAGAAACTCCTGATCTCGTTCGGACTTGTTGGTGACTTCCAATTATGCACTGCCTCTACCTTGGCAGAATCTACTTTGATTCCTTCCGTTGAACTATGTGTCTGAGAAGCATTACTTCCTTCAACCAAAATTCACACTTACTGAACTTGGCATACAGTTTCTCAGTTCTAAGTGTTTCCAACACTATCCGCATATGTTGTTCGTGTTCTTTCTCATTCTTAGAGTAAATGAGAATATCGTCTATGAAAACTAAGACGAATTTGTCTAAGTATGGGTGGAAAACTCTATTCATGAGGTGCATGAATACTAAAAGGGTGTTGGTCAAACCAAATGGCATAACTAAGAATTCTTAGTGGCCATATCTGGTTCGAAATGCAGTCTTAGGTACGTCCTCGGGTTTATCTATCTTGAAAACACTCCTGCACCCTTGAGCTGATCGAAAAGATTCTCTATCCTTGGCAAAGGATATTTGTTCTTGAGGGTGATCTTGTTCAACTCTCGATAATCTATACACATCCTTATTGATCCATCCTTTTTTCTGACAAACAACACTGGTGCTCCCCAAGGTGAGACACTTGGTTTGATGAAACCAAGGTCTAGTAATTCTTGCAATTGGATTTTGAGTTCTTCTAACTCCTTCGGTGCCATCCTATATGGGGCTTTAGATTTGTGGGCCGATCCTAGTTCTAGGTCAATCGAGAAATCTATGTGACGGTCAGGTGGTAAACTAGGTAAAATTTCTGGAAAGACGTCTTTTCGTATTCGTTGACAACTTTCACGTCTTGAATGGTCTTCTCGGCTCCTGGTTCTCCAACTAGGTACACAAGATAGGTTGTGCAACCCTTCTTCTTTATCAACTTCTTGGCTTGTAATGCTGATATTATCGGTACTCTCTTGCCCATTGCAATCCCATGAAATTCGGTCGGCTCTCTACCGGGGGGTTGAAAAGAGATCTTTCTCTTGTTGCAGAGAATTGTGGCATAATTCTCTGACAGCCAGTCCATCCCTAGGATTATGTATACATCCCACATTATCATAACATTCAAATCGTTCGCTTTAACCTTAAGAGTTCCGATTTCTAGTTCTAGGTTAGACCAAACATGCATGGAAGTAGTGATCTCTCCTGAAGGTGTAGCTACTCTCATAGGATGTTCAGCTCTTACAGGTCTGATGTCTAAGTTATCCGCACAACAACCAGCAATAAAAGAATGTGATGCGCCTGTATCAAACAGTATCTTAATAGGGATGTTGTGAAGTTTTCCCATACCTGCAAAGTTTCCCTTTCCTTTTCCTTTATCCTGCCCAGTCTGCCTATTCGCGCATGCCCTTGCATTCTGTTGTTGTTGCGCGTGCTGCTGGAACTGCTGCTGATTCATTTGTTGTTGTGGCTGCGCTTGTATGGCCCTCAGAGGTACTGCCTGCAGTGGTTTAGGGCAATCCTTCTTTATATGTCCCTTCTGTCCGCAGTTAAAACAGTTGGGAGTGCCTGCTTGACAGACACCGGGATGTGTTTTGTTGCACTTAGGGCATACAGGAATGGTAACCCTCCCTGGGTTATTTCCTCCTTGATTGAAATTCCTCTGCTGCCCTTGCGGCTGATTATTGCCTCTCCATGGTCCAGTTTGTCCATTTCCCTGTAAATACAACCCCGACTGGTTGTTTCCTTGCCATGGCTTCTTGTTGTTATTCTGACTGGGCTGCTGATTACCTTGCTGATTTCCCTTTCTTTGATTCTCCTGGTTGTTGAAATTCTGATTGTAGCCACCGCTACTTCCTCCTTCCCACTTTCTTTTCCCTTGAAAATTGCTATTATTGTTGTTATAATGACCTCGGTTTTGGTTTTGTGTTGGAGCTGGTGTGGTTGTTACAGTTTTCTTCTCATCAGACACAACGGCCTCCATCTCTAGGGCTCGCCCTAGAACATCCGTATAGATCAGTCCCCCATGACTGGCTAATGCTATTCCCAATTCATGTCTTAGTCCTCCACGGAACTTCTTCGAAATCTTTTTTTTCGGTATCGACCTGAGTAGGCGCATACCTTGATAGCTCACAAAACTTAGCATCGTATTCTATCACAGTCATCTTACCCTGTTTCAAATTGTAGAACTTAGCCTCCTTCTTAGCCCGATACGTCTTCGGCACGTACTTGTCGTACAGTGCTTCCTTCAATTCATCCCACGTAAGTCGAGCCAGATGCTCCGCAGGTATCACCTTCTGTCTTGCCTCCCACCAGTAGTCAGCTGGTCCGGAGAGCTGGAATGCTATGCACGATAGTCGCTCCTCATCAGTACATTTGAGGAGCTTGAAAATTCTCTCGATGGATCGCACCCATAGCTCAACATCGCTAGGGCTGCCCGATCCAGTGAACACAGGCGGGTTTCGTTTGAGAAAAAGATCCTCAATATCCCTACGGGGTGGTGGTGGAGGTGGTGGTGGAGGGGATGGTGGAGAGGTATCATTACGTTCTTGTTCTTGTTACCTTTCATTTTCTGGTTGACGTCTTCCACGTCCTCGGGGCCTACCAGGTCCCCTTCTGTTGTTAACATTTCTCGGCGGCATTTTTCTTTAACTATAGGGAACAGAAATTTTCATTAGTCCTTTCTTTTAAACATTCTTTTACTCACTCACCCTCTTTCCAACTTAATCAAGTTCACGGAAAAGAAAAATCGAACATAACTTCGATACTAGCCCTTTAATCTTTTAACTTTTCAAGTTAAACTAAACTCTCATTACACGAGTTCATTTGACATTCTGGTTTACTACATTTTTTTATAAGAAACTTTCTTGTGATCAAAAACCCTTTTATGGGCCATGTATATATATATACATCAAAAAGAATATTAATTCTGCCCCCAACGAGGACTTATACAAAAAGTTAGACTACTACTAGTCTAAACTAGGCTGACTGCCTAACTGTACAGGATGCACTAACAAGCTGCATTACTGTACCTACTGGAAGTACTAGAACGGAAACGATTCATAAAATTTCGTATCCGCTAGAGTACTACAAAAACTAGTTACTGATCCAACTATGTACAGGACAAAATAAACTACTACTACTACTAATACTACGCGTCTACGACGCTCTACTCAACAAACTGCAGTCGAGTCCATACTACCCTCAGAGTCCTCCTCTGGGTCCTCCTCCGGGTCCTCCTCTGGATCCTCGTTCGGATCCTCCTTCTCTGACTCTGAACTAAAGACGAGCTGAAGTGCCTTGTCCTCCCTTAGAGTAGAGCCGTCAGAAAGAGCAAGTGGGAGTGGTGATGGTGCCTCCAAAATTGTCTCCTCTAGGTCTGAAACAAGGTAATCCTCACTAGTCTCTACCGCACGCTTCTTCAGGGGAAGAAGGTGCTCTGGAATGGAACCGGACTCGTACTCCTCTCTAGAATGGACTCTGGATGATCCTGTCTCTAACTGTCCTCTGACTACCTCCCACTTTTCGTAAATCTCCTCAAGCAGTGTTGGTGGAGTTGGTAGCTCTAACATGGCGGCAAGCTCCTCGTCTATCCCCCGATACCTTGACCCTGTCTCAAACAGTCCTGTCTCAAACAGTCCTGTCTCAAGAGGTCCTCGAACTCTCACACTAGGCTCGGGTAAAAAGGGAGTAGATAACCCTAACAGGGCAGCTGTCTCTGTGTCAATCTCTACGAGTCCTGGTCCTGGGATCAACTCCTCAAGTGGTCTAAGTGGAAGTGGTAACTCTGTTGTAGCTGCGGGCTCCTCGTCCACCTCTAACTGCTCTGCCTCCGAGTCTGACTCCTTACTAAGTACAAAATCTGGCGGTATCTCCAACAACACGGCCAACTCCGGGTCCAAGTCTAAAGGCTCTGGCTCAATAACTACTGGGAAGTGACGGTAGGGAAGATGTGGCTCAAAAGGGGCTGGCACCATGAGCCTGCTGTCAAAGAAACACTCGTGTACAGTTAGAGCGAATCCCGAGTAGTTGCCCGTCGGCTCTGTGTCGTTGTCGAAAACCCCAAGGAAATACCATGCCACACGGTGCGCCCAACCGCGCCACTCGTCCGGTAGACGCACAATCAGATCGGATATAGCCTGACTCTCCGGGATAAAGTGTCGTGCTGCATAGTAAACCGACGAGAAGTTACTCACTATCTGCCCTACGTCCTCCACACCATAATCTGCCTCATAACCTTGATAATCATCCTGTAAAGTGTCTGCTAGTGTACGCTGTGGCAAAGGTGCGCTCTTTCGACGTCTCCTAACCATCCTACAAAAGTTTTTGAAGAAACACGGATCAGTAACAGGTAGGGGAAATAACTTATCTTAATGAAATACTTAAACTACAAAATGAACATTCCTTATTCAATTGTAATATCACAACTTAAACAACCACTTATCATAACATCTAGCAATTCAAGAAATTGCACTCAAACAATATATATAAATAAAATTTCAAAATTTTATTTCCATCCTTTATCTTATTATTCATTTACATTTCTTACTTTATTTCCTTATAACTTTATTTCTTTATTCTTTATTACTTTCTTTCATTATTTCTTCCTTAAGGAAAATTTCTTAACGATTCTTACTTCATTAAAACAAAGTACGTCTACTTTGTTCATGTTACTTATTCAAAAGTAACATCTGTTTACAAAGATTTTGTCCTTCTCGACACTTAAATCTCTTAATCGTCGTATTCTTCGTTCAATTACGAAGTATGAAATAAAATAAATTCCAAAGAAAAGGAATTATAACTGGAAAATGACTTTACAACCAAAGTTCTAGTCGTCGTCAGAATCGAGCGATCGCTGGAAACTTACTAAGATTCGTACTTGATTCTTGGTAATTATAACCAATCTCTTCTTGAAGTTCGAGCGAGGCGAACTCCAACTGAAAATGCCTTCGTTCATGTCACTTTCATGGAAGTAACATTTGTTTCTTTCGTTTACTTGGTACAGAATTAACGTACCTTATCATTATTTATCTTATTTTCTCGAATGAATTTCTTATCGATTTTTTTTTACAAAAACAAAAGTTGACTCTATCGAGTTTTTGTTCATGTCACTATACGCACGTGACATTCGTCTACAGAAGTTCTTCCCGTTTCACGATCTCCTTTTGAAATCATTTGAACTAACGTTCTTAAAACGTCTAAGTTCTCGAGGAATCGGAAAGATCTTAGGTTTCAAGTCTATGTTCTTAGCGAACCGGGAAAAATCCCTAGAATCAATCTAGATTCCCGTGCCATCATACTTTCAAATAAAAGAAATTATTGCGCAAATAATTTCACATAATTCATACAACAGAAAACAAGTATGATTCCTTCGTTACTTTCAAAATTTCCTTTTTGGCACCATTGTCATTCTTAACTGTTTGGAATACGTATTCAAAAATTTTCTTAAAAGACAACACATTTCTAAATTTTTTTTTTCTTTCTTTCTTTCCTTCGTTAAGTCGACGTAGCGGGAGGTTGAGTGGTCGTCTACACTCTTAAACTTAGTGTTACGACCCTATCTTACTTGAAAGAAGACTCAGTATAGAGTATATACAAATACTCTATCTTACTACTCGAAGGAAGACTTGTATACAGAGCAGAAACGACTGCTCTGATACCACTCTTTCACAGCCCCAAATCCCGAGGGACGGCAGAAGCCGGGGTGCGACTGGGGTTGGATTAAAGAAGCGGGGAAGAAAGGGGATGAAAGAATAAACATACATAAGAGACAACATAATTTCTATGAACAAGACTTCATTAACGAAAGAAAGAGTTGATCTCGAAGGATCACTTGAACAAGATACTTCAAAAGCTTCTAAGTTATATTATAGAACTTAGACTACAGTGATTATTATACATAACATCAAAAAGAATTTAGAGTCTAGCAGCGGATTTGTGAACTATAAACAAAATTCTTCCTTAACTCTATTCACTCTAACTCAACCGTCGCCGCTTCCGTCGCTTCAACCTGCATATTTAGAAAATATATGCAGGGCTAAGTACAATAGTACTTAGTGGACACATTGCCGAAAACATAATCATAAGTATAGATAATCAGGCATTTCATTTCTGTAGCACATCGGGGTTTTTCAACAAATTCCCGTGTCTACTAAACATTTTCTTTCTCATTTTCATAACTTAGCTTGCAAGCATTTTTCATAGATGTTACGTTCAATCTTGACCATTCATAATTCACCGTGGCTGGTTACCCCTCAACAGGACACCACATACACCACAGGCTACAGTGTACACTAAACTTTGGAAAGTCCCTTTTGACTAACTCAAAGCCGATCGTTTAGTTAACCCCTTTTGGCTAACCCATAAGGTACAATAGAACTCACATAAAACAAATAGTTCATGTCATAATTATCACTTTGGAAACACGAATATCAAAGCGATAAAGAAAAGGTTTTCGAGCATTGCTCGTTTTGTTTCATATATAAGAAAAGCCCACCTCGATAGAATACAGAACTAATACACGTGCTTCCGTCTTCTGATCTTCTGTCCTATCCTTGGTGTCGACTTCCTCCTTCATCGTAAATAATCATACTTTAAGACTCGGTCGCAAACGATAAACGAATACGAAAAATCGAGTTAAGTTTTAGTCCTTTAGACTTTTTAGGCATTTGCACGCTAAATTAAACTCGTTTAGTTAAAAAGAAACGAGATACTAACACATCTCGATTGACACTCACTCGGTTCTGTACTTGACACATAGGTCAGTAGAAAGAAGGTAGTTGATAACTTGAAACGACTTAAAAGATCGAAAGAGTTCAAGTTGAGAAGAATTCAACTTAAGAATCTAAGGTTTGAACATTCACTGCACAAGATCAGATCAGTAAGTCCACCCAGAACAGGTAATTTCGAAAAAGGGGACGAATCTTATACCACAAGAAAGGTACGGGTGTCTAGTTTACTCTCCAATTTGCGGATCTCGATTCCGATAAACAAGCTAGGAGTTATCACAGTTTCCGTGGAAGGTCGCAAAACTGCCGAGTAAAACCCTAATGCTCGATAAAATCGACGCACGGTTTTCTAGGTTCGATTAAAGCTTAAACACTTTTATTTTCATGCAAAAACTGACCCAAGGCAGTCACCACGTATCATCATACGTGATAAACTCCTTTTCATTCCTCGTCTATAAGCACGACATTTAAAACCTTGTCTTGCAATCTACACAATTACTAAACCAAAGCAATTTCTAACTTCTCGTTTCTTCTTCTCGTTCATAACTATAATTCGTCATTTCATAAATCAAATGCAAAAGCCGTCAACTACAATTCGTCATTTCATAAATCATGCCTTCTTCGTCTCTTACGTTTCGAATTTTATTTTTAGAAAAATCTAAAACAATTCATATAGTCAATTAATAACATGTAGAACACTAATCTATCGATCAAACGTTAAAGAAATCGAGCTACGATCAAAGCCCCAAATTATTAAAAAAATCAGTCATAACCATAAGACAAAGAGGTGTGATTTTCTTCATGATTCAATCCGTAGAACTCGATTCTAAACATCCTAGAACATGTATCGAACAAGAAACAACATGCCTCTTACTCTCATAAATTTTGAAAAAAAAAACAAGTTTTGTTCGGTTCAAGTGGTAGACGAAGTACTTACCTTTCAAAATATGGATTCGGAATTGAAAATGATCGGTAGATGGAAGATCTTACGAGTTTGTGAAGAGCTTGGAGTGGAGCTTTAATGGAGATGATGAGAAAATAAGAGAGTGTATGTGTGTGTATGGTGGTGGCGGTAAAGGGGTAGAAGGAGAGAGGGAGAGATGACTCACTACATGAGTCATAAAGTTAAGAAAATAACATAGCATAGTGACTCGCTAAGGACGTGTTTGGCGAGGATTATTAGACGATAATATCTCGTTTCCGGCTCTTAAACGACGATTTAAAAGTCGAGAAATACTTTCTTAGATAGTTTCGAATTCGACGAAATATAATTCATCCGTTAGATTGGAAATCATTTACGTACTCAGAAAACCTAATTCATTTTTCAAAATTCGAGAAAAAGTCGGGACATCACAGTCCAAAATTCGTCCGGAAAATCATAAAAACTAACGTTCTCCGGTGAACTCGTATCGAAGAAGAAGTGAATGTAAATTCTGACGGAATTTAATTCTGAGCTTTCGGACGAAAAATCTATCGGACGCGAAAACCCTAATACAGTAGTCGTTCGTTCGATTTCTGGAAATTATTTTCGGAAACGGATTTCACCGCAAATCTTAGAATTTAAATTCATGATCTTAGGCGTGCAAAGCCATAATTATTATTAACTTTCATTTTTAAAGACAGTAGAAATCATCGGGGTATTACATATAAGTTGGAATTTAGATGATTGGTATGAAGATTTGTACTCTATGTATTAATAGATTGATGTATTAATTAATTGGGAATTTTCTAAAAATAAAAACAAAATGGTAAGAGATGAAGAAGTTTGAATTTGACTAAGTAATTGTTATGATTTGGATGATGTGATGATATAATTGAGATGTAGTAAGATTGTACTTGATCATATAATTTAATTAGAATTTTCTAAAAATAAAATGAAAATCGTAAGAGACGAAGAATCGACGATAAGTTAAGATTCGATAATGATATAAGTATATGGTTTTCATATTAATTGATCTTAGTAGTTGTTGTTCATAATTGGGAAGTTTGAGCGAATTCGGAGAATATTCAATTTTTAGTAAGAGATGAAGAATCGTCGATAAGTTTAGTATGGATAATGATATAGGTTTATGGTTTGAATATTTGCTAATCTTAGTAGATAACGAATGTAATTGGAAAGTTTGAACGAATTCTAAGAAAGTTGAATTTTAAGTAAGAGACGAAGAGACGAGTTTAATTGTCGATAGGGAAGTCGAATGAGGAAACTAATTTGATATTAGTGTTTGATGTTGATAAATAAACAAGAATGTAGTTGATGATATTTCCATTCGAGATATGAAATAAAAGTTAAAAGATTGAAATGGAATTGAAATGAAATTTGGTTTAGTAATTGATTAGTTGAAAAGGACGAGAAAGTGCTCGTCGTATTATTAATCAAGAGACGTGAAAGTATTCACGATAATGATCATATGTCTTAACTGTAATTTGATAGTAATTTCATACACATAAAGGTTGTATAGCATTGATCGAACCTAGGGAATTGTGCGTCGAGTTTTATCGAGCATTAGGGTTTAACTCGGACTGTTTTGCGACCCTTTACGAAAACTGTCATAACTCTCTGCTCGCTTAACGAAATTGAGATCCGTAAATTGGACAGTAAAATAGACATCCGTAGCTTTCTTTTGGTACTAAACTAATCCCCTGTTTCGCAGAGTTCTGTTCTGTATGAACTCCAGAACTACTGTCTTGTGCAGAAAAGTTCAAAAACCTATTTTCTCAAGTTTTGTTCTTTTTAACTTAGTTCTTTGAGAACTTCTAAGTCGTTATAAGTTATCGACTTCCGATATTAACTAATCTAAGTGTCGAGTAAGGAACCGAGTTAGCTCTAAATGATAAATTTTCGAGTTAATCAAAAGAATTTAGTTAAAGTGCAAAGGCCTAAAAGTCTTAAACCGAATTCGATTTTCTGTTTCTTTTATCGTTGCGACTGTTTACTAAAGTATTATTATTTGCAATAAAAGGAGGAAGTCGAGGTCAAGGATAGGACGGAAGATCAAAGACGGAAGCTTGTGTTTTAGTTCTGTAATCGAGGTGGGCTTTTCTATACATCAAATGAAATTTGCGATGCTCGAAAATATTTACTTATCGCTCTATAACTGTGTTTTAAAGTGATTATCATGGCATGAAAATACTTTGTTTTATGTGATTATCATGGCATGAAAATACTTGTGCCTTTATGAGTTAGCCAAAAGGGGTCTAACTAATCGATCGAACCGCTGAGTTAACCGGAAGGGTTTTCCAGGGTTTAGTGTACACGGTAGCCGGTGTGTGTGGTACTCTGTTGAGGGGTAGCCCGACACGGTGAATAGAACGTGTGCGGAAGAAGTTAACTCTTCCCCGGCGTTGAAACAGAAGTTGGGCAAGTTTAAACGTAACATCTGTGAAGGCTTAGCCAAGCAATATTGTTAAAAGAGAAAGAAAATGTTTAGTAGGCATGAGCATTTGATGAAAAACCCCGATGCGCTATTAATCGAGATGCCTGATTAATCTATACTTTATGATATGTTTTCGGCAATGTGCCCACTAAGTATGTTTATACTTAGCCCTGCATATGTTTTATAAATGTGCAGGTTGAGTGACGGGAACGGCGGAGGTTGAGTAGAAGGTTCTGAATAGAGAAGTACAGTAGTGTTCTAGTTCTACGTTTTCCGCTGCCAAAGTCTTTTTATGTTAATGTATATCTTTTGGTCTAAGTCCCGTACTTTGAACTTAGTTTCGTTTAAGAACAACTCTGTCAAGCGATCCTTCGAGGTTGACTCTCTTTCTTTTTCATAAAGTCTGTTCATAGATATCATTTGTTATTTAATTATTGTGTTTATTTATTTTATTCCCCCTTCTTCCCAGCTTCTTTAATCCAATCCCTAGTCGCACCACGGCTTTGCCGTCCTTCGAGATTTGGGGCTGTGACAGCATCTCTATCGGACGTTATTGATTTTGGTATTCTGTGCAGACGTGGAATCTCACGAACATACAACTGTGCTAGTTTCTCTTATCCATAGGTAATTTGAATTGGTAGAAAGTGAGTTGATTTTGTGAGCCTATCAATAACTACCCAGATGGCAGTATTTCCTCTTCTAGACTTGGGCAAACCTGTCACAAAATCCATGGCTATATCTTCTCACTTCCACGTTGGAATACTTAATGGCTACAACATCCCTTGTGGTCGTTGGTGTAAAGCTTTTACTTGTTGACAAGTCAAACATCGTTCTACAAACAAGGCTACATCTCGTTTTAATCCATTCCACCAGAAATTCCTTCTTAAATCTTGATACATCTTCGTACTCCCTGGGTGTGGTGTATATGGCATATCGTGAGCCTCACTCATGATATCGTTTTTCAATTCATCGTCATCAGGGATACAAAGTCTACCTTCAAATAAAATTGCATTATCTGGTGCCTCGGAAAAACCGTCCGGTTTATCCGTTCTTATCCTTAGTCGTAGCTTCTCGATCGTCTCGTCCTTTCTCTGAGCACTTATGATTCTCTCTCATAAGTCCGGTGTAGCTACGAGTGCTGCTATTTAGGTTGTTATCATTTCAGGTGTGTCGAGCACTTCTAAATCCATCTTCTCAAATTCTTGCACAAGTGTTTCTTCCTCAATAAAGAGACACCCTAATTTGGTTGGAGTCTTGCGACTCAGCGCGTCTGCTACTACGTTTGCTTTTCTTGGATGGTAGTTGATACCACAATCATAATCCTTGACTAATTCGAGCCATCGTCTTTGTCTCATATTCAATTCCTTTTGCTCGAAAAAGTACTTCAAACTCTTGTGATCTTTAAAAATCTCAACCCTTACACCATAGAGGTGATGTCTCCAAATTTTCAACGCATGCACAACGGCTGCCAGTTCTAAATCGTGGGTTGGTTAACCGACTTCATGGGGTCGAAGTTGTCATGAAGCATAAGCTATCACCTTTCCTTCTTGCATCAATACGCATCCTAATCCGTTCTTTGAAGCATCCGTATAAACTACGTATTCCTTATTCGCTTCTGGAAGCGCTAATACTGGTGCTGTGGTTAACTTCTCCTTGAGTGTTTTAAAACTCGTCTCGCATTCGTCAGTCCATTTGTACTTGTTTTCTTTCTGTAGTAGTTGCGTCATAGGTCTAGCAATTGTAGAAAATCCCTCGATGAATCTTCTATAATAGCCGGCTAAACCTAAGAAACTCCTAATTTCGTTTGGACTTGTTGGTGATTTCCAATTGCGCACTGTCTCTATCTTGGCAGGGTCTACCTTGATGCCTTCTGCTGATACGATGTGTCCAAGAAACATTACTTCCTTCAGCCAAAACTCGCACTTACTGAATTTGGCGTAGAGTTTCTCAGTTCTAAGCGTTTCTAACACTATTAGCAAGTGTTCTTCGTGCTCCTTCTCATTTTTGGAGTAAATGAGAATGTCGTCGATGAAAACTAAGACAAATTTGTCTAAGTACGGGTGAAAAATTCTATTCATGAGATCCATGAATACTGCGGGGGCGTTGGTCAAACCAAATGGCATAACTAGGACTTCGTAATGGCCGTATCTGGTTCGGAAAGTAGTCTTAGGTACGTCTTCGAGTTTTATATTTAATTGGTGATATTCGGATCTTAAATCTATTTTTGAAAATACACCTACGCCCTTAAGCTGATCAAAGAGGTCTTCTATCCTAGGCAAAGGATATTTATTCTTGAGGGTGATCTTATTCAGCTCTCGATAGTCTATGCACATTCTCATAGAACCATCCTTCTTCCTAACGAATAAAACAGGTGCTCCCCATGGTGAAACGCTAGGTCTAATGAAACCAAGATCTAACAATTCCTGCAGTTGGATCTTAAGCTCTTCTAACTCCTTAGGTGCCATCCTATATGGGGCTTTTGATTTGGGGGGCGATGGTTCTAAGTCGATTGTGAAATCTACGTGACGATTTGGTGGTAAACCTGGTAATACTTCTGGAAAGACGTCCTCATATTCGTTAACAATTTTCACATCTTGTATGGTCTTTTCGGTTCCTGGTTCTTCACTTAGGTATACAAGATAAGCTTTGCAATTCTTCTTCTTCATCAACTTCTTGGCTTGTAGAGCAGATATTATCGGTATCCTCTTGCCCATCGAAATCCCATGGAATTTTATTGGCTCTTTTCTCGGGGGTTGGAAAGAAATTTTTCTCTCATTGCAGAGAATCGTGGCATAATTCTCAGACAACCAGTCCATTCCTAAGATTATATCTACATCCTACATTATCATGACATTCAAGTTGTTCGCCTTAACCTTAAGAGTTCCAATTTCTAGTTCTAGGTTAGAGCAAACATGCGTAAAGGTTGTGATTTCTCCTGAGGGTGTAGCTACTCTCATAGCGTGATTAGCTCGTTCAGGTCTGATATCTAAGTTATCCGCACATGAGCCAGCAATGAAAGAATGTGATGCGCCAGTATCAAACAATATCTTAATAGGGGTATTATGAAGTTTACCCATACCTGCCAGGTTTCCCTTGCCCTTATGCTGCGCATTCTGCTTGATCATGAATACCGTAGCATTCTGTTGATGTTGGGAGTGTTGTTGATACTGCTGCTGCGGCTGTGCCTGAATTGCTCTTAAAGGTTGAGGCTGACCATACTGGTTTTGCCCTACTGCTCGCAATGGTTTCGGGCAATCCTTCTTAAAATGCCCCTTCTGTCCACAATTGAAGCAACCACCAGATCTTGCTTTACAGATACCGTAGTGTATCCTATTACACTTCGGAAAGGGAGGAACGGTGATCCTTCCTTGATTATTTCCTCCTTGGATGTTGTTCCTCGGCTACCCCTGTGACTGACCCTGCTGGCTCTTTCCTTTCCGTGGTCTTGCTTGATTATTCCCTTGTATATGTAGTCCTGACTGATTGTTCCCTTGCCATGGCTTCTTGCCATAGTTGTTATTCTGGTTAGGTTGCTGATAGCCTCGCTGATTCCCATTTTGATTTCCCTGATTGTTGGAATGCAGATAGTAGCCACTGTTGTTTCCTCCTTCCCATTTCCTTTTTCCCTGGTAGTTATTATTGTTGTTGTTGCCGAAATGGCCTCAATTCTGAGTCTGGTTTGGGGTTCGTGCGGGTATTATAGCTTTCCTTTCATCAAGCACTACGGCCTCCATCTCTAGGGCTCGTCCTAGTATTTCTGTGTAGCTCAGTCCTCCGTGACTGACCAGTGCTACACCTAATTCGTGTTTAAGTCCCCCACGGAACTTCTTTGCTATCTTATCCTCGGTATCTACTTGCTCAGGTGCATATCTTGATAACTCACAGAACTTCGCATCATATTCTGTGACCGTCATCTTCCCTTGTTTCAGATTGTAAAACTCAGCCTCTTTCTGTGCTCTATAAGTCTTAGGCACGTATTTATCATACAATGCCTCCTTAAATTCGTCCCAAGTGAAATGAGCCAAGTGCTCAGCTGGTATAACCTTCTGCCTAGCCTCCCACCAGTAGTCAACTGGTCCGAAGAGTTGAAATGCAATACACAAAAGTCGCTCCTCATCAGAACATCTGAGGAGTTTGAAGATTCTCTCAATGGATTGTACCCAAAGCTCAGCATCGCTCGGGTTACCAGATCCATTGAACATAGGTGGGTTTCGTTTGAGGAATAGGTCCTCAATATCACGACGGGGTGGTGGTGGAGATGGTGGTGGTGAAGGTGGAGGGGTTTCCTGACGTTCTTGTTCCTCTTCCCTTTCACCTCTTGCTTATCGTCTACTTGGTCCTCTAGGCCTACCAGGTCCTCTTCTATTGTTTACTACTCTCGGCGGCATTTTGAAACTATAGACAACAAGAATTTCTTATTAGGACTTTCGTTTTAAAAAAAAATAAAAATTGACCCACTTAGTAAGATTCTCCCAACTTTAAACGGGTTCACAGAAAGAAATAGATAATATCATCCGCACTACTTCTATGAAACTTTTAACTTCACAAGTTAATTATGAGCAACCATTGAAACATGGTAAGAACAAACGTTCACTGGATCAAAGCCCTCTCACGGGGTTATATATATATATATACACTTCAAAAAGAGTACAAATTTTGCCTCCACGAGGACTTATACCAAAAGCTAGACTACAATTAGTCTAAGCTAGGCTAACTGCCTATCTATGTACTGGGTGCACTAACAGGTTGCATCTGTATCTACCAGAAGTACTAGAACGGGAACGATTCATAAAATTTCGTCTCCATATAGAGTACTACAAAAGAATTCTACTGATCCGAACTATGTACTAGACAATTCTAACAAAAACTACTATACGACTAAGACTCTCTGCTCAAAAGGCTGCAGTCGAGTCTGTGCTGTCCTCTACGGCCTGAAACTCCTCGGGGTCCTCCTCAGGGTCCTCCTCCAGATCCTCCTCTGCGTCTGTACCAAAGACTAGCTGGAGCGTCTCGTCAACCCTGAGTGTGGTGCCATCCCAAAGCACTAGAGGTGGTGGCGGAGGCACCTCAAAAACGGTCATCTCCAAGCGAGGAACTAGGTCGTCGAAGCTGGTCGGTCACTACTGTCCGCTTCTTCGGGGGAAGCAGGTGCTCAGGGGGTGGACTAGGCACGTATGCCTCTGCAGAACGGGCCCTAGATGGTCCCGCCTCAAACTGTCCTCGGACCCTCGTCTAAGACTAGGGTAGGTCAGAGGTCGAACCCTCATCCCCTACGAGTAAAGCTCTCTCTGTAGGAACCTCCTCAAGTGGTGAAAGTGGGGAAGGAAGCTCTAACATCGCAGCAAACTCTGCGTTGATCTCCAGGTACCCTACCTCTAGAAACAGATCCTCAACGGGTGTAAGAACCGGTGGCAACTCTAACAGTGCAGCTAACTCTGGGTCTAAGACAAACGGCTCTGGCTCAAGCGGAGCTGGGATGTGGACGTAGGGGTGGTGCTCGAGAACAGGAACAGACACCATGAACCTACTCTCAAAGAAACGCCCGTGTAGGGATAGAGCGAATCCGGAAAAGTCACATGTCGGCTCGGTGTTGTCATCGACCAATGTAAGGTAGTACCAGGCGATGTTGTGTGCCAACCCACGCCACTCATCGGGAAGTCGTCCGATCAAGTCAGCTATAGCCTGACACTCTGTAACAAAGTGTCGGGCTGCATGGAAACATGCAGCAAAGTCACTGACTAACTGCCCTATATCATGGTTTGGGTCTACCTCGTAGTCATAGTACTCATCCAAGATCTCGTCTACCATGGTACGCTGTCTCAGGGGTTGGCTCTTCTGAGACGTGACGCGTCTAGCAGGCATCCTACAAAGATTTTTAAGAGAACACGAATCAGTAACTGGTAGGATAATAACATATCTTAAGGAATTCTGAAATTACAATTAGAATATTCCATTATTCAAATTGCAATACTTTTACCCACTTAATCAACAACTTATCTTAATCATCTAGCAATATTAAGAAATCGCACTCAAACACTTAATAAATAAATAAATAAATAAATAATTCCGAGATTTTTCTTCTAACTTTTAATTTATTGATTCTTTTAATTTATTAAAATAAAGTTGACTCCAAAGAGACTTTGTTTATGTCACTTATACGCATGTGACATTCGTCTATAATAGGTTCGGTTCTTCTTGTTTCATGATTGCTTTTCGAGTAATTTTGGAACCAATGCTTCTTATCAATTCTATGTTCTCAAGGAATCGGAAAAAGTCTTAGAGTAATAGTTTAGGTTCTTATGCCGACATACATCTCAATCAAAGAAATTATAACTCAAATAATTTCACATAACATCACAGAGTATAACACTTATACTTCAATCAATTCATACTTGGCATATTCATTCATAACATACTTGCATACTTATTCACAACATACTTGCATACTTATTCATAAAAAATAAAATCTGTAAAAAGAAACAACACTTCCGATACTTTTCTTTCATTCTTCTTCAGTTGAGACGACGTAGCAGGAGGTTGAGTTGTTAATTACTTTCTTAAGCTTAGTGATACGAACTAAACTTTACTTGAACGAAGACTCGGGTGCAAAGTATAAACAAATGCTCTATCGGACTACTTGAAAGAATTTTGGATGCAGAGTAGAAATAATTGCTCTGATACCACTCTGTCAGAGCTCTAAATCCCGAGGGTTGGCAAAGTCGGGGTGCGACTAGGGGTTGGATTAAAGAAGCGGGGAAGAATGGGGAATAACTGACTGAACAGATGCCTTAACTAATAATATTAAACAAGATAATATCTATGAACCGATTTCATTAACAAAAGAGAGTCGATCACGAAGGATCACTCAATGAAGATGTTATCAGAGTATACTAAGTTTGAAGCGAAACAAACCAAAAGTTATACATCAAAATGAAATAGTTTTACAGTGGAAAATAACGTAGACTTAAACATCATTCTCCTTTCTTATGTTCCACTCAACTCAACCTCTGCCGCTTCCGTCACTCAACCTGCACATTTATAAATATATGCAAGTCTAAGTATAAACATACTTAGTTGGCACAGTGCCGAAAACATATCATAAGAGTATAGATTAATCAGGCATCTCGTATCACAGCCCCAAATCCCGAGGGACGGCAGAAGCCGGGGTGCGACCGGGATTGGATTAAAGAAGCGGAGAAGAAAGGGACTGACTGAATAAACATACATACACGACAACATAATCATAGTATAGATAAACAGGCATCTCATTTTTTATAGCGCAATGGGGTTTTTATTTAAAAGAGCCCGTGCCTATTAAACATTTTTATCTCATTCAATAAGTAGCTCGCGCGAGCATTTTTCCATAGATGTTACGTTCAAAATCTTGACCAGTCATTATCACTGTGGCTGGTTACCCCTCAACAGGATATCACACACACCACAGGCTACAGTGCACTAACTCTGAAAAGCACCTAATTGACTAACTCAGAGCCGATCGTTAAGTAGTTAACACCTAAATGGTTAACATACAATTCTGGAAAGCACGACGGCTAACTCAGATGGTACAAGAGAACTCACATAAACATAAAACAGTTTATTTATGCCTGATATCACTTTGTAAACTCAGTTATCAAAGCTCATAAAACTCACTTTCGAGTTGTGGAAAAACCCACATTTTATTTGTTATAGATAAAAGCCCACCTTAGCTTTCCAGAACTAAAAATAACGAGCTTCTCTTCTTTGTACATGAAACATAACCTCGATGAGTCGTTGAGACGACAAAAGAAAATGGAAATCGAAAACAAGTTCGATTTAGTCTTTTACGTTTCAACTTTTAGGCATTTGCACGCTTAACTAATTTCTTTTATTTAATCGGAAACGAGATACGATCATATCTCGTTTTGACACTAAATCTCTGTACTTGACTCTTAGGTCAGTAGAATAAATAGTCGTTAACTCATTACGACTTAAAAGATCGAAAGAAACTAAGTTGAGAAGAAAACAACTTAGGAAAATAGATTCTGAAAATTCACTGCGCAATGCAGTAGTTCTGGGGACTTCCCAGAACAGAGTATCAGGAAAAAGGGGAGGTGCTCTGTACCTTTAGAAAGCCATGGAAGTCTAGTTTACTCTCCAATTTACGGATCTCAAATCTGATAAACTAGCTAAGAGATATTGCAGTTTCCGGAAAGGGTCGCAAAACTGCCGAAGTTAACCCTAAGGTTTGACAAAAATCGACGTAAGGCTTTCCTAGGTTCGTTCCAAGTTATCGAACCTACATTCTCACGAAATTATCACGTCAAGGCAGTCAACACGTACTCTCATACGTGAAAAACTCCTTTCCATTTCCCGTCTATAACCACGACGCAAAACCTCGTCGTTTCAACTACCAATTACTATACCAACAACAAGTTAACAAATCTCGTTCCAACTTCTCGATTATAAAAGAAACTCAACACTTCATAACTCGGATCAACGAGTCGTCAACTACAAACTCGTTCCCTCAACATTAATGATCATTAATATCCAATTATCATTCCTACTCGACTATCCTATCATTAATTACGTACATTTGTTCGTCTCTTACGGATTTTCCAAAGTCATCGGATTTCGATCAAATTCTACATTATCAATCCTCATCTATCGAGATTCATTATTATCTATATCATCACCTCATATCATTACTCAAACTCAACTAATAATCGAACCTTTGTCTCTTACATTAACACAATATATTTTAGATTAATTCCAAATAATTCCTATTATCAACTAACATCATTAGAAGCATTAATCCAACATTAATTCATCATTTAAAACCAACTACAACCAATCCCCTGATTTTCCTACTAAAATCAGTTTCAACCAAAAGATTAGAGGGGTGGATTTCTTCATCATTTAGCTCCATTAATCCATTACTAACACTACTACAACATGAATTATCCAAAGATTAACAATACTACATCATTAATTTAGATTTCTCCTTCAAACCCTAAACCCTAGAACTCGGTTTTCATTAGTTTCTTAGGGCTTTTCATTTCTTTTTGTTTAATTCATCTATTAAACCATCCTTAAGCCTAATTATCAAACCAATTTGAGAATTCAAACACCCTACTACCATGCCCCAAAATCGGTCCAACCTAGTAATTTAGGGCTTTTGATTTCTCCAACAATTAAACCATAAGGATTGATTATTAACCATCTAATTACATTAATTAAAGCTCAAATCAACTACTACTCAATACTATAAAAATTGGTCACCAAGAAAAATTAAAGAATAGAAATTCTACTTGGATAGATCAAAGGAGGAGATGAATACCTTGATGATATATAAAGGTAGAAGTAGAATTAGATGGATGAATGATGATCTTTAGTGAATTTCCTTGCCAAAGCTCAAGCTTCTTCAATGGTGTTTTAGGAAGAACAAAATGAGAGAGAACAAAGTATGTGTGTGTGGCGGTTTCTTGCATGGAATGGGGAAAAGAAAGATGACTAGTAAGTAAGGAAAATATCTAAGAGACTTAGGTGTAAAGTAAGAATAATTATCTTGGAACATATGAGGTGTAAAGTTTATACTATATAAAATTGAAATATCAATGTTGTATTAGAGAGGGTGGAGGTCGGCCACCTTAGGGAAAAATTAAGAAATTACGCTCTTTTTCCCGCGCGATACGATGTTACGGAAGTCGATAAATAAAATACATATTCAGCTCGTTTCCGTCAAAATCTGACTCGACCATAATTTCCGGCGTATTTTACGTACTCGGAAAGTAATATTAAAAATATAAATTCCGACAAAACCTCGGGACATCGCAGTCCGAGTTTCGTCCGGAAAATCATAAAAACGAACTTTCTCGGGCGAATTCGTATCACAATTTTGTGAATGTAAAAATCAGACGGTTTTCCGATCTGAGTTCTAGAACTAAAAAGTTATCGTACGCGATAACCCTAAATACAGTAGTCATCTAACTGACTTCCGTAATTTATTTTCGGAAACGGATTTCACCGTTAGTTTTAGAATTCAAACTCATGAATTTAGGCGTGCAAAGCCATTTTTATTAATTGATTTCATTATTAGAGACAGTTATAATTTCCGGGGTATTACATCTCGATACAGTAACGCATCGGGGTTTTTTCATCAAAGGCCCGTGCTTACTAAATATTTTCTTTCTTTTCACAATAACTTGATCAAGCATTTTTCTGATATATGATACGTTCAACTTGCCCAATTCTGTTTCAACGCCGGGGAAGAGTTAACTTCTTCCGCGCACGTTCTATTCACCGTGGCTGGCTACCCCTCAACAGAGTACCACACACACCGGCTACCGTGTACACTAACCCTGAAAAGTCCCTTTTGACTAACTCAGAGTCCGATCAACTTAATTGGCGAACCAATTCAGAATGGCACAAAAGAACTCACATAAAACAAATTCTTTTATGCACTGATAATCAATTTGAAAATACACTTATCAAAGCAGTAAGTAAACATTTTTGAGCATCGCTCGTTTTATTTGATATAGAAAAGTTAGCCCACGTTATTTTGATAGATAGAAAAGCCCACCTTAGGCGATATACAGAACAACTAAAGCTTCCGTCTTCGGTCTTCCATCCTATCCTTGATTCCGACTTTCTCCTTTTATCACAAATAAACAAACTTTAATAATCGATCGAGACGATTAAAGAAAGAAATTCGAATTCGGTTAAGACTTTTAGGCATTTGCACTTTTAACTAATTTCTTTTGATTAACGAAGAAACGAGACTCGAACACATCTCGTTTAGAACTAACTCGGTTCCTTACTTGAAATTTAGATTATAATGGAAGTCGATAACTCTTAACGACTTAAAAGTTGTTAAGGAATTAGGTTGAAAAGAATTCAACTTAAGAAAATGAGTTTCAAAAAGTTTCTGCACAAGGCAGTAAGTCTGAAGCTTCTACAGAACAGAATTCTGCGAAACAGGGTATGTTCTTGGTACCAAACGAAAGACATGGATGTCTAGTTTACTGTCCAATTTATGGATCTCGATTTCGTTAAACGAGCTAAAAGTTATGGCCGTTTTCGTGAAGAGTCGCAAAACTGCCGAAAAAACCCTAATCGCTCGTAAAACTCGACGCACAATTCCCTAGGTTCGATCAATGCTATACAACCTTTATATGCATGAAATTCTTACCACATTACAGTCTAGTCTCGTTAATCATCTAACGTGGATACTTTCTCGCTCCTCGATTAAAACTACGACAATTACTCCTCGTCTTTTCAACCATTCATTTTATACTTAGAATTTCCAATTCAATTTCAATTCAATTTCAATATTCAACTTCTTATTTCCTTTTTCATACTCTATATGAAATCTTCATCAACTTCGTTCCTACTTATTAATCGACTACGAACTCAAATTATTCAACATATAAGGTCTCGATTCCTTATTTCTTCTTTTACGTACTTATTTACTTTCTTCGTTTCTTGTAGTTTTACTAATTTAAATCAAATCAAATTAGTTTCTATCATCATCCTACTTAGTAATGATCATCTTAATGCATAAATATCATTATAAACCATTACTTAACTAATCCACGTCATTTACATCGGTCTAAGAACTCGATTTTCCAAAGTTGTTAGTTAATTCTTAAATAATTCAACAACTATCTTAACCTATCAACAATTACTAATATTCGATTAGTTTTCTCGTTCGATTTTCCTATCGACGATTACGATCGACTCTTCGTCTCTTACGAAAAGTTCAATGTTCTTAGATTTCGTTCAAACTTTTCAAATATTGTCATTAACTACATAGATTAACTAATATGCAAACCATCAATCCATATCATCATCAAAACTAATTCTATCGACGATTCTTCGTCTCCAATGATTTCGTTTTTATTTTTAGAAAAATCTAAATTAAATCTATGTTAAACTAAATGCTTTCTACATCATTAATATCAAATCATATCATCAATATCATAACCTTTACTCATTCAAACTCATGCTTCTTCATTTCTTACATTTCCATTTTTATTTTTAGAAAAATCTAAATTAAATCTATGTTAAACTAAATGCTTCCTACATCATTAATATCAAATCATATCTTCAATATCATAACATTTACTCATTCAAACTCATGTTTCTTCATCTCTTACATTTTCATTTTTATTTTTAAAAAATTCTAAAACAATTCATGCATCAACATACTAATACCTAAAGTGATAATCTACCAACCAATCATCTAAAATCATGAAATTAAAACATCAAACCCTAATACCCTAAATTTTTGGTATTACAAAAAGAAAAGGGGGATGATTTTAACTTGATTCTAACCATGGAAATCCATTCCTAAGCATACATAATCAAGTCTTACATTTAGAACATCATCTTCTTCCTCTTACAAATTCCGAAATTTTCAAGTTTAAGAGAAAGAGATTTTGTTCAGATAGAAGTGAAGAGGAGGCTCTCACCTTTCCGAATATGAACTTGGATTAGAAATCGATCGGTAGATGAAAAAGTTATGGAACTTGAACACTTGAAGAACTTGATGAACTTGATGAAGATTTGAATGAAGATGAAGAACAAGAGAGAGAAGAGAGAGAGAAAGAGAGGGGGGAGGGGGGCGGTAATGGAAGGGATGAGAGAGAGAGAGAGAGAGAGCTGACTAAGGTTGTTAATTAACTTAATAAGGTGTAGGATGACTGGGGGGGGGTATATGGCGGTTTGTAAGTGGTGGATTAAATCAAAATATCTCGATTACGGGTCTAATACCGCGTGTTGGGAAATTTAAGTAAAAGTTTTGATTGATTCCAAAACCAACTGACCCCAACCGAGTAGATGTTGTCAGATCCTAATGTTAGTAGTTAGGCTCGCTGTTTGAGCATTGTTAAGATTTTATCTTTACAGGACTCCAGCTGAAGACGACAACAAGGCTTCACTCGGATAGAACATCAGTTGTGAGGAAGACAACTGAGCGTTCATCAGATGAAGCATTGAGAAAGGGGGAAGTTACACTCAAGAGATAGAACATCAGTTGTGAGGAAAACAACTGAGCGCTCATTCCATGTGAATTCAAAAAGGGAGAAGATACAATGAAGACAACTGAGCGTTCAGTTTCAGAACATCAGTTGTAGAACTCAACCCAGAAGGTCAACAGCATGAAGTTGAAGTCAGCTGAGAGTTCAACTGTCAACACTCAGATAGAACATCAGCTGAAGATCAAGTTAGTTGAAGATCGAAAATCTTAACCGATGTAATGCCCCGTAAATTCCTTACGTTCTTAAAATTTTAAAGTTAATTAAATAAATGGCTTTGCACGCCCAAGTTTACGATTTTAGATTCTAAGACTAACGGTCGAATCCGTTTCTGAAAATAAATTACAGAAGTCAGCTAGACGACTACTGTATTTAGGGTTAGCGCGTACGAAAAGTTTTTAGTTCGTGAACTCAGAACGGAAAACCGTTTGATTTTTACATTCACAAAATCGCGATACGAACTCGCCCGAGAAAGTTCATTTTTATGATTTTTCGGACGAAACTCGGACTGTGCCGTCCCGAGTTTTTGTCAAAATAAATTTTATAAATTTATTTTCCGATTAAGTTTTGTACGTTAGAATTTACGGTCAAATCAGATCGCGACGATTTTGTGCCGAGCGATGTTTTTCGTCGAACGTTTTCCGTAACGTCGGATCACGCCGGAAAAGCGCGTATTTCTTCTTTCTTCTCTCCCTTAACCAACATTACCCTACTCTATAAGAGGATATTTGTGTTTTATAAGTTTTAGTTAAGGGACACCTAAGGGTACACTATTCACACTTTACACCTCTTGTACTTTATACCTTATGATAATTCAATTTAAGTTCATCTCTCTCCCTCCCACACTAAGAGAACTCGGCTGCCACCATTTCTCATCCCTCCCATCTTCATTTTCCATCCTCCATTGAAGAGAGCATCAAGAACACTAAGAAGAATCACACAAGTATTGTTTCATCCATCCAAACCTATCACTCTCTTCATTAATTAGCAAGGTAATCACCTCCTCTTAACTTCTATCCATCAATCTTCTTCTTCTTTTCTTTTCTTCTTTGATTGAAAATTAGAACATTGGATTAGATGAATTGATCTTGGAATAATGAAATTAGATGTATTAGATAGGTTATTTAGGGTTTAAAATTGAGCAAAAATCAAGAACCCTAACTCTTCCATTAAAACCGAAATTTTAGGGCAATTAGTAGGATTTTGGGATTTCTTCAATTGATGATGGATTCGTGCTTAAGAGATGTTTAATTAGTGATTAGAACGAAGAGGAATCGAAAGCCCTATGTTTTTGTGAAATTCAATTAGGGTTTGAATGTTGAATTTATGGGTTTATGCATGTTAGTTGATTTTAGATTTGCAATTGATTAATTGATGATATAAGAGGTTGATTAGTAAATAAATGGTGATAATTGGAGAAGAAAATCACCCTCTTAATATATGTATGAAAACCGAAATTATTGGAGTAATTAGGGGTTTCCACATGTTTGATTTAATTGATGAATTGTTGATGGAATTATGAAGTAATTGATGTTAATGGATTATAAAATTAAAGTGAGAATTTTCTAAAAATATTTAACGTAATGTAACAGACGAAGAACATCTTATAAGTTGATGGAATTATGAAGTAATTGATGTTGATCGATTATCTTTTACGACCCGTGTTAAAGTATTATTATTTTACGATGAAGGAGGAAGCCAGCAGTAGAGACAGGACGGAAGATCCGAAGTTGGAAGTTAGTGCTTTAAGTTCTGTAAATCGAGGTGGGCTTTTATATACAAATAAAACGAGCAATGCTCGGAAAATCTTTTTTTATCGCTTTGATATCTGTGTTTTCAAAGTGATATTATGGCATGAACTGTTTTATGTTTTATGTGAGTTCTCTTGTACCTATCTGAGTCAACATTCGTGTTTTCCAGATTTAGAGTTAATCTAACTAGATTAACTAACGATCGGCTCTGAGTTAGCTGCTAAGTGCTTTCCAGAGTTAGTGCACTTTGTAACCTGTGGTGTATGTGATATCCTGTTGAGGGGTACCAGCCACGGTGAATTAGAATTGGTCAAGATTGAACATAGCATACCTTAAAATACTCGGCCGAGTAAATTGTGAAAATCAGTCAGAAAATGTTTAGTAGACACAGGCCCCTTTTCAATAAAACCCCGATGTGCTACAATTATGAGATGCCATATTTATCTATACTTATGATTATGATTTCGGCATCGTTACCACTAAGTACGTTTGTACTTAGCCCTGCATTATTTTCTAAATGTGCAGGTTGAAGCGACGGTGAGCGGCGACGGTTGATGTTGAGTTAAAGGATAGGATGCTTAGTTAGAACCCTTCTGCTGCCAAACTCTGAATAATCTTTTGAGATGTATCTTTGAAACAATACCCTGTAGTTAAGTCTGTAAATATGAACTTAGCTTCTTTTGTATACTTTTGTCGAGTAATCCTTAGGGATTAACTCTTTCTTATTTATATTCAAGTCTTGTTCATGTTTTATCGATGCCTTTGATGTATGTTTAGTCAGTTAGCCCCCTTCTTCCCCGCTTCTTTAATCCAACCCCAGTCGCACCCCGGCTTCTGCCGTCCCTCGGGATTTGGGGCTGTGACAGAGTGGTATCAGAGCAGTGCTCGTTTTCTGCTCTGCTTCTGAGTCAATCTTCTAGTATGAATTAATGTGAGTCATTCTTTCTAGTACGAGTCATTCCTTTAAGTAATATCATAAAGTGGTATTCGTATACAAGTCTTCCTTCGAGAAATAGTATAGAGTATTTGTTCGTACTCTATATCGAGTCTTCTTTCAAATCGTGAGACACGGTATTAGTATATACTCTGGATCAGAGTCGTCTTTCCAAGTATGAGATAAGAGTTAGACTATGATGCTAAGATTGAGAACATAGATGTCAACTCAACCGCCCGCTACGTCAACTCAACGAGGAAAAGGAAAGTATTTTATGATGAGATTTTCTTTTAATAAGAAATTTATTGATCAAGTATTCAATAAAGATTGAGAATGAGAATGAGTTATGTTTAAAAATAAGAATTTTTCAAAAATATAATTTTTTTTTATACTTTACGTGATTATGCGATAGTACAAGTACTATCTTATGTGAAATTATTTGCGCAATAATTTTCTTTTTATGAAAAATTATGCGGATACAAGAATATAGTCGGATTTTAGGGATTTTTCCCGGTTCGATGAGAACGTAGACTTGAAAACCTAAGAACTTTCCGGTTCTTCGAGAATTTAGACGTTTTTAAGAAACGTTATTTTGGGAATAATTTCGAAAGAAGATCCCCAACGCGAGAAGGACTTCTACTGATGAATGTCACGTGCGCTAAGTGACATGAATAAAGATTCGGCAAAGATGAACTTGTTTTCTAAGAATTTCCTGCTAGGAAAAAAGAAATAAAATGAATAAAAATGATTCGATAAATCGTGTTAGTAATCGAAGGGAGCAACTAGACGTTAGAGAAGCTTTCGACTTCGAGTTAAGAAAGATATGAACTAGACGAAAATTGAATAAATTGGAATCAAAGCCAAATGAAATAAGTGAACGTTACTTGCGTGTAAGTAATGTAAATGACGTCATTTCTTTTTCTTCTCGTTTCGTGTTTCAATAGGGTTCGCTTGATCGAGCTCTATAAAGAAAAATCGTATAGACTATTAGGAGTCAAGCGCGAAGCTTGTTTAATTTTCTTTTCTATCGATCGTCCGATTCCAGCGACGACAACTGGAACTTAGTTTTCCAGGAAATTGTTCTTAAGTTATATTCCATTTTTCTTATGGAATTAATTCCATATTTCATCTTGAGCGACGACTACAACTAGTACGAATATCAAGAGTCGTAAACGACAAATTCTTTTGAAAATGGATGTTACTTTTGAATAAGTAACATGAACGAAGTAAATATACTTTGTTTTAATAAGTGAAAGTCGTTAAGAGTTAATGAGTTAAGAAATAAAGAAGAATTAAAATAAGTAATAATATGGTGAAACAAAAAGAATGAAAATAAAATCTTTTATTTTATGAATGTATATTTATATGTTGTTGAGTGCAATTTCTTGAATTGCTAAAAGTCTTAATAAGTGGTTGACTTAAGTGATGATGTTACAATTGAATAAAGGATATTCATTTTGTAATTTATGTTTCGTTGAGATAAGTTATTTTTTCCCTACCTGTTACTGATCCGTGTTACCTTAAAACTTTTGTAGGATGGCTAGGTTTCGCGTTACGGCTCGGAAGAGCCAGCCTTTGGCCTCGTGCGAGTGCACCATAGTTGACATGTTGCAGGATGAGTACTAGAGTTCGAGGTAGACTATGGGGAGGAGGATGTAAGACAGATTGTTAGTAACTTTTCTTCAGCCTACTACCCAGTGTGACACCTGATCAGGGAGAGTCAGGCGATACTAGACTTGATCGTACACCTACCAAACGAGTGGCGCGGATGGGCGCACCGTGTGGCATGGTACTTCTTGAGGATCCTAGGCGACGACATGGAGCCGACCGGCAACTACGCCGGATTTGCCTTGTGTGTGCACAGGCGTTTCTTTGAGAGCAGGTTTATGTTTCCCCTTCCATTAGAGCCACACATCCCCTACAGTCACTTTCCAGCCGAGACGGAGCCTGAGCACCTAGACTTAGACCCTGAGTTCTCCGCTCTGTTGGAGTTGCCACCAGACGGTGTACTGGAGGAGGAGTCTGACGCTGAGTTAGAGCAGCTAGAGGAGGACGAGGAGACAGTAGCCACACCTGAGACGCCACCAGTTGGACAGCAGATTGAGGAGTTGATCCCAGGGCCAGGATTCGTGGAGGTTGACGCGGAGACAGCCGTGCTGTTGGGGTTGTCTTCACTGTTTATGCCAGACGTTTGTGTTAGGGTCAGGGGACCGTTGGAGACGAGACTGTACAGGGAGGGGCCAGACCACCGAGAGATCGACGTGGAGCTCGCCGCCATGTTAGAGCTGCCTTCTCCACTTACGCTACTCGAGGAGATCTGCGCGAGGTGGGGAGTAGTCCGAGAGCAGATGGAGACAGGACCGTCCAGGGTCCGTTCTAGGGAGGAGTTCGAGTCGGGTTCAGGTTCAGTTCCCGAGCACCTTCTTCCCCTGAAGAAGCGTGCGAGAGAGGTCAGCGGGACTACTTGGTCTCCGACCCGGAGGAGACGGCTTCAGAGGCACCCTCGCCCACCCTTCTTACACTTGCCGACGGTTCTACTCTGAGGGTGGACAAGGCACTTCAGCTGGTTTTTGGTTCAGAGTTCGAGGAGAAGGATCCGGAGAAAGATCCGAAGGAGGACCCGGACGAGGATTCGGAGGAGGACCCGGACGAGGATCCAGAGGAGGACCCAGAGGAGGGTTGTTAGGATTTTTGCAGACTGAGGGGTAGTTTTTGCACTCGACTGCAGTTTAGTTGAGCAGAGCATTGTAAACGCGGGTAAATATCAGTAGTAGTAGTAGCTCTTTGTCCTGTATAGAGTTGGATCAGTAACTAGTTAGATTTTGTAGTACTCTAGCGGATACAAAATTTTATGAATCGTTTCCGTTCTAATACTTCTAGTAGGTACAAAGTGCAGCTTGTTAGTGCACCCGGTAAATAGTAGGCAGTCAACCTAGTTTAGACTAATAGTAGTCTAACCCTTTTTGTATAAGTCCTCGTTGGAGGCAAAATTAATATTCTTTTTGATGTATATATATATACATGACCCGTGAAGAGGGTTTTTAATCAAGAAAATTTCTTATGAAATGAGTAATTAAAATCAGAATGTCAAATGAACTCGTGTAACGAGGAAATGAGTTTAACTCGAAAGTTAAAAGATTAATGAAATAATATTGGAGCTATGTTCGATATGTTGTTCTATGAACCTGATTAAGTTGAGAACGAGCAAGTAAGTACTAAGTGTAATTAACAGAAGAAAACTAATGAGAATTTCAATTTTTCCTTAGACTAAAGAAAATGCCGCCGAGAAATGTTAACAACAGAAGAGGTCGAGGACCTGGAAGGCCGAGAGGACGTGGTAGACGTCAGCCAGAAAACAACCAAGAACAGGAATATGAGCGGAATATCACCCCATCCCCAACTCCATCCCCATCTCCACCCCCGTCACCATCACCACCACCTCCACCACCACCCCGTAGAGATATCAAGGATCTTTTCCTTAAGAGGAACCCTCCACTGTTTAATGAAACTGGTAGCCCTAGTGATGCTGAGCTATGGGTGAGATCGACTGAGAAAATTTTCAAGCTCCTCAGATGCACTGATGAGGAGAGAATGATGTATGTCGCATTCCAGCTAACGGGATCGGCAGATTACTGGTGGGAAGCAAGACAAAAGGTGATACCTGCAGAGCATCTGGCTCGTTTTTCATGGGAAGAGTTTAAGGAGATCTTCTTTGACAAGTACGTCCCCAAGACGTATAGGGCACAGAAGGAGGCCGGATTTTATAATCTGAAGCAGGGAAAGCTGACTGTGACGGAATATGATGCCAAGTTCTGTGAGTTGTCGAGGTATGCGCCAACGTTGGTCGACACTGAGGAAAAGTTGTCCAAGAAATTTCAGGGAGGTTTAAGACATGAGTTAGGAATTGCTTTGCCTAGTCATGGAGGACTAGGTTATACGGATATACTGGGAAGAGCACTGGAAATGGAGGCCGTCGTGCCTGATGAGAAAAAGATTGTACCAACTGCGTCAGCACCAGCGCAGAGTCAGAACCGAGGCTACTACAACAACAATAGTAGCAACTACCAAGGGAAGAGGAAATGAAATGGGGGAGGTAGCGGAGGCTACGGTCAGGGTTACAACAACCAGGGAGGTCAGAAAAGGGGCTATCAGCAGCCTGGCAACAACAACAACAACAACAATGGCAAGAGGTCGTGGCAGGGAAACAACCAATCGGGGTTGTTCATTCAGGGGAACAAGCAGAACTCGCCATGGAAGGGCAACAATCAGCTGAACCAGCCGCAAGGGCAACAGAGGAATTTTAACCAGGGAACGAATAACCCAGGGAGGGTTACCATCCCTGTCTGCCCGAAATGCAACCGAGCCCATCCCAGAGTCTGCCAGATAGGCACCCCTAACTGTTTCAACTGTGGACAGAAGGGGCACATGAAAAAGGACTGCCCTAAACCACTTCAAGCAGTACCTCTCCGAGCCATCCAAGCACAGCCGCAGCAGCCGCCTATGAACCAGCAGCAGTTTCAGCAGCATGCACAGCAGCAACAGAATGCGAGGGCATGAGCTATCAAACAGGGCGGTCAGCGCAAAGGAAAAGGCAATCTAACAGGTATGGGAAAACTCCACAACATCCCCATTAAGATACTGTTTAATACTGGCGCATCGCATTCTTTCATTGCTGGCTCGTGTGCCGATAACTTAGACATCAGACCTGTAAGAGCTGCACAATCTATGAGAGTAGCCACACCTTCAGGAGAGATCACTACTTCCACTCATGTTTGCTGTAACCTAGAACAAGAAATCGGAACTCATAAGGTTATAGCGAACAACTTAAATGTTATGATAATGTGGGATGTAGATATAATCCTAGGAATGGATTGGTTGTCAGAGAATTACGCCACAATTCTCTACAACGAGAGAAAAATCTCTTTTCAGCCGCCGGGTAAAGAACCGACCGAATTCCACGGAATTTCAATGGGTAGAGGCGTACCGATTATATCAGCCCTTCAAGCCATGAAACTCATGAAGAAGAAAGGTACCACAGCCTATCTTGTGTACCTAGTTGGAGAACCAGGAGCCGAGAAGACCATTCAGGACGTAAAAGTCGTGAATGAATATGAAGATGTTTTTCCGGAAATGCTACCAGGATTGCCACCAGATCGTCATGTGGACTTCACGATCGATTTAGAACCAGGAGCAACTCCTAAGTCTAAAGCCCCTTATAGAATGGCACCGAAGGAACTGGAAGAGCTCAAAATCCAGTTACAGGAATTACTAGACCTTGGTTTTATCAGGCCAAGCGTCTCACCTTGGGGAGCACCCGTGCTTTTTGTTAGGAAAAAGGACGGATCGATGAGAATGTGCATAGATTACCGAGAACTGAACAAGATAACGCTCAAGAACAAATATCCTTTGCCAAGGATCGAGGATCTGTTTGACCAGCTTAAGGGTGCAGGAGTCTTCTCCAAGATAGATTTGAGGTCAGGGTATCATCAGCTCAAGATCAAACCTGAAGATGTACCGAAGACCGCTTTTAGAACCCGATATGGCCATTACGAATTTCTAGTAATGCCATTTGGTTTAACCAACGCTCCAGCCGTATTCATGGACCTTATGAATAGAGTCTTCCACCCCTACTTGGACAAATTTGTTTTAGTATTCATCGACGACATCCTTGTTTACTCTAAGAATGAAAAGGAGCACGAGGAACATCTACGAATAGTGTTGGAAACACTAAGAACTGAGAAACTCTATGCCAAATTCAGTAAATGCGAATTTTGGGTGAAGGAAGTTATGTTCCTTGGACATATAGTATCGGCAGAAGGAATCAACGTGGATCCAGCCAAAGTAGAAGCAGTGCACAACTGGAAGTCGCCAATGAGTCAGAATGAGATCATAAGTTTCTTGAGATTAGCCAGTTATTACAGAAGGTTTATCGAGGGATTCTCTACGATCGCTCGCCCGATGACGCAACTACTCAGGAAGGATACCAAGTTTAAGTGGACGGATGAGTGTGAGAAGAGTTTCCAAACTCTTAAGGAGAAGTTAACCACAGCGCCAGTACTAGCACTTCCAGACGTAAACAAAGAGTATGTGGTATACACTGACGCATCGAAAAATGGATTAGGTTGTGTCTTGATGCAAGACGGACGAGTGATAGCTTATGCTTCACGACAACTTCGACCTCACGAAGTTGAGTACCGAACCCATGATTTAGAACTCGCAGCCGTAGTGCATGCGTTGAAGATTTGGAGGCACCATCTCTATGGTGTAAGAGTTGAAATATTCACCGATCACAAGAGCATGAAGTACTTTTTCGAGCAAAAAGAACTGAACATGAGACAAAGACGATGGCTCGAATTAGTCAAAGATTATGACTGTGGAATTAACTACCATCCAGGAAAGGCTAATGTGGTAGCAGACGCATTGAATCGCAAGGCTCCAACGAAGTTAGGATGCCTTTTTGTAGAAGAAGAAACCTTAGTACGGGAATTCGAGAAGATGGATATCAGAGTGCTTGACATGCCAGCTACGATAACAAATCAGATAGCAGCATTAGAAGCTACACCAAATTTGAGAGAAAGGATCATCAGTGCTCAAAGAAGAAATGAGTCAATGGAAAAGTTACGAGTAAGGATAAGGACAGATAAGCCGGAAGGATATTCTGAAGCTCCAGACAATGCAATACTTTATGAAGGCAGGATTTGTATTCCCGACAACGACAGCGATTTGAAGAACGAGATTTTGAGTGAGGCTCACGATACGCCTTACACAGCATACCCAGGAAGTACGAAGATGTACCAAGATTTGAGAAGAAACTTTTGGTGGAACGGAATGAAACGAGACGTTGCCTCGTTTGTAGAAAGATGCCTAACATGTCAGCAAGTTAAGGCTTTACACCGACGACCGTATGGATTGCTACAACCGTTGGATGTCCCAGATTGGAAATGGGAAGGCATAGCTATGGACTTTGTCACAGGCTTGCCCAAGTCAAGAAGAGGAAACACCGCAATTTGGGTGATAATAGATAGGCTTACAAAGTCAGCACATTTCTTGCTGATTAAGATTACATACGGATCAGAGAAATTAGCTCAATTATATGTCAGAGAGATTGTGCGTCTGCATGGAGTACCGAAGGTTATAATATCAGATAGAGATGCCAAATTCACCTCGAGATTTTGGATTACGATGCAGAAAGAGTTGGGAACAGAGCTTAATTTCAGTACAACATTTCACCCACAGACTGATGGGCAATCAGAGAGAACTATTCAGATTTTGGTCGATATGTTGAGAACAGTAGTTTTAGACCGAGGAGCGAATTGGGAAGAAATTCTACACTTAGTTGAATTCGCTTACAACAACAGCTATCAGGCCACGATAGGAATGGCGCCGTTTGAGGCTTTGTATGGGAGAAAGTGTAGATCACCGCTTTATTGGGATGACGTAGGTGAGAGAAAGAACCTAGGTCCAGATGCGATAAATGAGATGATTGAGATAGTTCGGCAGATTCGAGATAGAATGAAAGAGGCCCAGAGCCGACAGAAGTCTTATGCCGACGATCGTCGAACCAACCTTGAGTTTGAAATAGGAGATAAAGTCTTTCTTAAGATATCCCCGACCAAAGGAATCCTTAGGTTCGGAGTTAAGGGTAAGTTAAGACCCAGGTTTATAGGAGAATAGGACCCGTCGCTTATAGATTGGCCTTGCCGCCAAGTCTAGGAAGCGTTCATAACGTTTTTCACGTTTCTCAGTTGAGAAAATATGTTTACGATCCTAAGCACGTCATTAGTCAGCAAGACGTAGTTCTTGAATCTGACCTAAGTTATGAAGAGAAGCCGATATCGATTTTGGATAGAAAAGTTTAAGAATTAAGAACCAAATCGATACCAATAGTTAAAGTGCTATGGAACCACCACGGGCAGGAAGAAGCCACGTGGGAACTCGAGGAGAAGATGAAGGAGCGATATCCTCATCTTTTTGCAGAAGGTATGCAAATTTCGGGACGAAATTTTTCGTAAGGGGGGTAGGATGTAATGCCCCGTAAATTCCTTACGTTCTTAAAATTTAAAAGTTAATTAAATAAATTGCTTTGCAAGCCTAAGTTTACGATTTTGGATTCTAAGACTAACGGTCGAATCCGTTTCTGAAAATAAATTACAGAAGTCAGCTAGACGACTACTGTATTTAGGGTTAGCGCGTACGAAAAGTTTTTAGTTCATGAACTCAGAACGGAAAACCGTCTGATTTTTACATTCACGAAATCGCGATACGAACTCGTCCGAGAAAGTTCATTTTTATGATTTTCCGGACGAAACTCGGACTGTGTCGTCCTGAGTTTTTGTCAAAATAAATTTTATAAATTTATTTTCCGATTAAGTTTTGTACGTTAGAATTTACGGTCAAATCAGATCGCGACGATTTTGTGCCGAGCGACATTTTTCGTCAAACGTTTTCCGTAACGTCGGATCGCGCAGGAAAAGCGCGTATTTCTTCTTTCTTCTCTCCCTTAACCAACATTACCCCACTCTATAAGAGGATATTTGTGTTTTATAAGTTTTAGTTAAGGGACACCTAAGGGTACACTATTCACACTTTACACCTCTTGTACTTTATACCTTATGATAATTCAATTTAAGTTCATCTCTCTCCCTCCCACACTAAGAGAACTCGGCTGCCACCATTTCTCATCCCTCCCATCTTCATTTTCCATCCTCCATTGAAGAGAGCATCAAGAACACTAAGAAGAATCACACAAGTATTGTTTCATCCATCCAAACCTATCACTCTCTTCATTAATTAGCAAGGTAATCACCTCCTCTTAACTTCTATCCATCAATCTTCTTCTTCTTTTCTTTTCTTCTTTGATCGAAAATTAGAACATTGGATTAGATGAATTGATCTTGGAATAATGAAATTAGATGTATTAGATAGGTTAATTAGGGTTTAGAATTGAGCAAAAATCAAGAACGCTAACTCTTCCATTAAAACCAAAATTTTAGGGCAATTAGTAGGATTTTGGGATTTCTTCAATTGATGATGGATTCATGCTTAAGAGATGTTTGATTAGTGATTAGAACGAAGAGGAATCGAAAGCCCTATGTTTTTGTGAAATTCAATTAGGGTTTGAATGTTGAATTTAGGGGTTTATGCATGTTAGTTGATTTTAGATTTGCAATTGATTAATTGATGATATAAGAGGTTGATTAGTAAATAAATGGTGATAATTGGAGAAGAAAATCACCCTCTTAATATATGTATGAAAACCGAAATTGTTGGAGTAATTAGGGGTTTCCACATGTTTGATTTAATTAATGAATTGTTGATGGAATTATGAAGTAATTGATGTTAATGGATTATAGAATTAAAGTGAGAATTTTCTAAAAATATTTAACGTAATGTAAGAGACGAAGAACACCTTATAAGTTGAAATATAATGATGTTATGACATGATTGCATGCATAGAAGTGATTCTCGTTAGATGTAGATTGGCGTCGTAAAATTTGAACGGAATCCGACAACTTTGAAAATCGCGTAAGAGACGAACATTTAGTCGTAACTAATAACCGAGAAGTCGAATGAGAATTCTAATTTGATATTATTGTTTATGATGGAATTGAGAACAACTTTCTAGTTGATGTCATAAGCTTTCGAGTTATTATAATATGAGCTATAGTTATAGTCGAGAACTAGAACGCGTTTTGAATAATTGTTGGTTTAGTAATTGTTAGTTGAAAGCCGACGTTTAGAACGTCGTGCTTTTGGATGAGTTTTGAGAAGGAGTTCACCATGTACGGAAGTATGTGATGACTGCCTTGAGGGTCCAGTTTCTAAAGAATTCGAATACGAGAGCTTAGAACGAACCTAAGACGTTATACGTCGAATCTATCGAGCAATTAGGGTTTTCGCGGCAGTTTTGCAACCCTCGCCGGAAACTGTAATAACTTTTAGCTCGTTTATCGGATTTGTGATCCGTAAATTGGAGCGTAAACTAGACATCCCAATCTTTCCAGTGGTACAAGGCTCATCCCCTGTTTCCAAATCCTCTGTTCTGGACAGCCTCCAGAGTTACTGGATTGCGCAGTGAAATTTCAGTTTCTTGTTTTCTAAGTTGTTTAGTTCACAACTTAGTTTCTTTCGATCGTTTAAGCCGTATTATCTAACGAATATCTCCCTACTGACCCTAGAGTCAAGTACAGGGCCTTGAGTGATAAAACCAGTCGAGATCTCATCTTTTATTCGTTCAAGTAAAGAAGTAGTTAAGTGAGAATTTCATAAGTCGTGAAATGAACTAAAACGTAAATCGCCTAAGTTGATTCTTTCCAACTTAGCTCCTTATAATCTTTTAAGTCGTTTTAAGCTATCGACTACCCTCTCTACTGACCTAAGAGTCGAGTATGAGACCTTCTGAGATCTAATCGGGATTAGTACGAGTCTCGTTCCCGTTTAAGTAAAACGAATCTAGTAAGCGTGCAAATGCCTAAAGAATGAAACGACTAAAACTTATTTCGATTCTCTTTGATCGATTATCTTTTACGACCCGTGTTAAAGTATTATTATTTTACGATGAAAAAGCCAGCAGTAGAGACAGGACGGAAGATCCGAAGTTGGAAGTTAGTGCTTTAAGTTCTGTAAATCGAGGTGGGCTTTTATATACAAATAAAACGAGCAATGCTCGGAAAATCTTTCTTTATCGCTTTGATATCTGTGTTTTCAAAGTGATATTATGGCATGAACTGTTTTATATTTTATGTGAGTTCTCTTGTACCTATCTGAGTCAACATTCGTGTTTTCCAGATTTAGAGTTAATCTAACTAGATTAACTAACGATCGGCTCTGAGTTAGCTGCTAAGTGCTTTCCAGAGTTAGTGCACTTTGTAACCTGTGGTGTATGTGATATCCTGTTGAGGGGTACCAGCCACGGTGAATTAGAATTGGTAAAGATTGAACATAGCATACCTGAAAATACTCGGCCGAGTAAATTGTGAAAATCAGTCAGAAAATGTTTAGTAGACACGGGCCCTTTTTCAATAAAACCCCGATGTGCTACAATTATGAGATGCCATATTTATCTATACTTATGATTATGATTTCGGCATCGTGCCCACTAAGTACGTTTGTAGTTAGCCCTGCATTGTTTTCTAAATGTGCAGGTTGAAGCGACGGTGAGCGGCGACGATTGATGTTGAGTTAAAGGATAGGATGCTTAGTTAGAACCCTTCCGCTGCCAAACTCTGAATAATCTTTTGAGATGTATCTTTGAAACAATACCCTGTAGTTAAGTCTGTAAATATGAACTTAGCTTCTTTTGTGTACTTTTGTCGAGTAATCCTTAGGGATTAACTCTTTCTTATTTATATTCAAGTCTTGTTCATGTTTTATCGATGCCTTTGATGTATGTTTAGTCAGTTAGCCCCCTTCTTCCCCGCTTCTTTAATCCAACCCCAGTCGCACCCCGGCTTCTGCCATCTCTCGGGATTTGGGGCTGTGACAACCGACCACTCCTTGTTGGAAGTCTGATGTTAAGATTTGAATTTCAAATAAGGAAGTCACATGAAGGTTTGAGTCTCTGTCATTACCTCATTTGGCCCAACACAAGGCTGTCTCAGATGGAAAGCAGAAGCATGCAGTTGCCAAATCCGGAAAGTCTGCAGAGATGAGAGACAAACCATCGCTTTCAAAGATCAGAGATCAACAGCTCTTCCAACGGCTACTTGATTCTCTCCGTCTATAAATAGAGGCCTTCATTCACAGAGAAGAAAACAAGAAACACACGAGACGAACAAGTGCGAGAAGAAATATTCAAGCAAAGAACAACTTCATTCTGCATTCAAGCTTAACTAGTTATCCTCTTAGAACATCACTTGTTCAGAGTTCTTGTTAGAATTAGTTTCTGTGTCTTTAGATCCAACCTTGAGAACATCACTTTGTGAGAGTTCGTAAAGTGTTAGATCATAGCTCACTTCGTGTTCGAGCTATTAGTTGGAACCCCTTTCTTTTCACCTGAAAAGGTTTTAGGACCCTACTCTTCCCGTAACTGAGTAGATAGGTTGTTTAGTACCCGAAAACTAAACTGTAAGGTTGATAAGTACCCGCAAACTTATCCTTAACGGTTGCAAAGCCCGCGTAAGCTTTGTGGTTTGTCCAGAAGAACTTGGACTGAGTTGTGTGGACTCACAACTCCCTGTGGACGTAGGAGTTCTCTCCGAACCACATTAAATCTTTGTGTGTTGTGTTTATTTTCAGTTTTCTTATTGCATATTCAACTGACTATCTAACCTGCATACAAACTGCACTCTTTCTCAACTGTTTTGGTTCTTGACCAACCGTGCATAAAAGCGTGAGTTAATTTATACGAGTCTTTTTCCACCACATTCCGCACAGCACTTCACTTCCAACCGAGTGCTTCTTACTCGGTTGTGATTCCAACTGAGCTTCTTTACTCGGTTGAGTTAATTTTTAGGGGGTTGTTTTAAAAAGTCTTATCTGGTGTATTCCCCTCCCCCCCCATACACCAGAACTCGTATCGGGACCATCACCGCATATAGAAATCAATTAATTATTTTCTTAAACGGTTACGTTTCCGGCGAAAACTAATTCGACCATTAGATTAGAAATATTTTACTTAGTCGGAAAGCATAACTCGATTTCCGAAATCCAAAGAAAAGTTGGGACATAACAGTCCAAATTTCGCCCGAAAAAATAATAAAAACTGACTTTCTCCAGTAGACTCGTATCGTAAAATAAATGAATGTAAAGTCAGACGGTTTTTCGATCCGAGTTCTCGAACGAAAATTCTATCGGACGCGAAAACCCTAATACAGTAGTCGGTTGAACGACTTCTGGAATTTATTTTCAGAAATAGATTTAACCGTTAGTCTTAGAAATATCCGAGATATTACATAAACGAACTCAGAAAATTACGAGATTAATTTCCAACTATTTATATCATAAATCATTCACATCAAGACTTGCACATCAAGAATTGGGCATTCACAAACAGGTAAATGACCAACTTCATAAATAAGTAGAAAAAGAAAAATTCCACTTAATCACATTTAATTAAACATAAAAATTAACTCAAAAATTAATTCACATCATAACACAGTATCATGTTAACTTAATACTGCTCGACTCCCAACTTTGAAAAATTTATATCTTCGTATTTTAACGAAAATAATTTCGTTATAATCAAAACAAAATAAATTAAATAATTCAAATACGGAATCGAATTAAAAATCCGAAACCTTTATTAAGATTTCTCGATTTAAGTTTACGTCATTATTTCTCAAAATACGAGCTTATGCTCGGAAAATTCTCAAACTTGATAACTCGACTCCAAATAATTCAATTAATCATTTCCTCAATTAAAATTTCCGAATTTTTGTTTTTATTTATAAAAACTTGGTTTTTCAAATATCGATAACTTTTACATCGTAATTCCGATTCAAGAGTTTCAAAAAGCAAACTTGATTATTTTTACTCAAACATCGTCATTTAATCACTTAATATTTCATATAATATCAAGAACTAAATATACAAACTCAATTTCGTATCATACTCGAATTTTATAATAAAATATGCATACTTATTCGTTTTTATGTTTTTAAAACTCGATTTCTCTCAAAATTAATTTAATTTCACATGCTCATCATCTTAATACTCAAACATACTGAAGAATTAACAATTCATAACTCTAAGCTTTTCATCCATCAAAATATCCATTTTCATTGCAATATTCAACCAAACTTAATAATTCAAGTTCTAGCATTCTTCTAAAAAGTATTTGATCGATTTCTCAATCAAATTTAATAAACGAACTCAAATACAAAAAATTCATCCCCTAGCATATATAGTTCGACTCTTGAGGGGATTTTCTCATAGAAATTCAATTTCCAATATTTTAAATTCTATTACTCCTCAAATAATACTAACATTAATATTCTATTTTTATTTTATCTCTTAGATCATTAAAACATCACAACATGAAAATTTTACTCCTTTTATGCTTCGAATAATTTATATTCTTAACAAAAAAATTTATTTCTTTGATTTCTTAAATATTTAATCTCATAAAATACTCAAATTTAATTATTAACATCAAACTTGAAACAAGAATTCATATCTCAAAATTTATCATTTTCTTCACCTTATTGAGTTTGAATTGTTCCTTAGAAAATTTATAATTTTTTCATACTTCTCTCTTATATCGTCACATATTTTCAAAACTCAAATTAACTCATCATCTCATAAAAACATCAAGACATCAAGAATTCATCAAAGAAATTCATCAACTTTCCATATATATATATATATATATATAGGGATGGGTTCTAGTGAAAATAGCCCTTAAAGTGAGAAATAGGAATAAATCTGGACCACACATCTCAAAAAAAGGGCGGGCGCGTGGGATACACTCGCAGGCGCGTGGCTTTCACGCGCGGCGCGACGCGTGTAGCTCACGCACCATTTTTCTTTTTTTGGCGATTTTGTCTTAAAACACAGTGCATCTAGATACACTGTGTGGTGCATTTAGATTCACTGTGTGGTGCATCTGATTACACATTATGGTGCATGTCCGATTTTTTTTCAATTTTTTGTTTTTCAGTTTTTTTTTTCAGTTTTATTTTATTAACATTTTTTTCTCGGCTCCGCCTGCACTCCGATTACTAATATAAGGATAATCGTTGGACAATAATTTGGATTTTTCAGCTCGCTCCGAGGCCTTCGGCTCCCCTCGCTCGAATCTTGACCAAAGAAGAAGCGGCAAACCAAAAGATATTTTCGTAAAGCATAGTGCATTTCCTTACACCTAGTAGTGCATCTGATTACACTGTCCCATGCATATCAGTACACTTAGTGGTGCATCTCATGAACCACAATGTGGTAGATGCACCACACTTTACAATGAGATGCACCACAACGTGAAACTAGATGCACCATACGTTGACATGAGATGCACCTAGCTTTAAGGAAAAATCAGACCCTAAAAAAAAAAAAAATACTGGAAATTTTTCGTCCACATGCACCGCCCTTCTTAGCGAGATGCACCAGATGAGTGGCTGAGATTGATTCTCATTTCTTAGGATAAGGGTCATTCTTATATGATCCTAATCCTATATATATTTCGAATTTTCTCTTATAAAATTAACTAAATAATTTATTTCTTCACTTTTTTTTTATATTTATGCATAGATCATCATAAATTCATCAAGAGCATCATAAACTCATCTTCAAATCTTCATATACTCAAGAACATCAAAATTCTATATTTATATATACTTATTTCCATCGAAATTTCTCAAGAAAATTATAAGAAATTAATATCTCTTAATTTCTTAACTCTTATGTCACATAAACCATTCAAAATCATCAAGATCATCATAGATCACTTAAAATCATCTATAACATCACAAAATCATCATCCTTATACATATATACCCTTCGAAATTTTTCATTAAAATTTCAAGAAATTCATACTCTTTCATTCATTCAAATTTTCATACTTATATATACTTAAAATCATCATCAAGTCCATATTAAAAACTTAGGAATTTAAATCCCAAAATTTTTCTCAATAAATTTCGGTCATCATCATGAATAAGACATCTAAATTTTCTAACTTCATATTCATGCCCGAAATCACTCAAGATCATCACACACACAGAAATATATATATAGATCATCATCATCATCATCATTATCATCATCATCATCTCAAATCATCACGAAAATCATCAAAACTTCCTCTTTTCCTCTACTCCTTTCCATCGGTTTTTCCTTCAAGAAATTAAGGAAATTTTCTTCTCTTTTTAACTACTCAACTCATAACCCTAAATCAATTTTTAGAACTCATTTCATCATTATAATCATGCATCGATCATTATCATCATCAAAATTCCTATGGTTTGCCTATGCATAAAAATAAACATGCATGATTTCCTTCATCTTTTCCACATACATATACATATATACAAGGATGAATAATAACATACTTAAAAATTAAAATCAAACTCCTCCTTCTTGAAATTCTCGGCAGTTTTTGAGGGTGGAGAGGGTTGGATTTCTACTTCTTCTCCTTACATGAAAAATACTCAAGGAGTTAGGAAATCAAAGCTTGAATGAAAAAGCTTCAACCCTTGATTAAGAGACCATGTTGGTCGATCAAAATAGGAAGGAAAAGGAGTGATTCTCATGGCTAGAATCAAGCATAAGTTAAGGAAAATAATAAATCACTTACCCTTTGATGATTCTTGTAATACCCCAAAAATTTCGTACTGACTTAAAAAGTTAAAGTTATTAATAAAAATTGCTTTGCACGCCTTAGTTCATGAATTTGAATTCTAAAACTAACGGTGAAATCCGTTTCCGAAAATAAATTACGGAAGTCAGTTAGAAGACTACTGTATTTAGGGTTATCGCGTACAATAACTTTTTAGTTCTAGAACTCAGATCGAAAAACCGTCTGATTTTTACATTTACGAAATTGCGATACGAATTCGCTCGAGAAAGTTCGTTTTTATGATTTTCCGGACAAAATTCGGACTGTGAGGTCCCGAGATTTTGTCAGATTTTATATTTTAAAATATAGTTTCCGAATAAGTTAAATATATCGGAATTATTGGTCGAGTCGGATTTTGACGGAAACGAGCCGAATACGTTTTTATTTATCGACTTTTCGTAACGTCGTAACGAGCCTGAAAAACGGGGTTTTCCTTTTTTTTTAAAAAAAGTCCAGCCGACCTCCCCCTCACTAATATCCTTGATATTTCATTTTTTTATCATTAATAACTTATGACTCATTGTTCTATTTTACTTCCAAAAACTTTCCACCTAGGTGTATTACTATTGCATTAATGCAAGTCATCGTCTCTCTCTCATTTTTTTTCCTTCCCATTCTCGGCTGCCCACACACATACATTTTACTCTCTCAATTTTCATCCTCCATTGAAGAAGCTTAGAGCTTTGCAAGAAAATTCTTCACAAGATCAATCATCCTCCATCAACTTTCATTCTTCTTTCATTAATAATCAAGGTATTCATGTCCTCTCCTAATCTATCCAATTAGATTCTCTTTTTCTTTATTTTTCTTAATGATCGAAAATGGGTAGATGAATTAGGATAATGTTTTGAGCTTTAATTAATGCAAATAGATGAATAAGGGAGTGATTCTATGGTTAAAATTTTAAAGAAATCAAGAACCCTAATTTTCTATATAGGACCGAAATTTGGGGTTTAGTGGTGGGAAGTTCTAATTCATAAATTAAATGGATAATGGAGCTTTAGGAGTAGTTAATCGATGAATTAAACGAGAAGAAATGAAAAGCCCTAAGTTTTGAAGTGGTGACCGAATTTAGGTTAGGGTTTCATTATGGAAATTCAAATTAATGAAGTAGTAGTGTTATTAATTGATTAATATATGTTGTAATAGGTTTATTGATGGATAAATGGAGTTAATTAAAGAAGGAAATCACCCCTAATTAGTCTAGGCTAAAACCGAAAATTACAAGGGTTTAGGGGTTTCATGTAGGTTTGTTTCTAATGAGGATTTAATGATAAAATATGGTTCTATGTAATGTTAGAGGATGTTATGGATTAATTGGAATTAATCTAAAATGTTATAATGGAAATTGTAAGAGACAAAGGATCGTAATTAAGTCGAGAGTAGTTGATGATATAAGTAATAATGAATCTCGATAGATGAGGATTGATAATGTAGAATTTGATCGAAATCTGACAACTTTGGAAATTTCCTAAGAGACGAACAAATGTACGTAATTAGTGATAGGAAAGTCGAGTAGGAAAGATATTTGGTTATTAATGATCATTAATGTTGAGGGAACGGGTTTCTAGTTGACGACTCGTTGATCCGAGTTATGAAGTGTTGAGTTTCTTTTATAATCGAGAAGTTGGAACGAGATTTGTTAACTTGTTGTTGGTATAGTAATTGGTAGTTGAAACGACGAGGTTTTGATCGTCGTGGTTATAGACGGGAAATGGAAAGGAGTTTTTCACGTACGAGAAACGTGTCGACTGCCTTGACGTGATAATTTCGTGAGAATGTAGGTTCGATAACTTAGAACGAACCTAGAAAGTCATACGTCATATCTATCGAGCATTTAGGGTTAGCCGCGGCAGTTTTGCGACCCTTGCCGGAAACTGCAATATCTCTTAGCTCATCTATTGGATTTGAGATCCGTAAATTGGAGAGTAAACTAGACTTCCATGGCTTTCTAACAGTACAGGGCACCTCCCCTGTTTCCAGATACTCTGTTCTGGGCAGTCCCCAGAACTACTACATTGCGCAGTGAATTTTCTGAATCTATTTTCCTAAGTTGTTTTCTTCTCAACTTAATTTCTTTCGATCTTATAAGTCGTAATGAGTTAACGACTATCTATTCTACTGACCTAAGAGTCAAGTACAGAGTTTGAGTGTTAAAACGAGATATGATCGTATCTCATTTCCGATTAAATAAAAGAAATTAGTTAAGCGTGCAAATGCCTAAAAGTTGAAACGTCAAAGACTAAATCGAACTTGTTTTCGATTTCCATTTTCTTTTGTCATCCCAACGACTCATTGAGGTTATGTTTCATGTACGATGAAGGACGAAGTCAGCACAAGAAAAGGACGGAAGACTAAAGAAGAGAAGCTCGTTTATTTAGTTCTGTAAAGAGCTAAGGTGGGCTTTTATATATGAAATAAAAAGAGCAATGCTCGAAAATCTTTTCTTTATCGCTTTGATAATCGTGTTTTCAAAGTGATAATTGAGGCATGAACTGTTTTGTGTTTTATGTGAGTTCTCTTGTACCTTATGAGTTAATCAAAAGGGGTTAACTAACGATCGGCTTTGAGTTAGTCAAAAGGGGCTTTCCAAAGTTAGTGCACTGTAGCCTGTTGTGTATGTGGTATCCTGTTGAGGGGTAACCAGCCACGGTGATAATGACTGGTCAAGATTTTGAACATAACATCTATGGAAAAATGCTCGCGCGAGCTACTTATTGAATGAGATAAAAATGTTTAATAGTAACAGGCTATTTTAAATGAAAACCCCATTGCTCTATAAAATGAGATGCCTGATTTTCAATACTTATGATTATATTTTAGGCAACGTGCCCACTAAATACTATCGTACTTAGCCCTGCATATGTTTCTAAATGTGCAGGTTGAAGCGACGAGAGCGGAGGAGGGTTGAGTTAGGAGTGGAAGTCGTCTTTAGGAGAAGACTTGTATTATGTCTCACTTTTTCCGCTGCCAAACTCTAGACGTTTGAAACACTTTTGATGTTATGTAATTATCTCACTGTAGTCTAAGTTTTGTTAATAACTTAGATTTCTTTTTGAATACTTGTTGAGTGATCTTCCGAGATCAACTCTTTTCTTATATATATTATAATCGAGGTCTTGTTCATAGAAATTATGTAGTCGTGTATGTATGTTTATTCAGTCAGTCCCTTTCTTCCCCACTTCTTTAATCCAATCCCGGTCGCACCTCGGCTTCTGCCGTCCTTCGGGATTTGGGGCTGTGACAGAGTGGTATCAGAGCCAGGTTCCTACTCTGGTCATGAGTCATTTTCCTAGTATGAGTCATTCCTTCTAGTGATACCACAGAGTGGTATCAGAGCAATCATTTCTGCTCTGTATATGAGTCTTTCTTTTGAGTCACGAGATAGAGTACTTGTATATACTCTAGATCAGAGTCTTCTTCCAAGTAAAGTTAAGAGTTAGAGTTATGACATTAAGGATTAGAGTATAGACTACAACTCAACCTCCCGCTACGTCGACTCAACGAGGAAAGAAAGAAAGGAAATAATTTCTTTTAAAAGAAAACTTTGAATGAGTATTCAACAAGAATGAAAATGAGAATGAGAATGAAATTTACGTGCCAAGAATAAGAATTATTTTGCAAGTATATATTTATACTTTGCTTGTTATGTGATTATGTGATAGTACGAGTACTATCTTACGTGAAATTATTTGCGCAATAATTTCTATTATTTTTAAAGATACCTTGGCACGAGAATCTAGAATGATTCTAGGGATTTTTCCCGGTTCAATGAGAACGTAGACTTGAAATCTAAGGTCTTTGTCTGAACCCTTGAGAACTTAGACGTTTTAAGAAATGTTTTATCAAATGATTTCGAAAGGAGATCGTGAAACGAGAATGACTCCTTCAGGCGAATGTCACGTGCATGTAGTGACATGAGCAAGACTCAGCAAAGTTGAATCTTGTTTTTATACTTAGGAGCCGGTAATAATTTCCTTCGAGGAAATGAGATGAATAATGACGGGATGAATTAACTTGGTGTCAAGTGAACGAAAGAAACGAGTAAACGTACGAGAAATGTTGGCTTCAGACCAAGAAAGATATGATCGAGACGAAGAGGATAAAATAAAGAGAATCAAAGTGATGGTCCCGATACGAGTTCTGGTGTATGGGGGGGAGGGGGAATACACCAGATTAAACTTTTTTAAACAACCCCCTAAAAATTAACTCAATTGAGTAAAGTAGCTCAGTTGGAATCACAACCGAGTAAGAGACACTTGGTTGGAAGTGATGTGCTGTGCGGAATGTGGTGGAAATAAACTCGTAAAAATTAACTCACGCTTTTATGCACGGTTGGTCAAGAACCAAGACAATTGAGAAATAATGCAGTTTGTATGCAGGTTAGAAGGTCAGATAATTATGCAATAAATAACTAAACAAAATAAACTCAACACACGACGATTTAACGTGGTTCGGAGAGAACTCCTATGTCCACGGGGAGTTGTGAGTCCACACAACTCTGTCCAAGTTCTTCTAGACAAACTACATAGCTTACGCGGGTTGTGCAACCGTTAAGGATAAGTTTGCGGGTACTTATCAACCTTACAGTTTAGTTTTCGTGTACTAAACAACCTATCTACTCAATTCCGGGAAGAGTAGGGTCCTAACACTCCTTTTAAGAGGAAGTGTGAAAAAGGTTGGTTCCAACTAAAAGCTCGAACACGAAGCAAGCTATGATCTAACACTCTACGAACTCTCACTAAGTGATGTTCTCAAGGTTCAATCTAAAGACACATAAACTAACTCTAGAACTCTAAAATCCTCAACAAGTGATGTTCTAAGAGATTGAATGCAGTTCAGCTCGTGAAGAATTTTGTTCTTTCTTTCACTCTCTGGCTTCTTCTCGCGTGTGTGTCTTATATTCTTCTATGTGAATGAAGGCCTCTATTTATAGGCGGAGAGAATCAACTAGCCGTTGGAGGAGCTGTTGATCTCTGTCTTTGAAAGCGATGGCTTGTCTCTCATTTCTGCAGACTTTCCGGATTTGGCAACTGCGTGCTTCTGCTTTCCATCTGAGACAGCCTTGTGTTGGGCCAAATGAGTAATGACAGAGAGTCAAACCTTCACGTGACTTCCTTATTTGAAATTCAAATCTCAACGACAGACTTCCAACAAGGAGAGTTTGGTTGAGATTTTTCGATCTACATCTGACTGGTTCTTCAACTTATGTTCTGTCTGAACGCTAACAGTTGAACTCTCAATTGATCTGAACTTCATGCTGTTGATCTTCTTGGTTTGAGGTCCTACACCTGATGTTCTGAAAGTGAACACTCAGTTGTCTTCCTCGTATCTGATCAGTTGGGTCGAACGCTCGGATGACTTTCTTTCATTTGATGTTCTCTTCTCTCTTTCTACTTCTCATCTGATGAAAGCTCAGTTGTTTTCCTTACAACTGATGTTCTATCGCTTGAGTGTAACTTCCTCCTTTCTTAATGCTTCATCTGATGAACGCTCAGTTGTCTTCTTCACAACTAATGTTCTATCCGAGTGAAGCCTTGTTGCCGTCTTCAGCTGGAGTCTTGTAAAGATAAAATCTTAACAATGCTCAAACAGCGAACCTAACTACTAACATTAGGATCTGGCAACATCTACTCGGTTGGGGTCAGTTGATTTTGGAATCAATCAAAACTTTAATAAATTTCCCAACAATTTCCCCCTTTTTGATGATGCCAAAACCCCTTATAAGGAATCTAAAACCCTTACAGATCACAACTGATCTAGATCTAACTGACTTATCTAAAATCTCAGCTGAAATTCTAGACAGTCTATAAGATGAAAACATCAAAGGGTTAGCACAGTTATAACATGGTATTGAAATTACTTTGCGATTCAGAGCTTGGACAATGAGGGATTGTTCATCAAGGTGAATCTTATAACTGGATAGTTTTCATTACAACTGAAGATTACAGAGATAAGCACAAAAGCCAAAAATTACAACAGTTGCTTCAAAAATTATCTGAGCTAAAATTGTAGCCCATACTTACTAAAAATCCTAACAAAAATTTCCCTCTTCACAGCTGACTCCTTGGAAATGTCCACTCCATGCTCCTTGCAAACCTGCCTTGCTTCGACTGCAATCTTTGTGCGGTTCGGGTTGCGAGAGTCTGGGAGGAAGAGAGGCCAATAAGTAACCTTCTGGGAACTGGAACTGTGTTCAAGTCCAGGTTGGCTTCAATCATAGCCCGCCTGAACTGGTTGAACATGCCAGGATCCCCTGAGTGCAACTCGGTCAGCGCTTCCTTGAACGCTTTCCTTGGGTCATCAGTTACGTAAACCTTCCTATAGTAGAAGTCGTTCACGAACTCCTGCTTGAACAGCTCCCATTCTTCATTCCATTCGGTCGGCATCCACTTATCAACATGCCTGAACCGACTCTCGACCTTGGACTTTGCTGGCAACCTTTGTTGCTTCAACCGAGCTTCCGCCTTTGATTGATGTTTGTTGATGCGGCGTCGGCTGCGGCAGGCAACGTTGCGGTCCAGGTTCTGGGTCACATTCTTCAGCTCTTCTTCGAACTAGTCATGTAGTCTTTCTCCTCAACGTCCATAGCCTTAGCAGCTGCAATGCACTCTTCGATTGTGATACCGTCGAGTTCTGAATCCAGCTCGGCTGCGATCTCGGCTATGGAGCTGTAAGAGACTCCGAACTTTTTTGCCTGCTCCAAGTCTTTTGACATTTGAGCTCCACCGACTTCGGTTGACTTAGGAGCAGCAAACTTTCTCTGATCAGACCTCCTCTTCAGTTGAGATTTTGCCTGAGCTGGCGTCTCTCCTTCGGCTTGGGTCTCTTCTTCTTCCTGCACCACAACATCCGCCTCCTTCTCTTCCCCCTTTTTGGCATCAGCAACAAGGCTTGCTACTGAACCATCCAGAGAGGTGAGTTGATTTTAGGCAAGTTGAACGTGGTTGAAGAGTTCATCGACCGCGCACTCGAGCTCCACCTTCTTCGCCAGATCCGAGTGCTGGCGCTCTTGTTCGGCTTTCTTCAAGGCAGAGAGGTTCTCGATGACCTCAGTTTGAAAAGCCACGAACTCAGCCCATCGCGACTCGAAGTGAGACTCCCATTCAGCATCTTGTGTTTGCTGGGACTTGGTGAGATTGGAGTTGGCCAAGGATTTGAAGACGTTGAGCTCAGACTTTAATCCCAACATAGTGGACTTCAGCTCCGACATTTCTTGACTGGTGGAGGAGGAGAGTTCTTCCAGCTTGGTCTTCATTGCAACATTCTCCTCCACCAGTTGCTGGTTCTTTACTTCTTGTGCTGCCAACACCTTCAACTGATCTTCTTTATGTTGTTGGAGGTTGGCAAGCAGCTCGGTTCTCAACTGGTTGACCCTCTCAGCTACTGATACGCACCTGTCGTGTGGTACGATCAATATACCTGTATATGCCCCAGACGGACAATACACGCTCCTGAGCCCACTACCGGACTGGCTAGTCTTAGTGGCAAGCTAGGGTCGATCCCACGGAGAGTGAGGAACTACTTTACTCTTTGGTGCACAAATTGAGTTGTTACGGTCTCAACCTGTATATCTGCACAATAAACTAAACGGAAATCAAATATAAAAAAGGGGGTAAGATTTGGGGTAGGTCATGATCATTGTTGATATGTTTATTCGGTCATGGGCATACTGAAAATCTGTCCATGCTTCATACAAACTCAAGGCGTGGCCCAAAGACATTGGGGCGTTTCAAGAGTTCATACTTCACACTTGAGATGGTTGAGTCCCTTGTTGTCGTCTTGGTCCGAAGGTCACGCTTCACCCCGGTCACAAGGCCGTGCTTCACTCCTCCTTAGATAGTAGTCATACCCGATCTCTCCAAGTATGACCCTCACCAACCTTCTCTTCCAAACTTCCCATGTCCGCACCTACATAGTAGACATAACTCGCGGGATATTCATTTCCAGTACCACGTCCAACCGGTCATCGATATCCCTACGATTCGCGAGATGAGTCCTTTGGTCGATAACCATGCTTGATGCCTCGTCACAGTTGATGGGTGATTGTTAGAGAAGCCCAAGACTGAAGAAGGACGCAGTATCCCCTTGTCCATTCCTCACCATCCAGATCTACAACACCATTGAAGGCGCTGCTCAGCTACTCCGTCATAGGCATACTAAACGTTGCCGTCTGTCATGCCCTGGCCTTTGCTTGTCATGGTACAGCTCTAACCGAGCGGAGATCACCCGCTGGATCAGAACTGCCCATGGATTCTGCTCAGATCTCTCTGGAACCACTGGATCCAACAGATGGCGCAAATGCCTCGCGAACATTTCACATATCAACACTTAATCATTTTCCCCACCCAAATCTCACCAGGGGAATTACTCACACATAATTAAATACATAAACAGAAAATAAAATGAACACATGAATAGAAGAAAATATGAAATACTTGAATAAATACCAAAGGCAAACCGCCTCGGGCTTGTTCTTCACAACGGAATTGAAATAAAAGCAAGTAAATTGTTTGGTACAAAAATGTAAAAGAAAATACTGAACCAAAGTGTATCTTGGGACTGAAAATAAAGTAGAACACGATGGGGAGTAGCCACCTTTGTCAGCCACACTTGCTGGCTTTTTATAGTTGACAGACGTCAGTCTAACCCTAACCCAGCTGTCTGACAGTATCCCTGTGACTGACTTTCCATAAATAGATGATCGTGATTGATTTGATTGTTGGGGATGATTGGCTTAATTGATTGAGTTGACTTTATCTTTCTCTTGCTGTTGATATCCCAGATTCGCTGAAACCTTCCATCCTTGGCCCTTCACACGTTTTTCTATAAATAGGCCAAAAATGCTGATTGGGACAGTCTGTCATGGCCTTACCAACATGAGTGATCACCTTCCATATTTAGCTTGATCCTTGATTGATCTGATTGGTGATTGGCCATCAATTATTGATTGATTAAGTTGACTCCACATTTTTTCAGATCCTTCCATTGTTAGGACTCCCCAGAATCTCCTTAATATCTCTTTCACGCGTCTTTCCATATTTGGCTCTTGCTGCTGACTGCTGCTGTCCAGCATGGTCATATTGACTGCATCCTTCGGTTAGCCTTGCACCAGGTGGTACACTTTGGAAATCATCGCTGCTCAGATGCAACTTGGGCTGATTTGTCTCAGTAATGCCCATTTCGCTCATATTTCGTCCATATGCTCATTTCCGAGCTTCCACCTCCAAAATATCTGTTTTCTCCCCTATACGACTCATACAAACTTAAAAGAAAAGAAAAATGGGGCCAAAAAAACCCAAAAGTCGAAGACGCATCAGCTACCAGCTCACATATTTCTTCAGTTGTGGGAGCATGCTGATCAGCTGGAGGGGCTTGTGCAATCAGAGCTAGAGGCTCAACTGTGACCATGGCTTGTCGGTTGGCCAGGTACAACTTCAGCTCTTCTTCTTCTTCCTTCGCTGCTGTGGCGGCTACATCCACATCCTCAAGGAAGTCAGCTGACTTGATCAGCATGCTGTCGAGAAAGTCAATGCACTCCTGTCCAGCTGCTTCCCTGGTGTCTGTCCCTTCAGCTCTGCTCTGGTCCAGCCGACGAGTGAGCAGCGCAATCCTGTTGTTGTAAGCCACATCCAGGTTGGAGTAGTTGAAGTAGGCTCGGATGCAGGACTCATCTGACTTTATCCTGTCCCAGCTCTGCACCTTGATCGTATCTTCTTTCACGTACCAATGGGTGAAGATCAGGTGGAACTGGTACAAAAACTCGGTTCCCAGAGTGGCGAAGACCGGCATGTTGCGAGCTTCAGGGAACATGCCCAACAGCTTCTGAAAGCAGTAGGCCACCCTGCTCTCGTGCTCCAGCGCAACGGCCTGAAGATCGTCTGCTTCATTTATTAGGGATGGGGAAAGATCATATGGCAAAGGTTCAAAAGGTTCATCGATGTTGGCCAAAGAGTTGGTCGCAACATCGGCATCGAGCTGGGAGCTCGGAATATTGGATTCGGTTGGGAGGGGGGTTTCAATTGTTTCCTCAACATTGGCCGAAGGAGCGGTCACAATGTTGGCATCAACCAAAGTGCTCGGAACATTTGGCTCTGGTTGGGTAGAAAGAGCAAGAGGCTCTGGGGGAGGTACGGCATCAACTCCTGCCGTGGGGGAAGTGGGAACGTCTTCAACGTCCTCAGATGAGAAAGATGCATCCGACGTCAAGTCCGTCTCCATGCCGTCAGCCTTGTCAGCTCCGGTGGCTCGAGGGATGATCTCGAACGTGGCGGCCTCAGCTGAGCGGCTGGACTCAGATGGCTCCTCAGCAGTCGCCGACTCAACTGGTGCATCCACAGCTGGTAGCTCCTCGTCAGCTAGTGCATCCACATCTCTCTCCTCAGCTGGCTCCTCAGCTAGAGTTTCCTCACCCTGCTCCTCAACCGGCTCCTCAGCTAACATCTCCTCAGCCGGAATAACCTCGGTTGGCTTCACAACTGTCTTCTTGAACCGTACCCTTAGCTTTTTCTGGGCAGGCTCCTCAGCTGTTTCCTTCTCCGACTCAGTTCGTCGGCGTGCAGCTTTGGACTTTGTTGGGCGAACGACAACTGGTTCCCCCTCAGCTGTAGACTCAGCAGACTTTCCAACCTCCTTCTTCTCCTTAGGAGTGTACACACTCCTAAGCACCTCCTGTGCCTTCTTCGCTGTTGGGAACAGCAGCAACTACTTGACCGGCGTCTCCTCACAGTCATTCCAGACCATGTTGCGATCCTTTGTCACGAGCAAGATCACGGCTGAGATCTTGCAGCCGAAGTTGAGCATCCCTTTCACACTCAACAGCTTCTCTCTAGACTCAGTTGTTGTCTCGAAGATCTTCGACTTCTCCACCATCAACTGGTTCAAGAAGTATTGAAACCAGTTGATCTGGTGTTGGTGCTCCAAAGCCACTAATTGCTTCAACTTGGGTTGGCTGATGTCGCTGAATACACCACTGTAACCGAACACCACCTTAGAAACAACATCGAACAGCAGGCGATGTTCTGGCTTCAGTTTCGTCCTCTGCATGTTGCTTCTTAACTTCTCCGGAGTGATCAGAGCACTCTCCAAAAATTCATCGACGTGCTCGTCGGTTATGCTTTCCAGAAGCTCTGTGGCTGTGTGGTTGACGGGGATGATGTATCGAAGGACATCGGAAATGTCGATTGGGAAGGTGACACGGTGAATGGTCCTTGCTGGAATGTCTCGTTGGCCGCAGGAAACCTCTGTAGTCACTCATTCCCTGCTGTCGAGGGATGCTTGCAGGTTGACGTAGAACTCCCCGACTTGTCGCCTGAGCAAGTGGGAGGGGCAAAGCTTGGCCCATTCGAGGAGGCCATTCTCTCTGAGAGTATTTGCAAGGGGAGCCAATACCGGCAACTCCAATTCCTCGTCGGAGAGGATCTGCTCGAAGTGGATCTTCGACACCAACATGTCGAATGATTCTTCGTATGAGGTAGGGACAAGGGAAGATCCAGATGAAGCCATTTTCTTGCTTTTGGGCGCCATTTATGATTACTGCAAAAGAAATATATATAGGAAAGGAAGGGAAAAACTTTTGCAGAAAATAGTTAGACAATCTCAGAGAAGACGATGAACAGTTATAGAAGATAGACACGAATGAGGAAAGTAGGAGATCTCTTCTTGATTTTTTGCCTTATATAGGTTTTTGACTCGGTAAAGATCGACGACTGGGGTTAAATGGCGCGAATCCATCAATGGCTGAGATCACGCGACTGTTGACTATCTTTGACTTGACGTCATGCACCGAGTTTCAACCCACGCGTGAGAAGGTGTACAGTTTATCTTGTCAGCCCAGTCGCACTATAAAGTAGGCTATGGATGTTCAGCCGTACTTTACATTTAATGCGACATGATGGCTATTTTAATGTAACTGACTAGCTCAGGAATGTTTGAATTTATTTCAAACATTCTCATTTAAGAACATAACACCTTCAGCCATAAATGTTACCTGCCAGCTGATGTCGGAATCAGCTGTGTTCCCGTGTTGCGGCATACCATCAGCTGACTCGAGTTCGTCTGTTCAGCTGAAGTCTGATCCAATGTTGCAGCATACCATCAGCTGACTCGAGTTCGTCTGTTCAGCTGATGTCTGATGTCTTCGGTTGGCGATCCGCATCCGAGATTCCCCCTTTATCTGAGCTTCTCCCTCAGATGGATATCTGTCTCTTCACCTCATCTGGTTCCTCATCAGATGGATCCAACAATCCAAGTAGATCACATAGCATCTTGAACCGCGTTTCGGCTAGAGGTTTGGTGAAGATATCAACTCTCTGAATCTCGGTTAGATTTTTCTCCATGGAAACGTCCTTCTTCTCAATATGGTCTCGGATGAAATGATGTCGGATGTCGATGTGCTTCGTCCGAGAGTGATGAACAGGATTCAAAGAGATAGCAATGGCACTGGAGCTATCGCAATGAATGGGAACCTGTCTAGTTGCAACTTCATAGTCTCGCAGTTGTTGCTTGAGCCACAACACTTGCATGCAGCAGCTACCGGCAGCCATATACTCTGACTCGGTTGTAGAAGTGGCAACACATGCTTCTTTCTTGGAGAACCACGAAACTAGCTTGCTTCCCATGAACTGACAGTGTCCAGATGTGGACTTCCTGTCCAACCGAACTCCAGCTAGATCTGCATCTGAGTATCCAGTCAGTTGGATGTTGTCGTCGGTTGGATACCACAACCCAACATTTACAGTTCCCTTCAGATACTTGATGATGTTCTTTGCAGCCAACATGTGAGCTTCCCTCGATTGAACTTGAAACCGGGCACACACTCCAACCGCGTAAGATATGTCTGGTCGACTGGCGGTTAGATAGAGAAAAGAACCGATGATCCCTCTTTACTTACTGGCATCCACGAGCTTTCCCTCAGTTCCAGGTTCAATCTTCCAGTTAGTATGCATCGGGATCCTTGTAGTCTTACTTGTCTGCAATTCGAACTTGGTGATGAGCTCCTTAGTATACTTGGACTGATTGATAAATATCCCTTCTGGTGGCTGCTTCACTTGAAGTCCAAGAAAGTAGTTCATCTCGCCCATCATCGACATCTCGAACTTAGAACCGAATATGATGTCGTCGACGTAGATTTGCACAACAAGTATATCTTCTCCAACTTTGATGGTGAACAGGGTTTTGTCAACTAATCCTCGTTTGAACCCCGAGTTCAGAAGAAAACCACAAAGAGTGTCATACCAAGCCCTGGGTACATGTTTCAAACCATAGATTGCTTTCTTCAACTTGTACACTCTTCCATCTCCAGTTTCAAAACCGGGAGGCTGTTCAACATATACATCTTCCTTGATATCGCTGTTGAGGAAGGCACACTTCACATCCATCTGATAGACCTTGAACTTGTGAAATGCAGCATAGGCTAGAAAGATTCGGATGGCTTCCAGCCTTGCAACCGGCGCGAAGGAGTCCTCGAAATCGATTCCTTCTTGTTGGCAATACCAACCTTGCCTTATTCCTCACGATGAATCCAATGGCGTCTCTCTTGTTCTTGAAAATCCATTTTAATCCAATGACTTTGACACCATTTGGTCTTTCTACCAACTCCCATACACAGTTGCGTACAAATTCGTTTAGTTCTTCTTGCATGGCTGTTGTCCAGTGAACACAGTTGAGAGCTTCCACAACATTCTTCGATTCTGGTACATCAGCTACGAAGCAAGAAATCATGGCAACATCTCCAGCTTGCTCGAACTCCTCAAGAACTGCCAACTCCTCAGCATATTGGGCATAAGTGTTGGAATCTTCCTCGGTTGAATCTTAAGCCGCAACTCTGCTCCTTGTATGCACACCTTCGGTTGGATCTCCAATGATGTTGTCTGTGGAATGGTCTTCATACCATCTTCTATTGTGTCTTCCTTCTTCTTCCAACTGTGGCTGTTCCGTGATCTGAGCTGGAATCTTCAGAACTGGTGATTGATCAGCTGTTGAGTCTGGATTCTCAACGTTGATAACATTTTGAATCGAGCTTGGTTGGGCTTCGGATGCCGATGCAGTTGGAGAGGCATCAGCTGTGGTTCCCCCTTGAGATGAGCTGGGGTCTTCACATTCATCTTCAGAGGAATATGGATCATCATCCTCAGTTGCCCATACCAGTGGTTCAGCTAAATTCTTTTCCCTTAGGGCTTGCGATCTGGTGAGAGCAGGTGGAACTTGTGGATCAGCCTGTTGTCCTTTAGCCTGTTCCCTGCACTCAAAAGTAGATTCATCAAAACTAACATGAGGTGTTATCTCCACAACACGAGAGCTATTGTTGAAAACTCTATAAGTCTTGATTCGAGCGGCATATCCAAGAAATATGCCTTTCGAGGCCTTGGCATCAAAAGTTTTCAACTGAGTCTTCCCATTGTTGTGAATATAACACTTAGAACCAAAAATGCGAAAATAAGAAATATCTGGCTTCCTGCGTCTCCATAGCTCGTATGGTGTCTTTCCCAACCGCTTGGTTAGAAGAGACCGGTTCTAGGTGTAGCATGCTGTGTTGATGGCCTCAACCCAAAATCTCTTTGGCAGAGCTGAGCTTGTCAGCATGGATGTAGCTGCATCTTTCAGTGTTCGGTTTCTTCTCTCAGCTACTCCATTCTATTGCGGAGTACGCGCAGCTGATGTTTGATGTGTAATTCCATGCTTCTCGCAGTACTCGATGATGGTTTCATTTAGAAACTCGGTTCCACGATCTGATCGGATGGAGATGATCTTTATTTCTTGTTGGTTCGATATCCGATCCATCAACTTGGGTAGCTCATCTCGGGTCTCACTCTTGTGTCGCATGAAAATGGTCCACGTACATCTGGAATAATCATCAGTTACCACAAGGGTCTACTCGTTGCCATTCATGCTCTTTGGTGTAACTGGCCCGAAGAGATCCATGTGGATCAGTTGTCGCACTCGGTCGGTTGAGGGAGTTGTCTTCAACCGGAAGGAGGATCTAGCGAGCTTTCCCAACTGGCATGCACTGCAAATATGTGTTGTTGAAAACACTCGGTTTGGTATGCCTCTTACATGTTCTTTTCTGGCAAGTCGGTTCATAGTCTTGAAATTCAGATGGTTGAGCCTTTTGTGCCACAGCCAGCTCACATCTGAACTGCTCTTTGATAACGGGCAGGTGTCAGGAAGACTACTGTTCCAGTCAGCATAGTAGACATTTCCGGTTGGCGATCGATTTCCCAACAATATGACCTGCTTTGATCCGACATTTTTAACCCTGCAACCATGTGCATCAAACTTGACAGAGAAACCATTATCACAGAATTAGCTAATGGAGAGCAAGTTATGCTTCAATCCATCAACATAAGAAACATTAGAAATCGAAACGTGATTGGTTTCAAGGGTACCGTAACCTCTGGTGTAACCTTTTGAGTTGTCACCAAAAGTAACTGATGGACCTTCTTTCTCCACGAAACTTCCAAGCAAATCCTTCAGATTTGTCATGTGTTTCGAGCATCCACTATCCATCACCCACATTGTTGTCGACGCTTTATTCTTCCTCAGCTGTTTCTCCTGTACCTGCAAAGAGAAACTCGCTTAGGTCCCCAATTTTAGTTGGGTCCTGGAGGGTTAGAACCAGTTCCCCTGGAACTGTGCGTCGCTTTTCCCTGTATACTCGGATAGATTTATCATTCCAAATCACTTTTTCTTCATCATCTACTATAACAACACCTCGGTTATCCTTAGGCTTGTTGTTAGTAGTGATGTTATATTTCTTGGGAGGAGTTGGATTTCTCCCATTCTGAGCTTTCGGAGGAGAGGCTTTTCCCCTGTTTTGATGGCGATTCTTATCCTGTTGAATTTGTCTGTGAGGTCGGACGCCTTGTTGGAATCTCTGTGGCTGATTCTGATTCCAACTCCTTGAATGTTGTTGATAGTTGTTCATGCCCTGTTGGTGTTTCATGTTGTGGCATGTGTATCTCTAGCTGTTCGACCTGTTTCTTATCGGTTGACTCGGTTGGAACTTTTGGTTAAACTGATGTTGGAACCGCTGTTGATTCAGATGATTAAACCCTTGTCGGTTCTGCGGTCGGTTCCATTCTTTCCGATGTTGACTCTGAGGTTGATGCAGAGGTCGGTTCTGATTCTGAGTTCGGTTGCGATTGTGTCTTCGACGCCTCGGATTCCTCTTCTGACTTTTGGAACATTCCCCCTCAGTTGATGTCCCAACTGATGGAACATTCTATCCTCCATCTACTACTCCTTTTCCCTTCTCAGTTGTAGTTCCCTTGGTCGGTTGAGCTTGCTGAGAGGTGGAGGTTGAATTACTTTGTGGTGACTCAGGTTCCACTGTGTTAGGTTCGACAACCTTGACCTCAACAGCTTTGATGAAGGTTGCTGGAGGAATTCCACTATCTTTAATCACATCATAACCGAGTCCTGACACGTCATCGATCTGTCGACTGTAACTGATAAGATTTTCGATGATCTTGGATGACTGATATAGCTTGATTAAGTTGTCCTTCTCAGTTTGCAACTCCTTGAGGAGGACAGTTATCTGCTCGGTTTGTCCATATGACTTCTTTATCAGCTGGTCGATCTGAGCCTCTTGATTTTTCAACTGATCTTGCTGCTCCTTGATCTGCTTCGTCAACTCCTCATCAGTTGGAGCCTTAGCCTCATTCAGTTGACTCTTGAGATTCTCAATCTCCTCGGTTTGGCTCTTGATCACATCATCCTTTTCGGTTAAGGAATCTTCAAGTTTGGTGAACTGAGCTTGAAGACTTTTAAACTCAACCGATTGCTGATGCAGTTCCTCGCTGAGTTCTTGAAAATCACTCCAGGAGGGTTCCAACTCTTCATCCAGTGATTCCTGCATGTTAGAAATATTGGAAGAATTTAGCTTAGCAGGATTAGAGTGTACCTCAGTATCATCTTGATCGGTTCCAAGTGCCATGAGGCATTGATCCTGATTGATGGCGTTGTTGGTAGAAATCAGCTCATCCTCATCTTCAGTGTCAGTGAAGATGTCCATGTCGTCAGCTGCTTCTTCTGCTACCATGGCCTTGTTCTTTCCAGCTTGCTTGGCCCTCAACGCTTCTCTCTCTTTCTTTGAGAGGTCTGGACAATCTGCTTTGAAATGTCCTTCCTTGCCGCATTCAAAGAAACCGTTGTTCACAGGCTTTGAGTTGTCTCGAGTTCGGTTAGATTTGTAGAACCTCTTGTATTTGCCGAACCGAGTGTCCATGTCAGCCAGCTTCTTTGACAGGGCGGCTATGTTCTGCTGCAGTTCCTCTCTGCTTGGTTCCTTTGCAGCTGTGTCTGCAGATCTTGTTGGTCTCGATGTTCTCGATTTGGAGTAGTCAGCTCGAAGTGCAATTGACTTTGAGGCTGAACCAACATCCTCAAGTCGACTCGTCTGAACCGAGGACTGAGATTTTCGTCGGTTTACCTTGTACTCATTTCCCTTTAGTATTGAGAACAGTCTTTTAGTTCCCATCTTACCTAGGTCAGCTCGGCTCTCGTGGATGTTGGTGAAGGTATCCCACTCGGCCGGTAGAGCTTGTAACACTTTGAGATTGATTTCTCTTAAGGTGTATTTTCCTCTTCGGATGGACTGGATTCTTCTGATGATGTCCATAAACTGGAGCTCTAGCTGATCAATTGTTTCATTTGTTCTCAGACAAAAGTTGTCGAAGTCTTGGCATGCATGTGAGAACTTGTTCTCCTTCGTCTCGTCGCTTCCTTCACTCAGCGATGCCAAGATATCCCACATCTCTTTGGCAGTCTCACACTCCTCTATCCAAGGAAGATAATCTTGTCCAACTGTGGACATGATCGTGCTCTGAGCCCAGATGTCCAACTGGCTCACCTTGGCTTCCTCTGGAGTTTAGTCTTCCGGCTGCTTCTCCACAAACTCCACAACTGTATCCCCATCGTTGGGATTTGTGGGAGTGCGAGTGATTCTTTCTTTGATGATGATCGGTCCGGACGAGAGTACTTGTTGCATCCTATGATGCTTCGACAGTAAGATCTTCTTCATCCGTGTCCTCCAGGATGTATAATTTACTACCGAGAACATGACCACGATCTTGTCCTTGACGTCCATCTGCACACAACAACAGAACAAATATGCAAGCAAATATGCACTAGCGTGAAAAATAGATCTGTTCAGTTGACCACTAAAGAAACTTTCTCGAATTCACACCTTGTGAAAGAGAGTCAGTAGTCTTTTGAACCACTGCTCTGATACCACTTGATGGTCCCGATACGAGTTCTGGTGTATGAGGGGAGGGGAGAGGAATACACCAGATTAAACTTTTTAAAACAACCCCCTAAAAATTAACTCAACTGAGTAAAGCAGCTCAGTTGGAATCACAACCGAGTAAGAGACACTCGGTTGGATGTGATGTGCTGTGCGGAATGTGGTGGAAATAAACTCGTAAAAATTAACTCACGCTTTTATGCACGGTTGGTCAAGAACCTAGACAATTGAGAAATAATGCAGTTTGTATGCAGGTTAGAAGGTCAGTTGAATGTGCAATAAATAACTGAACAAAATAAACTCAACACACGACGATTTAACGTGGTTCAGAGAGAACTCCTACGTCCACGGGGAGTTGTGAGTCCACACAACTCTGTCCAAGTTCTTCTGGACAAACCACACAGCTTACGCGGGCTGTGCAACCGTTAAGGATAAGTTTGCGGGTACTTATCAACCTTACAGTTTAGTTTTCATGTACTAAACAACCTATCTACTCAATTCCGGGAAGAGTAGGGTCCTAACACTCCTTTTGAGAGGAAGTGTGAAAAAGGTTGGTTCTAACTAAAAGCTCGAACATGAAGCGAGCTATGATCTAACACTCTACGAACTCTCACTAAGTGATGTTCTCAAAGTTCGATCTAAAGACACAGAAACTAACTCTAGAACTCTAGAACCCTCAACAAGTGATGTTCTAAGAGATTGAATGCAGTTCAGCTCGTGAAAAATTTTGCTCTTTCTTTCACTCTTTGGTTTCTTCTCGCGTGTGTGTCTTATATTCTTCTCTGTTAATGAAGGCCTCTATTTATAGGCAGAGAGAATCAACTAGCCGTTGGAGGAGCTGTTGATCTCTGTTCTTTGAAAGCGATGGCTTGTCTCTCATTTCTGCAGACTTTCCGGATTTGGCAACTACGTGCTTCTGCTTTTCATCTGAGATAGCCTTGTGTTGGGCCAAATGAGGTAATGACAGAGAGTCAAACCTTCACGTGACTTCCTTATTTGAAATTCAAATCTCAACGACAGACTTCCAACAAGGAGAGGTTGGTTGAGATTTTTCGATCTACATCTGACTGGTTCTTCAACTGATGTTCTGTCTGAATGCTAACAGATGAACTCTTAACTAATCTGAACTTCATGCTGTTGATCTTCTTGGTTTGAGGTCCTACACCTGATGTTCTGAAACTGAACACTCAGTTGTCTTCCTTGTATCTGATCAGTTGGGTTGAACGCTCGGATGACTTTCTTTCATCTGATGTTCTCTTTCCTCTTTCTACTTCTCATCTGATGAACGCTCAGTTGTTTTCCTTACAACTGATGTTCTATCGCTTGAGTGTAACTTCCTCCTTTCTCAATGCTTCATCTGATGAACGCTCAGTTGTCTTCTTCACAACTAATGTTCTATCGGAGTGAAGCCTTGTTGCCATCTTCAGCTGGAGTCCTGTAAAGATAAAATCTTAACAATGCTCAAACAGCGAGCCTAACTACTAACATTAGGATCTGGCAACATCTACTCGGTTGCGGTCAGTTGGTTTTGGAATCAATCAAAACTTTAATAAATTTCCCAACACAAAGAAAACGGAAATAAACGAATGTTACTTACGTATAAGTAACAAGAACAACGTCGTTCACGTTACGTTGTGTCGTCTCACTTTGTTTCGTTTTAGCAGAGTTCTCTTCATTCGAACTTCGAGAAGAAAAATGTTTTATTATTGAGAATCGAGCACGAGGCTTGATTAAATTTTTCCAACAATCGATCGTATCCAACGACGATTGGAACTTATGTCCTAAAAGTTATTCCCCAATTAATATTCCATTTTCCTTTGGAATTTATTTCTATACTTCGTTTTTAAACGAGAATTTCGACAAGTACGTGTATCAAGTGTCGTAAAACGACAAGTCTTTTGAGAATGAATGTTACTTTTTGAAGGAGTAACATGAACAAAGTGGACGCACTTTGTTTTTAATGAGTGAGAATCGATAAGAGATTATTTCGGGGAAGGAAGTTTATGAGAGAAATCAGGAAGGAATAAAATGAATAATAGGATAACGAATGGAAATAAAATCTTGAAATTTTATTTCTATATATTGATGTTTGAGTGCAATTTCTTGAATTGCTAGATGTTATGATAAGTGGTTGTTTAAGTTGTGATATTACAATTGAATAAGGAATGTTCATTTTGTAATCTAAGTATTTCATTAAGATAAGTTATTTTTTTTTCCCTACCCGTTACTGATCCGTGTTTCCTTAAAACTTTTGTAGGATGGCTTCTAGTAGTGACATGACTCAGGAGAGTCAATCCCCACCACAGCGTACCTTAGCAGACCTTTTACAGGACGCTTATCACAGTTACGAGGCAGATTACGATATGGAGGATGTGGGGCAGATAGTGAGCAACTTCTCGTCAGTTTATTTTTCAGCACGACACTTTATTCTGGAGAGTCAGGCGATATCCGACCTGGTTGTACGTCTACCGGACGAGTGGCGCTGTTGGGCGCACCGCGTGGCGTGGTATTTTCTTGGGATTTTCGGCGACGACACCGAGCCGACGGGCAACTACACGGGATTCGCCCTATATATACACGGGCGATTCTTTGACAGGAGATTCATGCTTCCAGTTCCTTTTGAGCCCCATCTCTCCTATCGTCACTTTCCAGCAGAGACCGAGCCAGAGCCTTTAGAGTTGGACCCGGAGTTGGCCGCTTTGTTTGAGGTACCACCAGACTTTGTACCAAGTGAGGAGTCTGACCCGGAGTCAGAGCAGTTAGAGGTGGACGAGGAGCCCATAGCCTCACCAGAGTTATCACTTCCACTTGGACCACTTGAGGAGTTGGTCCCAGGACCGGGATTCGTAGAGATCGATGCAGAGACAGCCGCTTTGCTAGAATTATCTTCACCGTTTATACCCGACGTTTGTGTTAGAGTCAAAGGACCTTTAGAGACAGGACTGTTTCGGGCAGAGTCAAGAGTACCGAGGGATTGACGCGGAGCTTGCCGCCATGTTAGAGCTGCCATTTCCTCCGACACCACTTGAGGAGATCTGCGCGAGATGGGCAACAATCAGAGAGCAGATGGAGGCAGGACCATCCAGGGTCCGTTCCAGAGAGGTTTTTGAGTCCGGTTCCATTCCTGAGCACCTTCTTCCTCTGAAGAAGCGTGTAATAGAGACTAGTGAGGACTACCTTGTTTCAGACTTAGAGGAGGTAGTTTCTGAGGCACTGTCACCACCTCGGCTTACACTTTCTGACGACTCTACTCTGAGGGAGGACGAGGCCCCCCAGCCTGTCTTTGGTTCAGAGTCTGAGAAGGAGGACCCGGACGAGGATCCTGAGGAGAAGGACCCAGATGAGGATCCTGAGGAGGACCCGGACGAGGATCCTGAGGAGGAGGACCCGGACGAGGACCCGGAGGAGGACCTAAAGGAGGACTCTTAGGGTTTTTACAGGCCGTAGAGGGTAGTTTGGACTCGACTACAGTTAGTTGAGCAGAGCGTCGTGGACGCGTGTTAATATCAGTAGTAGTAGTAGTTTCTTTTGCCCTGTACATAGTCGGATCAGTAACTAGTTTTGTAGTACTCTAACAGATACGAAATTTTATGAATCATTTCCGTTCTAGTACTTTCAGTAGATACGGAGATGCAGCCTGTTAGTGCACCGGGTAAATAGTAGGCAGTCAGCCTAGTTTAGATTAGTAGTAGTCTTACTTTTTGTATAAGTCCCCATTGGACGCAGAATTAATTTTCTTTTGATGTATATATATACATGACCCATGAGAGGGTTTTTAATCACCAGAAAGTTTCCTATGAATCGAGTAATGAAACTTGAATGTCAAATGAACTCGTGTAACGAGAATTGAGTTTAAGTTGAGTGGTTAAAAGATTAATGAATTAATATCGAAATTATGTTCGATTTTCTTTCTACGAGCTTGTTTAAGTTGGAAAGAGGGTTAGTAAGTAAGCGAATGATTAAGGAAAGGGGCTAATGAGAATTTTTGTTACCTATAGCTTAAGGAAAAATGCCGCCAAGAAATGTTAACAACAGAAGGGGACCTGGTAGGCCCCATGGACGTGGAAGACGTCAGCAGAGGATGAAAGAGAACAGGATCAGGAACATCATGATGCCCCACCACCATCACCATCACCACCACCTCCACCACCACCCCATAGGGATATTGAGGACCTCTTCCTCAAGAGAAACCCTCCGATGTTCAGTGGAATGGGCAGCCCTAGCGATGCTGAGCTATGGGTGCTGGTGGGAGGCCAGACAGAAAGTGATACCCATGGAGCGTCTAGCTCGTTTTACGTGGGAAGAGTTCAAGGAAGCCCTGTTTGACAAATATGTACCGAAGACGTATAGAGCTCAGAAGGAGGCTGAGTTCTATAATCTAAAACAGGGAAAACTGACGACAACTGAGTACGACGCTAAGTTCTGTGAGCTTTCTAGGTATGCGCCTTCGCAAGTCGATACCGAGGAAAAGATATCGAAGAAGTTCCAAGGGGGACTACGACATGAGTTGGGAATTGCCTTAGCTAGTCATGGAGGACTAAGCTACACTGATATTTTAGGAAGAGCTTTAGAAATGGAGGTCGTTGTGCCTGATGAAAGGAAAACAATAACAACCACGCCAGCTCCAACACAGAACCAGAACAGAGGCTATTATAACAACAATAATAGCAATTTCCACGGAAAACGAAAATGGGATGGAGGTAATCGCAGTGGTAACAACAAGAACTACAATCAGAATCAGGGGAATCAGAGGAATAATAATTAGCAAGGCTATCAGCAGCCTGGTCAGAACAGCAAACAGGGACCGTGGCAAGGAAACAACCAGTCGGGGTTGTACCTTCAAGGAAATAGGCAGAATGGATCAGGGAGAGGTAACGGTCAACAGAATCAGCCGTAGGGGTAGATGAGGAACACCAACCAGGGAGGAAATAACCCAGGGAGGGTTAACATGCCTGTTTGCTCTAAATGTAACAAGGCGCATTTTGGTGTTTGTCAAATCGGCACCACCAACTGTTTTAACAACGGGCAAAAAGGGCATATGAAGAAGGACTACCCTAAACCACTTCAGACAGTACCTTTGAGGGCTATACAAGCGCAGACACAGCCACAACAACCGATCAATCAGCAGCAATTCCAGCAGTACGCACAGTAGCAACAGAATGCGAGAGGATGCGCTATCAAACAGGGTGGCCAACACAAGGGAAAAGGAAATCTCGCAGGTATGGGAAAACTTCACAACATCCCTATTAAGATACTGTTTGATACCGGCGCATCGCATTCTTTAATTGCTGGCTCGTGTGCCGATAACTTAGACATCAGACCTGTAAGAGCTGCCCACCCTATGAGAGTAGCTACACCTTCAGGAGAGATCACTACTTCTACGCATGTTTGCTCTAACCTAGATTTAGAAATTGGAACTCTTAAGGTTAAGGTGAACAACTTAAACGTTATGATAATATGGGACGTAGATATAATCCTAGGAATGGATTGGTTGTCAGAGAATTATACCACAATTCTCTGCAACGAGAGAAAAATCTCTTTTCAACCCCCGGGTAAAAAACCAACCGAATTCCACGGAATTTCCATGGGAAGAGGCGTACCAATTATATCAGCTCTTCAAGCCACGAAACTCATGAAGAAGAAAGGTACCATAGCTTACCTTGTGTACCTAGTCGGAGAACCAGGAGCAAAGAAGACCATTCAGGATGTGAAGGTTGTAAACGAGTATGAGGACGTATTCCCTGAAGTGTTGCCAGGATTGCCACCAGATTGTCATGTGGACTTTACGATCGACTTAGAGCCAGGAGCAACACCCAAATCCAAAGCCCCATATAGGATGGCACCGAAAGAGCTAGAGGAACTTAAAATCCAGTTACAGGAATTGTTAGACCTTGGTTTCATCAGACCAAGTGTCTCACCGTGGGGAGCGCCAGTATTGTTTGTCAGAAAGAAAGATGGGTCGATGAGGATGTGTATAGATTACCGAGAGCTGAACAAGATCACCCTCAAGAACAAATATCCCTTGCCGAGGATAGAAGATCTTTTCAATCAGCTCAAAGGTGCAGGAGTCTTCTCCAAGATAGATTTAAGGTCAGGGTACCATCAGCTGAAGATCAAACCTGAAGACGTACCGACGACCGTCTTTAGAACCCGATATGGCCATTACGAATTCCTAGTAATGCCATTTGGATTAACCAACGCCCCCGCAGAATTCATGGACCTCATGAATAGAGTTTTCCACCCATACTTGGACAAATTCGTCTTAGTATTCATCGACGACATACTCATTTACTCCAAAAATGAGAAAGAGCACGAAGAACATCTACGGATAGTGTTAGAAACCCTTAGAGCCGAGAAACTCTACGCCAAATTCAGTAAATGTGAATTTTGGCTGAAGGAAGTAATGTTCCTAGGTCATATAGTTTCGGCAGAAGGAATCAAGGTGGATCCTTCAAAGGTAGAGGCAGTGCACAACTGGAAGTCACCTACGAGTCAGAATAAGATCCGAAGTTTCTTGGGTTTAGCCGGTTATTATAGAAGGTTTATTGAGGGATTCTCTACGATCGCCAGGCCGATAACACAGTTACTTTGGAAGAAAACAAAATTTAAATGGACAGACGAGTGTGAAAAGAGTTTCTAAACACTCAAGGAGAAGTTAACCACAACACCAGTATTAGCTCTTCTAGACGCAAACAAGGAGTATGTGGTTTTTACAGATGCTTCAAAGAATGGGTTAGGTTGCATCTTGATGCAAGACGGGAAAGTAATAGCTTATGCATCACGACAACTTCGACCTCACAAAGTTGAGTATCCAACCTACGATTTAGAACTTGCAGTCGTAGTGCATGCATTGAAAATATGGAGACACCATCTTTATGGTGTAAGGGTTGAGATTTTCATAGATCACAAGAGCTTGAAGTACTTCTTCGAGTAGAAGGAACTGAATATGAGACAACGAAGGTGGCTCGAATTGGTTAAGGATTATGATTGCAAAATTAGCTACCATCCAAGAAAGGCGAATGTAGTAGCAGACGCACTGAGTCGCAAGGCTCCAACAAAATTAGGATACCTCTTTGTAGAGGAAGAAACCTTAGTACGAGATTTTGAAAAGATGGATATAGAGGTACTTGATACACCAGCAACGATAACAAGTCAGATAGCGGCATTAGAAGCTACACCAGATTTACGAGAGAGAATCATCAGTGCCCAGAGGAAGGACGAGTTGATGGAGAAACTTCGACTAAAGATAAGGACGGAGAAACCAGATGGATATTCCGAAGCACCAGACAATGCAATCCTTTATGAAGCCAGAATTTGTATCCCTGACGACGATAACGAACTGAAGAATGACATTATGAGTGAGGCTCACGATATGCCGTATACAGCACACCCAGGGAGTACAAAGATGTATCAGGATTTGAGGAGGAACTTCTGGTGGAATGGACTAAAACGAGACGTTGCCTCGTTTGTAGAAAGATGTTTGGCAGGGCAGCAGGTTAAGGCTTTACACAGACGACCGTATGGATTGCTGCAGCCATTAGATATTCCAGAGTGGAAATGGGAAGGCATAGCTATGGACTTCGTGACAGGCTTGCCTAAGTCAAGGAAAGGAAACACAGCTATTTGGGTGATTATCGACAGACTTACAAAATCAGCTCACTTCCTACCAATTAAGACTACGTATGGATCAGAAAGATTAGCTCAGTTGTACGTTAGAGAGATTGTACGTCTGCATAGAGTACCGAAGGTCATAATATCAGATAGAGACGCTAAATTCACCACGAGATTTTGGGTCACTATGCAGAAAGAGTTGGGAACCGAGCTTAACTTTAGTACAACTTTTCACCCACAGACAGATGGATAGTCAGAGAGGACGATTCAGATTCTAGTTGATATGTTAAGGACAGTGGTTTTGGATCGAGGCGCGAATTGGGAAGAAATCTTACACTTGGTTGAATTCGCTTACAACAACAGTTATTAGGCCACGATAGGAATGGCGCCGTATGAGGCTTTGTATGGAAGGAAATGTAGATCACCACTGTATTGGGATGAAGTGGGTGAGAGAAAGAACTTAGGCCCAGATGCAGTAAATGAGATGATTGAGATCGTTCGGCAGATACGTGATAGAATGAAAGAAGCTTAGAGCCGACAGAAGTCCTACGCCGATGATCGTCGAACCAACCTTAGTTTTGAAGTAGGTGATAAGGTTTTTCTTAAGATCTCACCGTCTAAAGGAATCATTAGATTCGGTGTTAAGGGTAAACTAAGATCCAGGTTCATAGGACCTTATGAAATCCTTGAGAAAATAGGACATGTTGCGTATAGATTGGCCTTACCGCCAAGTCTAGGAAGTGTCCATAACGTTTTTCATGTTTCTCAGTTAAGAAAATACGTCTATGATCCTAAGCACATTATAAGTCAGCAAGACGTTGCTCTTGAATCTTACTTAAGTTATGAAGAGAAGCCGATATCGATTGTGGATAGAAAAGTTCAAGAGTTACGAACCAAATCGATACCAATCGTGAAAGTGCTATGGAATCACCACAGGCAGGAAGAAGCCACGTGGGAGCTCGAGGAGAAGATGAAGGAGAGATATCCTCATCTTTTTGCAGAAGGTATGCAAATTTCGGGACGAAATTTTTTCCAAGGGGGGTAGGATGTAATACACCAGAAATTTCGTACTGACTTAAAAATTTAAAGTTATTAATAAAAATGGCTTTGCACGCCTAAGTTCATTAATTTGAATTCTAAACTAACGAGGAAATTCATTTCCGAAAATAAATTACGGAAGTCAGTTAGATGACTACTGTATTTAGGGTTACCGCGTACGATAAATTGCGATACGAATTCGCCCGAGAAAGTTCGTTTTTATGATTTTTCGGACAAAATTCGGACTGTGAGGTCCCGAGATTTTGTCGGATTTTATATTTTAAAATATAGTTTCCGAATAAGTTAAATATATCGGAATTATTGGTCAAGTCGGATTTTGACGGAAACGAGCCGAATACGTTTTTATTTATCGACTTTTCGTAACGTCGTAACGAGCCTGAAAAATGGAGTTTTCCTTATTTTTTTTTTAAAGTCCAGCCGACGTCCCCCTCCCTAATATCCTTGATATTTCATTTTTTTATCATTAATAACTTATGACTCATTGTTCTATTTTACTTCCAAAAACTTTCCACCTAGGTGTATTACTATTGCATTAATGCAAGTCATCGTCTCTCTCTCATTTTTTTTCCTTCCCATTCTCGGCTGCCCACACACATACATTTTACTCTCTCAATTTTCATCCTCCATTGAAGAAGCTTAGAGCTTTGCAAGAAAATTCTTCACAAGATCAATCATCCTCCATCAACTTTCATTCTTCTTTCATTAATAATCAAGGTGTTCATGTCCTCTCCTAATCTATCCAATTAGATTCTCTTTTTCTTTATTTTTCTTAATGATCGAAAATGGGTAGATGAATTAGGATAATGTTTTGAGCTTTAATTGATGCAAATAGATGAATAAGGGAGTGATTCTATGGTTAAAATTTAAAAGAAATCAAGAACCCTAATTTTCTATATAGGACTGAAATTTGGGGTTTAGTGGTGGGAAGTTCTAATTCTTAAATTAAATGGATAATGGAGCTTTAGGAGTAGTTAATCGATGAATTAAATGAGAAGAAATGAAAAGCCCTAAGTTTTGAAGTGGTGACCGAATTTAGGTTAGGGTTTCATTATGGAAATTCAAATTAATGAAGTAGTAGTGTTATTAATTGATTAATATATGTTGTAATAGGTTTATTGATGGATAAATGGAGTTAATTAAAGAAGGAAATCACCCCTAATTATTCTAGGCTAAAACCGAAAATTACAAGGGTTTAGGGGTTTCATGTAGGTTTGTTTCTAATGAGGATTTAATGATAAAATATGGTTCTATGTAATGTTAGAGGATGTTATGGATTAATTGGAATTAATCTAAAATGTTATAATGGAAATTGTAAGAGACAAAGGATCGTAATTAAGTCGAGAATAGTTGATGATATAAGGTAATGATATAAGTAATAATGAATCTCGATAGATGAGGATTGATAATGTAGAATTTGATCGAAATCTGACAACTTTGGAAATTTCCTAAGAGACGAACAAATGTACGTAATTAGTGATAGGAAAGTCGAGTAGGAAACATATTTGGTTATTAATGATCATTAATGTTGAGGGAACGAGTTTCTAGTTGATGACTCGTTGATCCGAGTTATGAAGTGTTGAGTTTCTTTTATAATCGAGAAGTTGGAACGAGATTTGTTAACTTGTTGTTGGTATAGTAATTGGTAGTTGAAACGACGAGGTTTTGATCGTCGTGGTTATAGACGGGAAATGGAAAGGAGTTTTTCACGTACAAGAGTACGTGTTGACTGCCTTGACGTGATAATTTCGTGAGAATATAGGTTTGATAACTTAGAACGAACCTAGAAAGTCATACGTCAATTCTATCGAGCATTTAGGGTTAGCCGCGGCAGTTTTGCGACCCTTGCCGGAAACTGCAATATCTCTTAGCTCGTTTATCGGATTTGAGATCCGTAAATTGGAGAGTAAACTAGACTTCCATGGATTTCTAACGGTACAGGGCAACTCCCCTGTTTCCAGATACTCTGTTCTGGGCAGTCCCCAGAACTACTACATTGCACAGTGAATTTTCTGAATCTATTTTCCTAAGTTGTTTTCTAAGGCTCGTTAACTCGGTGCACGGCTTCCTAGGTTCGATTTATACTAATCCTCTGTTTTTCACACGAAATTACTGTCTCATGACAGTCAACATGTAACCTCACATGCGACGAACCCCTTTTCATTTCTCGATTATTAATACGACGATTAAAACCTCGTCTTTCAAAACTAATCAATTACTATACCACATCAATTTCTCATTTCAAAACCTAACATCTCGATTTCAATTATAACCTATCATTTCATAACTCGGTTTAACACGTCATCAACTACGAACTTGTTCTCATAAGGATAAGAGTCATTAATATCCAAATATTTCCATGGTTCGATTTTTCTATCAATACTTATGCTCGTGTCTTCGTCTCTTATGAAAATTCCAACGTCATTAGAACTTGATCAAATTTTGCTTACCTCCTTCGCAAAAAGCTCTCAAGTAGCTTCCTCTTACCCGTGGTAATTTCAGAATACTTTACTAATCATTTCGGCTTACTTCATAACTATCGCACTTTTCGATTCCAGATTGATCTCGGTTTTTCGTTATACTTATATCTTAATCAAGAACTATGTCTTGCTGATGGGTTACACGTTTAGAATCGAACACACAATTTCTCAAAGAGATACGCAAATATAATAACATTTCTTAGACTTGGCAACACGGCCAATCTATACGTCATTTCAAATTCATCTTTCTCGAGATATCTGATACTCATAATAAGCTTCATTTAAGCTTATACTTAACGTGAATCAAATGATTCTTTTAACGGAGAAATCTTAAAGAAAACTTTATCTCCTTTTCGAATTAAGTTCTGATTGTCGCATATACGTAAGACTTTCATCTTCTCGAAACTTCTTTCTTCAATCTTCATACATCTTCATACTCCCTTGCTAAACGGTTTATGGTGTATCGTGAGCCTCACTCATGATATCGTTCTTCAATTCGTCGTCGTGTGAATACAAAGTCTATCTTAAATACGATTGCATTACCTGGTGCTTTGGAATAATCGTCAGGTTATCCGTTCTTACCCTTAATCGTAGCTTCTCGATCAACTCATCCTTTCTCTGAGCACTTATGATTACCTTTCGTAAGCTTGGTGTAACTACGAGTGCTACTATTCGGCTGGTTATTGTTTTTAGGTGTATCGAGCACCTCTAAATCTATCGTCTCGAATTCTCGTATAAGTGTTTCTTCCTCGATAAAGAGACATCCAAACTTAGTTGGAGTATTGTGACTCGTCGCATCTGCTATGACGTTAACCCTTTCTGAATGGTAATTGATACCACAATCATAATTTTCCATCCTATGGATTATATCAAGCGTTTCATTAACACTTACCTTAAGCCTACGATTTTAGAAGAAATATTTTTACGAAGTCAAAGCCCACTCGCGGGGTCATATATACATATACGTCGAACGAGTACTGTTTTGCCTCCAACGAGGACTTATACCAAAAATACTACTAGTCTAAATTAGGTCAATTACTTGGCTAGTGACCCTTGCCCTTGTCCTGTGCTTCTGGCCCATTCACAAATGCGTATGCATTCTATTCTCGTTGTTGTCGTAGTTGTTGTTGTTGCGGATGTGGCTGAGCTTGCATAGCTCTCAAGGTTAGCAACGGTTTCGGACAATTCCTTCTCACGTGTCCCTGTCGACCATAGTTATAACAACCGTCAAAGTTCGCCAAACAGTTCCCAAAGTGCATTTTGTTACACTTAGGGCAGGTAGGAATAGTGATTCGTTCTTAATCATTGCCGGTCTGCTGTCCCTGCCACTGTCCGTGTCGGTTATTCTGATTCGGCTGCTGAAAGTCATGCTGATCCCCACCCTGGTTTCCTCCTTCTCTTTTCCTTTTACCTTTATGGTTGTTGTTTCTGTTTTTGGAATGGTCTGGAGTTGGTATCTGGGTTAGTGCTGATACGAGCGCTATAATCTCGTTCATCAGGCACAACTGCCTCCATTTCTAAGGCTCGTGCTAGTATGTCTGTATAGCTTAGTCCTCCATGGCTGGCCAGTGCCACTCCTAGTTCATGCCTAAGTCCCCCACGGAACTTCTTTGCCATCTACTCATCGGTATCTACCTGATCGGATGCATACCTTGATAAATAACAAAAGGTTGCATCGTACTCAGTCACTGTCATCTTCCCTTGATTCAGACTGTAGGACTCTGCTTCCTTCCTTGCTCTATAGGTCTTAGGGATGTACTTGTCGTTAAATGCTTTCTTAAACTCATCCCAAGTAAACTGAGCCACATACTCTGTCGGAATGACCTTCTGTCTAGCTTCCCACCAGTCATCAGCTGGTCCGTCGAGTTGAAACGCAACACATGAGAGGCGCTCCTCATCCGTACATTTGAGAAGTTTAAAAATTTTCTCTATAGCTCTTACCCAAAGCTCAGCATCGCTCGGGTTTCCTGATCCATTAAAGACAGGTGGATTTCTCTTGAGGAATAGATGCTCTATGTCACGATGTAGTGGTGGTGGAGGTGGAGGGTTTTCCTGACGTCCTTGATCTTCCTCCCTATCATGTTGTCTATGACCTCTTCCCGGTCCTATAGGCCTACCGCGTCCTCTTCCTCTGTTATTCGCAACTCTTGGCGGCATTTTGAAACTTGAAGAAATAAAAAATTCTCGTCAATTCCGTGCCTTGAGCACTCACCCATTCAATAAGGAATTAACTTATCTTAATCATTTAGCAATTTCCTCGAGTTGCAAACAAACTCTTATTGGTTCTTAGCTTATCTTAACCATCTCAACTTATCTTCATCGTCTTACGTACACTTAATCGTCTTAGCTTAGATTTCTTAGCTTTCTTGAAGAGAAACTCTTAACGGTTCTTCAATATTAAAACAAGTCAACTCCAAAGGGACTTGTTCATGTCACTTATACTTAGGTGACATTCATTTATAAAAGACTTGTCGTTCTCGTCACATAATGTTCGTATTCGTCGTATTCTTCGTTCAATTACGAAGTATGAAATAAAATTCCAAAAGAAAGTGGAATATTAACTAAGGAATAACTTTTAGAATACAAGTTCTAGTCATCGTCGGAATCGAGCGATCGTTGGAAATTAGTTAAAATTTTCGTACTCGATTCTTAATAACAAAACCGATCTCCTATTGGAGTTATAACGGAGCGAACTCCCATTGAAAGACGACTTCATTCGGGTTACTTGTACGGAAGTAACACTCGTTTCTTCATTCTCTTTGATTCCCTTTATTCTGTCCTCTTCATCTCGATCGTATCTTTCTCGTTTCGAAGCCAACGCTTCTTAAACGTCAAATCGTTTCTTTCGTTCATTTAATACGGAATTAAATTACCTTATCATTACTTATCCTATTTCCTCGAAGGGAATTCTCATCGGCTCTTAATTATAAAACAACGTTTGACTCCGCCGAGTCTTTGTTCATGTCTCCACACGCATGTGACGTTCGTCTTTAAAAGTCCTTCTCATTTCACGATCTTCTTTCGAAATCATTTGGAAACAACGCTTCTTAAAACGTTTATGTTCTCAGGGAGTCTTAGAGCAACAGTCTAAATTCTCATATCAACAAAACATCTTAATCAAAGAAATTTTAACTCACATAATTTCACATATTTCACCAAGTATAGTACTCATATTTTTCACATAATTCATCCTTGGCACACTTGGTTCTCACAGAAGTATATTTAATACTTCAAATTTTCAAAATAAAAACACTTTTAATACCTTTCTTTTCTGCTTTGGTTGAGTCGACGTAGCGGGAGGTTGAGTCGTTTACTGCATTCTTAAGTTTAGTGATACAAACTAAACTTTACTTTCTCAAAAGAAGACTCAAGTATAGAGTATATACAGATACTCTATCTTACTACTTGAAAGAAATTCATATACAGAGCAGAAACGATTGCTCTGTTATTACTCTGTGGTAACACTAGAAAAATAACTCACGGTCAGAGTAGGAACGAATGCTCTGATACCATTCTATCACAGCCTGACTTCCCGAAGGACGGCAAAGCCGGGGTGCGACTAGGCATTAGATAAAGAAACGGGAAAGAAAGGGAAAACTACTGAATAAACGATATTTGTAACATAAACTACTATGAATTTGACTTCATTGAATAAAAAGGGAGTCGATCTCGGAAGATCGCTCGACAAAGTTTGATCAGTGAAAGCTATGTTTAAAGTGTAAACATCTTAAACCAAAAGGATTTACATTAATAAGAGAACCGACTTTACTTAGTGAAAGAAAGAGTAAATCATGGAGGATCACTCGACATAGCTACTCTAAAAAGGGACTAAGTTCAAAGGATGAAACTTAGTTCTAAGTTATACTTTAACTGAAACTAGTTTACAGAATTGGCAGCGGAAAAACGTAGAAATGATAACACATGTCGAATGTGAAATTGAGGCTCAATCTACATTACTTCTTTAAGACGACCTTTACTCAACCTCCTCCACCTTCGTCGCTCAACCTGCACATTTAAAAACAAACATGCAGGGCTAAGTACAAAAGTACTTAGTGGGCACATTGCCGAAAATAACTCACAAGAGTATTGATTTAATTATACGTCATTTCATAAACATTTGAATAAAACCTTTACTGCTGAACACTTAATTTCTAAATGACACACTGTGGGTTTTAAACTCACATCCGATCGTCTGGAAGCACCTGAGGGCTAACTTAGAAATTGTCCCTCTGGATAGCACCTGTGGGCTATCTCAGAATCCGATCGTTTAGTTGGAGTTATCTGGATAGCAGCCTGAGGGCTATCTCAGAATCCAATACTCTGGTTAGCACCTGAGGGCTAACGCAGAGAGACATAATAGAATTCACATAAACAATTCATTAAAGCACTGATAGAACTTTAACACTCACTTATTAAAACAATACGTAATCATTTTCGAGCAACGCTCGCATATAAATACTTTAATAATCATTTATTAAAGCAAAACGTAAATACCTTCGAGCAACGCTCGCATATAAATAAGACAGTAATTGATACACTTTCGAAAAGCCCACGTAATATTACTTCATAAGTAATGGCATTCAACGGAGATTTTGGCTTTAGAAAGCCCACCTCGTTCGTTTACAGAACTTGTAATACCCCGGAAAAATTCTTCTGTCTTTAAAAATGAAACTAATTAATAATTATGGCTTTGCACGCCTAAGTTCACGATTTTGAATTCTAAGACCAACGGTGAAAACCGTTTCAGAAAATAAATTACGGAAATCCGTGCAACGACTACTGTATTTATAATTTCGCGTACAAAATATTTTAAGTTCTAAAACTCAGAACGGAAAACCGTCTGATTTTTAGATTCACGAAATCTCGATACGAACGCGTACGAGAAAGTTCATTTTTATGATTTTCCGGACGAAACTCGGACTGTGATGTCCCGAGTTTTTGTCGGAAAATATATTTTAAATATTATTTTCTGAACATGTATTATACGTTAGGATTTATCGTGAAATCGGATTACGCCGATTTCGAGCCGAAATATGTTTTTCGTACGTCGTTTTCCGTAACGTCGTATCGCGCTATAAAAGCGCGTATTCTCCTTATTTCCTTAAATTTTCAGCCGACTTCTTCACTTTTTTTTTAGCATGATATTTTCATTTTTTTATTCATTAAAACCAAGGACACCTAAGGTACTAATACTATTCCATTACCTTTACACCTATGGCAATTACTATTCTATTGGAATTAAATAACAACCAAATCAACCTCAAACTTTCATTTCTCTCTTCACTCTCTCGGCATTTCTCTCTTCTCTCTCTCCAATTTCTTCATCACCATTAACAAACCTCCAAGAACACTAAGCAAGTTTTCCAAGGATATCTCTTCAATCATCCATCAAATACCTTAAGTTCCTATACTAATATTGAAGGTATTTTGATCCTCTACACATCTATCCATATGAATTTCTTTTCTTTTTATTTTCTATGTTGATCGATTTTTCATGATTGTAGAAATTAATGGTTTGATCATTGATTAATGATTATTGGATGATCTAGTAATGTTTTATTAAGTTAAAATGGAAGAAAAACCACTAAGTCTCTAACCCTTGGAGGACCGAAAATTGGGGGAAGAATATAGGTAATTGGATTCTTGAATCTAATGGTGTAATTAGTATTTAGGGATGCTTAATTGTGTATTAAAACAAAGAGAGAACAAAAGTCCTATGATTTAGGTGTAAACCGATTTGGGGGCTAGGGATTAGGAATTTAATTTCCTAATTGGTTAATGAATTGGTTTAGTATTTGTTTGATTGATGGATTAAGGGTATTAGAAATAATATTAGGGAATTAATTGGAGAAGAAATTCACCCCTTTTTATTTAAGGGTGAAAACCGAAAATGGATTATGATGGGGGTTTGATGATATTATTTTCTAGTTAATGAATTAATGATGGAATATAGCTCCTAATGATTCTAGTAGTGGTTGGTAATTAATTGGGAATTTTCCTAAATTACTTGTAAAAAAGTAAGAGACAAAGAGCTTAAGTTAATCTAAGAATGAATAATGATATGAGGTAATGAGTTATGAATTAATGAATCTCGATAGAAAATGGTTAATGACGTAGAAAAGAAACGGAATCCGATAACGTAAGAAAAATCCTAAGAGACGAGCATGTACTCGTTGTTAAAAATCGGGAAGTGAAATAAGGTCGTTACTCGTTAAATGTTGCTTAATACGGTTTAATGATCAAGTTTGTAGTTAATGTCGAAGGCTTACGGATTACATATATATATATATGTTATGTTTTTAATTCGGGAACTAAGAACGAGTTTGCAACTCGTTTGATTGGTATAGTACTTGGTAGTTGAAGGCCGGCGTCTAGAACGTCCTGCCGTTAAGTGAATCTCGGAAAGGAGTCTAACACGTACGGGAGTACGTGTTGACTGCCCTCAAATGTTAAAAACAGGAAATTATAGTTCCAATAACTTAAAACGAACTTAAGTCGTTTAACGTTGAAAATGTTCAAGCCGTAAGGTTTTGTTCGGCAGTTTTGCGACCTCTGCCGGAAACTGAAATATCTCCTAGCTCGGTTATTGGATTTAAGATCCGTAAATTGGAGCGGAAACTAGACTTCCTAAGCTTTCTAACGGTACAGGGCACTTCCCCTGTTTCCGAATCCACTGTTCTGGGCAGTCCCCTGAATCACTGCCTTGCGCAGTGAATTTTTAGCTTTCATTTTTCTAAGTTGTTTCCTTTACGATTTAGTTTCTTTTAATCGTTTAAGTCGTAATGACTTAACGACAACCCTATATAGTGACCTAAGAGTCGAGTATGAAGTCTTATGAGTTCTCAATGAGATTTGTCTAAGTCTCGTTTCTTTTAAAATCAAAGCGTAATAGTAGCGTGCAAATGCCTAATGAAATGAAACGACTAAAACTTAATACGAATTTCATATTCGTTTATCTTTTACGACTATGTTTTAAAGTACGATTCTTTCACGATGAAGGGAGAAGTCAGCAGTGAAGACAGGACGGAAGAGTTAAAGTACGGAAGCACGTGTTTAATAGTTCTGTAACGAAAGGTGGGCTTTTATTATATGAAAATAAAACGTGGGTTTTTCCACAAACCGAAAGTGAAGTTTACAGCTTTGATAACTGTGTTTTATCAACGTGATAATCTTGGCATAAAATGTTTAACTGTTTTATGTGAGTTCTCTTGTACCTTTCTGAGTTAACCTTCGGGTTTTCCAGAATTTATAGTTAACCACTAGGATTGTTAACTATTATCGATCGGCTCTGAGTTAGCTATTAAGCGCTTTCCAGAGTTAGTGCACTGTAGCCTGTGGTGTATGTGTTATCCTGTTGAGGGATATCAGCCACGGTGATTTAGCTTGGTCAAGATTGAACGTAACATACCCTAAAAATGCTTGCGCAAGCTACTTTACTCAGTCAGTCAGAAAATGTTTTAGTAGACACGGGTCTTTTCAACAAAACCCCGTTGTGCTACGATTATCAGAAATGCCAGATTATCAATAATTATGATATTTTTCGGCAATGTGCCCACTAAGTACCTATGTACTTAGCCCTGTATATGTTTCTAAATATGCAGGTTGAAGCGACGGGAACAGGCGGTGGTTGATTGCTGTTGAATTAAGATAAGAGTTTTAGAAGAACGTAGTTATGACACTTCCGCTGCTTAAACTCTCAGTTTACGATGTCTTATACATTTGTGCATACACTTCAGTTGATGTTGTAATCTTTTAACTTAGATCTGTTAAGTACTTGATTGTTGTCGTATACTCCTTCCGAGTATCTTTTGTCGAGTAACCTCTCAAGGTTAACTCTTCCTTCTTAATATTAATGTCTTGTTTATAGAAGGTCGATGTCTTATGTATGTTTATGTTTATGTTTCCCCTTCTTCCCCGCTTCTTTAATCCAATCCCAGTCGCACCCCGGCATCTGCCGTCCCTCGGGATTTGGGGCTGTGACAAAACTATAACACGTGCTTCCGTCTCTGATCTTCCGTCCTGTCTTCTATTCTCAATCTCCTCCTTTGAACGCAAGTAATAAAACAATGATAAGTTGTCGAGTCGATAGGAGAAAATGGAATTCGAAACTGAAATCGAATTAATCTTTTAAGTTCTTAAGCTTTAGGCATTTGCACGCTTAACTAGATTCTTTTAGTTAATCTAGAACGAGACCCGAACACTTCTCGTTTAGCACTTGCTCGGTTTCTTACTTGACACTGAGGTCGGTTAATAATGGTAGTCGATAACTCATAACGACTTAAAAGGTCTTAAGGAGTTAAGTTGAAAAGAATTCAACTTATGAAAATGAGTTTTGAAAATTCACTGAACAGGTCAGTAACCATCACGCAGAACAGGGGATTTCGGAACAGGAGACGTTCCTTATACCAAAAGAAAGCCACGGATGTCTAGTTAACTCTCCAATTCGCGGATCTTGATTTCGTTAAGCGAGCTAGGAGATATGACAATTTCTGTGAAACGTCGCAAAACAGTCCGAATTTAACCCTAAGGCTCGTTAACTCGGTGCACGGCTTCCTAGGTTCGATTTATACTAATCCTCTGTTTTTCACAAGAAATTACTGTCTCATGACATTCAACACGTAACCTCACACGCGACGAACCCCTTTTCATTTCTCGATTACTAATACGACGATTAAAACCTCGTCTTTCAAAACTAATCAATTACTATACCAAATCAATTTCTCATTTCAAAACCTAACATCTCGATTTCAATTATAACCTATCATTTCATAACTCGGTTTAAAACGTCGTCAACTACGAACTTATTCTCATAAGGATAAGAGTCATTAATATCCAAATATTTCCATGGTTCGATTTTTCTATCAATACTTATGCTCGTGTCTTCGTCTCTTATGAAAATTCCAACGTCATTAGAACTAGATCAAAATTTACACTATCGTTCATTATCTATCGATAATCATTATTACGCAAATCATAACCTCATATCATCATTTATTCCCAACTTATCGACCGTCGTTCGTCTCTTACGTAAAATTCTACATTCTCCGTTTTCATTCAAATTTTACGACAACGATTATCATCTAACGAGCATTACTAATATATAAAACATATTATCAAAATGTTAATTAGCCTCGACTTATCACCACATCTTCGTCTCTTACATTCCTCGTTTTATTTTTAGAAAAATCTCAATTTAATATATATTCATCCTCATGCATCGTATATCCCATTTCCATTAAACAAACGAGCATATCCTAACATTTACTAACCTAAATCGAGCCTTGTTCGTCTCTTAGGTTTTGGGTTTTATTTTTAGAAAAATCTAAAACAATTCATACGATCAATTAACATCACACGGAACACTAATCTATCATTAATTCGACAAAGAAATCGAACACGAAACAAAGCCCCGAAATCTGAAAATTTTCGGTAATGTCTAGAGCTTAGGGTTCTTGATTTTTCTTCATGATTTGATCCGTAGAACTCGACTCTAAACATCCTAGAACATGATTCGATCAAAGACAACATGCTATCTCACTCTCCAAATTTTCGAACAAAAATAAAAATGGGGGAAAAGAGATTTGTTCGGTTCAATTGATAGACGAAGTTCTTACCTTTCGTATTATGGATTCGAAAATGAAAATAATCGGTAGACGAGAGACTTTTGGAGCTTTGAAAAGCTTGAAAGATGAAGAACTATGGAGGATTTGAGAGAGAAAAATGAGAGAGAGAGAGAGAGAGAGAGATATAGGGGCTGCAATATGGAAGGAATGAGGGAGATGGATGACTCACCATGGTGAGCCATAAAGCTTAAGAAATATCCCACAAAGTATAGTGACTCGTTAGGACTTGTTTAGCGAGGGAAAATTTTAGCAAAAATTCTCGTTTCCGGCTCTTAAACGTCGATATAAAAATCGAGAAATACTTTCTTAATTGGTTACGGAATTTACAAAATCTAATTCATCCGCAAGATTGGAAATAATTTACGTACTCGGAAGACCTAAGTCGTTTTTCAAAATCCGAGAAAAAGTCGGGACGTCACAGTCAAAAATTCGTCCGGAAAATCATAAAAATTAACTTTCTCCGGTGAACTCGTCTCGAAGAAAAAGTGAATGCAAATTCTGACGGAATTCGATTTCGAGTTTCCGGGCGAAAAACTTAACGGACGCAAAAAACCCTAATACAGTAGTCGTTCGTCCGATTTCTTGAAACTATTTTTGGAAACGGAGTTCACCGTTAGTCTTAGAATTGAAAATCGGGAGCTTAGGTGTGCAAAGCTATAATTATTATTAACTTTAAATTTTTAATGCAGAAGAAATTTTCCGGGGTATTACAAGTTAGGAGTGGAAGTCGTCTTTAGGAGAAGACTTGTATTATGTCTCACTTTTTCCGCTGCCAAACTCTAAACGTTTGAAACACTTTTGATGTTATGTAATTATCTCACTGTAGTCTAAGTTCTGTTAATAACTTAGATTTCTTTTTGAATACTTGCTGAGTGATCTTCCGAGATCAACTCTTTTCTTATATATATTATAATCGAGGTCTTGTTCATAGAAATTATGTAGTCGTGTATGTATGTTTATTCAGTCAGTCCCTTTCTTTCCCGCTTCTTTAATCCAATCCCGGTCGCACCCCGGCTTCTGCCGTCCCTCGGGATTTGGGGCTGTGACAATTCTAGTGGATAGAAGTAAAAATTTCTTCAAGAATTCTTCATTTGTTCAAGCTCTTCAATGGAGGATTTTTAGTGTGTGTGTGGGTGTGTATTTCGGCAGACAGAGAGTTGGGAGAGAGAGAGAGAGAGGTTGCCTATCAATATGAGATGAAGAGAGAGAATATTTGATAGAGAGAAATATATGAAATATATCGAGAGGACGAAGAGAGAGTGAGGGAGAGTGTGAGAGGTGAGAGTGGGATTGTTGGGAGAGTGAGTTGCACTCTCTTAAGAGTGAGAGTGGGGAAGAAAATAAGGAGGGGAAGAGATAAGCATGCAGATTTTTATCTGCTAAAAATCGCCGGAAGAAAAAGTTTTCCATTAGAAAATATCCTTATTTTTCCGTTTAACTCTCGAACGACTTAAAACTATCCTCGTCTCTTTCTCGTCGTCAAAAGCCTTTCTACTTCATTTCATATCTCACCAAATAAATCAAGGATTCCAAATATCTAATTTTTAAATCAAAATTCCAACTAATGAAGAAAAACTTAATAATTGCTCGATTAATTAAACCGTTAAGCATGTCACAGCTCCAAATCCCGAGGGACGGCAAAGCCGAGGTGCGACTAGGGGTTGGATTAAAGAAGCGGGGAAGAAGGGGGAATAACTGAATAAATGCATTAACCAATACTAATAAAACAAGATGATATCTATGAACTGATTCCATTAACAAAAGAGAGTCAATCTCGAAGGATCGCTCAACAAAATTGTTTTCAGAGTAGACTAGGTTTAAAGTACGAAACTTAAACCGAAAAGTTATACAACAAAAAGTGAAGTAGTTTGCAGCGGAAGAAAAAGGAAACGTAGAATTGATTACACTATTCTTCTTTCCTATATATAACCTCTACTCAACCTCTGCCGCCTTCGTCACTCAACTTGCTCATTTTAGAAATAACATACAGGGCTAAGTATAATCATACTTAGTGGGCACATTGCCGAAAACATATCATAAGCTTATAGATTAATCGGACATCTTAAAAGTAATGCAATAGGGTTTTTCACAAAAAGGCCCGTGCTCACTAAACATTTTCTTTTCATAAACATAGCTTGATCAAGCATTTTTATGTTGTTACGTTCAAATTGCCCAACTTCTGTTTCAACGTCGGGGAAGAGTTAACTTCTCCTGCGTACGTTCCTCACCGTGGCTGGCTACCCCTCAATAGAGTACCACACACAACGGCTACCGTGTACACTAACCCTGGAAAACCCTTCCGGTTAACTCAGAATCCGATCGATTAGTTGGCGAACCAACTCAGAATGGCACAAAAGAACTCGCAAAACAATTCTTTTATGCACTGATAATCTCTTTAAAACATACTTTCAAAACGATAAAGAAAATAGAGCATAACTCACTTTATTTGATATATGGAAAAAAAACCCACGTTATTTTGATAGATAGAAAGCCCATCTTAAACGGTATACAGAACTACAAAAGCTTTCGTCTTCGGTCCTCCGTCCTATCTTCAACTCCGAGTTCCTCCTTTTATCGCAATTAATCAAACTTTAGTAATTGGTCGAGACGGTTTAAGAAAAAGAAAACAAATTCGGTTAAGTCTTTTAGGCGTTTGCACTTTAACTAATCCCTTTTGGTTTAAAAAGAAACGAGACTCGGACACATCTCATTTAGAACTAACTCGGTTCCTTACTCGACACTTAGAATATCATAATGGAAGTCAATAACTCTAAATGACTTAGGTGTTCCAAAGAATTCAAGTTAAGAAAAGATTTTACTTAAGAAATAGAGCTGCAGAAAAATCTGAACAACTGCTGAAGATTCAAAAGCTCACGCAGAACAGACTACTGAGTAACAGGGGAGGTTCTTGATACCCAAAGAAAGATACGGATGTCTACTTTACTGTCCAATTTATGGATCTCGATTTCGTTAAACGAGTAAAGAGTTATGGCCGTTTCCGTGAAGGGTGGCAGAACTCGCCGAAAACCCTAGACATATTGAATACTCGACGCACGTTTTCCTAGGCTCGATCAATGCTATACAACCTTTATGTGCACGAAATTTCCATCAATTTAACAGTCAAGTCACACAATCATTTAACATGAACACTTTCACGTTCCTCGATTAAAAATACGACGAGCACTTCTCGTCTTTTCAATTAACGAAAATACTTAGCAAAATTTCATTACAATTTCAACTCACAACCAACTTCTAACTTCTGTTTCATAACTCATATGAAATCATCGTCAACTACACTCATGCTTATTAATCATCAACCAACTCAAATCAATCAACATACAAACTGTAATATCCCGGATATTTCTTTCCATCGCGAAAATAAAAAATTTTCGTTTTAATTAAGGCTTCGCACTTCTAACTTAAAGAAATTCAGTTATAAGAATAACGGCGAAGTCCGATTCTGAAAATAAGTTGCAGAAGTCGTTCAACCGACTACCGTATTATGGTTTTGGCGCCCGATAAAATTTTCGTTAGAGACCTCAAATCGAAAAAATGTCTGATTTTACATTCACTTATTTTGCGATACGAGTCTTTTTCTAGAAGTCGGTATTTTTTATTTTCCGGGCGAAAATATTGTACTGTCACGTCTCGACTTTTTGAACTTTTTCGGAAAACGAATCGTCCTTTCCGACTAAGTAAAATATTCCGGAGCTAATGGTCGTATCATTTTTTGCCGAAAATGTGTCCGTCTAATAAAGTAATTGTTTGTTTCTAGTTTGCAGTATTAGACCCGGAAAAATAGATATTTGATAGAGAAGAAGGTGTACAACTTGATTTTCTCTTCTACTATATAAATATCACCCTTTATCACCATAATATCTCTCTCCCTCTCACTCCCCGAACCGCCACCCTCCATTTTCTCTCTTCTCTCTCTTGTTCTTCAAGTGTTCTTCATATCTTCAAGTTTTTCTTCAAGTTCTTCAAGCTTCTAAGTTCCATAACTTGTTCGATTCTCGATTAAAGTCAATTCCGATTGCATATTTGATAAGATATGAACTTTAACTTCATTTCTATCCAAACAAGAATCATCTTCTTTGAAGTTTGATAGATGTCGAAATTTATGAGGTGTAGGATATGATGTTCTAAGTTTTATTTCATGTTATTTTGATGTTAGAAGTAAGAATCCATGGTTGAAATCGAGTTAGAAACATGTTAAGTATTTATTTGGAATTTTCCAAAATTATGATGAAGGTTTCGAAATTTCTGCACTTCTTAGATGTTTTGATTGAGCTTGAATTCCCATAAATGGTTTGTGGAGTATGATTCTAGGTATTGATACATGATTGTATGAATTGTTTGAGAATTTACTAAAAATATTTCTATGTTCATTGGAAATGAAGAAGTATGATTTTGATTGAGCAAATGAGATGATATGGATGTGGTAATGATATAAATGTGTTGTAGGAAGCATGTAGTTGATCAGATATTTATGTTAGACTTTTCTAAAAATAAAACGATAATTGTTGGAGATGAACATTCGATCGGATTTTTAAGGATAGAATTTATTTGATAATATTGTTTGCATAAATGAGAAGTTTTATGCATGTTAATCAACATATAATTTAGTTAGAATTTTCTAATCACTTTTTATTTTTCGTTGGAGACGAAGAACTAAGATTATGTTAAGTATGAATGATGATATGAATATGTGGTTTGTATATTAGTTGATCTAAAAATTTAAGGATCTTAAATTGAAAGTTTGGAAGAGACAAGGAATCGAGCATAAGTCTTGACGGTTAAATGAAATGATAAAACTAATTGGATATTAGTGATTTAGTATGCTTAGGGTTCATTGTGTAAGTTTTGAGAATTTCATGTTATATATGAATGAGTGATTATAGATTTGAGTATGATGTGAGTGAATGATCATATGTTAATTGGAATGATATCATTTGATGATTTGATTTGAGAGTTAAGAAATTGATTGATACGTTGTTGAGGTTTTCTTTGAAATTGTTAAGTATAGAATTCGAGGACAAGAGATGATAATGTTTGTCGTTTATTTTCATCGAGAACTCAAGTATATGTGAATGTGAGTTGTATGGTTTTCTTGGTTGAATTTTCAAGGTTTTAAGAGTTGTGAAATGTTTTGACAAACATAAGAAAGTGTGGTTTGAAGTTTAGACCCGTAGGGTTATTCTGTCAGTTTGCGACCCTTCACGAAAACGGCCATAACTCTTTACTCTCTTAACGAAATTGAGATCCGTAAATTGTGCAGTAAACTAGACATCGATATCTTTCTTTTGGCACCAAGCACCTCCCCTGTTTCTCAGCAGTCTGTTCTGCATGAGCTTTTTAATCTTCAGCAGTTGTGCAGATTCTTCTGCAGCTCTATTTCTTAAGTGAAATCTTTTCTTAACTTGAATTCTTTGGAACACCCAAGTCATTTAGAGTTATTGACTTCCGTTATGATGTTCTAAATGTCGAGTAAAGAACCAAGTCAGTTTTTAGCGAGATGTGTTCGAGTCTCGTTTCGTTTAGTAAAAGACTAGTTAAAGTGCAAAGGCCTAAAACTTGTTTAATCGTTATCAAGTCCATTTCTCTTAAACCGCCTCGACCGATTTACTAAAGTTTGATTATTTGCGATAAAAGGAGGAAGTCGTGACTAGAAGAAAGGACGGAAGACATAAGGTTAAAGTAGTTCTGTAATTCGTATAAGGTGGGCTTTTCTATATAACAAAATAAAGTGAGCGTTGCTCAAAATGTTTACTTATTGCTTTATAAGTATGTTTTGAAAGTGATTATCAATGCATAAAAGAATTGTTTTTGTGAGTTCTTTTGTGCCATTCTGAGTTGGTTCGCCAACTAATCGATCGGACTCTGAGTTAGTGACACCGTTAGGAGCTTTCCAGGGTTAGTCTATACTGTAGCCGTTGTGTGTGGTATTCTGTTGAGGGGTAGCCAGCCACGGTGAGGAACGTGCGCGGGAGAAGTTAACTCTCCCCCGGAGTTGAAACAGAAGTTGAGCAATTTGAATGAAACAATAGAAAAATCTTGATCAAGTAAAGTTAGAGAAAATGTTTTAGTAAGCACGGGCCTTTGAAAGAAAAACCCCGTTGTGTTACTTTGAGAATGCCTGATGAATCTATAAAACCTATGATATGATTTCGGCAGAGTGCCCACTAAGTGCTTTTGTACTTAGCCCTATATGTATTTATAAATATGCAGGTTGAGTGACGAAGGCGGCGGAGGTTGAGTGATGGTTGTAATTAAGGAAAGAAAGCTAGTTGAGCCTCGATTCCACATCTTCTTATGTGAAATTAATCTACGTTTTTTTCCGCTGCAAGACACACTAGAGATCTCATAGACAACTTTTGTCGAGCGATCCTTCTAGATCGACTCTCTTTTGATTAATCAAAGTACTTCATGTTTACCATCTTATCAAAGTTATATCAGTTTATCATTTATTCAGTAATTCCCCCTTTCTTCCCCGTTTTTTTAATCCAACCCCTAGTCGCACCCCGGCTTTGCCGTCCCTCGAGATTTGGGGCTGTGACACAAACCCTCGTTTTCTCGTTTCTTTGTTTCTACACTTACTTACTTCCTTTAATTTTTGAAGTTCTACTAATCCAATTCAAACTAAATTAGTTTCTATCATCTTTATACTTAACAATGATCATATTTACACACTAACATCATTATAACTAACACTTAATCAATTCACGTCTTTTTTTATCGGTTCAATAACTCAATTTTTCAAAGTTGTTAGTTAATTCTCAATTAATTCAACAACAAACCTAACATATCAACAATCACTAATATTTGATTAGTTTTCTCGTTCTATTTTTTTCTATCAACGATTATGCTCGACTCTTCGTCTCTTACAAAAAGTTTGACGTTCTTAGAATTCTTTCAAACTTTCAAATTATCATCCTTAAGTACTTAGATTAACTAATATGCAAACCATAAGTTCATATCAACATCTATACTTAGCTTTTCGTCGATTCTTCGCCTCCGACGATTTTCATTTTATTTTTAGAAAAATCTAACTTAATTATATGATCAACTACATGCTTCCTACATCTCATATATCATAACACATCATCAAAATCATAAGATTTACTCAATCAAAATCATACTTCTTTGCCTCTTACAAACTTGTTCTTATTTTTAGAAAATTCTCAATGAATTCATACAATCATCATTCATTGCATGGAAACATATTCTGCAAACAATACATCTAAATTCAAGCTCAATCTTCATTGCATGAAGCATGAAATTTTCGAAAGAAAAAAAATGCATAAGTTTCAAAAATTTACATTTAAATTCTAACATGTTTCAATCACGAATTTAATCATAGAATCTCATTCCTAACATCAAATACTATGAAATAAAACTTAGAACATTACATCCTATCACCTCAAAAATTTCGAAATTTACTAGAAATTAAAGAGATGGATTTTTGTTTGGTTAGGAATGAAGAGGAAGTTCTAACCTTTTCGATTATGCAATCGGAATTGAATTTACTTGAGAAATGAACAACTTATGAAACTTGAGAGCTTGAAGAACTTGAAGAACACTTTGAAGATTTGATGAACACTTGAAGAACAAGAGAGAGAAGAGAGAATAAAAGGGGGGGGGGGGAGGGGAGGGGGAGGGGGGGCGGTTTTATTGGAGAAGGAATGAGAGATATTTGTCTTAAAGTGATTAAGTAGAAAAAAATGAAGATATTATGCAAAAGTAAGGAGGTTTATTTTGATAAATATCTAGATATTTATCAAGTAGAAGACAAAGTCAATTTGTACACTCAAATTGCTACAAAAATCTAATTTTCCGAATCTAATACTGCAAACTAAAAACGAACAATTACTTTATTAAACAGACACAATTTCGGCAAAAAAAAATGGATACGATCATTAGTTCCGGAATATTTCATTTAGTCGGAAAGGACAATTCATTTTCCGAAAAACTTCAAAAAGTCGAGACGTGACAGTCCAAATTTCGCCCGGAAAAATAAATAAAACTGACTTTTACCATTAGACTCATACTGCAAAATAAGTGAATGTAAAGTCAGACGCTTTTTCGATCTGAGTTCTCGAACGGAAATTTTATCGGGCGCGAAATCCCTAATACAGTAGTCGGTTGAACGACTTCTGGATTTTATTTTCAGAAACAGATTTCACCGTTAGTCTTAAAACTGAAATTCATTAACTTAGGCGTGCAAAGCCTTAATTAATTATCAAATGGGAGAAGTTCAAATATAGCCACATCTGAAAAGAAAAGTGCTAATATAGCCACTTTTTTTAAAATGATCAAATATGGTCATGCATACACGACTAGCATACACGACCAGCATACACGACCTAAACTGGTCGTGTATGCTGACCATGCATACACGACTAGCATATACGACCATATCAATATACACAATAATGCACACACGACTAGCATACACGACTATATCAGCATACACGACCTGAATACACGACTAGCATACACGACCATATCAGCATACACGACCAATATACATGGTCGTGTATGCTGGTCGTGTATGCAAGTCGTGTATGTGTGGCCATATTTGATCGTTTTTAAAAACGTGGCTATATTAACACTTTTCTTTTCAGGAGTGGCTATATTTGACTAATTCTCTTATCAAATTTATATTTTAGTGACGGAAGAAAAGGGCCGGGATATTACAAAGCAATTATTTTTAAAACTCTCTCATACGATCTCAGAAAATTCTCCGATATATCTCAAAAGTCTTAGAATAATTTCTAGACTCAAAAGACACTAATTAGATGAAATATAAATCTTCTCAGAATTTTCCGAAATTCAAACTCAAATTTAAACTCATATAATAATGCTCAAGCAATGCATCACATACTCGATTTGGATAACCAAAACGAGAAAAATCACATAAGAGCACGTAAGGGTATTTCGGTAATTTTGCAAGAAAATTTATTTTCTTGAAATTTTTTATCACTCAAAGCACATCATTTAAACATATAAACTCAATTAGAATGCACACTAAGACTTAGAAAAGTTCGGGGTATTACATCCTCACCCCCTTAAGAAAACTTTTGTCCCGAAATTCGCTTATCTTAGGAGAATAACTCGGAAAAACTTTTTGATTATCTTAGCTTCTCAATCTCACGTCACGTCTTAAAGATCATGGCGTCGCCACCTGATGTTAACTCAAAGAACTAACTATGTCCGCGATTGATGGATACTACAATACAGAATCTCCTCAGATCTTTTCTCACGACTCGAATTTGGCTTAAGGTTACGTCTTCTTGACAAATTAGTTGTTTCGGTTCAAAGATAAATGTACACATTTTAAGATGCGTAAAAAACTTTTTATGCAAATTTTCGCAACTTGGCGGCTATACTAACTTATAAGAAACGACACCTATGTAATATCCCGACCTTTTTCTTCCGTCACTAAAATAAAAATTTGATAATTAATTAAGGCTTTGCACGCCTAAGTTAAGGAATTTCAGTTTTAAGACTAACGGTGAAATCCGTTTCTGAAAATAAAATTCAGAAGTCGTTCAACCGACTACAGTATTAGGGATTTCGCGCCCGATAAAATTTTAGTTCAAGAACTCAGATCGAAAAAACATCTGACTTTACATTCACTTATTTTGCAATTCGAGTCTAATGGTAAAAGTCAGTTTGATTTATTTTCCGGGCGAAATTTGGTCTGCAGCGTCTCGACTTTTCGATAGATTTCGGAAATTTAATCGTCCTTTCCAACTAAGTAAATTATTTCTAATCTATTGGTCGAATTAGTTTTTGCCGAAAATATAACCATCTAAGAAATTAATAAATCGATAGTATGCGGTATTAGACCCATAAAAGAGATATTTTTGTAAAAATATATCAATAGTAACGCCTATCTCTCTCTCTATTGGATAATATCCTATTTTTCTTCTACTTATCTACCTTTATCTCCAAAATATCACACATCTCTCTTTTCCCTCTCACATAAACAACCCCCCCCCCCCCCCCCCCCCCGTAGTTTCTCTCTTCTCTCTCTTGTTCTTAGTGTTCTTCACAATCTTCAAGTTTGTTCTTCATTTCTTCAAGCCTTTGAAGCTCATAACTTGTTTGATTCTCGATTAAAGTCAATTCCGATTGCATATTTGATAAGGTAAGAGCTTCCACTATAGTGCAAAGCAAATAAAAACTCAATTCCTTAAATTCTTGAAATGGCCGAAAATTGTGAGGTGTAGAAGATGATGTTCTAAGTTTATTTCATGATTATTTGATGCTTAGGATTAAGTTTCTATGGTTTGAATCAAGTATAAATCATGTTAGGAATTAATTAGAATTTTCGAAAATTTCATTAATTATTTGATGAAGATTGAGATTGAATTTAGATGTATTGTTTGTAGATTATGTTTGCATGCAATGAATAATGATTGCATGAATTGTTTGAGGATTTTCTAAAAATAGAACAATTTTTTAATAGAGGAAGAAATAGGATTTTGATTAAGAAATTATTATGATATTGATGATGTGTTGTGATATAATAGAAGTAGTAAGCATGAGGTTCAACATAAATTTTAGTTAGATTTTTCTAAAAATAAAAACGAAATCGTTGGAGGCGAAGAATCGTCGATAGAATTAGATTTGATTATGATATAAGCTTTTGGATTGCATATTAGTTAATCTAAGTGCTTAATGATCATAATTTGAAAGTTTGAATGAATTCTAAGAATGTCGAATTTTTTTATAAGAGACGAAGAGTCGAGTATAATCGTCGATAGAAAAAAATAGAACGAGAAAACTAATCGAATATTAGTGATTGTTGATATGTTAGGTTTGTTGTTGAGTTAATTCAGAATTAACTAACAACTTTGAAAATCGAGTTCTTGAACCGATAAAAATGACGTGAATTGATTAAGTGTTAGTTATAATGATGTTAGTGTGTTAATATGATCTTTGTTAAGTATAAAGATGATAGAAACCAATTTGGTTTGAATTGGATTAGTAGAACTTCAAAAATTAAAGAAAGTAAGTAAGTGTAGAAACAAAGAAACGAGAAAACGAGGGTTTGTATGTTTCCGATTGATGATATGGTTGATGTATTGATGATAAGCATGAGTATATGTACTTAGTATGAATTTCTTAGATTTTAGAAAAATATATTTGGAAAAATCGACAACGATGTTCGTTGCTAGATAAAAGCGACGTGTTAAATGATTATGAGTATGCGTTAATTGATTTGAGTTGGTTGATGATTAATAAGCATGAGTGTAGTTGATGATTGTAATACCCCAGATATTTTCTTCCGACGAGAAATAAAAATTTTCTAATTAATTAAGGCTTTGCACGCCTAAGTTAAGGATTTTCAATTCTAAGACTAACGGTGAAATCTGTTTCTGAAAATAAATTCCAGAAGTCGGTAGAACGACTACTGTATTAGGGTTTTCGCGTCCGATAAAATTTTTGCTCGAAAACTCAAATCGAGAAACCGTCTGATTTTACATTCACTCTTTTGTGTGACGAGTAAGTTAGTAAAAATCCATTTTTATTATTTTTCCAGACAAAATTTTGACTGTGATGTCCCGACTTTTTATCGGATTTCAGAAATCGAAATAAGCTTTCCGAGTATGTGATTTATTTCTAATCTAACGTTCGAATTAGATTTCGCCAAATACGTAACCGTCTAAGAAATTATTTCTCGATTTTTAATACGTCGTTCTAGACCCGAAAACGCGATATTTTCACTAAAATATCACACCCAAACCGCCACCTACACCTTGTGAGTCATCCTCTTAGATATTTTCTACTTTATCAAAGTTCTATCTAACTTAGTCATCTCTCTCTTCTCTCACACCAAAACCGCCACTTTCCCTCATGTCTTCTCTCTCACTTTTCTTCCATTGAAAGTCATTCTTCAAGCTCTCAAGCTCCACAACTAGTTCGTCTACCAATCAATCTTAGTTCCGATTCCATAATCGACAAGGTAAGAGCTTCCTCCATAGATTGAACCGAACAAAATTTCAATCCTTCAAGTTTAATTAATTTCGAAATTTTCAAGGGATGTAGGAGGATGAATCTATGGTTAAAGCATGTTATAGTATGCTTAGAATTAGATTTCTATGGTTGAAATTTCATGAAAATCACCCTCCTAATTAATTTATAATTACCGAAATTTTATAGAGGAAATAGGGGTTTGATGTTTGATTCGATTTTTAGATAATTGATTAGTGGAATCGTGTTCTATGTGATGATAGAATTAATTTAGAATTTTCTAAAAATAAAAGTAGAAATGTAAGAGATGAAGAATGGATGGTTTGATGAAGAAGATGTTATAGTTTGCATGATTTGTTAATAGAAATGGTATGTAGGATGTTTGAGGATGATGATTTAATTATTTGGAATTTTTCTAAAAATAAAATGAAAACCGTAAGAGACGGAAATCCATCGATAAGTCAAGACTCGTTAATGTTTTAAGAATATGGTTTACATATTAGTAATGCTAGATAGATGATGATCGTTGTTGTAAAGTTTGAGCGAAATCGGAGAACGTCGGATTTTTGCTAAGAGACGAAGAATCGTCGATAAGTCGAGATTAGATAATGATTTAGGTTTGTGATTCGAACCTATGTTAATCTTGTTAGTTAATGTTCGTAACCGTAAAATTTGAACGAATTCTAAGAAGATTGGAATTTTGATAAGAGACGAAGAAACGAGATTAAACGTCGATAGAAAGGTCGAATAAGGAAATTAATTTGATATTAATGATTGTTGTCGTTTGATGGACGATATTGTAGTTGATGATATTTCCATCCGAGATACGAGATGTTATGAGTTATAGTTAATAAACGAGAAGTTGATAAACGAAAATGAAATAGAAATTGTTTTGAATCGGAAATTGGTTTAGTAATTGGATTAGTTGAAAGACGAGGAATTATACGTCGAGATTGTAATCGAGAAATGTGAAGGAGTTCATGATGAATGATTGTTCGTGTTTACTGCCTTGAAACAGAAATTTCGTAAATTTATAAGTGATTTAACATAAAACGAACCTAGAAAGTCGTGCGTCGAGTTAACGAGCGCTAGGGTTCCACGCGGACTGTTTTGCGATGCGTTACGGAAACTGTCATAACTTTTAGCTCGCTTAACGAAATCAAGATCTGTTAATTGAAGAGTAAACTAGACACCCGTGGCTTTCTTTTGGTATAAATTTCATCCCCTGTTTTAAAGCTCTCTATTCTGTGTGAACTCCAGAACCACTGACTTGTGAAGAAAGTTTCCAAAACTTAATTTCTTAAGTTGAATCCTTTTCAACTTCGTTCCTTGTGAACTTTTAAAGTCGTTATAAGTTATCGACATCCTTTATCTACTGACCTAAGTCGAGTAATGAGCCGAGTCAGTTTCTAAACGAGAATTTATCGAGTCTCGTTTATTCCTTAATCCAAAGAAAGTAGTAAAGTGCAAAGGCCTAAAAGACTTAACCGATTCCGAATTTCTGTTTTCTTTTAACGTCTCGATCAAATACTAAAGTATGATTATTTGCGTTCAAAGAAGGAGGACATCGAGATTAGAAGACAGGGCGGAAGACAGAAGGTTAAAGTTTGTTCTGTAAACGATTGAGGTGGGCTTTTCTATCAAAATAAAATGAGCATTGCTCGAAAGTGTTTACTTATGGCTTTAATAAGTGTGTACTAAAGTAACTATCAGTGCATAATGAATTGTTTTATGTGAATTCTCTTGTGCCTATCTGAGTTAGCCCACAGAGTGCTATCCAGAGTTTTGGATTCGGAGTTAGCCCACAGAGTGCTATCCAGAGATTCCAACTAAACGATAAGATTCTGAGATAGCCCACAGAGTGCTATCCAGAGGGACAGATTCTGAGTTAGCCCATAGAGTGCTATCCAGACGATCGAATTCTGAGTTAACCTTCAGTGTGTTATCCAGAATCAAGTGTACAGCAGTATAAGTCTTACGAATGTTTATGAAAAGATGCTATACTCTTGTGAGTTGTTTTCGGTAATGTGCCCACTAAGTGCTTTATGTACTTAGCCCTGCATGTTTGTTTTTAAATGTGCAAGTTGAGTGACGAAGGTGGAGGAGGTTGAGTAAAGGTCGTACTTAAGAAGTAAAGTTTAGTTGAGCCTCGATTTCACATTTGATATGTGATATCATTCTACGTTTTTCCTCTGCAAACTAATACACTTTTTGTTGTGGAACCTATCGTTCTAAGTTTTCATACTTTGAACCGAGTTTACTCTGAAACAAATATGTCGAGTGATCCTTCGAGATTGACTCCATTTTTATTCAATGAAGTCAAGTTCATAGTAGTTTCTGTTATAAATGTCGTTTATTCAGTAATTCCCCCTTCTTCCTCGCCTCTTTAATCCAATCCCTAGTCGCACCCCGGCTTTGCCGTCCCTCGGGATTTAGGGCTGTGACAATGATGATTTCATATAAGTTATGACACAAAAGTTAGAAGTTGGTTGTGATTTGAAATTGAAATGAAATTTGCTAAGTATTTTCGGTTAATTGAAAAGACGAGAAGTGCTCGTCGTATTTTAATCGAGGAACGTGAAAGTGTTCACGTTAAATGATTGTTTGACTTGACTATTAAATTGATGGAAATTTCGTGCACATAAAGGTTGTATAGCATTGATCGAACCTAGGGAAACGTGCGTCGAGTTTTCAATATGTCTAGGGTTTTCGGCCAGTACTGGCACCCTCCACGGAAATGGCCATAACTCTTTACTCGTTTAATGAAATCGAGATCCATAAATTGGACAGTAATGTAGACTTCCGTGTCTTTCTTTTGACATAAGGCACATCCCCTGTTTCGAAATGCTCTATTCTGTAAAGGCTCCAAACCTACTGACTTGTGCAGGAAAATTCTAAACTCATTTTTCTTAAGTTGAATTCTTTTCAACTTAATTTTTTAAGAACTTTTAAGTCGTTATGAGTTATCGACTTCCATTTTTAACTAATCTAAATGTCGAGTAATGAACCAAGTTAGTTCTAAATGAGATGTGTCCGAGTATCGTTTCTTTTTTTTTAAACCAAAATGGATTAGTTAAAGTGCAAATGCCTAAAAGATTTAACCGAATTCGATTTCTTTTTCTTTAATCGTCTCAACCAATTACTAAAGTTTGATTAATTGCGATAAAAGGAGGAAGTCGGAGTTGAAGATTGGATGGAAGACCGAAGACGAAAGCTTTTGTAGTTCTGTATACCGTTTAAGGTGGGTTTCTATCTATCAAAATAATGTGGGTTTTTCCATATATCAAATAAAGTGAGTTATGCTCTATTTTCTTTATCGCTTTGAAAGTATGTTTTAAAGTGATTATTAGTGCATAAAAGAATTGTTTTGTGAGTTCTTTTGTGCCATTCTGAGTTGGTTCGCCAACTAATTGATCGGATTCTGAGTTAACCGGAAGGGTTTTCTAGGGTTAGTGTACACGGTTGCCGTTGTGTGTGGTACTCTGTTGAGGGGTAGCCAGCCACGGTGAGGAACGTGTGTGGGAGAAGTTAACTCTTCCCCGGCGTTGAAACAGAAGTTGGGCAATTTGAACGTAACAACAGAAAAATGCTTGATCAAGCTTCGTTTATGAAAAGAAAATGTTTAGTGAGCACGGGCCTTTTTGTGAAAGACCCTGTTGCATTACTTTTAAGATGTCTGATTATCTATAAGCTTATGATATGTTTTCAGCAATGTGCTCACTAAGTATGATTATACTTAGCTCTGTATGTATTTATAAATGTGCAGGTTGAGTGACAAAGGCGGCAGAGGTATAGTAGAGGTTGTATATAGGAAAGAAGAATAGTGTAATCAATTCTACGTTTTTTTTTCTTCCGCTACAAACTACTTCACTTTTGTTGTATAACTTTTCGGTTTAAGTTTCGTACTTTAAACCTAGTCTACTCTGAAAACAACTTAGTCGAGCAATCCTTCGAGATTGACTCTCTTTTGTTAATAGAATCAGTTCATAGATATCATCTTGTTTTATTAGTATTGGTTAATGCATTTATTCAGTTATTCCCCCATCTTCCCCGCTTCTTTAATCCAACCCCTAGTCGCACCCCAGCTTTGCCGTCCCTCGGGATTTGGGGCCGTGACAGAGTGGTATCAGAGTAATCGTTTCTGCTCTGCATCCAAAATTCTTTCAAGTTAGTCCGACAGAGCATTTGTTTATGCTCTCTGCCCCCGAGTCTTCGTTCAGGTAAAGTTTAGTTCATATCACTAAACTTGAAAAAAAAAGAGTGTAAACAACAACTCAACCTCCCACTACATCGATTCAACCAAAGAAGAAAAGGAAGAAAAGTTTCAGAAGTGTTGCTTCGTTTTTGCAAATTTTTATTTTATATATAAGTATGCAAGCATGTGAAGAACAAATTATGCCAAGTATAAATTGATTGAAGTACAAGTGTTATACTCTTTGATATTATGTGAAATTATTTGAGTTATAATTTCTTTTTGATTGAAAAGTATGTTAGCATGAGAACCTAAACTATTACTCTAAGACTTTTTCCGATTCCTTGAGAACATAGAACTAATAAGAAGCGTTGGTTCCAAAATATTCGAGAGGCGATCATGAAATGGGAAGGACAGAACCTTTTCAAAAATGAATGTCACTTGCGTATACGTGACATGAACAAGTCATCTTCATTTGGAGTTCGTTTTGTCGAGACTTCAAAGAGACTTTGTTTCAATAATTAAGAACCGTTAAGAGTTCTCTTCAAGAAAAATAAAAAAATAAAAAAAATAAAAAATAAAAAAAATAAAAAGATAAAAAAAAATCTCTTGGAATTTTTTTTTCCAAGTATGTGAGTGCAATTCTTTTTAAAAATTGCTAGATGCTTAAGATAAGTTGTTATTAAGTGGTTAAAGATATTGCAATTGAATAGTGGAATATTCTATTTGTAATTTAAGAATTTCTTAAGATGTGTTATTATCCTACCAGTTACTGATCTGTGTTTTCTTAAAAACTTTGTAGGATGGCTACGAGACGCGTCACGGCGCGGAAGAGCAGACCCCAAAGACAGCGTACCATGGTAGATGAGATTTTAGATAAGTACCATGACTATGAGGTAGACTCGAACCACGACATAGGACAGATAGTCAGCGAATTTGCTGCACGTTATCACGCAGCTCGGCACTTCGTTAAAGAGCGTTAGGCTATAGCGGCTCTGATCGGACGGCTGCCCGACGAGTGGCGTGGATGGGCACACGAGACCGCCTGGTACTTTCTTACACTGATCGGTGATGCCACCGAGCCGACAGGTGACTTTTCAGGATTCGCTCTAGCCATACACGGGCGTTTCTTTGAGAGTAGATACATGGTGTCTATTCCTGTTCACGAGCACCACCCCTACATCCATATTTCAGCTGCTCACGAGCCAAATCCTTTTGTCATGGATCCAGAGTTAGCCGCAATGTTAGAGTTGCCACCGGTTCTTGCACCCGTTGAGGAGTTATTTCCAGGAGCAGGGTACCTAGTGATAGACGCAGAGCTCGCTGCGATGTTAGAGTTACCATCCCCACTTGCACCACTTGAGGAGGTTCCTGCAGAGGCAGCTTTACTTGTTAAAGAAGAGGGTTCGGCCTCTGACCTACCCCAGTCCTGGACGAGGGTCAGAGGGCAGTTTGAGGCAGGACCATCCAGGGTCCGTTCTGCAGAGGCATACGTGCCTAGTCCACCCCCAAGCACCTGCTTCCCGCAAAGAAGCGGACGGTAGTGACTAGTTTTGACGACTTAGTCCCACACTTAAAGAGGACCATTTTGGAGGTGCCTCCGCCACCACCTCTAGTACTTATGGACGACACCACAATTAGGATTGACGAGGCACTTCAGCTAGTCTTTGGTACAGATTCGGAGGAGGATCCGGAGGAGGATGCGATAGAAGAGAATCCGCAGGAGGATCCGATAGAGGAGGACCCTGAGGAGGACCCAGAGGAGGAGGACTCCGAGGAGCTTCCAGCCGTAGAGGGCAGCACAGACTCGACTGCAGCTTTTTGAGCAGAGAGTCTTAGACGTGTAGTAGTTTTTCTTTATAAAATGTCTGGTACATAGTTCGGATCAGTAGACTTCTTTTTGTAGTACTCTAAACGGATACGAAATTTTATGAATCATTTCCGTTCTAGTACTTCCAGTAGGTACAGAAATGCAACCTGTTAGTGCATCCTGTACATAGATAGGCAGTTAGCCTAGCTCAGACTAGTTGTAGTCTAGTTTTTTGTATAAGTCCTCGTTGGAGGCAAAATCAGCACTCTTTTTGATACGTATATATATATAACCCCGTAAGTGGGCTTTGATCCAGTGAACGTTTGTTCTTACCATGTTTAGTTAGTTGCTCTTATTTAACTTTCGAAGTTAAAAGTTTCATAGAAATAGTATTGATGCTATTATCTATTTCTTTCCATAAACTTGTTTAAAGTTGGAAGAATTTTACTAAGTGGGTGAATTTTTTTTTTTAAAAAGCAAAAGTGCTAATGACAATTCTTGTCTTCTATAGTTTCAAAATGCTGCCGAGAGTAGTAAACAATAGAAGAGGACCTGGTAGGCCTAGGGGACCAGGTAGACGTCAAGCACGAGGTGAAAGGGAAGAGGAACAAGAACGCCATGAAACCCCTCCACCTACACCACCACCATCTCCACCACCACCCCGTCGTGATATTGAGGATCTATTCCTCAAATGAAACCCACCCATTTTTAATAGATCCGGTAACCCAAGTGATGCTGAGCTTTGGGTGCGATCCATTGAGAGAACCTTTAAACTCCTTAGATGTTCTGATAAGGAGCTTCTTTTGTGTGTCGCATTTCAACTCTTCGGACCAGCTTACTACTGGTAAGAGGCTAGACAGAAGATCATACCAGCGGAGCACTTGGCTCGTTTTGCTTGAGATGAATTTAAGGAAGTATTGTACGATAAATACGTGCCTAAGACTTATAAAGCGCAGAAAGAGGCTGAGTTCTACAATCTGAAGCAAGGAAAGATGACGGTCACGGAATATGATGCAAAGTTCTACGAGTTATCAAGATATGCGCCTGAGCAGGTAGATACCGAGGAAAAGATCGCAAAAAAGTTCTGTGGGGGACGTAAGCACGAGCTAGGTGTAGCACTAGCCAGTCACGGAGGACTAAACTACACGGAGATACTAGGACGAGCCCTAGAGATGGAGGCAGTAGTGCATGGTGAAAAAAAAGTCATAACACCCGCACCAGCCCCAACCCAGACTCAGAATCGAGGCCATTTCAACAACAACAATAATAGTAACTATCAGGGAAAACGCAAATGGGAAGGAGGAAACAACAGTGGCTACTATCAGCACTACAACAATCAGGGAAAACAGAGTGGTAATCAACAAGGCTTTCAGCAGCCTAACCAGAATAACAACTATGGCAAGAAGCCATGGCAAGGGAACAATCAGTCGGGACAGAATGTACAAGGGAATAATCAAGCAGGACCATGGAAAGGAAACAACCAGCAGGGTCAGTCACAGGGGCAGCAAAGGAACAACAACCAGGGAGGGAATAACCAAGGAAGGATCATCGTTCCTGCCTGTCCTAAGTGTAATAGGGTGCACTACGGTGTCTATCAAGCGAACTCTGGTGTTTGCTTCAACTGTGGACAGAAGGGGCACTTTAAGAAGGATTGCCCGAAACCGTTGCAAGCGGTAGGGCAGAACCAGTATGGTCAGCCCCAACCTTTGAAGGCAATTCAGGCACAGCAGCAGCAGAAGATGACGTAGCAGTAGTATCAACAGCACGCCCAACAGCAACAGAATGCCAGGGCATTCACGATCAAGCAGAGTGCGCAAAATAAGGGCAAGGGAAACCTAGCAGGTATGGGTAAACTTCATAATACCCCTATAAAAATATTGTTTGATACTGGCGCATCGCATTCTTTTATTGTTGGCTCATGTGAGGATAATTTAGATATCAGACCTGCCCGAGCTAATCACGCTATGAGAGTAGCTACACCCTCAGGAGAGATCACAACTTCTACGCAAGTTTGCTCTAACCTAGAATTAGAAATTAGAACTCTTAAGGTTAAAGCGAACAACTTGAATGTTATGATAATATGGGATGTAGATATAATCTTAGGAATGGACTGTTTGTCTGAGAATTATGCCACGATTCTCTGCAACGAGAGAAAAATTTCTTTTCAACCACCGAGAAAAGAGCCGACAGAAATCCATGGGATTTCGATAGGCAAGAGGATACCGATAATATCCGCACTACAAGCTAAGAAGTTGATGAAGAAGAAGAATTGCAGAGCTTATCTTGTGTACCTGAGTGGAGATCCGGGAGCCGAAAAGACCATGCAAGATGTAAAAATTGTTAACGAATATGAAACGTCTTTCCAGAAGTGTTACCAGGTTTACCACTAGATCGTCATGTAGATTTCACAATCGACTTAGAGCCAGGATCGGCCCCCAAATCAAAAGCTCCATATAGGATGGCGCCGAAAGAGTTAGAGGAGCTTAAGATCCAACTGCAAGAGTTGTTAGATCTTGGTTTCATTAGACCGAGCGTTTCACCATGGGGAGTGCCTGTTTTGTTCGTCAGGAAGAAGGATGGTTCTATGAGGATGTGCATAGGCTATCGCGAGCTGAATAAGATCACCCTCAAGAATAAATATCCTTTGCCAAGGATAGAAGACCTCTTTGATCAGCTTAAGGGCGCAGGTGTATTTTCAAAAATAGACTTAAGATCCGGATATCACCAATTGAAAATCAAACCCGAAGATATACCTAAGACTGCTTTTCGAACCAGATATGGCCATTACAAAATCCTAGTTATGCCATTTGGTTTGACTAACACCCCCGCAGTATTCATGGATCTCATGAATAGAATTTTTCACACGTACTTAGACAAATTCATCTTAGTATTCATCGACGACATTCTCATTTACTCCAAAAAGGAGAAGGAGCACGAAGAACATTTGCGAATAATGTTAGAAACACTTAGAGCTGAGAAATTTTATGCCAAATTCAGTAAGTGCGAGTTTTGGCTAAAAGAAGTGATGTTTCTTGGACACATAGTATCAACAGAAGGCATCAAGGTAGACCCTGCCAAGGTAGAGGCAGTACGCAATTGGAAATCACCAACAAATCCTAACGAAATTAGGAGTTTCTTAGGTTTAGCTGGCTATTATAGAAGATTCATCGAGAGATTTTTTACAATTGCTAGACCTATGATGCAACTACTTCGGAAGGAAAACAAGTACAAATGGACTAACGAGCGCGAGATGAGTTTTCAGACACTCAAGGAAAAGTTAACCACAGCACCAGTGTTAGCTCTTCCAGAAGCAAATAAGGGATACGTGGTTTATACAGATGCTTCAAAGAACGGATTAGGGTGCGTATTGATGCAAGAAAGAAAGGTGATAGCTTATGCTTCACGACAACTTCGACCCCATGAAGTTGATTATCCAACCCACGATTTAGAACTAGCAACCGTTGTGCATGCGTTGAAAATTTGGAGACATCACCTCTATGGTGTAAGGGTTGAGATTTTTACGGATCACAAGAGTTTGAAGTACTTTTTCGAGCAAAAGGAATTGAATATGAGGAAAAGAAGATGGCTCGAATTAGTCAAGGATTATGATTGTGGTATCAATTATCATCCTGGAAAAGCAAACGTAGTAGCTGACACGCTGAGTCGCAAGACTCCAACCAAATTAGGGTGTCTCTTTATCGAAGAAGAAACACTTGTACAAGAATTTGAGATGATGGATTTAGAAGTGCCCGATACACCTAAAACGATAATGAACCAAATAGCGGCACTAGTAGCTACACCAGACTTACGAGAGAGAATCATAAGTGCTCAGAGAAAGGACGAGACGATCGAGAAGCTACGACTAAGAATAAGAACGGATAAACCAGACGGTTATTCCGAAGCACTATATAATGCGATCGTATTTGAAGATAGACTTTGTATCCCTGACGACGACGAATTGAAAAATGATATCATGAGTGAGGCTCACGATATGCCATATACAGCACACCCAGGGAGTACGAAAATGTATCAAGATTTAAGAAGGAATTTCTGGTGGAACGGATTGAAACGAGATGTTGCCTCATTTGTAGAACGATGTTTGGCTTGTCAACAAGTAAAAGCTTTACACCAACGACCACAAGGGATGTTGCAGCCATTAAGTATTCCAACGTGGAAGTGGGAAGATATAGCCATGGATTTTGTGACAGGGTTGCCCAAGTCTAGAAGAGGAAATACTGCCATTTGGGTAGTTATTGATAGACGCACAAAATCACCTCACTTTCTACCAATTCCAATTACCTATGGATCAGAGAAATTAGCACAGTTGTATGTTCGTGAGATTGTACATCTGCACGGAATACAAAAGTCAATAACGTCCGATAGAGATGCCAAATTTACTTCAAGGTTTTGGATCACTATGCAGAAGGAGATAGGTATTAGACTTAATTTTAGTACCGCTTTTCACCCCCAAACGGATGGAATCCGAGAGAACAATTCAAATACTCATCGATATGTTGAGAACGGTAGTATTGGATCGAAGTGCAAATTGGGAAAATATCTTACCATTGGTCGAATTTGCTTACAACAACAGTTATCAAGCAACGATAGGAATGACACCTTACGAGGCACTGTATGGAAGGAAATGTAGGTCACCACTTTATTGGGATGAAGTGGGTGAAAGGAAAAATCTAGGACCGGATTCAGTCGGTGAAATGATCAAGATCATTCGACAGATTTGAGTCAGAATGAAAGAAGCCCAGAGCCGACAAAAGTCTTACGCCAATATTCGCCGAACAGATCTTAACATTGAAATTGGGGATAAGGTTTTCCTCAAAATTTTTCCATCCAAAGGAATCATTAGATTTGGTGTCAAAGGTAAACTCAGACTAAGGTTTATAGGACCTTACGAGATTCTAAAAAAATTAGAACATGTTGCTTATAGATTTGTCTTACCACCAAGTCTAGGAAGTGTCCATAATATTTTTCACGTATCTCAATTGCGAAAGTACGTTTTCGACCCTAAACACGTAATTAACCAACATGACATTGTTCTTGAATTCGACTTAAGTTATGAAGAAAAACCGCTATCGATCTTGGATCAAAAAGTACAAGAATTAAGAAATAAGTCGATACCTTTGGTCAAAGTGTTGTGGAATCACCACGGGCTGGAAGAACCCACGTGGGAACTCGAAGAAAAGATGAAGGAGAAATACCCTTATCTTTTTGAAGAAGGTATGCAAATTTCGGGACGAAATTTTTTTGTTAGAGGGGTAGCATGTAATATCCCGGGCTTTTTCTTCCGTCACTAAAACAAAAATTTGATAATTAATTAAGGCTTTGCACACCTAAGTTAAGGAATTTCAGTTTTAAGACTAATGGTGAAATCTGTTTCTGTAAATAAAATACAGAAGTCGTTCAACCGACTACTGTATTAGGGATTTCGTGCGCGATAAAATTTTCGTTCGAGAACTCAGATCGAAAAAGCGTCTGACTTTACATTCACTTATTTTGCGATTCGAGTCTAATGGTAAAAGTCAGTTTTACTTATTTATTCGGGCGAAATTTGGACTGCGATGTCTCGACTTTTCGATGGATTTCGGAAATTTAATTGTCCTTTCCAACTAAGTAAATTATTTCCAATCTATTGGTTGAATTAGTTTTTGCTGAAAATATAACCGTCTAAGAAATTAATTAATCGATAGTATGCGGTATTAGACCCATAAAAGAGATATTTTTGTAAAAATATATCAATAGTAACGCCTATCTCTCTCTCTATTGGATAATATCCTATTTTTCTTCTACTTATCTACCTTTATCTCCAAAATATCACACATCTCTCTTTTCCCTCTCACATAAACACCCCCCCCCCCCTTAGTTTCTCTCTTCTCTCTCTTGTTCTTAGTGTTCTTCACAATCTTCAAGTCTGTTCTTCATTTCTTCAAGCCTTTGAAGCTCAAAACTTGTTTGATTCTCGATTAAAGTCAATTCCGATTGCATATTTGATAAGGTAAGAGCTTCCTCTATAGTGCAAACCAAACAAAAACTCAATTCCTTAAATTCTTGAAATGGTCGAATATTGTGAGGTGTAGAAGATGATGTTCTAAGTTTATTTCATGATTATTTGATGCTTAGGATTAAGTTTCTATGGTTTGAATCAAGTATAAATCATGTTAGAATTTAATTAGAATTTTCGAAAATTTCATTAATTATTTGATGAAGATTGAGATTGAATTTAGATGTATTGTTTGTAGATTATATTTGCATGCAATGAATGATGATTGCGTGAATTGTTTGAGGATTTTCTAAAAATAAGAACAATTTTGTAAGAGAGGAAGAAGTACGATTTTGGTTAAGAAATTTTTATGATATTGATGATGTGTTGTGATATAATAGAAGTAGTAAGCATGAGGTTCAACATATATTTTAGTTAGATTTTTCTAAAAATAAAAACGAAATCGTTGGAGGCGAAGAATCGTCGATAGAATTAGATTTGATTATGATATAAGCTTTTGGATTGCATATTAGTTAATCTAAGTACTTAATGATCATAATTTGAAAGTTTGAATGAATTCTAAGAATGTCGATTTTTTTTTATAAGAGACGAAGAGTAGAGTATAATCGTCAATAGAAAAAAATAGAACGAGAAAACTAATCGAATATTAGTGATTGTTGATATGTTAGGTTTTTTGTTGAGTTAATTGAGAATTAACTAACAACTTTGAAAAATTGAGTTCTTGAACCGATAAAAATGACGTGAATTGATTAAGTGTTAGTTATAATGATGTTAGTGTGTTAATATGATCTTTGTTAAGTATAAAGATGATAGAAACCAATTTGGTTTGAATTGGATTAGTAGAACTTCAAAAATTAAAGAAAGTAAGTAAGTGTAGAAACAAAGAAACGAGAAAACGAGGGTTTGTATGTTTCCAATTGATGATATGGTTGATGTATTGATGACAAGCATGATTATATGTACTTAGTATGAATTTCTTAGATTTAAAAAAAATATATTTGAAAAAACCGACAACGATGTTCGTTGCTCAATAAAAATGACGTGTTAAATGATTATGAGTATGTGTTGATTGATTTGAGTTGGTTGATGATTAATAAGCATGAGTGTAGCTGATGATGATTTCATATAAGTTATGAAACAGAAGTTAGAAGTTGGTTGTGATTTGAAATTGAAAGGAAATTTGCTAAGTATTTTCGTTGATTGAAAAGACGAGAAGTGCTCGTCGTATTTTAATCGAGGAATGTGAAAGTGTTCACGTTAAATGATTGTGTGACTTGACTGTTAAATTGATGGAAATTTCGTGCATATAAAGGTTGTATAGCATTGATCGAACCTAGGGAAATGTGCCTCGAGTTTTCAATATGTCTAGGGTTTTCGGCTAGTTCTGCCACCCTTCACGGAAACGGCCATAACTCTTTACTCATTTAACGAAATTGAGATCCATAAATTGGACAGAAAAGTAGACTTCCGTGTCTTTCTTTTGACATAAGGCACATCCCCTGTTTCGAAATGCTCTGTTCTATAAAAGCTCCAAACCTACTGACTTTTGCAGGAAAATTCTAAACTCATTTTTCTTAAGTTGAATTCTTTTCAACTTAATTTTTGAAGAACTTTTAAGTCGCTATGTGTTATCGACTTCCGTTTTTAACTAATCTAAATGTCGAGTAACGAACCGAGTTAGTTCTAAATGAGATGTGTCCGAGTCTCGTTTCTTTTTTTTTAAAACCAAAAGGGATTAGTTAAAATGCAAACGCCTAAAAGACTTAACCGATTTCAATTTCTTTTTCTTTAATCGTCTCGACCAATTACTAAAGTTTGATTAATTGTGATAAAAGGAGAAAGTCGGAGTTGAAGATAGGACAGAAGACCGAAGACGAAAGCTTTTGTAGTTCTGTATACCGTTTACGGCGGGCTTTCTATCTATCAAAATAACGTGGGTTTTTCTATATATCAAATAAAGTGAGTTATGCTCTATTTTCTTTATCGCTTTCAAAGCATGTTTTAAAGTGATTATCAGTGCATAAAAGAATTGTTTTGTGAGTGCTTTTATGCCATTCTGAGTTGGTTCGCCAACTAATCGATCGGATTTTGAGTTAACCGGAAGGGTTTTCCAGGGTTAGTGTACACGGTAGCCGTTGTGTGTGGTACTCTGTTGAGGGGTAGCCAGCCACGGTGAGGAACGTGCGCAGGAGAAGTTAACTCTTCCCTGGCGTTGAAACAGAAGTTGGGCAATTTGAACGTAACAACAGAAAAATGCTTGATCAAGCTATGTTTACGAACAGAAAATGTTTAGTGAGCACGGGCCTTTTTGTGAAAAACCCTATTGCATTACTTTTAAGATGCCTATTTAATCTATAAGCTTATGATATGTTTTCGGCAATGTGCCCACTAAGTATGATTATACTTAGCCCTGTATGTATTTATAAATGTTCAGGTTGAGTGACGAAGGCGGCAGAGGTTGAGTAGAGGTTGTATATAGGAAAGAAGAATAGTGTAATCAATTCTACGTTTTTTTTTTCGCTGCAAACTACTTCACTTTTTGTTGTATAACTTTTCGGTTTAAGTTTCATACTTTAAACCTAGTCTACTCTGAAAACAACTTTGTCGAGCGATCCTTCGAGATTGACTCTCTTTTGTTAATGGAATCAGTTCATAGATATCATCTTGTTTTATTAGTATTGGTTAATGCATTTATTCAGTTATTCCCATTTCTTCCTCGCTTCTTTAATCCAACCCCTAGTCGCACCTCGGCTTTGCCGTCCCTCGGGATTTGGGGCTGTGACAGCCTATCCTTCCTTACTATATATATATATATATATATATATATATATATATATATCTTAGCTCAAGCTTCTCCTCCTTATACTAAATCGGTGAATTCCTCTCGAAGGAAACACCTTCCGAAAAACTTTTATCTTCGATTATCGGTTTTATAACTTCTGTCAGTTCTCGACTTCTCTTATTTTCTCTCAAATCTCACAAATAGATTCTAACATCTCTTCAACTTCTTCGGCCTTATAGCTTTTCTCTTGCTTACCTCGCTTCGGTAGAGCGGAGAACGATATTTCCTTCGTATATAAAACTTTGTATAATTTTATTCTAGTCACATTTTAATAACTTATTGCCATAGGCAAGTTAGACAAGGGGTTTAGCTTTACTCCAAATTGTCTCTTCGTTTAGAACAACTATTCTCGTCATACTTCTAAAATTTGGATAATGTTGTAGATCTAACCCTTCGTCTATGGGTGATAAGCAGTGCTAAACGGTGACTACTTTCCTAACTTTTCTCAACGCTTTTCCAAATTCGCGCGGTGAATTTGGAATTTCAATTTGGCGTTCTCGAACTCGGAATTGTGTGTAAATGCACTACAAAATTCTAATCGAAATCATCCCATTTCTAATTTGGGATTGAAAACAGTTGCAACGGACAAAAGGTCTTTGATGCAAAGTCTTCACTCGCTCGCTCACTAAAAATTCTTCTAACTAAATCGCTACTTCACGTTAAACTCCTTCTCACTCGAACTATTTCTTCAAATCCGGTTCATTTTTGTATTTTCTTAGATCATGAGCTTTGCTCATAATTTTCCTTTCTAGCTCCTCGTTATTGACCTACAATTTCTTCCGTAGAATGACAAAATGTTGACATTCGTTTCTCAAAAATCTTTAACTTTATCTTTTCAGGCTTTAAGCTTCACTTTCTCCAAGTCATCATCTTTTCCTTGGCGATTTACGATTCGAGAGATCTCATGTCTAGACAACTACCAAAATGCAGTTTCTAGCCCTATCGATATCAGAAGCTAAACAACTTATAGCCTCGTTCTCTTTAAATATATATATTTTTTAATCTTTTCTCTTTCGAAAGGATAAACTCTAACTCAAAATTTTCTTTTCTACTTAGGGTATTGGCCACTACGTTGACTTTTATAGGGGTGTTAGGAGATCTTATGATCATCCTTTTTTTTTATTAACTCAAACCATCTTCTCGGTCTCATACTTCACTCTTTCTGCTTGAGGAAGTATTTCAAACTCTCATAATTAAAAAAAAATATTCACATTTAACTCTATACGGATGACGTCTCCATATCTTTTAAGCATGCACTAAGACTGCTAATTCCTAATCATAAATCAGATACTTCTGCGGTTGCCTTAAAGCATATGCTTTAACTTTTCCATCTTGAATTAGGACTGTAGATATCGAAATTTAATGATATATTTTATTGATTTTAATATCTTACTTTATTATGGAATCTTATCATATCCATATTAATATAAGTTATTTAATTTATAAATATGTCTTTATATGGTAATAAATATCTATTTCTTTGGCAACAAGTAAAGGATATGCATCAATATTCAAGAGCCAATGAGATTGCGCCACCTCATCCCTCAAGCCCATGATGGAGTCTAAAGCCCACTCAACTTCTCTCTTCCTACAACTATAAATAGGGGTCTCCACACAACTTCAAATCACACCTAAAAATCATCTTCAAGTGCTCAAGAATTGAAGAGAGAAATTCTCCAAGATTTCTCTTTCAATATTCAAGGTGTCCCGGTGAGATTCAAGGCGTTCTTCGTGGGAAGCAACGCGTTCTTCGGCGGAAATATCTCAAGTGGCGTTTGATCCGGAAACAAGGCGAGAGTCCTCCAAGTCAACATTATAAAGCTCGACGCTCAACGTTACTTCGGAAACAAGACAAAAGTCCACCGCATCAACACCACTAATCACAAAGCTCAAGTCAATGCCATCAACCTCAAAGCTCAAATCAAAGCTATCAAGTCAAAGATCAAATCAAAGCTCAATGTTTACCTCAGAAGCAAGGCGAAAGTCATCCGTATCAACGTTACAAAGCTTGAAGATCAAGTCCAAGGAGATCTAGGAGGCATACTTCTACAAAAAATCTCAAGGGCTGCTTGAAGACCATTCGAGGGTCAAGTGAAGAGAAGAATCAGAGGATCAAATAGAGATTGAACCTGCATATATTTTGAAATTCTTATATTTGTATGCAACCTTGTGTTTATTGAATAAATACAATATTTTGTGTTTACAGATTTTGGCATGCCCGGTGTAAACACAAAATATTGTATTTATTCAATAAACACAAGGTTGCATACAAATATAAGAATTTCAAAATATATGCGTGTTCAATCTCTATTTGATCCTCTGATTCTTCTCTTCACTTGACCCTCGAATGGTCTTCAAGCAGCCCTTGAGATTTTTTGTAGAAGTATGCCTCCTAGATCTCCTTGGACTTGATCTTCAAGCTTTGTAACGTTGATACGGATGACTTTCGTCTTGCTTCCGAGGTAAACGTTGAGCTTTGATTTGATCTTTGACTTGATAGCTTTGACTTGAGCTTTGAGGTTGATGGCTTGCAATAAGTCCATGAGGATTTGGAGGTCCCTTCGAACTTGTCCTTGATTGTCTTCTTGATGAATGCTTTGAGTTCATTGGCATGCATCGATCCATCAACTTCAAGCTCCTTAGTCGGAAATTTATCACCATCTTTTAACTCTATGAAAAGCTTGGCTTCTTGATCGTTATTTGCTTGTTGGCTTCTTATATCCAACGTATTTGCCCTTTCCAGCTTTGCGAGTTGAACTTCTCGTTCTTCTAAGCGTTTGGCAAGTCCTTCAGCAAGCTTTGTCAACTTTGCGATTTGCTCCTCAAGAGTTATAGACATCTTTGTTGAAGTTGGCGAAGAGAAGAGATGAGAGGTAGAGATTGTCCCACCGGGCGTGCCAAAATCTGTAAACACAAAATATTGTATTTATTCAATAAACACAAGGTTGCATACAAATATAAGAATTTCAAAATATATGCAGGTTCAATCTCTATTTGATCCTCCGATTCTTCTCTTCACTTGACCCTCGAATGGTCTTCAAGCAGCCCTTGAGATTTTTTGTAGAAGTATGCCTCCTAGATCTCCTTGGACTTGATCTTCAAGCTTTGTAACGTTGATACGGATGACTTTCGCCTTGCTTCCGAGGTAAACGTTGAGCTTTGATTTGATCTTTGACTTGATAGCTTTGACTTGAGCTTTGAGGTTGATGGCATTGACTTGAGCTTTGTGATTAGTGGTGTTGATGCGGTGGACTTTTGTCTTGTTTCCGAAGTAACGTTGAGCGTCGAGCTTTATAACGTTGACTTGGAGGACTCTCGCCTTGTTTCCGGATCAAACGCCACTTGAGAAATTTCCGCCGAAGAACGCGTTGCTTCCCACGAAGAATGCCTTGAATCTCGCCGGGACACCTTGAATATTGAAAGAGAAATCTTGGATAATTTCTCTCTTCAATTCTTGAGCTCTTGAAGATGATTTTTAGGTGTGATTTGAAGTTGTGTGGAGACCCCTATTTATAGTTGTAGGAAGAGAGAAGTTGAGTGGGCTTTGGACTCCATCATGGGCTTGAGGGATGAGGTGGCGCAATCTCATTGGCTCTTGAATATTGATGCATATCATTTACTTGTTGCCAAAGAAATACATATTTATCACCATATAAAGACATATTTATCAATTAAATAACTTATATTAATATGGATATGATAAGATTCTATAATAAAGTAAGATATTAAAATCAATAAAATATATCATTAAATTTCGATATCTACAAGGACATATTTTAATCCTTTCTTTAACAGACTGGTCATTATCTTACTTCTTGGAGAATTCCTCAATTAATCTCCGATTACATCGTGCTAAACTCAAGAAACTAGGAATTTCTTGAAGTGAGGTTGGTGATTTCTATTCTAGAATCGCTTGCACTTTTGCTGATTCAACTTCCATTCTTTCAGTTCCTTCGGACGAGACAACATGTCTTAGGAAATTCATTTCTTTTAGCCAAATTGGCATATGTTGAATTTGGCATGCAACTTCTTAACTCTCAACTTTTCTAATACGATCCTAAGATGCTTCTCTTGATCGGCTTTACTCCTTAAATAAATTAAAATATCGACTTAAATACTATTTCAAACCTATTCTAAAATTTGAGAAGGACTCGACTCATCAAGTCCATGAATATTACTAGAGCATTTGTTAATCCGAACGACATCTCTACAAACTCGTGATGTCCATAACTTGCTATGGGTCAGACTCTTAATAAGCTTCTTGACAAACAATACTCATCCTCGGACTATAGTCCTTCGTTTTTATAATAAAGCTGGTGCTCCACACGGGGTTGCCCATTAATCGATAGAAATTTGAATCATACGACTCTTATAATGGAGCCTTAACTCTTAAAGCTCCATGTTAGTGCCATCTTAAGTAGCGAGTTTAAATATGGAACTCCTCTGAGCTCTAAATCAATCGTGAACTTCAAATGCCTATCGATAGGGATTCGATAAGATTTCTCGAAAATCATCCTCATATTTTCTAGCTATTGCTATATCATCATTACTCAACTCTTACTCTTCAGTTTTATTTTGATACGCAAGAGTATCCTTTCTCCTTATTATCTTCTCTTCTCAATACTATGAACTTCGTTTGGTTCTTTTCCTCAAGGTTGAAATGAGTTCTCCCTCTAATCGTATCTATTCGTCGCAAAATTTTCAATTAATTATCCATGTCCCATATTGAATTTTAATTCAAGGACTCTGTGGATAACTTACGACTTCCAACTCAAATTTCTAAATTTGAGCAAACGCGCTAAACTATCGCAGTCTTACCCCAAAAGGGTAGATGCTTTAAGCTCTTCACTTGACTCGGACTAGGCCAAGGGTATTTACACAAACACTTGCTAAAAACAAGTGCGATTTACCAATATCAACTTGGCACATCTCGTCACTTAATCATACTCACGAAATCTTCCCTGGTCTTTGTCTTCAACTTCTTGCTCCATCGCGATAGATGTCTGCTAAGGAGACTTGCTGCTTCTTCAGTTACGACTGATGTTATCTTCTTTCGTGCTATATACTCTTACTGTTGTGATTTTCACCACTCCGTGTTTATCTCATTTATTTTCTTTTCGTTCTCTGGCCGCTAGGAAAGGGTTGAGGTTTATGGCTTTCGGCGTCTGTCCTCGCAATAGAGGAGGCACTAAAAATGCAATTCTCTTTCTGACGACATGGTAAAATCCATGTCCAGGGCTTGATTTAAAATTTTGACAGAAGTTAGACCATTCTGACTAGCAAATACTTATTTGAATAACGTATCTCAAATTAGCGTGAAACAATTCGCACATATTCTTGTCATCTACCTTGACGGGGCGGAACGAGCTAACTCACAAAACTCACGATCGTGTTCGACTCATAATTTATTCTTTCTTTAACTCAACTTGCGAATTCGATCGCTTTCTACTCTTGTTAACTCCTCAGTTCGTACTTCTCAAATAAAGCTTCTTTATACTATTCCCTAATCAAATTCTCATACTTTTCGAAAGAATACATTCTTTAACGGATTTCCACCAGTTGTCGATGACTCTATTGGACTGATGCATCAAATGCTCAAGACGTTATTTGATCTTTATCACGAAGAAATTTAAAGATTCACTCAAAAGAGCAAATCCAATCCTTCACTTCGGTAAGACTGCCTTTATTGTCAAATATCGTCGAATTTTGTTGAAGAAAAAGTTCTTCATTTTTTTTTGTTTTGTCATTTAACAAGGCGGGATTGGCTCCCGTTGCTTTTCCTCGGTGCTTCTCGTATTCTGAAGGCATTCAAGAAGGAATGTTGTACTAGAAAAAACTCGGAACTAACTCTTCTCGACTTCTAAATTCTTTTCTTTACTCAAAGATCAAAATTTCTCAAGCAATACTTGAAAATATATAAACTCATCAGAGACAATCACTTTCTCAAGCACATCAAATACTCAGGCAATTTGCACTGCAAAATTTTCTCAATTCATTTAGTTGAACAATTACTCACTCACATGCTTACTCAATCATAACTCAAATATTTATTCAAACTTTGGCATAAACAACAATTCTCAGATATATGCAATCTCAGATATATGCAAAAACTCAAACTCAAACATTTACTCACAATCATTTTCTTAAATAGTGTCGCGAACGACCATTTAGATAACTCGTAACTTAAGCATAGATTTAAACAATAAATGCAAATAATAGCTCAAATTCTTCCTTAGCTTATTGTTGGGTTTCATACTCAAGAATTCAGTCAATAACTCAAATTAATAAACTCAACCATCAACTCAAACTTCGTCTCATCATTACTTTCGAATATCATTCTCGAGGACTCAATAGCTATACTCAAACATCAACTCAAATAATAAACTCGGGCATTAATTCAAATTTTTATTTCAGCATTATTCTCAAATTTGTTGTCAAGGCTCGATTATTATCTCAGTTTCTCAAACTCAAGCATAGAACACAAAGGTTGATCTTTAAAAATCTAGTGATCTCTTTTTTCCTATTATCAGAAGGTGGCCTCTTATGAGGACCTATACCAACACTGGGAAACGATGGTTATCCCTAACATCAACTAGTTGTTCTAAACTTCTCAAAACGCACTAGACACGAGTTACTACTTCATGTCTGGCTCGATTAACTCTCGCTATATGTATCTCAAACATCAAATAAGAAGAGATTAGCTCTCAAACATGAAAAAAGGGTTACTCAATTTCCTGCAGCTACTGACTGAACCCTAAACGTCATCCTTAATTAAGTTCTCATTCTCGTCGTCTTCACTTACTTCCTATCTGAAATCCTCTCTTGGGTTCTCATCATCTTTACTTTTGATGGTGATCGTCATCTCCTCGATATGTCTACGATCAGCTACGGGGCCGTCATTGGTAAACTCTTGCCGTCGTACTGTTCGTCCTCGTGGGTTACTTTGATATCTTTAACTTTTCATTATTCTACGAAGGGGTCTCGTTGCTATCATCATTGCATCAAAGATTCGTGGATACGTCGATGTTTTGATTAAATATTTAACTCTTACTCCTGACTTGGCCTCAAAACAGCATCTCAAAGGTCGGAAATTAGAAACTATAATCAGCTACTTCAGAATGAACTGAAGGTGGCTCATGCCTATCGTTGCTTTCGTAGAGGAATGCTTGAAGGGATCGTCATTGTCGCTACCATTCTTGGTGCAAATTGGTCTAGTAGGCTTGACTATGATTGTCACAGGAGAGTAAGCGTTCATATTATGTATAAATGCCTTTAACTCGTCGTACGAAGAAGGCAAGACTCAGAGAGAATCGTACGAATCATCAGGTTACATAGCTATGAAGCTAGCTGAGAAGTCTTGAGGTAAAAGGATTGCTCAGAAAAATTACTCATGATCACTTGTTAAAGTGAAAGCTTAGCACTCGACACAGGGCGAGGCAATGAGAAATGAAATGAGATTGTTTTGAGACTAAGTCTCAGAACTGAGTTTACTCGGCTCAAATTAGGGTGGAAGGTCGAATAGTCAGGGTATAAAACATCTCATCTGATGAACTAGCTCAAGATTGGCGATAAACCCGTTACAATGGCTAAAAGGTAGATTCATTTGCATTAGTCCGTACCTCTGCTCCGGACCGCTTGCGATTGCGTCTTCAGTTCGAAACAAAATTACATCACTCTTTGCTTAACCCATCAACTTGTTTAATATTCACAATTTAGCTCAATGTGGGTTGGACTTGGACTTGTAATTTGACCTCTTTTAATTATTCTCGAAGTCGGATTTATTATCTAAAGACTTCTCTTCATGCTTACATTACTAAAGAACTGACGTCCTAAGTGAGTCGGCACTAGAGGAGTTGTTTACTCGCGTCATTCTTTAGGAAATACGTAGATGAGATGTACCATCCCGTGAAAGGGTTCTAACGTCAACGTACTTTGCTATCTCTCGAACTTGTGATAGCATATTACGAATTCTACTAACGTCTCGTGATATTCTTCTTCATATACTCGTACTCTTGTATCCTTGCTCGGCTTCCTTCATCATCTATCTTGCTCTTTTCTCTCTAAAGTACGTTTAAGCACAAAGCATTGAATAATTTCAACTCACGAAATTGATCGCATAGTCGACTCCTCTTTTCGAATTTCAATGTCAAAACACAATTAGGGGGGAGGGGGGAAGAACTCTAAAGCATCCTAGTTCTTTATGAAACTTATCAGGCTCATTACTTCTAGATAAGCGCACATATTAATCATTGAATAGCTCGGAATCAATTAAAAACTTGGAAAGCTCTTATTAATTTCGTACCTGGTTGCCGGATGAGATGAGGTGCTTGGCTCGTTGTTAACTCAAATAAGTCTAGGAAATATAATCTAGACTTTGTCTCTCAAGGAAGTTTAAGCTTAGAGCAGACGAGATGCTCTGATACCACTATGTCACAACCCGAATTCTAGTGTATAAAAATGACTAGAATCTATTGGACAGTGAAGATGGAACAACTGAAATAACATGACTTATAAAGAATAGTACTCGGGTACAGAAGGAACTTCAAGGGAGAGCAATGACATTTAAGTAACTTGCTTTCCATTACCCAATTCAATAACTCAACAAAATACGTTTGATAATTAAGAATCAAGGGGAAAACAAAATAAAGTGACGAACACGAAACTCCTCAATTAGACATCAGAATTGAAAATATCTCAAACACGATTAAGTATATGTGTTGCAGCAGAAAAATACTTCAAGTCCCAAAGTTATATGTATGAAGAATATAACTGAAGCTTAAACCAAACTTCACTCGAAACAACGAACGTCGCCAGGCACACTGCACCATCATCATCTGAGCAAACCTGCAAATTTCAGAAATAAAATACAGGGCTGAGTACGTCGTACTCAGTGAACACATACCAAAATAATTTTTAAAACTCGCTTAATAGAGCTATATAATTGAACTTGCCTCATAGGCTGCACCACAAGCGTTAGATATAATTACTTAAAAGAATTTTCGACTTGTGGCATCTTAAAAACATTTTCCTTTTCTTTAGATAACCTCGGCCGAGAATATTTTTCTTAGGTATGAATCCATCTACGCGTCTCATCTTCAAGTGGTGTCGAGAACTAGGCCTCCTCCTCGAACACCGTGACCGGCCCAATCAAAGCAAAGCTCACAGTGTTTACATAACCGGTCAAACCGAAGCAAGGCTCTCAGTTACTTTACGACCGGCTAGACTGTAACAAGGCTCACGGTCAATTAATCTAATGAATGCATTGTCCCGTTTGTAACAGGACCTCATCCTGTGCGTCCATATGACTCATTCAACTCATAATATAAAGTAGAGGATTACATACCAAAACATAAAAACTCAGGCAAGTCAATTAACTTTAAATAAAAGCGCACATATAAAAATAAATTGTGCATTCATTGTTCAGTTTCGGTTCAGAAAGCCAACCTAATTATTGAAGCTTAATCGAGGTAGCTTACTCTTTTCGTCTCTTCTTATGTCTCAGTCCCGCTCGGCCCTTCAAAAATAATATTTTATAAATACGAGTTTACTTTCTCGTAAAACATAAAATAGCTCTAGGGCTCGGCTGAAGCATTTCTATTAGGCTCGGGTTTTTCTTATCTTATTTTAACTTATTTAAATTGATTCCTTTCTCAGTTTCTCATCTTTACTCGAGTACAAATTAATTTCTCAAACTCGAACTCTCATTTCTATAAACAGCATATAAAATAATTATATTTAAATATTTCACGTAAAACAAGACTTCACTATTCATCTCATCTCGTATTTCTTGATTTCTCGAGTTAAACAAACTCAAACAATTATGAGATTAATTTCCAACTATTTATATCACAAATCATTCACATCAAGAATTGCACATCAAGAATCGGGCATTCACAAACAGGTAAACCACCAACTTCATAAATAAGTGGAAAAAGAAAAATTGCAGTTAATCGCGTTAACTCAGAAATTAATTCACATCATAACACAGTATCATGTTAACTTAATACTGCTCGATTCCCAACTTTGAAAAATTTATATCTTCGTAATTTAACGAAAATAATTTCGTTATACTCAAAATAAAATAAATTAAATAATTCAAATACGGAATCAGATTAAAAATCTGAAACCTTTATTAAAATTTCTCGGTTTTAGTTTACGTCATTATTTCTCAAAATACGAGCTTATGCTCGGAAAATTCTCAAACTTGATGACTCGACTCCAAATAATTCAATTAATCATTTTCTCAATTAAATTTTCCGAATTTTCGTTTTTTTAATAAAAACTCGGTTTTTCGTTTTTACGTTTCTTAGTTTTTCATACTCCTATCTACTATCTTCTTCTGCAATTCATCCTTAGTTCTTCTAGTTTTTCCATTTAATTTCGATTCTCTCAGTTATTCTGAGTTTATAGGCCTAGAGATGGAGAAAGTTTCAGGTTTCTGTTGATTTCCTTAATTTAAACATATTCCGTTCATAATTGCTTGTTATTGATTTTGAATTTTGTTTTTTCTCCAATTTATCATGATTGTACTTTGTATCAATATCCTTAATTTTGATCTATATGTATTAATTAAGTTAAGATGTTCGACATTTGGTTGAGATGATGATTTTAGGTAGTCTCTTATATATATGTTTTGCTAAATTAGTCTGCTCAATCGCTGTAAGTTTAGTATTTCTGTGTTTTTCAATCTCAAGCTGATTTCGATCTTCATATATTGAATTCATATGTAATGAGTACGTATCTGCTGGAATGTTGGTATTTTTATGAAATGTTATTATTATTTACTTAATGCATTACGTCATGTGCATTTATGCAATTGATTTTATCTGTTAATGCATCAACTGAGAAATGAATTAATTTTCATCATTGTCTTATTAGTTAATTGTTAAGATAGTGAACATGATGGAGCTATCGAAGAATCAAATATTGTTTATATTCTTGAATGTGAGAATGACTTGAAGCCTTTTGTTGGTAGGAAGTTTATTACATTAAATGATGGTGTGCAATGTTATACTATTTATGGTGCAAGATGTGGATTTGATGTACGAATGGGAACTGTTAAGAGGACTACAAATGGAACAATTCTATTTTGATATGTTTTGTGCGACCATGAAGGTGAGAAGTATGTTGAAGGTGGTGTATTGGATGTTGGGCAGGTCAATTCTTCATAAAAAATAAGGAGAATGTGGTGTCATTTAGGTTGTATGGCGCGTGCTGTGTTGCATCTTTGTGGTGGAGAAAGTTATGTTGTTACTAAGTTGATTAAGGCTCACTCACATGCTCTTGTTTCCGACAATTTCAAACCATTCATGGAGATTAACAGGTAACTAGATTATGCACATCAAAATTTCATTTTGAATTGTGCAAAAGTAAAAATAGGACCGATGAAATCATTTCGTTTATTCAAAGAGTTGGTCGATAGCTATGAGAATATTCGATGCACTAGTCTCAACTTTAAGAACTTCAATCGTGATTTGAAGGCATTTGTTGATGGAGTTGATGCACAAATTTAATTGGATGAAATGAAGAAAAAACGTGAGACTTGCAGTGGGTTCACTTTTGATTATAGTGTGGATGCTGAAGACAAACTAAAACGATTATTCTGGCTGATATAATATCAATAAAGAACTGCTGCATTTTTGGTGATGTTGTATCTTTCGATGCAACCTACTGTACCAATAGGTTAGTCATTTGTACTTGTTGATACTTTTGTTTGTTTTGTGTATTAGTTTTTTATACTCACACTGAAACATGCATTACTAAAATATGATTTTTCCATTGTGCAGACATGATATTACATTTAATGTGATGCGCATATGTTGTTTGTGCATTAGATTTGTCTTATTTATGCATTGACTGAATAATTATAATTACTATTTTTCCTCATTTATTTATTAGGTACAACATGAAAGATAATCATGGAAAATGAGTAACATTTGCTGCCGGGTTACTATCCAAAGAAGATGTCGAGTCATACTCATGGCTCTTTGAGAAATTCTTGAATTGCATAGGTAATAGTCCAACATTGTTGATAACAGAGTAGGATCCAGCAATGAAGATTGCAATTGAACAAGTCATGCTTGATACACGTCATAGATTTTGCATGTGGCATATCATGCTTAAGGTAGCCGATAAGCTTCCTTCTACCTTACAAGATGATGAGGTATTTGCTAAGAAGTTCAATACAATAGTGTGGTCTGAATATCTTCAACCATTAGAGTTTGAGAAAAGATAGATTGAACTAATCAATGAATTTGGATTGTCTCTTTGTTTACTTTACGGTCATTTTGGATTCCGGCATATTTCAAGAATTTTAAGATGGGAGGATTGTTTAGGAGGACATCTCTGTCCGAGAGTGAGAATAGCTTTTTTCGCAGATTCTTCAATGAAAAGGCAACTTTATATGTTTTCTTGATTCATTTTGGGAGTGCTTTGGATGCACAACGACATACACATGCTCAATTTAGCAGCAAGGATGAATCCAACTTTCCAATCCTTCAGAAAAAGTTATCGATCGAGAAACATGCTGCTAGTGTGTAAACAACATTTTCAGATGTATACAACAAGAAATTGTAGTTGTTGTTAATGCGTGTTGTATCATCAAGATGAGGTGTGGTGATGATCCAAATGTGTATGAGATTGATAATATTCAGAATGGAGTATTTACTGTGACACAGAATGTAGAAGATAACTACGTTTCATGCGGATGCAGTAAGTTTATTACAAAGGGTCTGATATGTCACCACATGTTTCTTATTTTCAAGAATATGAAACAGCAGTCCATTCGAGAGAGATATATTATTCGACGCTGGACCAAATTAGCATGTCATGGAAAAGATGGACTTTATAACAATGTCATTTCATCAATCCAAGGTCTGTGTTTGTCGGTAAGCAAGCAGATATTTTTTTAGGTTTACAAGTCTATTGGATTTGTTGATGTAAAAGTGGAACATTTAGAGCAATTGTTAGTTGATTTGAGAGGGCTAACAGATAAGTATAGCAGTTTGGTTGGATCAACTTCTGATGGTAATTGTAAGAAAAAGTTGTTTGAAAGTTATTATGGTTCCGCCATCCCAGAAACAATCAGTGTTCTTCCACCCAATCCTGTGAAAACTAAGTGAAGTGACAGCAGATTGAAGTCATAGAAAGAGAAGGCATTACTAGATATGAACAAGCCTAAGAGAAGATGTAGTGGTTGCAATCAGTTGACAAATTACTATAAATGAAACTGCATTGCTTTGAAGGCCAAAGATAGTGTTGTGTAAGTTTTCTACAAAGATTACTATTAGTTACTATTGCATAAATAACTTGTTATTTACAATATTTTTCTTCATTTGTTCTGACTTGGTAGGTTGTTACCTATGTGATACAGATTATTGTTATTATTATGACTATTCAGATTATCCGTGTTTGTTTGTTGATGTTATTGTGGACATAATTATATAGTGCATTTATACGTTGTATGTGACTGATGAAGCTGTCGTTTACACTTCGTGCAAATAAATTTGTAATCTCATATGCCCACAGTAGACGATAGCCAGTGATAGTATCTAAGGGAATTGGTGTAGTCTCTCTTCCATGAACTGTTGTCACAAAAAGGTTTTGGTCTGAACTTTATTTGTCTTGGTCAATAAGCACTGAAAATTATAACTGAAACTAAACGTAAACTTGATCAACAATGAAAGAGACTTGGACTGGATTCTGAATCAATGATCATTAATACTTTTTACTCGATCCTGGGCACAATAATTTTTAATTGCACGCCTTTACTAGACAGTTTAAAAGATAAATTAATTCATGCCCTATGGTCACGAAGTCACGGCTAAGAATTATTTCCCCTTATATCTATCCCTTTAAATTAGAGTATGCCAGATACAGATTAGACAAAACTCCTCCCTTGATCAACACACTCATGAAGACCCTTCAGCAAATATATTGCCCAAGAGGCATTCATATCTTTTAGACCCAAATCAGCCAAGAGATTCCCAAGCCATCGACTGCTCTCCAATACTTATTATCTATTCGAGCACAAGAGACACTCTCGTGTTGACCTCGACTCTATTGGTTATCTAGACTCCTTAACTTATTGGTGATCAAGCAATTAGTTGTCTTGCCCAAATCTAATATTAAATCCTAAGTATTTCGGTAATAATAGAACACGATTTATTAAACACACTTTGGCCTCACGAGTAATCAAAGTACTAATTATCACATCATCTCATCCAATCCAAGTTTAAGGAATTAGCTAAACATATTAATAAATGAAATCAAAGTAAAAGAACTTAAAGCAAAATATAATGGAAACTTAAAATTAGAACTATATTAACAAAAACAAAGTAGAACGTGTCTTGGTCAGAATACCAACAGTCAACGTAACGCAGTAAAACAGAAATTAAAGCTTTGTCTGTAGCTGTCAAGACAGAATTTAAAACTATGCTAGGGTTGAACGATGATGATTTTGTAGAGTACATGCAGCCATATATATAGGCATCAAGATTAGGTTAAGTCCGTTCCCTTCATGGGTTGGACTCCTTCCTTTCTTGGCCTTGTTTCCTTCTTTAGTTTGGTATCGGCAACATCGGATTTCCTTCCTTGTTGAGTCCAGCTTTGACCGGTCTCTTCTTGATAAGGATGGAATTTTCCTTCCTTATCCTCTTCCTTGGCGCTCAAGTCTCATCTGTTGCCCTCTGCTTCATCCTTCTGTCTTGGTCATATCAGCTTCAGTCTTGCCCTCAACGCGCACTAATCTGGGTACTCTACTGCTTTGGTCATAAGATTATGGGGAGGTGCTCCTTCACCTATAGCTTTGCTTAAGATGCGTCTCTTCATTCATAGCTACAGACTTCAAGCCTATGCCCATATTGCATCGTATCGTTGCCCAACGTCCAGAAAAGCAGTTTTCCACTAGATTATGCCCACAATCGCACCTATTCTGCCCTGCACCCACTTCCTCCTACTTGTGTCCTCCCAGACACATAAAGACACGAAAAAGACACAAAAGACACAACAAAAAGACACGAAAAATGAACAAAAATATGAGTTCATCACACCCACACACTTTAACCACGCTTGTCCTCAAGTGTGTAGTTGCATCTTGCCCAGACTCAAAACGCGGAAAAGACAAGACTAAAACACAGACTCAACATAAGTTCAGCACATTATGGTCATTGGTCAAAGTAAGTAATCAAAAATGGAGATCAAGTAGAGCTATCAAATAGGTCAAGAAACAATCAATGAGCAAGATAGGATATTCCTCACAACACTTTTCTCTCAAGTATCTTAGGCTAAGTGTTTACGCTCATGACCAATATTAACTTGACTTTCCATAGGCTTGCCTGCCTTCTACGCTCTCATGATCAAAACACTTATCAATAGAACTTTTATTGGGCTATAATGGGGCTCAAGGCATAAGGTAGGGAATATTTAGGAACTGACTATGGTCAATATGAACTTAGTTCTGGGCAAAGTCTGCTCCAGATTCTGCATTCCTTTCCAATAGCTTCGGGCCTTACCACACACTTATTTCTTCTAAGACTTTTATTTACAAATATTTTCTCTCTCTCTCTTTTATTTCTTTTTTTTTTTTTAATCAACACCTTTATAAATCTAGGCATGCTAAGCATCCTACTAAAGTCGGGTGTTTTGCCCATGATAATATACCCCTTGCCCTCCTTTCATCCCTCACTCTTCTCTTAAACCTGAGTTCCTATGACCGGGACGGCTATAATTTCCAAGCTCATTTTAAGTGAATAGAAAGAATTTATTTCAAGCTCGAAGGGGCTAAACGAAGGATAAACATAAGGGTAAGACTTTTTAGGCTTTGGGCTAAATGAACAAAATTATGCCTAAATCATATAAGTATATTGATTAAATTAATAAGCTCAAGAATACAGGCAAGTTCTAGATCATCAAATCTCATGGTCATATCTCACACAAGAAAAGAAATATATTGTGTATATATGTACAACAATTAAAAGCTCAAATCCCCTCAAGGTAGCTCATAGATTCATTCCGTCCTACCTATCTACATACGGCATACTCAATCATAGCATAAAATCATACTTAACCTTGACCTAGATCCTAAACATGTTGATCAACAGACTCAATCAAACTAACACTTAAACATACCGCTGACCTCCACCCACACACTTTGCTTTGGACAAAGTGATTAAGGTAGTGGTCAAGACATTAACACAAAATAGACTCTAACAAATAACAACGACCCCACCCACACACTTTGCTTTGGGCAAAGTGGGTAGAGTCATGACCAACAAACATAAACTTGAGAAGGAAATTTGAATGCCTTCACCACACAATTTTCATAGCAAATTGTAGGTGAAGGCAATACCCTACCTTCTTGACATACAAAACTTAAAAACAAACAAGACTTAAAAACAAAAACAAAAAACCTAATCTACGACAAAAATTGGGAGGAAACAAATTAAGAGGAAGACTCAGGTGTGTACCTGAAATTCTGGTGGCCAAAGTAGGCGCGTTGTCCGTCGAGTAATTCCTTCAGCATCTTCTCCATCCGTTCTATCCTGGGCACATCCTCCTTAACTTCAGGCATGATAGTAGCAGCTTTTCCTTTGAGAATGGCAGGCTTCATCTCCTTGGCAGCTTTGACCTCGACCTCCTTTCCCTTGGGTAGATAGTCAATGAATACGCCCATGGGGTCTTCTCTTATGTCCTTCATCCGCTTCAGAGCCTCGAAAGTCGAGATACTCTTCTTTCATTGGCTTGAGGTGAGAGATCTTCTTCATTAAGTCTATCTCTCAGGCATAGACTATGATCTAATGCCACAGAAGTAGCACTGCCCAGGCTTTGTAATGACTGCCTTGATGTGCTCCACCAAGAACGACCCAAAGTTGAGTGGAACTTTGTTCTTCATTGCCCAGAGGATGTAGAGCTCCTTGTTGGCCTAAGAATTTCCACTATCAGACTTGCCATAAAGGTTGTAGGCAAGAATGTGATAACAAATCCTGAGGGCATGACTCTTAAGCTGGTTTCCTTTGTTTGCCTGCGATTTGTATAAATCTCCATTCCCTATCTCCATCTAGCTGCCTTCCATTCATCCTACTCATAGCTCGGAACCCCACACTCTGCATTCTTGTACTTCGGCTTCTGAGTATCCTTCACCCTTGTCATGCCCAACAACTAATTCATCTCGTTGATAGACTGCTCATACTTATTACCCAACAACTTCAACTTGATGGTCATAGGCCCACTCTCCGGATGGATTATCACCTTGACATCTTTGTACATCTCTCGAACCAACTCCTCGTAAACTACCACTGGCCACTTCAAAAACCTACCCCATCCTATGCCCTCGAACAACTCTTTGACCTCATTCCAAATACTCAAATCCTTGTACAAAGCCATATCCAGTACCCTAGGGTTTGCCATCCCTCTAGCGATGTTAGGGTTTGTAGGCTGGATGGGCTTCTTCCTCCTCACTGTGCCCACGCTTGCCTGCTTCTTGCCCTTGAAAATGCTAATCGGGGCCACATCGAATACCGTTATGTCCCCCTCTCCTTCTTCATTGCCCATGGACTGGGATTTGGCTATGGAATTGGTAGGGATGGCCGTATCCATAGACTCCCCTTGCTGAGTCGATCCGGCATTGAAGGCCACCGTTTTGGCCTTCTTTGATGGGGTAGCAGCGGTGATTTCCTCTGTTTTTACCGCTCTCTTCTTCCTAACCAACTGCTCAACAGGCTGCTCCTCTTCTCCTTCATCGTCGTCCTCATCAACTCCACATCCACCGGTGGAGGACTGTCAGTGGGCATGGAGGATCGCGATGGTGTGGCTGGGACTTGCTCCATAGGTGTGCATTTTTTGGTTGTTGGCTTTGCCGGCGACTGCTCAAGGTCTATATGAGTGCCGGAAGGAATTTTGTTGAGTTTTTTTTTGTTTCTGGTGGCTACCATACTGAAAATTAAGGGTTTAAATGGCAAAGGGAAGAAGAGGGAGAGAGAAGAAGAGAAGTTGCAGAGTTACGGTTTGAAGATTGTGGAAGAGTGAGGGAAAACGTGGGTTATGGGTGTAATTGGTGCGGCTTTTTAGGTTATGACACAAACTGACACTGATTTGACAGCTTGGTCCGGTCTATTGTCCAGCGCCCAGCATCATGCCCAATACCACTCGTACAACTCTCCTCCTTAGACAGCAACTCCTTACCTATTGCCCGTAGTACCCTGCACCATGCTCAACAAACACACATGCAACGAAAATATTCTAACCTAGACTTAACAGAATAAAAATACTTAAAGTAAATATATTTTTTTATTTTACATTTTTATAATTTTTTTAAAACTAAAATAAAAATAACGGAAAAGAAAAGAAAGCATAACTGGTTGCCTCCTAGTTAGTGCCCCATTTAATCTTCTTGGGCACGACGTCATGCATTTTGGTCATTACTCCTCGTCAGGGAACCCAGATGACTCTCCAACATCCTACTTCTCTTGCCCATGATAGACCTTTATCCTCTGAACATCAACCTTAAAAATTTTCCCACTCTTAAGATCCTTGATCTCGACTGCTCCATTTATTGGGCTTGAACTTCATATGGACCTACCCACTTAGTAGATAGCTTCCCCGATTTGAGTTTAAACTTTGTCTGATAAAGCAATACCTGTTGCCTAAAGTCAAATTCCTTCTCCTTAATCAATAGGTCATGGGTTTTCTTCATGCGTTCCTTGTACAGGCTGGAATTGTCATAGGCCTGAAGCCTTATTTCTTCTAACTCTTAAATCTCTAGGTTCCTTGCCTCACCCACTTCCTTCTAATCAAAATTCAACTGAGCTATTGCACAATATGTGCGATCTTCGAGTTCAACAGGCAAGTGACATCTCTTCCCATAAACCATGTGATAAGGAGACATCCCAAATGGAGTTTTGTATGCAGTCCGATATGCCCATAGCCTATCATCAAGGCGCATGCTCTAGTCCTTCCTCGTGGTGCCCACAGATTTTCTCAAGATGGTCTTGATGATACGGTTGGACAACTCAGCTTGCCCATTAGCTTAAGGATGATAAGCAGTAGATACACATCGGTGAACCGCATACTTCTTGAACAAGGCAGTGATTGTAGCATTGCAAAAATATGAGCCTTGGTCACTGATGATAACTCGAGGGACGCTAAACCTATTAAAAATTTGATTCCTTAAAAAATTTGCAACCACCTTCGAATCATTGGTTTGTGATGCTCGAGCTTCCACCCACTTAGACAAATAATCCACCGCCAAAAGGAAATAATGATTTCCATGAGAGCTAGACAAGGGACCCGTAAAATCCATGCCCCATATATCAAACACCTCGACTAGGAGGATTGGCATCATCGGCATCTCATTCTTCCTTGTTATATTTCCTTCCTTTTGACATCGATCACAGCTTTTCACCCATTCGTAGCTATCTTTGAATAGTATTCGCCAATAAAAACCACATTCCAAAATCTTTCTCACTGTTCGCTAGTGCCCAAAATGACCTCCACATTCTTTATTATGACAATGCTCCAATATGCTCTTTTGCTCACGGTCTTCCACACATCTTCTTATGATCTTATCGGAACACTCTCTCCATAAGTAAGGTTCATCCCATACATAATATCTGCTTTCCGCCCTGAGCTTATTCTTTTGATATCTCCCATATTCCGCAGGTATTGCCCAGTCACCAAATAATTCACCAAATCTGCATACCATGTCTCGTTTTGGGTATAACTCAGATGTTCATCGGGAAACATCTCCTTGATCGGATTCCCGTCCTCTTATTGGAGTATTCTGCTCAAGTGGTCAGCAACTTGGTTCTGGGGACCATTCTTATCTTTGATGTCCACATCGAATTCCTATAAAAGAAGAATCCACCGTATTAGTCTTGGCTTGGTCTCCTTCTTGGTATAAGATATTTAAGTGCGGCATGGTCAGTGTCGACTGTAGTCTTACCCCCAAGAAGATAAGAACGAAACATCTCAAAAGAAAATACCACGGCTAACAACTCCTTCTCCGTAGTTGCATAGTTGCATTGGGCAGTGTTTAAAGTCTTCGAGGAATAGTAAATAACATATCTCTCCTTCCCCCTAGCATAGTAAAGAACGGCTCCCACGGCGTATCCACTAGCATCACACATAATCTCAAATGACATACCCCAGTCAGGCGGTTGTATGATAGGAGCTGTGATCAAGTTGTTCTTCAAAATGTGGAATGCTTTCTTGCACTCCTTATCAAACTCCCATGGTATATCATTCTGCAGCAACTTGGTCATAGGCTGAGCTATCTTGGCAAAGTCCTTTACAAATCTTCGATAGAATCCAGCATGCCCAAGAAACCCTCTCAGTTTCTTAACATGGTGGGATATGGCAGCTTTCCTATGTTGTCGATCTTGGCCTTATCAACCTCAATACCTCTTTCTGAAATAACATGCCCAAGGACTATCCCTTTTTTGACCATGAAGTGGTACTTTTCATAGTTCAAAACAAGGCTCTTCTCAACACATCTTCTCATAACTCTCCCAAGATTCTTAAGACACGAGTCAAAGTCTTTTTCATATATGGTGAAATCGTCTATGAACACCTAAATGTATTCCTCGAGAAGGTCAAAAAAAATGTGCATCATACATCGCTGAAACGTGCTCGGAGCATTGCATAATCGGACTGGCATTCTTCTATAGGCAAAGGTTCCAAATGGGCATGTGAAAGTCGTCTTTCCCTCATCCTCTTCAGCTACCCATATCTACATATACCCAGAATATTCGTCAAGGAAACAATAGTATTGATTACCTGCTAACCTCTCCAGCATCTCATCGATAAAGGGCAAAGGGAAGTGATCCTTCCTCGTCTTTTGGTTTATCTAGTGGTAGTCAATACACACCCTCCATCCAGTCTGAAGCCTCATGGCCACCATTTTCTTCTTATCGTTCTCGACCACCAAAATTCCTAACTTCTTGGGCACAACATGCACTGGACTCACCCATTGACTGTCAGAAATTGGATAGATTATGCCCAAATCCAAGAGCATCAGAATTTCCTTCATGACCACCTCCTTCATGGCAGCGTTTAATCTTCTTTGTGGGTCTCTGACCGGAACCGCATCCTCCTCGAGCAAGATGTGATGCATGCAATCCATTGGGCTTATGCCCTTGAGGTCAGCCAACGTCCATCCAATTGTTTACTTGTATCTGCCCAGAAGTTCACATACGTTCTCCACCTCCTCGCTCGTTAGTTTTAAATTGATAATCATGGGCAAGGTCTCTTTCTCCCCAAGGTAAGTGTACTTCAGGTGCTTGGGCAATGTCTTTAACTCAAGTTTTGGTGCCCATTGGAGCGAAAGCACCAACCTATCTTCAGGCTTCAATTCTGGAATGCTGAGTTGGTCAAAGCCAGGATACACATTGCCCTCGTTTCTTACATAGCTCAATTCCTCCATCTCTTCGTGGTCATGATCCACATTATCTTGACTAAGGTCTTCTTCAATCTGTTGCTCAAGAGCCTCAATCCCCCAATATTCTTCGATCACCTCATCAAACCAATCTTGTGGGCAGTCTTCTTTAAATTCGTCATGGTCATAATCCTCTTGAAATTCGTCTTCTTCATTCATGTCTTCAATTTCCTCCATAGTATTGACCACTTCTATATCCTCTTCAAGGAAGCAGAGGCTATTCATAGTTTCCATCTCTTCATGCTTGTTTTTCCTATAAGCATCAAACTTCACCACTTCGCCTTCTACTTCGACAGTCAGCTTCTCTGACTCACAGTCGATCTTCATTTTGTTGTCTTCAAGAATGGTCTCCTGAGCAAAATTACAGGGTTCTTGGCCGTCTGCCTTCCCATATCCAAAACATAGAAATCAATGGGAAACATTATATCTCCCACCTTCACTAAGACATCTTCCAAAATTCAATCAGGGTAGACCATGGAGAGGTCTGCCAGTTGAATAACAACACGTGTTGGAGCCAAAGGTCCGAACCTCATTTCATTGAACATGGCTTTGGTCATGACGTTGATTGATGCTCTCAGATCGAGCATTGCCCTTGGTATCATGGTCATACCTATCGTGCATGGAATAGCAAACATCCCTGAATCTCTTTGCTTTTTGGGCAAGTGTGGATTCATGATTGCTGAGACATTTGACAAGTGAAACTTGGAATCATCAGGGTATTTTGGCTTCTTTATGCACATCTCCCTAAAAACATGGCATACTTGGGCATTGAGCGTAATGCCACCAACAAAGGAAGATTTATCTCCACTTTTCGAAAAACTTGAAGCATTTCGTTCATCTCTTGTTGCTCTCTGTCTTGGGAAAATCTCCTTGGATATGGTGGAGGTAGACCATTGGGCTTAGTGCTGGTCTTTTTGCCCAATAGCATTGCTTCTCTTTCAGCTTTAAGGGACTCTCCTCGGCCAGATTTGCTTCTTTACACTTGGCTTTCCGACTCATGGTACATCTCATCTAAGTCACCTGAATCCATCTTGGTCTCCTCTAGCTTCTCAAATTCCTCTACTGGCACCTTGGGCACGATCTCAGGCAAAGCTCTTCCACTCCTTAAGGCCACAACATTGACCTGCTCCTTGTTGATCTGCACTTGGGCAGGAAGTCGCCCACTATTCTCCTCTACAAGCTTTGACAATGTTTGTGTTACGTGAGTTCATTGAGCCTGGAGGCTGTTAGACGTCCCTCTACTTTCTATCTGAAAGTTTTCATAATCCTTCCGAAAGCAATCAAGGGTGCCTTCATAAATTCCCCGTATTCTGGTCACGATGAGGGGGAACATATGGTTGTTGCTGGTGTTGGGTAGGTTGCTGAGGTTACTGATGTGGAGGCGGCAACTGGAAATGGTTATTGCCGTACCTAAAATTCTCATTTTGGCGATACCCAAAGTTGTTGTTTTGCCCAAAACCGAATCTCTATTGCCAAGGGGCTCCTTGCTGACTCTGCCCCATTGCCTTGACTTCTTCTTCATCAATGAACCAATTAGGACAATCTGAGGTGATGTGGGTTGAGGCTTGACACACTTCACACTTTTTAATAGCCTTCTTTATGGTAACTTCTTTCCCATCCACTTTCTTGCTCAAAGCTTCCATCTTGTCATCCATTTTGGTCATGAACTCCTTCATTGTATTGACCAGAGCATCCTTATTTCCACTGTGATCATGGGTGCCCCCTCTGGGAATATCATCTTAATCTCTTGATTGCTCGGCCATAGCAGCTATTTTCTTGAACACTTCTGCTGGTGATCGATCGAAAATTCCTCCTCCACAAGCGGTGATAATTCATTTTCTCTTTGACGCTCGCTATCCAAGCATGAAATACTCAACAAGGTCAATCTTCTCAATCCTGTATTGTCGGCAACGTGACAACATCTTTTTGAATCTTTCATAGCACTCATATAGTGTCTCATGCATTCCCATCTTGACTGAAGAAATTACATTCCTCACGCTTTGGATGCGACCAACGAAAAAATACTTGTCTAGGAATACCTGTTGCATCTTCTTCCATGTGTCCATACTTCCATCGGGCAAGGTATAAAGCCACTCACGTGCCCCATCAAGTAGTGAAAAAGGGAATGTGAGAAACCTTACGTAATCCTTGAATCTATCATGAGGATCAGTGACCCTGATGGTGCTGCATGCCATCTCAAAATTCTGAAGGTGAGTTTGTAGGTCTTCCCCTGGATGGTTGCTGAAATTGGGCAAGATCTGGATCAGTGAATGCTTAAACTCCCAATTTCCAGTAATCTCGGGTAGCTTTATGCTTGAAGGCTTGATGCCCTTGTCATCAGGGAACATGATTTCCTTAATGGTTCTCTCAGCCAACTTTTCTGCTGGTTTGGATTCCTCACTCTCTTGGTCAGAGAAAGAATCATCTTGCTCAGAACTTTCCTCGTTTGACAAGCTAAGATCTCCTTGAGGTTTGTTTACACCGTTTGCCAGAATCTATTTCCTCTTCTGAGCTCGTAATGCCTTAGCCTCACGCTCAAAATCCTCAACATATATCAACTAGCCTTCTGTCGCTCTAGTCTTGGGCATAAGACGAACTCAAAACTCCAAGATCAACTATCTTCGAACTAGTTACCTGGAAATGGCGCAAATTTGACGAAGCTGTCATTTGCACTTCGCGCAACTAAATTTGTAATCTCCAATGCCCACAGTAGACGATAGCCAGCGGTAAGTAGGGTCGTACCCAAGGGAATTGGTGTAGTCTCTCTTCCATGAACTGTTGTCACAAAAAGGTTTTGGTCTAAACTTTACTTGTCTTAGTCAACAAGCACTGAAAACTATAACTGAAACTAAAAGTAAACTTGATAAATAATAAAAGAGACTTTGACTGGATTCTGAATCAATGATCATTAATACTTTTTACTCGATCCTACGCACAATGATTTATAATTGCACGCCTTTACTATTTAGTTTAAAGGATGAATTAATTCATGCCCTATGGTCACGAAGTCATGGCTAAGAATTCTTTTCCCTTATATCTATCCCTATAAATTAGACTATTCTAGAGACACTCTAGACAAAACTCCTCCCTTGATTAACACACTCACGAAAACCCTTCAGCAAGTATATTGCCCAAGAGGCATTAATATCTTTTAGACCTAAATCAGCCAAGAGATGCCCAAGGCATCTACTGCTCTCCAATACTTATTATCTATTCGAGCACAAGAGACACTCTCATGTTGACCTAGACTCTATTGGTGATATAGACTCCTTAACTTATTGGTGATCAAGCAATTAGTTGTCTTGCCCAAATCTAATATTAAATCCTAAGTATTTCAGGAATAATAGAACATGATTTATTTAACACACTTTGGCTTCATGAGTAATCAAAGTACTAATTATCACATCATCTCATCCAATCCAAGTCTAAGGAATTAGTTAGACATATTAATAAACGAAATCAAAGCAAAATATAATGGAAACTTAAAACTAGAAATATATTACAAAAAACAAAGTAGAACGTGTCTTGGTCAGAATATCAACAGTAATCGTAAAGCAGTAAAACAGAAATTAAAGCTTTGTCCGTACGACTTATTTTTCTCCTCACCAAACTCTCTCAAGACAGAATTTAAAACTGTGCTAGGGTTGAACGATGATGATTTTGTAGAGTACATGCAGCCATATATATAGGCATCAAGATTAGGTTAAGTCGGTTCCCTTCATGGGTTGGACTCCTTCCTTCCTTGGCCTTGTTTCCTTCTTTAGCTTGGTATCGGAAGCATCGGATTTCCTTCCTTGATGAGTCCAGCTTTAACCGGTCTCTTCTTGATAAGGATGGAATTTTCCTTCCTTATCCTCTTTCTTGGCGCTCAAGTCTCATCCGTTGCCCTCTGCTTCATCCTTCTGTCTTGGTCATATCAGCTTCAGTCTTGCCCTCAACGCGCACTAATTTGGGTACTCTACTGCTTTGGCCATAAGATTATGGGGAGGTACTCTTTCACCTGTAGCTTTGCTCAAGATGCGTCTCTTCATTCATAGCTACAGACTTCAGGCCTATGCCCATATTGCAATGTATCATTGCCCAACGTCCAGAAAAGAAGTTTTCCACCAGATTATCCCACAATCACACCTGTTCTACCCTACACCTACTTCCTCCTACTTGTGTCCTCCCAGACAATAAAGACACAAAAGACATAACAAAAAGACACGAAAAATGAACACAAATATGAGTTTATCAGTGACGCATGAACTTGAAATTGTTAATGCGCAAATGGGAAAAACCCAATATATTGTTGATGATTTTTTATGTGTTGGACTTTATAATTTAATCAGTTATATTTCTTGATTGAACTTGGCTCAAGCACACAAATACAAAAGGAAACCAATCAACTAAAGTTATCAAGATTCTTACTATTAAACCATATCAAATTAACTAATAGAGTGTCAATATCCAAACCCCATACATAATTAAATAATATATTTATACGATGTATGTGATTCATCAACTTAAAATTGTTAATGCACAAATAGGAAAAAAACCAATATTTAGCTGATGATTTTTTAATGTAATCAGTTATATTTCCTGTTGAACTTAGCTCAAGCGCACGAGTACAAAAGGAAATCAATCAACTAAAGTTATCAAGATTTTTACACTTAAACCAAATCAAATTAACCAAGAAAGTGTCAATATCCAAACACCATACAGAAACATGGTAACTGTTCATTAGCAAACACAACATTTAACCTAGTAACAAGCTTTCCAGATTGACTTTCTTCTTCTCATCTAGTTTTTTGTAACAAGAATCTGATTGAACAGTCATTTCATCCTTTATATCATTCCAATCACAATAGGAGTGATGCACAGTATCGAACTCTTAGCGTCTTTAGCAGCTTCTTAGTGCTCTTTAATAGACCACTCTTTCAGCTTTCTATGTCTCTTCCCATGTATGTCTCCATATGTCTAATCAAATAAACACTTATATCAACTGTGTTACTTTAATCTCCACATTTAATGTGTGGCATACAGACACTCCCTTTTTCTAACAGTATGGCTTTAGAATAGAGATTTCTCTTCTTCATAAATTTAATGAAAAAAGAGCTTGTTAAAAAAAGCATTGAAAAACTTAATACACATCATCATATGTTATGATAGTTAAAGAGAAACACTCATTACGCTTGTTCATTCAAGACGTGTCTATGTCATATAATAATACAAAATAACAACATAAAGAGAAATATGTAGATATCGAAATTTAATGATATATTTTATTGATTTTAATATCTTACTTTATTATGGAATCTTATCATATCCATATTAATATAAGTTATTTAATTGATAAATATGTCTTTATATGGTGATAAATATCTATTTCTTTGGCAACAAGTAAAGGATATGCATCAATATTCAAGAGCCAATGAGATTGCGCCACCTCATCCCTCAAGCCCATGATGGAGTCCAAAGCCCACTCAACTTCTCTCTTCCTACAACTATAAATAGGGGTCTCCACACAACTTCAAATCACACCTAAAAATCATCTTCAAGAGCTCAAGAATTGAAGAAGAGAAATTCTCCAAGATTTCTCTTTTAATATTCAAGGTGTCCCGGCGAGATTCAAGGCGTTCTTCGTGGGAAGCAACACGTTCTTCAGCGGAAATATCTCAAGTGGCGTTTGATTTGGAAACAAGGCGCGAGTCCTCCAAGTCAACGTTATAAAGCTCGACGCTCAACGTTACTTCGGAAACAAGACAAAAGTCCACCGCATCAACACCACCAATCACAAAGCTCAAGTCAATGCCATCAACCTCAAAGCTCAAGTCAAAGCTATCAAGCACAAAGATCAAAGCTCAACGTTTACTTCGGAAGCAAGACGAAAGTCATCCGTATCAACGTTACAAAGCTTGAAGATCAAGTCCAAGGAGATCTAGGAGGCATACTTCTTATCAAATCTCAAAGGCTATCAAGTCCAAGGAGGTCAAGGAGGCATACTTTTCCATCAAATCTCAAGGGCAGCTTGAAGACAGTTCGAGGATCAACTTGAAGAGAAGAATCGGAGGATTAAATAGAGATTGAGCCCGCGCATATTCGAAATTCGTATATTTGTATTCATATTTGTGTTTATTAAATAAATACATATTTTGTGTTTACAGATTTTGGCACGCCCAGTGGGACATCTCAAAATACAAAATATGATTTTGAGCTCTTATCAAAGGCAGACTTGGACGATTCTTCAAAAAAATTTGATTATAGTTTCAAGGAGGGGTGCCGTACACAGTTTATACTCATGCAGGCCAGGAGTAACATGCAGTTTAGGCTCATGCGTCATGGCGCGTTGCAAACAGTTTAGGCTCTTATCAAGGAGCGTTTGAAGTTATTTTGTTTAAAAAGTTTAGACGGTTTTTACTCGCATCTAGGAGCATTTTAGACAGTTTAAGCTCTTATCAAGGAGCACTTGAAGTTATGTTGAAAAGTTTAGATGGTTTTTACTCGCATCTAGGAGCAATTTAGCCAATTCTTCGAAGGTATTTGGCTGAATTCCTTTTCAGATGTATCGAAGGGACATTATTAATAATGGAAAATTGTTTACTTTGAAGCAATCATGTTTATACTTTGCTTCTTTGTTTTGTTAGGTAACTTAAATGATGTTATAATTATGTTAAAGATTATTATTTATTTTATTCAAAAAAAAGAATTGGACCCCTGAGTCGGGATCCTGGTTCCGCCCCTGACCGCAAGTACATACGCGACTTGAAAGGCATTGGTGGGATTCGAACACATGACCTCCAGTGAATTTGTGATTCCACTAATATGTCACATGCACGCTTGCTAGCAAATGCTCGATTTTATCGCTTATTTGAACCCCGTCCCCTTGTATCCTCACACGCATACCAAGCACGGTTCTCCAGCAGCTTTATAAGTCTCGAGGAATGCCTCGTAAACACAGTTTATTCTCTTCATCATCTTATACAACTGTCTAAATTGCTCCTAGATGCGAGTAAAAACCATCTAAACTTTTTAACATAACTTCAAGTGCTCCTTGATAAGAGCTTAAACTGTCTAAAATGCTCCTAGATGCGAGTAAAAACCGTCTAAACTTTTTAAACAAAATAACTTCAAACGCTCCTTGATAAGAGCCTAAACTGTTTGCAACGCTCCATGACGCATGAGCCTAAACTGCATGTTACTCCTGTCCTGCATTAGTATAAACTGTGTACGGCACCCCTCCTTGAAACTATAATCAAATTTTTTTAAAGAATCATCCAAGTCTGCCTTTGATAAGAGCTCAAAATCATATTTTGTATTTTGAGATGTCCCACTGGGCCAAAATCTGTAAACACAAAATATGTATTTATTCAATAAACACAAATATGAATACAAATATACGAATTTCGAATATGCGCGGGCTCAATCTCTATTTGATCCTCCGATTCTTCTCTTCAAGTTGATCCTCGAACGGTCTTCAAGCAGCCCTTGAGATTTGATGGAGGAAAATGCCTCCTTGACCTCCTTGGACTTGATAGCCTTTGAGATTTGATAAGAAGTATGCCTCCTAGATCTCCTTGGACTTGATCTTCAAGGTTTGTAACGTTAATACGGATGACTTTCGTCTTACTTCCGAAGTAAACGTTGAGCTTTGATCTTTGTGCTTGATAGCTTTGACTTGAGCTTTGAGGTTGATGGCATTGACTTGAGCTTTGTGATTGGTGGTGTTGATGCGGTGGACTTTTGTCTTGTTTCCGAAGTAATGTTGAGCGTCGAGCTTTATAGCATTGACTTGGAGGACTCGCGCCTTGTTTCCGGATCAAACACCACTTGAGATATTTCCGCCGAAGAACGCGTTGCTTCCCACGAAGAACGCCTTGAATCTCGTCGGGACACCTTGAATATTGAAAGAGAAATCTTGGAGAATTTCTCTTCTTCAATTCTTGAGCTCTTGAAGATGATTTTTAGGTGTGATTTGAAGCTGTGAGGAGACCCCTATTTATAGTTGTAGGAAGAGAGAAGTTGAGTGGGCTTTGGACTATATCATGGGCTTGAGGGATGAGGTGGCACAATCTCATTGGCTCTTGAATATTGATGCATATCCTTTACTTGTTGCCAAAGAAATAGATATTTATCACCATATAAAGACATATTTATCAATTAAATAACTTATATTAATATGGATATGATAAGATTCCATAATAAAGTAAGATATTAAAATCAATAAAATATATCATTAAATTTCGATATCTACAAATGCCCTATCGAGACTTGTTCCTGGGCGACTTGTCGTGAAAATGAATGAGTCTCGATAAATTTAAATTTGTTAGATAGTTTATACTCATACCAAGGAGTTCTTGAACTTCAACTTGTGAAAGTTTATACTCATATTCAAGAGTTTTTGAATTTGCTAGAAAGTTTAAACTCATTTCAAGGAGTTCTTTAAATTTGAAAGAAAGTTTATACTCATTTCAAGGAGTTCTTGAATATGTTAGAAAGTTTAAACTCGTTTCAATGAGTCTTGAATTTGATAGAAAGTTTAAACTCGTTTCAAGGTGTCTTGAATTTGGACTTGATTTTAGATAGTTTATGATCGTATCAAGGAGCATCCATTTGATTTCAATTGTAGACCTTTTATACTCGTGTCAATGAGTCTTCACTTGACTTGAATTTGTAGACATGATTTTGGCACGCCCAGTGGGACAATCTCTACCAAATACAAAGAAGATGTCTACAAGTCTTGAGGAGCAAATCGCGAAGTTGACAAAGCTTGCAGAAGGACTTGCCAAACGCTTCGAAGAACGAGATGTTCAACTCGCAAAGCTGGAAAATGCAAATACTTTGGATATGAGAAGCCAACAAGCAAAGGACGATCAAGAAGCCGAGCTTTTCATGGAGCCAAAAGATGGTGACAAATCTCCGACTAAGGAGCTTGAAGTCTCTTCCAATGGACCGATGCGTGCCGATCAACTCAAAGTATTCATCAAGAAGGCAATCAAGGACAAATTCGAAGGGACCTCCAAATCATCATGGACTTATAGCAAGCCATACACTTAAAGGATTGAAAGCTTGAAGATGTCGATCGGCTATCAGCCTCCAAAGTTTCAATAATTTGATGGCAAAGGAAATCCAAAGCAACATATAGCCCACTTCGTGGAGACTTGCAACGACGCTGGAACATATGGAGATCACATGGTGAAACAGTTCGTGCGTTCTTTGAAGGACAATGCTTTTGATTGGTATGCTGACTTGCAACCAAATTCAATTGATAGTTGGGGGCAATTGGAGCAAGAATTCTCCAATCGCTTCTATAGCACTCGAAGGACGGTGAGCATGGTGGAGCTTACAAAGTCAAGTCAATGTAAAGACGAGCCCGTCATCGACTACATCAATCGTTGGAGGGACTTAAGCTTAAATTGCAAAGATCGCTTGTCTGAAACTTCTGCAATTGAGATGTGCATTCAAGGCATGCATTGGAGTCTTCGATACATCTTAAAAGGAATTCAGCCAAATACCTTTGAAGAATTGGCTACAAGAGCTCATGACATGGAGTTGAGCATAATCGCAAATGGAGTTGAAGATCTTTCGATTGAAGATGATCACAACTTTGAAGAAAATCAAAAAACAAGCCATGAGGGCAAATCTCCTAAAGAAAGTTCAAGTGATGAAGAAGCTACAAGTGAAGACGAAGAAGATGCTACAAATCAATCTGATAATACTTGGTGGAATCCATGAAGCCAACGCTCCTTGATAAGAGCTTAAACTGTCTATACAGCTCCTAGATGCGAGCAAAAACCATCTAAACTTTTCAACATAACTTCAAGTGCTCCTTGATAAGAGCTTAAACTGAATATGAATAATATACGAATTTCGAATATGCGCGGGCTCAATCTCTATTTGATCCTCCGATTCTTCTCTTCAAGTTGATCCTCGAACGGTCTTCAAGCAGCCCTTGAGATTTGATGGAGAAGTATGCCTCCTTGACCTCCTTGGACTTGATAGCCTTTGAGATTTGATAAGAAGTATGCCTCCTAGATCTCCTTGGACTTGATCTTCAAGCTTTGTAACGTTGATACGGATGACTTTCATCTTGCTTCCGAAGTAAACGTTGAGCTTTGATCTTTGTGCTTGATAGCTTTGACTTGAGCTTTGAGGTTGATGGCATTGACTTGAGCTTTTTGATTGGTGGTGTTGATGCGGTAGACTTTTGTCTTATTTCCGAAGTAACGTTGAGCGTCGAGCTTTATAGCATTGACTTGGAGGACTCGCGCCTTGTTTCCGGATCAAACGCCACTTGAGATATTTCTGCCGAAGAACGCGTTGCTTCCCACGAAGAACGCCTTGAATCTCGCCGGGACACCTTGAATATTGAAAGAGAAATCTTGGAGAATTTCTCTTCTTCAATTCTTGAGCTCTTGAAGATGATTTTTAGGTGTGATTTGAAGTTGTGTGGAGACCCCTATTTATAGTTGTAGGAAGAGAGAAGTTGAGTGGGCTTTGGACTCCATCATGGGCTTGAGGGATGAGATGGCGCAATCTCATTGGCTCTTGAATATTGATACATATCCTTTACTTGTTGCCAAAGAAATAGATATTTATCACCATATAAAGACATATTTATCAATTAAATAACTTATATTAATATGGATATGATAAGATTCCATAATAAAGTAAGATATTAAAATCAATAAAATATATCATTAAATTTCGATATCTACAAATGCCCGATCGAGACTTGTTCATGGACGACTTGTCGTGAAAATGAATGAGTCTCGATAAATTTAAATTTGTTAGATAGTTTATACTCATACCAAGGAGTTCTTGAACTTCAACTTGTGAAAGTTTATACTCATATTCAAGAGTTTTTGAATTTGCTAGAAAGTTTAAACACATTTCAAGGAGTTCTTTGAATTTGAAAGAAAGTTTATACTCGTTTCAAGGAGTTCTTGAATATGTTAGAAAGTTTAAACTCGTTTCAAGGAGTCTTGAATTTGATAGAAAGTTTAAACTCGTTTTAAGGAGTTTTGAATTTGGACTTGATTTTAGATAGTTTATGCTCGTATCAAGGAGCATCCATTTGATTTCAATTGTAGACCTTTTATACTCGTGTCAATGAGTCTTCACTTGACTTGAATTTGTAAATATTTTATACTCGTATTAAGGAGTCTTTGACTTGGACGATTCTTCAAAAAAATCTGATTATAGTTTTAAGGAGGGGTGCCGTACACAGTTTATACTCATGCGGGCCAGGAGTAACATGCAGTTTAGGCTCATGCGTCATGGAGCGTTGCAAACAGTTTAGGCTCTTATCAAGGAGCGTTTGAAGTTATTTTGTTTGAAAAGTTTAGACGGTTTTTACTCGCATTTAGGAGCATTTTAGACAGTTTAAGCTCTTATCAAGGAGCACTTGAAGTTATGTTGAAAAGTTTAGATGGTTTTTACTCGCATCTAGGAGCAATTTAGACAGTTTAAGCTCTTATCAAGGAGCACTAGAAGTTATGTTGAAAAGTTTAGATGGTTTTTGCTCGCATCTAGGAGCTGTATAGACAGTTTAAGCTCTTATCAAGGAGCGTTGGCTTCATGGATTCCACCAAGTATTATAAGATTGATTTGTAGCATCTTCTTCATCTTCACTTGTAGCTTCTTCATCACTTGAACTTTCTTTAGGAGATTTGCCCCCATGGCTTGTTTCTTGATTTTCTTCAAAGTTGTGATCATCTTCAATCGAAAGATCTTCAACTCCATTTGCGATTATGCTCAACTCCATGTCATGAGCTCTTGTAGCCAATTCTTCGAAGGTATTTGGCTGAATTCCTTTTAAGATGTATCGAAGACTCCAATGCATGCCTTGAGTGCACATCTCAATTGCAGAAGTTTCAGATAAGTGATCTTTGCAATTTAAGCTTAAGTCCCTCCAACGATTGATGTAGTCGATGACGGGCTCGTCTTTACATTGACTTGACTATGTAAGCTCCACCATGATCACTGTCCTTCGAGTGCTATAGAAGTGATTGGAGAATTCGTGCTCCAATTGCCCCCAACTATCAATTGAATTTGGTTGCAAGTCAGCATACCAATCAAAAGCATTGTCCTTTAAAGAACGCACGAACTGTTTCACCATGTTATCGAGCCTCGACTTATCACCACATCTTCGTCTCTTACACTTTTCATTTTATTTTTAGAAAATTCTCAAATTAATATATATTCGTCCTCATGCATCATATAACTCATTTCTATTAAACAATCGAGCATATCTTAACATTTACTAACCAAAATTGAGCCTTGTTCGTCTCTTAGGTTTTGGATTTTATTTTTAGAAAAATCTAAAACAATTCATACGATCAATTAACATCATAATAAACACTAATCTATCATTAATTCGACGAAGAAATAGAACACGAAACAAAGCCTCAAAATTTGAAAATTTTCGGTAATGTCTAGAGCTTAGGGTTCTTGATTTTTCTTCATGATTTGATCCGTAGAACTCAATTCTAAGCATCCTAGAACATGTATTGATCAAGAACAACATGCTATCTCACTCCCTAATTTTCGAAAAAAATAAAAGAGAGGGGAAAGGAGATTTGTTCGGATCAAACTAGAGACGAAGCTCTTACCTTTCGATATATGAAATCAGATTGGAATTTGATCGGTAGATGGAGGATTTATGGATCTTGAAGAGCTTGAGTTGTGCTTCAATGGAGGATGATGGAAGAAGAAAAAAATGAGAGATAGAGATGCTTGGAGGGGCGGTAATATGAGGATGAAGAGGGAGGTGATGACTCACCTTGGTGAGTCATAGAGCAAAAGAAAATATCCTACAAGTATAGTGAGTCGTTAAGTCATGTTTGGCGAGGAAATTTTATACGAAATTTCTCGTTTCCGGCTCTTAAACGTCGATTTAAAAGTCGAGAAATACTTTCTTAGTTGGTTACGGAATTTACGAAATCTAATTCGTCCATTAGATTGGAAATAATTTACGTACTCCGAAGACCTAAATCGTTTTTCAAAATCCAAGAAAAAGTCGGGACGTCACAGTCCAAAATTCGTCCGGAAAATCACAAAAATAACTTTCTCGGGTGAACTCGTCTCGAAGAAAAAGTGAATGTAAATTCTGATAGAATTCGATTCCGAGTTTCCGGGCGAAAAACTTAACGGACGCGAAAAACCCTAATACAGTAGTCGTTCGTCCGATTTCTGGAAATTATTTTTGGAAACGGATTTCACCATTAGTCTTTGAATTGAAAATCGGGAGCTAATGCGTGCAAAGCCATAATTATTATTAACTTTAAATTTTTAACGTAGAAGAAATTTTCCGGGGTATTACATTCTACCCCCCTTACGAAAAATTTCGTCCCGAAATTTGCTTCCCTCCTTCGCAAAAGCTCTTACGTAGCTTTCTCTTGCCCATGGTAATTTCAGAATACTCGTTCTTCTAAGCATTTGGCAAGTCCTTCTGCAAGCTTTGTCAACTTCGCGATTTGCTCCTCAAGACTTGTAGACATCTTCTTTGTATTTGGCAAAGAAAAGAGATGAGAGGTAGAGATTGTCCCACTGGGCGTGCCAAAATCTGTAAACACAAAATATGTATTTATTCAATAAACACAAATATGAATACAAATATACGAATTTCGAATATGCGTGGGCTCGGTCTCTATTTGATCCTCCAATTCTTCTTTTCAAGTTGATCCTCGAACGGTCTTCAAGCAGCCCTTGAGATTTGATGGAGAAGTATGCCTCCTTGACCTCCTTGGACTTGATAGCCTTTGAGATTTGATAAGAAGTATGCCTCCTAGATCTCCTTGGACTTGATCTTCAAGCTTTGTAACGTTGATACGGATGACTTTCGTCTTGCTTCCGAAGTAAACGTTGAGCTTTGATCTTTGTGCTTGATAGCTTTGACTTGAGCTTTGAGGTTGATGGCATTGACTTGAGCTTTGTGATTGGTGGTGTTGATGCGGTGGACTTTTGTCTTGTTTCCGAAGTAACGTCGAGCTTTATAACGTTGACTTGGAGGACTCGCGCCTTGTATCCGGATCAAACGCCACTTGAGATATTTCCGCCGAAGAACGCGTTGCTTCCCACGAAGAACGCCTTGAATCTCGCCGGGACACCTTGAATATTGAAAGAGAAATCTTGGAGAATTTCTCTTCTTCAATTCTTGAGCTCTTGAAGATGATTTTTAGGTGTGATTTGAAGTTGTGTGGAGACCCCTATTTATAGTTGTAGGAAGAGAGAAGTTGAGTGGGCTTTGGACTCCATCATGGGCTTGAGGGATGAGGTGGCGCAATCTTATTGGCTCTTGAATATTGATGCATATCCTTTACTTATTGCCAAAGAAATAGATATTTATCACCATATAAAGACATATTTATCAATTAAATAACCTATATTAATATGGATATGATAAGATTCCATAATAAAGTATGATATTAAAATCAATAAAATATATCATTAAATTTCGATATCTACAAAATACATACCAGATTTTGTGGTATGTTGTCATGCTTGTTCAAATTACAATCACTCTTACCATCATTCATGCTGTCTATGACAATTGAATTTCCAGTTCTGACATCAATGCATGTGATATAGAACTGTTTTCCCTTGAATAATGAGAAGAAAAACTACATGAAATGTATAACAACAATTACTATACCATCAGCATATGTAATGAATTCCAAATAATGAAATCAACAAATAAAAATCTGTATCAAGTAAATTACCAGATTAATTTTGTCAATAGGCAACTACTCATTATGCATTAAATCAGTATTTAAAGTGGACATGAACTCAGTCATTTTTCGTTCATTTTCCCCACTCTTTTGGTGGATTGATAAGAGCATCCGTCTAAAAAATAAGATTCACTGGTTAGTACATGTATATTGCATTAATATCCATAATAAAATGCATTATTATTGACTATGAAGCACGGATACGAATACAGATACGAAATACGTATACGATATGATACGAAAATACGTTAATTTTCAAAAAATCAAGATACGAATACGTTAAAAATACGTTTATAATTATTTATAATAATTTATATTTTAATAATAATCAGATTATTATAAGCTCATATAGACATATTTATCTCAAAATAAAAGAAATAACTAGTTAATTAAAGGTCAAAATAACTAACTGTCTTAGTACAATAAGTCCACACATTCAATTCAAAACATACTAGTAAGTCTAAGATTATAAAACAAAGTCATTCAAATACAAATCAGTAAGCACAATCAAGTCATAAAACCCCCTACTCATCCTCAGTATCCATTCTATCTTCTCTCCATCCTTAGTGAAGAAAATGCTCTCCAATTCCGGCTCATCAAGCGACAAATCAGCAATCTCTAAATCTCCAACATCTTCAAGTGTACCAAACTTGTCGCCTCCAATATCCCACATCTTTGAGTCTCCTTTGAAGTACTCATGTGTTTTTCTAGACAACAAACGGAGATTGCTGTGAATAAACACCAAATTTTCAGCACGTTTAGGTGTCATCTTATTTCTTCGCAATGAGTGGATGAATGAGTATGTGGTCCAATTCCTCTCAGCACATAACGAGGATAAAGGTTGGTTAAGAAGCTTCAATGCTAAAGCTTGAAGCTTAGGTGTACTTGTTCCGTATATAACCCACCAACTCTTGGGATCCATGTCATAACGATCCTCGATCGAGTCAGAATTAGCAAAACGTCCTGCCATGCTAGAAAAGTCAGCAAACTCTTGTGTCACAATCCTTCTTTCTGCCATAATTGGAAAATACTTCTTAAAGCATTTCGATCTTTCGTCGACAATTTCAAGAACCCTATGTGGAGCAACTCTAGAAGAGCATTCACCAAGCCAAGTCTTACTATAATATCTACAATAATAAAATATAATGAAGGTCAAACAACATGAGTAAGAAAGCAAATGTTAATAATTTACAGAATTAAAGAGAAATAATTACCTCGGATTGAGAGAATAAGCCAAGCAATGAAGAGAAGTATTGTTTTTTTTCCATCGACTTTCTAAGATAGTTTGAACCACTTCATAGAACCTAGATGAGTCTTCTGGATGAAGGTTTTCATGGTTGTGTATTATAGTCTTCACTTTCGCTATCATTGAAGTCCACATGTCGTAAACTAAGTGAAGACACGGCTTATCGGTGACACATGCTCGAAGCATGTCATATAAAGGGGTCGTAAATGAAAGAATATACTCAATCTTATCCCACCAAATGTCATCCAATATTTTCATTTTAATAGAGGCTGCCTTTTCAACATCATCTTCTCTATATGCATCCCATTCCTCACTAATCACCATCTCTAGAAGACATCTTTTTATAAGCTTGAAACGCTTCAACATGACAATAACAGAGGCAAACCGAGTAGTAGCAACGGAGAGAAATTTCAAAGGCACAAATTTATTAAAGATAGCTAACCTCATGCCATGATTCATGATAAAGTTCTTGATCATAGTAGCATCAGCCGCAACAACAGAGATCCAAGAACATAATTCAAATGTTTCTTGATTATTCTCAGTATTCTTTGCAGCACATATGTTCTGTAGCACCAAATTCAGTGTGTGCACAACACAAGGCGTCCACACAGTGTGTGGATATAGTCCTTCAATGAGTAGCCCAGCAGCATGGCAGTTCTTTGCATTATCTTTGATAATTTGGACCACATATTGCGGTCCAACCTCCTCTATAACTTTCTTCAACAAGTTAAAGATGAAGAATTTATTTTTAATCTCCCTTGAGCAATCAACAACCTTCAAGAACATCGGGCCACTTTCACTAACGGCCATGAAATTGATCAATGGTCTTCTTTGGGAGTCACTCCATCCATCAGTCACTATGCTTATACCTTTCTCATGCCATGTGCTCTTAATAGGTTCCAATAGACGCTCTACATTTGTTTTTTCTTGTTGTAGTAAAAAACCCCTCGACATGTTGTACCCAGGTGGCACATAGCCTACCAAGTTGTTGTTGGCAGTGTAGGAGAAGCAAGCTTTGTAGTAAGGGCTTCTTGCCAAATGAAATGGCAAGCCCGATGAATAGAATAATCGTGTAATCATTGCGGTTAAGGTATTGCGGCCTTGCATGTTAAAAGCTTTAAGCAAGGCCGACGAACTACCTCCAACTCCAATCTCCTTTCTTTTCTTTGAATCTTCATAGCCCGTATAGATTTCACTGGCAAACAATGTAGAAGGCGGTGGCAATGGTACAGTTTTGGAAGCACCAGCAATGCGTTTTCTGTCTTCTTCTTCTATCAATTTAAGCATTTTATCCACATCTTCCTGAGGTACATCAGGACAGCCCTTAATCCCACCTCCTCGCTTTAGTAAATGACCTACAACTCTGGTGTATGTAGTATTCTTTTCCATCTTACAATAACGGCATCTCCAATGTATACTGCTGGTGCCTCCTCCAGTGGAAATTATATCGACAAACTTCCATAATGGTGAACGACCATCTGTTGCACTTGTAGATGATGGTGATGAAAATGAAAATGAAGTAGAGTTGGAGGAACTAGCAGTGGCCATCGATTACACCTAATTTTGTTGAAAGAAGTAGGATAACATTTTATCAAATTTTAAATAATGAAAGATTACATTCAATCTGTTCACCTCAAGCCTTATATGACATAATATGCAACAAATAGCAAATGCATTATAAACATGTTAACATACATGGAAATAGAGAAATGACATCTATGAATTAAATTCTAACAATAAGCATGTGATAAGCTATTACAAATTTACAATCAAAAGTAATACTATAAATTGAAAGAAAACATATTCACGCCATTTATTAAGAAATCCAGTGCCTCAACCCCTAAATTATTTATTCAGCCCACCGCCTCCTCATTCGATTTGCATAGCATAAACCAAAAATTAATTTATAATCAGTAATTCATTCTTCAATTGAAAATCAAGACACCAAACCTTATTCTTTTAAGAAAAAATCGTGACTCACGGATTGAGGAATATCACGTGTAAATCGAACCTGATAGCTATTTGTTGGGACGGAGTCACAGCATCGGGCTGAACAGAGTCGCTGTGTCGGTGTCAAATAGTTTGAGGCGGCCGCAGAGGCAACGATGGATGTAGAGTAGAGTAGATGTGTATTTTGCTGTCTTCAGAAAGTGAAAATTTGCAAAAATTATCACGAGTTCATGACCTATACCCCATTTCATTAAGATACGTATTTTGACTTTTAATAAAACGTATTTTGACTGTATTTTTTTTAGTATTTATTTAAAAATAATAATAAGATAAATTAAATAATAAAATACATTTTTAATACGTATTTCAACTGTATTTTTTTCATATTTGTATTAAATACGTTTTTAATGAATACGCACACCCATTTGGGCGTATCTGTGCTTCACAGTAAATAGTTTGAGGCGGCAGTGCAGAGGCAACTATGGATGTAGAGTAGAGTAGATGTGTATTTTGCTATCTTCAGAAAGTGAAAATTTGCAAAAATTATCACGAGTTCATGACCTATACCCCATTTCATTAAGATACGTATTTTGACTTTTAATAAAATATATTTTGACTGTATTTTTTTTCGTATTTATTTAAAAATAATAATAACATAAATTAAATAATAAAATACATTTTTAGTACGTATTTCAACTGTATTTTTTTTGTATTTGTATTAAATACGTTTTTAATTAATACGCACATCCATTTGGGCGTATCTGTGCTTCACAGATTATCGATAAACGAATTCATTAATTAGTTCATAACATGCATTAAACATTAATCATTTTAATCATAATACGAAACACCTCAATAACTTTAGCAAACAATAGATCATATAAATTATAACACTTACACAAACATCTGTAGTAGCAAACAAACGGTATGGTGACGGTTTTGCTTTTGCCCTCTCTTTATGATTTAGAACTGTGCACCATCCATCGATAACACCAACATCAATGCTAGTTTCTTTTGAAAGCGACATCATTTCAGATTTTGTTACTTGCACATTGTTCTTTTTGAAGACAAACTCATTCCTAATTAAAAAAAATGTCATAATTTTGAATGTTTAATATGTTTAAAAATAGAATAACAAAATCATTCCGTTCATACATAAACTGCTTGTTCAAAAATATGAACGCTCCGACTTGCTTTTCAGCCTTTGTAAGGTGCAAGTTGATATTAACTGGCCTGATAAGATATGGAGAGCACATATCCTCTAGTATTTTCAAGAGATCTTTTCTTCTAGACATCATTGTACGTGTCTATGTGATTGTCTCCTGCTAAAATATAAGTTATATTAATGTAAAATTAAAATTATGATGTAAATTTATATTATTGATATATAATACATTTTTTTCATTCAGAGCTGTCACAGCCCGACTTCCCGAAGGACGGCCAAGCCGGGGTGCGACTAGGGATTGGATTAAATAAACGGAACAGAAGAGGATAAATGAATAAAACACATTAACTTAACACTAATTACGATGAACTTGAATAAAAGAGAGTCGATCTTGAAGGATCGCTTGTCAAACTGTATACAGGGAAAACTAGGTTTAAAGTAATAACAACTTAAACCGAAAGGATTTACATAAATAAGGGAACCGACTTTACTTAGTGAAAGAAAGAGTAAATCACGGAGGATCACTCGACATAGCTACTCTAAAAAGGGACTAAGTTCAAAGGATGAAACTTAGTTCTAAGTTATACTTTAACTGAAACTAGTTTACAGAATTGGCAGCGGAAAATACAGAAATGATATCACATATCGAATGTGATATCGAGGCTCAACTAAACTTCTTTCCTGAGAAAAGACCTTTACTCAACCTCCTCCGCCTTCGTCGCTCAACCTGCACATTTAAAAACAAACATGCAGGGCTAAGTACAAAAGTACTTAGTGGGCACATTGCCGAAAATATTTTACATGTAGCGCAACGGGGTTTATCTTTAAAAGGCCCGTGCTTACCAAATATTAATTCAACTCATGCATCTTTTCATAATACTCGCATAATGCTTTTACTGAATAACATACTGTAGGTTTTTAACTCACAACCGATCGTCTGGAAAGCACCTGTGGGCTAACTCAGAAACTGTCCCTCTGGATAGCACCTGTGGGCTATCTCAGAATCTGATCGTTTAGTTAGAATTATCTGGATAGCAGCCTGAGGGCTATCTCAGAATCCAATACTCTGGTTAGCACCTGAGGGCTAACTCAGAGAGATATAAGAGATTTCACATAAAGCAATTCATTAAACACTGATAGACACTTTAATACTCACTTATCAATAACATGTAATCACTTTTGAGCAACGCTCACATAATATCACTTCACAAGTAACGGCATTCAACGTAGTTTTGGTTTTTAGAAAGCCCACCTCGTTCGTTTACAGAACTATTACTCGTACTTCCGTCTTCCATCCTGTCTTCTATTCTCGTTCTCCTCCTTGGAACGCAAATAATAAAACAACGATAAGTTGTCGAGTCGATAAAAGAAAATGGAATTCGAAACTGAAATCGAATTAATCTTTTAAGTTCTTAAGCTTTAGGCATTTGCACGCTTAACTAGATTCTTTTAGTTAATCTAGAACGAGACTCGAACACTTCTCATTTAAAACTCGCTCGGGTTCTTACTCGACACTGAGGTCAGTCATTAATGATATTCGATAGCTTATAACGACTTAGAAGATCAAAAGAAATCAAGTTGAGAAGAATTCAACTTAGGAAACTAGATTCTTAACATTACTGTACAGATCAGTAAGTCCACCCAGAACAGGGGATCTCGAAACAGGGGATGTGCCCTGTACCAAAAGAAAGCCACGAATGTCTAGTTTACTCTCCAATTTGCGGATCTCTATTTCGTTAAGCGAGCTAGGAGATATTGCAGTTTCCGTGAAACGTCGCAGAAATGCCCGAACTAGCCCTAGAGCTCGTATATTTCGACGTATGACTTCCTCGGTTCGTTTTATGCTATCGCACTTAAAATCTTACGAAATTTATACCTCAAGGCAGTTAACACTTAACCTCATACGCGACGAACTCCTTCTCATTTCTCGATTACTAATACGACGATTAAAACCTCGTCTTTCAAAACTAATCAATTACTATACCAAATCAATTTCACTTCTCGTCTCTACTCCTCGTTTACAACTATCACTTAACATTTAATAACTCGAATGCGAATATCGTCAACTACAAAGTTGTTCATTTATCACCAACGATCATTAATATCAAAATATTTCCTTGGTTCGATTTTTCTATCAATACTTATGTTCGTGTCTTCGTCTCTTATGAAAATTCCAACGTCATTAGAACTTGATCAAATTTTACACTATCGTTCATTATCTATCGAGAATCATTATTACGCAAATCATAACCTCATATCATCATTTATTCCCGACTCATCGACCGTCGTTCGTCTCTTACGTAAAATTCTACATTCTCCGTTTTCATTCAAATTTTACGACAACGATTATCATCTAACGAGCATTACTAATATATAAATCATATTATCAAAATGTTATCGAGCCTCGACTTATCACCACATCTTCGTCTCTTACACTTTTCATTTTATTTTTAGAAAATTCTCAAATTAATATATATTCGTCCTCATGCATCATATAACTCATTTCTATTAAACAATCGAGCATATCTTAACATTTACTAACCAAAATTGAGCCTTGTTCGTCTCTTAGGTTTTGGATTTTATTTTTAGAAAAATCTAAAACAATTCATACGATCAATTAACATCATAATAAACACTAATCTATCATTAATTCGACGAAGAAATAGAACACGAAACAAAGCCTCAAAATTTGAAAATTTTCGGTAATGTCTAGAGCTTAGGGTTCTTGATTTTTCTTCATGATTTGATCCGTAGAACTCAATTCTAAGCATCCTAGAACATGTATTGATCAAGAACAACATGCTATCTCACTCCCTAATTTTCGAAAAAAATAAAAGAGAGGGGAAAGGAGATTTGTTCGGATCAAACTAGAGACGAAGCTCTTACCTTTCGATATATGAAATCAGATTGGAATTTGATCGGTAGATGGAGGATTTATGGATCTTGAAGAGCTTGAGTTGTGCTTCAATGGAGGATGATGGAAGAAGAAAAAAATGAGAGATAGAGATGCTTGGAGGGGCGGTAATATGAGGATGAAGAGGGAGGTGATGACTCACCTTGGTGAGTCATAGAGCAAAAGAAAATATCCTACAAGTATAGTGAGTCGTTAAGTCATGTTTGGCGAGGAAATTTTATACGAAATTTCTCGTTTCCGGCTCTTAAACGTCGATTTAAAAGTCGAGAAATACTTTCTTAGTTGGTTACGGAATTTACGAAATCTAATTCGTCCATTAGATTGGAAATAATTTACGTACTCGGAAGACCTAAATCGTTTTTCAAAATCCAAGAAAAAGTCGGGACGTCACAGTCCAAAATTCGTCCGGAAAATCACAAAAATAACTTTCTCGGGTGAACTCGTCTCGAAGAAAAAGTGAATGTAAATTCTGATAGAATTCGATTCCGAGTTTCCGGGCGAAAAACTTAACGGACGCGAAAAACCCTAATACAGTAGTCGTTCGTCCGATTTCTGGAAATTATTTTTGGAAACGGATTTCACCATTAGTCTTTGAATTGAAAATCGGGAGCTAATGCGTGCAAAGCCATAATTATTATTAACTTTAAATTTTTAACGTAGAAGAAATTTTCCGGGGTATTACATTCTACCCCCCTTACGAAAAATTTCGTCCCGAAATTTGCTTCCCTCCTTCGCAAAAGCTCTTACGTAGCTTTCTCTTGCCCATGGTAATTTCAGAATACTCGTTCTTCTAAGCATTTGGCAAGTCCTTCTGCAAGCTTTGTCAACTTCGCGATTTGCTCCTCAAGACTTGTAGACATCTTCTTTGTATTTGGCAAAGAAAAGAGATGAGAGGTAGAGATTGTCCCACTGGGCGTGCCAAAATCTGTAAACACAAAATATGTATTTATTCAATAAACACAAATATGAATACAAATATACGAATTTCGAATATGCGTGGGCTCGGTCTCTATTTGATCCTCCAATTCTTCTTTTCAAGTTGATCCTCGAACGGTCTTCAAGCAGCCCTTGAGATTTGATGGAGAAGTATGCCTCCTTGACCTCCTTGGACTTGATAGCCTTTGAGATTTGATAAGAAGTATGCCTCCTAGATCTCCTTGGACTTGATCTTCAAGCTTTGTAACGTTGATACGGATGACTTTCGTCTTGCTTCCGAAGTAAACGTTGAGCTTTGATCTTTGTGCTTGATAGCTTTGACTTGAGCTTTGAGGTTGATGGCATTGACTTGAGCTTTGTGATTGGTGGTGTTGATGCGGTGGACTTTTGTCTTGTTTCCGAAGTAACGTCGAGCTTTATAACGTTGACTTGGAGGACTCGCGCCTTGTATCCGGATCAAACGCCACTTGAGATATTTCCGCCGAAGAACGCGTTGCTTCCCACGAAGAACGCCTTGAATCTCGCCGGGACACCTTGAATATTGAAAGAGAAATCTTGGAGAATTTCTCTTCTTCAATTCTTGAGCTCTTGAAGATGATTTTTAGGTGTGATTTGAAGTTGTGTGGAGACCCCTATTTATAGTTGTAGGAAGAGAGAAGTTGAGTGGGCTTTGGACTCCATCATGGGCTTGAGGGATGAGGTGGCGCAATCTTATTGGCTCTTGAATATTGATGCATATCCTTTACTTATTGCCAAAGAAATAGATATTTATCACCATATAAAGACATATTTATCAATTAAATAACCTATATTAATATGGATATGATAAGATTCCATAATAAAGTATGATATTAAAATCAATAAAATATATCATTAAATTTCGATATCTACAAAATACATACCAGATTTTGTGGTATGTTGTCATGCTTGTTCAAATTACAATCACTCTTACCATCATTCATGCTGTCTATGACAATTGAATTTCCAGTTCTGACATCAATGCATGTGATATAGAACTGTTTTCCCTTGAATAATGAGAAGAAAAACTACATGAAATGTATAACAACAATTACTATACCATCAGCATATGTAATGAATTCCAAATAATGAAATCAACAAATAAAAATCTGTATCAAGTAAATTACCAGATTAATTTTGTCAATAGGCAACTACTCATTATGCATTAAATCAGTATTTAAAGTGGACATGAACTCAGTCATTTTTCGTTCATTTTCCCCACTCTTTTGGTGGATTGATAAGAGCATCCGTCTAAAAAATAAGATTCACTGGTTAGTACATGTATATTGCATTAATATCCATAATAAAATGCATTATTATTGACTATGAAGCACGGATACGAATACAGATACGAAATACGTATACGATATGATACGAAAATACGTTAATTTTCAAAAAATCAAGATACGAATACGTTAAAAATACGTTTATAATTATTTATAATAATTTATATTTTAATAATAATCAGATTATTATAAGCTCATATAGACATATTTATCTCAAAATAAAAGAAATAACTAGTTAATTAAAGGTCAAAATAACTAACTGTCTTAGTACAATAAGTCCACACATTCAATTCAAAACATACTAGTAAGTCTAAGATTATAAAACAAAGTCATTCAAATACAAATCAGTAAGCACAATCAAGTCATAATACCCCCTACTCATCCTCAGTATCCATTCTATCTTCTCTCCATCCTTAGTGAAGAAAATGCTCTCCAATTCCGGCTCATCAAGCGACAAATCAGCAATCTCTAAATCTCCAACATCTTCAAGTGTACCAAACTTGTCGCCTCCAATATCCCACATCTTTGAGTCTCCTTTGAAGTACTCATGTGTTTTTCTAGACAACAAACGGAGATTGCTGTGAATAAACACCAAATTTTCAGCACGTTTAGGTGTCATCTTATTTCTTCGCAATGAGTGGATGAATGAGTATGTGGTCCAATTCCTCTCAGCACATAACGAGGATAAAGGTTGGTTAAGAAGCTTCAATGCTAAAGCTTGAAGCTTAGGTGTACTTGTTCCGTATATAACCCACCAACTCTTGGGATCCATGTCATAACGATCCTCGATCGAGTCAGAATTAGCAAAACGTCCTGCCATGCTAGAAAAGTCAGCAAACTCTTGTGTCACAATCCTTCTTTCTGCCATAATTGGAAAATACTTCTTAAAGCATTTCGATCTTTCGTCGACAATTTCAAGAACCCTATGTGGAGCAACTCTAGAAGAGCATTCACCAAGCCAAGTCTTACTATAATATCTACAATAATAAAATATAATGAAGGTCAAACAACATGAGTAAGAAAGCAAATGTTAATAATTTACAGAATTAAAGAGAAATAATTACCTCGGATTGAGAGAATAAGCCAAGCAATGAAGAGAAGTATTGTTTTTTTTCCATCGACTTTCTAAGATAGTTTGAACCACTTCATAGAACCTAGATGAGTCTTCTGGATGAAGGTTTTCATGGTTGTATATTATAGTCTTCACTTTCGCTATCATTGAAGTCCACATGTCGTAAACTAAGTGAAGACACGGCTTATCGGTGACACATGCTCGAAGCATGTCATATAAAGGGGTCGTAAATGAAAGAATATACTCAATCTTATCCCACCAAATGTCATCCAATATTTTCATTTTAATAGAGGCTGCCTTTTCAACATCATCTTCTCTATATGCATCCCATTCCTCACTAATCACCATCTCTAGAAGACATCTTTTTATAAGCTTGAAACGCTTCAACATGACAATAACAGAGGCAAACCGAGTAGTAGCAACGGAGAGAAATTTCAAAGGCACAAATTTATTAAAGATAGCTAACCTCATGCCATGATTCATGATAAAGTTCTTGATCATAGTAGCATCAGCCGCAACAACAGAGATCCAAGAACATAATTCAAATGTTTCTTGATTATTCTCAGTATTCTTTGCAGCACATATGTTCTGTAGCACCAAATTCAGTGTGTGCACAACACAAGGCGTCCACACAGTGTGTGGATATAGTCCTTCAATGAGTAGCCCAGCAGCATGGCAGTTCTTTGCATTATCTTTGATAATTTGGACCACATATTGCGGTCCAACCTCCTCTATAACTTTCTTCAACAAGTTAAAGATGAAGAATTTATTTTTAATCTCCCTTGAGCAATCAACAACCTTCAAGAACATCGGGCCACTTTCACTAACGGCCATGAAATTGATCAATGGTCTTCTTTGGGAGTCACTCCATCCATCAGTCACTATGCTTATACCTTTCTCATGCCATGTGCTCTTAATAGGTTCCAATAGACGCTCTACATTTGTTTTTTCTTGTTGTAGTAAAAAACCCCTCGACATGTTGTACCCAGGTGGCACATAGCCTACCAAGTTGTTGTTGGCAGTGTAGGAGAAGCAAGCTTTGTAGTAAGGGCTTCTTGCCAAATGAAATGGCAAGCCCGATGAATAGAATAATCGTGTAATCATTGCGGTTAAGGTATTGCGGCCTTGCATGTTAAAAGCTTTAAGCAAGGCCGACGAACTACCTCCAACTCCAATCTCCTTTCTTTTCTTTGAATCTTCATAGCCCGTATAGATTTCACTGGCAAACAATGTAGAAGGCGGTGGCAATGGTACAGTTTTGGAAGCACCAGCAATGCGTTTTCTGTCTTCTTCTTCTATCAATTTAAGCATTTTATCCACATCTTCCTGAGGTACATCAGGACAGCCCTTAATCCCACCTCCTCGCTTTAGTAAATGACCTACAACTCTGGTGTATGTAGTATTCTTTTCCATCTTACAATAACGGCATCTCCAATGTATACTGCTGGTGCCTCCTCCAGTGGAAATTATATCGACAAACTTCCATAATGGTGAACGACCATCTGTTGCACTTGTAGATGATGGTGATGAAAATGAAAATGAAGTAGAGTTGGAGGAACTAGCAGTGGCCATCGATTACACCTAATTTTGTTGAAAGAAGTAGGATAACATTTTATCAAATTTTAAATAATGAAAGATTACATTCAATCTGTTCACCTCAAGCCTTATATGACATAATATGCAACAAATAGCAAATGCATTATAAACATGTTAACATACATGGAAATAGAGAAATGACATCTATGAATTAAATTCTAACAATAAGCATGTGATAAGCTATTACAAATTTACAATCAAAAGTAATACTATAAATTGAAAGAAAACATATTCACGCCATTTATTAAGAAATCCAGTGCCTCAACCCCTAAATTATTTATTCAGCCCACTGCCTCCTCATTCGATTTGCATAGCATAAACCAAAAATTAATTTATAATCAGTAATTCATTCTTCAATTGAAAATCAAGACACCAAACCTTATTCTTTTAAGAAAAAATCGTGACTCACGGATTGAGGAATATCACGTGTAAATCGAACCTGATAGCTATTTGTTGGGACGGAGTCACAGCATCGGGCTGAACAGAGTCGCTGTGTCGGTGTCAAATAGTTTGAGGCGGCCGCAGAGGCAACGATGGATGTAGAGTAGAGTAGATGTGTATTTTGCTGTCTTCAGAAAGTGAAAATTTGCAAAAATTATCACGAGTTCATGACCTATACCCCATTTCATTAAGATACGTATTTTGACTTTTAATAAAACGTATTTTGACTGTATTTTTTTTAGTATTTATTTAAAAATAATAATAAGATAAATTAAATAATAAAATACATTTTTAATACGTATTTCAACTGTATTTTTTTCATATTTGTATTAAATACGTTTTTAATGAATACGCACACCCATTTGGGCGTATCTGTGCTTCACAGTAAATAGTTTGAGGCGGCAGTGCAGAGGCAACTATGGATGTAGAGTAGAGTAGATGTGTATTTTGCTATCTTCAGAAAGTGAAAATTTGCAAAAATTATCACGAGTTCATGACCTATACCCCATTTCATTAAGATACGTATTTTGACTTTTAATAAAATATATTTTGACTGTATTTTTTTTCGTATTTATTTAAAAATAATAATAACATAAATTAAATAATAAAATACATTTTTAGTACGTATTTCAACTGTATTTTTTTTGTATTTGTATTAAATACGTTTTTAATTAATACGCACATCCATTTGGGCGTATCTGTGCTTCACAGATTATCGATAAACGAATTCATTAATTAGTTCATAACATGCATTAAACATTAATCATTTTAATCATAATACGAAACACCTCAATAACTTTAGCAAACAATAGATCATATAAATTATAACACTTACACAAACATCTGTAGTAGCAAACAAACGGTATGGTGACGGTTTTGCTTTTGCCCTCTCTTTATGATTTAGAACTGTGCACCATCCATCGATAACACCAACATCAATGCTAGTTTCTTTTGAAAGCGACATCATTTCAGATTTTGTTACTTGCACATTGTTCTTTTTGAAGACAAACTCATTCCTAATTAAAAAAAATGTCATAATTTTGAATGTTTAATATGTTTAAAAATAGAATAACAAAATCATTCCGTTCATACATAAACTGCTTGTTCAAAAATATGAACGCTCCGACTTGCTTTTCAGCCTTTGTAAGGTGCAAGTTGATATTAACTGGCCTGATAAGATATGGAGAGCACATATCCTCTAGTATTTTCAAGAGATCTTTTCTTCTAGACATCATTGTACGTGTCTATGTGATTGTCTCCTGCTAAAATATAAGTTATATTAATGTAAAATTAAAATTATGATGTAAATTTATATTATTGATATATAATACATTTTTTTCATTCAGAGCTGTCACAGCCCGACTTCCCGAAGGACGGCCAAGCCGGGGTGCGACTAGGGATTGGATTAAATAAACGGAACAGAAGAGGATAAATGAATAAAACACATTAACTTAACACTAATTACGATGAACTTGAATAAAAGAGAGTCGATCTTGAAGGATCGCTTGTCAAACTGTATACAGGGAAAACTAGGTTTAAAGTAATAACAACTTAAACCGAAAGGATTTACATAAATAAGGGAACCGACTTTACTTAGTGAAAGAAAGAGTAAATCACGGAGGATCACTCGACATAGCTACTCTAAAAAGGGACTAAGTTCAAAGGATGAAACTTAGTTCTAAGTTATACTTTAACTGAAACTAGTTTACAGAATTGGCAGCGGAAAATACAGAAATGATATCACATATCGAATGTGATATCGAGGCTCAACTAAACTTCTTTCCTGAGAAAAGACCTTTACTCAACCTCCTCCGCCTTCGTCGCTCAACCTGCACATTTAAAAACAAACATGCAGGGCTAAGTACAAAAGTACTTAGTGGGCACATTGCCGAAAACATTTTACATGTAGCGCAACGGGGTTTATCTTTAAAAGGCCCGTGCTTACCAAATATTAATTCAACTCATGCATCTTTTCATAATACTCGCATAATGCTTTTACTGAATAACATACTGTAGGTTTTTAACTCACAACCGATCGTCTGGAAAGCACCTGTGGGCTAACTCAGAAACTGTCCCTCTGGATAGCACCTGTGGGCTATCTCAGAATCTGATCGTTTAGTTAGAATTATCTGGATAGCAGCCTGAGGGCTATCTCAGAATCCAATACTCTGGTTAGCACCTGAGGGCTAACTCAGAGAGATATAAGAGATTTCACATAAAGCAATTCATTAAACACTGATAGACACTTTAATACTCACTTATCAATAACATGTAATCACTTTTGAGCAACGCTCACATAATATCACTTCACAAGTAACGGCATTCAACGTAGTTTTGGTTTTTAGAAAGCCCACCTCATTCGTTTACAGAACTATTACTCGTACTTCCGTCTTCCATCCTGTCTTCTATTCTCGTTCTCCTCCTTGGAACGCAAATAATAAAACAACGATAAGTTGTCGAGTCGATAAAAGAAAATGGTATTCGAAACTGAAATCGAATTAATCTTTTAAGTTCTTAAGCTTTAGGCATTTGCACGCTTAACTAGATTCTTTTAGTTAATCTAGAACGAGACTCGAACACTTCTCATTTAAAACTCGCTCGGGTTCTTACTCGACACTGAGGTCAGTCATTAATGATATTCGATAGCTTATAACGACTTAGAAGATCAAAAGAAATCAAGTTGAGAAGAATTCAACTTAGGAAACTAGATTCTTAACATTACTGTACAGATCAGTAAGTCCACCCAGAACAGGGGATCTCGAAACAGGGGATGTGCCCTGTACCAAAAGAAAGCCACGAATGTCTAGTTTACTCTCCAATTTGCGGATCTCTATTTCGTTAAGCGAGCTAGGAGATATTGCAGTTTCCGTGAAACGTCGCAGAAATGCCCGAACTAGCCCTAGAGCTCGTATATTTCGACGTATGACTTCCTCGGTTCGTTTTATGCTATCGCACTTAAAATCTTACGAAATTTATACCTCAAGGCAGTTAACACTTAACCTCATACGCGACGAACTCCTTCTCATTTCTCGATTACTAATACGACGATTAAAACCTCGTCTTTCAAAACTAATCAATTACTATACCAAATCAATTTCACTTCTCGTCTCTACTCCTCGTTTACAACTATCACTTAACATTTAATAACTCGAATGCGAATATCGTCAACTACAAAGTTGTTCATTTATCACCAACGATCATTAATATCAAAATATTTCCTTGGTTCGATTTTTCTATCAATACTTATGTTCGTGTCTTCGTCTCTTATGAAAATTCCAACGTCATTAGAACTTGATCAAATTTTACACTATCGTTCATTATCTATCGAGAATCATTATTACGCAAATCATAACCTCATATCATCATTTATTCCCGACTCATCGACCGTCGTTCGTCTCTTACGTAAAATTCTACATTCTCCGTTTTCATTCAAATTTTACGACAACGATTATCATCTAACGAGCATTACTAATATATAAATCATATTATCAAAATGTTATCGAGCCTCGACTTATCACCACATCTTCGTCTCTTACACTTTTCATTTTATTTTTAGAAAATTCTCAAATTAATATATATTCGTCCTCATGCATCATATAACTCATTTCTATTAAACAATCGAGCATATCTTAACATTTACTAACCAAAATTGAGCCTTGTTCGTCTCTTAGGTTTTGGATTTTATTTTTAGAAAAATCTAAAACAATTCATACGATCAATTAACATCATAATAAACACTAATCTATCATTAATTCGACGAAGAAATAGAACACGAAACAAAGCCTCAAAATTTGAAAATTTTCGGTAATGTCTAGAGCTTAGGGTTCTTGATTTTTCTTCATGATTTGATCCGTAGAACTCAATTCTAAGCATCCTAGAACATGTATTGATCAAGAACAACATGCTATCTCACTCCCTAATTTTCGAAAAAAATAAAAGAGAGGGGAAAGGAGATTTGTTCGGATCAAACTAGAGACGAAGCTCTTACCTTTCGATATATGAAATCAGATTGGAATTTGATCGGTAGATGGAGGATTTATGGATCTTGAAGAGCTTGAGTTGTGCTTCAATGGAGGATGATGGAAGAAGAAAAAAATGAGAGATAGAGATGCTTGGAGGGGCGGTAATATGAGGATGAAGAGGGAGGTGATGACTCACCTTGGTGAGTCATAGAGCAAAAGAAAATATCCTACAAGTATAGTGAGTCGTTAAGTCATGTTTGGCGAGGAAATTTTATACGAAATTTCTCGTTTCCGGCTCTTAAACGTCGATTTAAAAGTCGAGAAATACTTTCTTAGTTGGTTACGGAATTTACGAAATCTAATTCGTCCATTAGATTGGAAATAATTTACGTACTCGGAAGACCTAAATCGTTTTTCAAAATCCAAGAAAAAGTCGGGACGTCACAGTCCAAAATTCGTCCGGAAAATCACAAAAATAACTTTCTCGGGTGAACTCGTCTCGAAGAAAAAGTGAATGTAAATTCTGATAGAATTCGATTCCGAGTTTCCGGGCGAAAAACTTAACGGACGCGAAAAACCCTAATACAGTAGTCGTTCGTCCGATTTCTGGAAATTATTTTTGGAAACGGATTTCACCATTAGTCTTTGAATTGAAAATCGGGAGCTAATGCGTGCAAAGCCATAATTATTATTAACTTTAAATTTTTAACGTAGAAGAAATTTTCCGGGGTATTACATTCTACCCCCCTTACGAAAAATTTCGTCCCGAAATTTGCTTCCCTCCTTCGCAAAAGCTCTTACGTAGCTTTCTCTTGCCCATGGTAATTTCAGAATACTCGTTCTTCTAAGCATTTGGCAAGTCCTTCTGCAAGCTTTGTCAACTTCGCGATTTGCTCCTCAAGACTTGTAGACATCTTCTTTGTATTTGGCAAAGAAAAGAGATGAGAGGTAGAGATTGTCCCACTGGGCGTGCCAAAATCTGTAAACACAAAATATGTATTTATTCAATAAACACAAATATGAATACAAATATACGAATTTCGAATATGCGTGGGCTCGGTCTCTATTTGATCCTCCAATTCTTCTTTTCAAGTTGATCCTCGAACGGTCTTCAAGCAGCCCTTGAGATTTGATGGAGAAGTATGCCTCCTTGACCTCCTTGGACTTGATAGCCTTTGAGATTTGATAAGAAGTATGCCTCCTAGATCTCCTTGGACTTGATCTTCAAGCTTTGTAACGTTGATACGGATGACTTTCGTCTTGCTTCCGAAGTAAACGTTGAGCTTTGATCTTTGTGCTTGATAGCTTTGACTTGAGCTTTGAGGTTGATGGCATTGACTTGAGCTTTGTGATTGGTGGTGTTGATGCGGTGGACTTTTGTCTTGTTTCCGAAGTAACGTCGAGCTTTATAACGTTGACTTGGAGGACTCGCGCCTTGTATCCGGATCAAACGCCACTTGAGATATTTCCGCCGAAGAACGCGTTGCTTCCCACGAAGAACGCCTTGAATCTCGCCGGGACACCTTGAATATTGAAAGAGAAATCTTGGAGAATTTCTCTTCTTCAATTCTTGAGCTCTTGAAGATGATTTTTAGGTGTGATTTGAAGTTGTGTGGAGACCCCTATTTATAGTTGTAGGAAGAGAGAAGTTGAGTGGGCTTTGGACTCCATCATGGGCTTGAGGGATGAGGTGGCGCAATCTTATTGGCTCTTGAATATTGATGCATATCCTTTACTTATTGCCAAAGAAATAGATATTTATCACCATATAAAGACATATTTATCAATTAAATAACCTATATTAATATGGATATGATAAGATTCCATAATAAAGTATGATATTAAAATCAATAAAATATATCATTAAATTTCGATATCTACAAAATACATACCAGATTTTGTGGTATGTTGTCATGCTTGTTCAAATTACAATCACTCTTACCATCATTCATGCTGTCTATGACAATTGAATTTCCAGTTCTGACATCAATGCATGTGATATAGAACTGTTTTCCCTTGAATAATGAGAAGAAAAACTACATGAAATGTATAACAACAATTACTATACCATCAGCATATGTAATGAATTCCAAATAATGAAATCAACAAATAAAAATCTGTATCAAGTAAATTACCAGATTAATTTTGTCAATAGGCAACTACTCATTATGCATTAAATCAGTATTTAAAGTGGACATGAACTCAGTCATTTTTCGTTCATTTTCCCCACTCTTTTGGTGGATTGATAAGAGCATCCGTCTAAAAAATAAGATTCACTGGTTAGTACATGTATATTGCATTAATATCCATAATAAAATGCATTATTATTGACTATGAAGCACGGATACGAATACAGATACGAAATACGTATACGATATGATACGAAAATACGTTAATTTTCAAAAAATCAAGATACGAATACGTTAAAAATACGTTTATAATTATTTATAATAATTTATATTTTAATAATAATCAGATTATTATAAGCTCATATAGACATATTTATCTCAAAATAAAAGAAATAACTAGTTAATTAAAGGTCAAAATAACTAACTGTCTTAGTACAATAAGTCCACACATTCAATTCAAAACATACTAGTAAGTCTAAGATTATAAAACAAAGTCATTCAAATACAAATCAGTAAGCACAATCAAGTCATAATACCCCCTACTCATCCTCAGTATCCATTCTATCTTCTCTCCATCCTTAGTGAAGAAAATGCTCTCCAATTCCGGCTCATCAAGCGACAAATCAGCAATCTCTAAATCTCCAACATCTTCAAGTGTACCAAACTTGTCGCCTCCAATATCCCACATCTTTGAGTCTCCTTTGAAGTACTCATGTGTTTTTCTAGACAACAAACGGAGATTGCTGTGAATAAACACCAAATTTTCAGCACGTTTAGGTGTCATCTTATTTCTTCGCAATGAGTGGATGAATGAGTATGTGGTCCAATTCCTCTCAGCACATAACGAGGATAAAGGTTGGTTAAGAAGCTTCAATGCTAAAGCTTGAAGCTTAGGTGTACTTGTTCCGTATATAACCCACCAACTCTTGGGATCCATGTCATAACGATCCTCGATCGAGTCAGAATTAGCAAAACGTCCTGCCATGCTAGAAAAGTCAGCAAACTCTTGTGTCACAATCCTTCTTTCTGCCATAATTGGAAAATACTTCTTAAAGCATTTCGATCTTTCGTCGACAATTTCAAGAACCCTATGTGGAGCAACTCTAGAAGAGCATTCACCAAGCCAAGTCTTACTATAATATCTACAATAATAAAATATAATGAAGGTCAAACAACATGAGTAAGAAAGCAAATGTTAATAATTTACAGAATTAAAGAGAAATAATTACCTCGGATTGAGAGAATAAGCCAAGCAATGAAGAGAAGTATTGTTTTTTTTCCATCGACTTTCTAAGATAGTTTGAACCACTTCATAGAACCTAGATGAGTCTTCTGGATGAAGGTTTTCATGGTTGTATATTATAGTCTTCACTTTCGCTATCATTGAAGTCCACATGTCGTAAACTAAGTGAAGACACGGCTTATCGGTGACACATGCTCGAAGCATGTCATATAAAGGGGTCGTAAATGAAAGAATATACTCAATCTTATCCCACCAAATGTCATCCAATATTTTCATTTTAATAGAGGCTGCCTTTTCAACATCATCTTCTCTATATGCATCCCATTCCTCACTAATCACCATCTCTAGAAGACATCTTTTTATAAGCTTGAAACGCTTCAACATGACAATAACAGAGGCAAACCGAGTAGTAGCAACGGAGAGAAATTTCAAAGGCACAAATTTATTAAAGATAGCTAACCTCATGCCATGATTCATGATAAAGTTCTTGATCATAGTAGCATCAGCCGCAACAACAGAGATCCAAGAACATAATTCAAATGTTTCTTAATTATTCTCAGTATTCTTTGCAGCACATATGTTCTGTAGCACCAAATTCAGTGTGTGCACAACACAAGGCGTCCACACAGTGTGTGGATATAGTCCTTCAATGAGTAGCCCAGCAGCATGGCAGTTCTTTGCATTATCTTTGATAATTTGGACCACATATTGCGGTCCAACCTCCTCTATAACTTTCTTCAACAAGTTAAAGATGAAGAATTTATTTTTAATCTCCCTTGAGCAATCAACAACCTTCAAGAACATCGGGCCACTTTCACTAACGGCCATGAAATTGATCAATGGTCTTCTTTGGGAGTCACTCCATCCATCAGTCACTATGCTTATACCTTTCTCATGCCATGTGCTCTTAATAGGTTCCAATAGACGCTCTACATTTGTTTTTTCTTGTTGTAGTAAAAAACCCCTCGACATGTTGTACCCAGGTGGCACATAGCCTACCAAGTTGTTGTTGGCAGTGTAGGAGAAGCAAGCTTTGTAGTAAGGGCTTCTTGCCAAATGAAATGGCAAGCCCGATGAATAGAATAATCGTGTAATCATTGCGGTTAAGGTATTGCGGCCTTGCATGTTAAAAGCTTTAAGCAAGGCCGACGAACTACCTCCAACTCCAATCTCCTTTCTTTTCTTTGAATCTTCATAGCCCGTATAGATTTCACTGGCAAACAATGTAGAAGGCGGTGGCAATGGTACAGTTTTGGAAGCACCAGCAATGCGTTTTCTGTCTTCTTCTTCTATCAATTTAAGCATTTTATCCACATCTTCCTGAGGTACATCAGGACAGCCCTTAATCCCACCTCCTCGCTTTAGTAAATGACCTACAACTCTGGTGTATGTAGTATTCTTTTCCATCTTACAATAACGGCATCTCCAATGTATACTGCTGGTGCCTCCTCCAGTGGAAATTATATCGACAAACTTCCATAATGGTGAACGACCATCTGTTGCACTTGTAGATGATGGTGATGAAAATGAAAATGAAGTAGAGTTGGAGGAACTAGCAGTGGCCATCGATTACACCTAATTTTGTTGAAAGAAGTAGGATAACATTTTATCAAATTTTAAATAATGAAAGATTACATTCAATCTGTTCACCTCAAGCCTTATATGACATAATATGCAACAAATAGCAAATGCATTATAAACATGTTAACATACATGGAAATAGAGAAATGACATCTATGAATTAAATTCTAACAATAAGCATGTGATAAGCTATTACAAATTTACAATCAAAAGTAATACTATAAATTGAAAGAAAACATATTCACGCCATTTATTAAGAAATCCAGTGCCTCAACCCCTAAATTATTTATTCAGCCCACTGCCTCCTCATTCGATTTGCATAGCATAAACCAAAAATTAATTTATAATCAGTAATTCATTCTTCAATTGAAAATCAAGACACCAAACCTTATTCTTTTAAGAAAAAATCGTGACTCACGGATTGAGGAATATCACGTGTAAATCGAACCTGATAGCTATTTGTTGGGACGGAGTCACAGCATCGGGCTGAACAGAGTCGCTGTGTCGGTGTCAAATAGTTTGAGGCGGCCGCAGAGGCAACGATGGATGTAGAGTAGAGTAGATGTGTATTTTGCTGTCTTCAGAAAGTGAAAATTTGCAAAAATTATCACGAGTTCATGACCTATACCCCATTTCATTAAGATACGTATTTTGACTTTTAATAAAACGTATTTTGACTGTATTTTTTTTAGTATTTATTTAAAAATAATAATAAGATAAATTAAATAATAAAATACATTTTTAATACGTATTTCAACTGTATTTTTTTCATATTTGTATTAAATACGTTTTTAATGAATACGCACACCCATTTGGGCGTATCTGTGCTTCACAGTAAATAGTTTGAGGCGGCAGTGCAGAGGCAACTATGGATGTAGAGTAGAGTAGATGTGTATTTTGCTATCTTCAGAAAGTGAAAATTTGCAAAAATTATCACGAGTTCATGACCTATACCCCATTTCATTAAGATACGTATTTTGACTTTTAATAAAATATATTTTGACTGTATTTTTTTTCGTATTTATTTAAAAATAATAATAACATAAATTAAATAATAAAATACATTTTTAGTACGTATTTCAACTGTATTTTTTTTGTATTTGTATTAAATACGTTTTTAATTAATACGCACATCCATTTGGGCGTATCTGTGCTTCACAGATTATCGATAAACGAATTCATTAATTAGTTCATAACATGCATTAAACATTAATCATTTTAATCATAATACGAAACACCTCAATAACTTTAGCAAACAATAGATCATATAAATTATAACACTTACACAAACATCTGTAGTAGCAAACAAACGGTATGGTGACGGTTTTGCTTTTGCCCTCTCTTTATGATTTAGAACTGTGCACCATCCATCGATAACACCAACATCAATGCTAGTTTCTTTTGAAAGCGACATCATTTCAGATTTTGTTACTTGCACATTGTTCTTTTTGAAGACAAACTCATTCCTAATTAAAAAAAATGTCATAATTTTGAATGTTTAATATGTTTAAAAATAGAATAACAAAATCATTCCGTTCATACATAAACTGCTTGTTCAAAAATATGAACGCTCCGACTTGCTTTTCAGCCTTTGTAAGGTGCAAGTTGATATTAACTGGCCTGATAAGATATGGAGAGCACATATCCTCTAGTATTTTCAAGAGATCTTTTCTTCTAGACATCATTGTACGTGTCTATGTGATTGTCTCCTGCTAAAATATAAGTTATATTAATGTAAAATTAAAATTATGATGTAAATTTATATTATTGATATATAATACATTTTTTTCATTCAGAGCTGTCACAGCCCGACTTCCCGAAGGACGGCCAAGCCGGGGTGCGACTAGGGATTGGATTAAATAAACGGAACAGAAGAGGATAAATGAATAAAACACATTAACTTAACACTAATTACGATGAACTTGAATAAAAGAGAGTCGATCTTGAAGGATCGCTTGTCAAACTGTATACAGGGAAAACTAGGTTTAAAGTAATAACAACTTAAACCGAAAGGATTTACATAAATAAGGGAACCGACTTTACTTAGTGAAAGAAAGAGTAAATCACGGAGGATCACTCGACATAGCTACTCTAAAAAGGGACTAAGTTCAAAGGATGAAACTTAGTTCTAAGTTATACTTTAACTGAAACTAGTTTACAGAATTGGCAGCGGAAAATACAGAAATGATATCACATATCGAATGTGATATCGAGGCTCAACTAAACTTCTTTCCTGAGAAAAGACCTTTACTCAACCTCCTCCGCCTTCGTCGCTCAACCTGCACATTTAAAAACAAACATGCAGGGCTAAGTACAAAAGTACTTAGTGGGCACATTGCCGAAAACATTTTACATGTAGCGCAACGGGGTTTATCTTTAAAAGGCCCGTGCTTACCAAATATTAATTCAACTCATGCATCTTTTCATAATACTCGCATAATGCTTTTACTGAATAACATACTGTAGGTTTTTAACTCACAACCGATCGTCTGGAAAGCACCTGTGGGCTAACTCAGAAACTGTCCCTCTGGATAGCACCTGTGGGCTATCTCAGAATCTGATCGTTTAGTTAGAATTATCTGGATAGCAGCCTGAGGGCTATCTCAGAATCCAATACTCTGGTTAGCACCTGAGGGCTAACTCAGAGAGATATAAGAGATTTCACATAAAGCAATTCATTAAACACTGATAGACACTTTAATACTCACTTATCAATAACATGTAATCACTTTTGAGCAACGCTCACATAATATCACTTCACAAGTAACGGCATTCAACGTAGTTTTGGTTTTTAGAAAGCCCACCTCGTTCGTTTACAGAACTATTACTCGTACTTCCGTCTTCCATCCTGTCTTCTATTCTCGTTCTCCTCCTTGGAACGCAAATAATAAAACAACGATAAGTTGTCGAGTCGATAAAAGAAAATGGTATTCGAAACTGAAATCGAATTAATCTTTTAAGTTCTTAAGCTTTAGGCATTTGCACGCTTAACTAGATTCTTTTAGTTAATCTAGAACGAGACTCGAACACTTCTCATTTAAAACTCGCTCGGGTTCTTACTCGACACTGAGGTCAGTCATTAATGATATTCGATAGCTTATAACGACTTAGAAGATCAAAAGAAATCAAGTTGAGAAGAATTCAACTTAGGAAACTAGATTCTTAACATTACTGTACAGATCAGTAAGTCCACCCAGAACAGGGGATCTCGAAACAGGGGATGTGCCCTGTACCAAAAGAAAGCCACGAATGTCTAGTTTACTCTCCAATTTGCGGATCTCTATTTCGTTAAGCGAGCTAGGAGATATTGCAGTTTCCGTGAAACGTCGCAGAAATGCCCGAACTAGCCCTAGAGCTCGTATATTTCGACGTATGACTTCCTCGGTTCGTTTTATGCTATCGCACTTAAAATCTTACGAAATTTATACCTCAAGGCAGTTAACACTTAACCTCATACGCGACGAACTCCTTCTCATTTCTCGATTACTAATACGACGATTAAAACCTCGTCTTTCAAAACTAATCAATTACTATACCAAATCAATTTCACTTCTCGTCTCTACTCCTCGTTTACAACTATCACTTAACATTTAATAACTCGAATGCGAATATCGTCAACTACAAAGTTGTTCATTTATCACCAACGATCATTAATATCAAAATATTTCCTTGGTTCGATTTTTCTATCAATACTTATGTTCGTGTCTTCGTCTCTTATGAAAATTCCAACGTCATTAGAACTTGATCAAATTTTACACTATCGTTCATTATCTATCGAGAATCATTATTACGCAAATCATAACCTCATATCATCATTTATTCCCGACTCATCGACCGTCGTTCGTCTCTTACGTAAAATTCTACATTCTCCGTTTTCATTCAAATTTTACGACAACGATTATCATCTAACGAGCATTACTAATATATAAATCATATTATCAAAATGTTATCGAGCCTCGACTTATCACCACATCTTCGTCTCTTACACTTTTCATTTTATTTTTAGAAAATTCTCAAATTAATATATATTCGTCCTCATGCATCATATAACTCATTTCTATTAAACAATCGAGCATATCTTAACATTTACTAACCAAAATTGAGCCTTGTTCGTCTCTTAGGTTTTGGATTTTATTTTTAGAAAAATCTAAAACAATTCATACGATCAATTAACATCATAATAAACACTAATCTATCATTAATTCGACGAAGAAATAGAACACGAAACAAAGCCTCAAAATTTGAAAATTTTCGGTAATGTCTAGAGCTTAGGGTTCTTGATTTTTCTTCATGATTTGATCCGTAGAACTCAATTCTAAGCATCCTAGAACATGTATTGATCAAGAACAACATGCTATCTCACTCCCTAATTTTCGAAAAAAATAAAAGAGAGGGGAAAGGAGATTTGTTCGGATCAAACTAGAGACGAAGCTCTTACCTTTCGATATATGAAATCAGATTGGAATTTGATCGGTAGATGGAGGATTTATGGATCTTGAAGAGCTTGAGTTGTGCTTCAATGGAGGATGATGGAAGAAGAAAAAAATGAGAGATAGAGATGCTTGGAGGGGCGGTAATATGAGGATGAAGAGGGAGGTGATGACTCACCTTGGTGAGTCATAGAGCAAAAGAAAATATCCTACAAGTATAGTGAGTCGTTAAGTCATGTTTGGCGAGGAAATTTTATACGAAATTTCTCGTTTCCGGCTCTTAAACGTCGATTTAAAAGTCGAGAAATACTTTCTTAGTTGGTTACGGAATTTACGAAATCTAATTCGTCCATTAGATTGGAAATAATTTACGTACTCGGAAGACCTAAATCGTTTTTCAAAATCCAAGAAAAAGTCGGGACATCACAGTCCAAAATTCGTCCGGAAAATCACAAAAATAACTTTCTCGGGTGAACTCGTCTCGAAGAAAAAGTGAATGTAAATTCTGATAGAATTCGATTCCGAGTTTCCGGGCGAAAAACTTAACGGACGCGAAAAACCCTAATACAGTAGTCGTTCGTCCGATTTCTGGAAATTATTTTTGGAAACGGATTTCACCATTAGTCTTTGAATTGAAAATCGGGAGCTAATGCGTGCAAAGCCATAATTATTATTAACTTTAAATTTTTAACGTAGAAGAAATTTTCTGGGGTATTACATTCTACCCCCCTTACGAAAAATTTCGTCCCGAAATTTGCTTCCCTCCTTCGCAAAAGCTCTTACGTAGCTTTCTCTTACCCATGGTAATTTCAGAATACTTAACTGATCGTATCGACTTATTTCTTAACTTTCGCACTTTCCGATTCCGGATCGATCTCGGTCTTTTGTTATAACTTATATTCTTAATCAAGAACTATGTCTTGCTGGTGGGTTACGTGCTTTAGAATCGAACACGTACTTTCTCATACAAGGTATGCAAATATAATATCATTTTATAGACTTGGCAACACGGCCAATCTATACGTCATTTCAAATTCATGTTTCCCGAGATATCTGATACTCATAATAAGCTTCATTTAAGCTTATACTTAACGTGAATCAAATGATTCTTTTAACGGAGAAATCTCATAGAAAACTTTATCTCCTTTTCGATTTAAGTTCTGATCGGCGCGTAAACGTAAGACTTTCGTCTTCTTTAAACTTCTTCTTATACACGGCTTCGTAAGGCGCAAAACTTATCGTAGCCTGATAACTATCGTTATAGGCAATTCGATCAACGGCAAAATATTCTTCCATTTCGCGCTTCGATCTAATACTATCGTTCTATAAACGAGACAACATCTCATTTCGATACGTTCCACCATAGTTTCTTTCTTCAATCTTGATACATCTTCATACTCTCTGGGTACGCGGTATACGACGTATTGTGAGTCTCACTCATGATATCGTTCTTCAATTCGTCATCGTCAGGATACAAAGTCTATCTTAAATACGATCACATTACCCGGTGCTTTGGAATAATTGTCAGGTTATCCGTCCTTACCTTTAGTCGTAGCTTCTCGATCAACTCGTCCTTTCTCTAAGCACTTATGATTATCTTTCGTAAGCTTGGTATAGCTATGAGTGCTACTATTCGGCTGATTATTGTTTTTAGGTGAATCGAGCACCTCTAAATCTATCGTCTCGAATTCTCGTATAAGTGCTTCTTCCTCGATAAAGATACATCTGAATTTGATTGGAGTATTGCGACTCTTCGCACCTGTTACCACGTTTGCTTTTTCTGAATGGTAATTGATACCAGAATCATAATTTTTCCATCCTATGGATTCAGACGTTTCATTAACACTACTTTAAGCCTACGATTTAGAGGAAATAATTTTACAAAGTCAAAGCCCACTCGCGGGGTCATATATACATATACGTCGAACGAGTACTGGTTTGCCCCTAACAAGGACTTATACAAAAATACTACTAGTCTGAATTAAGCCAACTATTTGCCTAGTGACCCTTGCCCTTGTCCTGTGCTTCTGGCTCATTCACAAATGCCCATGCATTCTATTCTCGTTGCTGTCGTAGTTGTTGTTGCGGCTGTGGCTGAGCTTGCATAGCTCTCAAGGTTAGCAACGGTTTCGGACAATTCCTTCTCACGTGTCCCTGTCGACCACAGTTATAACAATCGTCAAAGTTCGCCAAACAGTTCCCAAAGTGCATTTTGTTACACTTAGGGCAGGTAGGAATAGTGATTTTTCCTTGGTTATCGTCTGCCTGTTGTCCCTGCCACTGTCCTTGTGGTTTATTCTGATTCGGCTGCTGAAAGCCACGCTGATTTCCACCCTGGTTTTCTCCTTCTCTTTTCCTTTTTCCTTTATGGTTGTTGTTTCTGTTGTTGGAATGGTCTGGGTTAGTGCTGATACGGGCGCTACAATCTCTCGTTCATCCGGCACAACTGCCTCCATTTCTAAGGCTCGTGCTAGTATGTCTGTATAGCTGAGTCCTCCATGGCTGGCTAGTGCCACTCCTAATTCATGCCTAAGTCCCCCACGGAACTTCTTTGCCATCTTCTCGTCCGTATCTACCTGCTCGGGTGCATACCTTGATAACTCACAGAAAGTTGCATCATATTCCGTCACTATCATCTTCCCTTGTTTCAGACTATAGAACTCTGCTTCCTTCCTTGCTCTATAGGTTTTAGGAATGTATTTGTCATTAAATGCTTCCTTAAACTCATCCCAAGTAAACTGAGCGAGATGCTCTGTCGAAATAACCTTCTGTCTAGCTTCCCACCAGTCATCAGCTGGTCCGTTGAGTTGAAACGCAACACATGAGAGACACTCCTCATCCGTACATTTGAGAAGTTTAAAAATTTTCTCTATAGCTCTTACCCAAAGCTCAGCATCGCTCAGGTTTCCTGATCCATTAAAGACTGGTGGGTTTCTTTTGAGGAATAGATGCTCTATGTCACGACGTAGTGGTGGTGGAGGTGGAGGGTTTTCCTGATGTCCTTGATCTTCCTCCCTCTCATTCTGTCTATGATCTCTTCCCGGTCCTATAGACCTACCGCGTCCTCTTCCTCTATTATTCGCAACTCTTGGCGGCATTTTGAAACTTGAAGAAATCAAAAATTCTCGTCAATTTCGTGCCTTAAGCACTCATCCATTTAATAAGGAATTAACTTATCTTAATCATCTAGCAATTTTCTCAAATTGCAAACAAACTCTTAATGGTCCTTCAATATCAAAACAAGTCAACTCCAACGAGACTTGTTCATGTCACTTATACTTAGGTGACATTCATTTATAAAAGACTTGTCGTTCTCGTCACCTAATACTCGTATTCATCGTATTCTTCGTTCAATTACGAAGTATGAAATAAATTCCAAAAGAAAGTGGAATAATAACTAAGGAATAACTCTTAGAATACAAGTTCTAGTCGTCGTCGGAATCGAGCGATCGTTGGAAATTAGTTAAAATTTTCGTACTCGATTCTTAATAACAAAACCGATCTCCTATTGGAGTTATAACAGAGCGAACTCCCATCGAAAGACGACTTCATTCGTGTTACTTGTACGGAAGTAACACTCGTTTCTTCATTCTCTTTGATTCCCTCTATTCTGTCCTCTTCGTCTCGATCGTATCTTTCTCGTTTCGAAGCCAACGCTTCTTAAACGTCTAATCGTTTCTTTCGTTCACTTAATACGGAATTAACTTACCTTATCATTACTTATCCTATTTCCTCGAAGGAAATTCTCATCGGCTCTTAATTATAAAACCACGTTTGACTCCGCCGAGTCTTTGCTCATGTCTCCACATGCATGTGACGTTCATCTTTAAAAGTCCTTCTCGTTTCACTATCTTCTTTCGAAATCATTTGGAAACAACGCTTCTTAAAACGTCTATGTTCTTAGGGAGTCTTAGAGCAACAGTCTAAGTTCTCATATCAACAAAACATCTTAATCAAAGAAATTTTAACTCACATAATTTCACATATTGCAACAAAGTATATCTCTCATACTTTAATAAAGTTCGTACTTGACAAACTTGGTTCTCTCAACAAAAGTATATCTAATACTTCAAACTTTTAAAATAAAACACTTTTATTACCTTTCTTTTCCTCTTTGGTTGAGTCAACGTAGCGGGAGGTTGAGTCGTTTACTACATTCATAAGTTTAGTGATACAATCTAAACTTTACTTTCTCAACAGAAGACTCAGGTATAGAGTATATACAAATACTCTATCTTACTACTTGAAAGAAATTCGTATACAGAGCAGAAACGATTGCTCTGATATGACTCTGTGGTAACACTAGAAAAATAACTCACGGTCAGAGCAGGAACAAATGCTCTGATACCATTCTATCACAGCCTGACTTCCCGAAGGACGGCCAAGCCGGGGTGCGACTAGGGATTGGATTAAAGAAACGGAAAAGAAGAGGATAAATGAATAAAACACATTAACTTAACACTAATTACGATGAACTTGAATAAAAGAGAGTCAATCTTGAAGGATCGCTGACACGCACTCGTCGTATGGTACGATCAAAAAACTTGTGTATGCCCCAGGCGGACAGTACACGTTCCTATGCCCACTACTGGACTGGTTAGTCTTAGCGGTAAGCTAGGGTCGATCCCACGGAGAGTGATGAACCACCTTACTCTTCAGTGTACAAATCGAGTTGTCATGGTCTCAATCTGTATATCTGCACAATAAACTAAACGGAAATCAAATATTAAAGGGGGTAAGATTTGGGGTAGGTTATGATCATTGTTGATATGTTAATTCGGTCATGGGCACACTGAAGATCCGTCCATGCTTCATATAAACTCAAGGCGTGGCCCAAAGACATTGGGGCGTTTCAAGAGTTCATACTCCACACTTGGGATGGTTGAATCCCTTGTTGTCGTCTTTGTCCGAAGGTCACGCTTTACCCCGGTCACAAGGCCGTGCTTCACTCCTCCTTAGATAGTAGTCATACCCGATCTCTCCAAGTATGACCCTCACCAACCTTCTTTTCCAAACTTCCCATGTCTGCACCTACAGAGTAGACATAACTCGCAGGATATACATTTCCGGTACTACGTCCAACCGGTCATTGATATGCCTACGATACGCGAGATGAGTCCTTTGGTCGATAACCATGGCTCGATGCCTCGTCACAGTTAAAGGGTGATTGTTAGAGAAGCCCAAGACTGAAGAAGGACGCAGTATCCCCTTGTCCATTTCTCACCTTCCAGATCTACAACACCATGTCAGGTGCTGCTTAGCCACTCGGTCATGGGCACATCGAACGTTGCCGTCTGTCATGCCCTGCCTTTGCTCGACATGGTACAGCTCCAACCAAATGAAGATCACCCATTAGGTCAGGACTGCCCATGAGTTCTGCTCCAGTACTTCCAGAACTACTGGACTCAACCGATGGCACAAGTGCCTCACGAATGTTTCACATATCAACAGTCAATCATTTCCCATACCCAAATCTCACCAAGTAGATTACTCACACATAATTAAATATATAATGATAAGCGAAAGAGAACACATGAATGAAAAGAAATACGAATTACTTGAATTAAAAGTACCTAAGGCAAACAGCCTTGGATTTGTTCTTCACAGCGGAATGTAAATCAAAGCAGATAAATTGTTTGGAACAGAAAATATAGAACTGAGAGTAAAGTGTTTTCTTCGGACTAAGAACTGGAGAATGATAGATTAACCAACATTGTGCCAGCCGCTCCGGCTGGACTTTTATAGTAGCAATGGCAGCGAGCAAAATCCTAAGCGGGTAGACTGAATCGGCATGATTGGCACTTTCCATGTTGAGCGAGATTCTGATTATCTGTGATTGTATGGATTGATTATTGGCAATCTCTTATTGATTGATTATTTAGGGTAATGTGATGACCTTCAAATCCTTCCTTCCATAGATGCTTGGCAGATATTGTGCGAATCTTCTTCCACGCGGCTTTCCTTCTTGAATTCTGGTGACTGACTGGCAATTTCTGTAGTGGTCAAACTGGTTGTATGTTTCATGATTTGATTCTTCGTTGGCAAGGCAGTTGCTAGATCTTCTTTGTTGTTGGGTGTATTGCGTTAATACCACGAATGCGAATGATGAACAGCAACTTAGCTTCAGGGTTCACATTGAATCCTCCTTTCAACCTCGTCTCTTTCTTCAATTCATCTCTTGCTCTGCATACTCCTTTGCGTAGTCCTTGCAACCGAGTGAATTCACTCCAGTTCTGCTCATTCTGACCACCTTTCCTCTGTTTGACTTGGACTGAGCTTTCTTCCTTCGAACAATAGTTTCCTTCCCCTGGACAGACACTAATGACACAAAAAGACATGAAAAATAGGGCCAAATGGCCCAAAAGTCGAAGACACATCACACCTACACACTTAAACCATACTTGCCCTCAAGTATGTTGGTGGATTCACAAAGACACCAAGAAGAGAGATGAATGAAAAAGAAATAAAACTTCAAGACACGAAAGTGCACAGTCAAATGGATCAGTTCGTGCATGCATGTATCACTTCACAAGTAACGGCATTCAACGTAGTTTTGGTTTTTAGAAAGCCCACCTCGTTCGTTTACAGAACTATTACTCGTACTTCCGTCTTCCGTCCTGTCTTCTATTCTCGTTCTCCTCCTTGGAAGGCAAATAATAAAACAACGATAAGTTGTTGAGTCGATAAAAGAAAATGGAATTCGAAACTGAAATTGAATTAATCTTTTAAGTTCTTATGCTTTAGGCATTTGCACGCTTAACTAGATTCTTTTAGTTAATCTAGAACGAGAATCGAACACTTCTCATTTAAAACTTGCTCGGATTCTTACTCGACACTGAGGTCAGTCATTAATGATAGTCGATAGCTTATAACGACTTAGAAGATCAAAACAAATCAAGTTGAGAAGAATTCAACTTAGGAAACTAGATTCTTAACATTACTGTTCAGATCAGTAAGTCCACCCAGAACAGGAAATCTCAAAACAGGGGATGTTCCTTGTACCAAAAGAAAGCCACAGATGTCTAGTTTACTCTCCAATTCGTGGATCTCGATTTCGCTAAGCGAGCTAGGAGATATTGCAGTTTCCGTGAAACGTCGCAGAAATGCCCGAACTAGCCCTAGAGCTCGTATATTTCGACGTATGACTTCCTCGGTTCGTTTTATGCTATCGCACTTAAAATCTTACGAAATTTATACCTCAAGGCAGTTAACACTTAACCTCATACGTGACGAACTCCTTCTCATTTCTCGGTTACTAATACGACGATTAAAAACCTCGTCTTTCAAAACAAATCAATTACTATACCAAATCAATTTCACTTCTCGTCTCTACTCCTCGTTTACAACTATCACTTAACATTTAATAACTCGAATGCCAATATCGTCAACTACAAAGTTGTTCATTTATCACCAACGATCATTAATATCAAAATATTTCCTTGGTTCGATTTTTCTATCAATACTTATGCTCGTGTCTTTGTCTCTTATGAAAATTCCAACGTCATTAGAACTTGATCAAATTTTACACTATCGTTCATTATCTATCGAGAATCATTATTACGCAAATCATAACCTCATATCATCATTTATTCCCGACTCATCGACCGTCGTTCGTCTCTTACGTAAAATTCTACATTCTCCGTTTTCATTCAAATTTTACGACAACGATTATCATCTAACGTGCATTACTAATAAATAAATCGTATTATCAAAATGTTATCGAGCCTCGACTTATCACCACATCTTCGTCTCTTACACTTTTCATTTTATTTTAAGAAAATTCTCAAATTAATATATATTCGTCCTCATGCATCATATAACTCATTTCTATTAAACAATCGAGCATATCTTAACATTTACTAACGTAAATCGAGCCTTGTTCGTCTCTTAGGTTTTGGATTTTATTTTTAGAAAAATCTAAAACAATTCATACGATCAATTAACATCATAATAAACACTGATCAATCATTAATTCAACGAAGAAATCGAACACGAAACAAAGCCCCAAAATCTGAAAATTTTCGGTAATGTCTAGAGCTTAGGGTTCTTGATTTTTCTTCATGATTTGATCCGTAGAACTCGATTCTAAGCATCCTAGAACATGTATCGATCAAGAACAACATGCTATCTCACTCCCTAATTTTCGAAAAAAATAAAAGAGAGGGGAAAGGAGATTTGTTCGGATCAAACTAGAGACGAAGCTCTTACCTTTCGATATATGAAATCAGATTGGAAATTTGATCGGTAGACGGAGGAGTTATGGATCTTGAAGAGCTTGAGTTGTGCTTCAATGGAGGATGATGGAAGAAGACAAAAATGAGAGAGAGAGATGCTTGGAGGGGCGGTAATATAAGGATGAAGAGGGAGGTGATGACTCACCTTGGTGAGTCATAAAGCAAAAGAAAATATCCTACAAGTATAGTGAGTCGTTAAGTCATGTTTGGCGAGGAAATTTTATACGAAATTTCTCGTTTCCGGCTCTTAAATGTCGATTTAAAAGTCGAGAAATACTTTCTTAGTTGGTTACGGAATTTACGAAATCTAATTCATTCGTTAGATTGGAAATAATTTACGTACTCGGAAGACCTAAATTATTTTTCAAAATCCGAGAAAAAGTCGGGACGTCACAGTCCAAAATTCGTCCGGAAAATCACAAAAATTAACTTTCTCGGGTGAACTCGTCTCGAAGAAATAGTGAAGGTAAATTCTGACCGAATTCGATTCCGAGTTTCCAGGCGAAAAACTTAACGGACGCGAAAAACCCTAATACAGTAGTCGTTCGTCCGATTTCTGGAAATTATTTTTGGAAACGGATTTCACCGTTAGTCTTAGAATTAAAAATCGGGAGCTAAGGCGTGTAAAGCCATAATTATTATAAACTTTAAATTTTTAACGCAGAAGAAATTTTCCGGGGTATTACAAGAGCTTCCATTTGTGTTGTTTTGTCAGCCCCCATCATTTCATCATCTCCCTATTTAAGCACAAAAGTTTCAAAAATATTATAAAGTTAAAAATTTTAAATGCATAAATAACAATAATAAAATGCATCAATATAGTAAAGTAAATGCATTAATCTCCAACATTTGTTATTAAACCTATTTGTGCACTTATTTGAATATATTTGTGAATTATGATGAACAGTTTTGTGCATTAACAGTGAATAAGCATCTAGTAAAATATGGACATATTTGATGCCCATTATATATTATTTCATAAATAGATAAAATAAACAATAAAATATATTTGTCACGTACATTTTTAGAATCTTTCTCGAGCACGTCCGTATCAGAATATATCCCAGTATCAACCTGTAATTCATTTTAAAAGATCAGCTCAATTCATAAGAATCCTAAATTGATAAAATTAAACAGAAATAAACTAAGAACCTCATTTTGATTAAGTTCTTGTATCACCTTCTATCACATAACAAGGCTGGTGGCATAAAAATAAGACATAATTAATAACTTAGAAAAGAGGCATTAAAACTATCAAATGCATAAATAACAAAAAGCAGATGCATCAATACATATGTTTGTACATGAACTTTCATATGTTTTTGCACGACTATGACTACCTTTGTGCATTTAACATTAAATAAATAACTATTTGTACATAACCATGTAATTTGACTTAAATAAGATCCAGATCCTTGATTTATCTTTTAATGTTTAAAATATACATGATATCTATCTATACCTCGTCATTTGTTGCATCATCATGAAATCCATCTATTTGATCATCCTGAGCATTTTTCTTGTCTTGATCAGCCTCTAAATCTGTGGTCTCTTCAACCCCCACCATGTCATCATCTCTCTTCTTAAAGTATTAAATACATAAACAGCACCAAACACGTGCATCAATATATTACAACAAATGCATTAATCAAATATTAAAAATATTTCCTATGTACCTTTTCTTTTTCACAATGTCCCTCAAGCACGTCCCTGTCTAAATTATCATTTCCAATCCCCTTTTCAGTGTCAACCTGTAATTCATTTGAAAAGGGACCAGTTAAATTCATAAAATCCTAAACTGAAAAATTAAACCTCAATAATCTAATAACCTCTTTTGTGTTGATGTCTTTAATTACCCTTCCTATTACCTCATTGGCTTGATGAGCATACATTTGTCTGAATATAGTTGGTGTTGAAATTCCGAGGCTGAAGTTTGGCATTTCATAATTTATTTCATCTACCCATTCAAGAAATTTCATGATCTTTATCTCCGCAGCTTCAATGTGAGAAATAGCATTCACCACTTCCTCTTTCTCCCAAAAATCATGATCGTCCCGTCGAGACCCACTTTGTGTAGCGTTAGTCTTTTCTGGTTCACATTGGGAAAGCTTACTATTCCCAATTATTTTCTGTGTTGTCTCAACTGATCTCTTAAACGAAGGTTTCTCCAATTCAACTGGTGGGGCATCCTCAATAAACGAAGGTTTCTCCAATTCAACAGGTGGGGCATCCTCAATAAACGTCAATACTTCAACAATATTGTCTACAACACTCTTTGATTTTGAAATAATCATCTCTGAATAGCCCAAATTATTAGTAATGGCATGCTGTTCATCTTCATCTTGGTCAGTCTTTGACATTATCTCATCATCATCTTCATCAAGCCTCACTTCTTTGTTAATTTAATCATTTTGATTCGCATCATCAGCAATATCCTCATTATATATGTCTTCAGTAGAATCATCAGGTGCTCGTCTCCCAAACCCCTCTCTTCTGATCTCCTCGTCCTGACGTTCTTTTAAGCTCGTATAATCCAAGTTATTGAAAATTGGGTAACGACGACAAACATCCCTGTTAAAGACCTTTACCATGTCCACTTAATACACCTATATTCATTTGTGCATTAGTTAATAGATATTTGTGCATTAAGTAACTGATATATATGAATTACAAATAACTAATATAACATCCATCATAATTGTATGCTTTGTGGTATAATTGTAATACCCCGAACTTTTCTAATTCTTTGAGTGCATTCTAGAAAAGTTTATATGCTTATATGATGTGCCTTGAGTGATAAAAATTTCCAAGAAAATAATTTTTCTTGCGAAATTACTAAAATGTCCTTATGTGCTCTTACGTGATTTTTCTCGTTTCGATTATTCGAATTGAGTGAGTGATGCATTGGTTGAGTATTATTATATGAGTATGAGCTTGAGTTTCAATAAAGAAAATTTTAAGAACTTTTACTTTTTGATGAATAGTGACGATAACCGAGATTTTACTATTTATCGACTAATCCCGAATTTCATCTAATTAGTGTCTTTTGAACCTATAAACTATTCTAAGACTTTTGAGATATATTGGAAGTTTCCCAAGATCATATGAGAGAGTTTTAAAAATTATTGCTTAACGGTTTAATTAACCGAGCAATTTTTAAGTTTTTCTTCGTTAGTCAGAATTTTTATTTAAAATTTTAATATTTGGATTCCTTGATTTATTTGGTGAGATATAAGACGAAGTAGAGAGGTTTTCGACATCGAGAAAGAGTAGAGGAGAATTTTAAGTCGTTTAAGATATAAACGGAATAATACAGATATTTGCTACCGGAAAACTTTTTCTTCCGGGGATTTTTAGCAAATAAAATCTGCATGTTTATCCTATTTTTACCCCAATATCCCTTGCCCACTCTCACCTCCCTAGTGTGAGAATCACTCTCTCCTCTCTATCAACTTAGTCGACATCTACTCTCTCTCTCTCTCTCGATTTTTCTTCTTCAAGTACATCTCCATTCTCTCATTTTCTCTCTAGTCATCATCTCTCCTTCTCATCTCTCTCTACAACCTATACACACACACTAACACACAGTAAAATCCTTCATGGATGGAGCTTGAAGTTTTGAAGGTTTGTTGAGGAAAACATCACCTCTATTAACTAAGATCATCAAGAGTAAGTACTAGTTCATCTCCTTCACTTAAGTTTGAACTAAGCTAAGAAATCCCTCCTTTTTCTTCTTATTTCCATCGACCAACATGGTCTTTTAAGCAAGGGATTTGATCTTCTTAATCCTAGGTTTGGTTCTTAACTCCTTGAATATTTTTTATGCAAGGAAGAGAAGTAGAAATCCAAACCTCTCCACCCATCAAAACTGCCGAAATTTCTCAAGCCTAGGAGATGGAATTTTGATCTTATTTTTAAGTATATTATTGTTAATTCTTGTATATGTATATGTATGTGAAAGATAAAGGAAATCATGCATGTTTATTTTTATGCATAGGCAAACCTTATGAATTTTCTTTATGATGGTGATTGATGATGATGATGTTGGTGAATATAAGTTTTAAGTGCTAAGTTAGGAGTTATAAGATGAGAAGTAAAAGAGAAGAAATTTTCTCTAATTTTCCTCACAAAAATCGAAGAAGAAGAAGAAGAAGAGGAAAAGAGAGGAATTTTTGATGATTTGTTTGATGATTTTCTTGATGATTTATATATATATATATATATATATATGATGATTTGAGTGATTATATGTATAAGCATGAACTTAGAAAATTTTTAGTTGTTTAATAATTGAAAGTGCCGAAATTTTTGAAGAAAAATAGGAATTTTTATGTTTAGATTATAATCATGATCTTGATGATGGATTTAAGTACATATAAGCATGAAAATTTGATTAAATGAAAGAGTTTGATTTATCTCTTGATTTTTATGAGATTTCGAAGCATATATGTGTATGAAGATGATGATTATTTGATGGTATAGATGATTTTGAGTGATATATGATGATGTTGATGATTTTTAGTGATTTATGTTGCATAAGAATTAAGAAATTAAGAGATATGAATTTATTATGATTTTCTTGAAAAATTTCGATGAGTATGTATATATATATCTATAAATATGAGTTTTGTAGGATGAGTATGTATATATATATCTATAAATTTGGATGAGTATGTATATATATATATATATCTATCCGTAAATTGAAGAGTAAACTAGACATCCGAGGCTTTTTTTTAGTACAGGGCAAGTTATCTGTTTCGAAATCCCCTGTTCTGTAGGATGGTTACTAACCTGTACAGTAATTTTCAAAACTCGTTTTCTTAAGTTGAATTCTTTTCAACCTAATCTCTTATGATCCTTTAAGTCGATATAAGCTATCGACTATCATTAATGACTGACCCCAGTGTCGAGTAATAACCCGGGCGAGTTTTAAACGAGAAGTGTTCGAGTCTCGTTCTAGATTAACTAAAAGAATCTAGTTAAGCGTGCAAATGCCTAAAGCTTAAGAACTTAAATGATTAATTCGATTTCAGTTTCGAATTCCATTTTCTTCTATCGACTCGACAACTTATCGTTGTTTTATTACTTGCGTTCGAAGGAGGAGATCGAGAATAGAAGATAGGACGGAAGACGGAAGTACGTGTTATAGTTCTGTAAACGTTCGAGGTAGGCTTTCTAAAACCAAAAACTCCGATGAATGCCATTACTTGTGAAGTAATATTATGTGAGCGTTGCTCGAAAGTGTTTACGTATATTTGATAAGTGTGTATTAAAGTATCTATCGGAGCATAAATGAATTGTTTATGTGAAATTTCTTATGCTTCTCTGAGTTAGCCCTCAGAGTGCTAACCAGAGTATTGGATTCTGAGTTAGCCCTCAGAGTGCTAACCAGATATTCCAACTAAACATATCAGATTCTGAGATAGCCCACAGAGTGCTATCCAGAGGGACAGATTCTGAGTTAGCTCAGAGTGCTTTCCAGACGATCGGATGTGAGTTAAAACTCACAGTATGTTATCCAGAATTAAATGAACAGCAGTATAAGTTATACAAGTGTTTATGAAAAGATGTATGATTAATTTATAATAAAACTCTTGTGAGTTGTTTTCGGCATTGTGCCCACTAAGTACTTTTGTACTTAGCCCTGCATGTTTGTTTTTGAATGTGCAGGTTGAGTGACGAAGGCGGAGAAGGTTGAGTAAAGGTCATCTTTCAAGAAGTAAAGTTAATAGAGCCTCGATTTCACATTCGATATGTATTATCTTTTCTACGTTTTTCCGCTGCGAACTAGTTTTAGTTAGTGTATAACTTTAGATCTAAGTTTCTTTCTTTGAACTTAGTCTCTTTTAAGAACAGCTATGTTGAGTGATCCTTCGTGATCAACTCTTTCTTTCATTAAATAAAGTCGGTTCTCTTATTAATGTAAATCCTTTCGATTTATGTTGTTCATACTTCAAACCTAGTTTTCTCTGATCACAACTTTGTCGAGCGATCTTTTGTGATTGACTCTCTCTTTTATCCAATGAAGTCAAGTTCTTAGTAGTTTCAGTTATATTTGTCTATTTATTCATTCATACTCCCCTTCTTCCCCGCTTCTTTAATCCAATCCCTAGTCGCACCCCGGCCTTGCCGTCCCTCAGGATTTGGGGCTGTGACAGAATAGTATCAGAGCATTCATTCCTGCTCTGACCGTGAGTTATTTTTCTAGTGATACCACAGAGTGATATCAGAGCAATCGTTTCTGCTCTGTATATGAATTTCCTTCAAGTAGTAGGATAGAGTATTTGTATATACTCTATACCTGAGTCTTCTGTTGAGAAAGTAAAGTTTAGTTTGATTCACTAAACTTAAGAGTGTAGTAAACGACTCAACCTCCCGCTACGTCAACTCAACTAAAGAGGAAAAGAAAGGTATGAAAAAGTGTTTTAAATGTTGAATGTTTGAAAGTATTAAATACACTTCTGTTGTGAATTAAGTGTGCCAGTAAGAACTATATGAAAGAATAAAAGATATACTTTGTGGAAGTATGTGAAATTATGTGAGTTATAATTTCTTTAATTGAAATTTGATTGGCATAAGAACGTAGACTGTTGCTCTAAGATTCTTCCTAATTCATTGAGAACATAGACTTTGAACCTAAGGCTTTTCTCGATTCCTCGAGAACCTAGACGTTTTGAGAAAACGTTAGTTCAAATGATTTCGAAAGGAGATCCACAAAACGGGAAGAACTTCTACAGACGAATGCCAGGTGCGTATAGTGACATGAACAAAGACTCGGCAAAGTCGATCTTTGTTTTAAGAGCCGATAAGATTTTCCTCAGAGAAAATAAAATAAGTAATAAAAGATCAGTTAATTCTGTAAACGAAAGAAACGATTAGACGTTTGAGAAGCGTTGGCTTCGAAATAAGAAAGATGTGATCGGGACGAAGAGGAAAGAATAAAGGGAATCAAAGAGAATGAAGAAACAAGTGTTACTTCCGTACTAGTAACACAAATGAAGTCGTCTTTCAATGGGAGTTCGCTCCGTTATAACTCCAAGAGGAGATCCGTTTTATTATTAAGAATCGAGTATGAAAATTTTAGCTAATTTCCAACGATCGCTCGATTCCGACGACGATTAAAACTTGTGTTCTAAAAGTTATTCCTTAGTTGATATCCCACTTTCTTTTGGAAATTTATTTCGTCTTTCGTAATTGAACGAAGAATACAACGAATACGAGCATTAGGTGACGAGAACGACAAGTCTTTTATAAACAAATGTTACATAAGTATAAGTGACATGAACAAGTCTCTTTGGAGTTGACTTGTTTTAATATTAAAGGACCGTTAAGAGTTTCTCTTCAAGAAAGCTAAGAAGTCTAAGCTAAGATGATTAAGTGTACGTTAAGACGATAAAGATAAGTTAAGATGGTTAAGGTAAGTTAAGAATCGTTGAGAGTTTGGTTGCAATTTAAGAAAATTGCTAGATGATTAAGATAAGTTAATTCCTTATTAAATGGATGAGTGCTTAAGGCACGGAATTCACGAGAATTTTTAGTTTCTTTAAGTTTCAAAATGCCGCCAAGAGTTGCGAATAACAGAGGAAGAGGACGCGGTAGGCCTGGAGGACCGGGAAGAGATCATAGACATCATGAGAGGGAGGAAGATCAAGGACATCAGGAAAACCCTCCACCTCCACCTCCACCACCACTACGTCGTGACATAGAGCATCTATTCCTCAAAAGAAATCCACCTATCTTTAATGGATCAGGAAACCCGAGCAATACTGAGCTTTAGGTAAGAGCTATAGAAAGAATTTTTAAACTTCTCAAATGTACGGATGAGGAGCGCCTCTCATGTGTTGCGTTTCAACTCAACGGACCAGCAGATTTTTGGTGGGAAGCTAGGCAGAAAGTTATTCCGACCGAGCATCTGGCTCAATTTACATGGGATGAGTTTAAGGAAGCATTTTACGACAAGTACATCCCTAAGACCTATAGAGCAAAGAAGGAAATAGAGTTTTACAGTCTGAAACAAGGGAAGATGACAGTGACTGAATACGATGCAACCTTTTGTGAGTTGTCAAGGTATGCACCCGATCAGGTAGATACCGATGAGAAGATGGCAAAGAAGTTCCGTGGGGGACTTAGGCATGAACTAGGAGTGGCACTAGCCAGCCATGGAGGACTAAGCTATACAGATATACTAGGACGAGCCTTAGAAATGGAGGCAGTTGTGCCAGATGAACGAGAAATGGTAGCGCCCGTATCAACACTAACCCAGATACCAACTCTAGACCATTCCAACAACAGAAACAGCAACCATAAAGGAAAAAGGAAATGGAAAGGAGGAAACCAGGGTGGAGATCAACGTGGCTTTCAGCAGCCGAATCAGAATGACCCACAAGGACAGTGGCAGGGACAACAGGCAGACAATGACCAAGAAAGAATCACAGTTCCTCACTGCCTTAAGTGTAACAAAATGCACTTTGGTTACTGTTTGGCGAACTTTGACGGTTGTTATAACTGTGGTCTGAAGTGATACGTGAGAAGAAATTGTCCGAAACCGTTGCTAACCTTGAGAGCTATGCAAGCTCAGCCATAGCCGCAACAACAACAACTTCAACAGCAACGAGAGCAGAATGCATGGGCATTTGTGAATGGGCCAGAAGCACAGGACAAGGGCAAGGGTCACTACGCAAATATTTGGCTTATTTCAGACTAGTAGTATTTTTGTATAAGTCCTCGTTAGGGGCAAACCAGTACGTGTCCGATTCTAAATGCGTGATTCTTCAGCAAGACTTAGTTCTTGATTTTCGATATAAGTTATGGAGAAAGAACGCAAACGATTTTGGATCGAAAAGTGCGAGAGTTAAGAAGTAAGTTGACACAATCAGTTAAGTGTTCTGGAACTACCACGGGCAAGAGGAAGCTACGTGGGAGCTTTTGTGAAGGAGGTATTCAAATTTTGGGACGAAATTTTTCGTTAGAGGGGTAGAATGTAATACCCCGATATTTTCTCCGTCGCTTAAAATAAAAATTTTAAAAGAAATTAAGGCTTTGCACGCCTAAGCTCCCGATTTTCAATTCTAAGACTAAAGGTGAAATCCGTTTTTAAAAATAAATTCCGGAAGTCAGTGAAACGAATACTGTATTAGGGTTTTCGCGGATGAAAACTTTTTAGTACGAGAAATCAGATCGGGAAACCGTCTGATTTTTACATTCACGAAATTTCGATACGAGTTCGCCAGAAAAAGTTTGTTTTTATGATTTTTCAAGACGAAATCGGGACTGGGATGTCCCTAGATTTTGTTGGATTTTAGGTTTTAAAATATATTTTCCGAATAAGTTAAATATATCGGATTTAGTGGTCGAAGCGGAATTTTACGAAAGCGTGCCGAAATACGTTTTTAATTCTCGATTTTTATTACGTCGTATTAGACCCGTAAACGGGATATTTTGGATTAAAAATCCACTAAGAAACTGCCATCTATCTATTTGGGAGTTTATCTCCAATTTTGCTTCTATTATCCACCACATGTTCAATGAATCACCATGCCACCTCATGCTACTACTTTAATACTTGTTGGATACTATTTCAATCACTAAGTCATCATTTTCTTCCTCACAAACCCCTCCCAAACCGCCAACCCCCCCATTGCCATTCACCATTGGAGTTCTTCAAGTTTCTTCAAGTTTTATTCATCAATCTCATTTATCATCCATCAAAGTTCAAATCCAATCACATATCATTGAAGGTAATCATCTCCTCTATCTTTCTATCCAAGTAGAATTTTAATTCTTAAATTTTCCTTATGACCGAAAATTTTGGTGACATTAGTAGGATGTTGTTCTTTAATTAATTCTTGAAATTAGAAGGATAGTAATTGATCTCTATAGTTGAATTGATGAGAAAATCAAAATCCCCTATCTTCTAATGGTGACCGATTTTTAGGGGTTTTAGAGGGTTAATGATTTGAGCTTAATTGATTGGATAATTAAGCTTAGGATTGGTTTAATTGATGAATTATGTAAAGCGATTTCAATTGCCCTAATTAATTGAAGAGGACCGAATTTAGGGGTTAGGGTTTGAGTGTGGAAGTTCAATTTATGATTTTGGAAGTATTAGATGATGTTATAATCTAGTAATTGATGAAATTGGTGATCGATTATGAGGTTTGAAATCGATAATTAATGAAATAGAATAAGTATATGAAAAATTGGAAAATGTAGTAGGTGTAAGAGAGAAAGAATAAGGATTTAAAGTAGTATATGATATGATTTACATAAGATGATGATAGTAATGAGATGTAGTGTAATCGAGGATGATTATACAATTTATTGGAATTTTTCTAAAAATAAAGTGAAAAACGTAAGAGACGAAAGCTCGTCGATAAGTCGAGTTTGAAGAATGATTTGAGGATGTGAATTACGAATAAATGAATTGTGATAGATGATGATCAAGTTTGTAGTTGACGGCTTTTACATCCGAGATATGAAATGATGAGTTATAGTTGTAATCGAGAAGTAGAGACGAGAAGATTGAATTGTTTGGTATAGTAAATGATTAGTTTAAAAAGACGAAGTTTTAAACGTCGTTTTAGTAATCGAGAAATGAAATGGAGTTCATCGCGTATGAGGTTAAGTGTTGACTGTCTTGAGACAGTAATTTCGTGTGAAAAATAGAGGATTAACATAAGTCGAACCTAGGAAGCCGTGCGCCGAGTTATCGAGCCCTAGGGTTACACTCGGACTGTTTTGCGACGTTTCACGGAAACTGTCATATCTCCTAGCTTGCTTAACGAAATCGAGATCCGTAAATTGAAGAGTAAACTAGACATCCGAGGCTTTTTTTTAGTACAGGGCAAGTTCCCTGTTTCGAAATCCCCTGTTCTGTATGATGGTTACTGACCTGTACAGTAATTTTCAAAACTCGTTTTCTTAAGTTGAATTCTTTTCAACCTAATCTCTTATGATCCTTTAAGTCAATATAAGCTATCGACTATCATTAATGACTGACCCCAGTGTCGAGTAATAACCCGGGCGAGTCTTAAACGAGAAGTGTTCGAGTCTCGTTCTAGATTAACTAAAAGAATCTAGTTAAGCGTGCAAATGCCTAAAGCTTAAGAACTTAAATGATTAATTCGACTTCAGTTTCGAATTCCATTTTCTTCTATCGACTCGACAACTTATCGTTGTTTTATTACTTGCGTTCAAAGGAGGAGATTGAGAATAGAAGATAGGACGGAAGACGGAAGTACGTGTTATAGTTCTGTAAACGTTCGAGGTGGGCTTTCTAAAACCAAAAACTCTGATGAATGCCATTACTTGTGAAGTAATATTATGTGAGCGTTGCTCGAAAGTGTTTACGTATATTTGATAAGTGTGTATTAAAGTATCTATCGAAGCATAAATGAATTGTTTATGTGAAATTTCTTATGCTTCTCTGAGTTAGCCCTCAGAGTGCTAACCAGAGTATTGGATTCTGAATTAGCCCTCAGAGTGCTAACCAGATATTCCAACTAAACGATCAGATTCTGAGATAGCCCACAGAGTGCTATCCAGAGGGACAGATTCTGAGTTAGCCCACAGAGTGCTTCCAGACGATCGGATGTGAGTTAAAACTCACAGTATGTTATCCAGAATTAAATGAACATCAGTATAAGTTATACAAGTGTTTATGAAAAGATGTATGATTAATTTATAATAAAACTCTTGTGAGTTATTTTCGGCATTGTGCCCACTAAGTACTCTTTTACTTAGCCCTTCATGTTTGTTTTTGAATGTGCAGGTTGAGTGACGAAGGTGGAGGAGGTTGAGTAAAGGTCATCTTTAGAGAAGTAAAGTTAATAGAGCCTCGATTTCACATTCGATATGTGTTATCTTTTCTACGTTTTTCCGCTGCGAACTAGTTTCAGTTAGTGTATAACTTTAGATCTAAGTTTCTTTCTTTGAACTTAGTCTCTTTTAAGAACAGCTATGTTGAGTGATCCTTCGTTATCGACTCTTTCTTTCATTAAATAAAGTCGATTCTCTTTTTAATGTAAATCCTTTCGATTTAAGTTGTTCATACTTTAAACCTAGTTTTCTCTGATCACAACTATGTCGAGCAATCTTTTGTGATTGACTCTCTCTTTTATCCAATGAAGTCAAGTTCTTAGTAGTTTCAGTTATATTTGTCTGTTTATTCATTCATACTCCCCTTCTTCCCCGCTTCTTTAATCCAATCCCTAGTTGCACCCCAGCCTTGCCGTCCCTCGGGATTTGGGGCTGTGATAGATAAGTATTTATAAGTAATTTTCAAAAATTATTAAGAGGACTTCGAAATTTGCTGCACTTTTTGAGGAGCTGTGGATGATATTTTGGTGTATTTGAGGTGTAGAGAGTATGTAGTTGATCATATGTTTATGATAGATCTTGAGTATAAGATGATTAAGTGAAGAAAATGAGTCTTTAATGTGAAAATCGAAAATTATGAGTAAGAACACCTAGTGTGTATTCTAGGTGTTCTTGGTGGAAATATGAAGATTTAAATACCATTAAAATTAATTCAAAAAGAAATTAGTTAATTATTTAATGAATAAAATTAAATAGAAAATAAATTAATTAATAAATGCGAAATTTTAAAAGAATATATAATGATGTTAGTGTGTTAAGATAATCATTGTTAAAGTATAAGAATGATAGAAACTAATTTATTTTGAATCGGTTTAATAGAAATCCAAGAATCGAATAAAGTAAGTAAATACGTAAAAGAAGAAATAAGGAAACGAGGGTTTATACGTTGATTGATTTGAGATAGTCGATGATTAATAATAATGAGTGTAGTTGATGATGATATCATATGAGATATAAATATAGAAGTTAAAGGATTGAATTGAAATTTGAAATGAAATTGGTTTAGTAATTGGTTAGTTGAAAAGACGAGAAAGTGTTCGTCGTGTTATTAATCAAGGAAAGAGGAAGTACTCGCGATAAATGATAGTGTGTCATGAATTTTTTAAGATGGAAAATTTGTGCAAATAATGGTAGTATAGCATTGACCGAACCTAGGGAATTGTGCGTCGAGTTTTATCGAGAATTAGGGTTACCGCGGACTGTTCCGTAAATTGGAAAATAAACTAGACATCCGTAGCTTTCTTTTGGTATAAATTTCATCCCCTGTTTCGAAGGAATCTGTTCTGTATGAACTCCAGAACTTCTGCTTTGTGCAGAAACTTTCGTAAGCCTAAATTCTTAAAGTTGAAACCTTTTTAACTTCGTTCCTTGTGAACTTCTAAGTCGTTATAAGTTATCGACTCCCGTTATTAACTGACCCAAGTGTCGAGTAAGGAACCGAGTTAGTTTCTAAGTGAGATATGAACGAGTCTCGTTTAATCGTTAATCAAAAGAATGTAGTTAAAGTGCAAAGGCCAAAAGGTCATAAAATGAATTCAATTTCTTTTCTTTAATCGTCTTGATCGATTACTAAAGTTTGAATATTTGCAATAAAAGAAGGAAGTCGGAGTTGAAGGCAGGACGGAAGACAAAAGATTAAAGTTTGTTCTGTAAACGATTGAGGTGGGCTTTTATATATACGAAATAAAATGAGCGATGCTCGAAAATCTTTTATTTACAGCTTTGATAATTGTGTTCTCAAAGTGATAATCAGGGCATGAAATATTTGTTTTATGTGAGTTCGCTTGTTGCCTTTCTGAGTTAGCCGACTGCTATCCAGAATTATTAGTTAGCCGACTGCTAACTAAATCGATCGGACTCTGTGTTAGCCAAAAGGGTGCTTTCCAGGGTTAGTGTACACGGTACCCGTTGTGTGTGGTACTCTATTGAGGGGTAGCCAGCCACGGTGAGGAACGTGCGCAGAAGAAGAAAAGGCTTCTTCCTCGGCGTTGAAAAGGGCAAGATGAATGTAACAACAGAAAAATCTTTGCGCAAAGTGTTTAGAAAAGAGAAAATGTTTAGTAAACACGGGCCTTTAAACGAAAAACCCCGTTGCGTAACTGTTAAAAATGCCTGATTAATCTATACTCTTATGAGATATTTTCGGCTGTCACAGCCCCAAATCCCGAGGGACAGCAGAAGCTGGGGTGCGACTAGGGGTTGGATTAAAGAAGCGGGGAAGAAGGGGGATGAATAAGAATGAATGAATAAACAGACATTTATAACAGAATGAACTACTATGAATAAGACTTCATTATATAAAAGGAAGAGTTGTGTTGGGAAATTTATTAGTATAAGTTTTGATGAATTCCAAAACCGACTGACCCCAACCGAGTAGATGTTGCCAGAACCTAATGATAGTTTAGGCTCGCTGTTTGAGCAAAGTTAAGATTTTATCTTTACAGGTCTCCAGCTGAAGAAGGCAACAAGGCGTCACTCAGACAGAACATCAGTTGTGAAGAAAGACAACTGAGAGTTCATTTGTTCAGATGCAAACAAGGGGAAGTCTTCAGAACATCTGTTGTGAAGGAAACCAACTGAGTGTTCATCAGATGAGAAACAGTTGAAAGGAAGAGAACATCAGATGAAAAGGAAATCATCTGAGGGTTCAAACCCAACTGAGTAAAGAAGTGGAAGACAACTGAGTGTTCAGTTTCAGAACTTCAGTTATAGAATCCGAACAAGAAGTTCAACTGTTTGAAGTTCAAAGTCAGCTGAGAGCTTGACAGATCGGAACATCAGCTGAAGATCACTCAGATGAAGGTCAAGACTCTCAACCGACAAACCGAAGTTGACTGTCAAAGATTTGAATTTCAAAAGGAAGTCACATGAGGGTTTGACCGTTCAGTCATTACCCCTTCTGGCCCAACACAAGGCTGTCTTAGATGGAAAGCAGAAGAGCACAGATGTCATATCGGGAAAGTCTGCAGAAATGAGAGACAAGCCATCGCTTTCAACCGATCAGAGATCAACTGCTCCTCCAACGGCTAGTTGATTCTCTCCGCCTATAAATAGAGGCATTCTCTCATTTGAGAGTTAGCACGAGATAGACACAGATAGACGACGAAAATTCAAGAGGTTTCTCGAGAGAAATCAAAGCAAAAAGCAAATCTGCAAAATCATCATCTAAGAGCATCAGCAGCTGAGAGTTCCAATTTGAGAGAACATTAGTAGCTGAGGGTTCCTAGAGATCGAAACTATTTTTGATCTTAGGTTGAGTGTTTATTCGTTCAAACCTTAGATCCAGCTCTCATTTGTAATCGAGCTGTAGTTGGAAAAACCCACCCACTCTCACACCCTAAAAACTGTTAGTTAGGACCCTACTCTTCCTGCAACTGAGTAGATAGGCTGTTAAGTGCCCGCAAACTTAGCATAGGTTGTTAAGAACCCGTAATCTTAACTGTAAGGTCGATAAGTACCCGCAAACTTATCCTTAACGGTTGCTCAGCCCGCGTAAGCTGAGTGGTTCTGTCCAGAAGAACTTGGACTGAGGTGTGTGGACTCACATCTCCCCGTGGACGTAGGAGTTCTCTCCGAACCACGTAAATCTTGTGTGTCGTGTTCATTTGTGTTCAGTCATTATTTGCATATCTCAACTGACAAACTAACCGCATACAATCTGCATACTTTCACATCAACAGTTTTGGTTTTGACCAACCGAGCATAAAAGCGTGAGTTTATTTTTACGAGTTCATTTTCCACCACATTCCGCACAGCACCACTCTTCCAGCTGAGGTTGCTTACTCAGCGAGCAACCTCAGCTGTGAGATCCCAACTGAGTCCTTTTACTCAGTTGAAGTTGATTTCAAGTGTTAAGTTTTTCGAAAGTTGAAAAATCCTAACTGGTGTATTCCCCCCCCCCCCATACACCAGTAACTCGTATCGGGACCATCAAGTGGTATCAGAGCAGTGGTTCAAAAGACTGCTGACTCTGTTTCACGAGGTGTGAATTCGAGAATTCTTTTTCAGTGGTCAACTGAACAAATCTTTTCACGCTAGTGCATTCTTGCTCGCATTTTTTTTTGTCCTATTTTTGTTTGTGCAGATGGACGTCAAGGACAAGATCGTAGTCATGTTCTCCGTAGTCAATTATACATCATGGAGAACTCGAATGAAGAAGATCCTTCTGTCAAAGCATCATAGGATGCAACAAGTTCTCACATCTGGACCAATCGTCATACGAGACAGAATTCTTCGCACTCCCACAAATCCCAACGATGGAGATGCAGTGGTGGAGTATGTGGAGAAACAGCCAAAAGACTACACTCCGGAAGAGGCCAAGGTGAGCCAGCTGGATATCTGGGCGCAGAGCACAATAATGTCCACGGTTGGACAAGATTATCTGCCCTGGATAGAGGAGTGTGAGACTGCAAAAGAGATGTGGGACATCCTGGCTTCGCTAAGTGAAGGAAGCGACGAGACGAAGGAAAATAAGTTCTCGCATGCATGTCAAGATTTTGACAACTTCAGTTTGCGACCTGATGAGACCATCGATCAGCTAGAGCTCCGGTTTATGGACATCATCAGAAGAATCCAGTCCATCCGGAAAGGAAAATACACACTAAGAGAAATTAATCTCAAAGTGTTGCAAGCTCTACCGGCTGAGTGGGATACATTCACAAATATCCACGAGAGCCGAGCTGACCTTGGTGAAATGGAAACTGAAAGATTGTTCTCAATCTTGAAAGGAAATGAGTATAAGGTCAACAGAAGGAGGTCGCAGCCCTCAAGTCAGACAAATAGAATTGAGGATGTCGGCTCAGCATCAAAGTCAGTGGCCCTCCGAGCTGACTACTCAAAGTCGAGATCGTCAAGGCCAACCAGATCGGCTGACACGACTGCAAAGGAGCCGAGCAGAGAGGAACTGCAACAGGACATTGCAGCGTTGTCAAAGAAGTTAGCCGATATGGATACTCGGTTCGGCAAATACAAACGCTTCTATAAATCAAACCGAACTCGAGACAGTTCGAAGCCAGTCACCAATGGTTGCTTCGAATGCGGCAAGGAAGGACACTTCAAAGCTGACTGCCCAGACCTCTCAAAGAAGGAAAGAGAAGCACTGAGGGCCAAGCAAACTGCAAAGAACAAGGCCATGGTAGCAGAAGAGGCAGCTGACGATATGGACATCTTCACAGACACTGAAGATGAGGATGATCTGACCTCTACCAACAAAGTCATCAGTCCGGATCAATGCCTCATGGCACTTGGAACCGACCAAGATGATATTGAGGTACAATCTAATCCTGCTCGCTTAAATTCTTCCAATACTTCTAACATGCAGGAATCTCTGAGCGATGAGTTGGAACCCTCCTAGAATGATTTTCAAGAACTCAGTGAGGAACTGCATCAGCAGTTGGTTGAGTTTAAGAGTCTTCAAGCCCAGTTCGCCAAGCTTGAAGATTCCTTAACCGAAAAGGACGATCTGATCAAAAGACACGCTGAAGAAATTGACCAGCTGAAAAGTTAACTGAGTACAGCCAACCAAACTGAGGCTTCAACCGATGAACAGTTGAAGGAACAGATCAAGGCACAGAACGAACAGTTGAACAAGCAAGAGGCTCAGATCGACCAGCTGATGAAGACATCAGATGCCCAGACCGAGCATATAGCTGTTCTTCTCAAGGATCTTCAAACTGAGAAGGACAACCTGACTAAGCTATATCAGTCATCCGAGATCATCGAGAATCTCATCAGATACAGACGGCAAACGGATGATGTGTCTGGACTCGGATACGACGTGGTAAAGGACACTGGAATTCCACCAGCTACCTTCACCAAGGCTGAGGAAGTCATGGTTGCCAAACCTAACACAGTTGAGTCTGCAACTGAACAAACACCATCACAACCAACAAAGGCAACTGTGGCTGAGAAAGGCAAAGGAGCTGCAGATGGAGCACCAACGAAACAGTCGGTGGAGTCTACAACCGAGGGGGAATGTTCCAAGACTCAACGGAGGAACCGGAGACGTCGGAGTCGCAATCAGAACCGAGCTCAAAATCGACAACATAACCAAGCTCAGAACCGACGTGATAATCAACCAACAAACCAACCACAGCAGAGATGGAACCAACAGAACCGACCAAGCTTCAACCGACAGAATCAACAACGGTTCCATCACATCAACAACTAGAGGTTCCAACAGAGTCAACCTATGTGGAACAGTTACGATAGCTATGGTTACTCATGCCACAACATGAATCATCAACAGGGCATGAACAGCTACAGACAACCCTCAGGAAGTTGGAATCATAATCAGCCACAAAGATTCCAACAGGGCGTCCGACCTCACAGACAAACTTGACAGGATAAAAATCGCCATCAAAACAGGGGGAAAGCCTCACCTCCTAAAGCCCAACATGGGAGAAATCCAACTCCTCCCAAGAAACAGAGCATCATTTCAAGCAACAAGCCTAAGGATAACCGAGGTGTTGTTATAGTTGATGAAAATGGGCAGATCATCTGGAATGACAAGGCTATTCGAGTGTACAGAGAAAAGCGACGCACAGTTCCAGGGGGAACTGGTTCTAACCCTCCAGGACCCAACTGAAATTGGGGACCTAAGCGAGTTTCTCTTTGCAGGTACAAGAGAAACAGCTGAGGAAGAAGAAGGCGTCTACAACAATGTGGGTGATGGATAGTGGATGCTCGAAACACATGACAAATCTGAAGGATTTGCTTGGAAGTTTCGTGGAGAAAGAAGGTCCATCAGTTACTTTTGGTGATAACTCAAAAGGTTATACCAGAGGTTACGGTACCCTTGAAACCAATCATGTTTCAATTTCTAATGTCTCTTATGTTGATGGATTGAAGCATAACCTGCTCTCCATCAGCCAATTCTGTGATAATGGTTTCTCTGTCAAGTTTGATGCACAGGGTTGCAGAGTTAAAGATGTCGGATCAAAGCAGGTGATATTGTTGGGAAATCGATCTCCAACAGGGAATGTATACTACGCTGACTGGAACAGCAGCCTCCCTGACACTTGCCTGTTATCAAAGAGCAGTTCGGATGTGAGCTGGCTGTGGCACAAAAGGCTCAACCATCTGAATTTCAAGACGATGAACCGACTCGCCAGACAAGAACATGCAAGAGGCATACCTAACCGAGTGTTTTCAACAACACACATCTGCAGTGCATGCCAGCTGGGAAAGCTCGCTAGAACCTCCTTCTGGTCGAAGTCAACTCCCTCAACCGACCGAGTGTTACAGCTGATCCATATGGATCTCTTCGGGCCAGTTACACCAAAAAGCATTAATGGAAACGAATATACTTTGGTTGTAACTGATGACTACTCAAGACATACGTGGACCATCTTCATGCGCCACAAGAGTGAAACCCGAGATGAGCTGCCCAAGCTGATGGATCGGATATCGAACCAACAAGAGATAAAGATCATATCAATCCGATCAGATCGTGGAACGGAGTTTCTAAATGAAACCATCATTGAGTATTGCGAAAAGAATGGCATAACCCATCAGACATCAGCCGCGCGTACTCCACAACAGAATGGCGTAGCTGAGCGAAGAAATAGAACTCTGAAGGATGCAGCCACATCCATGTTAGCGAGCTCAGCACTGCCAAAGAGATTTTGGGCTGAAGCGATCAACACATCATGCTACACTCAGAATCGATCTCTTCTCACCAAGCGGTTGGGAAAGACGCCCTACGAGCTGTGGAGACGCAGAAAGCCAGATATTTCTTATTTTCGTGTTTTTGGATCTAAGTGTTATATTCACAACAATGGGAAGACTCAGTTGAAAACTTTTGATGCCAAAGCTTCGAAGGGCATATTTCTTGGATATGCAGCTCGGATCAAGGCATATAGAGTTTTCAACAACAACTCTCGTGTTGTGGAAATAACACCTCATGTTAGTTTTGATGAATCTACCTTTGAGTGCAGGGAACAGGTAAAGGAACAACACGCGGATCCAGCTGTTCTACCAGTTCTCACCAGATCGCAAGCACTTCGGGAAAAGAACAGAGCAGAACCCCTAATATGGGCAACTGAGGATGAGGATCCATACTCCTCTGAAGATGAATGCGAAGACCTCGGCTTGTCCCAAGGGGGAACTTCAGCTGATGCCCCTCCAACTACATCAGCATCCGATGCCCAACCAAGCTCAGTTCAAACTATTGTAAATATTGAGGATCCAGACTCAACAGCTGTTCAATCACTAGCTCTGAAGACTCCAACTCAGATTTCTGAACAGCCACAGTTAGAAGAAGAAGGAAGACGCAACCGAAGATGGTATGAAGTTCATTCCACTGACGACATCATCGGAGATCCAACCGAGGGTGTGCGCACACGGAGCAGAGTTGCAAATCTAGAATCAACCGAGGAAGATTCCAACGCTTATGCCCAATATGCTGAGGAATTGGCAGTTCTAGAAGAGTTCGAGCAAGCTGGGGATGTTGCCATGATTTCTTGCTTTGTAGCTGATGTTCCAGAACCGAAGAATGTTGGGGAAGCTCTCAACTGTGTCCACTGGACAACAGCTATGCAAGAAGAATTGAATGAGTTTCTACGCAACTGTGTATGGGAGTTGGTAGAAAGACCAAATGGTGTCAAGGTGATTGGATTGAAATGGATTTTCAAAAACAAGAGAGACGCCATTGGATTCATTGTGAGGAATAAAGCAAGGTTGGTAGCTCAAGGATATTGCCAACAAGAAGGAATTGACTTTGAAGATTCCTTTGCACCAGTTGCAAGGCTGGAAGCCATCCGGATCTTTCTAGCTTATGCCGCACATCACAAGTTCAAAGTATATCAGATGGATGTGAAGTGTGCATTCCTCAATGGAGATATAAAAGAAGATGTATATGTTGAACAGCCTCCTGGTTTTGAGACTGGAGATGGAAGAGTGTACAAGCTGAAGAAAGCTATCTATGGTCTAAAGCAAGCGCCAAGGGCATGGTATGACACTCTGTGTGGATTTCTTCTGGACTCAGGATTCAAATGAGGTTCAGTTAATAAAACTCTGTTCACTATCAAAGTTGGAGAAGATATACTTGTCGTGCAAATTTATGTCGATGACATCATTTTCGGCTCCAAGTCGGAGGAGCTGTGCAAGAAGTTCTCCGATCTTATGAAGGAAAAGTTCGAGATGTCAATGATAGGCGAGATGAATTATTTCCTTGGATTACAAGTGAAGCAGTCACCTGAAGGGATTTTCATCAACCAGTCCAAATATACAAAGGAGCTCATCACCAAGTTCGGATTGCAGACAAGTAAGACAACGAAGATCCCTATGAACACGAACTGGAAGATCGAACCAGGAGCTGAGGGAAAGCTCATTGATGCCAGCCAGTATAGAGGAATCATCGGTTCGTTGCTCTATCTAACTGCCAGCCGACCAGACATTTCATACGCAGTTGGAGTGTGTGCTCGGTTTCAAGTCCAACCAAGAGAAGAACACATGTTGGCAGCAAAGAACATCAGTAAATATCTGAAGGGAACTGTCAATGTTGGGTTGTGGTACCCAACTGATGACAATATCCAGCTGACTGAATACTCAGATGCCGACCTAGCAGGAGATCGGTTGGATAGGAAGTCTACTTCTGGACACTGTCAGTTCATGGGAAGCAAGCTAGTTTCATGGTTCTCCAAGAAACAAGCGTGTGTTGCTACTTCGACAACCGAGTCAGAGTACATGGCTGCCGGAAGCTGTTGCCTGCAAGTATTGTGGCTGAAGCAGCAGCTGAGAGATTATGAAGTCTCAACTGGACAGGTTCCCATTCATTGTGATAGCTCGAGTGTCATAGCTATCTTTCTAAACCCTGTTCACCACTCTCGGACTAAGCATATCGATATTCGTCATCATTTCATCCGAGATCATATTGAGAAGAAGGATGTGTCCATGGAGAAGATCCCAACTGAGATTCAGAGAGCTGACATTTTCACCAAACCTCTTCCTGAAGCCCGGTTCAAGATGTTGTGTGATCTTCTAGGACTTTTGGATCCGAGCTAAAAACTCATCCGAGCTAAAGAGTCATCTGAGCAGAAGAGTCATCCGAGCTGATAAGGATCCATCCGAGCTGAAGAGTCGGATATCGACTTAAGGGGGAAGCTCAGCTGAAGGGGGAATCTCAGATACTGATTGCCAACTGAAGACGTCAAACATCAGCTGAACAGACGAACTCGAGTCAGCGGCAATTGAGGAACTCGACTAATGAATACAACTGATTCAGACATCAGCTGGCAGGTATCATTTATGACTGAAGGTGTTATGCTCTTAAATGAGAATGTTTGAAATAAATTCAAACATTCCTGTGCTAGTCAGTTACATTAAAATAGCCATCATGTCGCATTAAATGTAAAGTACGGCTGAGCATCCATAGCCTACTTTATAGTGCGACTGGGCTGACATGAAACTGTACACCTTTTCACGCGCTGGTTGGAACTCGGATCAAAACGTCAAGTCAAAGATAGTCAACAGTCGCGTAATCCCAGCCGTTGATGGAATCGCGCCATTTAACCCCAGCCGTTGATCTCATCCAAGTCAAAGACCTATATAAGGCAAAAAATCAGGAAGATATCTCCTACTATCCTCATTCGTGTTTATCAATTATACTATTCATCGTCTTTCAGTTTTTCTGCCTAACCCGTTTCTGCAAATAGATTACTTTCCTCTCCTATATATATTTTACCTTTGCAGTGATTTAATGGCATCCAAAAGAAAGAGAATGACATCATCCGGACCTTCCCTCGTGCCTACCACGTATGAAGAGTCGTTCGATATGTTAGTATCGAAGATTCACTTCGAGCAGATCCTCTCCGACGAGGATCTAGAGTCGCCGGTCCTAGCCCCTCTCTCCAACACTCTCCGTGAGAACGGAGTTCTGGAATGGGCCAAGCTCTGCCCCTCTCACTTGCTCAGGCGCCAAGTCGGAGAATTCTACGTCAATCTTGTTCGCCTCCTTGACGGTTCTGAGGGAGTTTCTACGACGGTGTCATGCCGACAAAGGGATGTTCTGGCAAGGACAATACGTCGTGTCTCCTTCTCCGTCGACGTGTCCGATGTCCTCCGATACATCATACCAATCAACCACACCGCCACCGAGTTCCTGGAGAATATTACCGACGAACAGGCGGATGAATTTCTACAGGATGCTCTGATCGAGCCAGAGCGGTTGAGGAGCAACATGCAAAGGACTAAGCTGAAGCCTGAACACCGCCTGCTGTTCGACGCCGTGTCGAAGGTCTTGTTCGGATACAGTGGCGCGTTGGGCGACATCAGCCGACCTAAGTTGAAACAGTTGTTGGCCTTGGAGCACCAACACCAAATCAACTGGTTCCAATATTTTCTGAACCAGTTGATGGTGGAAAAGTCGAAGATCTCTGAGACTACGACCGAGTCTGGAGAGAAGCTGCTGAGTGTGAAGGGCACGCTCAACTTCGGCTGCAAAATCTCCGCCCTCATCCTCCTCGCAACAAAGGACCGCAACATGGTCTGGGCTGACTGCGAGGAGACGCCGCTGAAGAAGCTGTTGCTATTCCCGACAACCAAGAAAGCACAGGAGGTGCTGAGGAGTGTCTACACTCCCAAGGACAAGAGGGAGTCGGGAAGGCCAGCTGAGTCAATAGCTGAGGGGGAACAAGCTGCGTCTCACCCCACTAAATCCAAAGCCTCACGTCGCCGAGTTGACGTTGAGAAAGAGTCGACTGACGAACCTGCCCAGAAAAAGTTAAGGGTAAGGTTCAAGAAGGCGATCAAGAAGGCAGCTGATGAGCCAGCTGATGAGCCAACTGATGTTCCAGCTGAAGAGTCAGCTGATGAGCCAGTTGAGGTTCCAGCTGAGGAGCCAGCTGAGGAACAAGCTCCAGACGAGGAGGGAGCGCAGGTCGAGTCCACACCTGCTGAGGAGCGTTCCGAATCCAGTCGCTCAGCTGAGGCCGCATCATTCGAGATCGCACCTCGAGGCCCCGGAGCTGATGAGGCTGAGGGCATGGAGACGTCGGATGCATCCTCCTCATCTAAGGACCTCGAAGATGCTACCACCTCCCCCACAGCTGGAGTGAATGCTGTACCGCCCCCAGAGCCTCTTGCTCTCTCTACCCAAACCGAGCCAGAAATTCCGAGCTCTCAGCTCGATGCCAACATCGTGACCGCTCCTTCGGCTGATGTTGAAGAAACCTTTCCACCCTCTTCCCCAACTGAATCCCAAATTCCGACCTCTCAGCTCGATGCCGATGTTGTGACCGACTCTTTGGCCAACATCGATGAACCTCTTGAACCCGAACCATACAATCTCACCCCCTCCCCGATCAACAAAGCGGAGGACCTGCAGGCTGTTGCTGACGAGCACGAAGGCATGGTGGCCTACTGCTTTCAAAAGCTGTTGGATCTGTTCCCTGCGGCTCGCGACATGCCCATCTTCGCTACTCTGGGAACCAAGCTACTGCACCAGTTCCACCTGATCTTTAGCCAGTGGTATGTCAAGGAGGACACGATCAGGGTACTGAGCTGGGACAGGCTGAAATCTGACGAGTCCCGCATCCGAGCCTACTTCAACTATTCTAACTTGGAGGTGGCGTACAACAACCGGATCGCGCTGCTCACTAGACGGTTGGACCAGAGTCTGACTGAAGGGAAGGACACAAGGGAGGCAGCTGGAAAGGAGTGTGTCGACTTCCTTGACAGCATGTTGGTGAAATCAGCCGACTTCCTTGAAGATGTCGATGCAGTAGCCGCCGCCGCAAAAGCAGAGGAGGAGAACCTGAAGCTGTACCTGGCAAACCGTCAAGCCATGGTCACAGCTGAGCCTCTAGCTCAGTCTGCTCAAGCCTCTCCAGCTGCTCAGCTCGCTCCTTCAACAGAACAAATCTGCGAGCTAGTGGCTGAGAGGGTCAACCAGCTGAGGACCGAGCTGCTCGCCAACCTCCAGCACCAACAAGATGACCAGCTGAGGGAGTTGGCAGCTCAAGAAGTGAAGTACCAACAACTGATGGAGGAGAATGCCGAGCTGAAGATGAAGTTGAATGATCTCTCCTCCTCCACCAGTCAGGACATGTCGGAGCTGAAATCCACTCTGTTGGGCTTGAAGTCGGAAGTAAATGTCTTCAAGTCCTTGGCTGACTCAAATCTGGCCAAGTCCCAACAGACGCAGGATGCTGAATGGGAGTCCCGGTTCGAGTCGCGTTGGGCTGAGTTCGTTGCATTTCAGACAGAGGTCAACGACAACCTCTCTGTCTTGAAGAAGGCAGAACAAGAGCGCCGGGACTCCGAACTGGCAAAGAAGATCGAGCTGGAGTGTGTGGTCGATGAACTCTTCAACCGTGTTCAATCCACCGAGGCCAAACTCAACTCTCTGGACGGTTCAGTAGCAAGCCTTGTTGCTGATGCCAAAAAGAGGGAAGAGAAGGAGACGGAGGGTGAAGCACAGGAAGAAGAAGAGACCCAAGAAGAAGGAGTGCCAGCTGCTCAACCATCCAAATCTCAGCTGAGGAGAAGGAAGTCTGCTGCTGCCAAGACAGCCGAAGTCGGAGGAGCCGAAATGTCTAAGGACTTGGAGCAGGCAAAGAAGATTGGAGTTTCCTACAGCTCCATAGCCGAGATCGCAGCTGAGCTGGATTCTGAACTCGACGGGATAACAACCGAAGAGTGCATTGCTGCGGCCAAGGCTATGGATGTAGAGGAGAAGGACTACATGAACCCGAGCTGGATCAGAAAGTTTGCCGCCAGCCAGGCGAGGAGGGTGAACCAGCTCGAGGTTGAGCTGAAGAAGGTTTCTCAGAACCTGGACCGCAACGTTGCCTCTCGCAGCCGACGCCGCATCAACAAAATCCAATCAAAGGCGGAAGCTCGGTTGAAGCAACAAAGGTTGCCTCTAAAGTCCAAGGTTGAGAGTCGGTTCAGGCATACTGACAAGTGGATGCCGACCGAGTGGAATGAGGATTGGGAGATGTTCAAGCAGGAGTTCATGAACGACTTCTATTACAGGAAGGTTTACGCAACTGACGACCCAAGGAGAGCGTTCAAAGAGGCGCTGACTGAGTTGCACTTAGGTGACCCGGGCATGTTCAGTCAATTCAGGAGGGCCATGATTGACGCCAACCTGGACTTAAACACTGTTCCAGTTCCCAAGAAGGTTACTTATCGGCCACCTCTTCTCTCGGATTCCAGCAACCCGAACCGTCAGAAGATTGCATCTGAGGCGAGGCAGGTCTGCAATGAGCATGGAGTGGACATCTCTAAGGAGTCACCTGCTAAGAGGGAAATTTTTGTAAGGATCTTTGGCAAGTATGGGCTACAATACTAGCTCAGTTAGTTTTCTAGCAACTGTTGTAATTTTCGGTTTTTGAGCCTATCTTTTGTAACAATCAGTTGTAATGAAAACTATTCAGTTATAAGATTCACCTTGATGAACAATCCCTCATTGTCCAAGCTCTGAATCACAAAGTCTTTTAAATACCATGTTATAACTGTGCTAACCCTTTGATGTTTTATCTTATAGACTGTCTAGAATTTCAGCTGAGATTTTAGATAAGTTAGTGAGGTTTAGATCAGTAGTGGTTTCAAGTTGTAAGTGGTTTTGGCATCATCAAAAAGGGGGAAATTGTTGGGAAATTTATTAGTATAAGTTTTGATGAATTCCAAAACCGACTGACCCCAACCGAGTAGATGTTGCCAGAACCTAATGATAGTTTAGGCTCGCTGTTTGAGCAAAGTTAAGATTTTATCTTTACAGGTCTCCAGCTGAAGAAGGCAACAAGGCGTCACTCAGACAGAACATCAGTTGTGAAGAATGACAACTGAGAGTTCATTTGTTCAGATGCAAACAAGGGGAAGTCTTCAGAACATCTGTTGTGAAGGAAACCAACTGAGTGTTCATCAGATGAGAAACAGTTGAAAGGAAGAGAACATCAGATGAAAAGGAAATCATCTGAGGGTTCAAACCCAACTGAGTAAAGAAGTGGAAGACAACTGAGTGTTCAGTTTCAGAACTTCAGTTATAGAATCCGAACAAGAAGTTCAACTGTTTGAAGTTCAAAGTCAGCTGAGAGCTCGACAGATAAGAACATCAGCTGAAGATCACTCAGATGAAGGTCAAGACTCTCAACCGACAAACCGAAGTTGACTGTCAAAGATTTGAATTTCAAAAGGAAGTCACATGAGGGTTTGACCGTTCAGTCATTACCCCATCTGGCCCAACACAAGGCTGTCTCAGATGGAAAGCAGAAGAGCACAGATGTCATATCGAGAAAGTCTGCAGAAATAAGAGACAAGCCATCGCTTTCAACCGATCAGAGATCAACTGCTCCTCCAACGGCTATTTGATTCTCTCCGCCTATAAATAGAGGCATTCTCTCATTCGAGAGTTAGCACGAGATAGACATAGATAGACGACGAAAATTCAAGAGGTTTCTCGAGAGAAATCAAAGCAAAAAGCAAATCTGCAAAATCATCATCTAAGAGCATCAGCAGCTGAGAGTTCCAATTTGAGAGAACATTAGTAGCTGAGGGTTCCTAGAGATCGAAACTGTTTTTGATCTTAGGTTGAGTGTTTATTCGTTCAAACCTTAGATCCAGCTCTCATTTGTGATCGAGCTGTAGTTGGAAAAACCCACCCACTCTCACACCCTAAAAAGTGTTAGTTAGGACCTTACTCTTCCTGCAACTGAGTAGATAGGCTGTTAAGTGCCCGCAAACTTAGCATAGGTTGTTAAGAACCCGTAATCTTAACTGTAAGGTCGATAAGTACCCGCAAACTTATCCTTAACGGTTGCTCAGCCCGCGTAAGCTGAGTGGTTCTGTCCAGAAGAACTTGGACTGAGGTGTGTGGACTCACATCTCCCCGTGGACGTAGGAGTTCTCTCCGAACCACGTAAATCTTGTGTGTCGTGTTTATTTGTGTTCAGTCATTATTTGCATATCTCAACTGACAAACTAACCGCATACAATCTGCATACTTTCACATCAACAGTTTTGGTTTTGACCAACCGAGCATAAAAGCGTGAGTTTGTTTTTACGAGTTCATTTTCCACCACATTCCGCACAACACCACTCTTCCAGCTGAGGTTGCTTACTCAGCTGTGAGATCCCAACTGAGTCCTTTTACTCAGTTGAAGTTGATTTCAAGTGTTAAGTTTTTCGAAAGTTGAAAAATCCTAACTGGTGTATTCCTCCCCCCCCCATACACCAGTAACTCGTATCGGGACTATCAAGTTAATCTTGAAGGATCACTCGACAAGGTTCTCAAAAAGAAACTGAGTTAATTGTACGGGTTTAGACCTAACAGATAGATACAATAACTTCAAAAAGATTGGCTGCGGAAAGCGTAAAGCTTGACATACAAGTCCTTTATTCTAAAAAAATGACTTCTTAACTCAACATCAACCACCGCCGCTCCCGTCGCTCAACCTGCACATTTTATAAAACATATGCAGGGCTAAACATTTTCACAACTTGGCTTGATCAAGCACTTTTCTGACTGATGTTACGTTCAATCTTGCCCAATAATTATCACCGTAGCTGGCCACCCCTCAATAGGGTTCCACACACAACGGCTACTGTGTACACTAACTTTGGATAGCAAGTCGGCTAACTCAAAGTCCGATCGTTTTAGTTAGCAAGTCAGCTAACTAATAATTTTGGATAGCAGGTCGGCTAACTCAGAAGGTTACAAGAGAACTCACATAAAAAAAAAAATCATTTCATGCTCTAATTATCACGTTGAAAACACAATTATCAAAGCTTGTAAACAAAGATTTTCGAGCATCGCTCATTTTAGTTCGTATATAAAAAAGCCCACCTTACTGATTACAGAACTACTATTTGAGCTTCCATCTCTGATCCTCCATCCTATCCTCGGTGCTGACTTCCCCCTTTTATCGTAAATAAACAAACTTTAGAACTTGATCGCAGCGATAAAAGAAACAGGAAATCGAAATAGGTTTTAGTCTTTTAGGCTTTTGCACTTTACTACTTTCTTTTGATTAACTAATAGACGAGACTTCTATCAATTCTCGTCTACAAACTGACTCGGCTCATTACTCGACACTTAGGTCAGTAGATAATGAATATCGATAACTTAGAATGACTTAAAAGTTCACAAGGAACGAAGTTGAAAAGGATTCAACTTCGGAAACTAAGCTTTGGAAACTTACTGCACAAGTCAGTGATTCTGGGGTTCGCACAGAACAGAGAATATTAAAACAGGGAATTAATTTTATAGTAAAAGAAATCCATGGTTGTCTAGTTTACTCTCCAATTTACGGATCTTGATTTCGTTAAGCGAGCTAGAAGTTATAACAGTTTCCGTGAAATGTCGCAAAACAGTCGCGCGAAACCCTAATGCTCGACAAAACTCGACGCACGATTCCCTAGGTTCGATTAATGCTATTCCACTTTTATTTTCACGAAATTTTCATCTTAATACAGTTTATATGCAGAATCCCTTAATCGGGTTGACATTCACGCCTTTTGATTAAACAAACGACGAACATTTCCTCGTCATTTCCAACTAACCATTTACTATACCAAAACAATTTCATATTCAAATCCTATTTCATTTTAGTTCATCAACTTCTCATTTCTTAACTATATCTCATATCATCTCGTATCTCGGATGGAAAAGTCGTCAACTACAAACTCGTTCATCAATCAATAACAATCATTATTATTAAAAGGGATTTCCTTATTCGACTTTTCTACCAGCTTTTAAACTCGTTTCTTCGTCTCTTAACGAAATTTCAAACTTCTTAGAATTCGTTCAAACTTTACGGTTACGATCATTAACTAACAATATTATCATAGGTTTGAATCACAAACCTAAATCATTACTTATGCTCGACTTATCGTCGATTATTCGTCTCTTACTAAAAATCGTACGTTCTCCGTTTTCGTTCAAATTTTACAACGATCATCATCTAACAAGCATTACTAATATGTAAACCATATTCTAAAAACATTATCGAGCTTCAACTTATCGACGAGTTTCCGTCTCTTACGTTTTTCGTTTTATTTTTAGAAAAAACTCAAATAAATATATATTCATCCTCAATCATCCTACATCTCATTTCCATAAACAAAACATGCATATCATATCATCTTCTTCATCAAATCAATCATTCTTCATCTCTTATATTTCAACTTTTATTTTAGAAAAATCTAAATTAATTCATATAGTCAATTAACATGTAGATCACTAACTCATCAATCAAACAACAAGAAAATCGAACTAGGAAAAACCCTTAATCTCACAAAAAAATCGGTAATTACATAAATCAAAGGGGGGTGATTTTCTTTATGATTCGATCCGTAGAACTTAATTCTAAACATACTAGAACATGAATTAACCATAGGACATCATCCTATTTCATCTCCTATGTTTCGAAAAAAATGAAAATGATGGGAAAGGATTTGTGTTCGGTTCATAACGTAGGAGAAGTTCTCACCTTGCAGAATATGAACTCGGAAATGAATTTAATCGGTAGACGGGAGACTTGTGATCTTAAGAAAGCTTGAAGGATGAAGCTTTAATGGAGGATTGGGAGAGAAAAATGAGAGAGAGGGAAGTGATGAATGTGGCGGCAATGACTTGTGAGGGAGAGAGGGAGATGACTCATGTATACATACATAAAGGTGAAAGAAAAATCTAACTAAAGGTAGTGACTCGCTTAAGGTGTGTTTGGTTGCGATTTATTAGACGGAAATATCTCATTTTCGGGTTTTAAATGATGTTATAAAAGTCGAGAAATAATTTCTTAGATAGTTACGAATTCGACGAAATCTAATTCGTCCGTTAGATTAGAAATAAATCACATACTCGAAAAACCTAATTCGTTTTTCAAAATCCGAGAAAAAGTCGGGATAAGACAGCCTAAAATTCGCCCGGAAAAATCATAAAAACTGACTTTCTCCGGTGAACTCGTATCGAAGAAAAAGTGAATGTAAAGTTCGACGGTTTTTCAATCTGAGTTTTCGGACGATAAATTTGTCGGACGCGAAAACTCTAATACAGTAGTCGTTTGTCCTACTTCTGGAATTTATTTTCAGAAACGGATTTCACCGTAAATCTTAGAATCGAAAATCCTTAACTTAGGCGTGCAAAGCCTTAATTATTAATTAACTTTTTATTTAATCGACGGACTAAACATCCGGGGTATTACATCCTACCCCTCTAACAAGAAATTTCGTCCCGAAATTTGCATACCTTCTTCAAAAAGATAAGGGTACTTCTCTTTCATCTTTTCTTCGAGTTCCCACGTGGCTTCTTCTTGCCCGTGGTGATTCCATAGCACTTTTATTATTGGTATCGACTTGGTTCTTAACTCTTGTATTTTCCGATCTAAAATCGATAATGGTTTTTCTTCATAACTCAAGTCGGATTCAAGAACGACGTCTTGTTGGTTAATTACGTGCTTAGGATCAAAAACATACTTTCTTAACTGAGATACGTGAAACACGTTATGGACACTTCCTAGACTTGGCGGTAAGGCCAATCTATAAGCAACAGGTCCTACTCTTTTGAGTCTCATAAGGTCCTATAAACCTTGGTAAACCTTGGTCAGAGTTTACCTTAACTCCGAATCTAACGATTCCTTTAGATGGTGATATCTTGAGGAAAACTTTATCCCCTATTTCAAAACTAAGATTGGTTCCACGATCGTCGGCGTAAGACTTTTGTCGGCTCTGGGCCTCTTTCATTCTAACTCTAATCTGACGAATGATCTCGATCATTTCAGTGACTGCATCGGGTCCTAGGTTCTTTCTTTCACCTACTTCATCCCAATAAAGTGGTAATCTACATTTCTTTCCATATAAAGCCTCGTAAGGCGCCATTCATATCGTCGCCTGATAACTGTTATTGTACGCGAATTCAACTAAATGTAAGATATCTTCCCAATTCGCGCTTTGATCCAATACTACAGTTCTTAGCATATCAACGAGTATCTGAATCGTTCTCTCGGATTGTCCATCCGTCTGGGGTGAAAAGCGGTAATAAAGTTAAGTTCGGTCCCTAACTCTTTCTGCATCGTAATCCAAAATCTTGAAGTGAATTTGGCATCTCTATCTGATGTTATCGACTTTGGTATTCCGTGCCGACATACAATCTTACAGACATACAGCTGTGCCAACTTCTCTGACCCGTAGGTAATCTTAATCGGTAGAAAATGAGCTGATTTGGTGAGTCTATCAATAACTACCCAGATGGCAGTGTTTCCTCTTCTTGATTTAGGCAAACCTGTCACAAAATCCATTGCTATATCCTTCCATTTCCATTCTGGGATACTTAACGACTGTAACAATCCATATGGTCTTTGGTGTAGAGCTTTCACTTGTTGACAAATCAAACATCTTTCTACAAATGAGGCAACGTCTCGTTTCAAACCGTTCCACCAAAAATTCTTTCTTAAATCCTGATACATCTTCGTACTCCCTGGGTGTGCTGTATATGGTGTATCGTGAGCCTCACTCATGATATCGTTCTTCAATTTGTCGTCTTCAGGGATACAAAGTCTGCCTTCGAACAAAATCGCATTGTCTGGAGCCTCGGAAAAACCGTCCGGTTTATCCATTCTTATCCTTAGTCGAAGCTTCTCAATTGATTCGTCCTTTCTCTGTGCACTTATGATTCTTTCTCGTAAGTCTGATGTAGCTTCGAGTGCTGCTATATGGTTTGTTATCATTTCAGGTGCATCGAGCACTTCTAAGTCCATTTCCTCAAATTCTCTTACAAGAGCTTCTTCCTCAACAAAGAGACATCCTAACTTTGTTGGAGTCTTGCGACTCAGCGCGTCAGCTACCACATTTGCTTTTCCTGGATGATAGTTGATTCCGCAATCATAATCCTTGACTAATTCGAGCCATCGTCTTTGCCTCATGTTCAATTCCTTTTGCTCGAAGAAGTACTTCAAACTCTTATGGTCCGTAAAAATCTCAACCCTAACACCATAGAGATGGTGTCTCCAAATCTTCAGCGCATGCACAACGGCTGCTAGTACTAAGTCGTGGGTTGGGTATTCAACTTCATGAGGTCGAAGTTGTCATAAAGCATAAGCTATCATCTTCCCATCTTGCATCAAAAGACAACCTAATCCGTTCTTCGAAGCGTCTGTATAAACCACGTATTCCTTATTTGCTTCTGGCAAAGCCAACACTGGTGTTGTGGTTAACTTCTCCTTGAGTGTCTGAAAACTCTTCTCACATTCGTTCGTCCATTTATACTTGTTTTCCTTCCGAAGTAGTTGCGTCATAGGTCTAGCAATCGTTGAAAATCCTTCGATGAATCTTCTGTAATAACCGGCTAAACCTAAGAAACTTCTAATTTTGTTCGGACTTGTTGGCAATTTCCAATCACGTACTGCCTCTACCTTGGCAGGATCTACCTTGATGCCTTCTGTTGACACGATGTGTCCAAGGAACATTACTTCCTTCAGCCAAAATTCGCACTTACTGAATTTGGCATAAAGCTTCTTGGCTCTAAGCGTTTCTAAGACTATTCTCAAGTGTTCCTTGTGTTCTTCCTCATTCTTGGAGTAAATGAGAATGTCGTCAATGAATACTAAAACAAATTTGTCTAAGTATGGGTGGAAGATTCTATTCATGAGATCCATGAATACTGCGGGAGCGTTAGTCAAACCAAATGACATCACTAGGAATTCGTAATGGCCATATCTGGTTCGGAAAGCAATCTTAGGTATGTCCTCGAGTTTGATTTTTAATTGATGATACCCGGATCTTAAGTCTATCTTTGAAAAGACTCCTGCGCCTTTAAGCTGATCAAAGAGGTCTTCTATCCTTGGCAAAGGATACTTATTCTTAAGGGTAATCTTATTTAACTCACGATAGTCTACGCACATCCTCATAGAACCATCCTTCTTTCTGACAAACAAAACAGATGCTCCCCACGGTGAAACACTCGGTCTAATGAAACCAAGGTCTAATAATTCTTGCAGTTGGATCTTAAGCTCTTCTAATTCTTTCAGCGCCATCCTATATGGGGCTTTCGATTAGGAGGCCGATCGTGGTTCTAAGTCGATCGAGAAATCTATGTGACTGTCGGGTGGTAAACCAGGTAAAATTTCAGGAAAGACGTCTTCGTATTCGTTAACAACTTTCACATCTTGAATGGTTTTCTCGGCTCTTGGTTCTCCAACTAGGTACACAAGATAAGCGGTGCAACCCTTCTTCTTCATCAATTTCTTGGCTTGTAAGGCGGATATTATCGGTACTCTCTTGCCCATTGCAATCCCATGAAATTCTGTCGGTTCTTTCCCTGGTGGTTGGAAAGAGATTTTCCTCTCGTTGCAGAGAATCGTGGCATAATTCTCAGACAACCAGTCCATTCCTAAGATTATATTTACGTCCCACATTATCATAACGTTCAAATTGTTCGCCTTAACCTTAAGAGTTCCAATTTCTAATTCTAGGTTAGAGCAAACATGCGTGGAAGTAGTGATATCTCCTGAAGGTGTAGCTATTCTCATAGCGTGTTCAGCTCGTACAGGTCTGATATCTAAGTTATCCGCACACGAACCAACAATAAAAGAATGCGATGCGCCAGTATCAAACAATATCTTAATAGGGATGTTGTGAAGTTTTCCCATACTTGCTAGGTTTTCTTTTCCTTTATTCTATGCACCCTATTTGATCGCACATACCCTTGCATTCTGTTGCTGTTGAGTGTGCTGCTGAAATTGCTGCTGGGTCATCTGCTGCTGCGCCTGCGCTTGAATCGCCCTCAAAGGCTGGGGTTGTCCATAATGGTTCTGTCCTACCGCTTGCAGTGGCTTCGGGCACTCTCTCTTCATATGTCCTTTCTGTCCGCAGTTAAAGCAAACACACATGCCTGCTTGACAAACGCCGGGATGCGCTCTATTACACTTTTGACAAACAGGAAAGGTAACCCTCCCTTGGTTATTATTTCCATGGTTGTAATTCCTTTCTTGTCCCTGTGGTTGATTCTATTGATTATTTCCTCTCCCTTGGCCTGCCTGTCTATTTCCCTGAAGAAACAACCCTGACTGATTGTTTCCCTGCCACGGTTTCTTGCCAGAATTGTTGTTCGGGTTAGGCTGCTGATAGCCTTGCTGATTCTCACTTCTCTGATTTCCCTGGTTGTTATAGTTCTGATTGTATCCACTGTTATTTCCCCCTTCCCACTTTCTTTTCCCTTGGTAGTTGCTGTTGTTGTAGTTGTAATAGCCTCGGTTTTGATTTTGGGTTGGGGATGGTGTGGTTGTTATTGCTTTTCTTTTATCAGGCACTACGGCCTCCATCTCTAGGGCTCGCCCTAAAACTTAAGTATAGCTCAGCCCTCCATGACTGGCTAATGCGATTCCAAATTCATGCTTCAGTCCCCCACGGAACTTCTTTGCTATTTTATCTTCGGTATCCACTTGAGCAGGTGCATACCTCGACAATTCACAAAACTTGGCGTCATATTCTGTTACCGTCATCTTTCCCTGTTTCAAATTATAGAACTCAGCCTCCTTCTGAGCGTTGAACACAGGTGGGTTACGTTTGAGGAATAACTCCTCAATGTCACGACGAGGTGGTGGTGGAGGTGGTGATGGTGATGGTGGTGGAGGGGTATCATGATGTTCCTGTTCTTCCTCCCTATAATTCTGTGCTGGACGTCTACCACGTCCCCTGGGCCTACCAGGTCCTCTTCGATTGTTAACTACTCTCGGCGGCATATTTTCTTTTGAAATTATAAGAACAAAACTCTCATTAGCACCTTACTTTTAAGCCTTCTTTTGCTTACTAACCCTTTTCTCAACTTAAACAAGTTCACGGAAAAGAAAACTGATATAATAGCTTCGATTCTTAGCTCTTTTAAACTCTTTAACTTCTCGGTTAAACCGGAATATTCATTTAATACTTTTCTTCTAATCGCGCTTAGAAGAAACTTTTCATAAGATTAAGCCCACTCTCGGGTCATCATATATATATTATATACACGTCAAAAAGAATATTAGTTTTGCCTCCAACGAGGACTTATACAAAAGATTAGACTACGACTTGTCTAAACTAGGCTAATTACCTATCTATAAACCGGATGCACTAACAAGTTGCATCTCCGTATTTACTGGGAGTACTAGAACAGAAAGGATCCCAAAAACTTCGTATCCGAATAGCGTACTACAAAAAGGATAGTTATTGATCTGACTATTTACAAGACAAAAGGAGACTTCTACTACTACTACGCGTCTAAGATGCCCCGCTCAACAAGCTGTTGTCGAGTCACTACTGCCCTCTACGGCCTGCAACTCCTTGGGGTCCTCCTCCATCGGGTCCTCCTCCGAATCTTCCTCCTCAGAATCCGAACCAAAGACGAGCTGAAGTGCCTCGTCAACCCTGAAAGTAGTGCCGTCCAGTAGTGTAAGTGGTGGTGGTGAAGGCACGTCAGAAATCAGGTAGTCTGAACAGGATACCACTACACGCTTCTTCAGGGGAAGAAGGTGCTCAGGAAGTGAACTGGATGGGTACACCTCTGCAGAACGGGCTCTAGACGGCCCGCCTCATCCTGTCCCCGGACTCTAGTCCACTCAGCACAGATCTCCTCCAGTGGTGTAAGAGGAGATGGTAACTCTAACATCGCAGCCAGCTCTACGTCTCTCTCAAGGTACTCGTCTCCTAGAACTAATCCCTCAACAGGTGAAAGCACTGGCGGCAGCTCCAACAGTGTGGCAAACTCTGGGTCTAGGGCTAACGGCTCAGGCTCAAACTCGGCCTCAGTCTCTGTCGAAATGTGAAGGTAGGGTAGGTACTCCTCAACCGGAATAGTCCACATAACCCGACTGTGAAAGAACTGCCTATGTATGGCTAAGGCAATACCAGCAAAGTCGCCGACCGGCTCGGGGTCATCGTCGATCAGTGCGATGTGGTACCAGGATATGGCATGAGCCCACCCATGCCACTCGCAGGGCAGCCATACCATCAGATCGGCCATCGTCTGATACTCAGTAACAAAGTGACGAGCTGCATAGAAGCATGCAGTGAAGTCACTAACAACCTGTCCGATGTCATGATTCGAATCCACCTCATAGTCATGGTACTCGTTTAAAATCTCATCAACTACTGTACGCTGTCTCAAAGGTCGACTCTTCCGAGTCGTAATACGTGTAGCAGGCATCCTACAAAGTTTTAAGAGAACACGGATCAGTAACTGGTAGGGATATAACATATCTTAAATAATTCTTAAATTACAATTAGAATATTCCATTATTCAAAATTGCAATACTTAAATCACTTAATCACAGCTTATCTTAATCATCTAGCAATTTCAAGAAATTGCACTCAAACAATACACATATATATAAAAAATTTCACGACTTTATTTTCATTCTTTTGCTTATTATTCTTTTACTTTCTTACTTTATTTCTTCCTCGAAGAAAATTTCTTGACGATTTATTTTTATTCTTTTAACTTATCAACTTATTTATTCTTATTCTTCTTGTTATTCTTTATTTTATTTCCTTAAAAGGAAATTCTTACGGCATTCATTTTCAAAAACAAGTCGACTCCAACGAGTCGGTTGTTCATGTCACTTTACGCAGGTGACATTCGTTTAATCTCTTTGATTTCCTTTATTCTGCCCTTTCCGATCCGATCGTTTCTTGGAAATTTTGGAACCAACACTTCTTAGAACGTCTATGTTCTTAAAGAATCGGGAAGGCCTTAGAATTCGTCTAAATTCTCATGCCAATAAAACATTTCAAACAAGGAAATTATTAACTCACATAATTTCACATACTTTCACATAGCATAGCATTCATGCTTTCACATAGTTCACGTTATATAACAAAGTATAACTTTTATACTTTAATCACATTCGTACTTGCATACTTATTCTCATCATACTTTCGTATTTAATTCACAAGTTCTTGCATACTTAATCAAAAATTTCTTCTTAAAAGAAATCATACTTCTGAAATTCTTTCATTACTTTTCTTTCTTTCTTTCTGTTGAGTCGACGTAGTGGGAGGTTGAATTGTCGTCTACACTCTTAAACTTAGTGTTACGACTTAACTTTACTTGAAAGAAGACTCGAGTATAGAGTATATACAAATACTCTATCTTACTATTTGAAAGAAATTTGTATGCAGAGCAGAAACGATTGCTCTGATACCACTCTGTCACAGCCCCAAATCCCGAGGGACGGCAGAAGCCGAGGTGCGATTAGGGGTTGGATTAAAGAAGCGGGGAAGAAAGGGGATGAATAAGAATGAACGAATAAACAGACATTTATAACAGAATGAACTACTATGAACAAGACTTTATTATATAAAAGGAAGAGCTGATCTTGAAGGATCACTCGACAAGGTTCTCAAAAAGAAACTGAGTTAATTGTACGGGTTTAGACCCAACAGATAGATACAATAACTTCAAAAAGATTGGCAGCGGAAAGCGTAAAGCTTGACATACAAGTCCTTTATTCTAAAAAAATGACTTCTTAACTCAACATCAACCACCGCCGCTCCCGTCGCTCAACCTGCACATTTTATAAAACATATGCAGGGCTAAACATTTTCACAACTTGGCTTGATCAAGCACTTTTATGACTGATGTTACGTTCAATCTTGCCCAATAATTATCACCGTGGCTGGCCACCCCTCAACAGGGTTCCACACACAACGGCTACTGTGTACACTAACTTTGGATAACAAGTCGGCTAACTCAAAGTCCGATCATTTTAGTTAGCAAGTCGGCTAACTAATAATTCTGGATAGCAAGTCGGCTAACTCAGAAGGGTACAAGAGAACTCAAATAAAAACAAATCATTTCATGCTCTGATTATCACGTTGAAAACACAATTATCAAAGCTTGTAAACAAAGATTTTCGAGCATCGCTCATTTTAGTTCGTATATAAAAAAGCCCACCTTACTGATTACAGAACTACTATTTGAGCTTCCATCTCTGGTCCTCCATCCTATCCTCGGTGCTGACTTCCCCCTTTTATCATAAATAAACAAACTTTAGAACTTGATCGCAGCGATAAAAGAAACAGGAAATCGAAATAGGTTTTAGTCTTTTAGGCTTTTGCACTTTACTACTTTCTTTTGATTAACTAATAAACGAGACTTCGATCAATTCTCGTCTACAAACTGACTCGGCTCAATACTCGACACTTAGGTCAGTAGATAATGAATGTCGATAACTTAGAATGTGTCACAGCCCCAAATCTCGAGGGACGGCAGAAGCCGGGGTGCGACTGGGATTGGATTAAAGAAGCGGGGAAGAAGGGGGCTAACTAACTAAACATACATAATAGACAACATACATTCAATGAACAAGACTTTACTAATATAAAGGAAGAGTTAATCACGAAGGATTACTCGACAAAAGTACTCGAAAGTATCTAAGTTCAAGGTTACAGACTCATACTATAGTGATTCATCAAATGTACATATTCTCAAAAGACTTAGAGTTTTGCAGCGGAAATTAAGTCATAGCTAAAGCATCCTAACTTCTCAACTCAACTTCAACCACCGCCGCTCTCGTTGCTTCAACCTGCACAATTAGAAAATACATGCAGGGCTAAGTACTAAAGTACTTAGTGGGCATGATGCCGAAAACATAACATAAGTAGAGATAATCTGGCATTTCATACTTTGTAGCACATCAGGGTTTTATTTGAAATTAGCCCGTGTCTACTAAACATTTTCTGACTTATTTTCACAATTTACTCGGACGAGCATTTTCTAGTATGTCACGTTCAAATCTTGACCAATTCTCATTCACCGTGGCTGGTACCCCTCAACAGGGTATCACATACACCACAGGTTACAAAGTGCACTAATTCTGGAAAACACTTAATAGCTAACTCAGAGCCGATCGTTAGTTAACCTATTTAGATTAAGTCTAAATCTGGAAAACACGAATGTTAACTCAGATAGGTACAAGAGAACTCACATAAAACATAAATCAGTTCATGCCATAATTATCACTTTGAAAACACAGATATCAAAGCGATAAAGAAAGGTTTTCCGAGCTTTGCTCGTTTGGTTTTATATATGAAAGCCCACCTTAGTGTTTACAGAACTAAGTACTAGCTTTCGATCTCCTGATCTTCCGTCCTTTTCTTACTGCTGGCTTCCTCCTTCATCGTAAAATAATAACACTTTAAATTCGGTCATAAAAGATAACCGAATATGGAAATTCGAATTAGGTTTTAGTCGTTTCATTTCTTTAGGCATTTGCACGCTACTAGTTTCATTTTAGTTTAAACGGGAACGAGACTTGAACAAATCTTGTTTAGAACTCGAAAGGTCTCATACTCGACTTTTAGGTCAGTATAGAAGATAGTTGTCAACTTATTACGGCTTAAACGATCGAAAGAAACTAAGTTGCGAAGGAAACAACTTAGTAAAATAAATCCTGAAAAATCACTGCGCAAAGCAGTAGTTCTGGGGGCTGCCCAGAACAGAGGAATTGGAAACAGGAGATGAGCCCTGTACCACTAGAAAGTTTGAGAAATCTAGTTTACGCTCTAATTTACGGATCTTAAATCCGATAAACGAGCTAAAAGATATTACAGTTTCCGGCAAGGGTCGCAAAACTGCCCCGGCTAACCCTAATTGCTCGATAGAATCGACGTATAACTTCTTAGGTTCGTTTTAAGTTCTCGTACTTGATTTCTCACAAAACTGGACTCTCAAGGCAGTCAACACGTACTCCCGTACATGAAGAACTCCTTCTCAAAACTCGTTTCTTTAGCACGACGTTCTAAACATCGTCGTCTCAACTACCAATTACTAAACCAAAATCAAGTTAACAAATTCTCGTTTCTAGTTCTCGTCTATAACTTCAACTCATATTATAATAACTCGAAAGCTCATGTCGTCAACTACAAAGTTATGCCTTAGTCCATCATGAACATTATTATCTAATTAGAATTCTTTCTCGACTTCTCGGTTATTAATTACGACCACTTGTTCGTCTCTTACGAGTTTTCAAAAGTTATCAGTTTTCGTTCATTTTCTACGTCATCAAACATCATCTAACATAGATCATTTTTATATACAACATCACCTCATAACATTATTTAATCTCAACTTAGATCGAGTTCTTTGTCTCTTACGACTCGCAAAATATTTTTAGAAAATTGCAAATAATTTCATAACATCAATTAATATCATCAACAACCATATTTCATCAACAAATCCTCAACTAGATCAACTACATGCAAACCCCTAATTTTCTACAAAATTTCGGTATTGATATATAAATAAAGAGGGTGATTTTCTTCATCAAACATCATCATTAATCCCTTAATCATGCTACTATATCATCAATTGAACAATTACAAGTCTAATTGCAACATTAAAAAAAAATCCCCAATTCAAACCCTAAACCCTAGAATCGGTTTTCATCCATATATTAGGGGATTCGATTTCTTTTTGTTCTAATCACTAATTGAACACCTCCTAAGCATGATTATCCAACTAATTGAAGAATCAAAACAACCTACCTAATTCCCCTAATTTTCGGTAATGACAAGGAATTAGGGTTCTTGGATTTTCTTCAATTTTAAACATAGATCCATAACTAATACACCTAATTACACTAATTGGAGATCAAAACATCTAATTCCCTTCATCCTCAAATTTCGATCCATAAGAAAAATAAAAAGAAAAGGATTTGGAATGGATAGAAATGTAGAGGAGACAATTACCTTGAAGATTACTAAAGGAAGAAATAGACTTTGATGGTTGGATGAAGACTTATATTAAAATCTTGCTTCAAGAACTTGAACTCTTCAACAATGGTGATGGAAGAACAAAGAGAGAGAGGAGATGTGTGTGTGTTCGAAAAAGGGGGAGAGAGTAAGTAAGGGAGTTGACTAAATTGTTAAGCTATATTATGAATTAACCTAATAGGTGTAAAGTTAGATAATATCTATAGTGAGTCATGTAGTTAACTACCATATAAAATGAAAATATCAAGGTAAAGAGAGAGTGGCAAAGTTGGTCAAGAGGAGAAAAAGAAGAAAATTACGCGCTTTTCCAGCGCGATACGACGTTACGGAAATCGAACGACGAAAAACGTAGCGCGGCACAAAATCGTCACATTCCGATTTGACCAAAAATTCTAACGTGTTTAACTTAATCAGAAAATAATAATTAAAAACTTAATTCCGACAAAAACTCGAGACAACACAGTCCGAGTTTCGTCCGGAAAATCATAAAAACGAACTTTCTCGGGCGAGTTCGTATCGCGATTTCGTGAATGTAAAAATCAGACGGTTTTCCGTTCTAAGTTCAAGAACTAAAAATTTTTTGTACGCGATAACCCTAAATACAGTAGTCGTCTAACTGACTTCCGTAATTTATTTTCGGAAACGGATTTCACCGTTGGTCTTAGAATTCAGAATCGTAAACTTAGGTGTGCAAAGCCATTTTTATTATTAACTTTAAAATTTTAAGATCGTACGGAAATTCTGGGGTATTACATCCTACCCCCCTTGCGAAAAATTTCGTCCCGAAATTCGCATACCTTCTGCAAAAAGATGAGGATATCTCTCCTTCATCTTCTCCTCGAGTTCCCACGTGGCTTCTTCTTGCCCGTGGTGGTTCCATAGCACTTTAACGATTGATATCGATTTGGTTCTTAATTCTTGGACTTTTCTATCCAAAATCGATATCGGTTTCTCTTCTTAGCTTAGGTCAGATTCAAGAACTACGTCTTGCTGACTAATGACGTGCTTAGGATCATAGACATATTTTCTCAATTGAGAAACGTGAAAAATGTTGTGAACACTTCCTAGACTTGGCGGTAAGGCCAATCTTAAGCGACGGGTCCTATTCTCTCAAGGATTTCATAAGGTCCTCTGAACCTTGGTCTTAGTTTACCCTTAACTCCGAATCTAAGGATTCCTCTGGTCGGTGATATCTTAAGGAAAACTTTATCTCCTATTTCAAACTCAAGATTGGTTTGACGATCGTCGGCATAAGACTTTTGTCGGCTCTGGGCTTCTTTCATTCTATCACGTATCTGCCGAACTATCTCAATCATCTCATTTACTGCATCCGGGCCTAGGTTCTTTTTCTCACCTACTTCGTCCCAATAAAGCGGTGATCTACATTTCCTTCCATACAAAGCCTCATACGGCGCCATTCCTATCGTGGCCTGATAGCTGTTGTTGTAAGCGAATTCGACTAAGTGTAGAATTTCTTCCCAATTCGCGCCTCGGTCCAAAACCACTGTCCTTAACATATCAACTTAAATCTGAATCGTTCTCTCAGACTGTCCATCTGTCTGTGGGTGAAACGTTGTACTGAAATTAAGCTCTGTTCCCAATTCTTTCTGATTCGTAATCCAAAATCTCGAGGTAAATTTGGCGTCTCTATCTGATACTATGACCTTCGGTACTCCATGCTGACGTACAACTGAGCTAGTTTCTTTGATCCGTAGGTAGTCTTAATTGGTAAGAAGTGTGCTGTCTTTGTAAGCCTATCGATAATTACCCAAATTGTTGTGTTTCCTCTTCTAGACTTAGGCAAGCCTGTGACAAAGTCCATAGCTATGCCTTCTCATTTCCATTCTGGGACATCCAATGGTTGTAGCAATCCATACGGTCGTCTGTGTAAAGCCTTAACTTGCTGACATGCCAAACACCTTTCTACAAACGAGGCAACGTCTCGTTTCATTCCATTCCACCAGAAGTTCCTTCTCAAATCTTGATACATTTTCGTACTTCCTGGGTGTGTTGTATAAGGTGTATCGTGAGCCTCACTCAAGATCTCATTCTTCGGTTCGCTGTCGTCATCAGGAATACAAATTCTGCCTTCATAAAGTATCGCATTGTCTAGTGCTTCGGAATATCCATTTGGTTTCTCTGTTCTTATCTTTAATCGCAAGTTTTCTATTGATTCATCCTTTCTCTGAGCACTGATGATTCTTTCTCTCAAATCTGGTGTAGCTTCTAATGCTGCTATCTGACTTGTTATCGTAGCTGGCGTGTCGAGTACTTTGATATCCATCTTCTCAAATTCTCGTACTAAAGTTTCTTCTTCTACAAAGAGGCATCCTAACTTCATTGGGGCCTTGCGACTCAATGCGTCTGCTACCACATTAGCCTTTCCTGGATAATAGTTAATTCTGCAGTCGTAATCCTTGACTAATTCGAGCCATCTCCTTTGTCTCATATTCAGTTCTTTCTGCTCGAAAAAGTACTTCAGACTCTTATGATCGGTGAATATCTCAACCCTTACACCATAGAGATGGTGTCTCCATATCTTTAACGCATGCACTATGGCTGCGAGTTCTAAGTCATGGGTTGGGTACTCAACTTCGTGAGGTCGAAGTTGTCGTGAAGCATAAGCTATCACTCGTCCATCTTGCATTAAGACACAACCTAATCCATTTTTCGATGCGTCGGTGTAAACCACATACTCCTTGTTTGTGTCTGGAAGTGCTAATATTGGCACTGTGGTTAGCTTTTCCTTAAGCATTTGGAAACTCTTCTCGCACTCGTCCGTCCATTTAAATTTGGTTTCCTTCCGAAGTAACTGCGTCATCAGGCGGGCGATCGTGGAGAATCCCTCAATAAACCTTCTGTAGTAACCAGCTAAACCCAAGAAACTTCTAATCTCGTTCTGACCCGTCGGTGACTTCCAGTTGTGCACTGCCTCTACCTTGGCTGGATCCACTTTGATTCCTTCCGCCGATACTATGTGCCCAAAGAACATTACTTCCTTCAGCCAAAAATTCGCATTTACTGAATTTGGCGTAGAGTTTCTCAGTTCTTAGTGTTTCCAACACTATCCGTAGATGTTCCTCGTGCTCCTTTTCATTTCTAGAGTAAACGAGGATGTCGTCGATGAATACTAAAATGAATTTGTCCAAGTAAGGGTGAAAAACTCTATTCATAATATCCATGAATACAGCTGGAGCGTTGGTCAAACCAAATGGCATCACTAGGAATTTGTAATGGCCATATCGGGTTCTAAAGGCGGTCTTCGGTCGTCTTCAGGTTTGATCTTCAGCTGATGGTACCCTGACCTTAAATCTATCTTGGAGAAGACTTCTGCACCCTTAAGCTGATCGAACAGATCCTCGATCCTTGGCAAAGGATATTTGTTATTGAGTGTGATCCTGTTCAGTTCTCTATAATCTATACACATTCTCATCGATCCGTCCTTTTTTCTAACGAATAACACTGGTGCTCCCCAAGGTGAGACGCTTGGCCTGATAAAACCAAGGTCTAGCAATTCTTGTAACTGGATTTTGAGCTCTTCTAGTTCTTTCGGTGCCATCCTATATGGGGCTTTAGATTTAGGTGCAGCTCCTGGTTCTAAGTCGATCGTGAAGTCCACATGACGATCTGGTGGCAATCCTGGTAACACTTCTGGAAAGACGTCTTTGTATTCATTCACAACTTTTACGTCTTAGATGGTCTTCTCGGCTCTTGGCTCTCCGACTAGGTACACAAGATAGGCTGTGGTACCTTTCTTCTTCATGAGTTTCGTGGCTTGAAGGGCTGATATTATTGGTACGCCTCTACCCATCGAGATTCCGTGGAATTCGGTTGGTTATTTACCCGGGGGTTTAAAAGAGATTTTTCTCTCGTTGCAGAGAATTGTGGCATAATTCTCTGACAACCAATCCATTCCTAGGATTATATCTACGTCCCACATTATCATAACGTTTAAGTTGTTCGCCTTAACCTTAAGAGTTCCAATTTGTAGTTCTAGGTTAGAGCAAACATGTGTGGAAGTAGTGATCTCTCCTGAAGGTGTAGCTACTCTCATAGAATGTGCAGCTCTTACAGGTCTGATGTCTAAGTTATCGGCACACGAGCCAGCAATGAAAGAATGCGATGCGCCAGTATCAAACAGTATCTTAATGGGGATGTTGTGTAGTTTTCCCATACCTGCTAGGTTGTCTTTTCCCTTGTGCTGGCCACCCTGTTTGATAGCGCATGCCCTCGCATTCTGTTGCTGCTGTGCATGCTGCTGGAACAGCTGTTGGTTCATTGGCTGCTGCAGCTGTGCTTGTATAGCTCGGAGAGGTATGGCTTGCAGCGGTTTCAGGCAATCTTTCTTCATATGCCCCTTCTGTCCACAATTGAAACAGTTGGGGGTGCCTATCTGACATACTCCGGGATGGGCTCTGTTGCACTTCGGGCAGACAGGAATGGTAACCCTCCCTGGGTTAATTGCTCCCTGGTTGAAGTTTTGCTGCTGCCCTTGCGGCTGGTTCTGTTGTCCGTTGCCCTTCCATGGTGTGTTCTGCTTATTTCCTTGAATAAACAACCCCGATTGGTTGTTTCCCTGCCACGGTCTCTTGTTGTTGTTGTTGTTGTTCTGGCCAGGCTGCTAATAGCCCTTCTGATTTCCCCTTCTCTGACCTCCCTGGTTGTTGAAGTTCTTATTGTAGCCTCCACTATCTCCTCCATTCCATTTCCTCTTTCCATGATAGTTGCTACTATTGTTGTTATAGTAGCCTCGGTTCTGGTTCTGTGCTGGTGCTGGTGCAGTTGGTACAATCTTCTTCTCATCAGGCATGACGGCCTCCATTTCCAAAGCTCTTCCCAAAATATCAGTGTAGCCTAGTCCCCCATGACTAGCTAACGCGATTCCCAGTTCATGTCGTAGTCCCCCTTGGAATTTCTTGGATAACTTCTCCTCGGTATCAACCAAAGCCGGCGCATACCTTGACAGTTCGCAAAACTTGGCGTCATACTCAGTCACGGTCAGCTTTCCTTGCTTCAAGTTGTAGAACTCGGCTTCCTTTTGTGCTCTATACGTCTTGGGTACGTACTTGTCAAACAGTATTTCCTTGAACTCTTCCCATGTGAAACAAGCCAGCTGCTCTGCGGGTATTACCTTCTGCCTTGCTTCCCACCAATAATCTGCCAATTCAGTCAGTTGGAATGCGACACATAGCATTCTCTCCTCATCAGTGCATCTGAGGAGTTTGAATATCTTCTCAGTAGATCTCACACATAGCTCAGCATCGCTAGGGCTACCCGTTCCATTAAACATCGAGGGGTTTCTCTTGAGGAAAAGGTCCTTAATATCTCTACGGGGTGGTGGTGGAGGTGGTGGTGATGGGGGTGGTGATGGGGATGGTGATGGTGATGGGGTAGCATTCTGCTCATACTCTTGTTCTCTGTCATTCTCCGGTTGACGTCTCCCACGTCCTTGAGGCCTCCCAGGTCCTCGACCTCTCCTATTGTTAACATTTCTTGGCGGCATTTTCTTTGGTTTAAGGAAAAATTGAAATTCTCATTAGTCTTTTCTGTCAATCACTCTTAGTACTTACTAACTTGTTCTCAACTTAATCAAGTTCACGGGACGACATATCGAACATAGCTTCGATATTAACTTCGAAATCTTTTTAACTTTCAAGTTTAAACTTAAATTTCTCGTCACACGAATTCATTGACATTCTGATTAATTACACGATTCATAGGAAAGTTTTCTCGTGATTAAAAACCCTCTTATGGGTCATGTATATATATATACATCAAAAGAATATTAATTCTGCCTCCAACGAGGACTTATACAAAAAGGTTAGACTACTACTAGTCTAAACTAGGCTGACTGCCTACTATTTACCCGGTGCACTAACAAGCTGCAACTCTGTACCTACTAAAAGTACTAGAACGGAAACGATTCATAAAATTTCGTATCCGTTAGAGTACTACCAAAAACTAATTACTGATCTGACTCTGTACAGGACAAAAGAGCTACTACGTTGTAACACCCCGCGTTTTAATAGGCTTTAAATTTATTTTATCACTTATATGGATTATTATAGCTTCTATTATGTGAAATATTTCAACTTTTATTAGCTCGAATATTTTAGTTCGGACTTGAGGGAGTCCGGAATTGCGCCCCGAGTTAGAAGAAATATGCTTAAATATATACACGTAGCTTAAGCGTATACATTGGAATTTTATTTATTTGTTTTCTTGGACTAAATTAATAAGTTAAAACCTTAATAATAATAATAATAATAATAATAATAATAATAATAATAATAATAATATTATTATTATTATTATTATTATTATTATTATTATTACTATTATTATTACTTTTTTTAATTATTATTTTTATTACTCTTAATTTGGGCGGATAGTTTTGGGCTAATTGAAAAATATGATTATTTTTTTGTGTATGAATTAAAAGGGCACGTACAAGATGTGGGGTTAGGAAATTAGGACTTTCAAAATAAATTTTGTTGTTCTTAAATGTGATTAGAGATAAGGTTTATCTTCCCATGTCTCCTAGTGTCTACTCCAAATCAAATTCCTCTAGGTTTGAACTATTATATATATACTATAACCCACTCTATATCGGTTTACACGCAAATCTTTCTTTTAACTAAAATCTCACAACACATCTGGTTTGGATCGGCAACGTTTCTCAAAGGGAAAAGTTTCTCTTGCTAGCCTAACTTTTCCTTTCGAATCTGTCAGCAGTGAGTTTTCTTTTATAAATTTTAATCGCAGATTTCTTTTAGAATGAGAGTTCCAAAGTTAATTTCTTATACAGATATGTTTACGAATTTTCTGCACTAAATTATTGAGAAAACGATCGATTGTCAGTGGTTTAAATAAAAAAAGAAAGAAGTAAATAAAAGCTTTTGAATATTGTTGATTCTATTTTTCTGAGTCGGTTTTGCCGACCCCTTTTTGGGTGTAAAGATCACAATTTAAAATTTTGCAATCATCACTTTTGATTTACTCAAATTTCCTTGTGATAGACGTATTGGAACATTATGTATATAATAATGTGGATCATTGTCTTTTTCTTTGCAAAGGTAAATACTTGTCCAGATACTTCAATTTGGTTAATAATTTAAAATTTGGGACAAATGCTTTATGCATGTAGACGAGAGAGAGATTAAAGATAAAGTTCTATTAATAGTATGTGTTGCGGGTGCATGCGTGTGCAGGTGAAATTTATAGAATGGAAAGAAAGAATGTGAATTTTGTAGTAGACAGAGAATGGGGTTTGGGAGGTTGTAATCTGCGAGAGAAAAAAAAGTCGAGAGAGAGTTTGAGAATAATTTTGGAGTAATTTATGGTGTATTTTTTTTATATTATGTTTAAATAGGTGCGGCGCAACTAGGACCCTCATCTACTACTTGATTGTTGGAACGTTTGTGCTCAAATTTAAGGTGTGGGATCTTACTTAACTTTATACCGTTGACTTGTTTTGTCCCTTTTAATACGATGTATTTTGTCGTATGTGATTATTTGACTTTAAGTGTTGAGCGGACCGTGTTAAGTTGTCCATTGACTTGCTCTCACTTGCGTTCAATACATTTGATATCTTATGATGAGCAGGACCTGTTGAGTTGTCCATTGACTTTGCTCTTACTTATTGACGCCTTATACGTTGACATTTAGTGTTGAGTGGACCGTGTTGAGTTGTCCATTAAGTTGCTCGCACTCCTTGTTGCGTATTATTTGACTTTGATTTTCACTACGTGCATCTGTTTTATTAATTTGGACAATATCTGGTATAACTGCCCATACTAAGTATATTCGCCTATACTTATCCCCAAACTTAAATTTTTCAGGTATTTGAAGTCGGAGGCGTGGAGGTGTCGAATGACGAGTCAAAATAAATAGAAATTTTATTTTATTTTCCTAAGACATTAGAATTCTATATTCTGAATTTCTTTATTTCTTTCCGTACTTGTTGCATGCGATTTGTTGGGATTTTCGCCATCTTTTGATTAAATAAAATATTTCGTCTTCTTTCAACTAAGTTAATTATTATCCTTTATTCAAGGGAAAAAAATATTCAATTTTCCGCTGTAAACATTCTTTAAAATATTAAATATTCTTTTAAATATTATTTTAATGCCTTAATTAGATTAGGGTGTTACAACTACTACTAACATGCGTCTACGACGCTCTACTCGACAAACTACAATCGAGTCGGAACTGCCCTCTACGGCCTAGAAACCCTAAGAGTCCTCCTCTGGGTCCTCCTCCGGATCCTCGTCCGGGTCCTCCTCAGGATCCTTGTCCGGGTCCTCCTCCTCAGACTCTGAACCAAAGACGAGCTGAAGTGCCTCGTCCTCCCTCAAAGTAGAGCCGTCAGAAAGTGTAAGTAGAGTGGGCGGCGGTGCCTCTGAAACTGTCTCCTCAAGGTCGGAAACAAGGTAGTCCTCTGATCTCTACTGCACGCTTCTTCAGAGGAAGAAGGTGCTCTGGAACGAAACCGGAACCTGAACCTGACTCGAACTCCTCCCTAGAACGAACCTTGGACGGTCCTGCCTCCATCTGCTCTCTGACTACTCCCCACTTCGCACAGATCTCCTCAAGCGGCGTAAGTGGAGATGGTAACTCTAACAAGGTGGCAAGCTCTGCGTCGATCTCTCGGTGCTCAGACTCCTCCCTAAACAGTCTTGTCTCTAACGGTCCCCTGACTCTAACACAAACGTCAGGTAAGAACGGCGAAGATAGTCCTAACAACGCGGCTGTCTCGGCGTCGATCTCTACGAATCTCGGTCCTGGGATCAACTCCTCGATCTGTGTACCAACTGGCGGTAGCTCCGGTATAACAGCGGGCTCCGCGTCCTCCTCCAGCTGCTCTGACTCCACGTCCTCCTCTAACTGCTCTGACTCCGCGTCAGACTCCTCACCCGGCACAAAATCTGGTGGTAACTCCAATAGGGCGGAAAACTCTGGGTCTAAGTCGAGGTGCTCTAGCTCGGTCTCTGCTGGAAACTGACTGTAGGGGAGGTGCGGCTCTAAAGGAACTGGAAGCATGTGTCTGCTGTCAAAGAAGCGCCTGGTACAAACAGGGCGAATCCCGTGTAGTTGCCGGTCGGCTCAGTGTCGTCGTCGAAGATCCCTAGGAAGTACCACGCCGCGCGGTGCGCCCAACCGCGCCACTCGTCCGGTAGGTGTACAATCAGGTCTAATATTGCCTGACTCTCCGTAATCAAGTGTCGTACTGGAAAGTAAGCTAACGAAAAGTTGCTAACTATCTGTCCCACATCCTCCTCACCGTAATCTGCCTCAAACTCGTAATACTCGTCTTGAATCATGTCTAGTATGGTGCGCTCGCACTCGACCAAAGGCTGGCTCTTCCGAGCAGTAACACGAGTCCTAGCCATCCTACGAAAGTTGTAAGGAAACACGGATCAGTAACAGGTAGGGAAAATAACTTATCTCAACGAAAAACTTAAATTACAAAATGAACATTCCTTATTCAATTGTAACATCACCACTTAAGACATCCACTTATCAAGACTTCTAGCAATTCAAGAAATTGCACTCAACAATATATATATATATATATATATATATATATATATATATATATAATTAAAAATTTCAATATTTTATTTCCATTCTTATCTTACTACATTCTTACTTACTTTAATTCTTTAGTACTTTCTCAACAACATTTCTTAACGACTCTCACTTATTAAAACAAAGTACGTTTACTTTGTTCATGTTACTTATTCAAAAGTAACATCCATTGACAAAAGAATTTGTCATTAACGACTCTTGATACTCGTACTAGTCGTAGTCTTTGCTCAAAGACGAAATATGGAATAAATTCCAAAAGAAATGGAATATATCTTAAAGAATAACTTTTCTGGAAACTAAGTTCCAGTTGTCGTTGCTAGAATCGGACGATCGATGGAAAAATTAATCAAGCTTCGTGCTCGACTTCTAATAACTTATACGATTTTCTTTGTAAAGTTCGTTCAAGGCGAACCCTACTGACATACGAAACGAAAAGAAAACGGAATGACGTGACACGAATGACGTCATTTAAGTTACTTACACGTAAGTAACGTTCACTTATTTCATTTGGCTTTGATTCTCTTTATTCTGTCTTCGTCATCCCGTTCATATCTTTCTTAACTCGAAGCCGAAAGCTTCTCAAACGTCTAATCGTTTCCTCCGATTACTAACACGATTTACCGAATCATTTTTATTTCATTTTCCTCGCAGGAAATTCTTGTTTGAAATTTTAAAACAAAGTTCGACTTTGCCGAATCTTCATTCATGTCACTTAACGCACGTGACATTTATCAGTAGAAGTTTTCCTCGTGTCGTGGATCTCCTTTCGAAATCATTTCATAGTAACGTTTCTTAAAAACATCTAAATCCTCGAAGAACCGGAAAGATCTTAGGTTTCGAGTCTACGTTCTCATTGAACCGGGAAAAATCCCTAAAATCCGACTATATTCTTGTGTCCAAAGATTTTTCAAAAGAAAGAAATTATCGCGCAAATAATTTCACATAAGATAGTACTCGTACTATCACATAATCACATAAAGTATGCAAAGTATAAAAATTATACTTCCATAAAATTCTTATTTTTGGCACACAACTCATTCTCATTCTCATTCTCATTGGATACTTGCTCATAAAATTTCTTATTCAAAAGAAATCACATCATTAAAATTCTTTTTCTTTTCCTCGTTGAGTCGACGTAGCGGGAGGTTGAGTTGACATCTACATTCTCAATCTTAGTGTTATAGTCTAACTCTTATCTTTTACTTGAAAGAAGACTCTGATCTAAAGTATATACAAATACTCTATCCTATGACTCGAAAGAAGACTCGATATAGAGTACGAACGAATACTCTACATTATTACTCGAAGGAAAACTTGTATATAAATACCACTCTGTGATATTACTAGAAGGAATGACACATGCTAAGAAAGAATGACTCATAACCAGAGCAGGAAACAAACTACTGCTCCGATACCACTTTGTGGCATTACTGAAAGAATGACTCAGACTAGAAGACTGACTTGCAACCAGAGGAGAGAACGAACCTCTGCTCAGATACCACTCTGTGGTATCACTAAAAGAATAACTCGTACTAGAAGAATGACTCATGATCAGAGCAGGAAACCAGTGCTCTGATACCACTCTGTCATGGCCCCAAATCCCGAGGGACGGCAGAAGTCGGGGTGCGACTGGGATTGGATTAAAGAAGCGGGGAAGAAGGGGGCTGACTAACTAAACATACATAATAGACAACATACATTCAATGAACAAGACTTTACTAATATAAAGGAAGAGTTAATCGCGAAGGATTACTCGACAAAAGTACTCGAAAGTATCTAAGTTCAAGATTACAGACTTATACTACAGTGATTCATCAAATGTACATATTCTCAAAAGACTTAGAGTTTTGCAGCGGAAATTAAGTCATAGCTAAAGCATCCTAACTTCTCAACTCAACTTCAACCACCACCGCTCTCGTCGCTTCAACCTGCACATTTAGAAAACACATGCAGGGCTAAGTACGAAAGTACTTAGTGGGCACGATGCCGAAAACATAAAATAAGTAGAGATAATTTAGCATTTCATACTTTGTAGCACATCGGGGTTTTATTTGAAATTAGCCCGTGTCTACTAAACATTTTCTGACTTATTTTCACAATTTACTCGGCCGAGCATTTTCTGGTATGTTACGTTCAAATCTTGACCAATTCTCATTCACCGTGGCTGGTACCCCACAATAGGGTATCACATACACCACATGCTACAAAGTGCACTAACTCTGGAAAGCACTTAATAGCTAACTCAGAGCCGATCGTTAGTTAACCTATTTAGATTAACTCTAAATCTGGAAAACACGAATGTTAACTCAGATAGGTACAAGAGAACTCACATAAAACATAAAACAGTTCATGCCATAATTATCACTTTGAAAACACAGAAAGGTTTTCCGAGCTTTGCTCGTTTGGTTTTATATATGAAAGCCCACCTTAGTGTTTACAGAAATAAGTACTAGCTTCCGATTTCCTGATCTTCCGTCCTTTCCTTACTGCTGGCTTCTTCCTTCATCGTAAAATAATAACACTTTAAATTCGGTCGTAAAAGATAATCGAATATGGAAATTCAAATTAGGTTATAGTCGTTTAATTTCTGTAGGCATTTGCACGCTACTAGTTTCATTTTAGTTTAAACGGGAACGAGACTTGAACAAATCTCGTTTAGAACTCGAAAGGTCTCATACTCGACTTTTAGGTCAGTAGAGAAGATAGTTGTCAACTTATTACGGCTTAAACGATCGAAAGAAACTAAGTTGCGAAGGAAACAACTTAGTAAAATAAATCCTGAAAATCACTGCGCAAAGCAGTAGTTCTGGGGGCTGCCCAGAACACAGGAATTGGAAACAGGGGATGAGCCCTGTACCACTAGAAAGTTTGAGAAATCTAGTTTATGCTCCAATTTATGGATCTCAAATCCGATAAACGAGCTAAAAGATATTACAGTTTCCGGCAAGGGTCGCAAAACTGCCGCGGCTAACCCTAATTGCTCGATAGAATCGACGTAAAACTTCTTAGGTTCGTTCTAAGTTCTCGTACTCGAATTCTCACAAAACTGGACTCTCAAGGCAGTCAACACGTACTCACGTACGTGAAGGACTCCTTCTCAAAACTCGTTTCTTTAGCACGACGTTCTAAACATCGTCGTCTCAACTACCAATTACTAAACCAAAGTTATGCCTTAGTCCATCATGAACTTCAACTCATATTATAATAACTCGAAAGCTCATGTCGTCAACTACAAAGTTATGCCTTAGTCCATCATGAACATTATTATCTAATTAGAATTTTTTCTCGACTTCTCGGTTATTAATTACGACCACTTGTTCGTCTCTTACGAGATTTCAAAAGTTATCGGATTTCGTTCATTTTCTACGTCATCAAACATCATCTAACATAGATCATTTTTATATACAACATCACCTCATAACATTACTTAAACTCAACTTAGATCGAGTTCTTTGTCTCTTACGACTCACAAAATATTTTTAGAAAATTCCAATTAATTTCATAACATCAATTAATATCATCAACAACATTATTTCATCAACAAATCCTCAACTAGATCAACTACATGCAAACCCCTAATTTTCTACAAAATTTCGGTATTGACATATAAATAAAGAGGTTGATTTTCTTCATCAAACATCATCATTAATCCTTTAATCATGCTACTATATCATCAATTGAACAATTACAAGTCTAATTGCAACATTAAACAAAAATCCCCAATTCAAACCCTAAACCCTAGAATCGGTTTTCATCCATATATTAGGGGATTCGATTTCTTTTTGTTCTAATCACTAATTGAACACCTCCTAAACATGATTATCCAACTAATTGAAGAATCAAAACAACCTACCTAGTTCCCCTAATTTTCGGTAATGACAAGGAATTAGGGCTCTTGGATTTTCTTCAATTTTAAAAATAGATCCATAACTAATACACCTAATTACACTAATTGGAGATCAAAACATCTAATTCCCTTCATCCTCAAATTTCGATCCATAAGAAAAATAAAAAGAAAAGGATTTGGAATGGATAGAAATGTAGATGAGACAATTACCTTGAAGATTACTAAAGGAAGAAATAGACTTTGATGAAAAATGTAGCTCGGCACAAAATCGTCACATTTCGATTCGACCAAAAATTCTAACGTTTTTAATTTAATCGGAAAATAATAATTAAAAACTTAATTCCGACAAAAACTCGGGACGACACAGTCCGAGTTTCGTCCGGAAAATCATAAAAATGAACTTTTTCGGGCGAGTTCGTATCGCGATTTCGTGAATGTAAAAACTCAGATGGTTTTCTGTTCTGAGTTCAAGAACTAAAAATTTTTTGTACGCGATAACCCTAAATACAGTAGTCGTCTAACTGACTTTCGTAATTTATTTTCGGAAACGAATTTCACCGTTGGTCTTAGAATTCAGAATCGTAAACTTAGGCGTGCAAAGCCATTTTTATTATTAACTTTAAAATTTTAAGATCGTACGGAAATTCTAGGGTATTACAGAATGACTTAAAAGTTCACAAGAAACGAAGTTGAAAAGGATTCAACTTAGGAAAACTAAGCTTTGGAAACTTACTGCACAAGTCAGTGATTCTGGGGTTTGCACAGAACAGAGCATATTATACCAAAAGAAAGCCATGGGTGTCTAGTTTACTCTCCAATTTACGGATCTCGATTTCGGTTAGCGAGCTACAAGTTATAACAGTTTCCGTGAAACGTTGCAAAACAGTCGCGTGAATCCCTTAATCGGGTTCACATTCCCTAGGTTCGATTAATGCTATTCCACTTTTATTTTCACGAAATTTTCATATTAATACAGTCTATATGCAGAATCCCTTAATCGGGTTCACATTCACGCCTTTTGATTAAACAAACGACGAGCATTTCCTTGTCATTTCCAACTAACCATTTACTATACCAAAACAATTTCATATTCAAATCCTATTTCATTTTCGTTCATCCACTTCTCGTTTCTTAACTATATCTCATAACATCTCGTATCTCGGATGGAAAAGTCGTCAACTACAAACTCGATCATCAATCAATAACAATCATTATTATTAAAAGGGATTTCCTTATTCGACTTTTCTACCGGCTTTTAAACTCGTTTCTTCATCTCTTAACGAAATTTCAAACTTCTTAGAATTCGTTCAAACTTTACGGTTACGATCATTAACTAACAAGATTATCATAGGTTCGAATCACAAACCTAAATCATTACTTATGCTCGACTTATCGTCGATTGTTCGTCTCTTACTAAAAATCTTACGTTCTCCATTTTCGTTCAAATTTTACAACAACGATCATCATCTAACAAGCATTACTAATATGTAAACCATATTCTAAAAATATTATCGAGCTTCAACTTATCAACGAGTTTCCGTCTCTTACGTTTTACGTTTTATTTTTAGAAAAAACTCAAATAAATATATATTCATCCTCAATCATCCTACATCTCATTTCCATAAACAAAACATGCATATCATATCATCTTCTTCATCAAATCAACCATTCTTCATCTCTTATATTTTAACTTTTATTTTTAGAAAAATCTAAATTAATTCATATAGTCAATTAACAACATGTAGATCACTAATTCATCAATCAAACAACAAGAAAATCGAATTAGGAAAAACCCCTAATCTCACAAAAAAAATCGGTAATTACATAAATCGAAGGGGGATGATTTTCTTCATGATTCGATCCGTAGAACTTAATTCTAAACATACTAGAACATGAATTAACCATAGGACATCATCCTATTTCATCTCCTATGTTTCGAAAAAAATGAAAATGATGGGAAAGGATTTGTGTTCGGTTTATAACGTAGGAGAAGTTCTCACCTTGCAGAATATGAACTCGGAAATGAATTTAATCGGTAGACCGGAGACTTGTGATCTTGAGAAAGCTTGAAGGATGAAGCTTTAATGGAGGATTGGGAGAGAAAAATGAGAGAGAGGGAAGTGATGGAGGTGGCGGCAATGACTTGTGAGGGAGAGAGGGAGATGACTCATGTATACATACATAAAGGTGAAAGAAAAATCTAACTAAAGGTAGTGACTCGCTTAAGGTGTGTTTGGTTGCGATTTATTAGACGGAAATATCTCGTTTCCGGGTTTTAAATGACGTTATAAAAGTCGAGAAATAATTTCTTAGATTAGAAATAAAAGTCGAGAAATAATTTCGACGAAATCTAATTCGTCTGTTAGATTAGAAATAAATCACATACTCGAAAAACCTAATTCGTTTTTCAAAATCCGAGAAAAAGTCGAGATAAGACAGTCTAAAATTCGCCCGGAAAAATCATAAAAACTGACTTTCTCCGGTGAACTCGTATCGAAGAAAAAGTGAATGTAAAGTTCGACGGTTTTTCAATCTGAGTTTTCAGACGATAAATTTGTCGGACGCGAAAACCCTAATACAGTAGTCGTTCGTCCGACTTCTGGAATTTATTTTAAGAAACGGATTTCACCGTAAATCTTAGAATTGAAAATCCTTAACTTAGGCGTGTAAAGCCTTAATTATTAATTAACTTTTTATTTTATCGACGGAATAAACATCCGGGGTATTACATCGGCAATGTGCCCACTAAGTGCTTTATGTACTTAGCCTTGCATATGTTTTTAAATGTGCAGGTTGAGTGACGGAAGCGGCGGAGAGGTTGAGTAGAGTTGTTATAGGAAAGAAGATCAGTGTTTCAGTTCTACGTTTTCCGCTGCAAACTAGTTCTCGTTAATATTTAAATTTTTTGGTCTAAGCCTCATCCTTTGAACTTAGTTTCTTTTTTAGAACAACTCTGTCAAGCGATCCTTCGAGGTCGACTCTCTTTTATTAAATAAAATCATATCATTGATATCAGTTGTTTATTGTCGGTTAAGGTGATTTATTCATTTATCCCCCTTCTTCCCCGCTTCTTTAATCCAACCCCTAGTCGCACCCCGGCTTTGCCGTCCCTCGGGATTTTGGGTTGTGACAATGAAGATGATATATGGTGTTCTTGATGAAATCTTGAGGATTTAATGAAGGAATAAATTAATTATTATTTTTAATGAAAATTTAAAAATTTATATATATATTAAGTTGATGAATTTGTTTGATGTTTTGATAATTTAGATGAAATTGTAAGTTAAATGGAGTTTTGAGCATGTTTAGAATTAATTATGAGAAGCATAAAATTTAATAAATTTTCTAATAAAAATAGCGATCCATATGATTGAAGAAATAAATAATTTTTAAGGTTATAAGCCTTTAATTCATAGCTTGGAGTTAAATTGATGAATTTGAGTACCTAAATCAAAGAAAGAAATTTCTTTGTTAAAAATATGAAATTTTTGATGGATAAGAAGAGTAAAATCCATAAGTTTTGATGCTTGAGTATTCTAAGTAATAAAATAAAAATAGAATATTAATATTAATATTATTTGAGGAGTAATAGAATTTAAAATAATAGAAATTGAATTTTCTATGAGAAAATCCCCTAAAAGTCGAAGTATATGAGCTAAGAAGATAAATCTTAGGATTCGAGTTCGCTTATTAAATTTGATTACGAAATCGATCAAATATAATTTTTAGAAATAATAGAACTTGAATTTTGAGTTGGATGTATATTGCATTGAAAATGGATATTTATTGATGAATGAAAATATTTGAGTTATGAATCGTTAATTCTCAAGTATGCTGAGTATTAAGATGATGAGCTTAACAGATTTAAATTATTTTGAGTGAAATCGAGCTTTAAGAATTTTATGCATGTTTTATCATAAAATTCGAGTATAGTGAGAAATTGAGCTTGTATGTTGAGTTCTTGATGTTATATGAAATATTGAGTGATTAGATGGTGATATTTGAGTAAAAATAATCAAGTTTTCTTTTTGAATCGTTTGAATCGGAGTTAAAATGTAGAAGTTATTGAGATTTGAAGTTAAAACGAAAAATCGAGTTTTTATAGAATAAAAACAAAAATTTAGAAATTAAATCGAGAAAATAGTTAGCTATAATTATTTGGAGTCGAACTTATGAGTTTGAGAAATTATCCGAGTTTAAGCTCGTATTTTGAGAAATAATAACGTAGTTTAAAACCGAGAAAATATTAGTAAAAATTTTGGATTTCAAAATCCGAAATTATGTTTAAATTCTTTAATTTAATTCAAGTATAACGAAATTATTTTCGTTGAAATCCGAAGTTATAATTTCCTAATGTTAAAAGTCGAGTAGTAATAAGTGAGCATGAGACTGCATTTGAGATGTGAATTAATTCCTGAGTTCATTTTTATGTTTGATTGAATTTATGTGATTAAGTGGAATTTATTATCTTGAGAAATAATAACATAGTTTAAAACCGAAAAGAGTAAGCTACCACGACTAAGTTTCCAGCAATCAGGTGGGCTTTTAAAAAACCGAAAATATGATGAATGTTATTATTTATTGAGTATTATTACGTAAGTTTTTAAAGTTAATTGACTTGCCATTTATTTGAGTTTGGTATACTTTATCATCTACTTGAGTTATTATTATTATCCTGTGAGAGGCAGGAATCCACGTGTAGTATTTGAATTGTTTGAGGTGATTCTGATGCTTTACTTCAGTTTAGCCAGTCACAGTGTTTGAGAAGGAGGCATATTTCTCGACACAAAGATGATGTGGTAGATGATTCATACCTGTATTAAATATTATATCTTGACTGCGCAGTCCATTTAGAAAATAAAATGTTTTTGCATTCACAAGTAAAATATTTTAAATTGTACTAACACTTGTGATGCAGTGGCAAGGAAAGTTCAATTATATAGCTCTAATGAGCAAAGTTTTTCAAATTATTTTGGCATGTGTCACTGATTACGAAGTACTCAGCCCTGCATGTATTTCTAAACCTGCAGGTTAGCATGGATGAAGATGGCGAAGATGGCTTGGTGGTGTGTTTTGAGCAAGTCGTTTGGTTAAGCTTGCAATTGCATATCTTCATATATATAGTTGTGGGATTTGAGTTGAGTCTCCGCTGCAAAACAATTATGTTTAATCTGTCTTTTAATTTCAATACTCTGATGATGTGATGATACAATGAGCTTCGTGCTTGAAACAATTTCCTGTTTTCTTTAATTTCTGCATGACTTGAATTCGATACACTTATTATATTTTATTGGATCAATGTAAATTATCTATGCTCGTTTATTGTTGAGTTGTTCCTTGAAAGCATGTTGACAATTGTTATCGCTTATAGTCGATAATTCCCTTGTTCCCGAGCATGATTCCCTGTTGAGTCAAGTTTTATTTGATGGTTTCACCCTCACAGTCCAATGGAGTAGTGTCGTCGTTGTACCCCGATTTCGGGCTGTGACAATAATAACTTGTAACGGAAAAGCAAAAGTAAAGAATAAGAAATTACCATTAAGAATAAGGCAGGACCTAAAAATGGCTGAGTTTCGTCCAAGTACCATGCAATCTTGCTGCTTATTAAACTTCTGAGTACGTACTCACTCCAATTCCATTGCTTAACAGTCTTCACATTCACCAAGCAGTCAAGAATATTTGGAAAAATATACCCATTAGTAGTTGTTTCCATAAAGCATGTCGATAACAAAATCATGAAATGCCTTTTGAACCAATTATCACCATTCTTCCTGCCCAACATCACTTGAACCACATGCTTCTGCAATATTAGAAAAAAATGCTTTCCATTTCTCATACAGAACTACTGTATCTTGCCTATTCTTCTTCTTTACCAAGCGCGAACCAATAGGAAATCCAAGAATATGGAGCACATCTTTATCCTTTATCCGTAATCTCCTGCCGTGCATAAGGCTCAATTCACATGAAACTGGATCAAAATTTTTAACAAGCCAGTGTGCCATCCTCGACGGCAACTCTGCAAATCTTCATATTCAAAACATGGCCAAAGCACAGCTCTTTAACTACTTCTCTCTATTTGTTGTTCTCATTTATTTTCTCAAGTTCCTTAAATAAACAAAAAAGGACTGCACCTCATTAACAGCTTAGGATAGTCTTGTTTGAGATCTCTCATCACTCTGGCATGCATCATCTTGTTTTCTTTTAATGGCCTCCCCACATTTTTCTTCACTATTTTTTGCTTCTTTGCTGGCACATCAAAGTCGTCATCCTCATCTAGGGCAACATTTCTGTCATTTTTATGTTTGGTTTTTTCTGTACACAATCAAATAATAACATGAACAAACAAATACATAATTAAATAGAGCTAATGTTCTCAATCTGCCAATACATTAATCAGTAGAAGTAAATGCACAAAAACCTCTTATAGTATACATGTAATTTTCTCAAAATGTTAATCCATCAAATAGAAGAAACAGATGTATAAACCTCTATATCGTATAGTAAAATTTAACATCATTGGATCTTCAACGAAGTATTGAACTACAGTCAAACTTAAGAATTCTCATTACATATGTTCTCAACCTGTTAATGCATCAATCAGAAGAAATAAATGCATAAAACCTATTATACTATAGCTGTAGCTTTTCAACGTGTTAATTCATCAACTAAAACAGATAAAATGCATAAACCTCTAAATATAATTAAAAGTTCAACCATCAACATGTGTATTGAGTATCAGACAAATACTATAACATATTGCAATATGTAGGTTCCACAAATATGAACTTTCCAAAAAAATTACTAAATTTCAAGTAAAATACTACCCTCTATGCGTTCTTTGTCTTTTTCATTGTGAAAACCTTTGTCGTGCCTCTTTTTTGTTCTTTCTGTCAATAAAATAATAGGGAACATTGTTAATGCATAAACTCATTATATGTACTGCATAAACTAATTAGTAGCAGAATAGTAATAAAATTTTGACAACACTGAGATTCCTATCGAAAAGATACCTACCAAAAAGATTAATTATCATTATTACAACAGTTATATTTTGAAAACATGAAGAACCCCAGCTCTACAGTATTCTACATTATCCCCACTACAAATAATGCCAAAAGCATCCTATCTTTGTCAACCATAGCTACTTGTTTGAAGATGCGACAAAATTTAATTCTCTGGAAAACTACAACATGGAGGACCACAACTCAATTATTTTACTTCAAAGTGCAGAAAAGAAATAATAATATTTCACCAAAACCTAGAAACATACATGTCGGTATAAAAACTCACGATTCAATATACAAAATCTGAATAGAGAATGTTGAAATAATGCATGAGATACACACCTTCAGCATTTGAATTCATAATTCCTCAATTCCGCTCTCGATTTGGTTAATTTTCCCACGAAATCTAAGAAAATAACTTCTACAATTCAAACAACAAAGTGACTTCTATTTTCGAGATCAGAATGTGTAGAACAAGAAAAGTATACAAATCTGAACTAAAATCCACGCAAAGAACATAAAGTAATCATCTGAATAAAATAGAGATCTGAAGAGAAATATCGAAGAAGGAGTTTTCGTTGAAAAGGGAATTAGGTTTTGGAAGACAGAGTTCGATTGGGGTAGGTTTTGGTGAGTTTTGACTATTCTACTTCTAACCTCATTAAATCTCATGAAAAACGGGTTAAATTTTGTTATTATTAATTAGTGAGGGTTTTATCCTAACCGTTGGATGATGCTAATCGAGGGCTATAAATGGTTCATACATATATATATATATATATATATATATATATATATTAGGGAGAAAAAATGTGTCATAGCTAGAGAGAAAAGAAAGAGAGAGTTTTAGCATTGATGTAATACCCCAGAAATTTCGTACTAACTTAAAATTTTAAAGTTATTAATAAAATGGCTTTGCACGCCTAAGTTCATGAATTTGAATTCTAAAACTAACGGTGAAATCCGTTTCCGAAAATAAATTACGGAAGTCAGTTAGATGACTACTGTATTTTGGGTTATCGTGTACGATAACTTTTTAGTTCTGGAACTCAGATCGGAAAACCGTCTGATTTTTGCATTCACGAAATCGCGATACGAATTCGCCCGAGAAAGTTTGTTTTTATGATTTTCCGGACGAAACTCGGACTGTGATGTCCCGAGATTTTGTCGGAAATTAGTTTTTAAATATTACATTCCGAATAAGTTAAATATATCGGAATTTATGGTAGAATCGGTTTTTGATGATAATGTGCCGAGATACGTTTTCGTCTATCGATTTCCGTAACGTCGTATCGCACCGGAAAAACGCGTATTTTTCTCCTTTTTCCTTCCCCATGGCCGACCTCCCTCTCTCTCTCATAAGCTTGATTTTTATTTTTATACTCTAAAGTATTAGCCACCTATTGTCCTTTAAACCTTCCCTCACTTTACGCCTAAGTGTGCTACTATTTCATTAGTTAGTCATCACCAATCCCTCCATCTCCACCACTCCAAACCGCCCCCCTCCCCCCCCCCCCCCCCCCATCATCATCTTCCTCTTCATTTCTTTCTCTCCACCATTGAAGAAACTCAAGGTTCTTGCAAGGAAAATCTCACAAGTCTTAAATCATCCATCGATTTCCTCTCTTTCCTTCATTAATCTTCAAGGTAATTACCTCTTCTACCTTTCTATCCATGTGAAATCTATTTCTTTTAATTTCCATAAGGACCGAAAATTAGGATGTTGAAATAGATGATGATTTGAGCTTTAATTTATACAATTAGATGGATAGAAGTTATAATCTATGGTTTAATTGGTGAGAAAATTTAGAACCTTAAGTCTAGGGTGAATCCGAAAATTTGGGGCAAATTGTAGGAGGGTTTGAATCCTTAAATTGGTTGCATAATAGAGATTGGGAGATGATTAATTGAGGATTATTGAAAGAACAAATGAAAATCCCCTAATATATTGAAGGTAACCAATTTAGGGTTAGGGTTTGATTATGAAATCTTGAATTAATGATGATATAGTATTAGTAAATGGTTAATATTTGATGTAGTAATGTTAGAAGTTGATAAATGGATTAAATTGGAGAAGAAAATCACTTCCCCTAATTTTTAGCCAAAACCGATTTCTAGTAGGAGATAAGGGGTTTATGTAGTTTGATCTTTAATGATGAAATAATGGTTGATTAAGGTCACTAATGATATTAGATGATGATAGCAATTTATTCGGAATTTTCTAAACTTATTAATGAAATCATAAGAGACGAAGGTTCGATAATTAGTGGAGATTTAGTAATGATATGAGGTGATGATATAGATAATAATGAATCTCGATAGATGAGGTTTGATGATGTATAATTTGAACGAAATCCGATAACTTTGGAAAATCCGTAAGAGACGAACAAATGTACGTAATTAATGATAGGAAAGTCGAGTAGGAATGATAATTGGATATTAATGATCCTTATTGTTGAGGGAACGAAATTGTAGTTGACGTCGTGTTAATCTGAGCTATGAAATGTTGAGTTTCTTTTATAATCGAGAAGTTGGAACGAGATTTGTTAACTTGTTGTTGGTATAGTAATTGGTAGTTGAAACGACGAGGTTTTGATCGTCGTGGTTATAGACGGTAAATGGAAAGGATTTTTTCACATACGAGAGTACGTATTGACTGCCTTGACGTGATAATTTCGTGAGAATGTAGATTCGATAGCTTAGAACGAACATAGGAAGTCATACGGCGATTTCTATCAAGACTTTGGGTTAACCGCGGCAGTTTTGCGACCCTTGCCGGAAACTGTAATATCTCTTAGCCCGTTTATCGGATTTGAGATCCGTAAATTGGAGCGTAAACTAGACTTCCATGGCTTTCTAACGGTACAAGGCACTACCCCTGTTTCCAGATACTCTGTCCTGGGCAGTCCCCAGAACTACTGCATTGCTCAGTGAAATTTCAGAACTTAGTTTTCCTAAGTTGTTTCCTTCTCAACTTAGTTTCTTTCGATCTTTTAAGTCATAATGAGTTAACGACTATCTATTTTACTGACCTAAGAGTCAAGTACAGAGTTTGAGTGTCAAAACGAGATATGATCCTATCTCATTTCTGATTAAATAAAAGAAATTAGTTAAGCGTGAAAATGCCTAAAAGTTGAAACGTAAAAGACTAAATCAAACTTGTTTTAGATTTCCATTTTTGTTTTGTCGTCTCAACGACTCATCAAGGTTATATTTCATGTACGATGAAGGAGGAAGTCAGCACAAGAAAAAGACGGAAGACTAAAGACGGGAAGCTCGTTTATTAGTAGTTCTGTAAAACGAGGTGGGCTTTTATCTATAACAAATAAAATGTGGGTTTTTCCACAACTCGAAAGTAATTCTTTATGAGCTTTGATAACTGTGTTTTCAAAGTGATATCAGGCATAAACTGTTTCATGTTTTATGTGAGTTCTCTTGTACCATCTGAGTTAGCCGTCGTGCTTTCCAGAATTGTATGTTAACCATTTAGGTGTTAACTACTTAACGATCGGCTCTGAGTTAGTCAATTAGGTGCTTTCCAGAGTTAGTGCACTGTAGCCTGTGGTGTATGTGGTATCCTGTTGAGGGGTAACCAGCCACAGTGATAATGACTAGTCAAGATTTGAACGTAACATTTATGGAAAAATGCTCGCGCGAGCTACTACTTTTGAATGAGATAAAAATGTTTAATAGGCACGGGCTCTCTTAAATGAAAACCTCGATGCGCTATAAAATGAGATGCCTGATTTTCAATACTTATGATTATGTTTTCGGCAACGTGCCCACTAAGTACTATCGTACTTAGCCCTGCATATGTTCTCTAAATGTGCAGGTTGAAGCGACGAGAGCGGAGGAGTGTTGAGTTAGGAGTTGAAGTCGTCTTTAGGAGAAGACTTGTTTTATGTATCATTTTTCCGCTGCTACACTTTGATCACTTTTGATGTTATGTAATTATATCACTGTAGTCTAACTTCAGTCAATAAATTAGATTTCTTTTTGAATACTTTGTTGAGTGATCTTCCGAGATCAACTCTTTTCTTATATATATTATAATTGAGGTCTTGTTCATAGAATTATGTAGTCATGTATGTATGTTTATTCAGTTAGTCCCCTTCTTCTCCGCTTCTTTAATCAAACCCCAGTCGCTCCCCGGCTTCTGCCGTCCCTCGGGATTTGGGGCTGTGACAATTGATTTGTCTTACAAGAAAGCATATTTAAGATATATATATATATATATATATATATATATATATATATATATATATATATATTTACTTGGGGAAAGGGGCAGCGTTGGAGTTTGAACCCTAAACTTCACTGTATACAGATTGAAACTGCACAGTTTGAATGTTGTAACATCCCGATTTTTCAAGCATAATTAGACTTTATTCTATTTCAAAAAAAATTGAATAGTAAAGTAATTGTAAATCCAAAAGGAAAATTGTTCTCTTGATTCTAAAGCTTAGTTTTCCTCGTAGCAAATTATTATTATTATTATTATTATTATTATTATTGTTATTATTATTATTATTATTGTTGTTGTTGTTGCTGTTGTTGTTGCAAAAAAAAAATAATAAAGATATTCCCTTCAAATTTCGTATTGTCTAGAATTTTAGGTTTATGTTAAATTGATATTAGCTAAGAGTTTTAAACTTATTTGTAAAAGAGAAACTTCATATATCTTTGTTTTTCTTCAAGAATTTGTAAACGTCTCTTGTAATAGACTAGTTGAGAAATTTATTAGAAGTCTTCGAATTTATCTCTTTATCAATTATTAAAATATTTTACAATCAAACATTCAAGAGTTATTAATTTATCCAAGAACCTTATAATTGATATACTTATAGAATAAGTGAAGAGTTAAAAAGAAATAGATATAAGTATGTTTTCGTCCATAGTAGTTTATTATAGAGTTAGGAGTCTTATAAGAAATTATCTTGCTCTATTATTTTATTTTAAAAGTATAGGTTATTTCGTTAGATTAGAGTTTTCAAAGAGACAAAATATTGTTTGTTTTTGTTTTTCTATATTTAGCACGTGAGTTAGCTAAAGCTTGAAGGATAAATTTTGATATCACATAGATTTACATGGAATTAGCAGCAAATTATTTAATATAGTTAATCAATTCTTTTATTCTTAATCTATATTTATGCCTTAGTGATATACTCTACTTATGATTCTAGTTATCCAAATCATGCGTATTTGCTTGTATAAATAGAGGTGTAGTTTTAACTATTGAGAGCATCTCATAAAATTTAGTCGAGCAATTAGAAGAGTTTAGAAAGAAGATACGAAGTTATGATTCATCGAGGTTTTCTGAAGTTAAGTTTAAGGTGAGGGAATTTATGCACGTTGATTATTATCTATGTATGTTTTTACGTGTTTAGTTTTCATGTTTGATTAATGCGTGTTCATGTTTAAGCTAAAGGGATACAACCCTGGCTATACGTTAAAGGGATACAGCCCTATACGTATATTCAAGTTAAAAGGGATTCAGCCCTATATGTTTACGTTAAAGGGATACAGCTCTACGCGTACAAGTAAAAGAGATACTGTAATACCCCGGATATTTCTTCCATCGTTAAAATAAAAATTTAGTTATTAATTAAGGCTTTGCACGCCTAAGTTAAGGATTTTCGATTCTAAGACTAACGGTGAAATCCGTTTCTAAAAATAAATTCCAGAAGTCGGTTGAACGACTACTGTATTAGGGTTTTCGCGTCCGATAAAATTTTCGTCCGAAAACTCAGATCGAAAAACTGTCAGACTTTACATTCACTTTTTTTTCGATACGAGTTCACTGGAGAAAGTTAGTTTTTATTATTTTTCCGGGCGAATTTTGGACTGTCTTATCCCGACTTTTCATCGGATTTTGAAAAACGAATTACGCTTTCCGAGTAAGTGATTTATTTCTAATCTAGCGGTCGAATTAGATTTTGTAAAAAACGTAACCATCTAGGGTTTTGATTTCTCGATTTTATAACGTCGTATTAGACCCGTAAAACGCAATATTTCGACTAAATATCTAAGCCTAAACCGCCTATGAGGATGATGACTCATCCTTTGTTAGATTTTTATCACTTTATGAAATAGTAACTTAACACCTTATCAACTCTCTTCCTTCCCCTCCATTACCGCCCCCTCTCTCTCATTTTCTCTCATCTCTCTTCAATCCTCCATTGTTAGTCATCTTCAAGCTTTCAAAAGCTCCACAAGATAGTCATCTACCGATCGATCTTATTTTCAAGTTCATAATCGACAAGGTAAGAACTTCCTCTCGAGATTGAACCGAACAAAACTTCATTCCCTCAAGTCTTGTTTTTTTCGAAAAGTTTGAGGATGATAGCATGATGATTCTATGGTTAATACATGTTATTAGCATGCCTAGGAATGGATATGATGATAGAAATCATGTGGAGATCACCCTCCAAACTATTTGATGAATACCGAAAATTTATAGGAAATTAGGGGTTTGATGTTTAGTTCGATTTTTAGATGATTGATTAATCGATTTGTGTTCTATATGTTGGTAGATTGATGCATGAATTGTTTTAGAATTTTCTAAAAATAAAAAATAAAAAGGTAAGAGATGAAGAAGTGAGGATTTGATGTAGTAAATGTTATGTTTTGTATGATATAATGATAGAAATGATACGTAGTAAGTATGTGGATGAATATATATTTCAATGGAATTTTTCTAAAAATAAAATAGAAAACGTAAGAGACGAAAACCCGATGATAAAATAAGATTCGATAATAATTTGAGTTTATGGTTTTCAAATTAGTGAATTTTGATAGTTGATGAACGATATTGGAAATTTTGAGCAAAATCGGAGAACGTCGAAAATTTTAATAAGAGACGAATCATCGATAAGTCGAGATTGGATAATGCTTTAGGTTTATGATTTGAACATATGTTAATCTTGTTAGTTAATGATCGTAATCGGAAAATTTGAACGAATTCTAAGAAATTTGGAATTTTGATAAGAGACGAAGAAACGAGTCTAAATGCCGATAGGAAAGTCGAATAAGGAAAACCAATTTGATATTAATGATTGTTGTCATTTAATAAACGAGTTTGTAGTTGACGATATTTCCATCCGAGATATGAGATGATATAAGTTATAGTTTATGAACTAGAAGATGATGAATGAAATTGATTTTGAATTGAAATGGTTTAGTAATTGGTTGGTAGAAAAAGACGAGGAAATGCTCGTCGTTTGTTTAATTAAAAGACGTGAATGTATATCCGATTAAAGGACATGCGTATTGACTGCCTTGAGACTGTAAAAAGATAATAATTTCATGAGCTTAAAGGTTGTATAGCATTGATCAAACCTAGGGAGTCGTGCGTCGAGATATACGAGCACCTAGGGTTTCACTCAGACTGTTTTGCGATACGTTACGGAAACTGTCATAACATTCTACTCGCTTAACGAAATCGAGATCCGTAAATTGGACAATAAACTAAACATCCGTAGCTTTCTTTTGGTAAAAATTTCATCCCCTGTTTCGCAGGAATCTGTTCTGTATGAACTCCAGAACTTCTGCTCTGTGCAGAAACTTTCTTAAGTCTAAATTCTTAAGTAGAATTCCTCTTAAACTTCGTTCCTTGTGAACTTCTAAGTCGTTATAAGTTATCGACTCCCGTTATTAACTGAACTAAGTGTCGAGTAATGAGCCGAGTCAGTTTCTAAACGAGAATTTTTCGAGTTCTCGTTTCTTTGATAATCAAAAGAATGTAGTTAAGTGCAAAGGCCTATAAATCTAAAACAAATTCGATTTCCTTTTCCTTTATTGTCTCGACCGCTTATTAAAGTGTTATTATTTGCGTTCAAAGGAGGAAGTCGAGTTTAGAAGACAGGACGGAAGACAGAACACGGAAGCTTTAGTTGTTCTGTAAATCGCCTAAAGATGGGCTTTTCTATATACGAAATAAAATGAGCGATGCTCGAAAATCTTTATTTACAGCTTTGATAATTGTGTTTTCATAGTGATAATCAGGGCATGAAATATTTGTTTTATGTGAGTTCTCTTGTTGCCTTTCTGAGTTAGCCGACTGCTAACTAAATCGATCGGACTCTAAGTTAGCCGACTGCTTTCCAGAGTTAGTGTACACGGTAGCCGGTGTGTGTGGTATCCTATTTAAGTAGGATTGTGAATAAGAGAAGAACTGTAGTGTTTAAGTTCTATGTTTCCGCTGCCAAACTTCAAACTCTTTGTATTGTTGTTGTATAAACCTTTTAGTCTAAGTTCTTTACTTTTTAACTTAGTTTCTTTTTGAGAACCTTGTCGAGTGATCCTTCGAGATCAACTCTTTCTACTTCAATAAAGTCTTGTTGATAGAAGTTATTCTATTATTAATATCTGTTCATTCTTATTTATTCCCCTTCTTCCCTGCTTCTTTAATCCAATCCCTAGTCGCACCCCGACTTTGCCGTCCCTCGGGATTTGGGGCTGTCAGAGATACAGCCCTATACGTTCAAGTTACATGTTTATGATGATATGATTTATTTACACGTTCAAATATATATGGATAATAGCATGTTTTCTCACTGAGTATATTTTGGTATACTCATTCCCTCTTAGTTTTTCTCTTTCAGTTATTGGAGATGAAGCGGTCGTGGAGGCCGAGAATGACTATGGCAAGGATTCAAAAGTTTAGTAAATATTATTTAAGTTTTAGAACTCAATTTTCGTAGTTATTTGAGATTTAGTTGTTAAACTGGATTATAATTTTTTCGTACGGTACTTCTCTTAGATAGATAGGATCTTGTTTAATTAATTGAAATTTTTTTTGTAAGACATGGTCACTATTATGCAGTTTATTTATCTTTAATATAGAAAGAATTGTTGGTTTAAAATTGATTACATATACAGTTTGCATAGTAGAGTAAATAGGAACTAATTTTGTATTCATATGCATTGTTAAGGTTATTAATTGAGTTTCCGTTTGTTAATGATAGATTACATGGTTAAGTAATTTAAATATTTTTATTTTCCTATGATTACAACCTCTCAAAAGTTGATTTTTTATAAGGCATACAAATAGTTGATTGTTTTGTTTAGTAAATGACTACGTATGTTTGTTAAGTTGAATGACTTTGGTTGTGTCAATTATTTGGGAAAGTACAGATTAATTATTGATTAATTAGTTTCTAGTTCTGCATTATTATCTATGTGTTTAATTAGAGAAAATTATTAGCATGTTAAAATTTCCGCTGCAAAAAAATATAGCATTATAGTTAATTAGAAAATAGGCGGTTACAGATGTACCTTGGAGACAAGCATATATTAACATTTAGGAAATCAAAACTGTTAATATTCACTTTCTTATGCTTTCTTTAAGCTAAAAAAAGCTACAAATTTGTTTCCTCTTTGTGAGATATATTCGGTTTACAAGTAAGGAACAAAACAGCGAGGCAGGTGGTGCAAAAGGTTACAATAATATATATATATATATATATATATATATATATATATATAGTCTATAAAAGAGATACTACATCTTTCTTTATTTATAATGTTTTACTTTTTTGAAAAAAAAAAAAAGAAATAGTGCTAAACTAAAATTGATGCCATCTTATTTTCGAAAGAAGCAGAGTGCCGATTACTTCTTTTGCAAAATATGGTTAATTCCTTGAATTTTCATGGTTATTTTATTTGCATTTTTGACAGAGTAAATTTTCATATGCATTATAGTTACCAACAATTATCTTGTGTTCTATGCAGTGATGCCCTCATTTGGTCCAATTTCATTTTACTTGTTTTGTTTAATTTAAGTAGTTCTTAATTCTTACTCCCTCCATCCACGAAATGGTTGCCACATTCATGACGACACGGGTTTAAGAAAATGGTAGTTAGTAGTGAATTATAGTGAGTATTATTGTGATTGGAGTAAGAGTCCCACAATAAATATGAGTGAAGTAACAAAAGTGGCAACCATTTCGTGAACAAACTTAAATGACAAAAGTGACAACTATTTCATGTACGGAAGGAGTATAATCTAAGTGTAGTGAGTTTCATGAAGTCCAAAATATTAATTTCTAGATCTATCTTATAAGGTCCCAATCATTACGGACTTTTTAAGAAATTGATACATGCCTTTTTAATCGATAAAATTTAAAATTTCAAACCCAGCTTTTAACGCATTTTTCATAAATGTCATAATTCTGAAGTCACGAGTTTTAATCTAACAAGGCAAATGCTTGTGTAAAATGGGTCTCACAATGTGAGACCGGGTCGATCCAATTCGGATTCGGGTTGGACCCGAATTGACACGGTCAAATCCGTTGACTTTTTTTCGATTTTTTTTTTCAATTTCCAGATTTTTTTCCCCTTTATTTTGTTTGTCTCTTCTTTTTTCTCTTCTTCTTTGGTTAAGAGTCGAGCGAGGAGAACCGAAGAATCAAAATTGTTGTCACTACTATTATATTTATATTAATAATCGAAGCGAAGGCGGAACCGTAAAATTGGAGCCGGAAAAAAAATCTGTAAATTTAAAAAAAAAATCAAAAATAAAAAAATTCGGGCGCGTTTTGTGCACGCGCCAAGCGCGTCTCACGCTATGAGATGCGTTGCCCCCAAGTCTAACTCAGCTTACTAACATTTTGAGCCTTTGAAGTCTGTTTCTCATATTGAAATATCCCTAATTCAGTTCTCTTTCATAATTCATATGTTGTAAAGAGTAATTCTAATATACGTAGAAGTGATGCATCAACTAAAATAAGGCTAACAAACAAAATCTTTAATATTGAATCTTGTAAATCTTATAATAACGCAAAAACTTGCGTACACCCTGGTATATGTGTCAGACGGGTTGATCCGACCCGGCAAGAGATCGAGTTTGACCCACGTGACCCGCAAATAAAAAAAGAAAAAATATCCGTCATAATGATAAATTAATATATCCGAAATAAGAAACATGTAAGTCTAGAGCCTAGCGGTTTTTCCGCCGCCTCACACACGTGACGTCCCGTGTGGGAGACTCAGTGGCAGCACGCTATACGTTTATTCACACTCTATACATTTAGGACACTTCTATTTGTCCTAATATCCTTTTGTTTTTAAAGTATTTTTTTTTATTTGTTTTTATTTTTTTTTTCAGTTTTCTTTTTGATTAATCTATCTAATAGGGTTTATTAATTCTAAATTATGATTTATTAATTTTCAAAGAGTTTTTGTCAATCATGTTAAGATTTATTAATTTGCAATTAAAGTTTATTAATTCTCAATTGGAATTTATTAATTTCAAATTATGCCTTATTTAATCTCTAATTATGGTTTATTTATTTCTAAGTAGTGTTTATTTTCTATTTTTTCACATGAGTTATCTTTTTGAAACATTACTTTTTTTTATATCAATGATTATTTTTCATAACGACAATTACTTTATCAAATAAATAAATGTACAAGTTGTCATGAACAATACTAAACATTGTCGTGAATAAAAGTAATATTTTTTAAATATTACCTTTTTTCATGACAATTATTACTTTTTATTACGATAATAATTACTTTACCAAATAACTAAAAGTACATGTTGTCGCAAACAAAAGTACACATTGTTGTGAAGAAAAGTAATATTGTTGAAACATTATCTTTCTTTATATCAATAATTACTTTTCATTACGACAATAGTTACTTTACCAAATAACTAAAAGTACACGTTGTCGTAAACAAAAGTACATATTGTCGTGAAGAAAACTAATATTTTTATGTAATACCCCGGATATTTCTTCCGTCGTTAAAATAAAAATTTAATTATTAATTAAGGCTTTGCACGCCTAAGTTAAGGATTTTCGATTCTAAGACTAACGGTGAAATCCGTTTCTCAAAATAAATTCTAGAAGTCGGTCGAACGACTACTGTATTAAGGTTTTCGCGTCCGATAAAATTTTCTTCTGAAAACTCAGATCGAAAAACTGTCAGACTTTACATTCACTTTTTCTTCGATACAAGTTCACCGGAGAAAGTCAGTTTTTATTATTTTTCCGGGCGAATTTTGGACTGTCTTATCCCGACTTTTCATCGGATTTCGGAAATCGAAATATGCTTTTCGAGTATGTGATTTATTTCTAATCTAACGGTCGAATTAATTTTGGTAAAAAACGTAACCATCTAAGGTTTTAATTTCTCGATTTTATAACGTCATTTTAGACCCGTAAAACGAGATATTTCGACAAAATATCTCACCCCTAAACCGCCACCTAGGGTAAGTGAGTCATCATTTAGATATTTCCTACTTTATTCAATCCTATCTAACTTAGTCATCTCTCTCTTCTCTCCCTCCTTTACCGCCATCACTTACTTTCTCTCTTCTCTCTCTCTTTTGTTCTTAATCCTCCATTGTTAAGAGTTCTTGAAGCTTTCAAAGCTCCACAAGTCAGTCGTCTACCGATCAATCTTAGTTCCGATTCCATAATTGACAAGGTAAGAACTTCCTCTACGTATTGAACCGAACAAAAATTCTTTTCCATCAACCTTGTCATTTTCGAAATTTCATGAGAAGTAGGATGACGATTCTATGTTTAATACATGTTATAGTATGCTTAGGAATTGATTTCATGGATAGAAATCATGAAGAAATCATCCCCCCTAACTATTTGGTTATTACCGAAAATTTAAGAGAATTTAAGGGTTTGATGTTTGGTTCGATTTTTAGATGATTGATTGGTGGATTCATGTTCTATATATTGATAGATTGATGCATGAATTATTTTAGAATTTTCTAAAAATAAAAATAAAAATGTAAGAGATGAAGAAGTGAGGATTTGAATGAGTAAATGTTATGTTTTGGTTAATATGATAATAGAAATGGTATGTAGTAAGTAAGTAGATGATTATATAATTTATTGGAATTTTTCTAAAAATAAAATAAAAGTCGTCAATAAGTTAAGACTCGTTAATAATTTGAGTATGTGATTTACGTATTAGTGAACCTTGATAGACGATGAACGATATTGTAAAGTTTGAGCAAAATCGGAGAACGTCGAATTTTTGTTAAGAGACGAAGAATCGTCGATAAGTCGAGATTGAATAATGATTTAGGTTTATGATTTGAACATATGTTAATCTTGTTAGTTAATGATCATAATCGGAAATTTTGAACGAATTCTAAAGAAGTTGGAATTTTGATAAGAGACGAAGAAACGAGTCTAAGTGTCGATAGAAAAGTCGAATAAGGAAACTAATCGGATATTAATGATTGTTATTGATAAATGAACGAGTTTGTAGTTGACGATATTTCCATCCGAGATATGAAATGATATAAGTTATAGTTTATAAACGAGAAGTTGAAGAATGAAATGGAATTTGAATTGAAATGGTTTAGTAATTGGTTAGTTGAAAAGGACGAGGAAATGCTCGTTGTTTGTTTAATCAAAAGACGTGAATGTGTACCCAATTACGGGACATGCGTATTGACTGCCTTAAGACTGTAAAAAGACAGAAAATTCGTGAGTTTAAAGGTGGTAAAGCATTAGTCGAACCTAAGAAGTCATACGTCGAAATATACGAGCATCTAGGGTTTCTTCACGGACTGTTTTGCGATACATTACGGAAACTGTCATAACCTTTAGCTCACTTAACGAAATTGAGATCCGTAAATTGGAAAATAAGCTAGACATCCGTAGCTTTCTTTTGGTATAAATTTCATCCCCTGTTTCGCAGGAATATGTTCTGTATGAACTCCAGAATTTCTGTTTTGTGCAGAAACTTATGTAAACCTAATTTCTTAGTTGAATCCTTTTCAACTTCGTTCCTTGTGAACTTCTAAGTCGTTATAAGTTATCGAATTCCATTTATTTACTGACCTAAGTGTCGAGTAATGAGTCGAGTCTCATTTATTCGTTAATCAAAAGAATGTAGCTAAAGTGCAAAAGCCTAAAAGTCTAAAACGAATTCGATTTCTTTTTCCTTTATTATCTCGACCGCTTATTAAAGTATGATTATTTACGTTCAAAGGAGGAAGTCGAGTTTAGAAGACAGGACGGAAGACAGAAGACGGAAGCTATAGTTGTTCTGTAAATTGCCTAAGGTGGGCTTTTCTATATACGAAATAAAATGAGCGATGCTCGAAAATCTTTATTTACAGCTTTGATAATTGAGTTCTCTTGTACCCTTCTGAGTTGGCCGACTGCTATCCAGAATTATTAGTTAGCCGACCTGCTAACTAAAACGATCGTACTTTGAGTTAGCCGACTGCTATCCAAAGTTAGTGTACACAGTAGTCGTTGTGTGTGGAACCATGTTGAGGGGTAGCCAGCCACGGTGATAATTATTGGGCAAGATTGAACGTAACATCTGAGAAAAATGCTTGCGCAAGCAATATTGTGAAAATGAGAAAGAAAATGTTTAGTAAACACGGGTATTTATTGAAAAACCCCGATGTGCTACAGAAATGAGATGCCTGATTTATCTATACTTATGATATGTTTTCGGCAACGTGCCCACTAAGTATGTTTATACTTAGCCCTGCATATGTTTTATAAATGTGCAGGTTGAGTGACAGGAGCGGCAGAGGTTGAGTGAAGAGTCGTAGTTAGGAAGAAGAACTTGTGTCCAGCTTTACGCTTTCCGCTGCCAATCTTTTTTAGTTAATGTATCTATCTTTTGGGTCTAAGCCCCGTACAATGAACTTAGTTCCTTTTTGAACAACTTGTTGAGCGATCCTTCAAGGTCGACTCTCTTTCTTTCAATAAAACATGTTCATAGATATCAGTTGTCGTTTAATTATCGTGTTTTATTATTCTATTCCCCCTTCTTCCCCGCTTCTTTAATCCAACCCCTAGTCACACCCCGGCTTTGTCGTCCCTCGGGATTTGGGGCTGTGACAGAGTGGTATCAGAGCAGTCGTTTCTGCTCTGCATACAAGTCCCTTTCAGTAGTAAGGTGGAGTATTTGTATATACTCTACACATGAGTCTTTTTTCAAGTAAAGTTAGGTCGTAACACTAAGTTTAAGAGTGTAGACAACAACTCAACCTCCCGTTACGTCGACTCAACCAAAGAAGGAAAGTAAGGAAAAAATTTCAGAAGTATGATTTCTTTTAAGAAGAAATTTTTTTTAAATATGCAAGTATGATGTGAATAAGTGCCAAGTATGAATGTGATTAAAGTATAAAAGTTATACTTTGTGATATTACGTGAACTATGTGAAAGCATGAATGCTATACTATGTGAAAATATGTGAAATTATGTGAGTTATAATTTCTTTGTTCGAAATATTTTGTCGGCATGAGGATCTAGATAAATTCTAAGGCCTTTCCGATTCTTTGAGAATATAGACGTTCTAAGAAACGTTGGTTCCAAAATATCCAAGAAACGATCGGATCGGAAAGGACAGAATAAAGGGAATCAAATTAACTAAACGAATGTCACCTGCGTAAAGTGACATGAACAACAGACTCGTTGGAGTCGACTTGTTTTTATAAATGAAAGCCGTAAGAATTTCCTTTTAAGGAAATAAAATAAGAATAATAAAGATAATAAGTTAAAAGAATGGAAATAAATCGTTAAGAAATTTTCTTCGAGGAAGAAATAAAGTGAGAAAGTAAAAGAATAATAAGAAAAATGATGAAAATAAAATCTTGAATTTTTTTTTTTTATGTATTGTTTGAGTGCAATTTCTTGAAATTGCTAGATGTTTAAGATAAGTTGTTAAGTGGTTTAAGTATTGCAATTTGAATAATGGAATATTCTAATTGTAATTTAAAAATTTCTTTAAGATATGTTAATTATCTACCAGTTACTGATCCATGTTCTCTTAAAACTTGTAGGATGCCTGCTACACGTGTCACAGCTCGGAAGAGCCAACCTTTGAGACAGCGTACAGTAGTGGACGAGATCTTAGACGAGTACTACGACTATGAGGTGGACCCGAACCATGACATAGGGCAGTTGGTTAGTGACTTCGCTGCACGTTTCTACGCAGCCCGTCACTTTGTTTCTGAGCGTCAGGCGATAGCCGATCTAACGGTACGGCTGCCCGAGGAGTGGCACGGTTGGGCTCATGACATAGCCTGGTACCACATTGCACTGATCGGTGATGACCCCGAGCCGATCGGCGACTTTTCTGAATTCGCTATAGCCATACATAGGCAATTCTTTCATAGTCGGGTCATGTGGTCTGTTCCGATTCAGGAGCACTTTCCCTACCTTCACATTCCGACAGAGTTTGTGCCAGATTTTGAGCCTGAGCCGTTGGTCATGGACCCAGAGTTTGCCGCACTATTGGAGCTGCCACCAGTGCTTGCACCTAGTGAGGGGTTAGTTCTTGGAGACAATTCGAGGCGGGACCATCCAGGGCCCGTTCTGCAGAGGTGTACGTGTCTAGTTCACCTCCTGAGTACCTTCTTCCCCTGAAGAAGCGTACAGTGGAGACTAGTTTGGACGACTCAGAGAGGACAGTTTCAGACGTGTCTTCACCACCACCACTTGTACTTTTGGACGGCACCACCTTAAGGGTTGACGAGGCACTTCAGCTCGTCTTTGGTACAGAGTCTGAGGAGGACCCGGAGAAGGATCCGGAGGAGGATCCGGAGGAGGATCCAATGGAGGAGGATCCGGAGGAGGACCCTGAGGAGGACCCCGAGGAATTGCAAGCCGTAGAGGGCAGTAGTGACTCGACCGCAACTTGTTGAGCAGAGCGTCTTAGACGCATAGTAGTAGTAGAAGTTTCTTTTTGTCTTGTACATAGTCGGATCAGTAGACTTCTTTTGTAGTACTCTATACGGATACGAAGTTTTTGGGATCGTTTATGTTCTAGTACTTCCAGTAAATATGAAGATGCAACTTGTTAGTGCACCCGGTATATGGATAGGCAGTTAGCCTAGTTTAGACTAGTAGTAGTCTAACTTTTTGTATAAGTCCTCGTTGGAGGCAAAACTAATATTCTTTTTGACGTGTATATATATATATATATGATGACCCGAGAGTGGGCTTTGATCTTATGAAAAGTTTCTTCTAAAACGCGATTAGAAGAAAAGTTCAGATGAATATTCTAGTTTAACTTGGAAAGTTAAAAGTTTAAAGAGCTAAGTATCGAAGCTATTTTTCTGTTTTCTTTTCCATGAACTTGTTTAAGTTGGGAAAAGGGTTAGTAAGTAAAAAAAGGCTTAAAAGTAATGTGCTAATGAGAGTTTTGTTCTTATAGTTTCAAAAAATGCCGCCAAGAGTAGTTAACAATCGAAGAGGACCTGGTACACCCAGGGGACGTAGAAGACGTCAAGCACAAAATGAAAGGGAGGAAGAACAGGAACATCATGATACCCCTCCACCACCATCACCATCACCACCCCCATCACCACCCCGTCGTGATATTGAGGACTTATTCCTCAAACGAAACCCACCTGTGTTCAACGGATCTGGAAACCTAAGCGATGCTGAGCTTTGGGTACGAACTATTGAGCGAATTTTCAAACTCCTCAGATGTATTGATGAGGAGCGACTGTTGTGTGTCGCGTTCCAGCTTTCCGGACCAGCTGACTACTGGTGGAAAGCTCAGCAGAAGGTTATACCTGCGGAGCACCTGGCTAGTTTTACATGAGAAGAATTTAAGGAGGCACTGTATGATAAGTACGTGCCTAAGACGTATAGAGCTCAGAAGGAGGCCGAGTTCTATAACTTGAAACAAGGGAAGATGACAGTCACAGAATATGATGCGAAGTTCTGTGAGTTGTCGAGGTATGCGCCTACTCAGGTGGATACCGAGGAAAAGATAGCTAAGAAGTTCCATGGGGGACTTAAGTATGAGTTTGGAATTGCGCTAGCCAGTCATGGAGGACTGAGCTATACTAAAGTTCTAGGGCGAGCTCTAGAGATGGAGGCCGTAGTGCCTGATGAAAGGAAAACCATAACACCTGCGCCAACCCCAACCCAGAATCGAGGCTATTACAACAACAATAATAGCAACTATCAGGGTAAAAGGAAATGGGAAGGGGGAAATAGCAGTGGCTATAATCAGAACTACAATAACCAAGGGAATCAGAGGAGTGGCAATCAGCAAGGTTTCCAGCAGCCTAATCAAGATAACAACTACGGAAAGAGGCCGTGGCAAGGAAACAATCAGTCAGGGTTGTATTTACAAGGAAATAGACAAGCAGGGTCGGGGAGAGGAAATAATTAGCAGAGTCAGCCTCAAGGACAACAAAGGAATTTCAACCAAGGAAGTAATAACCCAGGGAGGGTTACCATTCCTGTTTGTCCTAAGTGTAATAGGACGCATCCAGTGTTTGTCAAGCAGGCATGGGTATTCGCAGGAATATTGTTGGAAAATTTATTAGTATGAGTTTTTTGATGAATTCCAAAACCAACTGACCCCAACCGAGTAGATTTTGCCAGAACCTAATGTTAGAATTTAGACTCGCTGTTTGAGCAAAGTTAAGATTTTATCTTTACAGGTCTCCAGCTGAAGATGGCAACAAGGCGTCACTCAGACAGAACATTAGTTGTGAAGAAAGACAACTGAGAGTTCATATGTTCAGATGCAAACAAGGGGAAGTCTTCAAACATCAGTTGTGAAGAAAACCAACTGAGGGTTTGTCAGATGAGAAGCAGTAGAGAGGAAGAGAACATCAGATCATCTGAAGGTTCAAACCCAACTGAGTAAATACAGGGAAGACAACTGAGTGTTCAGTTTCAGAACCTCAGTTGTAGAACTCGAACAAGAAGATCAACTGCTTGAAGTTCAAAGTCAGCTGAGAGTCCAACAATTCAGAACATCAGCTGAAGACCACTTAGATGAAGATCAAGACTTTCAACCGACGAACCGAGATTGACTTTCAGAAAGGTTAAGATTTGAATTTCAAAAGGAAGTCACATGAGGGTTTGACCGTTCAGTCATTACCCCATCTGGCCCAACACAAGGCTGTCTCAGATGGAAAGCAGAAGAGCACAGATGTCATATCGGGAAAGTCTGCAGAGATAAGAGACAAGCCATCGCTATCAAACGATCAGAGATCAACAGCTCCTCCAACGGCTAGTTGATTCTCTCCGCCTATAAATAGAGGCATTCTCTCATTCGTGAGAGATACGAGACAGACTGAAGCAAGAGAGAAAAGTGCAATCACAAGAGAATCAAGCGAAAGAAAAATCTGCTAAAATCCTATTCTAAGAACATCAGCAGCTTAGAGTTCAAGAGTGATAGAACATTAGTAGCTGAGGGTTCATAGAGTGAAAATCTGTTTTAGATCTTAGTTTGAGTGTTTATTCATTCAAGCCTTAGATCCAGCTCTCATTCGTGATCGAGCTGTAGTTGGAAATCCCACCCACACTCACACCCTAAAAAGTGTGCTAGGACCTTACTCTTCCTGTAATTGAGTAGTCAGGTCGTCAAGTACCCGCAAACTTGACATAGGCTGTTTAGTGCCCGGAAACTAATCTGTAAGGTCGATAAGTACCCGCAAACTTATCCTTAACGGTTACTCAGCCCGCATAAGCTGAGTGGTTCTGTCCAGAAGAACTTGGACTGAGGTGTGAGGATTCACATCTCCCCGTGGACGTAGGAGGGTTATCTCCGAACCACGTTAAATCCTGTGTGTCTGTGTTTGTTTTTATTCAGTTGCTTTTGCTTTTTTATCTGATAAATCTAACTGGCATACAAACCTCTTTTGCACATTTTCAACCGAGCTGTTTTGGTTCTTGACCAACCGAGCTGTTTTGCGTGAGTTGTTTTTAACGAGTTTAATTTTCCACCACTTTCCGCACAGCCTCACTCTTCCAGCTGAGGTCGCTTACTCAGCTGTGAGATTCCAACTGAGTCCTTTTTGCTCAGTTGAAGTGATTTTTCAGGTTTAAGTTTTTAAATCCTAACTGGTGTATTCCCCCCCCCCCCCCCCCCATACACCAGTAACTCGTTTCGGGACCATCAAGTGGTATCAGAGCAGTGGTTCAAAAGACTGCTGACTCTGTTTCACGAGGTGTGAATTCGAGAATTTTTCTTCAGTGGTCATCTGAACAGATCTTTTCACGCTAGTGCATACTTGCTCGCATTTTTTTGTCCTGTTTTTTGTGCAGATGGACGTCAAGGACAAGATCGTCGTCATGTTCTCTGTTGTCAACTATACATCATGGAGAACTCGAATGAAGAAGATCCTTCTGTCAAAGCATCATAGGATGCAACAAGTTCTCACTTCTGGACCAATCGTCATACGAGACAGAATACTTCGCACTCCCACAAATCCCAACGATGGAGATGCAGTGGTGGAGTATGTGGAGAAACAGCCAGAAGACTACACTCCGGAGGAGGCCAAGGTGAGCCAGCTGGATATCTGGGCTCAGAGCACAATAATGTCCACGGTTGGACAAGATTATCTGCCCTGGATAGAGGAGTGTGAGACTGCAAAAGAGATGTGGGACATCCTGACTTTGCTAAGTGAAGGAAGCGATGAGACGAAGGAAAACAAGTTCTCGCATGCATGTCAAGATTTCGACAATTTCAGTCTGCGACCTGATGAGACTATCGATCAGCTAGAGCTCCGGTTTATGGACATCATCAGAAGAATCCAGTCCATCCGAAAAGGAAAATACACTCTAAGAGAAATAAACCTCAAAGTGTTGCAAGCTCTACCGGCTGAGTGGGATACTTTCTCAAATATCCACGAGAGCCGAGCTGACCTTGGTGAAATGAGAACTGAAAGATTGTTCTCAATCTTGAAAGGAAATGAGTATAAGGTCAACAGAAGGAGATCGCAGCCCTCAGGTCAGACGAATAGAATTGAGGATGTTGGCTCGGCATCAAAGTCAGTAGCCCTCCGAGCTGACTACTCAAAGTCGAGATCGTCAAAGCCAACCAGATCGGCTGACACGACTGCAAAGGAGCCGAGCAGAGAGGAACTGCAACAGAACATTGCAGCGCTGACAAAGAAACTAGCCGACATGGACACTTGGTTCGGCAAATATAAACGTTTCTATAAATCAAACCGAACTCGAGACAGTTCAAAGCCAGTCACCAATGTTTGCTTCGAATACGGCAAGGAAGGACACTTCAAAGCTGACTGCCCAGACCTCTCAAAGAAGGAAAGAGAAGCGTTGAGGGCCAAGCAAACTGCAAAGAACAAGGCCATGGTAGCTGAAGAGGCAGCTGACGATATGGACATCTTCACAGACACTGAAGATGAGGATGAACTGACCTCTACCAACAAAGTCATCATTCCGGATCAATGCCTCATGGCACTTGGAACCGACCAAGATGATATTGAGGTACAATCTAATCCTGCTCGCTTAAATTCTTCCAATACTTCTAACCTGCAGGAATCTCTGAGCGATGAGTTGGAACCCTCCTGGAATGATTTTCAAGAACTCAGTGAGGAACTGCATCAGCAGTCGGTTGAGTTTAAGAGTCTTCAAGCTCAGTTCGCCAAGCTTGAAGATTCCTTAACCGAAAAAGAGGATCTGATTACGAGCCAAACTCAGGAGATTGAGAATCTCAAGAGTCAACTGATCGAGGCTAAGGCTCCAGCTGATGAGGAGTTGACAAAGCAAAACAAAGAACAGAAAGATCAGTTGAAAAATCAAGATGCTCAGATCGAACAGCTGATAAAGAAGTCAGATGGACAAATCGAGCAGATAGCTGTACTTGTCAAGGAGTTGCAAACTGAGAAGGACAATCTAATCAAGCTGTATCAGTCATCCAAGATCATCGAAAACCTATTAAATTACAGCAGACAGATGGATGACATGTTAGGACTCGGTTATGATGTTGTCAAGGATACTGGGATTCCACCAGCAACCTTCATCAAACCAGTAGAAGTCACAGCTGTCGAGCCAGACACAGCTGACTCTCCAGAAGCTAATTCAACTTCCACCTCTCAACAAGTTCAAACGACCAATAAAATTACAACTGAGAAGGGAAAAGGAGTAGCTGATATAGGACAGAATGTTCCATCGGTTGAGGTATCAACCAAGGGGGAATGTTCCAAAAGTCAGAAGAGGAATCAGAGGCATCGAAGGCACAACCGCAACCGATCTCAGAACCAAAACCGACCTCTGCATCAACCTCAAAGTCAACATCAGAAGGAATGGAACCGACCTCAGAACAGACCTGGGCTCAATCATTTGAATCAACAGCGGTTCCAACATCGGTTCGACCAAAGGTTCCAACCTAGTCAACCAATGAGGAACTGGTCAAACAACTGGAGATATTCATGCCATAATATTAATCATCAACAGGGCATGAACAGCTACAGACAACCCTCAGGAAGTTGGAATCATAATCAGCCACAAAGATTCCAACAGGGCGTCCGACCTCACAGACAAACTCAACAGGATAAGAATCGCCATCAAAACAGGGGGAAAGCCTCACCTCCTAAAGCCCAACATGGGAGAAATCAAACTCCTCCCAAGAAAAAGAGCATCATTTCTAACAACAAGCCTAAGGATAACCGAGGTGTTGTTATAATTGATGAAAATGGGCAAATCATTTGGAATGACAAGGCTATTCGAGTTTACCGGGAAAAGCGACGCACAGTTCCAGCGGGAACTGGTTCTAACCCTCCAGGACCCAACTGAAATTGGGGACCTAAGCGAGTTTCTCTTTGCAGGTGCAGGAGAAACTACTGAGGAAGAAGAAGGCGTCTGCTACAATGTGGGTGATGGTTAGTGGATGCTCGAAACACATGACAAATCTGAAGGATTTGCTTGGAAGTTTCGTGGAGAAAGAAGGTCCATCAGTTACTTTTGGTGATAACTCAAAAGGTTATACCAGAGGTTACGGTACCTTTGAAACCAATCATGTTTCAATTTCTAATGTCTCTTATGTTGATGGATTGAAGCATAACCTGCTCTCCATCAGCCAATTCTGTGATAATGGTTTCTCTGTCAAGTTTGATGCACAGGGTTGCAGAGTTAAAGATGTCGGATCAAAGCATGTGATATTGTTGGGAAATCGATCTCCAACAGGGAATGTATACTACGCTGACTGGAACAGCAGCCTCCCTGACACTTGCTTGTTATCAAAGAGCAGTTCGGATGTGAGCTGGCTGTGGCACAAAAGGCTCAACCATCTGAACTTCAAGACGATGAACCGACTCGCCAGACAAGAACATGCAAGAGGCCTAACCGAGTGTTTTCAACAACACACATCTGCAGTGCATGCCAGCTGGGAAAGCTCGCTAGAACCTCCTTCCGGTTGAAGTCAACTCCCTCAACCGACCGAGTGTTACAGCTGATCCATATGGATCTCTTCGGACCAGTTACACCAAAAAGCATTAATGGCAACGAATATACATTGGTTGTAACTGATGACTACTCAAGATATACGTGGACCACATTCATGCGCCACAAGAGTGAGACCCGAGATGAGCTGCCCAAGCTGATGGATCGGATATCGAACCAACAAGAGATGAAGATCATATCCATCCGATCAGATCGTGGAACGGAGTTTCTAAATGAAACCATCATTGAGTATTGCGAAAAGAATGGCATAACCCATCAGACATCAGCCGCCCGTACTCCACAACAGAATGGCGTAGCTGAGCGAAGAAATAGAACTCTGAAGGATGCAGCCACATCCATGTTAGCGAGCTCAGCACTGCCAAAGAGATTTTGGGCTGAAGCGATCAACACAGCATGCTACACTCAGAATCGATCTCTTCTCACCAAGTGGTTGGGAAAGACGCCCTACGAGCTGTGGAGACGCAGAAAGCCATATATTTCTTATTTTCGTGTTTTTGGATCTAAGTGTTATATTCACAACAATGGGAAGACTCAGTTGAAAACCTTTGATGCCAAAGCTTCGAAGGGCATATTTCTTGGATATGCAGCTCGGATCAAGGCATATAGAGTTTTCAACAACAGCTCTCGTGTTGTGGAAATAACACCTCATGTTAGTTTTGATGAATCTACCTTTGAGTGCAGGGAACAGGTAAAGGAACAACACGCGGATCCAGCTGTTCTACCAGTTCTCACCAGATCGCAAGCATTTCGGGAAAGGAACCGAGCTGAACCACTGGTATGGGCAACTGAGCATGAGGATCCATACTCCTCTGAAGATGAATGCGAAGACCTCAGCTCATCCCAAGGGGGAACTTCAGCTGATGCTCCACCAACTGCATCAGCATCCGATGCCCAACCGAGCTCAGTTCAAACTACTATCAATGTTGAGAATCCAGACTCAACAGCTGATCAATCACCAGCTCTGAAGATTCCAACTCAGATTTCTGAACAGCCACAGTTGGAAGAAGAAGGAAGACGCAACCGAAGATGGTATGAAGTTCATTCCACCAACGACATCATCGGAGATCCAACCGAGGGTGTGCGCACACGGAGCAGAGTTGCAAATCCAGAATCAACCGAGGAAGATTCCAACACATATGCCCAATATGCTGAAGAATTGGCAGTTCTAGAAGAGTTCGAGCAAGCTGGAGATGTTGCCATGATTTCTTGCTTTGTAGCTGATGTGCCAGAACCGAAGAATGTTGGGAAAGCTCTCAACTATGTCCACTGGACAACAGCCATGCAAGAAGAATTGAATGAGTTTCTACGCAACTGTGTATGGGAGTTGGTAGAAAGACCAAATGGTGTCAAAGTGATTGGATTGAAGTGGATTTTCAAAAACAAGAGAGACGCCATTGGATTCATTGTAAGGAATAAAGCAAGGTTGGTAGCTCAAGGATACTGCCAACAAGAAGGAATTGACTTTGAAGATTCCTTTGCACCAGTTGCAAGGCTGGAAGCCATCCGGATCTTTCTAGCATATGCCGCACATCACAAGTTCAAAGTATATCAGATGGATGTGAAGTGTGCATTCCTCAATGGAGATATCAAAGAAGATGTATATGTTGAACAGCCTCCTGGTTTTGAGACTGGAGATGGAAGAGTGTACAAGCTGAAGAAAGCTATCTATGGTTTAAAGCAAGCGCCAAGGGCATGGTATGACACTCTTTGTGGATTTCTTCTGAACTCGGGGTTCAAACGAGATTCAGTTGATAAAACTCTGTTCACCATCAAAGTTGGAGAAGATATACTTGTTGTGCAAATTTATGTCGATGACATCATTTTCGGCTCCAAGTTGGAGGAGCTGTGCAAGAAATTCTCTGATCTTATGAAGGAGAAGTTCGAGATGTCAATGATGGGCGAGATGAATTATTTCCTTGGATTACAAGTGAAGCAGTCATCTGAAGGGATTTTCATCAACCAGTCCAAGTATACAAAGGAGCACATCACCAAGTTCGGATTGCAGACAAGTAAGACAACAAAGATCCCTATGAATACGAACTGGAAGATCGAACTAGGAGCTGAGGGAAAGCTCATTGATTCCAGCCAGTATAGAGGGATCATCGGTTCGCTGCTCTACCTAACTGCCAGCCGACCAGACATTTCATACGCAGTTGGAGTGTGTGCTCGTTTTCAAGTCCAACCAAGAGAAGCACACATGTTGGCAGCAAAGAATATCATTAAGTATCTGAAGGGAACTGTGAATGTTGGGTTGTGGTACCCAACTAATGACAATATCCAGCTGACTGGATACTCAGATGCCGACCTAGCAGGAGATCGGTTGGACAGGAAGTCTACTTCTGGACACTGTCAGTTCATGGGAAGCAAGCTGGTTTCATGGTTCTCCAAGAAACAAGCATGTGTTGCTACTTCGACAACCGAGTCAGAGTATATGGCTGGCGGAAGCTGTTGCATGCAAGTATTGTGGCTGAAGCAGCAGCTGAGAGATTATAAAGTCTCAACTGGACAGGTTCCCATTCATTGTGATAGCTCGAGTGCCATAGCTTTCTCTCTAAACCCTGTTCACCACTCTTGGACTAAGCATATCGATATTCGTCATCATTTCATCCGAGATCATATTGAGAAGAAGGATGTGACCATGGAGAAGATCCCAACTGAGATTCAGAGAGCTAACATATTCACCAAACCTCTTCCTGAAACCCGGTTCAAGATGCTATGTGATCTTCTAGGACTCTTGGATCCAAGCTAAAAACTCATCCGAGCAGAAGAGTCATCCGAGCAGAAGAGTCATCCGAGCTGATAAGGATCCATCCGAGCTGAAGAGTCGAATATCGACTTAAGGGGGAAGCTCAGATGAAGGGGGAATCTCAGATGTGAATTGCCAACTGAAGACATCAAACGTCAGCTGAACAGACGAACTCGAGTCAGCTGATGGTATGTGGCAACTGAGGAGCACACGTGAGGTATACAGCTGATATCGACATCAGCTGTCAGGTATCATTTATGACTGAAGGTGTTATGACATTAAATGAGAATGTTTGAAATAAATTCAAACATTCCTAAACATGTCAGCTAGACTAAACAAGCCATCATGTCGCATTTAATGTAAAGTCTGGCTGAACACCTATAGCCTTACTTTATAGTGCGACTGGGCTGACACCCTAAACTATTCACCTTCTCACTCGCGCGCGTGGTATATCAGTCAAATTTACCCAACAGTCACGAAATCACAGCCGTTGATAAATACGCGCGATTTAACCCTAGCCGTTGATTTTATCCGAGTCAAAGATTATATAATACGGCAAATCAGGAAGTGATCCTTACCTTCTCTTTTCGTGCATATCTTTACTCACTATTCATCATCTTCGCAAATCTTGTTTCGCCATTTTCAGTAAAGTTTTTTTTCCTCGTCTTTGCATATATATCTACTCGAGATGGCGCCCAAATCCAAAGCTTCAAAGAAGATGGTTTCCTCAGAGCCTGCCACTTTCCAGGAATCGTTCGACATGGTGATGTCGAAGATTCATTTCTAACAAATTTTATCCAGAGCGGCTCTCTCCTCGCCTGAGCTCGCTCCCGTCGCCGCCATTCTCACCGACCACCATCTGCTTGACTGGGCAACCCTCTCTCCGTCCCTGTTGCTCAGGAAGCAGGTCGTACATTTCTACCGGAATCTGCAGCGTGTTGCAGAAGATGGGCTTGTCACGATCATCCCGTGCAAGCAACGCCACAAAACCTCCCGAACAGTAGAAGACACCGTCATGGAGATAAAGGTATCCAAGGAGCTGGAGAAGCTCATCCCCAGAAACCGCGAAGCCACAGATGTGGTGGGGAACTTCTCTGACAAGGAAGCTGATGCCTTCCTTCAAACCATCCTTCTTGTTCCCGAGCCGTTGAAGGGGAGCATGCAAAGGACGAAGCTGAAGCCGGCACACCGAGTGCTTTTCGACGTGATTTCCAAATGCGCCTTCGCATATGGAGGAGCATTCGGCGACATCAGCAGGCCAAAGCTCAAGCAACAGAAGGCCCTGGAGGAACAGCACCAGGTCGACTGGCTGGGCTATGTTGAAAAACGAATTAGGTTTTCCGAGTACGTAAATTATTTCCAATCTAACGGACGAATTAGATTTCGTCAAATCCGTAACTATCTAGGAAAGTATTTTTCGACTTTTAAATCGACGTTTAAGAGCCGGAAATGAGATTTATCGTCAAATAATTCCACGCCAAACAAACCTTAACGAGTCACTATGTTTTAGTTGGATATTTTCTTTACTTTATGACTCACCATAGTGGTCATCATCCCTCTCTCCCTATACCTCTCTACCGCCACCATACACACACTACACTCTCACATTTTTCTCTCATCATCTCCATTAAAGCTCCACACCAAGCTTTTCCACAAGAGCTTAAGTCTTCCACCTACCGATCATTTTCATATCCGAGTTCATAATACGAAAGGTAAGAACTTCATCTATCATTAGAACCGAACAAATCCTTGTTCCATCTCTTTTATTTTTTTCGAAAATCTTGAGAATAAGAGGCATGTTGTTCCTTGTTCGATACATGTTCTAGGATGTTTAGAATCGAGTTCTACGGATTGAATCATGAAGAAAATCACACCTCCTTGTCTTAGGTTAATACCGATTTTTTTTCAAATTTGGGGCTTTGATCGTAGCTCGATTTCTTTGTCGATTGAATGATAGATTAGTGTTCCTCATGTTGTTAATTAACTCTATGAATTGTTTTAAATTTTTCTAAAAATAAAATTTGAAACCTAAGAGACGAAGAAGACACGATTTAGGATAGTAAATGTTATGATATGCTCGATTGTTTAATGGAAATGAGATATACGATGCGTGAGGATGATTATATATTTAATTGAGATTTTTCTAAAAATAAAACGAGAAATGTAAGAGACGAAGACGTGTCGATAAGTTAGAGCTCGTTAACGTTTTGATATTATAATTTGCATGTTAGTAATGCTCGTTAGATGATAATCTTTGTCGTAAAACTTGAACGAAAATGGAGAACGTAAAATTTATCGTAAGAGACGAACGACGGACGATAAGTCGAGATTAGATAATAATTTGAGGTTATGATTTATGTAATTCTGATTCTTGATAGATGATGAATAAGATTGTAGAATTTGATTGAATTCTAATAACGTTTGAATTTGGTAAGAGACGAAGCGACGGAATTAAGTAACGAAAGAAAAGTCGAGTAAGAAAAGTAATTAGATAATAATGATTGTTGTTGTTTGAGGAACATCTTTGTAGTTGACGACATGTTCGTCCGAGTTATGAAAAGATGAGTTATAGTTATAATCGAGAAGTAGAAACGAGAAGTTATGATTTGTTTTTGGTTTAGTAATTGTTTAGTTTGAAAGACGAATTTTAATCGTCGTGCTTATGATCGATAAATGAAAAGGAGTACATCACGTATGATGATACGTGGTGACTGCCTTGGGTCAGTTTTTGCATGGGAATAAAAGTGTTTTAGTTTTAAACGAACCTAGAAAACCGTGCGTCGATTTTATCGAGCATTGGGGTTTCACTCGGCAGTTTTGCGACCTTCCACGGAAACTGCAATATCTCCTAGCTCGTTTGTCAGAATCGTGATCCGTAAATTGGAGAGTAAACTATACACCCGTACCTTTCTTTTGGTATAAGATTCGTCCCCTGCTTCGAAATTTCCTGTTCTGGGTGGACTTACTGACTTCGTACAGTGAAATTCCAAAATCTATTTCCTTAAGTTGAATTCTTCTCAACTCGAACTCTTTCAATCTTTTAAGTCGTTTCAAGACATCGACTATCTTCTTTCCACTGACCTAAGAGTCAAGTGCAGAACCGAGTGAGTGTCAAACGAGATGCGTTCGTATCTCGTTTCTTTTTAACTAAAAGAGTTTAGTTTAGCGTGCAAATGCCTAAAAAGTCTAAAGGACTAAAACTTAATCCGATTTTTCGTATTCATTTATCGTTTGCGACCGAGCTTTAAAGTATGATTTTTACGATGAAGGAGGAAGTCGACGCCAAGGTTAGGACGGAAGATCAGAAGACGGAAGCACGTGTCTTTGTTCTGTATTCTATTAAGGTGGACTTTTATATATGAAACAAAATGAGCAATGCTCGAAAACCTTTTCTTTATCGCTTTGATAATCGTGTTTTCAAAGTGATAATCATGGCATAAACTGTTTTGTGTTTTATGTGAGTTCTCTTGTACCTTTTCTGAGTTAGCCACCGTGATTTCCAGAATTATGTGTTAACCATTAGGTGTTAACTAAACGATCGGACTTTGAGACTAGCTATCCAAAGTTAGTGCACTTTGTAGCCTGTGGTGTATGTGGTATCCTGTTGAGGGTAGCCAACCACGGTGAATTATGACTGGTCAAGATTTGAACGTAACATCTATGAAAAATGCTGATCAGCTATCTTATAAAAATGAGGAAATAAAATATTCAGTAGACACGGGCCTTTTAAAAGAAAACCCCGATGTGCTACTGTAATGAAAATGCCTGATTATCTATACTTATGATTATGTTTTCGGCAATGTGCCCACTAAGTACTTTTGTACTTAGCCCTGCATATGTTTTCTAAATGTGCAGGTTGAAGCGACGGGAGCGGCGACGGTTGAGTAAAGGTTGTCAATAGGGAAGACTGTAGTATGCTAGGTTTACAATTCCACTGCCAAACTCTAGACTCTTGTATATATATGCAAATCACTTTAGTCTAAGTTCTGTATTTTTTTTAACTTAGATGTTTTTGAGGAACTTTTTCGAGTGATCCTTCGAGATCAACTCTTTCTTTCGTTAATGAAGTCATGTTCATAGAAGTTATTATGTCATTTAATGTTATGTTTATTCATTTATTCCCTTTCTTCCCCGTTTCTTTATTCCAATCTCAGTCGCACCCCGGCCTTGCCGTCCCTCGGGATTTGGGGCTGTGACATCGTCCCTCCAAGGCCTTTTTTTTCAATTTCTTATTTAGTCGTCAAAAAAAATTAATCTCATACCAAACCAAAACTACAAATACTTCACAACATAGTATAATGGTAAATTGGACGTTGCATCCACCCACTATGCTTCCACCTTTTATCCTCCCTACACATGTATGATGATTTTAGTTTTCCTTTACTTTTTTGGTACTATGGTTGAGTTCTTGCACTATTTTAAAAGTAAATTAGCTAGCTTTGTTTTGACCTACATTTCATATATCAGCTGGTACGACCCATATATAATCTTTAGTTTTGTCCAGGCAAGTTTCTCGGCATCATTTTTTTCAACAGAACCATTTTTCCCGTCAATCATATTCATATTCTTATTTTCTTATTTTGTTTCTTCCTCTTATTATTATTAATAATAATTTGGTGTAAATTCATATCAATATTTAAATTTTAATTTTGTTTATAATAAATAAAAATTTAGTGGAAATTGGAAATACGTATTTTTGAATTTCCTCATAAATTCAAATTCGTCCAAATTGAAAATAACGTCTAACCGGCGCCGGGATCATCAGTCAATACCGACAATCCCGATATCGATTCCGTTGGAAACATCCTAACAAAAGCAACATAAAAAGATGATGAGGTTACCGTCCAATATTAGTAAAATTAATTCAAATAGTATTAAATAAAATTGATAGTCCAAATTAAATAATCAAAATTAAATTTAATAATCCGTCCTAAATTAAATTAAATTACATATATGTAGTAAACATAAATGAAATAAGTTCACGTGATGGGAGATTTTAGTTTTATTAATTGCTTTTTATTAGTACTCCCTCCGTCCTAATAATAAAGTCTCATTTTCCTTTTTCGTCTGTCCCTTTAGCATAGTTTCATACAAAAAATGGAAATAATTAACTCATTCAAAAGCTATAGGACCCACCACTTTTAATCATTTTACTCTTGTTTCTTAATAGTTGTGCCCAAAGCAAATGAGACTTTGCTATTGAGACGTAGTGAATATAATTTATATTACCTCCGTCCCATATTACTTGGATCATTTCCTCCGGGTACGGAGATTAAGAAAAAAGAGATTAGATATAAAGAATGTGGTTAGTGTAGTTAATAAAGTGATATAAAGTATTTTTTAATTGATAAAGTGATATAAAGTGGTGCTGATGTGACATAAAGTGATATAAAGTGGAGGTGAAGTGATATAAAGTGAATATAGTGATTTCTTAATTATTTCCTTAAATGGAAAGTGAGACAAGTAGAGTGGGACGCCCAAAATAGAAAGTGAGACAAGTAATGTGGGACGGAGGTAGTATGTGTGATTTCATTCTCTCCCTCGCCATCACTGTTTAGAGCTGCAATTTCCTCATGTGCTAGGAGGTGCTGACTTGCAACTCGAGCGGTCCGACCCAGAGTTGAGGTGGTGGTGTGTTATATAATAAAACACTCCTTCCATCGATAATTAAAGTTTTTAGATTGTGATGCGGGTTTTAAGAAAAATTAGGTAGATATGTTGGGTGGACTATTATACTCCTCACCTTTTATGTTGAAAAATAGGTACATGTTTTGAGCAGAGTAATAAAGTTATACGTTGAATTTATGTAAATATTGGAATTGAATGAGGTTTAAAAAGTTGTGTATGAAGTTATTTCTTTAAATGAAAAAACTATAATTTTCATGGATATATCAAAATGGAAATTTTACCCTACTTTTTGCGTACGGAGGAAAAAGTTTATTTTTGAATTATAAAAATATTTAGTCAAATTTTGACTTAGGTTTACACAAATCCGAAATTTAAAATTCCCACATATTATTAATTTTAAAGTAGAGATATTAAAGATTCAATACAAAAAGGGATGTATTTAAAAAATACTCCTTTTGTCGCGTTAATCTTGTACTAACATATTTCTATTTGGGCTAACTGAGTAATCTTGTAACTTTTCCTTTTATGGAATAATTAGAAAATAACTATATCATTATATTCACTTTAAAATTATTTTATGTCGCATGAAAAATATTTATATTATTTTATTTACTTTAAAAATATTTTATATCACTTTATTTATTATACTAAATATTATTTTTACTCTTAATATTTTTTCTTAATACACGTATCGAAAAGAATGTTTGAAGATGGACAGGAAAATATTAACTTTCAGATTCGAAAACAAAACAATGAGGTTGAAGAGAGATGACATGGTAGCAAACAATGCTCATCAAATAACGAACCATAATTCATCTCTTTTTCGTTTTTAATTAATTTTATTACACTAAAAGTCAATGCCACGTGTCGGTAGATGAAGCATTTGGATGCAGAGTTGGTGGACACAAGGTCCAGATCCTCAACATAACTTCTAAAGTACACACTTTATGCAAGAAAGATGTATTTTTCTCTCCCACGCCATATGATTCAACAAAAATACCTTCCTATTTTCTTTTCCAATTTTATTATAAAAAATATTTTCTTAACATCCGTGTAAAAACTAAATTATTGAAAGTATTTGACGTAAGAAGTACCTTATTTGAGTGCTTCACCGACGTGAGGGGTGGTGGCCTGCAATTGGGATGGAAAGAAAATCACATTGACTAATATATATCACCATAAATAAATAAAAAATAATATTATTAATGGCAGGCCTAAATCGCTAAGTATAACCGTCGCTGACTCAAATAATACTACTTAAATGAGGTCGTATATTAATATTAAACCTTTCAATAATGCTAGTATTATTAAAACTGTTCGGTATTATTGGTGTAGGAAGTGATCATATTTAATCTATTTTCCCGTAAGAAATGAGAAGTAATTTGGACTATTAATTTTTGTAAATCTACGGTTAAAATTGATCGATACATTATAATTAAACATAGAATGCGTTACCATAACTATACAATGTAGTAATCCAAAAATGCATTGTAATAATACACAAATTATATTATTTTAATGTATAAAATACATTATTTTTATGTTTTACGGAAAAAATACTTTATATGTGAACCAATCCCTACTAGTATATACTCAATTAGGGGTGAGCATCGAGTCAGACCCGAACCGATGACCTGAAATTTTTTGAAATAGTGGACCGACCTTGGACTGGCCCAAACCCGAGCTCCGGGTTCGGTCCAACCCGCTAAAAAAAATGAATCTATGAAAAAATAAATAAATATACTTCTACTCTGCTGGCCTTCTCCATCATTCTCCTTACGCAATGCCTGAAACTTTTTTATGTGTGAACCTGTTTTTTCTCCGACAAAGTTGGTAATTTTACAGAAATGGCATGGGCATGCTTCCCGGCGTTGAGGCGGCCCGAAGACGAAGAATTCTCACCAACAGCGGTGGTGCCACCACCTCCTTACGGCCTTCTTTCTGTCTGTACGCAACCAATAACCAATAGGATTTTCACTTCAGCTCACACGCATATGCAATTGCATATGTGGAAAGGAATCTTATGAGATGCGAATGCGATGATGATGAGATGCTTGATGCAGCGGCGAGATAAGCCAAAAATAGATTGGATCTAAGATTAATAAAAAAGAGGGAAATCTAGAGAGAGAGAGAGAGAGGCAGCGTCGATGGATGCTTAGGCGTTGCCGGCTCGCCGCTGATTGTTTAGTGAGAAGACAGGATCGAGTGCGAGAGGTATGAGAGATTCAGATTTGAGATTTCAAATGAGTTGCGGCGCAGTATACTGGTGAAGAGAATAGAGTTTGGAAGATAGAAATGAATGTAAAAATTGAAAGAAAATTATATTATTTGTTATTATAAAATAAAAAAATTAATATTATATTTTGATACCGGTCGGGTCCGGGTCAGCGGGTTCGAGTGGGTTTAGACTCGGACCGACTCGGACTTTCTTCAGTCCTAAAAAATCTGCCCAACCCAGACCATTACTCTTTTCGGGTCGGTTCCAACCCGGCCCAAACCCGTCGATCAGGGTCGGTTTAACGGGTTTAGGGTCGGGTTTTCTCACCCATATACTCAATGTTCAACATATGTCAGCATTTTTCACAAGTGGGTTCTATTTACATTAGTTGCGACTCAACAACGGCAAGCCTTCTGGTGTCCTAATTAAAAATGTATGTTGCATTTATTTTTAGGGATAAATAACATTTTTGATATGATAATTTTATATTATAACACGTTTTTTAGTTCTTTAAAATTATAGCATTTTGTGACTTTTATGTCCCTATATCTTTTATCAAATTATCAATCATACTAAGTAACACAAATTATTTTGTGATTTTATAAGTTTTCACATTTCTCATTTCTAAACCTTAAATCTTTCCACTACCGTGCCACTGCACCACTGTCGCCGCCTCTGTCTTCACACTTTTTAATGTGTTAATCACAAAAAAATGTTAATATCATATTTACAGTATCACATAAATATGTTGTGCGAATCACAAAAAAGTTGATTGTGAATTAGAAAAATTTGATGTGAACAAAGAAGAAAGTGGGAAGAAACAATTATTACAGTGTGAATCACAAAAAAAATAGCTATGAATTAGAACAAATTCAGTGCGAACAAAAAAAAAATGGGAAGAAACATTCATAATAGTGTGAATCACAAAAAAATTCCAAATTCCAGATCTGCAGGTGGCACCATAGCAGTCTGATTTTTTATTTTTTTATTTTTTATTTTTTTTTATTTTTAATTCACGTTCCATCGCAGCGAATTGAGGGTCGGGGATTACACCGTTGACTTCATCTCATAGTCGCCATTCTTGTGGTGGTGGTAGTGGTGAGGGCCAATTCGTTGCGGAGTGATTGTCGCATTTCGCCGCCTTCTAGTTTTTGGCGAATTCTGGCCAGGACGCTTTGAATCAAGGGTTGAGACTAATAGTATTGGCTTCACTTCATCGTTTCGCACCTGTAGGTGGTGGTGGCGAGGGCCAATTCGCTGCCGGAGTGGTGGCGAGGTAACGACAACGAGTTGCAGAGCTTGTGAATATATATATATATATAGAGAGAGAGAGAGAGAGAGAGAGAGAGAGGCGTCGCCGGAGTTATGATGGTTGGGGCGGCGCTGCAACCCGGTGGTGTCGAGTTGTGAGGAAGTGAAAAGAGAGATGTAAATGAAAATGAGTTTTATCTAAAGGAAGAATACAGAAAAAATATGAAAATAAGGAGGAGTAAAAAAGTGAACAAATATTATAATTTTGAAGAATTAAAAAAATATTATAATTTAAATTTATAATATAAGAAGTGTTAGAATTGTATAATTTTTCTTTATTTTTTCTATAACTTCTTTTTGCAGGGGCGGAGCCAGACTTTTGATCCAGGGGATCCAATTTTTTTTCGACTAAAATTAAATATTAAATTAATTAAATAAAAAATAATAATAATCAATATATTTCCTTGAAAATTTCCTGAAAATAGCTATAAATATGCAGCCCATACATATGAATTATTATACACTACTTCCAATTAAATCCAATTAGCAAATAATGAGAATGAAGCAATTGTTGACAAAAATGGTACAAAAACAATACAAATTTCCAACTAATACCAAATCAATAAATGGGCAAAAGCATAAAATGGGCATAGATAAGAAAAAACATGGGCAAAAAGCCGCAAAAGCATAAATGGGCAGAGATCTCATGGGCAAAAGCTAAAATGAGCAGAGAAAATAAGGGCAAAAGCATACAATTCGACTATTTCTACAAGACTACAACCAAATTCAATGCCAAATTGATGAATTTTGTCCCATAAAACTCAAGTTAAATATTGCAAATAAGAACTTACCGTGGGACTTGCCGACTTGGGAGCAGGGGCGAATCAGCTAGCTAAGCGAAGCAACCAAACCAAGCACTACGAGCCTACGATGAGCCGCCGACGACTCCAACTAAGAAGCTTAGGACGCCGTCGTGGTGAGATGGATTTGAGAGTAGACCAACAGTGTAGAGGTTAGAAATTTGAGAGAGAGCGATGAACCCCGCCTCAAACTTTCAATAAAACTTTTTTTTTTATATTTTTATTAAATATATGTAAAATTATAAAAATACCCTTACTTTTTTTAAAAATCCCAGGAGGTTCATGGACTCCACTGCCCCCTCCCTCCACCCCTGCATTTTTGTGTAGGGAAAATTTGTCGCATGTTCTAACCTAATATATAATGAATTTCATTAGACGTGGACAAATATAATACGGTGGGTATTTTATTTGGTGAGAGAGATCAAGATATAATGATGCATGTCATGATCATAATATGAGAGAATGATTCCTACCGACATAAAAAAGCAAATTTTTATGAGTAAAATAATGAGTGGATATATGTCGCCCTTCATGTTTTAACTTCTTTTTCTTTTTCTTGAAAAATTGCGGTCACCGCTAGTTTTAAACGAGCAGGCCCAGTGCGATCGCGGCCCTGGCTGGATCCATAATATGTATTGATATAGATATTAGATCTATCATTAGAAAGTGTAATTTCAATGATATGTGGTATTAAATAAATTATTGATGCAGAATTTTAATATGGGTATTGAGTTAAATATCAGTATCTATAATTATTGGCAATGATTGAGTAAATTTTATTTTGTTATTTTTTTATTTGTAATAAATAACATAAAAATACTTAATAATTAAATTAAATTAAAAAATGACAATTTTATTCAATTTAAAAAATAAAACATACACTAATTAAGAAAATAAAAATACAATAATTAAGAAAATAAAATTACAATAATTAAGAAAAAAAAAGGACAACTACTCCCACTGAAATTCTTTTGCAAGTTTGGCGCAGACTCTTTGGTGCGCCTTCTTTTGAGCGGGAGTAAAATTCGACGTGTCTGTAATGTAGACGATGTACGCCCACCTCTCCCTCGCTGAAGCGGTCTCCGCTGCTATGTTTTCGGCTACGGATGCCAACTCTGCCCTCGCCGCCTCCTGCCGCCGCCTTGCCCTTCCTTCCCTTCTTCACAGCTTTCACTCCTTCGGGGCGAAGTTGCATCGTGTTTCCATCTCTCGCGGATGTCGTGGATGTGTTGCCGCTAGCAGACGAAGTATAGTCGCCGGCTTCATTTATCCTCGTCCGCTTTGGATCTGTTGGCGTGTCCGGGCTGGCAAAACTCGGGATATTCTTCAAGAGCTCCCACGCTGCCTTATAGGGGATGTTGCTCTGGCACTCGGCGGAGTAATGATCTTCGGCCTGCATGTACAGATCCAACTCGTTCCGGTTGCTTCCGAGTTCGCTGTCCAGTTTGATGTAGATGTCGGCGAACTTTTGTATCAATTTCTTGGCGCGGCCCCATGTGCTCTTCATCGGTTGTTTCTCACGCGGCGCGGTAGGGTATATGTGCTCGTTGAAGCGGACGACTATTTTGTCCCAAAAGATATTATTGTTCTGGTAGTTGCTGGTCACCGCGTCCAGCCCGAAATCAATGTAGCACCGTGCGAGGAACTCTATATCTTCAGGTGTGTAGTTAGCACCTCGCACTTGCCTCGATCCAGTGCTTGATGTGGCAGGCTGTTTGCCCTTGCGGCTCGCCTTCCCCTTCCCCTTTGCCGGAGAAGTGGCCGTGCTTGATGTGGCGGGAGCTTCCCCCTTGCGGCATAGCGGTGGTGGTGTTGACTCTTGTTCCTCTGAGTCACCTTGTTGGGAATCTTGGTACGCTTTTTCCTCTTCCTCTTCGCTGTCCTCCACCTCAACATCATCTTTGAAGTTGATACATCTGATTCGAGCAGCAGCCGATGGCGGCGTGTCGAATGCACGATATCCACCAAGTGGAGTGAAAAATTAGGAGAAGCCGGATGTCGGGGGGAATTGAGAGAACCCCGGAGACTGCGAGAACCCCGTTGACGGAGGGAATTGGGAGAACCACGGCGACTGCGAGAATCCCATTGACGGGGGAATTGGGAGAACCCCAACTACTGCGAGAAAGGTGCAAATCCGGCAGCCGGAGAGTATCGGGTGAAACCGGGAGAAGAGGGCAAATGAGAGTTTGGAATTGGTGGATTGGGAGTTTGAGGGTTCAATGGAATTGAACCGTAATAGTCCCGGAACCACGAATTGAACTCATTTTCACTCATTCTTTTTGCACGAAAAAAAAAAAGATTTGAAGATTGAAATTGAAGAAGAAAGAAATTGAGATGAAGATTGGATGTTGGTGTGGAGAATGAATGGAATGAAGGTGTATTTATAGTGGATGTTGTGAGATAGCCGTTGGGTATTTAATTTTTTTTATTCTGAAAAAAATATTAGCTCAAACCAATGGGGACATGCCATGTGTCCCCTCATCGCTGCCAACTCGAAGTCGAAGGCGGTGTCGATACCCCTTAGAGACACTACTACTGCAGGTAGTCTTATACCCATATTCATCCACTGATTAAATCTTTGAAACTCCCTAACTCTCGCCTGCTTCTTTCACATCCCTAATCGTACACCAGGCGTTGTTTTCAGCGGTACCAGGCGTTGTTTTCAGCGGGAACTGCCGGAAACGCTTAAAATCATAACCCCGACAATGCGTCTGCTTTCAATTCGTCTTCATCGTCTTCGTCAGATGAAGGGCGGAACCCTAGAACGACGGCCCGCCCCAAAGCTCACTGGCAGGAAGAGCAGGAGCACGTTCTTCGGGCCTCGCTCCGCCACGTTGTACGGTCTCCACACCAAATTTATGAATTCTCTTGTAACATTTTTTTATTAATCGCGTAATTGCATCATATGTGATTTTAATTTGGTTTGTGAATTCTGAGTGTCTAATCATGTAATGTATATGTTGTAATGGTGATTATCGGCTACGCATGCTAATGTAATCAAAACTAATTCTCCATTTAATTGGCGACCTATTGTCTTTAATTATTTGGTCTTTATTGAAGGGTTGTATACTGAAAGCAAGTCTTTTATGCTTATATACATTTGATACCTTATATCCAATGTTATTCTTTTATCTGAAATATTGTTATTGCATGATTATGTTATAGTCTAATTATCTCATACCTAGATTAAATGGTGTGCCGTTTATCATAGAAGATCTTATAATCAGTAAAGTTGAGATAGAAGTCGTGCTCACAATTGAGACAACTTCGGACGAGTTGTCAGTTTAGACTGTAGCATAAATGGAAAGTAGTTTGTCTTGGCTATTTATTTATACTAGTTCATTTATGTATTGGGTGGATCACAGTGAGATGTATTCTTATATTCTGACTAATTAAGAATTAAGATCTCGGAGACTTAAATGATCTTAACCTTAATTGAATTAATCGATGTAAATAATTGATCATCTATTGCTTTGATTTATCAAGGGTGACAACTCTGTCTAAAGCTCAATATACTCGATATTTTGGGTGATAGCGATTGTTATTTGGCATGCGACTGAGTTGCAATAAGGATTCGTGTTTTACTAATAACAGGCTGATAATATCCTATTGAGGTACTTAATAAGTTTATCGTATTAAACACTGCAGGTGGAATTAGTAACGATACGATAACATGTTTACGTGGTAGCACTCGAGATGTCGTTTATAATTAAATCTGATTAATTAACTAATTGGCCAGAGGAATAAATTAATTAATGGATATTGAATATCTTAAACGCGGAGATTAATTAAGTCAAATACTAGCCCCGACTCACCTAATGAATTTAGTGGTAATGCAGTATTAATTTTCTAGTGGAATAAATTAATACTTGTGTCGATTTATATTCTAGGGCTGAATATAGAAATCGAGCACTCGGAGGCCAATACTTTATTCGAGCTAGTAGATTCCCGTTTGGCCCAATCAAGGCCTTGTTCCTATGTGGGCTGCCGCCTCTTACACTCTCACTTAAGCTTTTGGGCTTTGTTATAGATTTATTATTTGATGGGCTTATTATTTATGTATTTTAATACCTAGTATAAATTATATGTAAAGCCCTCATATAGAAATCTTTGAGAGAGAGAAGGAAAACTGCAGCTGCTCAAGAGAGGAGAGGATTCAAAGCTCGTTGCCACCGAACATCGAATCTTACCATGGGTAACAATCGGAAGATCAACTCTGGAATCATTAAATTCTCAGTTCGCATGTAAACGATTCTAAACATTCTATAGACGTCGATTCATTTATAGGAACATGTTTAGGACTTGAATTTTGTATGTACTTGTTAGACAACTAAAATAGATGGTGGGCACATGAGCCGTATTTTGATATACAGTTCCTAGAATTGGTATCAGGAATTTGGGCTCCGTCGGATTAACGAGCAGTAAATCCATTTATTTTTTGCACAAGTATGTCTGTATATTTGCATTGATTTGCAGCAGATTTAGTTGTCTATCGTGGGTAATTTGTTTACCATTGGTTTTCCCGAATTTGTCTATGCGACGGCAACTTGCAGGCTTGCAGCAGCAGCGGATCGGTGGCTTGGACTTCAACTATGACGGCTGAATTTTTTTGGGTTTAATCCCTTGGGCAGCAGTGGGTTGGGCTATTCATGGGCCAGACTTGTCTTGGGCTGGGCTGATTTGAAAATTGAGGCCCAAAATTGCTGATTTGAAGATTGAGGTCCCAAGTCAGATTACATATGGGCTAACTAAAGCTTCAAGATCGACTTATTGTAATAGTTAGGAATTTTTTTTCCCTTTATTTATTTATTTATTCATTTATATTTTCTATTTTATTTGATGTAATAAAATAGGCAGGGACGGACGAATTCTAAGGTACCCACGATAGACAACAAATAAATATTTATTTATTTTTGTCGAGAAAAAGGATGTTAGTATGTGGATTTTGATCACCGTTAAGGTGTTCGAGCTAAAGCATGTGATTATTTGTAATAATGTGCAAATATGTGCGTTTAGAAAAACATGCTAGGATTTTATTACGTTTTCTCTAAGCATGTTCTAAAATTCAAGTGAGCATGTTTTACTACGTGAGTTCTAGAACATCATGTTTAGATATTCGGTGTCAACGTGATAAGCATGCACAAACCTTTTGAGGAAAAGACTAAGCGATAATTCAATTTTATTTACTAAAATTGATTAGACCTCCACAATTGGTTTAAGACGAAATGAGTTGTGAATTTGTGTAAACATCCACACTATCGTGGCTTGCACATGTTCACAATTTGCAAATTTTGTCGGTTAAACTTTTAATAAAATGTTTTGATCTCGTGAATAATGGGAATTTTGCGTGTAAACGTCCACATGAACGTGGCTTGCACGTATTAATTTCCTGTAGATTATTCTAGGAGAGATTGAAATAAGATAGCCACAAAGTTTGCTAAATTGTGGTCATAGCTTCGGCGTCAACTTTGAGTACTACTCCCCATCGGAGTCCCTTCTCAAGGTTTACGTGGTCTAGATAAGGTCGGTTTATTGATCTTGTTTTTTCATAAGGTGAAGTTGACATAAGAACATGTCAAAGGCTAGGTGCCTGGTCATGAGATGCGTCGTAAACGTCCACATGAACGTGGCTTACGTGTAATTCGATTGGGCTAATGGAGGTTTCAATTAATATTGATTTATCAAAACAATATTATTTGTTACGAAAAGATCTTGTAGTAAAGTGGAACTTATGTGTGTTTTATATATTTTTTTTCTTTTTCAGATATGATTGTTACTCCACTACTGAATGTGCTTACTGCAAAGCCGCTTACCGGTCCAAATTTTTTGGAATGGAAGCGCAACCTGGGATTTATCCTAGATGCAGAGGAGTATAAGTTTGTGCTTACTACTCCTGCTCCCGCGAACCCAACTGCTCGGTCTTCCGATGAGCAAAGAGAGGTTCAAAGGAGGTGGCATAAGGAGAATAATATGATGAATGCCTATATGATGACCACTATGACCTCCAACCTTCAGCTGCAGCGTCAGTCGATGCAGACTGCGGCTGAAATCATGAAGAATCTCGAGGAGCTTTTTGGTGAATCAGACCTTTCAGTCCGTTTTGAGCTTATAAGGAAACTTATGGCTTCTAGAATGATGGAGGGTTCGTCTGTGCGCGAGCATGTGCTTGGGATGATTAATCATCTCAATGAGCTTGATCTGCTCGGTGGAGGTATAAAAAACGAGGCTAAGGTCGACATGATATTCCACTCTCTCCCCATGAGTTATGAGAACTTCCGTCTCAACGCAATGATGGGCAAGAAGAAGTTCAATTTGAACGAATTGCTCAATGAACTCTTTGCTGCTGAGGAAGTTATGGGGAAGAGTCCACAGACAATGGCTACTGCCAAAGGCTCTCACTTTGCACCAAAAGGTGGGAAGAAGTGGAAAAAGTCAAGTGGTAAGAAAGGTCAAGGAAAAAGTAGGAGGAAGAATGTAGGCCCGATTGGTGGTGTTAAAAAGCCAAAGCCAAAGAGGAACGGTAAATGCTAAAAGTGTCAAAGAACTGGACATTGGAAGATTGATTGTCCTTTGATGAAGAATGCTCAAGGTAAGTCTCTAGTCTTAGTAACTGAAATGTGTTTAGTTTAAAGTACTGATCATGTATGTTACACCTTGCAGGGGTTCGTGCTGAAAAGGGAGCTGAGTAGAGGCGAGCTGATCGTCTCCATGGAAAAAGCAACAACTATTGATGTCGCTGCTGTTGGAGATGTTCATTTATCTTTTGAGGGTCATGATTTAGTTTTGAGAGACTTACTATATGTTCCGGGTTTTCGGAAAAACTTAATTTCTACCTGCCAGTTATGGAAAGACAAGCATTCTTTTCTTTTGGATGATCGTGTTACATTCATGAAAGACGGAAAGGTTTTGTTTTATAGTACAGATGATTCTTTTTGTACTATTACATGTGTGTATGATTATTCTTCGTCTGTTAGTGCTTTAACTTCAAACCAGAAGAAGAGAAAGGTTTTTTCTGTTGAGAACCAAACTCTTCTTTGGCATCTAAGATTGGGTCACATCAATTTGCATAGGATCAAAAGACTGGTTTCCGATGGAACCTTGGAGTCATTCTAAGTTGAACTAATCTCAGTCTGCGAATCCTACATTGAAGGTAAGATGACGATCGGTCTTTCAAGGCCAAGGGGTATAGAGCCAAAGAAGTGTTAGATGGTTCACTCTGACTTGTGCGGACCTATGTCCGCTCAAGCTCGTGGAGGATATGAGTATTTTGTCACTTTCATTGACGATTACTCGAGATACGAATACATTTACTTGTTGTGCTACAAGTCTGAATGCTTTGACAAGTTTCAGACATTCAAGGCGGAAGTAGAAACGCGACATGGTAAAAGTATCAAGTCATTGCGATCTAACCGGGGTGGCAAATACCTCAGCAACGAGTTTTGAAAATACTTGTCGGTATCTGGGATTACATCTCAGTTGACTACACCAGGTGCACCCAAACAGAATGGTGTGGCAGAGAGAAGAAATCGAACACTTTTGGAGATGGTTCGATCCATGATGAGTTATGCTTCTTTATCTATTTCATTCTGGGGATATGCCTTGGAAACAGCTGGTTACATTCTAAACTTAGTTCCTTCTAAATCATAAGTAAAGACCACATCCATGCTATGGTTCGGGCGCAAGCCTAGTTTTTCCCACATCCAGATTTGGGGCAATCCAACACATGTGCTGAATAAGGATGCCGATACGTTGAGTTCTAAATTGGAAGTAAAGCTATTTGTAGGATATCTTAAGGGAACGAAAGGTGGTTACTTTTACTGTCCTAAGGATCAGAAAGTTGTTATTAGTACTAACACGAGATTCTTGGAAAAGAACTATGTAAATAACCACAAGCCAAGAAGCGAGATTATACTCAAGGAAGTTAGAGGTGAGAGGACAACAAGTCAACAAACTCAGCCGATTGTGCAAGATGAAGTACCTCTGGTATCATCGGATCAGAACCTGCATTGGCTATCGATATTGAATCTTCTATAATACCTCGTCGTAGTGGGAGGGTAACGCAAGGCAAGTTACCTAGTCGATATGCGTTAGCCAATGAATCTTCGGATTCGGTGGATAACAGGCTTATCTCTGGACTTATTCTGAGGCCCTTGAAGATCCTAATGCTCTTGGATGGTATGAGTGTATGGTTTCAGAATTTGAATCCGTTACCACCATGGATGTATACAAGAAATGCGAGCTTCCAGAGGGCAGTGAAGCCATTGGTTGCAAGTGGGTATACCAGAGAAAGAGAGGACAAGATGGGAAGTTTATGGCCTTCAAAGCGAGACTAATAGCAAAGGGTTACACCCAAAGAAAAGGAATCGATTACGATGAAACTTTTTTGCTAGTAGCCATGCTTAAGTCTATTCGAGCTCTCATGGCCATGGCTGTCCGTATGAACCTAGAGGTATGGCAGATGGATGTCAAAACCGCATTCTTGAATGGGTATCTTGAGGAAGATCGTGACATCTATATGCTGCAACCTGAGGGATTCATAAAATAATTAGAAGAGCATTTGGTGTGGAAACTTAAGAAGTCCATTTATGGACTTAAGCAAGCTTTTAGGTCATGGAACAAGCGTTTTGATGACGTTGTCAAAGCCCGAGCCTTTGAGCAATGTGTCAATGACAATTGTGTGTACCGAGTTTGTATCGATGGGAGTTTGGTATTCCTAATACTCTATGTCGACGATATACTTCTCATTAGCAATAATGTGAATGATGGTCCCGATAACGAGTATCTGGTGTATGGGGGGAAGGGGGAATACACCAGTAGCAATTTTCATTTTGCTTAACGTCTTTTCATTGAGATATCCTGCTCAGGTCAGTTTACTCAACAACTGGAAGAGACAGTTGGAGTAGCTCTTCAACTAAGTTGCTCAGTTGGAGCAAGTCACACAATTGGTAGCGCAGCTGGCTCCTATGCCTGAAGTTCAACTAAATGCACCAACTAAGGTTTTAATTAGTTTTGCAATGCGAAAGATGGTGGAAATTAGACTCGTTACAAAAACTGAAACCTTTGTGAAAGAGGAAGGCAAAGTTCCCAAGTTAGTGCAATTTGACAAATTTGCTATGCATATGCTGGGTCAGTTGGTTAGGAGCAGAATTTAAAATACTGAATGTAAAATGCAGAAAGTAAGTACACAATATTTTAACGTGGTTCGGAGATCCTTCTCCTACGTCCACGACTTTCTTTTTGGGGATGTAATCCACTAGATAAGCTTAAAGCGTGCTTACCAAACACCCTAATTGGATTTCGGGTTCCAAGCAAACCTAACCAGTTCGATTCTAGGGTCGAACAAGACCTCACAACACTTTTTCGGGCAAGTGCACAGCCTCGTCTTAGACTCCAGGTTCTAAGGGACCTGTTCTTGGATTCCGGGTTCCAAGGGACCTGTTCTTGGATACTTGGTTCCAAGGGACCGGGTATTGGATTACGAGTTCTAGGGGACCTGATGACGATGATTCCGGGTTCAAAGTCAGACCTAAGGTTTGGATTTGAAGAGAGAATCGAACAAGAGAGCCATCAACACTTTAGGAGAGTGGAGAATTCAATCAAAGTCTACGAACTCAATCTCTCGAAAGAGAGAGTCTGAGGAGATACAAAACAAGCAAAGACCAAATCTTTAGTTTCAATCAGGAAGGGAAACTCTTGAGAGGCTAGGGGGAAAAATATGAGAGAAATGACTCTACTCCGACTGGACTTCACCGGTCTTCTTTCTTGGAGAGAGAGAGAGAGGTGATAAGCTTCTTATGCTGCTTCACTCTTTGTGTTGTCTCTCGGCACTTTGGCGTGCTTTTTCTCTGCTTGTATCACCCCCACTTAGCTTTGGTGTGGAGACCTCTATTTATAGACGAAGATCAAACTAGCTGTTGGAAAGAGCCGTTTCATCTCTGCCAAAAGCATGGCACTCCACATACATTACTGGTTACTTTCCAAAAATGGTAACTGTGACCTTTGCTTTTTGCATGTCGCTGTTGTCGACCCATTTATGGAAAGTTTTCCAGCTGACTTGTGCTCCCCGAGTAGATACAGAATCTGGACTGCAACTCCCCATCTTCAGCATCTTCTCTTCTTCGCTTCGCAACGTCTTGACTTCGACACAACTTCTCTTCACACTAGACTGTATTCCTTCAGCTGCGTGGTTCAGTTGTGGAGTCAACTGATTTGCTGTCCAACTGAGTCCGTACTTCAGTTGAGTTTGATGTCTCAACTGACCTTGAGTCTCAATTGAGTGTGATCCCTCAGCTGAGTCTGGATCTCAGTTGAGTTTGAGCCTCAACTGAGTTCTTCACAAACCTCCTTCTTTAGTCCGGCTAACTTCTTCTGCTTGACTCTGGTAAAGATAAAAATCCCTATGCTCAAATAGTGAGCTCTAGCTAAGAACAGACTAAAGGCATTCATCTACTCGGTTGGGGTCAGTTGGGGTTTTGGTATCTTTCAAAACCTTTACTAATTTTCACAACAATTTCTCCCTTTTTGATGATGCCAAAACCCTAACTGACATCACCTACCTACCCTAACTTATACCACAAGCCGGTTCTAGTAAGACTAAAAGATAAACTCAATTTTAGTCTATAAGGGAATAGGGTTAGCACAAGGAAAAAAAAAACAAAAACAACAAAAAAAAGACTGATCTCAAACTTGGACAACAAGATGGTTGTCATCAAGTGAGGTCAACAACCGAAGACCTTTAATAACCAGCAACTTGTTATAACATATAACAAATTAGGGAGTGATTACAGTTACAACTCAGTTCTTCCTAAACTACAGTCCTAACTTCTAACATACTCTAGGTCTTCGTCTTCTCCACCTCCTAAGGGGAGGGTCTTCATCTTCTTCAGCAACTTCCAAGGCTGAGCTAACATCAGTTGAAGGTATTCAGCTTTCACATTGAATACCTGTCTTGATTCACGAGGCAAGACTTAATAACTTCGTCAGCCTTCTCTTCATCAGCCTTGGTTATCTTCTACATCGCTTCTCTGAAGGCTCGAGGCTGAGGTCAGGTCTGATTGAATGCGTCAAGTAGCATTCTGAGGTGCCTGACCACCTATTAGCACTCTTCTTCAGCCTTCACGATCTCCATCCTTGTCGGCCTTCCTGTTGGAGTACTTAAACGGCAGTACTCTTGACAACATTTTGCCCACTTCTTCCCCATTTTTGGCATCAACAAAAAGTTAAGAAGGGAGAGGGTTGGTAGGTGGCTTTCTAGGTTCCACCTCTTTCTTCAATGATTCAGTGGAAGAAAGTTCATCTGAGACAAATTTGCCGATGAGGATTACCTTGTACAGCTTAATCTCAGGAGGAAATGCCTATGGTCGATCGGGACTTCTGATGTACAGATCATAGATAACATGTTCTTGTGACATGGGGTTCTATATCTTCGACCTAATGTGCAATTAGAAGAACACCTCAGGGTTCCATATTAGCTGGTTGACACCACGAAACACCCACAATAACAGAAGCCCTTTGAAGCGTCTGCGTCTCATGTAGCCATGAACATAACGTTCTTGCTCAACCGATTGTTTCACAGATTCAGGGCTGGCGGGAGAAGAGTTCTGCTTTGCAAAGTGGTAAGGCATATTCTCGATCTGGGTTGGAGTTTCTGAAGAGGAAGATAACCCTAGCTAGAGAGAAACCACAAAGCAAAAATTTCATGAGAGAGAGACATAAATTTTTGGAGTAGTTGAGATATGAATCCTAGATGATATGCAATCTAAATTGCAAGGCCCCAATTTATAGGGAGATTGAGATCCAAATCAATGGATTAGATCAACTCGTGCAGTTTCTTTGCGATAAACGGCTTATTTTAATGCGCCATTTCAGAAAAAGCTGCTCCAGGAATGATGGTGATGGAACACCTCATGAGGTGGTGCAGAACACTCGCGTGCGTGAGGAGGGTAGGTTACACAATGTCAGCCCAATCGCGATCTACAAGCACAGTTTAAGGGACTAGACCAACTTTCCAAAGAGGTGACCGCTTGGCTAATTTAATGCGAATAACTTGTATCAGATGCTTGAATTGAATTCCAAACACCCGTCTTAACAGAAGGAATAAGTTGACATAGTGCTGCTTAGTCAGTGTGGACCTTGACTGATTTCTCTACTCATCTTGTACTCAACTGACTCAAATCATTAGTTCAGTTGAGGTTTGACTCCATCACTCAGCTGAACTGAATGGGGAGGCGTCTCGCTCAGTTCCCCCTCAAGTTGAGATTCCCCCTTAACTTGTGATCTCCATCTTCATGGCTTCTTCTTTGGTTGGGTTGAGCAATCTAAGGAGTTGACACAGCATCTTGAATCGAGCTTCTACCAACGGCTTTGTGAAGATATCAGCTCTTGGAATGTCAGTGTGAATTTTCTCAACAATGACATCCTTCTTTTCGACATGATCACGGATGAAGTGATGTCGAATGTCGATGTGCTTAGTCTTGGAGTGGTGAACTGGATTCACCGTGATGACTATAGCACTTGAGCTGTCACAAAAAATGGAAACCTAGCCTGTCTCCACTTTGTAGTCTCTCAGCTGCTGCTTCAGCCAGAGAACTTGCATGCAACAGCTTCCAACTGCCATATACTCCGATTTAGTTGTGGAGGTGGCGACGCATACTTGCTTCTTCGAGAACCAGGAAAATAATTTGCTTCCTAGGAACTGACAATATCCAGAGGTTGAGTTCCTATCAACTCTGTCTCCTACTAGATCTGTGTCTGAGTAGCCGGTCAGTTCGATGTTATCATCAGTTGGGTACCACAGTCCCATGTGGATCGATCCCTTGAGGTACTTAATGATATTCTTTGCTGCATGCAAGTGAGCTTCCTTAGGCTCAACCTGAAATCTTGCACAAACTCCAACTGTGTAGAAGATGTCTGGTCGACTAGCAGTTAGATACAGTAGCGAATCGATGATCCCTCTGTACATCTTGGCATCGACGAGCTTCCCTTCCTAGCCCGGGTTGATTTTCCAATTTGTATTCATTGGGATCTTTGTTGTTCGGCTAGAGGTCAGTCCAAATTTGCAGATGAGCTCCTTTGTGTACTTGGACTGATTGATGAAGATTCCTTCTGGCAACAACTTCAGCTGCAGCTCGAGGAAATAATTTATCTCTCCTATCATGGACATCTCGAACTTGTCCTTTATGAGCTGGTAGAACCTTTTGCATAGATCTTTGGATTTGGATCCAAAGATTATGTCACCGACATAGATTTGCACCACTAAGATGTCTCCTCCAACTTTGATGGTGAATAGGGTCTTGTCGACTGAACCTCAATGATGAACCCCTATTTGTGTTCATTTTTCGTGTCTTTTTGTTGTGTCTTTTATGTCTTTTTCGAGTCTTTATTTGTCTGGAAGGACACAAGTAGGAGAAAGTGGGTGCAGGGCAGAACAAGTGTGGTTGTGGGCATAATCTGGTGGAAAATTGCTTTTCTGGCATTGGGCAACAATACGATGCAATATGAGCATAGAGGGCTAATGTCTCTAGCTAGGAATTAAGAGATACATCTTGAGCAAAGCTACAGGTGAAGGAGTACCTCCCTTTAATCTTATGGCCAAAGCAGCAGAGTACCCAGACTAGTGCGCGTTGAGGGCAAGACTGAAGCTGACATGACAAAGACAGAAGGATGAAGCAGAGGGCAACGATGAGACTTCAGCGCCAAGGAAGAGGATAAAGAAGGAAACTTCCATCCTTATCATGGAGAGACCGGTCAAAGCTGCACTCAACAAGGAATAAAATCCGATGTCGAGCTAAAGAAGGAAACAAGGCCAAAAAATGATGGAGTCCAGCCCATGAAGGGAACCAACTTAACCTACCTTTGATGCCTATGTATATGGTTGTTTGTTCTCTGCAAAATCATCGCGTGTAACCCTAGCATAATTTTAATTTTGTTCTTGAGAGAGTTTGGTGAGGAGAAAAACAAGTCCTACAGGCAAAGCTTTAATTTCTGTTTACTTTACTGCTTTAGTTTTCTGCTAGCATTCTGGCCAAGACGATTTACATTTCTACATGGTAATATAGTTCTTAATTTAGTTCTAATTATGTTTTACTTTATTTCTTTGATTTTGTGTACGTTTAAATTCATGTCTAACTAATTTCTTATACTTGGAATGGATTAGATGATGTGAATTATTAATACTTCGATTACTCATGAGACCTAAGTGTTTAAATTAAATCTTGTTCTTTTATTCTCAAAATACTTAGGGCTTAATATTAGATTTGGGCCAAGTAACTAATTGCTTGATCACCAATAAGTTAAGGAGTTTAGATCACCAATAGAGTCGAGGTCAACACGAGAGTGTCTCTTGTGCTCGAATAGATATTAAGTATTGGAGAGCAGTCGATGCCTTGGGCATCTCTTGGCTGATTTAGGTCTTAAAGATATTAATGCGTCTTGGGCAATAAACCTTCTGAAGGGTCTTTGTGAGTGTGTTGATCAAGAGAGGAGTTTTGTCTAGAGTGTCTCTGGCATACTCGAATTTAAAGGAATTTATATAAAGGTAAAATATTCTTAGCCGTGACTACGTGACCATAGGTCATGAATTAATTTATCCTTTAAAGTGAATAATAAAGGCAAGCGATTGAATATCATTGTGCCCATGATCGAGTAAAAAGTATTAATGTTCATTGATTTGAAATCCAAACTAATGAAGTCAAAATCAACCTAACATCATCAAGAACATTCTCCACACAAGGAAAAGAGGAAGTTGCTGCTTTCTCACTATGAATCGGAGGCCAGGGGTCACCGAGAGATGAACTGCTACGCTCCTGTGTCATGTCGATATATGTTCGCCTACAAAAGAATGAACGCCAGGGGTGGGTTCTAGTGAACACCCTCCCAAGCTTAAGTCAGATTCACTCGTTTAGCTGATAATATTGTAGAGTTCGTGAGTGTTATGTAGAGAATATTGTGTGTAAAGAAATGACCAACTTCTTTATTTTATATGGAAATAAGTGTTGCTTAAAGATTAAGCAGTAGAACTTTCCACGTGGCGAAATCTTATTGACTCACCTAAAATGTGTTGCAGGAAAAGACATGGGAGACTTGATGAGGTCTCTCGCGCAACGGGAGACCTGAGCAGGTCTCTCGTGCTATCTAATACTAGACAGGTCTCTAAACAAGCGTACTAAGTTGTTTCTCTATAGCTTAGCGAATTGTTTCTTTCTCATGTCTCTAATTGAGGCCGGTTGTATTTATATTCTCCTACTTTTGTGTGTAATCTCTTTATCACGTCTCTGACCGAGACCTGATAATTTTGTGCCACATCACAGACCAAGTCTCTTTTATTATTGATCAAATCTACTTTTAGTTTCAGTTATAGTTTTCAGTGCTTGTTGACCAAGATAAGTGAAGTTCAGACCAAAATCTTTTTGTGACAACAGTTCGTGGAAGAGAGATTACACCAATTCCTTTAGGTACGACCCTGCTTACTGCTGGCTATTACCTACTGTGGACATAAGAGATTACAAATTTATTTGCACGAAGTGCAAACGACAGCTTTGTCACTCGAATGAACTCCGGTTTGAGTAGAAAGCCACACAAGGTTTCATACCATGCGCGCGGAGTCTGTTTCAGTCCGTATATGGCTTTCTTTAGCTTGTAGACTCTGCCATCACCAGTTTTGAAACCGGGAGGTTGTGCTACATAAACATCCTATTTGATGTCACTATTGAGAAACGCACACTTCATGTCGATCTGATAGACTTTGAACTTGTGGTGAGTGATCTAGGCTAGGAAAATCCGAATTGCTTCCAGATGAGCAACTGGGGCGAAGGAATCCTCAAAGTCTATTCTTTATTGATGGCAGTAACCTTGAGCTACCAGTCTAGCCTTGTTTCTCACAACACACGCAATGGCATCATGCTTATTCTTGAAGATCCACTTCATGCTAATAACCTTGATCCCCTCAAGTCTTTCAACAAGTTCCCATACAGAGTTTATGAGAGATTCATTGAGCTTTTCTTGCATATCTTGAGTCCAGTTGATACATCCTAAAGCATCCAAGATGTTTTTGGGTTTAGGCACATCTGCCATAAAGCATGTGATCATGCTTACATCTCTTGCTTGCTCCAATTTTCCTAGTATCCTGAGCTCGTCAGCATACTGAGCTTCTAAAGTTGGTTCTACCTCAGCTGAGGTTCCTGACTGAGTTGCCTGACTCGGAATGAAAGCTATGGAGTCGATAACTTGAGCTGATCTCCTAGTTTGGACGCCGGCTTCCGAGTTTCCTATTATGGAGTTATTAATATGGTCTTCATACCACTATTTGTGCTTCCTTGCTCGCTTAGCTGATTCGAGCATCGTGATGGAATACTCCACTCTTGGAGATGTTGGAGGTGCAGATCTTGGTAATCTTGCTTCTGATGCAGTTCGATCCTCAGTTGGAGTTGAGGGAAAAACTTGGGAACTGGCTGGTCTTGGACATGATTGTCTTGGATTGGATGGCTATTCAGTTGATGCTTCTGACTGAGCGTCAACTGTGGTTGGCACTTGGTCAGTTGACTCTGGAATTCACCGTTAAACTGAGGCAAGATCTTCAGTTTTGTTGTCAGAAGAATACACTTCTTCAGTTGGAGTTGGTGTTGAAAACTTTGTAAGCTTTTATCTTCGCACTATATCCTAAGAATATGCCATTGACAGCTTTCAGATCAAAGGTTTTCAACTGAGCTTTCCCATTGTTGTGGATATAACACTTAGAACCGAACACACGAAAGTAGGAAATGTTTAGCTTCCTGCTTCTCCATAATTCGTATGGAGTCTTTCCTTATCTCTTCGTGAGCATGCAAGTTGCTGCATCCTTCAGCGTTCAATTTTTCCTTTCTTCTACTCCATTCTGTTGTGGAGTCCTTGCAGCTAAGGTCTGGTAAGTTATGTCTTTCTTCTCGCAATACTCAATGATGGACTCATTGAGGAACTCAGTTCCGCGATCGGATCTGATGGGGACAATAGATTTTTCTTGCTGATTTGCAAGTCTATCCATCAGTTTAGGCAACTCTTCTCTCGTCTCATTCTTGTACGCCATGAAGATCATCCATGTATACCTCGAGTAGTCGTCAGTAACTATGAGGGTGTACTTATTTTCACTCACACTTTTTGTGGTGACCAGACCGAACAGATCTATGTGGATCAGTTGCAAAACTTGATCCGTCGATGGCGTCAGCTTAAGACAAAATGATGCTCTACCCAACTTTCCGAGCTGACAGGCACTGCAGTGGTGCGTCGGACTGAATTTCAAGTTCGGTATTCCAACTGAGTGCTATTGGCGAGCTAGCTTGTTCACGGTACACCTTGTGAATCAGAAACAACAGTCTTTTGAACCACTACTCTGATACCACTTGATGGTCCTGGTAACGAGTAACTGGTGTATGGGGGGGAGGGGGAGAATACACTAGTAGCAATTTTTGTTTTACTTAACATCTTTTCACTAAGATATCCTGCTCAGGTTAATTTACTCAACAACTAGGAGAGATAGTTGGAATAGCTCTTCAACTGAGTTGCTCAGTTGGAGCCAACTGAGGTTTTAATCAGTTGAATGCACCAACTGAGGTTTTAATCAGTTTTGCAATGCGGAAGATGGTGGAAATTAGACTCGTTACAAAAACTGAAACCTTTGTGAAAGGCGAAGGCAAAGTTCCCAAAATAGTGCAGTTTGACAAATTTGCTATGCATATGCTGGGTTAGTTGGTTAGGAGCAGAATTTAAAATATTGAATGTAAAATGCAGAAAGTAAGTACACAATATTTTAATGTGGTTCGGAGATCCTCCTCATACGTCCACGACTTCCTTTTTGGGGAAGTAATCAACTAGATAAGCTTAAAGGGACCTGATGACTTTGATTCCGGGTTCAAAGTCAGACCTAAGGTTTGGATTTGGGAGGAGAATCCAACAAGGAAGCCATCAACACTTTAGGGTGTGGAGGCTTCAACCAAAGGCTACAAACTCAATCTCTCGAAAGAGAGTGTCCGAGGAGATACAAAACAAGCAAAGACCAAATCTCAAGTCTTAATCAGGAAGGGGAACTCCTGAGAGGCTAGGGGGAAGAACAGAAGAGAAATCACTCTTTGTGTTGTCTCTCGGCACTTCGGTGTGCTTTTTCTCTGCTTGTATGTCCCTCACTTAGTTTTGGTGTGGAGACCTCTATTTATATAGCAAGATCAAACTAGCCATTGGAAAGAGCCGTTTCATCTCTGTAAAAAGCATGGCACCCTACATGCTTTACTGGTAACTTTTCAAAAATGGTAACTGTGACCTTTCCATTTTGCATGTCGCTGTTGTCGGCTATTTATAGAAAGTTTTCCAGCTGACTTGTGCTCCCCGAGTATATTCAAAATCTGGACTGCAACTCCTCCGTCTTCAGCATCTTCTCTTCTCCGTTTCGTGAAGTCTTGACTTCGACATAACTTCTCTTCATGCTAGACTGTATGCCTTCAGTTGTGTGGTTAAGTTGTGGAGTCAACTGAGCTGCTGTCCAACTGAGTTCGTGCTTCAGTTGAGGTTGATGTCTCAACTGACCTTGAGTCTCAACTTAGTGTGATCCCTCAGCTGAGTCTGGATCTCAGTTGAGTTTGAGCCTCAACTGAGCTCTTCACGAACCTCCTTCTTTAGTCCGGCTAACTTCTTCTACTTGACTCCAGTTAAGATAAAAATCCCTACGCTCAAACAGTGAGCTCTAGCTAAGAACAGACTAAAGGCAATAATCTACTCGATTGGGGTCAGTAGGGATTTTGGTATCTTTCGAAACCTTTACTAATTTTCCCAACAGTGAATGTATTATCGGGCATTAAGGAGTGGTTATCCCAACAGTTTCAAATGAAGGAGTTGGAAGAGGCAGCATACATTCTCAAGATTAAGGTCGGCCGACATCTATCTAAGAGAATGTTGAGCTTTTCTCAAATAGCCTATATTAATACTGTGTTGTCGCGCTTCAGCATGCAGGATGCCAAGAAAGATTTTTCACCTTTCAGACATGGTGTCCCCCTATCTAAGGCGATGTGTCCTACGACACCAAAGGAGATGGCGGACATGAAGAAGGTTCCTTATGCTTCGGCTATAGGTAGTCTCATGTATGCCATGCATTATACAAAGCCCGATATCTGCTATGCTGTTGGTGTGGCGGCTCGATATCAAGCAAATCCTGGACAAGCTCATTGGACTATTGTAAAGAACATACTCAAGTACCTTAAATGGACTAGGGAGTATGCGCTAGTTTACCAGTCCGGTAATCTGACTCCGGTAGGTTATGTAGACTCTGATTATCAAGATGATAAGGACAAACGGAAGTCTACAACAGGTTATGTGTTTATGTTTGGAGGTGGAGCCATTGTGTGGAGAAGTGTAAAGCAGAAATGCATTTCACAATCCACAATGGAAGCCGAGTATGTGGCTGTTTGTAAAGCTGCCAAAGAGGTTGTATGGCTCAGAAACTTCTTAACAGAACTTGATGTGATTCCTGGTTTGCCGAGGTGCATCACAATTTATTGTGATAATGAGGCTGCAGTTTTGAATTGTAAAGAACCAAGGTGTCATCAAGCTGCAAAGCACATTGACAGTAGATATCACTACATTCGGCAGCTTGTGAAGCATGGAGAAGTGACAATAGTGCATATTGTGGGAGTTGATAATCTAGTCGATCCATTTACGAAGAGTCTACCAGCCTTGACGTTCAACAAGCATGTTGAAGGAGTTAGGGTACACAACCTCCCAATGCTCAATTAAACTTTAGTATAAGTGGGAGAAAGTGTAATAGATAGATGGATATTGTCAGTATTATCTATTTGAACAGTCGCATTGTATACTGTAATACCCCGATCTTTTATAAGTCTTTAAGTTCATCTTGATTGAGTTTATATGCCTTGATAATGTGCCTTTGTGTGATAAAAATTTCCGAGGAAAAAAAATTCTTGTGAAATTACCAAAATGCCCTTGAGTGCCTTTACGTGATTTTTCTCGTTTCGGTTATCCAAATCGAATGTGTGATGAATTGCTTGAGCATGATTATATGATTTTGAGCTTGAGTTTAAATTTTAGAAAATTTTTGAGAAGTTTCATTTTTCGATGAATAGTAACTTTTTTCGAGTTTTCACTATTCATCGAGTTTTTCTGAATTTCGTCTAATTAGTGTCTTTTGAGTATAAAAATTCTTTTAAAACCTTTGAGATATATTTGAGAGTCATTTGAGATTGTCGGAGAAAGATTTGAGTTATATTTTCAAGAACCCCAATATGAATAGTGATATCCGAGATTTTATTCGTTTCTCGAAATTTTGATTTGAAAACTAGATTTCTGGAATCCATGATTTATTTGGTGAGATATGAGATGAAGTAGAAAGCTTTTTTGACGTCGATAAAGAGTCGTGGAGAGTTTTAAGTCGTTTGAGAGTTAAATGAAAATATAGGGATGTTTTGCACCGGAAAACTTTTCTTTTCGGGGAATTATATCGCGTTTTTGACTTAATGGTGCAACACACTCTCTATTTAATTTCTCCCCCACTCTCATTTCTCTCCACTCTCTCTCACGCGTTCTCTCTCTCTCCCCTTTCCTCTCTCTCTTGCTGACATACTTCATCTCTCTCTTCCTTCTCTCCCTAGTCGATACACACACACACATAACACCATTGTTACTCCACTGAAGCTTGAAGGAGAAAGCTAGAGTTGCTTGGATTTCTTCAATCGATCAACCCTTCTTCCCGAAGCAAGTAAGAAATCTTGTTCCTTACTTGTTGATGATCGAACTATGCTCAAGAAATTCCATCTCTTTTCCCTTCTTCATGATCGATCAAAATGAGTTTGAAGAGTGTTTCGATTTTGGTGTTATGAGCATGATTTTTCTTGGATCCTTGCATGGAAATAGAAGTTAAAGTCTTGATCATTTCATCCCTAAGAATGCCGAAAATCTCATAGAAATTAAGGGTTTCCATTTTCTTGTTTTGATCATGAAATTGATGTTAAAACCGAGCTCTATGAATTAATCCAAGAGGTTTCATATGATCGATTGAATGAGAAAAATTTCCATCTCTTTTCTTCATGAAAAAGTCGAAGGATTTAGAGTATAAAATTAAGAATTTTTGATGTGTGTTCTCAATAGATGAATTGGTGATGTTATTATTTAATTAGAGTACTATGATGCATGATAAAAGGATAAATTGAGAAGTATGATTTATTTTGCTATTTTATATATATGTAGTTAGTGATTTTGTGATGATATTGAAGAGTAATGTTAGAATTGAGAGTTTTATGATGTTATATGCATGATTAAATGAGTAATTGAGACACATGAATTTTATGCTAATTTTCCCCCAAAATTTCGAAGTATATATGTGAGGAAATTGATGATTTTTGATGTTGTTGAGTTAGATTGTTTATTTGATGCTTGATAAATCGATTTGAGTTTATTTTGAGCCTAAGTTTAAGAGGAATCGAAGAAAGAACCTTGTTTGCTTAAAATCTTGAAAGAGTCAAACTATTTAGGCCTTAGAACTTGTGATTTTTGTTGATCATGTGTTCTAAATGCCAAATTGAGTAAGGATTAGTGAAATTAGATTTAGTTGGGGTATAATAGAGCTTGGAATCATTAAAATCAGATACCTATAGAGAAAGCCCAAAAATAATCGATGAATATGAGCATAAAATGAGGATTGTTAGCATTTGAGCCCATTTGACGAAATTGATTGGAAAATTGATCAATTAAAATTTTTATAAGTACATTAGAGTCTTGAATTTTTGAATTTGGACAAGTTATGCCCTAAATCCAAAAATTTCGAAACTTATAAGATTTTTGAATTGGGAACTTTTTATCTTGAGCTTATTTGAGTGAATTGATGTCACGTTCATGAAATTAGATTTATTTTAAGCATGTTAGAACTTTGAATTTCTAAAATCGAGCATGTATAGCTATATATATAAAAAAATTCGAAGGTTTTGAAGAAATTAACCATGAGATGTTGAGTTCTTGACATTGTTTGATGAATGTGATGATTAGATGTTGTAATTTGAGTAAAAATAAGTATAATAGCTTCTTGATTTTCCTAAATCGGAGTTTGTATGTGAAAGTTATTAGAAATTAAAGTTTAAGAATGCAAAATCGAGATTTCGTAAGTTAAAAGTGAAATTAAGTGAAATTGATCGAGTAATTGATTAATTGAAATTATTTTGAGTGAATTTGAGAAGTTTGAGAATTTTCCGAGCATGTGCACGTGTTACGAAAAAAAGTAGCGTAGACTTTAATCCAAGATATTTTGTTTAAGGTTTCGGATTTCGAATCTGACTCCATATTAATTCCTTGATTTATTTTATGAATAACGAAACTGTTTTCGTTAAAAGATGAAGTCTTTAATTTTTCAAGTCAAAAGTCGAGCAGTATTGAGTCAACATGAGATTGTGTATGAGTCTTGAATAAATTTCTGAGTTGATATTCGTGTTTGTATGAATTTATATGATTTTCTGGAATTTTTCTGGAATATTCTGAGATGTTTAGGAAAATTTTCTTTTTTCGTTTATTTATGGAAGTCAGTCGTTTACCTATCTGTGAATGTCTGATTCTCTATGTGAAAGTTTGAATGTGAATAATTTGTGTTTAAAGTAGTCGAGAATTAATCTCGTAATTTTCGGAGTTCGTTTGAATCGAGAAATACGAAGTTTATGGAGTGAATAGTGAATTTTCGATTTTCTTGATTTGTTTAAGTTTTAATTTGTCTGATGTTATCGAGTTAAATGTCCGAGTCTGAGAGTCTGTTGGATTAGTACTTGGGTAGAGTCGAGAAACCGAGAAAGATCGATTTAGTCGAGCCAAGATAAGTTAAGAAATCCGAGCCAAGTAGAAGTCCTTTAGCCGAGCGTTAGAACTTGTTTCATTTTTCAAGAAAGTAGACTCGTCCTTATAAGATGTTATTCTTGAAGCAACGAGCGAGACCAAGAATTAGCGAAAGAAGAATAAGAAGAAGAAGTTTGCCCCGACTAACCTTCGTAAGTCAAGTGAGCTTTATAAACCGAGAACTATTGCATGTTACTCCCTCCGTTCACCAATAAGAGTCCTATTGTGGGCTGGGCACGAAGATTGATAAAGCTGAAAAAGTGGTTTTTGTAGGCGTAAAAGTTAGGATATAGGGGTATTGTTAATAAAGGTGTTTATATTGTTAATCCTTGTTTAACTTACATATGCTTTCTAAAGAAGAAAGTGAGTGCCTTTGTTTTAATTTGTTGAGGGGTCTCCATTTAATTTTATTTAAATCGACTAACTTGTTTTAATTTTATTGAGTGATTTTTCTTCTTTATTATTTACAGGTTCTTTTCTTTATTGCTTACAGCTTTTAATTCAAGGTTTTTTTCTTTACACACACACACACACACACACACACACACACATATATATATATATATATATATATATTTGGTTAGGGGTCTTTATCGTTGTTAACAGTTTTTTTTTTTTTGTTGAATACACTTTCCTTCATTATACTTAGTAATGAAAAACAGCGAAAACATGCAATGATTTCGAATGAAGAGAGATGGAATGGACATAGAATAAATAAAACGCTCCCACTTGAAATTCATTAAACTAAACTAAAATGGATTACGAGGAGGGAAATGAAATTTTCTGTCTCCTCGGCCGCCACTTCGATCAACCCTTTCTCCTCGACCGCCTTCAATGAATTTTCCGGCAACAACCCTTGAATTTAAGAATCAAGCAGAGTCGAGGATGAGAGATCGATAATTCCATTAAAATTCACCAAAGATTCAGAGGGCAGCATCGAGTCGAAGACGGTTTCAGGCACCACCGTCGATTCAAGAAGAAAATTAGGGAAATCAGAAGAAGGGAGATGAGATGAGTTAGATCCATTCACCGTCAATTCAAGAAGAAAATTGGGGAAATCAGAAGAAGAGAGATGAAAAGACTCAGATCCATCTACCGTCGATTCGACACACAAATTGGGGAATCAGAAGAATGGAGATGAGAGGAGTCAGTCATCGCCATTGAGAGAGAGAGAACATATCTTGGGTTTGAGATATTGATTTGGGGGAGACGGCGACTGTAGGGTTTGGGAGTGAGAATGAGAGAGATAGAAATAGAATGAGAGAGAGAACCGATATTGGGTGTGGGAAGGTGGGCTTTGTTTTTTTGTTTTTATTTTATTGGGTTATTATTAGGGTTTAATTAGAAATATCATTGTGGGGTAATTAATTGGGTTAATTGAAATGGAGTGGGTTGACGAAGCCGTCGTTTAGCCTCGTGCAAATACTATTTATTTTCTCCTTTTGCCCAACAGGCAAGTTGCCACTAGCAAGTAGAGGTCGATCCCACAAGGAACTGGTGTAGTATTCTCTTCGGTGTCACTAAAGTAAGGGGGTTTTCTTTTGCTCACGAACTAACTCAACAACTGTAACTCAAAACTGAAATCTAAACAAGAAACTTATCAAATAACAAAAGTACTTAGATTGGATTTGAATCATTGATCCTAATTACTTCACTCATTCATCGGTGCAAGAATATTCAATTACAATATTTTATCACTTGGTTTTAAGCAAAGATTAATTCATGCCCTAATGGTCACGAAGTCACAACATGAATACTCTAAGCCTTTATCTAACAGATTAAATAGATCTCGACCAGAAGGCAAGATCCCTTCTGTTGATCAACATAGTCACGAAGACACTTCAACAACTGTATTGCCCAACATGCATTAAACAAATCAGACCCAAGACAGCCAAGAGGTAAGTCAATACCGACTGCTCTCCAACACTATTTACCTTCTTGGGCACGAAAGACACTCTCGTGTTAAATCCCAATTCCTATTAATGACTTAATCTCAATATCTAGATGGTGATCAATCAAATATCAATATCAATTAAGTCTAGAATTAATCCTAAGTGTTTCGGGAATAAAAATCATGCAACGAACTAAACCGATTAGACCTCACGAGTTCAAACAAAGTAATTAGATTCAAATCATCTACTCCAATCCAAGCAAAGGAATTTAGCTAGACATAACAATAAAATAAAGCACAAAGGAAGTTAAAGTAAACATACTTGAATGAATTCTGAAAAGAAAACTGATCAACATCGAAGTCAACAACGTAGGTCTTGGGCAACAACCAACAACAGAAATCGAAAGTAAAATACTAAAAACGAATCTAATCTAAGAATTCTTGAAACTTAAATGCAAACTAACTAAGAACTAATAAAAGACAATATGAAAAGTGGTGGTGGTGGTATCCATCGAGTTTTGGTCGTCCAAAGTCTTTCACACATATATATAGGCGATGGAATTAGGATTTGGTTAGATTCTTTGTTGGATAAGGGCTCTTTCCATCCTTATCGCCTCCTTCCTTGTATAGATTGCTGGGAATTTATTTCCTTCTCATGATAAGTATCTCCTAAATCATGATCAATTAGGATAAGGAAAGAAAAGTTTCCATCCTCATCCTTTTTCTTGTAGCGAAAGAAATCTGCTACTGTTACGCATGTTGCCCAACAGCTTCCGCTCTGTGCCTGCTACGCCTGTCTTGCCCACGATCTACTGTGATGTATTTCTTGCCCAACATCGTATAAATAAGTTTTCTACCGGTTTTTGCCCAATATCTATCCTGTAATGCCCTACACATACTTTCTCGACTTTGTGTCCTCCCAAACACATATTGACTTGAAAAGACTCAAAACACAAGGCAAAAATACAAGAAAATTGAACACACATTTGGGTTCATCACACCCACACACTTGAATCACACTTGCCCTCAAGTGTGCAATTGCAATGATTTTGCCAAGACTCAGATACGAAAAAGACAAATCAAGAACACAGACTCAAAAGACAAGTCAACAAGTTAGTGAAAACAATGTACAAAATATGCAAAGAGATATTGCCATCAGATAAGTCAAGATAGAGTTATTGAGCAACAAGAGAATCCTCACCAGCACTCATCTCTCAAGTGTATAGGGTTAAGTGTATACGCTCTTGACCAACATCAACAATGTTTTTCCATAGGCTTGCCTGCCCTCTACATCTCTACTTCTTTTGAACAAAATTGAAATTACTTATCCTTAGGACTTTATTGGGTTGTAACGTGGCTTAAGGCAAAAGGTAAGATAATTTGGAATTTGGCTATGTCAAGAACTCAGTTCTTGGGTAACAAGGCTGCCCTAGATTCCTTCAAACACAACATTGGGCCTAGCACACTTATTCTTTCAGGACTTTTATTTTGTTATTTTTTTTTTTTTTTTTTTTCTTTTTCTATTTCTTTCTTTATTTTTTTCTTTTTTTTTCTTTTTTTTTCTTTTTTTAAGTCCTTAACCCAATACCTCTAAATAGGTGATATTGCCCAGCAAGTGCTACCCAACATTTTCCTTTCATCCCTTCTTCTTCTAGACCTGAGTTCTTGACCGGGAAGGCTTATAAATTCAGGCTACTATAAGTGAATCGAAAGAATTATCAACAAGCTCAAAGGAGCTAGCAAAGGATAAATGTCAAGGTAGGGAATTTTGACCATGGGCTAATTCGAACAAAAACGCCTAATTCATCTAAGCAATTCGACTAAGTTACATGAAGTTTCAATAAGAGATGCAGACAAGTCTAGATCAACAAGTCTCAATTAGTCATTATCACACAAGAAAGAAACAAACACTGCATATATGCATAAAGCAGTCAACAGCTCAAATCCTCACGGTTTTTGCTCAAAAACTCATTCCGTCATACCTATCTACATACGGCATCATCATCATTCACATCAACATACCTATCTTGACCTACCATATCAACATGCTAATCAACAACTTTTAAAAACACATTTTAACACACCAACATCCCAACAGCCACACACTTTGCCTTCGGCAAAGTAGTAAAATGTAGGGTAAAACAGACACTAAAAACATTTTGACTCAATAAACCAACAACGACCCCACCCACACACTTTGCTTTCAACAAAGTGGGTAGGGTTTTGACCAAAAAGAACTCAATAAAATCAAAAGACACAACAAAACAAAATAAAAAACAAAACCTAAACTAAAACACAAGGGAGGAAACAAGAATCAAGAAAAGTATGACAAAACACCTGGATGTGTCGTGGACAAAATACGTGTTGCAAGAAAAATGAGTACCTTGGACGGTCACCATATGTGTTGCTCAACTTCTTCCATTCTGGTCAAGATCCCAAGGTTCGCGACTCCTTGTTTCTTGGGCAAAGCAGGTGTACATCTTGCCCAACACTCATAGTTCTTGGAAAAGAAGTGTTGCATGCATGTTTTTCATTCTTCTGGTGACACGTTGAGCAAGTATGAACTCCTTGTGTGTGACAACAATCCCCTTCACTTAGCCCAGGCTGCTGCCGTAGATGTCGTCCAAAGACAGCAAACTTCCTCTTGCCTTGACAATGATTCTGGGCAAGAAGGCCCCTTTAATTAGCCCAGGCTGCTGACCTCGATCCCTTATAGTTCAGAGGTAGCAACCTTCCTCTTGCCCCTTGTCAATGATTCTAGGCATGAAGGCCGTGCTGGTGGTATTGCCTTCGCTTTTAATTGTCTGCCCAATCTTGATTTGTTGCCCAAGCTCCTGCACATCATGAACAAACCATACCTTTTACAAAAATACTACCTAATCTAGGAATTAAATAAATAATAAAAACTTAAAATAAAATAAAAAGGAAAGATAATACCAGGTTGCCTCGTGGTCAACGCCTTGGTTAATGTCGTGGGCACGACGTGGGACTCATTTAGTGTTTCTCAAAGTCAAGGAGATCTAGAGCCTCCTTTTGACCAACATTGTTCCCATCATTTTTCTTGATGATCCGGTCACGAGCTTTCTTTATCCTCTTCTTTTGAGGCCATGCTTGCATATCCAACTTCTTCATAGCATGGTCGGGTTGCTCCACTCCTAGAGATCTCTTGGACTTGCGAGTGATCTTCAATTCATTATCTTGAACAGACTCCTCTTGGACAAAATCCTTGGTTCCGCCCTCTTGATCAAGATCATCAATACCAGTCTGTTGCTCAAGATCCTCCTCAGTTGGCTCAATAATGTCAATGCACCTGACCATCTCAATATCATGGTGTTGCTTTCGTGTGTTGTAGGCATCGAACGTGACAACTTTTCCCGTAAACTCACATGATAATCTTCCCGTCTCACAATCGATCTTGGGCCGTCTTCAAGAATGGTCTCCCTAAAATCATCATTGGGCTCTTGCCCGATAGCCTTCTCGTGTCCAAAACATAAAAATCTGCAGGGAACATGAATCTCCTACCTTGACCAAGACATCTTCCATGAGTCCATCGGGCCAAACCGTTGACAAGTCCGCCAATTGAATCACAACTCGAGTAGGAGTCAACGGTCCTATCATCATCTCATCGTACATTGACTTGGGCATGACGTTAATGGATGCGCCCAAGTCAAGCATGACTCTTTGAATATTGGTTGTTCCAATTGTGCACGATATAGAGAACATACCTGGATCTCGATACTTCATGGGCAAGAACTGGTTCATTATTGCCGAGATATTCGATGACCGAAATGTAGTCGGCAGAGGTCGATTAATTTCTACCTTCTTCAAGCTCTGCAACATGTTGGGCATAATCTGCTGCTCCTTATCTTGGACAAGTCTAAGAGGATACGGAGTATGTTACCTATAGGTCGAGACAATAGTCCTCTTGCCCAGCACTTCTTCTCTTTTGACGTTGAGTTCATCATTTAATTCCTCCGTATCAGCTGACTCCATGCTTACTTTAGTAATCTCCACAACTTCTTTCGTCGGCTCCCGATTGGTCTCTTCTTGGGCAATAAGTCTCTCACTTTTGTACTCCACTAACTTTGCTAATGCTTGAGAGATATGTGATAGCTGAGCCATGATGTTGGTCGTGTTGCCCTTGGTCTCGGTCTGGAAATCCTCAAAGTCCTTACGCAACTTCTGATTCTCTTGGGCAATACTGTCAATGGTCTCCTTCACATAATATTCTCTGTTTTGGTCACGATGTGGGGGTACATATGGTTGTTGATGTTGAGCAAGTTGTGGAGGTTGCCGGTGTTGAGCAGTCTGCTGAGATCGCTGGTGTTGAGCAGGTACTGAACAGTTGTTGCTCAAGTTCCTATTCCGTCCAAATCCATAATTGTTGCTCAAATTGGGCACAAACCTGTGTTGCCCATTACCACCTTGCAGTAGCTCAAGAGCGTTGACTTCCTCTTGTTTAAACCAATTTGGGCATTGGTCAGTAGCATGGGTCGTGGCATGGCATACCTCGCACTTCTTGACAGCCTTCTTGACTTCTCTCTTGCCATCAACCTTCTTGCTCAACAACTGCATTTTGGCATCCATCTTGGTCATGAACTCCTTCATGGTGTTGACCAGCAAGTTTGAATTTCCATCTCCTCCATATGAAGCACTCCTCGGGACATCATCATCGTCTCTCGACTCCTCAGCCATAGCAGCTATATTTTTAAATGCTTCCGTGGGAAACATATCAATGATTTCTCCTCCACATGCCGCATTAATCCATCTTCTTTCGAAAGGTCGTAAACCTGTCATGAAATAATTAATGAGGTCAATATCCATAATACAGTGTTGAGGACACCTCACGATCATCTCCTTAAACCTCTCATGATAGTCGTAGAGCGACTCATTAGCTCCTATCTTAATCGTGGCGATGGCCTTCCTTACACTTTGGATTCGGGCAATAGGGAGGTACTTGTAAAGGAATTTCTTTTGCAACTGCTCCCATGTTTCGATGCTCTCCTCAGGCATGGTATATAGCCACTCACGCGCCCTATCATGTAGAGAGAAAGGGAACGTGAGCAACCTCACATAGTCTGAAAACCGAACTTGGGTATCATCATTTTCACCCTGATTTCGAACAGTGCTACATGCCATCTCAAAGTCTTGAAGATGCCGTAACGGATCCTCCTCAGGATGATTGCTGAACTTGGGCAAAATCTGAATCAATGAGTACTTTAGTTCCCAATTTCCAGTGATCTTGGGCAACTTGATACTCGAAGTCCTGATGCCCAAGTTATTGCCCGAGAACATCAACTCACGAATGGTCTTCTCCGCCATTCTCCTCGGGATCATTCACTCTCTAAGTCAGAGTAAGGATCTTCTCGCTCAAATCTCTTTTCTTGAAGAGCAAACTATCTTGTAACCAATTCTCCGGCGCGCCAATTTGACGAAGCCGTCGTTTAGCCTCATGCAAATAATATTTATTTTCTCCTTTTGCCCAACAGGAAAGTAGCCAGTAGCAAGTAGAGGTCGATCCCATGAGGAACTGGTGTAGTCTTCTCTTCGGTGTCACTAAAGTAAGGGGGTTTTCTTTTGCTCACGAACTAACTCAACAACTGTAACTCAAAACTGAAATCTAAACAAGAAACTTATCAAATAAAAAAAGTACTTGGATTGGATTTGAATCATTGATCCTAATTACTTCACTCATTCATCGGTGCAAGAATATTTAATTACAATATTTTATCGCTTGGTTTTAAGCAAAGATTAATTCATGCCCTAATGGTCACAAAGTTACAACATGAATACTCTAAGCCTTTATCTAAAAGATTAAATAGATCTCGACCAGAAGGCAAGATCCCTTCTGTTGATCAACATAATCACGAAGACACTTCAACAACTGTATTGCCCAACATGCATTAAACAAATCAGACCCAAGACAGCCAAGAGGTAAGTCAATACCAACTGCTCTTCAACACTATTTACCTTCTTGGGCACGAAAGACACTCTCGTGTTAAATTCCAATTCCTGTTAATGACTTAATCTCAATATCTAGATGGTGATAAATCAAATATCAATATCAATTAAGTATAGAATTAATCCTAAGTGTTTCGGGAATAAAAATCATGCAACGAACTAAACCGATTAGACCTCACGAGTTCAAACAAAGTAATTAGATTCAAATCATCTACTCCAATCCAAGCAAAGGAATTTAGCTAGACATAACAATAAAAGAAAGCACAAAGGAAATTAAAGTAAACATACTTGAATGAATTCTGAAAAGAAAACTGATCAACATTGAAGTCAACAATTGTGATACCCCGAGTTTTTATACCTTTAGAGAGCATCTAATTAACCGAGTAAGTTAAAAGATGAGAATTTAGGAGTAAAATTTTTCTTTTCTAATAGAAGAGAATGGAATAAAACGTTAAAATTGCCTCGTGAATCTTGTGTGAATTTATCTGTTCTATTTATCTGAGATAATGATGATGTGATATGCTTGTTGAGTTGTTTATATGAAAATGAGTATGAGATTAAATTTTGAAAAAATCCCGAGAAGTTTGTTTGATTGAGATAACATAACGTTAATCGCCGAGAAATATGTTTACGCCGAAGAACCTAGAATAGAATTGAATTAGAACCTTCGAACCTAAAATTTCTTTTAAGATCACTGAGATAGGGTAAGAACTTATCCGAGAATTGAGAAGAGAAATGAGGAGTTAATCTTTAAAAGGATTAATAAACGGATTAATAAGCCGATTAAATTCTTTTAAGATTTAAAGGACTAAAATGATCGAAACCTTTAATCTTTTAAATTGAGATGTGAAATAGGGTTGAAATGCTTAGTGTTGGAAGTGAGACGAGAAGAGGTTAGACCCGTTAATAGCACAAAAAGGAATTAATACGAGTCGTTTTATCCGGAAAACCTTTACGACCGGGTAATTAACACCCGTAACGACACGACGACGACACGTGTCATCCACCTCTCTCCCTCTCACGCCACCTCACTCTTTCCCTCACATCACTCTCCAATTTCCAAGGCTAATTATCATGATTATGTCTTCTCCATGATATTAGCAAAAGTTTGCATGCAAACCACATCACATCATCTATCCATCAATCACTTTAAACATCTCCAACTTCCAATGCTAATTGCCATCACACTTTATTCTTTTGTTGGATTTCAAATTGCATGCAACCTATTCAAAAGAGAGAAAACTCATTCACTTACACTACACTCTCTCTCTCTTTCGAACTCTCTCTCAAACAAGAAGAAAAACAAAACTCTCTCTCTCTCTACTCTCTCTACCTCACGGCATAAACACACACTCACACCTACATTTTAGTTTTCTTCCATGCAACCATGAATTCAAGCTTATCATCCATGGAAATGAAGTAGAAAGTATCATCCTCCATTCATTCCTTCCATATTCTCAAGAAAAGGTAATAATTTTTCAAGTTCTTGAGATTAAATTCAATATTCATCCAACCATTTCTTCATTTTTGGAATGGATGATTAATTCCATGTTCTTCTTTTTCTTTGAGGATTTAAGAAGATTTCTTTCTTCTCTTCAAGTTCAAGCTTTGAAGCTACCATTTCCATCCAATTCGATTCCAAGAGCCAAGAGAAGGATTCCCATTTAAATTAAGCATGAAATTCATTTAATTAGTTGTACATATGTATGTCTATAAGTCCTAAAAGAAAGAACTATGCATGCATGCTATTTAAATTATGTTTAGGCAAACTTAGGATATGCATGTGATATTCGAGTGAGAAGAATTCGTTAGGAGAATCGAACGTTAGATTTAATCGGTGAATTAAGAGAAGAAAAAGAAACTAAAACCCTAAAGAATTGATAAATGCCGAAAAATATAGTAAAAATAAGAGAAATATGAATTCTTTGAGTTATCATTATTTTGATGCTTGAATTGTTATTTTTATCATGTTAGGAATGAGATTATATGCATGAAAAATTGAGAAATAAATTGCATAAAAATAGGCATGAATGCCGTGTGTTTTAGAGAAAAATGGAGAATTTATTTTGATGATTTTGTTGATGAATTGAGTGATGTTTTGATTAATGGAATGATTGTATGTTATGTTGATATAATCATACATGTGTTTAAATTAAGAAAATAAGTTTGCATGTTGAAGTTTTGAAAGAAATTAATTGTAAAAATAATAAAAAGATTGGATGTTTAAGTATATTAATGTTAGTTTAAATATGGAATGAAGATAGAAGTTTTGATAAAAAGATTTAAAGTTGAAAAGCTTTTAATTAAATAAAAGATGAAAGATGTATGAAAAGATATATCAATTAAATGTCTTTGTATCAAAATTTAAAGACTTGAAATTTTTACTAAAACTACAACAAAAAGATCTTTTATAACTTAACTAATAAAGTGAGCTAATTCATAAAAATGTGTATCAAAAGATAAAGAAATTATTAAGTAAGAAATAGCTTAAAGGTTTAAAACAAATAAAGAAGAAATTATTAAAGAAATAAGCAAAAATAGAGAAAAACCGAGTTTAAGAAAAATAGATCGAAAAGAAATAAAAAGAAGTTTTTAATCAAGTAAAGAAAAGATGCTAGACGAGTTAAGATAGATACTCGTATAAGTTAATCAAGAAAGTAAGGATAAAATAAGATGTCGAATAAAAAGATAAACCGAAATAATAATTAGAGGAACAATAGTCGAGATAAGAAATGAGGATCGAATTAAAGATGAATAAGAAATCCAAATTTTTATAAGAGTTAATAATGATAATTAAAGAGAAATTTTTGTTAATAGAATAAAGGTTATAAAATACCTTATAAGATAGCGGATGTAGAACGAAGCGTTGTCTATATAAATAAGAAAGATAGAATTAATAGTTTAAGCCTCCATAAAAGGAAATGCATAATCGAGTTAGATTTTAAGATCTAAATTAAATGAATGTTAATGTGTCTTGAAGTATGCTTGATTTATGTGAATTCATTATATGATTGAATAAGTGTTTAAATGCATGATGTTAGTTATGTTGTGAAAAATACTTGAATGATTGAGTTATTAATTGTAAACCAAGATTTGATTAAAGCCTTTGAAAGAAAGCTCGATTAATAGAATATAGACGATAACATTATCAATTAGAACGAGAAAAGTATACGATGTTGAGTAGTAAAGTTAATCAATTCGGATAGAGTTAATAATTTAAAGACGAGAACGCGAGATCTTTTAGAAAAGTTAGAGCGAAGAGAGAGACGACTCAAATAGAAGTCCTTCAGTTAAAGTCCAACGCCTTTATGTCCGTCATGTTGCGTATCTTATTTTTCCTATCGATGTCGAACTATGAAGGATCGAGCCGGACAAATCATTAAGCGAGGACAAATAGCCCTAAACCACCTAGCTAGTTCTTCGGAAGTCAGGTGGGCTTTTCTGAACCAAAACTATCGACGAGATTTAGTTATGTTATTAAATTTTATGATATGATTTTCAAATGTGATTGACTTGCCATTTTATTGAAGTTAGTATGTGTTATCATCTATTTATATAGAGATGTTATTATCCTGTGAAAAGCAGGAACCCACGTGTGGTATATGTTGAGGTGACTGTGAGCCTTGCTTCGGTTAGGCCGGTCACAGTGTTTGAGAAGGAGGCCTACTTCTCGGCACAGTGAGATTGTTTGTGATAGATGATACATACTGTTATATTATATGATATTTGACTGCGCAGTCTGTTTTAAGGAAAACGTTTTGACATGCACAAGTAAACTGTTTTTAAAACTGCTTATACACTTGTGATGTTCGGCAAGGCAAGTTCAATTATTATAGCTTTAAGAAGCATCTTTATTCAAATGTTTTGGCTTGTGTTCACTGAGTACGAAGTACTCAGCCCTGCGTGTGTTTCTAAACATGCAGGTTGACTGGATGGCGATGGCGTGGATACTTGGTGGTGTGGTTTGGTTTTGTTGGTTGAGTTTAGTTGAATTCTAGACTGGCATTTGTACGTCTTCATACGTGCAAGTGTTGGGTATTGATGCCAGTTTCTGCTGCAACCCTTTTGAATTAATGTCGGTTGATTCTAGTAATTTAATACTCATGTTTTTGATCCCGAGCGTTGTGCTCGAAGACTTTGAATACTTGTTGAATTCGTAACCCTTTAACTTGTAATTCTGAGCGATGAGCTCGTAACTTGAATTGTTGTTGAACATAATCCTTTAATTTGATATATGTTCATATTCTTTCTTTTTGTTGGAATTCCCTTCCCATCAACATGCATTACTTGTTTGAATTCCTGTTGTAAGTGAAGTTAAGATGCTCGGTTATTATTTCATTATGCTTTTGAAAACCAAATTCGATTGCCTTATATTCCATCTTTGTTTTCCCCGAGCATGTTCCCTTATTTGAGTTATTTGTTAGTTGTTTAAGTTTGTTGTTGTTGTTAAGTCGCACCTCGAGAGTCGGGGCGCGACAACAATGTAGGTCTTGGGCAACAACCAACAGCAGAAATCTAAAGTAAAATACTAAAAACGAATGTAATCTAAGAATTCTCGAAACTTAAATGCAAACTAACTAAGAACTAATAAAAGACAATATGAAAAGTGGTGGTGGTGGTATCCATCGAGTTGTGGTCGTCCAAAGTTTTCCACACATATATATAGGCGATGGAATTAGGATTTGGTTAGATTCCTTGTTGGATAAGGGCTCTTTCCATCCTTATCGCCTCCTTCCTTGTATGGATTGCTGGGAATTTATTTCCTTCTCATGATAAGTATCTCCAAAATCATGTTCAATTAGGATAAGGAAAGAAAAGTTTCCATCCTCATCCTCTTTCTTGTAGCGAAAGAAATCTGCTACTGTTACGCATGTTGCCCAACAGCTTCCGCTCTGTGCCTGCTACGCCTGTCTTGCCCACGATCCACTGTGATGTATTTCTTGCCCAACATCGTATAAATAAGTTTTCTGCCGGTTTTTGCCCAATATCTATCCTGTAATGCCCTGCACATACTTTCTCGACTTTGTGTCCTCCCAAACACATATTGACTTGAAAAGACTCAAAACACAAGGCAAAAATACAAGAAAAATGAACACACATTTGGGTTCATCATGGGTCCATCAATGATAAGGAGTAGTAATATTAGGAGAATAAAAAGGGTAGTGATGTCCAAAAAGCAGAGTAGGACTCTTATTCGCGAACATTTGAAAGTGGGTAAGTAGGACTCTTATTCACGAACGGAGGGAGTATTACTTATTGATTATTACATGAGTTTTTAAATTAATTGACTTGCCATTTTATCTGAGTTTTGGTATGTTTGATCATCTACTTGAGTTATTATTATCTTGTGTGAGACAAGAACACACGTTTTGTTAATTTTATTATTTGAGGTGACTTTGAGCCTTGCTTCGGTTAGGCGAGTCACAATATGTGAGAAAGAGGCCTATTTCTCAACATAGAGATGATGTGGTAGATTGATTCATACATTCCTACTGTTATATATATGTTGACTGCGCGGTGATTTTAGAAAAGAAAATGTTTTTGCATTCACAAGTAAAATGTTTTAACTGTACTAACACTTGTGATGCAGTGGCAAGACAAGTTCAATTATATAGTTCTATCGAGCAAGTTTTAAATTGTTTTTAGCATGTGTTCACTTAGTACGAAGAACTCAGCCCTGCATATTTTTTCCAAACGTGTAGGTTAGCTCGGATGTAGATGGCGCGGATTGGTCGGCAATGTGTGTTAATAAGTCGAGGAGAAGGATCCCGAGGAGGACCTAGAGGAGGACCCTGAGGAGGAGCAGAGAGGTGACGACGACCCAAGCGATGATGGTTCTCACGCTTAGGGTGTAGTTCAAGAAAGATGTGGAAGTTTCGAATGATCTTTATTTTTCTGTCAAGAGTTGGACTTGATGCATAGATATTTAGTAGAGCCAGACATGAAGTAGTAGCTCGTGTTTAGTGCGTTCTGCGATATAGAACGTCGTGTCGACGTCTAGGGAAATTTTCTGTTGTGAATATTTATCCCTTATTTTGGTATAAGTCCTCAGAAGAGGCCATCATTCCGATGATATGATAAAGAAGTCGTTAGGCTATTAAAATTAGCTTTGAGTTTCTTGATCGTTTAATTTGTTTCGAGTATTTTGAGATTTATTTATCCTTGAGTTATGAGTGAGTAAAGAAAAGAAAGTCAAGTTATCAAAAGAGTTATTTTCTGAGTATGCATTTTTGAGTGAATATATTTGTCGTATGTGACAATGTTTGAGTACATGATTGTGATTAAATATCGAGCATGATATTCTATGATGATATGTGAGTTTTGATGATATTATTGAGAAAGCATGCAAGTAAATGATTGTTTATTTTATATTGAGCTGAGAATTGTTTTACTTGCAATATTGATGAATAAATGTCTTATTTGAATTTTTCTTATGTACTTGATAAGTATCGATTGAGAATCATATCCTCTTTGAGAGGAAAATTTTCAAAAGTCGAGAAAATTTTCGTGTTAAGCTTAGTCCGTTTTGTGGAAATGTAATGCCCCGATCTTTCGTAAGTTCATCTTGATTGAGTTTACATGCTTAGAATGTGTGCTTTTGTGTGATAAAAATTTCCGAGAAAATAAATTTTTTCAAAAATTACTAAAATGCCCTTGAGTGTCCTTATGTGATTTTTCTCGTTTAGGTTATCCGAATCGAATGTGTAATAAATTTATTGAGCATGGTTATATGAGTTTGAGTCTGAGTTCGAATTTTGGAAAATTCTAAGAAGTTTCGTTTTTAGATGAATAGTAACTTTTCTCGAGTATTCACTATTCATCGAACTTTTCTGAATTTCATCTAATTAGCGTCTTTTGAGTCTAAAAATTATTTTAGAATATTTGAGATATGTTTGAGAGTCGTCAGAGATTGTTTGAGAAAAAGATGAGTTGAAGATCCAAGAACCCTAATATGAATAGTGATTTCCGAGTTTTTATTTGTTGCTCGGAATTTTGAATTGAAAACTTGATTTTTTGATTCCTTGATTTATTTGGTGTTATTTGAGACGAAGTAGAGAGGTTCCTAACGTCGAGAAAGAGTCGTGGTGAGTTAGAAGTCGTTTGAGAGTTTAATGGAAATATAGGGATGTGTTGAACCGGAAAACTTTTTCTTCCGGCGATTTTTATCACACAAAATTTGACATGTGTTATTATATCTCTCTCTCCCTATTTCTCTCCCCCACTCTCACCTCTTCTCACTCTCTCTCACGCTCCAAACTCTCTCTCCCTCTTCTAATTCTAGCCGATATCACTCCCTCTCTCATCTTACTCTCTCTCGGCAATACACACACACACACCATCACTCACAAACCTTCATTGAAAGGTAGAGTTCCAAGCTTCAAAACTTCAACGAAGTTAGCTTCCGATCATCCAATGACTAAACCAATAAGGTATTCGTAACCCTCTCAACTTGGTGATCATTTTGAGACTAGAATTCACCCTCTTCTCTCTTCTTTAAATTTCGGTAGCTTTGTGCCAAGAAGAGAAGCTCGATTCTAGCATGTTTGAGGCTTAGGAGTTCAAGCTTTGAAAGGTTTGTCTATGTAAAATCGAAGTCTAAAACTTGATTTCTCTCTCCCTTCAAAACCGTGGAACTAGAGAGCTAAGTAGAGGAAGTTTTAATTTTGTTTTGAGTTTGTTAATCATGATCCTTATGTGATTATATGCATGAGAAGATGAAGGAAAAATCTTGTTTGTTTCATTTCTATGAGTGCCGAATTTCTTGATGATTTTTAGAGATTTTTATGTTATTGATTCTAACATGAAATTGATGATGAAAATGAATTCTATGGATTAATCTATGTAGTTCTATGTGGTTAATTGAAAGAGAAGAATTTTCCCTTTTTCCCTTGTTAATAAAAAACCGATGCAAATATAGAGGAGAAAGAGGAATTTTTGTTGTAGTGATCTTGATGTATATGTTGAAGAAGTTATTAATGATTTCGAGTAGTAAGGATGCATGAAAAGGGAAGCTAAAAGTTTTGATCATTTTATTCCCCTAAGTGCCGAAAATTTTCATCAAATTTAGGAATTTATATGCCTAAGTTCTTATCATGATTTTGATGATGAATTTGATGAATTTGAGTATAGAAATACATGTTAAAATGAAGGAATTAAAGAGCATGAAATCTTTGCTAATTTATTGAAGAGTGCCGATTTGAGTATACATATGTGTGATTGATGATTTTGTGATGTTCTTGAGTAAATGATGTTAGGATGATAAAATTTATGATGATTTATGCATGATATGTGATTAAGGTGAAGAAATGTGTTATTTTGCTATTTTACTTGGAAAAAAGTCGAACCATATATAAGTATAAGTTGATGATTTTGATGCTATGTGTTAGTGTAGTTTAGTTTGATGATTGATGAGTGAATTTGAACATATATCGAGCATAAGTATAAAAGGAATCGAAGAAAGAAAATTGTACGCTCGAAAACTTGAAATTTTCGAAGGAAATGAGGAGTAAATCTTATGATTTTTGATGATTAAGTGTTCTAAGTAATAAAGTTAAGATAAATTAGTGGTATTGGAATTAATTAAGGTATATTGAAACTTGAGTCAATGGAATCGGATTCCAACGAGAAAAACCCCAAAAATAACGATGAAAATGGACTTAAAAAAAGTTTTTTTTTTCATTTGAGTAAATTGATCGAGAAATCAATCAATTAGAATTTTTATAAGTATAATAGAGACTCGAATTATTAAATTCGGACAAGTATTTCACTAAAGTCCAAAAAGGTTGATCAAAATAGAATTTAATAGGTAAAGGATGAGAAACGAGCAATTTTAATAAGTTAAATGCAGTCGAAAAAAATTTATCGAGTAATTAGTCAATTAGAATTATTTGGAGATTAAACTGTCAAGTTTGAGAATTTTCCGAGTACATGCACGTTTTTCGAGAAATAGTGACATAGACTTTAAATCGAGAATATATGTAAAAAGGTATCGGATTCTAAATCTAATTTCATATTTGAAATCCTTGAAATATTTTAAGAACAATGAAACTAATTTCGTAAAAATCCGAAGACACAAAATTTATAAGTTTAAAAGTCGAGCAGTAATCACTCAATAAAAGACTGTGTCGAGATTAAAATAATGTTCTGAGTTAATGTGAGTATTTATGCGAATTTAATTGATTATTTGGAATTTTTCTAGAATATCCTAAGATCAATGGAATTTTTTTTCCATCTATTTATCGAAGTCAGTCATTTTCCAATCGGTGAATGTCTGATTTCCGATGTGAAAGTCTGAATGTAAATGATTTGTGATTTTAGTAACCGAGAATTAATCTCGTAATTTTCAGAGTTCGTTTGACTCGAGAAATTAAAAATTGAAATGCGTGATGTGAATAGTGATTTCTTGATTTATGTGAATTATTTAATTATTAAATTAATTTGATGTTGTTGAGTCAAGTACCCAAGTCCGAGAGTCTGTTGGTTTAGTAATTGGGTAGAATCGAGAAACCGAGAAAGATTAAATTAGTCGAGCAGAGATAAGATAGGAAACCCGAATCAAGTAGAAGTCCTTCAACCGAACGTTAAAAGTTCGTTACATTTTTCGAGTTAGTAGTCTCGCCCTTATAAGATGTTATTCTTGAAGGAACGAGCGAGACCGAGAAGTAAAAGAAGAAGAAGAAACAGCTAACTCGACTAACTCTACGCAGTCAGGTGCGCTTTCTAACCGAGAACTATTGAATGCTATTACGTATTGATTATTACGTGAGTTTTTAAATTAATTCACTTGACAAATTTATCTGAGTTATGGTATGTTTGATCGTCTACTTGAGTTATTATCCTGTGTGAGACAGGAACACGCGTGTTGTTATTTGATTTATGTTAGGTGACTATGAGCCTTGCTTTGGTTAGGTCAGTCACAGTGTTTGAGAAGGAGGCCTACTTCTCGACACAAAGTTAATGTGGTAGATTGATTCATACCTCTCTATTATTATATATATTTGACTACGCAGTCGTTTGAAGAAAAGAAAATAATTTTTGCATCCACAAGTAAACTGTTTTAAATTGTGCTAACACTTGTGATGCAGTGGCAAGGCAAGTTCAATTATATAGCTCTATCGAGCAAAGTTTTAAATTATTTTGGCATGTGTTCACTGAGTACGAAGTACTCAGCCCTGCATGTATTTCTAAACGTGCAGGTTAGTTTGGATGAAGATGGCGGAGGATGTTCGGCAGTGTGTAAAAATAAGTCGAGTCTTTTGTTTAAGTTTACAATTGCATGTCTTCATACATGTAATTGTTGGACCGAAGTTTGAGATTCCTCTGCAAAACAAACTTGTTTATTTGTTTTAAAACTATTTCTCTAGTGATTGGTGTCGATACAATGAACCGTGCACTCGAAACAATTTCCTATTTTTCTTATATTCTACTTGACTTGGATTCGAGTTACGTGATTTTACTTCCGACACTTGTGTTATTTTCTAATGCTTGTCTATTTGAGTTAAGATATGAAAGCATGTTATTATTTGTTAATCGCTTTCAATCTATATTCCCTTGTTCCCGAGCAGGTTCCCTTGTTGAGTCGAGTATGTTTTCATGGTTTCATCTCACGGTCCAATGGATTCTAGTCGTTCCTCTGCTTCTAGAACATTAGGATGTGACAAGAAAGTTTTCCGAGTTGCCTAATTTTTAGGATTTCTTTTAGAATGCCGCTGAGAATAAGAAATACGAGAGTCGAACAAAACAAAGAAGAAGAGCAACGGGAGCAGACCCCGCCTCTTCAAAATGAAAGGCGAATCGAAGAACTCTTTCTTCGTCAAAACCCGTCAACCTTTGATGGTAAAGGTAGTCTGGTAAAAGCTGAGAACTGGATTTGTTCTCTCTAACGAATTTTTAGGTTTCTTCGATGTGGAGATCGCGAACATCTTGAATGTATGACGTATCAGCTCAAAGGATCCGCCGATTACTGGTAGAAAGCCCGACAAAGAACGTATTTGCCAGAGGAATGAGAGAATCTGACTTGGGAGCAATTCAAGGAAGCTCTGTTTGAGAAGTACGTACCCAGGAGTTATCGTAAGTAGAAAGCGAACGAATTTGTGAATTTAAGGCAAGGAAAGAAGAAGGTAGCCGAGTACGACCGTGAGTTCTGCAAGTTAGCTCGTTATGCGCCCGACAAGGTGGACACAGACGAGAAGATGTGTGAGCTGTTCTGAGTAGGTTTGAGGCAAGACATTCGCGTAGTTCTTGCAAGTCAAAGCGGTCAGACTTATGCTGAAGCCTTTAACCGAGCCCTAGACATGGACTTGGCTATGCAGCCAGAAAAAGGATTGCATTCTTCAGTGACCCCTCAATTTCAAGGTCAGATGATGGGAACTGTAACCCCGCAACCCTCTTAGCACAGCTCGAGTGCGAAGAGAAAAGGAAAGTGGAGTGGTGGAAGCCACCTGAGCAAGAAGACGTGGCAAGGAAGGGGATAGTAGCAGCACCAGCAAGCTCAGAAAGTGAAACCCCAACATGGCAATCAGAGCAGTGAATCTTTTGGACCCCAAGGACTCCATCCGTGTTCGAAATGTGGGAGGATGAATCAAGGCATCTGCAAGACAGGAAGTAATGTCTGTTATACTTATGGTCAACCTGGTCATTTCTCGAACCAGTGCCCCCAAGTAAACAGTAAGGAGCGAGCAGTGGAAGACCAAATCAGTACCAGTCTTTGTAGATGAGATCCATGGAAGGAGCCCCGTAGCCAAAGCATCCCCAGGGTTAGCACAAGCCGCAACAGTAGAAGCAGAAGCCCCCTCCGTAGGAGCCGCCGCACTACCTGAGGGTGTTCGCAATCGAGTAGAAAGCTAGAGTCAAAGACCAATGAAATCTCGCAGGTATGGGAAAGCTTAAATGTGTGTCTATTATCATTTTGTTGGATGGTGCATCGCATTCGTTTATAGCTAGTGCTTGTGTAGAAACCCTTGGCTTAGATGTAGAAGAGTCGAACCAGGAACTTAGTTATCAACCCCTTTAGGTAGATCTGCGTTAGTTTTGCGTGTTTACTCAAATTTATAATTTGAGTTCGGAAATCATAAGTGATCTACAAAATCCTTGAATCTAATACAGATGTGGTATGCGGATATTATCTTGGGAATGGATTGGTTAATCGAGAATTTTGTGATGATTTGATGCGATCAAAGGCAAATTTTGTTTCAACCTCCTGGAGAAGAGCCCACCGTAGTTTATGGAATCGAGAAGAGAAAGAAGAAGAGTATGCTGATTATTTTTGCTATGAAAGCAAAGAAGTTGATGAGGAGAAAGGATACGAAAGTGTATTTGATTTACCTAAACAAAGATGAAGAGCAAGAGCTGAGCATTGATGATGTAGAAGTGGTGAAAGAGTACAAGGATGTGTTTCCAGAAGTTCTACCAGGTTTGCCTTCTGACAGGCAATTGGAGTTCACAATTCATCTGGACCCCGGATCAGCCCCGATTTCGAAAGCTCCATACTGAATAGCCCCAAAAGAGCTTCAAGAATTGAAGATTCAGTTGCAAGAACTGTTAGATTTGGATTTTATTCGACCAAGTGTTTTCCATTAGGGAGCACCAATTCCATTTTTGAAGAAAAAAGATGGTAGCCCGAGAATTTGCATTGACTACCGAGAGCTAAACAAGATTACACTCAAGAACAAGTATCCTTTGCCAAGGATAGATTATTTGTTTGACCAGTTGAAAGAAGTTAGTATTTTCTCCAAGATTGACTTGAGGTCTGGATAACATCAGTTGAAGATCAGACAAGAAGGTATTCCAAAGACTGCTTTCAAAACGAGATACGGACATTACGAGTTTGTTGTAATGCCGTTTGGTCTAACAAATGCCCCAGCTGTTTTCATGGATTTAATGAACCGAGTCTTTCATGAATTCTTGGACCAATTCGTGATTGTTTTCATTGACAACATTTTGGTGTATTCAAAAGATGAAGCAGAACACGAGAATTATCTTAGAATCGTGTTGGAAAGATTGAGATGAGAGAAATTGTACGCCAAATTCAGCAAGTGTGAATTCTTGCTAAGGGAAGTGAATTTCTTAGGACACGTTGTTTCTTCCAAAGGAATCAAAGTTGACTCAGCCAAAGTGCAAGCAGTTCAAGAATGGAAATCGCTAACATCAGCTCATGAAGTCGGTAGTTTCCTTGGTTTGGCAGGTTACTACTGAGGATTCATAGAAGGATTTTCCAAGATAGCAAAGCCGATGATGAGTTTGCTAAAGAAAGAATCAAAGTTTAGATGGACGGAGGAATGTGAGAAAAGTTTTCAAGAGCTTAAGACGAGATTAACATCAGCCCAGTGTTAGCCCTTCCTGAAGCAGGAAAGGACTACACCATTTTCACAGACGCATAATCTAAAGGTTTGGGATGTGTGCTAATGCAACATGGAAGAGTGATAGCTTATGCTTCAAGACATCTTAAACCTCATTAGAAGAAGTATTCGACGCACGATTTGGAATTGGCAGCCGTAGTGCACGCTCAAAGATTTGGAGACATCATCTCTATGGAGCTAAGTGCGAGATCTTTTCGGATTATAAAAGTCTGAAGTATTTCTTTGAGCAGAAGGAGTTAAACATGAGACAGAGACGATGGCTTGAGTTGGTAAAAGATTATGATTGCAAGATTTCTTATCACCTCGGAAAAGCCAATGTTGTAGCCGATATGTTGACCAAAAAAGAAAATTCAGAGTTGGGATTTCTCCTCTCTCATGAGGAAAAGTTGATTGAGGAATTTGGGAAAATGAGAATCGAAGTAGTTCAGCCTCCGATGACAGTGGAACAAGTAATTGCCTCTTTAGTAGTTGTGCCAGATTTGAGACCCCGTATCATAGACGGCCAAAGAAAAGATGAGAAGTTGGAGAATTTAAGGCTCAGAGTTAGAAAATGAGGAGTTAAAGATTTCTTAGAATCGAGTGACAACGCTTTGTTGTTCCGTGGCAGAATTTGTGTGCCAAGTGATAAAGATTTAAAGAATGAAATCATGAGTGAAGCTCAGGATACCTCGTAAACCGCTCATCCTGGCAATACGAAGATGTATGAGGATTTGAAGCAGTGATTCTGGTGGGAATGAATGAAGAAAGATGTGGCCATGTATGTAGAAAGATGTTTAGCTTGTCAACAAGTGAAGTCTTTGCATTAGAGACCTTATAGACCTCTACAACCGTTACCAGTCCCGAAGTGGAAACGGGATGATATTAACATGATTTTGTGATAGGACAAAGAAAGGAAATACATCCATTTGGGTGATTGTGGATAGATTGACGAAGTCTGCTCATTTCATACCTATTCCTATTACCTATGGATCAGACAAGTTGGCCCAGATTTATGTCAAGGAGATTGTGCGTTTGCATGGAGTTCCGAGTACGATTACATCCGATCGAGACTCCAAGTTCACTGCACATTTTTAGGAAAGTTTTCAGAAGGAGTTGGGAACGCAGTTGCAGTTCAGCACTGCTTATCACCCTCAGACGGATGGTCAGCCGAAAAGGACTATCCAGATTTTGAAAGATATGCTGAGAGCCGTTGTGTTAGACAAATGAGACAACTGGGAGAAATTTTTACCTCTTATTGAATTTGCCTACAACAACAGTTATCAGAATACGATTGGAATGGCGCCTTACGAAGCCCTTTATGGAAAAAAGTGTAGATCTCCGCTCTACTAGGATGAAGCAGACGAGACAAAAATGATAGGGCCCAAGGCAATTGAGGAAATGATAGAATTTATTCGTCAGATTCGTGAAAAGATCAAAGAAGCTCAGAGTCGGCAGAAGTCGTATGCCGATAATCGACAATCAAGATCAGAGTTAGAGTTCGGAGTCCGTCGATGAATAGTTAACTTTTCGGTTAAAGTTACTATTCACCAAAAAGTTAACCGTCTCGGAATTCTCCGAAATTTAAACTCATGCTTAATCTTTCTTTCTTAGGCTCATAAAACTATTCACATCTTCATTTTGAATTGCTAGAATGTGAAAAATTACAATTTTGCCCTTCAGGGGTATTTTGGTAATTTCACGAGAAGATTTATTCTCGGAATTTATCACATAGAATCGCACATAATCACATATAAACACATTTAATAAGCACTTAGGCACATTTAAGCATAATTAGAACGATTAATTAAGACTCAGAAAATCGGGGTATTACGAAAAGAAATGAAATAAAATAAATTATAGTAAGAAATATAAATATCTAAGATTTTTTTTCCTGTATAATAGCAATAAAATATTTATAAATATCTTAGATTTTTATTTCATCAGTTAGATTATTTTACATAAAATAGTAAATAGGTATATATATATAATAGAGATTGATTGGAGGGTGCTTCTCTGTAGCCTTCGCCCCTTCATTTTCTCGGCAGGTGGCTTGTTGATTCTTCTTCCAAGGGCCTTGTGCCTTCAGGTTCGAGAGAGGTTGCGCTCTTCAGGTTTGCGACTTCATTTCCGGTGATGCTACAGTTTTTCCGGCGATGTTGCTGCAACTCCGGTGTGATTGCTCCAGCTTCCTCCGGACTTACTGCTGCTGTTTCAGCATCTTTTCTCTGATGCCTAATCCTTTGATGCAGATCTTTTATTTGCGAGGTACGTTGCATGAAGAGGGACATATTGCTTTTGCAATTTCATTTCTGGCGATTTGAGTCGTTCAGATTTTCTCCTACATCAGGCCTTGCTTGATGAGCAAGGAATTCCTGAATTTTAAAACAAATGGTACGAACATGGTCACATCTTATGCGCCACTGACTATTTTCTTCTTGAGTGGATGAGTTTCTTTAATACAGTAGCAGAGTCTATTGCTTTATTTTAGGCTACTGTTTAGCAGGAAATCTAGTCGTTTTAGTGACAGAAATGGCTAGATTATTTTTCTTTTGTCTTCCTTTTATTAGCTCCTTTTAGATAGGCTTCTTTTGTCGTTTTTCCTTTTCCTTTTATTGTAATTTTCTTTTATCCTTTTTTAATAATAATCTCAAATTAAGAATTAAGGTATATATATAATATAGCTGGTTAATTATTTCCTAAACTATAGAAGTAACCAGAATCATTCTCCTCGCTCACTCTCTTCATCCATCTTTCTATGTCTTTGATTTCTAGCAGTAGACCAAGGTAATATTCCTTTAATTCTTTTCTTGTTTTCTTCGATTTTGATTGTCAAATTTCATAGAGCTTTGAACTCCTCTTCCTCTCTTGCACTCTTGGTTCTCTTGATTATGAATTGTTGTGGGTTGAGATCTTATTGTATGAGTGAGGGGTCTGGGGTCGTCGGAATAGTAAAGGTGGCAGCGGTGGCGGCGTGGTGGCTCCCACTGTGGCGGTTTTTGTTGGAGTCTATACCCTATTTTTTTACAGTTACAGTGTCGAGTTTTGCAGAATATTTTTCAACTATTTTAGTTCATCAAAACCTATCAATATAGGTACCATTAGAAAGCTATCGTCGTTGGTTTTCCAACAGTATCTTCAGATTGTTTATCCATTATCAGATGAAAAAGTTATAAGCCTTCAAAGCCCGGGTGGTAGATTTGTGCGCTGTGATTCGACGCGGGTTTTTAGTCAAAATTTCTGGCTTCAAATCGACGTTGTATCAGGGAATAAGTACATGGGTTTTTTAGCTATTCTCGTAGGCATTCCAACCATAAGTTCTCTTCCAGAAATCATAGGTCGATTTGGCCGGAATAGGCATCGGAAAGTGGTTCTATATATATACATCAAATATGAAAATTAACATGTTATGTTTATTTTGAATCTTATTTGTGAATTTAGATCAGATTTTGTCACAGCCCGACTTCTAGAATATTGAAACGACTAGAATGCAAGGGGCAGTGAAATGGAACAACTAAACTTTACTCGATAAACATGCTCGATGTTTCAACTATTTTAATCCTAAGTTGCACGCAATTAAACGCGATCTTTGTAGATTAAGCAAGTTAACCCAAGTATCGTCTCACAAGAAAAACTTAGCAGGGAAATTATCTGTATCACAAACAGAAAAGAAAATAAAGCAATAAAATTGAGGGTTTGATTGTTTATTACTAGGCGGAGAAATAACTAAGCATACATCAATCTAGACAAGAATTGAAATAAAATCTAAAACGAATTAAACCAAGACGCAAATTGAAAGAAGAAATTAGCCATGAATTAAACCTAGGCAAGAATTGAAATTTAATCTAATCTCTGAAATAATAATCTATAATCCTAGCATAAACGCAAAGGAACTAATCTAAAAGAGATTATAGCAGAAGAAAATAAAGACATGAATTAAAGAACGCACAAGCTTCAAAGCAAATTGCATCATAAACATTAAGATAGAACCTGAAAATAAATCCGTGGTGGTGTTGTTCTTGAATCCGGAATGAAATTACAATAATTGAAAGAGTAGAAGCAAAAACTAATCAAGAGAAAAGAAATAAAATACTATCGTCTTCTTCGTGCTAAGCGTTCAAAGGTAGGAAAAAAAAAACAGAAATTAATTCCCAAAAGCCAAAAACTAATCCACCAGACCAGCCGTCCCTTTTCCCCTCAAGAAAACAAAAAATAAAAACCACAAAGAAAAGTCAACCTAAAATCTAATTTTTAAAAGGAAACCAGCCTTCTCTTTCGCATTATCTCACGCGGCTTTAAGTGACCCTGGGCAGGGAGCTCTAGTCTGACCAGGGAGCTCTGCCCTTAAGTCCTGCACCAATAATTAATAGACAGGGCAGGGAGCTCTGGTATGACCAGGGAGCTCTGCCTCCACTTGCTGGACGCGCAATGAACAAACGAGCAGGGAGCTCTGGTTATGCAGAGAGCTCTGCCCTCTACTTCAGCTCTACTCTCCTTATACCGCTTCGTTCCAAAAATCGGATTGAGCTTACGTTGTTCTTTAAAACTTGCAATTCCGGTTCAAAACCTACGATTTCACTCAAAATACTCAAACGAAGCATTAGTGCCATTTTTAACTTAGAACAATAAAACCCAAACGAATTATCATAAAAAACACAACTAAAAATATATGCAAAATATGACCAAAAATAGGATAAACAACCCCTCCACACACAAAACCTTGCTTGTCCTCAAGCAAATCTCATTTCAAACTAAAGTGAAAATGAGCAATCAAACTCAACGAGATATGCCCCGACATCTTATCAATCACAAAATATTCCATCATTCCTCAATCGAACATGATTCACACATAGCAACGAGTGGCTCTCCACACAAGAACTCAATCCACTCATCATTCAAACACAGAATTATAGGGAAGGAGATATCACCAATTTCCGTTGTATCCCGAAATTCTAAGCCACAGTACAACTAAAACAATAAAAAGGTGAATTCCAGGAAAAATTCACTAGGTTTACTCTTGGAAAATTTCCGGCATCCTAGCGTGGTTTTCCATACCCATTTCTCGTAAAATGATTCAACTTGAACAGAAAAGAAAGAGGGGTAGAACCTTTCAAATCACCAAATAAAAAGTTAAACAATTCTAAGTCAAGTCGAGTTATGTGGCTATAATTCATGAGGTTTAAACATTTAGAGGTTATCTAAAGTGTCCTCATGTGGTTTCCCAGAAGAGCAGAAGCCTCTCAACATGACTCAAAGTTTTTCTTATTTTATTCTTTTATATTTTTTTTCTTTTTTTTTATAATAACACGACTCCTAGACTTGGGATACAACACCTAAAACACAATCTTCTCACCCATAATCCCACATTCAAATATCAAGCAAATCTCATTTCAAACATGGCAATGCCCCACAGTTAACTATATGCTACTCACAGACAATCAATTCATACCAGAATGTCCTGATCAATCAAGTCCATCAAAGCATCATTCATCAAATCAAAATAAGACTAGTGAGGACAAAGCAAGATAATCAATGATAATAGACACCTTTCCCCCTCTCAAGAAAAACAGACAATGTTCTCATTGTAACAATAAAATAAGAGAGAGGGATAGGAGGTTTCACTGAAGGAATGATAAGAATCAACCGAGGAAATAACAAAGCTTATGATCCAACAACCTAGAAAAACTAAATGAAAGAAAAAAAAACTAATTAAAGGAAAAAAAATTAACGATTACCAAACCGTGGGTTGCCTCCCACGCAGCGCTAAGTTTTAACGTCGCCAGCCGACGGGAACCGGTGTTATCCAAATTCCTTGTCGAGTTTGAGCCATTCCATTGCTTGTATTCGCTCATCTTTATCCCGCACATCAACTGGTCCTACCAGTAGATAGTCCTCACAATCTTCCTACAAGAAACGACCATCGGCCAATGTGTCAGTAGCATCAAGGAAAGAGCAATTCTAAAGAAATGAATCAGATGGTATGAAATAAAAATCTGAATAAGTGAAAAATTTGGCAATAATCTTGGAAAACCCGAACACTGGCAAATATTTTTCTCCATTCTCTTTGCCATCCATCAGATCCGGAAGGCATAGCTCATCTACACATTCCACCACAACAGGCTTAAGCACATACTCAGTCTCATCGTTCAGTTCTTGAGCGCATAGCTCCTCTACATCCTTCAACACTATCGACTCAATCAGGTAGTCATCTTCATCCAATACCTTTGGACTAGTCAACTCCTCATGATCATAGTCATCAGAATTCATGCTCCTTTGAGAGATAGTGTCCTCGTGTGCATCCACTTCATCGCTCTCGCTGTCACTAAGATAAGTGTCGTTATGAGCATGATGAGGCTGCCATGAAAGTTGTTGTGCCGGATTCTGTTGCATCATCACACTCACTGTCTCAACAATCTGCTCCACCTGTGTGGTGAGGCGCTCAAGTGCATCTCCTTGTGACTCCCTCGCTTGTTTGCTTTCACGGATAAAAGCATTCATTGTATCCTCTAAAGAAGATTTTCGAGGAGAAGGATATTGGAATTGTTGATGTGGAGGTTGAAATTGAGATTGTTGCATCGAGTATGACATCTGCGGAGACGAGTACTGTGGAGGAAAGTATTGTTGCTGAGGAGAAAAATATTGCTGTTGAGGCGAGTACAACATTTGCTGCTCATAAGATGGTCCGAATGGATAAGCTGAACCCGAACTCTGCCATTGGTTTTGATTCCACACAGAACTCGACTCACTAGTCCAATATGTCTGGTAACCTTGCATATTCTCCGGATCCCAGCAACCCGAAGAACGCCCCCAGTATCTCTAGACTATTTCTATAGTTCCTGTGTACACAAAAATAAGAAAACACATCACACGCAACTGGGGGAGAAAAGAAATCAACAAGAAAATTAAAAATAAAGTTGCAACACAAAAATCGCCTAAAGTCTTCCCCGGCAACGGCGCCAAATTTGTTTCAACTATTTTAATCCTAAGTTGCACGCAATTAAACGTGATCTTTGTAGATTAAGCAAGTTAACCCAAGTATCGTCTCACAGGGAAAACTTAGCAGGGAAATTATCTGTATCACAAATAGAAAAGAAAATAAAGCAATAAAATTGAGGGTTTGATTGTTTATTACTAAGCGGAGAAATAACTAAGCATAAATTAATCTAGACAAGAATTGAAATAAAATCTAAAACGAATTAAACCTAGATGCAAATTGAAAGAAGAAATTAGCCATGAATTAAACCTAGGCAAGAATTGAAATTTAATCTAATCTCTGAAATAATAATCTATAATCCTAGCATAAATGCAAAGGAATTAATCTAAAAGAGATTAAAGCAGAAGAAAATAAAGACATGAATTAAAGAACGCACAAGCTTCAAAGCAAATTGCATCATAAACATTAAGATAGAACTTGAAAATAAATCCGTGGTGGTGTTGTTCTTGAATCCGGAATGAAATTACAATAATTGAAAGAGTAGAAGCAAAAATTAATCAAGAGAAAAGAAATAAAATACTATCGTCTTCTTCTTGCTAAGCGTTCAAAGGTAGGAAAAAAAACAGAAATTAATTCCCAAAAGCCAAAAACTAATCCACCAGACCAGCCGTCCCTTTTCCCCTCAAGAAAACGAAAAATAAAAACCTCAAAGAAAAGTCAACCTAAAATCTAATTTTTAAAAGGAAACCAGCCTTCTCTTTCTCATTATCTCACGCGGCTTTAAGTGACCCTAGGCAGGGAGCTCTGCCCTTAAGTCCTGCACCAATAATTAATAGACAGGGCAGGGAGCTCTGGTATGACCAGGGAGCTCTGCCTCCACTTGCTGGACGCGCAATGAACAAACGAGCAGGGAGCTCTGCCCTCCACTTCAACTCTACTCTGCTTATACCGCTTCGTTCCAAAAATCGGATTGAGCTTACGTTGTTATTTAAAACTTGCAATTCCGGTTCAAAACCTACGCTTTCACTCAAAATACTCAAACGAAGCATTAGTGCCATTTTTAACTTAGAACAATGAAACCCAAACGAATTATTATAAAAAACACACCTAAAAATATATGCAAAATAAGACCAAAAATAGGATAAACACTCGATGAATAAAATTTTAATTCAACAATGGATTCATAATTGCAATAAGGTAGGTTTTTAATCAATTATTCTCAAATGAAAGAATACTAAAACAAAGTTTAATATTGAATCCAACAAAGGAATTAGGTTTGGTGATTAACAAGTATTGCATTCAGAAGTGGGCCATCTTTTAGTTTCAATAATCAAGTGGTGGTTAAAGAAATACTAGGAATCGTTAGAAGATTTTATCAGTGTTTGAAAACGGAATTCAGAAAGGATTTAAGTTTTGTTCGAACGCACGGGCCTTTTCATTAAGAGTTCGAGCATGCAATCAAACATGTTAGAATAACGGTGTTGCAGCGGAATGTAAACAAACAACGTCAAATCCCAAGGCTATATGTATGAAGACACATAACCTCAAGCTAAACTTCCAAAATGAATTTAATTTAACAACGAGCCACCCAAGCATGCCGCAACCTCCTCATCCGAGCTAACCTGTACGTTTTAGAAATAACATGTAGGGCGTGAGTACAACGTACTCAGTGGACACTTGCCAAAAACAATTTGAAAACTTGCTCGATAGAGCTATATAATTGAACTTGCCTCTTTTGCTGCATAACAAGGGTTAGATATATAATCGTTTTAAAAGAGTTTACCACTTGTGACAGCCATGAAAACATTTTTTTTTTGTAAATCGTCTACGCAGACTAAGCATATATCTCAGGTATGAATCCACCTACAAGTTTTGTCTCTTTCTAGCATTGAGAAGTAGGCCTCCTTCTCAAGCACTGTGACCGGCCCAATCAGAGCAGAGCTCACAGCCTTTACATAACCGACCCAACCGAAGCAAGGCTCACAGTTACTTAATGACCGGCTAAGCTATAACAAGACTTACAGTCACCTAATCTAATGCATGCATTGTCCCGTCTTGGACAGGACCTTATTCCCGTGCGTCCACAAGACTAATTTCACAACATCAAGTAGGGGATTGCACACCAAAACATTAAAACATAGGCAAGTCAATCAACTTTTAAAAGCGCACGTAATACATAATTAGTAAGTGCATTCATCATTTAGTTTTAGTTCAGAAAGCCCACGTAGAAGTGGCGTAATTCAATCTATCTCTTTTATTTCGCTGCTTCTATCTCTCGTCTTCACTCGTACATTTCAAAATAATATTTAATGAGGACGAGTTTGGGAAACAACGAATACTTATCTCTTTACTCGGACTTCTACATGACTCGGGCTCAAATCTCTTGATTATTCTATTTAACCATTCGATTCCTATTTTCTACCCAAGCTTTAATCGACGGTTGGGACTCTTCAATTGCTTAAAATAATAATATAATCTAATTGCCAAAACTTATTGGAAGTCAATAACTCATTACTTAGTAAAAATCGATTTCTCAATTTATTTTTCTGACCTAAGTTATCTTCTTTATATTTAGTATTTTTCATAATTTCAATTGCTAGTATACTTAAAATTACTCCAATCGAACTCTTATAACATCAATTTATCTAATTCCTCTCAAAATCAAAAGTTCCTAATTCTTGTTCTTGAGTTCTTCGAATTTTTCTATAGATATATATTTTCTTGCTCAATTTTATTAATTCAAAGTCTCGTTATGCTTATAAAAACTATAATTACATAACTCCTTCATCAATTTCATCGTTTAGCTATAGAAATGAGAGATCACTATTTGACCCTAATTTCATTGATTAATTTAGGATTTTCTTCATAGATTTTTATGTCTTTCAATTGGATACATAATTATATTCCAATAAATTTTAATTTCATTATTTTGGGATCAATTCATCTTATCAACTTCAAGAACACTTAGAATTTGGTTTCCTTATACTTATAAGGTTCGATTATTTTGGGGTTTTTCTCCTTAATCATTTAATTCTAAATTTTAATTTTATATCTTATTTTAATTAATTTAAATTATATTATTCTTAGCTTAATTCATCCATTTGGACTTAAGAATTTTAAAAACACAATTTTTTGTACTTGTTATGGTTTGAATTTTTCAATTCTTTATGCTAGGAAATTATTTCTTCAATTCCCTCATAACTTAGACTTATTTCACTTTTAACTTTATTTTTATATCCTCAATTAAATCATATAACTATAGAAATAAAAATTCCCAATTTCATAAGGTTCGAATTTCTCACTTATTAAATATAGGAGTTTATTTCTTTTGATTGATGGTATATTTACTCTTAATATATCTTAATTTCATTTCTAATCCATCAATTGATTTATTATAACATAAGAGTTATAACCTTACATTTTTGGGGCGTAAAATTCGGTACTAGATACAAATATAGCAAATAAATTCTTAACTTCAATTAATTCATATTTTCATACTTCATCATACTTGAATTATGAATTTCCATTTTTAATTTAAGCATACAAGTTATATTTCAATTTTTCAATTCCACTATTCATCATCTTTCTCAAGTGACTTTCTTCACTATCATGCTTATTCTTCAATTAAATCATCAAGTCTTACTCAAATGATAACATCATCTATATCATTAAGATCATAAGATCAACTCTAGCATGCAAACCTTAATTTTTTCCCCTCAATTTCGGTTTTCATAAGAGTTTTTCCTTCATGGATTTTCTTCTTTATTTCATCATGCTATCATCTTCAAACACATGTAATACTCATAAAATCATGTTAAAAATTAAAAGGCATAAAATCCTACAATTAGTCCTAAGCTACGACATACATATATATATATACACAAGCATAGAATGAATTTTCTTCTTTCTTTCCTAGTGCATGGATACTATACTTGATCAAGGTTTCATGCATGGAAATTCCAGAACATATCTATCTATTCTCATGCTAGAATTTGATCATGAAAGAAAGAGAAAAAAATAGGATTCTTAGACTATCTGCACCCCGTCTCGAAGAGGGGTGCTCGAAGAGGGATCGAGCAGGGTGGCGCTCGAGCGGGCTACGCGGCAGGGTAAAGAAGCTCGAGCAGGGTTCGAGAGTTTGAGCATCACTCAAGCGGAGGTGGGGGGGGGGGGGCGGAAGCCGAGGTGAGAGAGAGCCGAGGTGGTGGGGGGAGGAGGGGAGGAGGGTGGTGGTGGTGGTGGAGAGAGCTGGGTTTGGGGGAGAAAGAAGAAGAAGCCGGGAGAAAGAAGAAGAAGAAGAACGAGAAAGAAGAAGAAGCAGGAGAGAGAAGAAGAAGTAGGGAGAAAGAAGAAGCAGGAGAGACAAAAATGTGTTTTTCTTTTTTTCTTTTTTTTTTTTATAATTTTTATTTGTTTTTATTTTGTTTGGTAGAGGGAGAAAAATAATATGGTGATTTTATTTGTATTTGTTTTAATTTTTTTAAATTTTTTATTAATTAGTGTATTTTAATTAATGAATTTTTTTATTTGAATTAATGTAATGTTATGTTTATTAATGGAAATTTATGAATTAATTAAATGAAAATGTGGAATTGTTTAATATTGTGCTGGAGCACCCTTGGAGCACCCTTGGGATGCAGGGGTAGAGGTCTCTAAGGGTGCTCTAGTGCTGGAGCACCCCTTAGAGCACCCTAATGGTCTCTAAGGGATGCAGATAGTCTTACTACTTCCTTAATCGATCAACAACTTCTCTTCATTCCACGCAACTCTAGCTCCTTCTTTATGCTTGAATCGATGGAAAATGATGATTTATGGGGCTGCTGCACCTTCGGCAGTTTAATGGAGATGGAAGGAAGAGATTTATGTTGGGAAGAAAGAGAGAGATGATAGAGTGAGAGAGGGAACCGATGGAGAGAGAGTTAGGTGAAATAAGTGTAATATGCATGTGTTTTCTTGAGAGTAAGAATGAGAGTGGGGAACTTGTGTGAAATGTATATTGAGAGAGGAGAGAGCCGTGTGTTAATAAGGATGAAGGAAAATAGGGAGAGTGTTATTCACTTCATGGAGTGAGAGTAGGGAACTTGAGAGAGTAGAAGTGAGAATATAGAAATGAGAGTATAAATGAAAATTGTGTGTATTACATCTTGTGAGAGTGCCGACATGGGCAAGAGAGAAACAGAGAGTGTGTTCTAATTATATTTAGATGTATTAGGTGTAGGTTTTTATCAAGTAAAAAATCCCCGGAAGAAAATATTTTACCGTATAGAACATCCCTCTTTAAAATATCTATTTTCTCGACTTAAAAACTCTTCTTCGGCACTTTCCCGACATCTAAATCCACTCTACTCCTCATCAATACTCACAAATTAATTTATAGATTCGAAAAACCTAAGTTTCGAATCAAAATTCCAAGAAACGAAGAAATCGAGAAATTTTACTATTCATATTCGTGCTCTCGACTTATATGGCTTATAACTTAAATTGTAGACATCGGATTTTACTCCAAATTTCACCATTAGTTATAAAATAATTTCTAGATTCAAAAGAGTCCAACTTCCGTATATAAACTCCAAATAACGAAGAATGCCGTAAAAGTTACTATTCACTTAAGCATTCATTCAAAATAAAATTCAAACTCGACTCAAACGATCTCAGAAAATTCTCTAACTCGCTTCAATAGTCTTAAACAAAATTTTAGATCTAATGACACTAATTAGACTAAATTCGGAGCTCGTTGACCGAGGGTTGACTTTTTAGTCAAAGTTACAATTCATTGGAAAGTCAACCGTCACGAAACTTTCCGAAATTCGAACTCATGCTAACTCTCACATTCTTAAACTCTTATAACTCTTCACATCTTCCGTTTCGAGTTGCCGAAATGAGATAAATGATGACTTTACCCTCCAGGGGCATTTTAGTCATTTTGTGAGAAAATTTATTCTCAAAAATTTTTATCACACAGAATCGCACATAATCACACATAGTAACATTTAAGAAGCACTTAAGCACATATAATCATATTTAGGACGATTAATTATGCTTAGGAAAAATCGGGTTGTTACATTCCCTCCCCCTTAAATAAATTTCTTCCTGAAATTTGCTAGTTTACATAAATGATTAGGGAAACATATCTTTCATCTTGTTCTAAAACTTTCTCTTTACTTCTTCCAGGAACCACTACGTTCTTGTCTAGAAAATTAACTTTATTTTAAGTCGTTGGATCTTTATGAATTGGGATTACTTCGCCTAATCTCTTGCGACTAATATTTGATTCAAGGTCTCGTCTTTATGACGAAGTATGTCTTTTGGATAAACATGCTTTGTGAAGGCATTAGGAAGATTGCCGAAATTTCGGAGGTGAAACTAAATATTAATTTCTAATTGACCTATTCAGGCTTAGGCCTTCTTTGACTTCGACAAGTTAAACTCCGCTTGAAGGGATTGTTTTCAGGAATAACTTTGTCTTGGAATTTAACTCTATTTTTCCACGCATCTTTCGCTGATTCTAAACTTCTTCTCTTTATCTTGAATCTGACGAACAAACTCTATTGCTTCCTTAACTACTTTTGGTACTAGAACTTTTCTCTAATTTTACTCTTACTTTAAAGTACAAAGTACGTTGCTCCTCTCTAACTATAACTTCAAAGGGCGTCGTTCTTCGAATGGCTGTCATTATTGGCACTTTGATAAAAGTAAAATTTATTTCTATTATCTAACATATCCTTGCAACTTCTGGTAACTTCAATTCGTAGTTAGAAATTCAAGGTTTCAATTAATCACTGTCGTGCTTAAGACTTTGTGAAATTATACTATATCGCATACGTATGTTGCTTCGTCTTCTTTATTTCGTTCCTTTAGAATTGCTATTCCCAATTCCGGTGCATTTCGTACTTTAGGGACGCGCAATATAAGAAATATTACGAGTTTAGTTCGTAACTCTTTTAAATTTTTTGACAATTAACACGCGAGTCCTATTACGGTACGTCAAAACAACGTCTCTACTTTCTCGAAACTCTCAACGTCTTCCTTTCGAGCTCTAAATCTTAAATTTTCTAAAGTATTATCTTTTTTCTCGAACATCGATAACTTAAGGTCTCATCTTCGAAATATCTATAAAGAATGTATTTACTTGCTTTAATAACAAGGATATTTAAACGATTTCTAATCTTGCTAATTTCTTCGGCAACTTTTCTTCTTAAGAGAAGAAATTCTATTCCGGATCTTTTCCTTAATGATCTTGTCATCAGCGTCATCATCTTATGCTTCGGAATATTATAAATCTCCTATGGTGAGATTAACTTTTTCTATCTTTACGTAGCTCGTACTTCAGGCGGATTTACTTTCATTCCTTCGGACGAAATAAAACGTTTTCGAAGAGATAATTTCCTCCATTCTCAGTTTCGTTGTTTCTACAATGTTGTTAGTAATCGATCTTACTTCTTTAAGCTAACGAATGTATCATCGATAAATTCGATCACGTACTCGTCCAAAAATTCACGGAAAACAAAATACATTTATTAACACTACTAGAGCGTTCGTCTAACTAAACGTCAACTTCACTTTATAATTCTGAGACAATGCCGCTTCACTCTCTGAGAACTATCTTAGAAACGTTTTCTTATTTACTCTTCAGTCAGAAGATCATCTGTTCATAACTTGGAAATATAACTCTTAATCCTCATTTAATTTCTCAATAGCCAACGTATATTCTTAACTACCGTTTTTCTTCATTACAAAGGATTCGGTGTATTACAAGGAAATACACTTGGTTGTCAATAAAAAATTCTTGCAACTTTTGGAATTTCTCTGGAGCTTTTGAAATCGCGGTTAATCTAAAATTTTAGTCGATGATAAACTTTGATTGCCCAACATACGACCATCTGGTAGGGCTTCTAGAAAGGCAATTTTTTTAATGTCTTTAACTTCTGACACACACTTGCTACTTTGCTTTTCAACTTTGCCCAGACACCTGAGTGTATCTTTGCGCTACATTAATTTCTCCATCTTCAGAGTTGAAATAATCGACAAGCTTCTTTTCCTTTAGTGCTCAACGTCATAAACTACCGTTAGTCTTTCATTGGGAGGTTGAAGCAAAACATAAAATTCTTGGTTAATTAACTCATTCTTAAAATTATATCTACGTTTCCTTATTTACTTTGCATTGAAGGGCTTAGTGAATAATTCGAGATTTTTAATTTTAACTCGAGGGAAACTTATGAAAACTATCGCGGATTTACCCTAAGGGGTCCACACTTCAAGCTTCCAATTCA